>CM042021.1:60447500-61844583 GCA_023525975.1 Smallanthus sonchifolius | reverse complement strand
ATGCAGGCGAACTTAGCAATTCTGTTGCAGGCGAACTTAGAGAGGCGAACTTAATAAGTTCGCTTGGTGCTGATCAGGCAAACTTAATCAGGCGAACTTAACAAGTTCGCTTGGGGTTAAGTTGGCTTGGGTCAAGTTCGCTCAGTCAGGCGAACTTATTAAATTCGCTTAGGCAGTATCGGACGAACTTAGCTAGTGTTCTTTATCAAATTCCATCAATTCAGCAAGATGTGATGATTTTCAGAGTTTTTGTTTCGTGTTTGGTTGAACAGCTGATGCCGGCGAACTTAGCAATTCTGTTGCAGGCGAACTTAGAGAGGCTAACTTAATAAGTTCGCTTGGTTGAACAGCTGATGCAGGCGAACTTAGCAATTCTGTTGCAGGCGAACTTAATAAGTTCGCTTGGTGTAGATTAGGCGAACTTAAACAGGCGAACTTAACAAGTTCGCTTTGGGTTACGTTCGCTCAGTTAGGCGAACTTATTAAGTTCGCTTAGGCAGTATCGGGCGAACTTAGCTAGTGATCTTAATCAAATTCCATCAATTTAGCAAGATATGATGATTTTCAGAATTTTTTGTGCGTGTTTGGTTGAACAGCTGATGCAGGCGAACCTAGCAATTCTGTTGTAGGCGAACTTAGAGAGGCGAACTTAATAAGTTCGCTTGGTGCAGATTAGGCGAACTTAATCAGGCGAACTTACCAAGTTCGCTTGGGGTTAAGTTCGCTTGGGGTAAAGTTCGCTCAGTCAGGCGAACTTATTAAGTTCGCTTAGGTAGTATCGGGCGAACTTAACTAGTGTTCTTAATCAAATTCCATCAATTCAGCAAGATATGATGGTTTTCGGAATTTTTGGTTCGTGTTTAGTTGAACAGCTGATGCAGGCGAACTTAGCAATTATATTGCATGCGAACTTAGATAGGCGAACTTAATAAGTTCGCTTGGTGCAGATTAGGCGAACTTAATCAGGCGAACTTAACAAGTTCGCTTGGGGTTAAGTTCGCTTAGGGTCAAGTTCGCTCAGTCAGGCAAACTTATTAAGTTTGCTTAGGCAGTATCGAGCGAACTTAGCTAGTGTTCTTAATCAAACTCCATCAATTCAGCAAGATATGATGATTTTCGGAATTTTTGGTTCGTGTTTGGCTGAACAGCTGATGCAGGCGAAGTTAGCAATTCTGTTGTAGGAGAACTTAGAGATGCAAACTTAATAAGTTCGCTTGGTGCAGATTAGGCGAACTTAATCAAGCTTACTTAATAAGTTCGCTTGCGGTTAAGTTCTCTTGGGTTCAAGTTCGCTCAGTCAGGCGAACTTATTAAGTTCACTTAGGCAGTATCGGCCGAACTTAGCTAGTGTTCTTTATGAAATTCCATAAATTCAGCAAGATATGATGATGTTCAGAATTTTTGGTTCGTGTTTGGTTGAACGGCTGATGCAGGCGAACTTAGCAATTCTGTTGCAGGCGAACTTAATAAGTTCGCTTGGTGCAGATTAGGAGAACTTAATCAGGCAAACTTAACAAGTTCGCTTGGGGTTAAATTTGCTTGGGGTCAAGTTCGCTCAGTCAGGCGAACTTATTAAGTTCGTTTAGGCAGTATCGGGCGAACTTAGCTAGTGTTCTTAATCAAATTCCATCAATTCCGCAAGATATGAGGATTTTTAGAATTTTTGATGCGTGTTTGGTTGAACAGTAGATGCAAGCGAACTTAGCAATTCTGTTGCAGGCGAACTTAATAAGTTCACTTGGTGTAGATTAGGGGAACTTAATCAGGCAAACTTAACAAGTTCGCATGGGGTTAAGTTCGCTTGGTGTCAAGTTTGCTCAGTCAGGCGAACTTATTAAGTTCTATTAGGCAGTATCGGGCGAACTTAGCTAGTGTTCTTAATCAAATTCCATCAATTCAGCAAGATATGATGATTTTCGGATGTTTTGGTTCGTGTTTGGTTGAACAGCTGATGCAGGCGAACTTAGCAATTCTGTTGCAGGCGAACTTAGAGAGGCGAACTTAATAAGTTCGCTTGGTGCTGATCAGGCAAACTTAATCAGGCGAACTTAACAAGTTTGCTTGGGGTTAAGTTGGCTTGGGTCAAGTTCGCTCAGTCAGGCGAACTTATTAAATTCGCTTAGGCAGTATCGGACGAACTTAGCTAGTGTTCTTAATCAAATTCCATCAATTCAGCAAGATATGACGATTTTCGGAGTTTTTGTTTCGTGTTTGGTTGAACAGCTACTTAATAAGTTCGCTTGGTGCATATTAGGTGAACTTAACAAGTTCGCTTGGGGTTAAGTTCGCTTGGGGTCAAGTTCGCTCAGTCAGGCGAACTTATTAAGTTCGCTTAGGTAGTATCGGGCAAACTTAGCTAGTGTTCTTAATCAAATTCCATCAATTCAGCAAGATATGATGATTTTCGGAATTTTTGGTTCGTGTTTGGTTGAACAGCTGATGCAGGCGAACTTTGCAATTCTGTTGCAGGCGAACTTAGAGAGGCGAACTTAATAAGTTCGCTTGGTGCAGATTAGGCGAACTTAATCAGGCGAACTTAACAAGTTCGCTTGGGGTTAAGTTCGCTTAGGGTCAAGTTCGCTCAGTCAGGCAAACTTATTAAGTTCGCTTAGGCAGTATCGAGGGAACTTAGCTAGTGTTCTTAATCAAATTCCATCAATTCAGCAAGATATGATGATTTTCGGAATTTTTGGTTCGTGTTTGGTTGAACAGCTGATGCAGGCGAAGTTAGCAATTCTGTTGCAGGAGAACTTTGAGAGGCGAACTTAATAAGTTCGCTTAGAGTAGATTAGGTGAACTTAATCAAGCTTACTTAACAAGTTCGCTTGGGGTTAAGTTCGCTTGGGTTCAAGTTTGCTCAGTCAGGCGAACTTATTAAGTTCGCTTAGGCAGTATCGGGCGAACTTAGCTAGTGTTCTTAATCAAATTCCGTCAATTCAGCAAGATATGATGATTTTCAGAATTTTTGGTTCGTGTTTGGTTGAACAGCTGATGCAGGAGAACTTAGCAATTCTGTTGCAGGCGAACTTAATAAGTTCGCTTGGTGCAGGTTAGGCGAACTTAATCAGGCGAACTTAACAAGTTCGCTTGGGGTTAAGTTCGTTTTGGGTTAAGTTCGCTCAGTCAGGCGAACTTATTAAGTTCTCTTAGGCAGTATCGGGCGAACTTAGCTAGTGTTCTTAATGAAATTTCATCAATTCAGCAAGATATGATGATTTTCAGAATTTTTTGTGCGTGTTTGGTTGAACAGCTGATGCAAGCGAACTTAGCAATTCTGTTGTAGGCGAACTTAGAGAGGCGAACTTAATAAGTTCGCTTGGTGCAGATTAGGCGAACTTAATCAGGCGAACTTAACAAGTTCGATTGGGGTTAAGTTCGCTTGGGGTCAAGTTCGCTCAGTCAGGCGAACTTATTAAGTTCGCTTAGGTAGTATCGGGCGAACTTAGCTAGTGTTCTTAATCAAATTCCATCAATTCAGCAAGATATGATGGTTTTCGGAATTTTTGGTTCGTGTTTAGTTGAACAGCTGATGTAGGCGAACTTAGCATTTCTATTGCAGGCGAACTTAGATAGGCGAACTTAATAAGTTCGCTTGGTGCAGATTAGGCGAACTTAATCAGGCGAACTTAACAAGTTCGCTTGGGGTTAAGTTCGCTTAGGGTCAAGTTCGCTCAGTCAGGCAAACTTATTAAGTTTGCTTAGGCAGTATAGAGCGAACTTAGCTAGTGTTCTTAATCAAATTCCATCAATTCAGCAAGATATGATGATTTTCGGAATTTTTGGTTCGTGTTTGGTTGAACAGCTGATGCAGGCGAAGTTAGCAATTCTGTTGTAGGAGAACTTAGAGAGGCGAACTTAATAAGTTCGCTTGGTGCAGATTAGGCGAACTTAATCAAACTTACTTAACAAGTTCGCTTGGGGTTAAGTTCGCTTGGGCTCAAGTTCGCTCAGTCAGGCGAACTTATTAAGTTCGCTTAGGCAGTATCGGGCGAACTTAGCTAGTGTTCTTTATGAAATTCCATAAATTCAGCAAGATATGATGATGTTCAGAATTTTTGGTTCGTGTTTGGTTGAACAGCTGATGCAGGCGAACTTAGCAATTCTGTTGCAGGCGAACTTAATAAGTTCGCTTCGTGTAGATTAGGCGAACTTAATCAGGCGAACTTAACAAGTTCGCTTGGGGTTAAGTTCGCTTGGGGTCAAGTTCGTTCAGTCAGGCGAACCTATTAAGTTCGCTTAGGCAGTATCGGGCGAACTTAGCTAGTGTTCTTAATCAAATTCCATCAATTCAGCAAGATATGATGATTTTCAGAATTTTTGATGCGTGTTTGGTTGAACAGCAGATGCAGGCGAACTTAGCAATTCTGTTGCAGGCGAACTTAATAAGTTCACTTGGTGTAGATTAGGGGAACTTAATCAGACAAACTTAACAAGTTAGCTTCGGGTTAAGTTCGCTTGGTGTCAAGTTTGCTCAGTCAGGCGAACTTATTAAGTTCTATTAGGCAGTATCGGGCGAACTTAGCTAGTGTTCTTAATCAAATTCCATCAATTCAGCAAGATATGATGATTTTCGGATGTTTTGGTTCATGTTTCGTTAAACAGCTGATGCAGGCGAACTTAGCAATTCTGTTGCAGGCGAACTTAATATGTTCGCTTGGTGCTGATTAGGCAAACTTAATCAGGCGAACTTAACAAGTTCGCTTGGGTCAAGTTCGCTCAGTCAGGCGAACTTATTAAATTCGCTTAGGCAGTATCGGACGAACTTAACTAGTGTTCTTAATCAAATTCCATCAATTCAGCAAGATATGATGATTTTCGGAGTTTTTGTTTCGTGTTTGGTTGAACAGCTGATGCAGGCGAACTTAGCAATTCTGTTGCAGGCGAACTTAGAGAGGCTAACTTAATAAGTTCGCTTGGTGCAGATTAGACAAACTTAATAAGGCGTAGTTAACAAGTTCGCTTGGGGTTAAGTTCGCTTGGGGTCAAGTTCGCTCAGTCAGGCGAACGTATTAAGTTTGCTTAGGCAGTATCGGGCGAACTTAGATAGTGTTCTTAATCAAATTCCATCAATTCAGCAGGATATGATGATTTTCAGATTTTTGGTTCGTGTTTGGTTGAACAGCTGATGCAGGCGAACTTAGCAATTCTGTTGCAGGTTAACTTAGAGAGGCGAACTTAATAAGTTCGCTTGGTGTAGATTATGCGAACTTAATCAGGCGAACTTAACAAGTTTTCATGGGGTTAAGTTCGCTTGGGGTCAAGTTCGCTCAGTCAGGCGAACTTATTAAGTTCACTTAGGCAGTATCGGGTAAACTTAGCTAGTGTTCTTACTCAAATTTCATCAATTCAGCAAGATATGATGATTTTAGGAATTTTTGGTCCGTGTTTGGTTGAACAGCTGATGCAGGCGAACTTAGCAATTCTGTTGTAGGAGAACTTAATAAGTTCGCTTGGTGCAGATTAGGCGAATTTAACAAGTTCGCTTGGGGTTAAGTTCGATTGGGGTCAAGTTCGCTCAGTCAGGCGAACTTATTAAGTTCGCTTAGGTAGTACCGGGCAAACTTAGCTAGTGTTCTTAATCAAATACCATCAATTCAGCAAGATATGATGATTTTTGGAATTTTTGGTTCGTGTTTGGTTGAACAGCTAATGCAGGAGAACTTAGCAATTCTGTTGCAGGCGAACTTAGAGAGGCGAAGTTAATAAGTTCGCTTGGTGCATATTAGGCGAACTTAATCAGGCGAACTTAACAAGTTCGCTTGGGGTTAAGTTAGCTTAGGGTCAAGTTCGCTCAGTCAGGCAAACTTATTGAGTTCGCTTAGGCAGTATCGAGCGAACTTATCTAGTGTTCTTAATCAAATTCCATCAATTCAGTAAGATATGATGATTTTTGGAATTTTTGGTTCGTGTTTGGTTGAACAGCTGATGCAGGCGAAGTTAGCAATTCTGTTACAGGAGAACTTAGAGAGGCGAACTTAATAAGTTCGCTTGGAGTAGATTAGGCGAACTTCATCAAGCTTACTTAACAAGTTCGCTTGGGGTTAAATTCGCTTGGGTTCAAGTTTGCTCTGTCAGGCGAACTTATTAAGTTCGCTTAGGCAGTATCGGGCGAACTTAACTAGTGTTCTTAATCAAATTCCATCAATTCAGCAAGATATGATGATTTTCAGAATTTTTGGTTCGTGTTTGGTTGAACAGCTGATGCAGGCGAACTTAGCAATTCTGTTGCAGGCGAACTTAATAAGTTCGCTTGGTGCAGATTAGGCGAACTTAATCAGGCGAACTTAACAAGTTAGCTTGGGGTTAAGTTCGATTGGGGTCAAGTTCGCTCAGTAAGGCGAACTAATTAAGTTCGCTTAGGCAGTATCGGGCGAACTTAGCTAGTGTTCTTAATCAAATTCCATCAATTCAGCAAGATATGACGATTTTCAGTATTTTTTGTGCGTGTTTGGTTGAACAGCTGATGCAGGCGAACTTAGCAATTCTGTTGCAGGCGAACTTAGAGAGGCGAACTTAATAAGTTCGCTTGGTGCAGATTAGGAGAACTTAATCAGGCAAACTTAACAAGTTCGCCTGGGGTTAAATTCGCTTGGTGTCAAGTTTGCTCAGTCAGGCGAACATATTAAGTTCTATTAGGCAGTATCGGGCGAACTTAGCTAGTGTTCTTTATCAAATTCCATCAATTCAGCAAGATATGATGATTTTCGGATGTTTTGGTTCGTGTTTGGTTGAACAGCTGATGCAGGCGAACTTAGCAATTTTGTTGCAAGCGAACTTAGAGAGGCGAACTTAATAAGTTCGCTTGGTGCAGATTAGGCAAACTCTATCAGGCGAACTTAACAAGTTCGCTTGGGGTTAAGTTCGCTTGGGTCGGCGAACTTATTAAATCCGCTCAGTCCGGCGAACTTATTAAATTCGCTTAGGCAGTATCGGACGAACTTAGCTAGTGTTCTTAATCAAATTCCATCAATTCAGCAAGGTATGATGATTTTCGGAGTTTTTGATTCGTGTTTGGTTGAACAGCTTATGCAGGCGAACTTAGCAATTCTGTTGCAGGCAAACTTAGAGAGGCTAATTTAATAAGTTCGCTTGGTGAAGATTAGACAAACTTAATAAGGGGAACTTAACAAGTTCGCTTGGGGTTAAGTTCGATTGGGGTCAAGTTCGCTCAGTCAGGCGAACTTATTAAGTTCGCTTAGGCAGTGTCGGGTGAACTTAGATAGTGTTCTTAATCAAATTCCATCAATTCAGCAAGATATGATGATTTTCAGAATTTTTGGTTCGTGTTTGGTTGAACAGCTGATGCAGGCGAACTTAGCAATTCGGTTGCAGGTGAACTTAGAGAGGCGAACTTAATAAGTTCGCTTGGTGCAGATTAGGCGAACTTAATCAGGCGAACTTAACAAGTTTTCTTGGGGTTAAGTTTGCTTGGGGTCAAGTTCGCTAAGTCAGGCGAACTTATTAAGTTCGCTTAGGAAGTATCGGGCGAACTTAGCTAGTTTTCTTAATCAAATTCCATCAATTCAGCAAGATATGATGATTTTCGGAATTTTTGGTTCGTGTTTGGTTGAACAGCTGATGCAGGCGAAGTTAGCCATTCTGTTGCAGGAGAACCTAGAGAGGCGAACTTAATAAGTTCGCTTGGAGTAGATTAGGAGAACTTAATCAAGCTTACTTAACAAGTTCGCTTGGGGTTAAGTTCGCTTGGGTTCAAGTTTGCTCAGTCAGGCGAACTTATTAAATTCGCTTAGGCAGTATCGGGCGAACTTAGCTAGTGTTCTTAATCAAATTCCATCAATTCAGCAAGATATGATGATTTTCAGAGTTTTTTGTGCGTGTTTGGTTGAACAGCTGATGCAGGCGAACTTAGCAATTCTGTTGCAAGCGAACTTAGAGAGGCGAACTTAATAAGTTCGCTTGGTGCAGATTAGGAGAACTTAATCAGGCAAACTTAACAAGTTCGCCTGGGGTTAAGTTCGCTTGGTGTCAAGTTTGCTCAGTCAGGCGAACATATTAAGTTCTCTTAGGCAGTATCGGGCGAACTTAGCTAGTGTTCTTAATCAAATTCCATCAATTCAGCAGGATATGATGATTTTTGGATGTTTTGGTTCGTGTTTGGTTGAACAGCTGATGCAGGCGAACTTAGCAATTTTGTTGCAAGCGAACTTAGAGAGGCGAACTTAATAAATTCGCTTGGTGCAGATTAGGCAAACTTAATCAGGCGAACTTAACAAGTTCGCTTGGGTTTAAGTTCGCTTGGGTCAAGTTCGCTCAGTCAGGCGAACTTATTAAATTCGCTTAGGCAGTATCGGACGAACTTAGCTAGTGTTCTTAATCAAATTCCATCAATTCAGCAAGATATGATGATTTTCGGAGTTTTTGGTTCGTGTTTGGTTGAACAGCTGATGTAGGCGAACTTAGCAATTCTGTTGCAGGCGAACTTAGAGACGCTAACTTAATAAGTTCGCTTGGTGAAGATTAGACAAACTTAATAAGGCGAACTTAACAAGTTCGCTTGGGGTTAAGTTCGATTGGGGTCAAGTTCGCTCAGTCAGGCAAACTTATTGAGTTCGCTTAGGCAGTATCGAGCGAACTTAGCTAGTGTTCTTAATCAAATTCCATCAATTCAGCAAGATATGATGATTTTTGGAATTTTTGGTTCGTGTTTGGTTGAACAGCTGATGCAGGCGAAGTTAGCAATTCTGTTGCAGGAGAACTTAGAGAGGCGAACTTAATAAGTTCGCTTGGAGTAGATTAGGCGAACTTCATCAAGCTTACTTAACAAGTTCGCTTGGGGTTAAATTCGCTTGGGTTCAAGTTTGCTCTGTCAGGCGAACTTATTAAGTTCGCTTAGGCAGTATCAGGCGAACTTAGCTAGTGTTCTTAATCAAATTCCATCAATTCAGCAAGATATGATGATTTTCAGAATTTTTGGTTCGTGTTTGGTTGAACAGCTGATGCAGGCGAACTTAGCAATTCTGTTGCAGGAGAACTTAATAAGTTCGGTTGGTGCAGATTAGGCGAACTTAATCAGGCGAACTTAACAAGTTAGCTTGGGGTTAAGTTCGATTGGGGTCAAGTTCGCTCAGTCAGGCGAACTTATTAAGTTCGCTTAGGCAGTATCGGGCGAACTTAGCTAGTGTTCTTAATCAAATTCCATTAATTCAGCAAGATATGATGATTTTCAGTATTTTTTGTGCGTGTTTGGTTGAACAGCTGATGCAGGCGAACTTAGCAATTCTGTAGCAAGCGAACTTAGAGAGGCGAACTTAATAAGTTCGCTTGGTGCAGATTAGGCAAACTTAATCAGGCGAACTTAACAAGTTCGCTTGGAGTTAAGTTCGCTTGGGTCGGTGAACTTATTAAATCCGCTCACTCCGGCGAACTTATTAAATTCGCTTAGGCAGTATCGGACGAACTTAGCTAGTGTTCTTAATCAAATTCCATCAATTCAGCAAGATATGATGATTTTCGGAGTTTTTGATTCATGTTTGGTTGAACAGCTTATGCAGGCGAACTTAGCAATTCTGTTGCAGGCGAACTTAGAGAGGCTAATTTAATAAGTTCGCTTGGTGAAGATTAGACAAACTTAATAAGGCGAACTTAACAAGTTCGCTTGGGGTTAAGTTCGATTGGGGTCAAGTTCGCTCAGTCAGGCGAACTTATTAAGTTCGCTTAGGTAGTGTCGGGTGAACTTAGATAGTGTTCTTAATCAAATTCCATCAATTCAGCAAGATATGATGATTTTCAGAATTTTTGGTTCGTGTTTGGTTGAACAGCTGATGCAGGCGAACTTAGCAATTCTGTTGCAGGTGAACTTAGAGAGGCGAACTTAATAAGTTCGCTTGGTGCAGATTAGGCGAACTTAATCAGGCGAACTTGGGGTTAAGTTTGCATGGGGTCAAGTTCGCTAAGTCAGGCGAACTTATTAAGTTCGCTTAGGAAGTATCGGGCGAACTTAGCTAGTTTTCTTAATCAAATTCCATCAATTCAGCAAGATATGATGATTTTCAGAATTTTTGGTTCGTGTTTGGTTGAACAGCTGATGCAGGCGAAGTTAGCCATTCTGTTGCAGGAGAACCTAGAGAGGCGAACTTAATAACCTCGCTTGGAGTAGATTAGGCGAACTTAATCAAGCTTACTTAACAAGTTCGCTTGGGGTTAAGTTCGCTTGGGTTCAAGTTTGCTCAGTCAGGCGAACTTATTAAGTTCGCTTAGGCAGTATCGGGCGAACTTAGCTAGTGTTCTTAATGAAATTCCATCAATTCAGCAAGATATGATGATTTTCAGAATTTTTGGTTCGTGTTTGGTTGAACAGCTGATGCAGGCGAACTTAGCAATTCTGTTGCAGGCGAACATAATAAGTTCGCTTGGTGCAGATTAGGTGAACTTAATCAGGCGAACTTAACAAGTTCGCTTGGGGTTAAGTTCGCTTGGGGTCAAGTTCGCTCAGTCAGGCGAACTTATTAAGTTCGCTTAGGCAGTATCGGGCGAACTTAGCTAGTGTTCTTAATCAAATTCCATCAATTCAGCAAGATATGATGATTTTCAGAGTTTTTTGTGCGTGTTTGGTTGAACAGCTGATGCAGGCGAACTTAGCAATTCTGTTGCAGGAGAACTTAGAGAGGCGAACTTAATAAGTTCGCTTGGTGCAGATTAGGTGAACTTAATCAGGCAAACTTAACAAGTTCGCCTGGAGTTAAGTTCGCTTGGTGTCAAGTTTGCTCAGTCAGGCGAACATATTAAGTTCTCTTAGGCAGTATCGGGCGAACTTAGCTAGTGTTCTTAATCAAATTCCATCAATTCAGCAGGATATGATGATTTTCGGATGTTTTGGTTCGTGTTTGGTTGAACAGCTGATGCAGGCGAACTTAGCAATTTTGTTGCAAGCGAACTTAGAGAGGCGAACTTAATAAATTCGCTTGGTGCAGATTAGGCAAACTTAATCAGGCGAACTTAACAAGTTCGCTTGGGTTTAAGTTCGCTTGGGTCAAGTTCGCTCAGTCAGGCGAACTTATTAAATTCGCTTAGGCAGTATCGGACGAACTTAGCTAGTGTTCTTAATCAAATTCCATCAATTCAGCAAGATATGATGATTTTCGGAGTTTTTGGTTCGTGTTTGGTTGAACAGCTGATGTAGGCGAACTTAGCAATTCTGTTGCAGGCGAACTTAGAGAGGCTAACTTAATAAGTTCGCTTGGTGAAGATTAGACAAACTTAATAAGGCGAACTTAACAAGTTCGCTTGGGGTTAAGTTCGATTGGGGTCAAGTTCGCTCAGTCAGGCGAACTTATTAAGTTTGCTTAGGCAGTGTCGGGCGAACTTAGATAGTGTTCTTAATCAAATTCCATCAATTCAGCAAGATATGATGATTTTCAGAATTTTTGGTTCGTGTTTGGTTGAACAGCTGATGCAGGCGAACTTAGCAATTCTGTTGCAGGAGAACTTAGAGAGGCGAACTTAATAAGTTCGCTTGGAGTAGATTAGGCGAACTTCATCAAGCTTACTTAACAAGTTCGCTTGGGGTTAAATTCGCTTGGGTTCAAGTTTGCTCTGTCAGGCGAACTTATTAAGTTCGCTTAGGCAGTATCGGGCGAACTTAGCTAGTGTTCTTAATCAAATTCCATCAATTCAGCAACATATGATGATTTTCAGAATTTTTGGTTCGTGTTTGGTTGAACAGCTGATGCAGGCGAACTTAGCAATTCTGTTGCAGGCGAACTTAATAAGTTCGCTTGGTGCAGATTAGGCGAACTTAATCAGGCGAACTTAACAAGTTAGCTTGGGGTTAAGTTCGCTTGGGGTCAAGTTCGCTCAGTCAGGCAAACTTATTAAGTTCGCTTAGGCAGTATCGGGCGAACTTAGCTAGTGTTCGTAATCAAATTCCATCAATTCAGCAGGATATGATGATTTTCAGAGTTTTTTGTGCGTGTTTGGTTGAACAGCTGATGCAGGCGAACTTAGCAATTCTGTTGCAAGCGAACTTAGAGAGGCGAACTTAATAAGTTCGCTTGGTGCAGATTAGGAGAACTTAATCAGGCAAACTTAACAAGTTCGCCTGGTGTTAAGTTCGCTTGGGGTCAAGTTCTCTCAGTCAGGCGAACTTATTAAGTTCGCTTAGGCAGTATCGGGCGAAGTTAGCTAGTGTTCTTAATCAAATTCCATCAATTCAGCAAGATATGATGATTTTCAGAATTTTTGGTTCGTGTTTGGTTGAACAGCTGATGCAGGCGAAGTTAGCCATTCTGTTGCAGGAGAACCTAGAGAGGCGAACTTAATAACCTCGCTTGGAGTAGATTAGGCGAACTTAATCAAGCTTACTTAACAAGTTCGCTTGGGGTTAAGTTCGCTTGGGTTCAAGTTTGCTCAGTCAGGCGAACTTATTAAGTTCGCTTAGGCAGTATCGGGCGAACTTAGCTAGTGTTCTTAATGAAATTCCATCAATTCAGCAAGATATGATGATTTTCAGAATTTTTGGTTCGTGTTTGGTTGAACAGCTGATGCAGGCGAACTTAGCAATTCTGTTGCAGGCGAACATAATAAGTTCGCTTGGTGCAGATTAGGTGAACTTAATCAGGCGAACTTAACAAGTTCGCTTGGGGTTAAGTTCGCTTGGGGTCAAGTTCGCTCAGTCAGGCGAACTTATTAAGTTCGCTTAGGCAGTATCGGGCGAACTTAGCTAGTGTTCTTAATCAAATTCCATCAATTCAGCAAGATATGATGATTTTCAGAGTTTTTTGTGCGTGTTTGGTTGAACAGCTGATGCAGGCGAACTTAGCAATTCTGTTGCAGGAGAACTTAGAGAGGCGAACTTAATAAGTTCGCTTGGTGCAGATTAGGAGAACTTAATCAGGCAAACTTAACAAGTTCGCCTGGAGTTAAGTTCGCTTGGTGTCAAGTTTGCTCAGTCAGGCGAACATATTAAGTTCTCTTAGGCAGTATCGGGCGAACTTAGCTAGTGTTCTTAATCAAATTCCATCAATTCAGCAGGATATGATGATTTTCGGATGTTTTGGTTCGTGTTTGGTTGAACAGCTGATGCAGGCGAACTTAGCAATTTTGTTGCAAGCGAACTTAGAGAGGCGAACTTAATAAATTCGCTTGGTGCAGATTAGGCAAACTTAATCAGGCGAACTTAACAAGTTCGCTTGGGTTTAAGTTCGCTTGGGTCAAGTTCGCTCAGTCAGGCGAACTTATTAAATTCGCTTAGGCAGTATCGGACGAACTTAGCTAGTGTTCTTAATCAAATTCCATCAATTCAGCAAGATATGATGATTTTCGGAGTTTTTGGTTCGTGTTTGGTTGAACAGCTGATGTAGGCGAACTTAGCAATTCTGTTGCAGGCGAACTTAGAGAGGCTAACTTAATAAGTTCGCTTGGTGAAGATTAGACAAACTTAATAAGGCGAACTTAACAAGTTCGCTTGGGGTTAAGTTCGATTGGGGTCAAGTTCGCTCAGTCAGGCGAACTTATTAAGTTTGCTTAGGCAGTGTCGGGCGAACTTAGATAGTGTTCTTAATCAAATTCCATCAATTCAGCAAGATATGATGATTTTCAGAATTTTTGGTTCGTGTTTGGTTGAACAGCTGATGCAGGCGAACTTAGCAATTCTGTTGCAGGAGAACTTAGAGAGGCGAACTTAATAAGTTCGCTTGGAGTAGATTAGGCGAACTTCATCAAGCTTACTTAACAAGTTCGCTTGGGGTTAAATTCGCTTGGGTTCAAGTTTGCTCTGTCAGGCGAACTTATTAAGTTCGCTTAGGCAGTATCGGGCGAACTTAGCTAGTGTTCTTAATCAAATTCCATCAATTCAGCAACATATGATGATTTTCAGAATTTTTGGTTCGTGTTTGGTTGAACAGCTGATGCAGGCGAACTTAGCAATTCTGTTGCAGGCGAACTTAATAAGTTCGCTTGGTGCAGATTAGGCGAACTTAATCAGGCGAACTTAACAAGTTAGCTTGGGGTTAAGTTCGCTTGGGGTCAAGTTCGCTCAGTCAGGCAAACTTATTAAGTTCGCTTAGGCAGTATCGGGCGAACTTAGCTAGTGTTCGTAATCAAATTCCATCAATTCAGCAAGATATGATGATTTTCAGAGTTTTTTGTGCGTGTTTGGTTGAACAGCTGATGCAGGCGAACTTAGCAATTCTGTTGCAAGCGAACTTAGAGAGGCGAACTTAATAAGTTCGCTTGGTGCAGATTAGGAGAACTTAATCAGGCAAACTTAACAAGTTCGCCTGGGGTTAAGTTCGCTTGGTGTCAAGTTTGCTCAGTCAGGCGAACATATTAAGTTCTCTTAGGCAGTATCGGGCGAACTTAGCTAGTGTTCTTAATCAAATTCCATCAATTCAGCAGGATATGATGATTTTCGGATGTTTTGGTTCGTGTTTGGTTGAACAGCTGATGCAGGCGAACTTAGTAATTTTGTTGCAAGCGAACTTAGAGAGGCGAACTTAATAAGTTCGCTTGGTGGAGATTAGGCAAACTTAATCAGGCGAACTTAACAAGTTCGCTTGGGTTTAAGTTCGCTTGGGTCAAGTTCGCTCAGTCAGGCGAACTTATTAAATTCGCTTAGGCAGTATCGGACGAACTTAGCTAGTGTTCTTAATCAAATTCCATCAATTCAGCAAGATATGATGATTTTCGGAGTTTTTCGTTCGTGTTTGGTTGAACAGCTGATGTAGGCGAACTTAGCAATTCTGTTGCAGGCGAACTTAGAGAGGCTAACTTAATAAGTTCGCTTGGTGAAGATTAGACAAACTTAATAAGGCGAACTTAACAAGTTCGCTTGGGGTTAAGTTCGATTGGGGTCAAGTTCGCTCAGTCAGGCGAACTTATTAAGTTTGCTTAGGCAGTGTCGGGCGAACTTAGATAGTGTTCTTAATTAAATTCCATCAATTCAGCAAGATATGATGATTTTCAGAATTTTTGGTTCGTGTTTGGTTGAACAGCTGATGCTGGCGACCTTAGCAATTCTGTTGCAGGAGAACTTAGAGAGGCGAACTTAATAAGTTCGCTTGGAGTAGATTAGGCGAACTTCATCAAGCTTACTTAACAAGTTCGCTTGGGGTTAAATTCGCTTGGGTTCAAGTTTGCTCTGTCAGGCGAACTTATTAAGTTCGCTTAGGCAGTATCGGGCGAACTTAGCTAGTGTTCTTAATCAAATTCCATCAATTCAGCAACATATGATGATTTTCAGAATTTTTGGTTCGTGTTTGGTTGAACAGCTGATGCAGGCGAACTTAGCAATTCTGTTGCAGGCGAACTTAATAAGTTCGCTTGGTGCAGATTAGGCGAACTAAATCAGGCGAACTTAACAAGTTAGCTTGGGTTTAAGTTCGCTTGGGGTCAAGTTCGCTCAGTCAGGCAAACTTATTAAGTTCGCTTAGGCAGTATCGGGCGAACTTAGATAGTGTTCTTAATCAAATTCCATCAATTCAGCAAGATATGATGATTTTCAGAGTTTTTTGTGCGTGTTTGGTTGAACAGCTGATGCAGGCGAACTTAGCAATTCTGTTGCAAGCGAACTTAGAGAGGCGAACTTAATAAGTTCGCTTGGTGCAGATTAGGAGAACTTAATCAGGCAAACTTAACAAGTTCGCCTGGGGTTAAGTTCGCTTGGTGTCAAGTTTGCTCAGTCAGGCGAACATATTAAGTTCTCTTAGGCAGTATCGGGCGAACTTAGCTAGTGTTCTTAATCAAATTCCATCAATTCAGCAGGATATGATGATTTTCGGATGTTTTGGTTCGTGTTTGGTTGAACAGCTGATGCAGGCGAACTTAGTAATTTTGTTGCAAGCGAACTTAGAGAGGCGAACTTAATAAGTTCGCTTGGTGCAGATTAGGCAAACTTAATCAGGCGAACTTAACAAGTTCGCTTGGGTTTAAGTTCGCTTGGGTCAAGTTCGCTCAGTCAGGCGAACTTATTAAATTCGCTTAGGCAGTATCGGACGAACTTAACTAGTGTTCTTAATCAAATTCCATCAATTCAGCAAGATATGATGATTTTCGGAGTTTTTGGTTCGTGTTTGGTTGAACAGCTGATGTAGGCGAACTTAGCAATTCTGTTGCAGGCGAACTTAGAGAGGCTAACTTAATAAGTTCGCTTGGTGAAGATTGGACAAACTTAATAAGGCGAACTTAACAAGTTCGCTTGGGGTTAAGTTCGATTGGGGTCAAGTTCGCTCAGTCAGGCGAACTTATTAAGTTTGCTTAGGCAGTGTCGGGCGAACTTAGATAGTGTTCTTAATCAAATTCCATCAATTCAGAAAGATATGATGATTTTCAGAATTTTTGGTTCGTGTTTGGTTGAACAGCTGATGCAGGCGAACTTAGCAATTCTGTTGCAGGAGAACTTAGAGAGGCGAACTTAATAAGTTCGCTTGGAGTAGATTAGGCGAACTTCATCAAGCTTACTTAACAAGTTCGCTTGGGGTTAAATTCGCTTGGGTTCAAGTTTGCTCTGTCAGGCGAACTTATTAAGTTCGCTTTGGCAGTATCGGGCGAACTTAGCTAGTGTTCTTAATCAAATTCCATCAATTCAGCAACATATGATGATTTTCAGAATTTTTGGTTCGTGTTTGGTTGAAAAGCTGATGCAGGCGAACTTAGCAATTCTGTTGCAGGCGAACTTAATAAGTTCGCTTGGTGCAGATTAGGCGAACTTAATCAGGCGAACTTAACAAGTTAGCTTGGGGTTAAGTTCGCTTGGGGTCAAGTTCGCTCAGTCAGGCAAACTTATTAAGTTCGCTTAGGCAGTATCGGGCGAACTTAGCTAGTGTTCTTAATCAATTTCCATCAATTCAGCAAGATATGATGATTTTCAGTATTTTTTGTGCGTGTTTGGTTGAACAGCTGATGCAGGCGAACTTAGCAATTCTGTTGCAGTCGAACTTAGAGAGGTGAACTTAATAAGTTCGCTTGGTGCAGATTAGGAGAACTTAATCAGGCAAACTTAACAAGTTCGCCTAGGGTTAACTTCGTTTGGTGTCAAGTTTGCTCAGTCAGGCGAACAAATTAAGTTCTCTTAGGCAGTATCTGGCGAACTTAGCTAGTGTTCTTAATGAAATTCCATCAATTCAGCACGATATGATGATTTTCAGAATTTTTGGTTCGTGTTTGGTTGAACAGCTGATGCAGGCGAACTTAGCAATTCTGTTGCAGGCGAACATAATAAGTTCGCTTGGTGCAGATTAGGCGAACTTAATCAGGCGAACTTAACAAGTTCGCTTGGGGTCAAGTTCGCTCAGTCAGGCGAACTTATTAAGTTCGCTTAGGCAGTATCGGGCGAACTTAGCTAGTGTTCTTAATCAAATTCCATCAATTCAGCAAGATATGATGATTTTCAGAATTTTTTGTGCGTGTTTGGTTGAACAGCTGATGCAGGCGAACTTAGCAATTCTGTTGCAGGCGAACTTAGAGAGGCGAACTTAATAAGTTCGCTTGGTGCAGATTAGGAGAACTTAATCAGGCAAACTTAACAAGTTCGCCTAGGGTTAACTTCGTTTGGTGTCAAGTTTGCTCAGTCAGGCGAACATATTAAGTTCTCTTAGGCAGTATCGGGCGAACTTAGCTAGTGTTCTTAATCAAATTCCATCAATTCAGCAGGATATGATGATTTTCGGATGTTTTGGTTCGTGTTTGGTTGAACAGCTGATGCAGGCGAACTTAGTAATTTTGTTGGAAGCGAACTTAGAGAGGCGAACTTAATAAGTTCGCTTGGTGCAGATTAGACAAACTTAATCAGGCGAACTTAAAAAGTTCGCTTGGGTTTAAGTTCGCTTGGGTCAAGTTCGCTCAGTCAGGCGAACTTATTAAATTCGCTTAGGCAGTATCGGACGAACTTAGCTAGTGTTCTTAATCAAATTCCATCAATTCAGCAAGATATGATGATTTTCGAAGTTTTTGGTTCGTGTTTGGTTGAACAGCTGATGTAGGCGAACTTAGCAATTCTGTTGCAGGCGAACTTAGAGAGGCTAACTTAATAAGTTCGCTTGGTGAAGATTAGACAAACTTAATAAGGCGAACTTAACAAGTTCGCTTGGGGTTAAGTTCGATTGGGGTCAAGTTCGCTCAGTCAGGCGAACTTATTAAGTTTGCTTAGGCAGTGTCGGGCGAACTTAGATAGTATTCTTAATCAAATTCCATCAATTCAGCAAGATATGATGATTTTCAGAATTTTTGGTTCGTGTTTGGTTGAACAGCTGATGCAGGCGAACTTAGCAATTCTGTTGCAGGTGAACTTAGAGAGGCGAACTTAATAAGTTCGCTTGGTGCAGATTAGGCGAACTTAATCAGGCGAACTTAACAAGTTTTCTTGGGGTTAAGTTTGCTTGGGGTCAAGTTCGCTAAGTCAGGCGAACTTATTAAGTTCGCTTAGGCAGTATCGGGCGAACTTAGCTAGTGTTCTTAATCAAATTCCATCAATTCAGCAAGATATTATGATTTTTGAAATTTTTGGTTCGTGTTTGGTTGAACAGCTGATTCAGGCGAACTTAGCAATTCTGTTGTAGGCGCACTTAATAAGTTTGCTTAGGGCAGATTAGACGAACTTAACAAGTTCGCTTGGGGTTAAGTTCGCTTGTGGTCAAGTACGCTCCGTCAGGCGAACTTATTAAGTTCGCTTAGGCAGTATCGGGCGAACTTAGATAGTGTTCTTAATCAAATTCCATCAATTAAGCAAGATATGATGATTTTCAGAATTTTTGGTTCGTGTTTGGTTGAACAGCTGATGCAGGCGAACTTAGCAATTCTGTTGCAGGCGAACTTAGAGAGGCGAACTTAATAAGTCCGCTTGGTGCAGATTAGGCGAACTTAATCAGGCGAACTTAACAAGTTCGCTTGGGGTCAAGTTCGCTCAGTCAGGCGAACTTATTAAGTTCGCTTAGGCAGTATGGGGCGAACTTAGCTTGTGTTCTTAATCAAATTCAATCAATTCAGCAAGCTATGATGATTTTCGGAATTTTTGGTTCGTGTTTGGTTGAACAGCTGATGCAGGTGAACTTAGCAATTCTGTTGCAGGCAAGCTTAGAGAAGCGAACTTAATAAGTTCGCTTGGTGCAGATTTGGAGAACTTAATCAGGCGACCTTAACAAGTTCGCTTGGGGTTAAGTTCGCTTGGGGTCAAGTTCGCTCAGTTAGGCGAACTTATTAAGTTCTCTTAGGCAGTATCGGGCGAATTTAGCTAGTGTTCTTAATCAAATTCCATCAATTCAGCAAGATATGATGATTTTCGGAATTTTTGGTTCGTGTTTGGTTGAACAGCTGATGCAGGCGAACATAGCAATTCTGTTGCAGGCGAACTTAGAGAGGAGAACTTAATAAGTTCGCTTGGTGCTGATTAGGCGAACTTAACAAGTTCGCTTGGGGTTAAGTTTGCTTGGGGTCAAGTTCGCTCAGTCAAGCGAACTTATTAAGTTCGCTTAGGCAGTATCGGGCGAACTTAGCTAGTGTTCTTAATCAAATTCATTCAATTCAGCAAGATATGATGATTTTCGAAATTTTTGGTTCGTGTTTGGTTGAACAGCTGATGCAGGCGAACTTAGCAATTCTGTTGCAAGCGAACTTAGACAGGCGAAATTAATATGTTCGCTTGGTGCAGATCAGGCGAACTTAACAAGTTCGCTTGGGGTTAAGTTCGGTTGGGGTCAAGTTCGCTCAGTCAGGCGAACTTATTAAGTTCGCTTAGGCAGTATCGGGCGAACTTAGCTAGTGTTCTTAATCAAATTCCATCAATTCAGCAAGATATGATGATTTTCGGAATTTTTGGTTCGTGTTTGGTTGAACAGCTGATGCAGGCGAACTTAGCAATTCTGTTGCAGGCGAACTTAGAGAGGCGAACTTAATAAGTTCGCTTGGTGTGGATTAGGCGAACTTAATCAGGCGAACCTAACAAGTTCGCTTGGGGTCAAGTTCGCTCAGTCAGGCGAACTTATTAAGTTTGCTTAGGTAGTGTCGGGCGAACTTAGATACTGTTTTTAATCAAATTTCATCAATTCAGCAAGATATGATGATTTTCAGAATTTTTGGTTCGTGTTTGGTTGAACAGCTGATGCTGGCGAACTTAGCAATTCTGTTGCAGGTGAACTTAGAGAGGCGAACTTAATAAATTCGCTTGGTGCAGATTAGGCGAACTTAATCAGGCGAACTTAACAAGTTTTCTTGGGGTTAAGTTTGCTTGGGGTCAAGTTCGCTAAGTCAGGCGAACTTATTAAGTTCGCTAAGTCAGGCGAACTTATTAAGTTTGCTTAGGCAGTATCGGGCGAACTTAGCTAGTGTTCTTAATCAAATTCCATCAATTCAGCAAGATATTATGATTTTCAGAATTTTTGGTTCGTGTTTGGTTGAACAGCTGATGCAGGCGCACTTAGCAATTATGTTGTAGGCGCACTTAATAAGTTTGCTTGGGGCAGATTAGGCGAACTTAACAAGTTCGCTTGGGGTTAAGTTCGCTTGTGGACAAGTTCGCTCCGTCAGGCGAACTTATTAAGTTCGCTTAGGCAGTATCGGGCGAACTTAGCTATTGTTCTTAATCAAATTCCATCAATTCAGCAAGATATGATGATTTTCAAAATCTATGGTTTGTGTTTGGTTGAACAGCTGATGCAGGCGAACTTAGCAATTCTGTTGCAGGTGAACTTAGAGAGGCGAACTTAATAAGTTCGCTTGGTGCAGATTAGGCGAACTTAATCAGGCGAAACAAGTTTTCTTGGGGTTAAGTTTGCTTAGGGTCAAGTTCGCTAAGTCAGGCGAACTTAATAAGTTTGCTTAGGCTGTATCGGGCGAACTTAGCTAGTGTTCTTAATCAAATTCCATCAATTCAGCAAGATATTATGATTTTCGGAATTTTTGGTTCGTGTTTGGTTGAACAGCTGATGCAGGCGAACTTAGCAATTCTGTTGTAGGCGCACTTAATAAGTTTGCTTAGGGCAGATTAGGCGAACTTAACAAGTTCGGTTGGTGTTAAGTTCGCTTGTGGTCAAGTTCGCTCCGTCAGGCGAACTAATTAAGTTCGCTTAGGCAGTATCGGGCGAACTTAGCTAGTGTTCTTAATCAAATTCCATCAATTCAGCAAGATATGATGATTTTCATAATTTTTGGTTCGTGTTTGGTTGAACAGCTGATGCAGGCGAACTTATCAATTCTGTTGCAGGCGAACTTAGAGAGGCGAACTTAATAAGTTCGCTTGGTGCAGATTAGGCGAACTTAATCAGGCGAACTTAACAAGTTCGCTTGGGGTCAAGTTCGCTCAGTCAGGCGAACTTATTAAGTTCGCTTAGGCAGTATGGGGCGAATTTAGCTAGTGTTCTTAATCAAATTCCATCAATTCAGCAAGATATGATGATTTTCGGAATTTTTGGTTCGTGTTTGGTTGAACAGCTGATGCAGGCGAACTTAGCAATTCTGTTGTAGGCGAACTTAGAGAGGAGAACTTAATAAGTTCGCTTGGTGCTGATTAGGCGAACTTAACAAGTTCACTTGGGGTTAAGTTCGCTTGGGGTCAAGTTCGCTCAGTCAGGCGAACTTATTAAGTTCGCTTAGGCAGTATCGGGCGAACTTAGCTAGTGTTCTTAATCAAATTCCATCAATTCAGCAAGATATGATGATTTTCGAAATTTTTGGTTCGTGTTTGGTTGAACAGCTGATGCAGGAGAACTTAGCAATTCTGTTGCAGGCGAACTTAGACAGGCGAAATTAATATGTTCGCTTGGTGCAGATCAGGCGAACTTAACAAGTTCGCTTGGGGTTAAGTTCGGTTGGGGTCAAGTTCGCTCAGTCAGGCGAACTTATTAAGTTCGCTTAGGCAGTATCGGGAGAACTTAGCTAGTGTTCTTAATCAAATTCCATCAATTCAGCAAGATATGATGATTTTCGGAATTTTTGGTTCGTGTTTGGTTGAACAGCTGATGAAGGCGAACTTAGCAATTCTGTTGCAGGCAAACTTAGAGAGGCGAACTTAATAAGTTCGCTTGGTGTGGATTAGGCGAACTTAATCAGGCGAACCTAACAAGTTCGCTTGGGGTTAAGTTCGGTTGGGGTCAAGTTCGCTCAGTCAGGCGAACTTATTAAGTTCGCTTAGGCAGTATCGGGCGAACTTAGCTAGTGTTCTTAATCAAATTCCATCAATTCAGCAAGATGTGATGATTTTCGGAATTTTTGGTTCGTGTTTGGTTGAACAGCTGATGCAGGCGAACTTAGCAATTCTGTTGCAGGCGAACTTAGAGAGGCGAACTTAATAAGTTCGCTTGGTGTGGATTAGGCGAACTTAATCAGGCGAACCTAACAAGTTCGCTTGGAGTTAAGTTCGCTTGGGGTCAAGTTCGCTCAGTCAGGCGAACTTATTAAGTTTGCTTAGGCAGTGTCGGGCGAACTTAGATAGTGTTCTTAATCAAATTCCATCAATTCAGCAAGATATAATGATTTTCAGAATTTTTGGTTCGTGTTTGGTTGAACAGCTGATGCAGGCGAACTTAGCAATTCTGTTGCAGGTGAACTTAGAGAGGCGGACTTAATAAGTTCGCTTGGTGCAGATTAGGCGAACTTAATCAGGCGAACTTAACAAGTTTTCTTGGGGTTAAGTTTGCTTGGGGTCAAGTTCGCTAAGTCAGGCGAACTTATTAAGTTCGCTTAGGCAGTATCGGGCGAACTTAGCTAGTGTTCTTAATCAAATTCCATCAATTCAGCAAGATATTATGATTTTCGGAATTTTTGGTTCGTGTTTGGTTGAACAGCTGATGCAGGCGAACTTAGCAATTCTGTTGTAGGCGCACTTAATAAGTTTGCTTGGGGCAGATTAGGCGAACTTAACAAGTTCGCTTGGGGTTAAGTTCGCTTGTGGTCAAGTTCGCTCCGTCAGGCGAACTTATTAAGTTCGCTTAGGCAGTATCGGGCGAACTTAGCTAGTGTTCTTAATCAAATTCCATCAATTCAGCAAGATATGATGATTTTCAGAATTTTTGGTTCGTGTTTGGTTGAACAGCTGATGCAGGCGAACTTAGCAATTCTGTTGCAGGTGAACTTAGAGAGGCGAACTTAATAAGTTCGCTTGGTGCAGATTAGGCGAACTTAATCAGGCGAAACAAGTTTTCTTGGGGTTAAGTTTGCTTAGGGTCAAGTTCGCTAAGTCAGGCGAACTTAATAAGTTTGCTTAGGCTGTATCGGGCGAACTTAGCTAGTGTTCTTAATCAAATTCCATCAATTCAGCAAGATATTATGATTTTCGGAATTTTTGGTTCGTGTTTGATTGAACAGCTGATGCAGGCGAACTTAGCAATTCTGTTGTAGGCGCACTTAATAAGTTTGCTTAGGGCAGATTAGGCGAACTTAACAAGTTCGGTTGGTGTTAAGTTCGCTTGTGGTCAAGTTCGCTCCGTCAGGCGAACTAATTAAGTTCGCTTAGGCAGTATCGGGCGAACTTAGCTAGTGTTCTTAATCAAATTCCATCAATTAAGCAAGATATGATGATTTTCAGAATTTTTGGTTCGTGTTTGGTTGAACAGCTGATGCAGGCGAACTTATCAATTCTGTTGCAGGCGAACTTAGAGAGGCGAACTTAATAAGTTCGCTTGGTGCAGATTAGGCGAACTTAATCAGGCGAACTTAACAAGTTCGCTTGGGGTCAAGTTCGCTCAGTCAGGCGAACTTATTAAGTTCGCTTAGGCAGTATGGGGCGAATTTAGCTAGTGTTCTTAATCAAATTCCATCAATTCAGCAAGATATGATGATTTTCGGAATTTTTGGTTCGTGTTTGGTTGAACAGCTGATGCAGGCGAACTTAGCAATTCTGTTGTAGGCGAACTTAGAGAGGAGAACTTAATAAGTTCGCTTGGTGCTGATTAGGCGAACTTAACAAGTTCACTTGGGGTTAAGTTCGCTTGGGGTCAAGTTCGCTCAGTCAGGCGAACTTATTAAGTTCGCTTAGGCAGTATCGGGCGAACTTAGCTAGTGTTCTTAATCAAATTCCATCAATTCAGCAAGATATGATGATTTTCGAAATTTTTGGTTCGTGTTTGGTTGAACAGCTGATGCAGGAGAACTTAGCAATTCTGTTGCAGGCGAACTTAGACAGGCGAAATTAATATGTTCGCTTGGTGCAGATCAGGCGAACTTAACAAGTTCGCTTGAGGTTAAGTTCGGTTGGGGTCAAGTTCGCTCAGTCAGGCGAACTTATTAAGTTCGCTTAGGCAGTATCGGGCGAACTTAGCTAGTGTTCTTAATCAAATTCCATCAATTCAGCAAGATATGATGATTTTCGGAATTTTTGGTTCGTGTTTGGTTGAACAGCTGATGAAGGCGAACTTAGCAATTCTGTTGCAGGCAAACTTAGAGAGGCGAACTTAATAAGTTCGCTTGGTGTGGATTAGGCGAACTTAATCAGGCGAACCTAACAAGTTCGCTTGGGGTTAAGTTCGGTTGGGGTCAAGTTCGCTCAGTCAGGCGAACTTATTAAGTTCGCTTAGGCAGTATCGGGCGAACTTAGCTAGTGTTCTTAATCAAATTCCCTCAATTCAGCAAGATATGATGATTTTCGGAAATTTTGGTTCGTGTTTGGTTGAACAGCTGATGCAGGCGAACTTAGCAATTCTGTTGCAGGCGAACTTAATAAGTTCGCTTGGTGTGGATTAGGCGAACTTAATCAGGCGAACCTAACAAGTTCGCTTGGAGTTAAGTTCGCTTGGGGTCAAGTTCGCTCAGTCAGGCGAACTTATTAAGTTTGCTTAGGCAGTGTCGGGCGAACTTAGATAGTGTTCTTAATCAAATTCCATCAATTCAGCAAGATATAATGATTTTCAGAATTTTTGGTTCGTGTTTGGTTGAACAGCTGATGCAGGCGAACTTAGCAATTCTGTTGCAGGTGAACATAGAGAGGCGGACTTAATAAGTTCGCTTGGTGCAGATTAGGCGAACTTAATCAGGCGAACTTAACAAGTTTTCTTGGGGTTAAGTTTGCTTGGGGTCAAGTTCGCTAAGTCAGGCGAACTTATTAAGTTCGCTTAGGCAGTATCGGGCGAACTTAGTTAGTGTTCTTAATCAAATTCCATCAATTCAGCAAGATATTATGATTTTCGGAATTTTTGGTTCGTGTTTGGTTGAACAGCTGATGCAGGCGAACTTAGCAATTCTGTTATAGGCGCACTTAATAAGTTTGCTTGGGGCAGATTAGGCGAACTTAACAAGTTCGCTTGGGGTTAAGTTCGCTTGTGGTCAAGTTCGCTCCGTCAGGCGAACTTATTAAGTTCGCTTAGGCAGTATCGGGCGAACTTAGCTAGTGTTCTTAATCAAATTCCATCAATTCAGCAAGATATGATGATTTTCGGAATTTTTGGTTCGTGTTTGGTTGAACAGCTGATGCAGGCGAACTTAGCAATTCTGTTGCAGGCGAACTTAGAGAGGCGAACTTAATAAGTTCGCTTGGTGTGGATTAGGCGAACTTAATCAGGCGAACCTAACAAGTTCGCTTGGGGTCAAGTTCGCTCAGTCAGGCGAACTTATTAAGTTTGCTTAGGCAGTGTCGGGCGAATTTAGATAGTGTTCTTAATCAAATTCCATCAATTCAGCAAGATATGATGATTTTCAGAATTTTTGGTTCGTGTTTGGTTGAACAGCTGATGCAGGCGAACTTAACAATTCTGTTGCAGGTGAACTTAGAGAGGCGAACTTAATAAGTTCGCTTGGTGCAGATTAGGCGAACTTAATCAGGCGAACTTAACAAGTTTTCTTGGGGTTAAGTTTGCTTGGGGTCAAGTTCGCTAAGTCAGGCGAACTTATTAAGTTCGCTTAGGCAGTATCGGGCGAACTTAGCTAGTGTTCTTAATCAAATTCCATCAATTCAGCAAGATATTATGATTTTTGGTATTTTTGGTTCGTGTTTGGTTGAACAGCTGATGCAGGCGAACTTAGCAATTCTGTTGTAGGCGCACTTAATAAGTTTGCTTGGGGCAGGTTAGGCGAACTTAACAACTTCGCTTGGGGTTAAGTTCGCTTGTGGTAAAGTTCGCTCCGTCAGGCGAACTTATTAAGTTCGCTTAGGCAGTATCGGGCGAACTTAGCTAGTGTTCTTAATCAAATTCCATCAATTCAGCAAGATATGATGATTTTAAAATTTTATGGTTTGTGTTTGGTTGAACAGCTGATGCAGGCGAACTTAGCAATTCTGTTGCAGGTGAACTTAGAGAGGCGAACTTAATAAGTTCGCTTGGTGCAGATTAGGCGAACTTAATCAGGCGAACTTAACAAGTTTTCTTGGGGTTAAGTTTGCTTAGGGTCAAGTTCGCTAAGTCAGGCGAACTTATTAAGTTTGCTTAGGCAGTATCGGGCGAACTTAGCTAGTGTTCTTAATCAAATTCCATCAATTCAGCAAGATATTATGATTTTCGAAATTTTTGGTTCGTGTTTGGTTGAACAGCTGATGCAGGCGAACTTAGCAATTCTGTTGTAGGCGCACTTAATAAGTTTGCTTAGGGCAGATTAGGCGAACATAACAAGTTCGGTTGGTGTTAAATTCGCTTGTGGTCAAGTTCGCTCCGTCAGGCGAACTAATTAAGTTCGCTTAGGCAGTATCGGGCGAACTTAGCTAGTGTTCTTAATCAAATTCCATCAATTCAGTAAGATATGATGATTTTCAGAATTTTTGATTCGTGTTTGGTTGAACAGCTGATGCAGGCGAACTTATCAATTCTGTTGCAGGCGAACTTAGAGAGGCGAACTTAATAAGTTCGCTTGGTGCAGATTAGGCGAACTTAATCAGGCGAACTTAACAAGTTCGCTTGGGGTCAAGTTCGCTCAGTCAGGCGAACTTATTAAGTTCGCTTAGGCAGTATGGGGCGAATTTAGCTAGTGTTCTTAATCAAATTCCATCAATTCAGCAAGATATGATGATTTTCGGAATTTTTGGTTCGTGTTTGGTTGAACAGCTGATGCAGGCGAACTTAGCAATTTTGTTGTAGGCGAACTTAGAGAGGAGAACTTAATAAGTTCGCTTGGTGCTGATTAGGCGAACTTAACAAGTTCACTTGGGGTTAAGTTCGCTTGGGTCAAGTTCGCTCAGTCAGGCGAACTTATTAAGTTCGCTTAGGCAGTATCGGGCGAACTTAGCTAGTGTTCTTAATCAAATTCCATCAATTCAGCAAGATATGATGATTTTCGAAATTTTTGGTTCGTGTTTGGTTGAACAGCTGATGCAGGCGAACTTAGCAATTCTGTTGCAGGCGAACTTAGACAGGCGAAATTAATATGTTCGCTTGGTGCCGATCAGGGGAACTTAACAAGTTCGCTTGGGGTTAAGTTCGGTTGGGGTCAAGTTCGCTCAGTCAGGCGAACTTATTAAGTTCGCTTAGGCAGTATCGGCCGAACTTAGCTAGTGTTCTTAATCAAATTCCATCAATTCAGCAAGATATGATGATTTTTGGAATTTTTGGTTCGTGTTTGGTTGAACAGCTGATGCAGGCGAACTTAGCAATTCTGTTGCAGGCAAACTTAGAGAGGCGAACTTAATAAGTTCGCTTGGTGTGGATTAGGCGAACTTAATCAGGCGAACCTAACAAGTTCGCTTGGGGTTAAGTTCGGTTGGGGTCAAGTTCGCCCAGTCAGGCGAACTTATTAAGTTCGCTTAGGCAGTATCGGGCGAACTTAGCTAGTGTTCTTAATCAAATTCCATCAATTCAGCAAGATATGATGATTTTCGGAATTTTTGGTTCGTGTTTGGTTGAACAGCTGATGCAGGCGAACTTAGCAATTCTGTTGCAGGCGAACTTAGAGAGGCGAACTTAATAAGTTCGCTTGGTGTGGATTAGGCGAACTTAATCAGGCGAACCTAACAAGTTCGCTTGGGGTTAAGTTCGCTTGGGGTCAAGTTCGCTCAGTCAGGCGAACTTATTAAGTTTGCTTAGGCAGTGTCGGGCGAACTTAGATAGTGTTCTTAATCAAATTCCATCAATTCAGCAAGATATAATGATTTTCAGAATTTTTGGTTCGTGTTTGGTTGAACAGCTGATGCAGGCCAACTTAGCAATTCTGTTGCAGGTGAACTTAGAGAGGCGGACTTAATAAGTTCGCTTGGTGCAGATTAGGCGAACTTAATCAGGCGAACTTAACAAGTTTTCTTGGGGTTAAGTTTGCTTGGGGTCAAGTTCGCTAAGTCAGGCGAACTTATTAAGTTCGCTTAGGCAGTATCGGGCGAACTTAGCTAGTGTTCTTAATCAAATTCCATCAATTCAGCAAGATATTATGATTTTCGGAATTTTTGGTTCGTGTTTGGTTGAACAGCTGATGCAGGCGAACTTAGCAATTCTGTTGTAGGCGCACTTAATAAGTTTGCTTGGGGCAGATTAGGCGAACTTAACAAGTTCGCTTGGGGTTAAGTTCGCTTGTGGTCAAGTTCGCTCCGTCAGGCGAACTTATTAAGTTCGCTTAGGCAGTATCGGGCGAACTTAGCTGGTGTCCTTAATCAAATTCCATCAATTCAGCAAGATATGATGATTTTCAGAAGTTTTGGTTCGTGTTTGGTTGAACAGCTGATGCAGGTGAACTTAGCAATTTCGTTGCAGGTGAACTTAGAGAGGCGAACTTAATAAGTTCGCTTGGTGCAGATTAGGCGAACTTAATCAGGCGAACTTAACAAGTTTTCTTGGGGTTAAGTTTGCTTGGGGTCAAGTTCGCTAAGTCAGGCGAACTTATTAAGTTCGCTTAGGCAGTATCGGGCGAACTTAGCTGGTGTTCTTAATCAAATTCCATCAATTCAGCAAGATATTATGATTTTCGGAATTTTTGGTTCTTGTTTGGTTGAACAGCTGATGCAGGCGAACTTAGCAATTCTGTTGTAGGTGAACTTAGAGAGGCGAACTTAATAAGTTCGCTTGGTGCAGATTAGGCGAACTTAATCAGGCGAACTAAACAAGTTTTCTTGGGGTTAAGTTTGCTTGGGGTCAAGTTCGCTAAGTCAGGCGAACTTATTAAGTTCGCTTAGGCCGTATCGGGCAAACTTAGCTAGTGTTCTTAATCAAATTCCATCAATTCAGCAAGATATTATGATTTTCGGAATTTTTGGTTCGTGTATAGTTGAACAGCTGATGCAGGCGAACTTAGCAATTCTGTTGTAGGCGCACTTAATAAGTTTGCTTGGGGCAGATTAGGCGAACTTAACAACTTCGCTTGGGGTTAAGTTCGCTTGTGGTCAAGTTCGCTCCGTCAGGCGAACTTATTAAGTTCGCTTAGGCAGTATCGGGCGAACTTAGCTAGTGTTCTTAATCAAATTCCATCAATTCAGCAAGATATGATGATTTTTAGAATTTTTGGTTCGTGTTTGGTTGAACAGCTGATACAGGCGAACTTAACAATTCTGTTGCAGGTGAACTTAGAGTGGCGAACTTAATAAGTTCGCTTGGTGCAGATTAGGCGAACTTAATCAGGCGAACTTAACAAGTTTTCTTGGGGTTAAGTTTGCTTGGGGTCAAGTTCGCTAAGTCAGGCGAACTTATTAAGTTCGCTTAGGCAGTATCGGGCGAACTTAGCTAGTGTTCTTAATCAAATTCCATCAATTCAGCAAGATATGATGATTTTCAGAATTTTTGGTTCGTGTTTGGTTGAACAGCTGATGCAGGCGAACTTAGCAATTCTGTTGCAGGCGAACTTAGAGAGGCGAACTTAATAAGTTCGCTTGGTGCAGATTAGGCGAACTTAATCAGGCGAACTTAACAAGTTCGCTTGGGTCAAGTTCGCTCAGTCAGGCGAACTTATTAAGTTCGCTTAGGCAGTATGGGGCGAACTTAGCTTGTGTTCTTAATCAAATTCAATCAATTCAACAAGATATGATGATTTTCGGAATTTTTGGTTCGTGTATGGTTAAACAGCTGATGCAGGTGAACTTAGCAATTCTGTTGCAGGCAAGCTTTGAGAAGCGAACTTAATAAGTTCGCTTGGTGCAGATTTGGAGAACTTAATCAGGCGACCTTAACAAGTTCGCTTGGGGTTAAGTTCGCTTGGGGTAAAGTTCGCTCAGTCAGGCGAACTTATTAAGTTCTCTTAGGCAGTATCGGGCGAATTTAGCTAGTGTTCTTAATCAAATTCCATCAATTCAGCAAGATATGATGATTTTCGGAATTTTTGGTTCGTGTTTGGTTGAACAGCTGATGCAGGCGAACTTAGCAATTCTGTTGCAGGCGAACTTAGAGAGGAGAACTTAATAAGTTCGCTTGGTGCTGATTAGGCGAACTTAACAAGTTCACTTGGGGTTAAGTTTGCTTGGGGTCAAGTTCGCTCAGTCAGGCGAACTTATTAAGTTCGCTTAGTCAGTATCAGGCGAACTTAGCTAGTGTTCTTAATCAAATTCCATCAATTCAGCAAGATATGATGATTTTTGAAATTTTTGGTTCGTGTTTGGTTGAACAGCTGATGTAGGCGAACTTAGCAATTCTGTTGCAGGCGAACTTAGACAGGCGAAATTAATATGTTCGCTTGGTGCAGATCAGGCGAACTTAACAAGTTCGCTTGGGGTTAAGTTCGGTTGGGGTCAAGTTCGCTCAGTCAGGCGAACTTATTAAGTTCGCTTAGGCAATATCGGGCGAACTTAGCTAGTGTTCTTAATCAAATTCCATCAATTCAGCAAGATATGATGATTTTTCGGAATTTTTGGTTCGTGTTTGGTTGAACAGCTGATGCAGGCGAACTTAGCAATTCTGTTGCAGGCGAACTTAGAGAGGCGAACTTAATAAGTTCGCTTGGTGTGGATTAGGCGAACTTAATTAGGCGAACCTAACAAGTTCGCTTGGGGTTAAGTTCGGTTGGGGTCAAGTTCGCTCAGTCAGGCGAACTTATTAAGTTCGCTTAGGCAGTATCGGGCGAACTTAGCTAGTGTTCTTAATCAAATTCCATCAATTCAGCAAGATATGATGATTTTCGGAATTTTTGGTTCGTGTTTTGTTGAACAGCTGATGCAGGCGAACTTAGCAATTCTGTTGTAGGCGAACTTAGAGAGGCGAACTTAATAAGTTCGCTTGGTGTGGATTAAGCGAACTTAATCAGGCGAACCTAACAAGTTCGCTTCGGGTCAAGTTCGCTCAGTCAGGCGAACATATTAAGTTTGCTTAGGCAGTGTCGGGCGAACTTAGATAGTGTTCTTAATCAAATTCCATCAATTCAGCAATGATGATTTTCAGAATTTTTGGTTCGTGTTTGGTTGAACAGCTGATGCAGGCGAACTTAGCAATTCTGTTGCAGGTGAACTTAGAGAGGCGAACTTAATAAGTTCGCTTGGTGCAGATTAGGCGAACTTAATCAGGCGAACTTAACAAGTTTTCTTTTGGGTTAAGTTTGCTTGGGGTCAAGTTCGCTAAGTCAGGCGAACTTATTAAGTTCGCTTAGACAGTATCGGGCGAACTTAGCTAGTGTTCTTAATCAAATTCCATCAATTCAGCAAGATATTATGATTTTCGTAATTTTTTGTTCGTGTTTGGTTGAACAGCTGATGCAGGCGAACTTAGCAATTCTATTGTAGGCGCACTTAATAAGTTTGCTTGGGGCAGATTAGGCGAACTTAACAAGTTCGCTTGGGGTTAAGTTCGCTTGGGGTCAAGTTCGCTCAGTCAGGCAAACTTATTAAGTTCGCTTAGGCAGTATCGGGCGAACTTAGCTAGTGTTCTTAATCAAATTCCATCAATTCAGCAAGATATGATGATTTTTGAAATTTTTGGTTCGTGTTTGGTTGAACAGCTGATGCAGGCGAACTTAGCAATTCTGTTGCAGGCGAACTTAGACAGGCGAAATTAATATGTTCGCTTGGTGCAGATCAGGCGAACTTAACAAGTTCGCTTGGGATTAAGTTCGGTTGGGGTCAAGTTCGCTCAGTGAGGCTAACTTTTTAAGTTCGCTTAGGCAGTATCGGGCGAACTTAGCTAGTGTTTTTAATCAAATTCCATCAATTCAGCAAGATATGATGATTTTCGGAATTTTTGGTTCGTGTTTGGTTGAACAGCTGATGCAGGCGAACTTAGCAATTCTGTTGCAGGCGAACTTAGAGAGGCGAACTTAATAAGTTCGCTTGGTGTGGATTAGGCGAACTTAATCAGGCGAACCTAACAAGTTCGCTTGGGGTTAAGTTCGGTTGGGGTCAAGTTCGCTCAGTCAGGCGAACTTATTAAGTTCGCTTAGGCAGTATCGGGCGAACTTAGCTAGTGTTCTTAATCAAATTCCATCAATTCAGCAAGATATGATGATTTTCGGAATTTTTGGTTCGTGTTTGGTTGAACAGCTGATGCAGGCGAACTTAGAGAGGCGAACTTAATAAGTTCGCTTGGTGTGGATTAAGCGAACTTAATCAGGCGAACCTAACAAGTTCGCTTCGGGTCAAGTTCGCTCAGTCAGGCGAACATATTAAGTTTGCTTAGGCAGTGTTGGGCGAACTTAGATAGTGTTCTTAATCAAATTCCATCAATTCAGCAAGATATGATGATTTTCAGAATTTTTGGTTCGTGTTTGGTTGAACAGCTGATGCAGGCGAACTTAGCAATTCTGTTGCAGGTGAACTTAGAGAGGCGAACTTAATAAGTTCGCTTGGTGCAGATTAGGCGAACTTAATCAGGCGAACTTAACAAGTTTTCTTTTGGGTTAAGTTTGCTTGGGGTCAAGTTCGCTAAGTCAGGCGAACTTATTAAGTTCGCTTAGACAGTATCGGGCGAACTTAGCTAGTGTTCTTAATCAAATTCCATCAATTCAGCAAGATATTATGATTTTCGTAATTTTTTGTTCGTGTTTGGTTGAACAGCTGATGCAGGCGAACTTAGCAATTCTATTGTAGGCGCACTTAATAAGTTTGCTTGGGGCAGATTAGGCGAACTTAACAAGTTCGCTTGGGGTTAAGTTCGCTTGGGGTCAAGTTCGCTCAGTCAGGCAAACTTATTAAGTTCGCTTAGGCAGTATCGGGCGAACTTAGCTAGTGTTCTTAATCAAATTCCATCAATTCAGCAAGATATGATGATTTTCGAAATTTTTGGTTCGTGTTTGGTTGAACAGCTGATGCATGCGAACTTAGCAATTCTGTTGCAGGCGAACTTAGACAGGCGAAATTAATATGTTCGCTTGGTGCAGATCAGGCGAACTTAACAAGTTCGCTTGGGGTTAAGTTCGGTTGGGGTCAAGTTCGCTCACTCAGGGGAACTTATTAAGTTCGCTTAGGTAGTATCGGGCGAACTTAGCTAGTGTTTTTAATCAAATTCCATCAATTCAGCAAGATATGATGATTTTCGGAATTTTTGGTTCGTGTTTAGTTGAACAGCTGATGCAGGCGAACTTAGCAATTCTGTTGCAGGCGAACTTAGAGAGGCGAACTTAATAAGTTCGCTTGGTGTGGATTAGGTGAACTTAATCAGGCGAACCTAACAAGTTCGCTTGGGGTTAAGTTCGCTTGGGGTCAAGTTCGCTCAGTCAGGCGAACTTATTAAGTTTGCTTAGGCAGTGTCGGGCGAACTTAGATAGTGTTCTTAATCAAATTCCATCAATTCAGCAAGATATGATGATTTTCAGAATTTTTGGTTCGTGTTTGGTTGAACAGCTGATGCAGGCGAACTTAGCAATTCTGGTGCAGGTGAACTTAGAGAGGCGAACTTAATAAATTCGCTTGGTGCAGATTTGGCGAACTTAATCAGGCGAACTTAACAAGTTTTCTTGGGGTTAAGTTTGCTTGGGGTCAAGTTCGCTAAGTCAGGCGAACTTATTAAGTTCGCTTAGGCAGTATCGGGCGAACTTAGCTAGTGTTCTTAATCAAATTCCATCAATTCAGCAAGATATTATGATTTTTGGAATTTTTGGTTCGTGTTTGGTTGAACAGCTGATGCAGGCGAACTTAGCAATTCAGTTGTAGGGGCACTTAATAAGTTTTTTTGGGGCAGATTAGGCGAACTTAACAAGTTTGCTTGGCTTAAGTTCGCTTGTGCTCAAGTTCGCTCCGTCTGGCGAACTTATTAAGTTCGCTTAGGCAGTATCGGGCGAACTTAGCTAGTGTTCTTAATCAAATTCCATCAATTCAGCAAGATATGATGATTTTCAGAATTTTTGGTTCGTGTTTGGTTGAACAGCTGATGCAGGCGAACATAGCAATTCTGTTGCAGGCGAACTTAGAGAGGCGAACTTAATAAGTTCGCTTGGTGCAGATTAGGCGAACTTAATCAGGCGAACTTAACAAGTTCGCTTGGGGTCAAGTTCGCTCAGTCAGTCGAACTTATTAAGTTCGCTTAGGCAGTATTGGGAGAACTTAGCTTGTGTTCTTAATCAAATTCAATCAATTCAGCAAGATATGATGATTTTCGGAATTTTTGGTTCGTGTTTGGTTGAACAGCTGATGCAGGTGAACTTAGCAATTCTGTTGCAGGCAAGCTTAGAGAAACGAACTTAATAAGTTCGCATGGTGCAGATTTGGAGAACTTAATCAGGCGACCTTAACAAGTTCGCTTGGGGTTAAGTTCGCTTGGGGTCAAGTTCGCTTAGTCAGGCGAACTTATTAAGTTCTCTTAGGCAGTATCGGGCGAACTTAGCTAGTGTTCTTAATCAAATTCCATCAATTCAGCAAGATATGATGATTTTCGGAATTTTTGGTTCGTGTTTGGTTGAACAGCTGATGCAGGCGAACTTAGCAATTCTGTTGCAGGCGAACTTAGAGAGGAGAACTTAAAAAGTTCGCTTGGTGCAGATTAGGCGAACTTAACAAGTTCGCTTGGGGTTAAGTTCGGTTGAGGTCAAGTTCGCTCAGTCAGGCGAACTTATTAAGTTCGCTTAGGCAGTATCGGACGAACTTAGCTAGTTTTCTTAATCAGATTCCATCAATTCAGCAAGATATGATGATTTTCGGAGTTTTTGGTTCGTGTTTGGTTGAACAGCTGATGTAGGCGAACTTAGCAATTCTGTTGCAGGCGAACTTAGAGAGGCTAACTTAATAAGTTCGCTTGGTGAAGATTAGACAAACTTAATAAGGCGAACTTAACAAGTTCGCTTTGGGTTAAGTTCGATTGGGGTCAAGTTCGCACAGTCAGGCGAACTTATTAAGTTTGCTTAGGCAGTGTCGGGCGAACTTAGATAGTGTTCTTAATCAAATTCCATCAATTCAGCAAGATATGATGATTTTCAGAATTTTTGGTTCGTGTTTGGTTGAACAGCTGATGCAGTTGAACTTAGCAATTCTGTTGTAGGTGAACTTAAAGAGGCGAACTTAATAAGTTCGCTTGGTGCAGATTAGGCGAACTTAATCAGGCGAACTTAACAAGTTTTCTTGGGGTTAAGTTTGCTTGGGGTCAAGTTCGCTAAGTCAGGCGAACTTATTAAGTTCGCTTAGGCAGTATCGGGCGAACTTAGCTAGTGTTCTTAATCAAATTCCATCAATTCAGCAAGATATTATGATTTTCGGAATTTTTGGTTCGTGTTTGGTTGAACAGCTGATGCAGGCGAACTTAGCAATTTTGTTGTAGGCGCACTTAATAAGTTTGCTTGGGGCAGATTAGGCGAACTTAACAAGTTCGCTTGGGGTTAAGTTCTCTTGTGGTCAAGTTCACTCCGTCAGGCGAACTTATTAAGTTCGCTTAGGCAGTATCGGGCGAACTTAGCTAGTGTTCTTAATCAAATTCCATCAATTCAGCAAGATATGATGATTTTCAGAATTTTTGGTTCGTGTTTGGATGAACAGCTGATGCAGGCGACCTTAGCAATTCTGTTGCAGGCGAACTTAGAGAGGCGAACTTAATAAGTTCGCTTGGTGCAGATTAGGCGAACTTAACAAGTTCGCTTGGGGTCAAGTTCGCTCAGTCAGGCGAACTTATTAAGTTCGCTTAGGCAGTATGGGGAGATCTTAGCTTGTGTTCTTAATTAAATTCAATCAATTCAGCAAGATATGATGATTTTCGGAATTTTTGGTTCGTGTTTGGTTGAACAGCTGATGCAGGTGAACTTAGCAATTCTGTTGCTGGCAAGCTTAGAGAAGCGAACTTAATAAGTTCGCTTGGTGCAGATTTGGAGAACTTAATCAGGCGACCTTAACAAGTTCGCTTGGGGTTAAGTTCGCATGGGGCCAAGTTCGCTCAGTCAGGCGAACTTATTAAGTTCTCTTAGGCAGTATCGGGCGAATTTAGCTAGTGTTCTTAATCAAATTCCATCAATTCAGCAAGATATGATGATTTTCGGAATTTTTGGTTCGTGTTTGGTTGAACAGCTGATGCAAGCGAACTTAGCAATTCTGTTGCAGGCGAACTTAGAGAGGAGAACTTAATAAGTTCGCTTGGTGCTGATTAGGCGAACTTAACAAGTTCGCTTGGGGTTAAGTTCGCTTGGGGTCAAGTTCGCTCAGTCAGGCGAACTTATTAAGTTCGCTTAGGCAGTATCGGGCGAACTTAGCTAGTGTTCTTAATCAAATTCCATCAATTCAGCAAGATATGATGATTTTTGGAATTTTTGGTTCATGTTTGGTTGAACAGCTGATGCAGGCGAACTTAGCAATTCTGTTGTAGGCGCACTTAATAAGTTTGCTTGGGGCAGATTAGGCGAACTTAACAAGTTCGCTTAGGGTTAAGTTCGCTTGTGGTCAAGTTCGCTCCGTTAGGCGAACTTATTAAGTTCGCTTAGGCAGTATCGGGCGAACTTAGCTAGTGTTCTTAATCAAATTCCATCAATTCAGCAAGATATGATGATTTTCAGAATTTTTGGTTCGTGTTTGGTTGAACAGCTGATGCAGGCGAACTTAGCAATTCTGTTGCAGGCGAACTTAGAGTGGCGAACTTAATAAGTTCGCTTGGTGCAGATTAGGCGAACTTAATCAGGCGAACTTAACAAGTTCGCTTGGTGTCAAGTTCGCTCAGTCAGGCGAACTTATTAAGTTCGCTTAGGCAGTATGGGGCGAACTTAGCTTGTGTTCTTAATCAAATTCAATCAATTCAGCAAGATATGATGATTTTCGGAATTTTTGGTTCGTGTTTGGTTGAACAGCTGATGCAGGTGAACTTAGCAATTCTGTTGCAGGCAAGCTTAGAGAAGCGAAGCAGATTTGGAGAACTTAATCAGGCGACCTTAACAAGTTCGCTTGGGGTTAAGTTCGCTTGGGGTCAAGTTCGCTCAGTCAGGCGAACTTATTAAGTTCTCTTAGGCAGTATCGGGCAAACTTAGCTAGTGTTCTTAATCAAATTCCATCAATTCAGCAAGATATGATGATTTTCGGAATTTTTGGTTCGTGTTTGGTTGAACAGCTGATGCAGGCGAACTTAGCAATTCTGTTGCAGGCGAACTTAGAGAGGAGAACTTAATAAGTTCGCTTGGTGCAGATTAGGCGAACTTAACAAGTTCGCTTGGGGTCAAGTTCGCTCAGTCAGGCGAACTTATTAAGTTCGCTTAGGCAGTATCGGGCGAACTTAGCTAGTGTTCTTAATCAAATTCCATCCATTCAGCAAGATATGATGATTTTCGAAATTTTTGGTTCGTGTTTGGTTGAACAGCTGATGCAGGCGAACTTAGCAATTCTGTTGCAGGCGAACTTTGAGAGGCGAAATTAATATGTTCGCTTGGTGCAGATCAGGCGAACTTAACAAGTTCGCTTGGGGTTAAGTTCGGTTGGGGTCAAGTTCGCTCAGTCTGGCGAACTTATTAAGTTCGCTTAGGCAGTATCGGGCGAACTTAGCTAGTGTTCTTAATCAAATTCCATCAATTCAGCAAGATATGATGATTTTTGGAATTTTTGGTTCGGGTTTGGTTGAACAGCTGATGCAGGCGAACTTAGCAATTCTGTTGCAGGCGAACTTAGAGAGGCGAACTTAATAAGTTCGTTTGGTGCAGATTAGGCGAACTTAATCAGGCGAACTTAACAAGTTCGCTTGGGGTTAAGTTCGCTTGGGGTCAAGTTCTCTCCGTCAGGCGAACTTATTAAATTCGCTTAGGCAGTATCAGGCGAACTTAGCTAGTGTTCTTAATCAAATTCCATCAATTCAGCAAGATATGATGATTTTTGGAATTTTTGGTTCGTGTTTGGTTGAACAGCTGATGCAGGCGAACTTTGCAATTCTGTTGTAGGCGAACTTAGAGAGGCGAACTTAATAAGTTCGCTTGGTGCAGATTTGGCGAACTTAATAAGGCGAACCTAACAAGTTCGCTTGGGGTCAAGTTCGCTCAGTCAGGCGAACTTATTAAGTTCGCTTAGGCAGTATCGGGCAAACTTAGCTAGTGTTCTTAATCAAATTCCATCAATTCAGCAAGATATGATGATTTTTGGAATTTTTGGTTCGTGTTTGGTTGAACAGCTGTTGCAGGCGAGCTTAGCAATTCTGTTGCAGGCGAACTTAGAGAGGCGAACTTAATAAGTTCGCTTGGTGCGGATTAGGCGAACTTAATCAGGCGAACTTAACAAGTTCGTTTGGGGTTAAGTTCGCTTGGGGTCAAGTTCGCTCAGTCCGGCGAACTTATTAAGTTCGCTTAGGCAGTATCGGGCAAACTTAGCTAGTGTTCTTAATCAAATTCCATCAATTTAGCAAGATATGATGATTTTTGGAATTTTTAGTTCGTGTTTGGTTGAACAGCTGATGCAGGCGAACTTAGCAATTCTGTTATAGGCGAACATAATAAGTTCGCTTGGTGCAGATTTGGCGAACTTAACAAGTTCGCTTGGGGTTAAGTTCGCTTGGGGTCAAGTTCGCTCAGTCAGGCGAACTTATTAAGTTCGCTTAGGTAGTATCGGGAAAACTTAGCTAGTGTTCTTAATCAAATTCCATTAATTCAGCAAGATATGATGATTTTCGGAATTTTTGGTTCGTGTTTGGTTGAACAGCTGATGCAGGCGAACTTTGCAATTCTGTTGTAGGCGAACTTAGAGAGGCGAACTTAATAAGTTCGCTTGGTGCAGATTTGGCGAACTTAATCAGGCGAACCTAACAAGTTCGCTTGGGGTCAAGTTCGCTCAGTCAGGCGAACTTATTAAGTTCTCTTAGGCAGTATCGGGCGAACTTAGCTAGTGTTCTTAATCAAATTCCATCAATTCAGCAAGATATGATGATTTTCGGAATTTTTGGTTCGTGTTTGGTTGAACAGCTGATGCAGGCGAATTTAGCAATTCTGTTGCAGGCGAACTTAGAGAGGAGAACTTAATAAGTTCGCTTGGTGCAGATTAGGCGAACTTAACAAGTTCGCTTGGGGGTTAAGTTCGCTTGGGGTCAAGTTCGCTCAGTCAGGCAAACTTATTAAGTTCGCTTAGGCAGTATCGGGCGAACTTAGCTAGTGTTCTTAATCAAATTCCATCCATTCAGCAAGATATGATGATTTTCGAAATTTTTGGTTCGTGTTTGGTTGAACAGCTGATGCAGGCGAACTTAGCAATTCTGTTGCAGGCGAACTTAGAGAGGCGAAATTAATATGTTCGCTTGGTGCAGATCAGCCGAACTTAACAAGTTCGCTTGGGGTTAAGTTCGGTTGGGGTCAAGATCGCTCAGTCAGGCGAACTTATTAAGTTCTCTTAGGCAGTATCGGGCGAACTTAGCTAGTGTTCTTAATCAAATTCCATCAATTCAGCAAGATATGATGATTTTTGGAATTTTTGGTTCGTGTTTGGTTGAACAGCTGATGCAGGCGAACTTAGCAATTCTGTTGCAGGCGAACTTAGAGAGGCGAACTTAATAAGTTCGTTTGGTGCAGATTAGGCGAACTTAATCAGGCGAACTTAACAAGTTCGCTTGGGGTTAAGTTCGCTTGGGGTCAAGTTCGCTCCGTCAGGCGAACTTATTAAGTTCGCTTAGGCAGTATCAGGTGAACTTAGCTAGTGTTCTTAATCAAATTCCATAAATTCAGCAAGATATGATGATTTTTGGAATTTTTGGTTCGTGTTTGGTTGAACAGCTGATGCAGGCGAACTTTGCAATTCTGTTGTAGGCGAACTTAGAGAGGCGAACTTAATAAGTTCGCTTGGTGCAGATTTGGCGAACTTAATAAGGCGAACCTAACAAGTTCGCTTGGGGTCAAGTTCGCTCAGTCAGGCGAACTTATTAAGTTCGCTTGGGCAGTATCGGGCGAACTTAGCTAGTGTTCTTAATCAAATTCCATCAATTCAGCAAGATATGATGATTTTTGGAATTTTTAGTTCGTGTTTGGTTGAACAGCTGATGCAGGCGAACTTAGCAATTCTGTTATAGGCGAACATAATAAGTTCGCTTGGTGCAGATTAGGCGAACTTAACATGTTCGCCTGGGGTTAAGTTCGCTTGGGGTCAGGTTCGCTCAGTCAGGCGAACTTATTAAGTTCGCTTAGGTAGTATCGGGCAAACTTAGCTAGTGTTCTTAATCAAATTCCATCAATTCAGCAAGATATGATGATTTTCGGAATTTTTGGTTCGTGTTTGGTTGAACAGCTGATGCAGGCGACCTTTGCAATTCTGTTGTAGGCGAACTTAGAGAGGCGAACTTAATAAGTTCGCTTGGTGCAGATTTGGCGAACTTAATCAGGCGAACCTAACAAGTTCGCTTGGGGTCAAGTTCGCTCAGTCAGGCGAACTTATTAATTTCGCTTAGGCAGTATCGGGCGAACTTAGCTAGTATTCTTAATCAAATTCCATCAATTCAGCAAGATATGATGATTTTTGGAATTTTTGGTTCGTGTTTGGTTGAACAGCTGATGCAGGTGAACTTAGCAATTCTGTTGCAGGCAAGCTTAGAGAATCGAACTTAATAAGTTCGCTTGGTGCAGATTTGGAGAACTTAATCAGGCGACCTTAACAAGTTCGCTTGAGGTTAAGTTCGCTTGGGGTCAAGTTCGCTCAGTCAGGCGAACTTATTAAGTTCTCTTAGGCAGTATCGGGCGAACTTAGCTAGTGTTCTTAATCAAATTCCATCAATTCAGCAAGATATGATGATTTTTGGAATTTTTGGTTCGTGTTTGGTTGAACAGCTGATGCAGGCGAACTTTGCAATTCTGTTGTAGGCGAACTTAGAGAGGCGAACTTAATAAGTTCGCTTGGTGCAGATTTGGCGAACTTAATAAGGCGAACCTAACAAGTTCGCTTGGGGTCAAGTTCGCTCAGTCAGGCGAACTTATTAAGTTCGCTTAGGCAGTATCGGGCAAACTTAGCTAGTGTTCTTAATCAAATTCCATCAATTCAGCAAGATATGATGATTTTTGGAATTTTTGGTTCGTGTTTGGTTGAACAGCTGTTGCAGGCGAGCTTAGCAATTCTGTTGCAGGCGAACTTAGAGAGGCGAACTTAATAAGTTCGCTTGGTGCGGATTAGGCGAACTTAATCAGGCGAACTTAACAAGTTCGTTTGGGGTTAAGTTCGCTTGGGGTCAAGTTCGCTCAGTCCGGCGAACTTATTAAGTTCGCTTAGGCAGTATCGGGCAAACTTAGCTAGTGTTCTTAATCAAATTCCATCAATTTAGCAAGATATGATGATTTTTGGAATTTTTAGTTCGTGTTTGGTTGAACAGCTGATGCAGGCGAACTTAGCAATTCTGTTATAGGCGAACATAATAAGTTCGCTTGGTGCAGATTTGGCGAACTTAACAAGTTCGCTTGGGGTTAAGTTCGCTTGGGGTCAAGTTCGCTCAGTCAGGCGAACTTATTAAGTTCGCTTAGGTAGTATCGGGCAAACTTAGCTAGTGTTCTTAATCAAATTCCATTAATTCAGCAAGATATGATGATTTTCGGAATTTTTGGTCCGTGTTTGGTTGAACAGCTGATGCAGGCGAACTTTGCAATTCTGTTGTAGGCGAACTTAGAGAGGCGAACTTAATAAGTTCGCTTGGTGCAGATTTGGCGAACTTAATCAGGCGAACCTAACAAGTTCGCTTGGGGTCAAGTTCGCTCAGTCAGGCGAACTTATTAAGTTCTCTTAGGCAGTATCGGGCGAACTTAGCTAGTGTTCTTAATCAAATTCCATCAATTCAGCAAGATATGATGATTTTCGGAATTTTTGGTTCGTGTTTGGTTGAACAGCTGATGCAGGCGAATTTAGCAATTCTGTTGCAGGCGAACTTAGAGAGGAGAACTTAATAAGTTCGCTTGGTGCAGATTAGGCGAACTTAACAAGTTCGCTTGGGGGTTAAGTTCGCTTGGGGTCAAGTTCGCTCAGTCAGGCAAACTTATTAAGTTCGCTTAGGCAGTATCGGGCGAACTTAGCTAGTGTTCTTAATTAAATTCCATCCATTCAGCAAGATATGATGATTTTCGAAATTTTTGGTTCGTGTTTGGTTGAACAGCTGATGCAGGCGAACTTAGCAATTCTGTTGCAGGCGAACTTAGAGAGGCGAAATTAATATGTTCGCTTGGTGCAGATCAGGCGAACTTAACAAGTTCGCTTGGGGTTAAGTTCGGTTGGGGTCAAGATCGCTCAGTCAGGCGAACTTATTAAGTTCTCTTAGGCAGTATCGGGCGAACTTAGCTAGTGTTCTTAATCAAATTCCATCAATTCAGCAAGATATGATGATTTTTGGAATTTTTGGTTCGTGTTTGGTTGAACAGCTGATGCAGGCGAACTTAGCAATTCTGTTGCAGGCGAACTTAGAGAGGCGAACTTAATAAGTTCGTTTGGTGCAGATTAGGCGAACTTAATCAGGCGAACTTAACAAGTTCGCTTGGGGTTAAGTTCGCTTGGGGTCAAGTTCGCTCCGTCAGGCGAACTTATTAAGTTCGCTTAGGCAGTATCAGGTGAACTTAGCTAGTGTTCTTAATCAAATTCCATAAATTCAGCAAGATATGATGATTTTTGGAATTTTTGGTTCGTGTTTGGTTGAACAGCTGATGCAGGCGAACTTTGCAATTCTGTTGTAGGCGAACTTAGAGAGGCGAACTTAATAAGTTCGCTTGGTGCAGATTTGGCGAACTTAATAAGGCGAACCTAACAAGTTCGCTTGGGGTCAAGTTCGCTCAGTCAGGCGAACTTATTAAGTTCGCTTGGGCAGTATCGGGCGAACTTAGCTAGTGTTCTTAATCAAATTCCATCAATTCAGCAAGATATGATGATTTTTGGAATTTTTGGTTCGTGTTTGGTTGAACAGCTGTTGCAGGCGAGCTTAGCAATTCTATTGCAGGCGAACTTAGCAAGTTCGCTTGGTGCGGATTAGGCGAACTTAACAAGTTCGTTTCGGGTTAAGTTCGCTTGGGGTCAAGTTCGCTCAGTCCGGCGAACTTATTAAGTTCGCTTAGGCAGTATCGGGCAAACTTAGCTAGTGTTCTTAATCAAATTCCATCAATTCAGCAAGATATGATGATTTTTGGAATTTTTAGTTCGTGTTTGGTTGAACAGCTGATGCAGGCGAACTTAGCAATTCTGTTATAGGCGAACATAATAAGTTCGCTTGGTGCAGATTAGGCGAACTTAACATGTTCGCTTGGGGTTAAGTTCGCTTGGGGTCAGGTTCGCTCAGTCAGGCGAACTTATTAAGTTCGCTTAGGTAGTATCGGGCAAACTTATCTAGTGTTCTTAATCAAATTCCATCAATTCAGTAAGATATGATGATTTTCGGAATTTTTGGTTCGTGTTTGGTTGAACAGCTGATGCAGGCGAGCTTTGCAATTCTGTTGTAGGCGAACTTAGAGAGGCGAACTTAATAAGTTCGCTTGGTGCAGATTTGGCGAACTTAATCAGGCGAACCTAACAAGTTCGCTTGGGGTCAAGTTCGCTCAGTCAGGCGAACTTATTAATTTCGCTTAGGCAGTATCGGGCGAACTTAGCTAGTATTCTTAATCAAATTCCATCAATTCAGCAAGATATGATGATTTTTGGAATTTTTGGTTCGTGTTTGGTTGAACAGCTGATGCAGGTGAACTTAGCAATTCTGTTGCAGGCAAACTTAGAGAAGCGAACTTAATAAGTTCGCTTGGTGCAGATTTGGAGAACTTAATCAGGCGACCTTAACAAGTTCGCTTGAGGTTAAGTTCGCTTGGGGTCAAGTTCGCTCAGTCAGGCGAACTTATTAAGTTCTCTTAGGCAGTATCGGGCGAACTTAGCTAGTGTTCTTAATCAAATTCCATCAATTCAGCAAGATATGATGATTTTCGGAATTTTTGGTTCGTGTTTGGTTGAACAGCTGATGCAGGCGAACTTAGCAATTCTGTTGCAGGCGAACTTAGAGAGGAGAACTTAATAAGTTCGCTTGGGGGTTAAGTTCGCTTGGGGTCAAGTTCGCTCAGTCAGGCGAACTTATTAAGTTCGCTTAGGCAGTATCGGGCGAACTTAGCTAGTGTTCTTAATCAAATTCCATCCATTCAGCAAGATATGATGATTTTCGAAATTTTTGGTTCGTGTTTGGTTGAACAGCTGATGCAGGCGAACTTAGCAATTCTGTTGCAGGCGAACTTAGAGAGGCGAAATTAATATGTTCGCTTGGTGCAGATCAGGCGAACTTAACAAGTTCGGTTGGGGTTAAGTTCGGATGGGGTCAAGATCGCTCAGTCAGGCGAACTTATTAAGTTCTCTTAGGCAGTATCGGGCGAACTTAGCTAGTGTTCCTAATCAAATTCCATCAATTCAGTAAGATATGATGATTTTTGGAATTTTTGGTTCGTGTTTGGTTGAACAGCTGATGCAGGTGAACTTAGCAATTCTGTTGCAGGCGAACTTAGAGAGGCGAACTTAATAAGTTCGTTTGGTGCAGATTAGGCGAACTTAATCAGGCGAACTTAACAAGTTCGCTTGGGGTTAAGTTCGCTTGGGGTCAAGTTCGCTCCGTCAGGCGAACTTATTAAGTTCGCTTAGGCAGTATCAGGCGAACTTAGCTAGTGTTCTTAATCAAATTCCATCAATTCAGCAAGATATGATGATTTTTGGAATTTTTGGTTCGTGTTTGGTTGAACAGCTGATGCAGGCGAACTTTGCAATTCTGTTGTAGGCGAACTTAGAGAGGCGAACTTAATAAGTTCGCTTGGTGCAGATTTGGCGAACTTAATAAGGCGAACCTAACAAGTTCGCTTGGGGTCAAGTTCGCTCAGTCAGGCGAACTTATTAAGTTCGCTTAGGCAGTATCGGGCGAACTTAGCTAGTGTTCTTAATCAAATTCCATCAATTCAGCAAGATATGATGATTTTTGGAATTTTTGGTTCGTGTTTGGTTGAACAGCTGTTGCAGGCGAGCTTAACAATTCTGTTGCAGGCGAACTTAGAGAGGCGAACTTAATAAGTTCGCTTGGTGCGGATTAGGCGAACTTAATCAGGCGAACTTAACAAGTTCGTTTCGGGTTAAGTTAGCTTGGGGTCAAGTTCGCTCAGTCCGGCGAACTTATTAAGTTCGCTTAGGCAGTATCGGGCAAACTTAGCTAGTGTTCTTAATCAAATTCCATCAATTCAGCAAGATATGATGATTGTTGGAATTTTTAGTTCGTGTTTGGTTGAACAGCTGATGCAGGCGAACTTAGCAATTCTGTTATAGGCGAACATAATAAGTTCGCTTGGTGCAGATTAGGCGAACTTAACATGTTCGCTTGGGGTTAAGTTCGCTTGGGGTCAGGTTCGCTCAGTCAGGCGAACTTATTAAGTTCGCTTAGGTAGTATCGGGCAAACTTAGCTAGTGTTCTTAATCAAATTCCATCAATTCAGCAAGATATGATGATTTTCGGAATTTTTGGTTCGTGTTTGGTTGAACATCTGATGCAGGCGAACTTTGCAATTGTGTTGTAGGCGAACTTAGAGAGGCGAACTTAATAAGTTCGCTTGGTGCAGATTTGGCGAACTTAATCAGGCGAACCTAACAAGTTCGCTTGGGGTCAAGTTCGCTCAGTCAGGCGAACTTATTAATTTCGCTTAGGCAGTATCGGGCGAACTTAGCTAGTGTTCTTAATCAAATTCCATCAATTCAGCAAGATATGATGATTTTTGGAATTTTTGGTTCGTGTTTGGTTGAACAGCTGATGCAGGCGAGCTTAGCATTTCTGTTGCAGGCGAACTTAGAGAGGCGAACTTAATAAGTTCGCTTGGTGCAGATTAGGCGAACTTAATCAGGCGAATTTAACAAGTTCGTTTGGGGTTAAGTTCGCTTGGGGTCAAGTTCGCTCAGTCCGGCGAACTTATTAAGTTCGCTTAGGCAGTATCGGGCAAACTTAGCTAGTGTTCTTAATCAAATTCCATCAATTCAGCAAGATATGATGATTTTTGGAATTTTTAGTTCGTGTTTGGTTGAACAGCTGATGCAGGCGAACTTTGCAATTCTGTTGCAGGCGAACTTTGAGAGGCGAACTTAATAAGTTCGCTTGGTGCAGATTAGGCGAACTTAATCAGGAAGTTCGCCTGGGGTTAAGTTTGCTTGGGGTCAAGTTCGCTCAGTCAGGCGAACTTATTAAGTTCGCTTAGGCAGTATCGGGCGAACTTAGCTAGTGTTCTTAATCAAATTCCATCAATTCAGCAAGATATGATGATTTTTGGAATTTTTGGTTCGTGTTTGGTTGAACAGCTGATGCAGGCGAACTTAGAGAGGCGAACTTAATAAGTTCGCTTGGTGCAGATTAGGCGAACTTAACAAGTTCGCTTAGGGTTAAGTTCGCTTGGGGTCAAGTTCGCTCAGTCAGGCGAACTTATTAAGCTCTCTTAGGCAGTATCGGGCAAACTTAGCTAGTGTTCTTATTCAAATTCCATCAATTCAGCAAGATATGATGATTTCCATAATTTTTGGTTCGTGTTTGGTTGAACAGCTGATGCAGGCGAACTTAGCAATTCTGTTGCAGGCGAACTTAGAGAGGCGAACTTAATAAGTTCGCTTGGTGCAGATTAGGCGAACTTAATCAGGCGAACTTAACAAGTTCGCTTGGGGTTAGGTTCGCTTGGGGTCAAGTTCGCTCAGTCAGGCGAACTTATTAAGTTCGCTTAGGCAGTATCGAGTGAACTTAGCTAGTGTTCTTAATCAAATTCCATCAATTCAGCAAGATATGATTATTTTCAGAATTTTTGGTTCGTGTTTGGTTGAATAGCTGATGCAGGCGAACTTAGCAATTCTGTTGCAGGCGAACTTAGAGAGGCGAACATAATAAGTTCGCTTGGTGCAGAGTAGGCAAACTTAATCAGGCGAACTTAACAAGTTCGCTTGGGGTTAAGTTCGCTTGGGGTCAAGTTAGCTAAGTCAGGCGAACTTATTATGTTTGCTTAGGCAGTATCGGGCGAACTTAGCTAGTGTTCTTAATCAAATTCCATCAATTCAGCAAGATATGATGATTTTTGGAATTTTTGGTTCGTGTTTGGTTGAACAGCTGATGCAGGTGAACTTAGCAATTCTGTTGCAGGCGAACTTAGAGAGGCGAACTTAATAAGTTCGCTTGGTGCAGATTAGGCGAACTTAACAAGTTCGCTTAGGGTTAAGTTCGCTTGGGGTCAAGTTCGCTCAGTCAGGCGAACTTATTAAGTTCTCTTAGGCAGTATCGGGCGAACTTAGCTAGTGTTCTTAATCAAATTACTTCAATTCAGCAAGATATGATGATTTTCGGAATTTTTGGTTCGTGTTTGGTTGAACAGCTGATGCAGGCGCACTTAGCAATTCAGTTGCAGGCGAACTAAGAGAGGTGAACTTAATAAGTTCGCTTGGTGCAGATTAGGCGAACTTAATCAGGCGAACTTAACAAGTTCGCTTGGGGTCAAGTTCGCTCAGTCAGGCGAACTTATTAAGTTCTCTTAGGCAGTATCGGGCGAACTTAGCTAGTGTTCTTAATCAAATTACTTCAATTCAGCAAGATATGATGATTTTCGGAATTTTTGGTTCGTGTTTGGTTGAACAGCTGATGCAGGCGCACTTAGCAATTCAGTTGCAGGCGAACTAAGAGAGGTGAACTTAATAAGTTTGCTTGGTGCAGATTAGGCGAACTTAATCAGGCGAACTTAACAAGTTCGCTTGGGGTCAAGTTCGCTCAGTCAGGCGAACTTATTAAGTTCGCTTAGGCAGTATCGGGCGAACTTAGCATGTGCTCTTAATCAAATTCTATCAATTCATCAAGATATGATGATTTTCGGAATTTTTGGTTCGTGTTTGGTTGAACAGCTGATGCAGGCGAACTTAGCAATTCTGTTGCAGGCGAACTTAATAAGTTCGCTTGGTGCAGATTAGGCGAACTTAATCAGGCGAACTTAACAAGTTCGCTTGGGGTTAAGTTCGCTTGGGGTCAAGTTCGCTCAGTCAGGCGAACTTATTAAGTTCTCTTAGGCAGTATCGGGCGAACTTAGCTAGTGTTTTTAATCAAATTCCATCAATTCAGCAAGATATGATGATTTTCAGAATTTTTGCTTCGTGTTTGGTTGAACAGCTGATACAGGCGCACTTAGCAATTCTGTTGCAAACGAACTTAGAGAGGAGAACTTAATAAGTTCGCTTGGTGCAGATTAGGAGAACTTAACAAGTTCGCTTGGAGTTAAGTTCGCTTGGGGTCAAGTTTGCTCAGTCAGGCGAACTTATTAAGTTCTCTTTTGCAGTATCGGGCAAACTTAGCTAGTGTTCTTAATTAAATTCCATCAATTCAGCAAGATATGATGATTTTCGGAATTTTTGGTTCGTGTTTGGTTGAACAGCTAATGCAGGCGAACTTAGAGAGGCGAACTTAATAAGTTCGCTTGGTGCAAATTTGGCGAACTTAATCAGGCGAACCTAACAAGTTCGCTTGGGGTCAAGTTCGCTCAGTCAGGCGAACTTATTAGGTTCGCTTAGGCAGTATCGGGCGAACTTAGCTAGTGTTCTTAATCAAATTCCATCAATTCAGCAAGATATGATGATTTTTGGAATTTTTGGTTCGTGTTTGGTTGAACAGCTGATGCAGGTGAGCTTAGCAATTCTGTTGCAGGCGAACTTAGAGAGGCAAACTTAATAAGTTCGCTTGGTTCGGATTAGGCGAACTTAATCAGGCGAACTTAACAAGTTCGTTTGGGGTTAAGTTCGCTTGGGGTCAAGTTCGCTCAGTCCGGCGAACTTATTAAGTTCGCTTAGGCAGTGTCGGGCAAACTTAGCTAGTGTTCTTAATCAAATTCCATCAATTCAGCAAGATATGATGATTTTTGGAATTTTTAGTTCGTGTTTGATTGAACAGCTGATGCAGGCGAACTTAGCAATTCTGTTGCAGGCGAACTTAGAGAGGCGAACTTAATAAGTTCGCTTGGTGCAGATTAGGCGAACTTAATCAGGAAGTTCGCCTGGGGTTAAGTTCGCTTGGGGTCAAGTTCGCTCAGTCAGGCGAATTTATTAAGTTCGCTTAGGCAGTATCGGGCGAACTTAGCTAGTGTTCTTAATCAAATTCCATCAATTCAGCAAGATATGATGATTTTTGGAATTTTTGGTTCGTGTTTGGTTGAACAGCTGATGCAGACGAACTTAGCAATTCTATTGCAGGCGAACTTAGAGAGGCGAACTAAATAAGTTCGCTTGGTGCAGATTAGGCGAACTTAACAACTTCGCTTAGGGTTAAGTTCGCTTGGTGTCAATTTCACTCAGTCAGGCGAACTTATTAAGTTCTCTTAGGCAGTATCGGGCAAACTTAGCTAGTGTTCTTAATCAAATTCCATCAATTCAGCAAGATATGATGATTTTCGGAATTTTTGGTTCGTGTTTGGTTGAACAGCTGATGCAGGCGAACTTAGCAATTCTGTTGCAGGCGAACTTAGAGAGGCGAACTTAATAAGTTCGCTTGGTGCAGATTAGGCGAACTTAATCAGGCGAACTTAACAAGTTCGCTTGGGGTTAGGTTCGCTTGGGGTCAAGTTCGCTTAGTCAGGCGAACTTATTAAGTTCGCTTAGGCAGTATCGGGCGAACTTAGCTAGTGTTCTTAATCAAATTCCATCAATTCAGCAAGATATGATGATTTTCGGAATTTTTGGTTCGTGTTTGGTTGAATAGCTGATGCAGGCGAACTTAGCAATTCTGTTGCAGGCGAACTTAGAGAGGCGAACTTAATAAGTTCGCTTGGTGCAGAGTAGGCGAACTTAATCAGGCAAACTTAACAAGTTCGCTTGGGTTAAGTTCGCTTGGGGTCAAGTTCGCTCAATCAGGCGAACTTATTAAGTTCGCTTAGGCAGTATCGGGCGAACTTAGCTAGTGTTCTTAATCACATTCCATCAATTCAGCAAGATATGATGATTTTTGGAATTTTTGGTTCGTGTTTGGTTGAACAGCTGATGCAGGCGAACTTAGCAATTCTGTTGCAGGCGAACTTAGAGAGGCGAACTTAATAAGTTCGCTTGGTGTAGATTAGGCGAACTTAACAAGTTCGCTTAGGGTTAAGTTCGCTTGGGGTGAAGTTCGCTCAGTCAGGCGAACTTATTAAGTTCTCTTAAGCAGTATCGGGCGAACTTAGCTAGTGTTCTTAATCAAATTCCATCAATTCAGCAAGATATGAAGATTTTTGGAATTTTTGTTTCGTGTTTGGTTGAACAGCTGATACAGGCGAACTTAGCAATTCGGTTGCAGGCGAACTTAGAGAGGCGAACTTAATAAGTTCGCTTAGTGCAGATTAGGCGAACTTAACAAGTTCGCTTGGGGTCAAGTTCGCTCAGTCAGGCGAACTTATTAAGTTCGCTTAGGCAGTATCGGGCGAACTTAGCTAGTGTTCTTAATCAAATTCTATCAATTCAGCAAGATATGATGATTCTCGGAATTTTTGGTTCGTGTTTGGTTGAACAGCAGATGCAGGCGAACTTAGCAATTCTGTTGCAGGCGAACATAGAGAGGCGAATTTAATAAGTTCGCTTGGAGCAGATTAGGCGAACTTAATCAGGAAGTTCGCCTGGGGTTAAGTTCGCTTGGGGTCAAGTTCGCTCAGTCAGGCGAACTTATTAAGTTCGCTTAGGCAGTATCGGGCGAACTTAGCTAGTGTTCTTAATCAAATTCCATCAATTCAGCAAGATATGATGATTTTCAGAATTTTTGGTTCGTGTTTGGTTGAACAGCAGATGCAGGCGAACTTAGCAATTCTGTTGCAGGCGAACTTAGAGAGGCGAACTTAATAAGTTCGCTTGGTGTGGATTAGGCGAACTTACTCAGGCGAACTTAACAAGTTCTCTTTGGGTTAAGTTCGCTTGAGGTCAAGTTCGCTCAGTCAGGCGAACTTATTAAGTTCTCTTAGGCAGAATCGGGCGAACTTAGCTAGTGTTCTTAATCAAATTCCATCAATTCAGCAAGATATGATGATTTTTGGAATTTTTGGTTCGTGTTTGGTTGAACAGCTGATGCAGGCGAACTTAGCAATTCTGTTGCAGGCAAACTTAGAGAGGCGAACTTAATAAGTTCGATTGGTGCAGATTAGGCGAACTTAATCAGGCGAACTTAACAAGTTCGCTTGGGGTTAAGTTCTCTTGGGGTCAAGTTCGCTCAGTCAGGCGAACTTATTATGTTCGCTTAGACAGTATCGGGCAAACTTAGCTAGTGTTCTTAATCAAATTCCATCAATTCAGCAAGATATGATGATTTTCGAAATTTTTGGTTCGTGTTTGGTTGAACAGCTGATGCAGGCGAACTTAGCAATTCTGTTACAGGCGAACTTAGAGAGGGGAACTTAATAAGTTCGCTTGGTGCGGATTAGGCGAACTTAACAAGTTCGCTTGGGGTTAAGTTCGCTTGGGGTCAAGTTCGCTCTGTCAGGCGAACTTATTAAGTTCGCTTAGGCAGTATCGGGCGAAATTAGCTAATGTTCTTAATCAAATTCCATCAATTCAGCAAGATATGATGATTTTCGTAATTTTTAGTTCATGTTTGGTTGAACAGCTGATGCAGGCGAACTTAGCAATTCTGTTGCAGGCGAACTAAGAGAGGCAAACTTAATAAGTTCGCTTGGTGCAGATTAGGCGAACTTAACAAGTTCGCTTGGTGTTAAGTTCGCTTGGGGTCAAGTTCGCTCAGTCAGGCGAACTTATTAAGTTCTCTTTGGCAGTATCGGGCGAACTTAGTTAGTGTTCTTAATCAAATTCCATCAATTCAGCAAGATATGATGATTTTCAGAATTTTTGGTTCGTGTTTGGTTGAATAGCTGATGCAGGCGAACTTAGCAATTTTGTTGCAAGCGAACTTAGAGAGGCGAACTTAATAAGTTCGCTTGGTGCAGATTAGGCGAACTTAACAAGTTCGCTTGGGGTTAAGTTCGCTTGGGGTCAAGTTCGCTCAGTCAGGCGAACTCATTAAGTTCGCTTAGGCAGTATCGGGCGAACTTAGCTAGTGTTCTTAATCAAATTCCATCAATTCAGCAAGATATGATGATTTTCGGAATTTTTGGTTCGTGTTTGGTTGAACAGCTGATGCAGGCGAACTTAGCAATTCTGTTGCAGGAGAACTTAGAGAGGCGAACTTAATAAGTTCGCTTGGTGCAGATTAGGCGAACTTAATCAGGCGAACTTAACAAGTTCGCTTAGGGTTAAGTTCGCTTGGGGTCAAGTTCCCTCAGTCAGGCGAACTTATTAAGTTCTCTTAGGCAGTATCGGGCAAACTTAGCTAATGTTCTTAATCAAATTCCATCAATTCAGCAAGATATGATGATTTTCGGAATTTTTGGTTCGTGTTTAGTTGAACAGCTGATGCAGGCGAATTAGCTATTCTGTTGCAGGCGAACTTAATAAGTTCGCTTGGTGCAGATTAGGCGAACTTAACAAGTTCGCTTGGGGTCAAGTTCGCTCAGTCTGGCGAACTTATTAAGTTCGCTTAAGCAGTATCGGGCGAACTTAGCTAGTGTTCTTAATCAAATTCCATCAATTCAGCAAGATATGATGATTTTTGGAATTTTTGGTTCGTGTTTGGTTGAACAGCTGATGCAGGCGAACTTAGCATTTCTGTTGCAGGCGAACTCTAAGAGGCGAACTTAATAAGTTCGCTTGGTGCAGATTAGGCGAACTTAATCAGGCGAACTTAACAAGTTCGCTTGGGGTCAAGTTCGCTCGGTCAGGCGAACTTATTAAGTTCGCTTAGGCAATATCGGGCGAACTTAGCTAGTGTTCTTAATCAAATTCCATCAATGCAGCAAGATATGATGATATTCGAAATTTTTGGTTCGGGTTTGGTTGAACAGCTGATGCAGGCGAACTTAGCAATTCTGTTGCAGGCGAACTTAGAGAGGCGAACTTAATAAGTTCGCTTGTTGCAGATTAGGCGAACTTAATCAGGCGAACCTAACAAGTTCGCTTGGGGTTAAGTTCGCTTGGGGTCAAGTTCGCTCAGTCAGGCGAACTTATTAAGTTCGCTTAGGCAGTATCGGGCGAACTTAGCTAGTGTTCTTAATCAAATTCCATCAATTCAGCAAGATATGATGATTTTTGGAATTTTTGGTTCGGGTTTGGTTGAACAGCTGATGCAGGCGAACTTAGCAATTCTGTTGCAGGCGAACTTAGAGAGGCGAACTTAATAAGTTCGCTTGTTGCAGATTAGGCGAACTTAATCAGGCGAACCTAACAAGTTCGCTTGGGGTTAAGTTCGCTTGGGGTCAAGTTCGCTCAGTCAGGCGAACTTATTAAGTTCGCTTAGGCAGTATCGGGCGAACTTAGCTAGTGTTCTTAATCAAATTCCATCAATTCAGCAAGATATGATGATTTTTGGAATTTTTGGTTCGTGTTTGGATGAACAGCTGATGCAGGCGAACCTAGCAATTCTGTTGCAGGCGAACTTAGAGAGGCGAACTTAATAAGTTCGCTTGGTGTGGATTAGGCGAACCTAACAAGTTCGCTTGGGGTTAAGTTCGCTTGGGGTCAAGTTCGCTCAGTCAAGCGAACTTATTAAGTTCGATTAGGCAGTATCGGGCGAACTTAGCTAGTATTCTTAATCAAATTCCATCAATTCAGCAAAATATGATGATTTTTGGAATTTTTGGTTCGTGTTTGGTTGAACAGCTGTTGCAGTCGAACTTAGCAATTCTGTTGCAGGCGAACTTAGAGAGGCGAACTTAATAAGCTCGCTTGGTGCAGATTAGGCGAACTTAACAAGTTTGCTTGGTGTTAAGTTCGCTTGGGGTAAAGTTCGCTCTGTCAGGCGAACTTATTAAATTCTCTTAGGCAGTATCGGGCGAACTTAGCTAGTGTTCTTAATCAAATTCCATCAATTCAGCAAGATATGATGATTTTCGGAATTTTAGGTTCGTGTTTGGTTGAATAGCTGATGCAGGCGAACTTAGCAATTCTGTTGCAGGCGAACTTAATAAGTTCGCTTGGTGCAGATTAGGCGAACTTAATCAGGCGAACTTAACAAGTTCGCTTGGGGTTAAGTTCGCTTGGTGTCAAGTTCGCTCAGTCAGGCGAACTCATTAAGTTCGCTTAGGCAGTATCGGGCGAACTTAGCTAGTGTTCTTAATCAAATTCCATCAATTCAGCAAGATATGATGAATTTCAGAATTTTTGGTTCGTGTTTGGTTTAACAGCTGATGCAGGCGAACTTAGCTATTCTGTTGCAGGCGAACTTAGAGAGGCAAACTTAATAAGTTCTCTTGGTGCAGATTTGGCGAACTTAATCAGGCGAACTTAACAAGTTCGCTTGGGGTCAAGTTCGCTCAGTCAGGCGAACTTATTAAGTTCGCTTAGGCAGTATCGGGCGAACTTAGCTAGTGTTCTTAATCAAATTCCATCAATTCAGCAAGATATGATGATTTTCGGAATTTTTGGTTCGTGTTTGGTTGAACAGCTGATGCAGGCGATCTTAGCAATTCTGTTGCAGGCGAACTTAATAAGTTCGCTTGGTGCAGATTAGGCGAACTTAATCAAGCGAACTTAACAAGTTCGCTTGGGGTTAAGTTCGCTTGGGGTCAAGTTCGCTCAGTCTGGCGAACTTATTAAGTTCGCTTAGGCAGTATCGGGCGAACTTAGCTAGTGTTCTTAATAAAATTCCATCAATTCAGCAAGATATGATATTTTTTTGAATTTTTGGTTCGTGTTTGGTTGAACAGCTAATGCAGGCGAACTTAGCAATTCTGTTGCAGGCGAACGTAGAGAGGTGAACTTAATAAGTTCGCTTAGGGTTAAATTCGCTTGGGGTCAAGTTCGCTCAGTCTGGCGAACTTATTAAGTTCTCTTAGGCAGTATCGGGCGAACTTAGCTAGTGTTCTTAATCAAATTCCATCAATTCAACAAGATATGATGATTTTCGGAATTTTTGATTCGTGTTTGGTTGAACAGCTGATGCAGGAGAACTTAGCAATTCTATTGCAAGCGAACTTAGAGAGGCGAACTTAATAAGTTCCCTTGGTGCAGATTAGGCGAACTTAATCAGGCGAACTTAACAAGTTCGCTTGGGGTCAAGTTCGCTCTGTCAGGCGAACTTATTAAGTTCGCTTAGGCAGTATCGGGCGAACTTAGCTAGTGTTCTTAATCAATTTCCATCAATTCAGCAAGATATGATGATTTTCGGAATTTTTGGTTCGTGTTTGGTTCAACAGCTGATGCAGGAGAACTTAGCAATTCTGTTGCAGGCGAACTTAGAGATGCGAACTTAATAAGTTCGCTTGGTGCAGATTAGGCGAACTTAATCAGGCGAACTTAACAAGTTCGCTTGGGGTTAAATTCCGTTGGGGTCAAGTTTGCCCAGTCAGCCGAACTTATTAAGTTCGCTTAGGCAGTATCAGGCGAACTTAGCTAGTGTTCTTAATCAAATTCCATCAATTCAGCAAGATATGATGATTTTCGGAATTTTTGGTTCGTGTTTGGTTGAACAGCTGATGCAGGCGAACTTAGCAATTCTGTTGCAGGCGAAGTTAGAGAGGCGAACTTAATAAGTTCGCTTGGTGCAGATTAGGCGAACTTAATCAGGCGAACTTAACAAGTTCGCTTGGGGTTAGGTTCGCTTGGGGTCAAGTTCGCTCAGTCAGGCGAACTTATTAAGTTCGCTTAGGCAGTATCGGGCGAACTTCGCTAGTGTTCTTAATCAAATTCCATCAATTCAGCAAGATATGATGATTTTCGGAATTTTTGGTTCGTGTTTGGTTGAACAGCTGATGCATGCGAACTTTGCAATTCTGTTGCAGGCGAACTTAGAGAGGCGAACTTAATAAGTTCGCTTAGTGAAGATTAGGCGAACCTAACAAGTTCGCTTGGGGTTAATCTTGCTTGGGGTCAAGTTTGCTCTGTCAGGCGAACTTATTAAGTTCGCTTAGGCAGTATCGGGCGAACTTAGCTAGTGTTCTTAATCAAATTCCATCAATTTAGCAAGATATGATAATTTTTGGAATTTTTGGTTCGTGTTTAGTTGAACAGTTGATGCAGGCGAACTTCGTAATTTTATTGCAAACGAACTTAAAGAGGCGAACTTAATGAGTTCTCTTGGTGCAGATTAGGCGAACTTAATCAGGCGAACTTAACAAGTTCGCTTGGGGTTAAGTTCTGTAGGATCGTAAGATTACAAGGTGATTCTATTCTAGTTGAGATTGGCGGAAACAATAACAACCAACAAAGTAAACAAGTTAACAGCAAGAATACTGATAAATGCACTGTTGTATTGAACTTCTAAGATTACAAGTTTACAAGTAAAACACTATCAAGAAGCACTATGAAAGCACAGCAAGCACTAGCACACTTTGTTTGAAGTGTTTACAGGATATATATAGTAACTTAGAATCAAGACAGACCCTTGATTCTAAGGATCAGATCTAACACAAGCCGTTGATCTTGTTTTTTAATCTAAATTACACGCAGAGGCTAATCTAGATAACTTTGCTGAAACGTCTTCTTAGGCATAATTGTTTGCATGCTTGGAGACGCGCGTTATTGTCCTTTATTGGTTGCACCAGCGAGGTTCCTTCTGCTTGGAGTGTGGCAGTTGCTTTTGCAGAAAGGTGTCAGAGGCGCTTCACATGGGTAGTCAGCTGCAACGTTTGGTCTTCAGAGAAAAGAGCTATCAGCAGCAACTTGTGTTGAATGCTGCTGATAAGACTATCAGCAGCAACAAGTGTTGGATGATGCTGATAAGCCTATCAGCAGCAACAAGTGTTGAATGCTGCTGATAAGCCTATCAGCAGCAACAAGTGTTGAGTGCTGCTGATATGCCTATCAGCAGCAACAAGTGTTGAATGCTGCTGATAAGCCTATCAGCAGCATTTAACTTAGAATAATTTGGTAGCAATCAGTCTTTGGTTCTACAAACTCCCCCTAGACTGATGCAACCAAAATTCTTCTAATCACTTTGCTGCTGAAGCTTTTGCATGTGGCTGACTATCCTTTCAACCTCATAGCCTCTTGGATCCTTGCTGGGATTGTTCAGTGGAAGTTCAGACAGAGTCTTGATGTCTTTGGGTGGCATTTTGTAGATTGCTTTGCTTGAACATCTCATCTGCTGCTTCTTTACATCAATCAGAGTGAACTCATCCAAATCAGCATTGTAGGACCAAGATACAAATGGAGAGTGGGACTTGAGTGGTTTGATATTCATGACCACATCTTTGCTAGGGTTGAAGTAGTGTCTGATTGCTAGCATAATATGTTTCCCACTCTCATTTGCAGGCTCATGAGTTTCACCCAGCTCCAAAATTCTTCTTAGGTCTGAATCTGGTAGTTGCAGAACCTCATCAACAGACCTGTATGTAGATCTTCTTCTTTCAGTTCTCCCCCTGAAGATCTCAAACTTGTGATCCTGTGGATTGTAGACCCATTCAACTATGTCTCTTGAGTCTTCAGGTTCAGATGGGGATTTGAATTTCTTCAAGGGAGGCTGTTGATGAGAGGGAGCTGGGTGGGATGATTTGGACTTGTTGGGTGGAGGAGTGGAAGGTTTGGGGAGGAGAGTGGAAGGATGATGGACTGATGAAGAGGTAGGTGAGGGAGAAGGCTTGGGTTTCTTTGTCTTTGGTTTTTCTTCTTCTTTGATAAGTACCCTTTTCTTGGAGCCCTTCTTCCCTAGTCTTTCTTCCTCATCTTTTTTAACTTTGAAGTAGAGGGCTTGCAGGTTCATGAAATTCATGGGACCTAGCCTCTTTCCACTATCTCCTCTAGCCTTAAGGAAGTCAATCATGACCTTCCTTTCTTCATGGGTCCTTTTATTAAAGGCAATGGTCTTCTTGGACTGTAGCTTGGCTTTCTCTTCTTCTTCAGCCTTTTTCTTTCTAGCCAATTGACCGTGCTGACCCATGAAGGCTCTGTAAATCTCTTTGGTTGAAAGTTTCTTAAGGTAGTCTGCATCCTCACCTTGAGAGACTAGAGTCTTTACCCACTCCTCCCTCATTTCTTTAGCTAGTTCAGAATCGGTTATCCTGAACTTAGCTTCTTCTTTCTTCTTCTTCTCCAACTCTTCTTCTTCTCTATTGAATTGTTCCTGCAGTGAAGAGCAAGAGCTGCATCTTCTTTAATCCGGTCAACTGCAGGAATCTTTCTTTTCAGTTCATCCAGCTGTTTAGCATACAGCTGGATGGTTTGTTCTCTTAGGAGAATGGCTGTTTTTCTTTCTTGAGCCTTTTTTAGGTCAGCCATCTCCTCTTCTTCTCTTCTTCTTCTTTTCTCTTCCCTCTCTCTTTTCTCTTTTTGCAACCTCTCTTCATCTTCATCAGTCATGATTCCTTTTCCTTTGTTTACGTTGGATGCCTCTGCTTCAGCTTCACTGATCACAACAGTAGATGATGATGCTGCTATTGGGATCTCTGCCTCAGCTTCATTGGCAAATTGAGGAATTGAAAAGGGACGGTCACTGTCTTCATCAAGTTGACACTCAGGACCTTCTATTTCCCTCAGTTGATCCCTGATGGAAGATCTTGTGCCAAAAGCTGCAGATGTGATGTCAACTTGTGGAGTATCAGAGTTGGAGTCAGTATCAGAAGTTGACACAGTCTCTTCTTGAGGAATCAGTCCTTCTTTTTCAAGATGGGCTTTGATGATGACCATCATTGCCTGGCTCTCCAGTGAGTTAATATTGCAGATGATGGCTCTGAGCTGAAAAATCTTGAAAAGGAAGTCTGAGGGCAGCTGAAGGATGTTCCTGGTGTTGATGATGAGAGAGGAGCCGTTGCTAAGCAGGAGAGTGTGGTCAAGGGACTTAGTGCTCACCCAACCGAGCACGTCCAAGTCCTTGACCAGGAAGGCATACAGGAATCTTCGAAGGCCCAGAACTTCTTCTTCAGTGAGAAGACTGCTCCTTGTTATTGCAAGATTGCTAGGAGTCAGTCTCCTTTCTGCGGCCGCTGAGGATTCAGGATAAGCTACCCGATGTGCTTCTTGTAGGAATCTTTGGAACCTGGGTAGATTATCCTCCATCAGGTCATGGAACCTGCCAATGGCAAGTTCTGCTGAGAGATCTGTTGAGGTGTTGATGCAGTTAGTTAAATGCAGATGAAGGACTTGGAGGGCATTGAGAGAGTTCCAGTTCAGCTCTTCTACTCCGCTGAACTCCCATCCAATCCAAAACCTCTCAGATGATCCATCATACCCCCAAGCTAGAATGGAGTCAAATTCTAGCTTATTTGATGATCTTAATAGTTGGGGGGTTGAGGATTGACCAATGATGGCTGCTGCTTCAGGAAGGATGCTGAATGATGTATTTGTTTGTTCTGTGTCTTCAACATCATTCAGCATTTCATCGACAGCCCTGACGACCAACTTCCAGTCTTCAGATGTCTCTTCGTCTTCATTATCTGGGACTGGCAAGTCATGAATTTGGACAAAGGCTGGCTTGAATAGTGAGCTTTGAAGTACAACCTGCTCTTGAATCCAGTCGTCAAGACTGTCTTTATCTTCTTCCATTGAGACCATCTCCCCCTTTTTGGTTGCATCAGTAGACAGGTAGGCATCAGTTTGGGTGCCTACTGATACAAGAGTGGGAGTGGCTAAAGTTGGGCATTGATGGGCTTCATGCATAGAGACTTAGTGTCTTAGTATGGACACTTCAGCCTCTAGCATAGCCACCCTGGCCGTCAATTCCAAGTTATGAAGTTTCAGTCTGTCCTCATCCACAGTTGTGGAATCCTTGGACCCAGATGGGGCCGTAGACCGAGCCTCAGCATCCCCATCACCCATGGTTTCTTGGCGCCTGGGATTCCTCTCAGTGAGGGGAGTTTCCAAGGAAACACCCTCACCATGAGTTGCCGTGGTTGAGATCTTAAAGATGTTGTCACTATCCTCCTGGTCATTTGATGGACCAGTAGTAGTGACAGCCTCTTCCACATCCACTCCTTCATTACTCCTGGAGTGGACCTTCAAGGGTGAAGAACTTGGGTTGGGTGTTTCGGAAGCAAGACCAATCAGTACCTCCTTGATAGTGGTGGTTGGAGAAGGTACATCACTTTGGTCAGGTTCCTCAACACTTAAGTCCAAAGAAGATAGGAATGGCTCAAAGGGCTGTTCTATGGATCCGGGAAGTGATCCTAATCCTAATAGAGAGACTTCCGAAGGAGTCTCCCTAACAGTGTGGCTTTCCCTTATGATATTCTCACTAGAATGTTGTGATTCTGAGTGAGGGATGTTGGCTTGGGTTTGGGCCTTGGAGGCAAGAGAAGAAGGAGTTCTCTTACCCCTCTTCCTTGTATATTTGGCTGCAACCGGGGCCCTGTGTTTCGGTTGAGCAATCAAACTGGGGGTGAGTAGATTATGTGCCTGTACATCCTCGGTAGAATGCACAGGGGTTCGATCAAAGGAAGCAGTAGTTTGAGTTTGTGGCAGTGAGGTGGAGGGTGTGGGATCAGTATCAGCTGGGTTTGCTGAACTGTCACCCTGGGCACTTTGCGTGTTCAACATTGTAGACAACAATGGAACATCGGCCCCTGAGAACCTTGATGAAACTGTTCTCATGCTTTGAAAAATGTTGTTCTTATGTCCCAGAATTGAGTAGATTCTTGCAGTTTTTGAAAGATCTTGGTGTTCAATATTGAACACTTCTTGCAAGAATCTTGGGTACATGAAGAACTGAGATTTCACCCCTTCTTAAAGGTTGTATCTCAAACCTTCAAGAATGAGGTGAGAAAAATTGAAACCCGCCCCAGTTAACATACCGTGAATTGCCGACACAAGTCCGGAGCTGAGTTGGTTCCAGCCACTTCTCTTTTGGGATATGCATTGGAGAAGTGTGTGGCAGAGATATTTCCATTTGGGACCCATGAGTGCCTTCTCTATCGTATACTCTGTTTGATTCCCAGTGTACCCTATGGATACAAAGGTCCTCATGTATACGTCTCTTGGGTAAGAGGTGGCGTCCCCTTCATCTTGAAGCTTGAGGTGTTGGCGGAGCTTTGCTTCAGTGATGATTATCTCTTTGCCGTCTACTGTTCCTTTGATTTGGGGAGTGCCCTGTTCAGTAGAATACACGGCTGAGCTCCAAAAATCTTCCATGTGGGAAGTGTAGATGGTTGGGTTGACTGTTAGGGCATGGAGGATTTTGGACCGACAAAGGAAGTCGATCATATCGTTGAAACCTTCAGATTTCTTGCCCTTTATTAGGCATGCAGTGAGGTTGTGATATGGGGAAAACTTGTCGTTGGGGTTGTTTATGTATGCGCCTGCCATTGTTGTGGATTTGGAGGGAAGAGAGAAGGGTGTTTGAATGGGGGTTAATTATTTAGGGCTTTGAATGTTGTGGGGACGGGAGAGAAAGTGATGGGTTTAGGGTTTGAAATTGAATACGAAGAGGTTGTGAGAACGTTTGAAATTGTGATATAACGGCAGACGAAGAAAAAGCAACCTTACTTGTACAGTACAACCTGTTTCACTTTTCATTGTTACAGCTGTAAAGCACTCGAGCAGTCATGGTAAAGACTGAGAGTAGTTTTTACCGCGGTTAAAAGTTAATGTAGACTTGTTTTACCCATCAGCAGCAAACTTGGTTGCTGCTGATGGTGAGCTATCCGCTGCAAACTTGGTTGCTGCGGATAGTTAAGTCTTTCAGCAGCAGATTTGGTAGCTGCTGACTGTTGTATTCATTCCGCAGCAAAAAGGTTGCTGCTGACCGCCTTAAAGCTATCCGCAGGAAACTTGTTCCTGCTGATAACTTAAAGCGATCAGTGGCAAAGGCTTTGCTGCTGAAGAGTAAATCTGTCAGCAGCTGAGAGGCAAAAATGCTGCTGACTTATCACTTTTATTTACAACATAAGATATACATATTTACATCAAAGGATAGATGCACTCAACTGAACCGATGATGATGCTTGATGGTTTCTTTGCCTTCCATTGTTGAGTTGGTGGTTTTCCAGCTTTCTTTGTCTTTTCAGCAGCAGACGTTGTATGTGATAATTTTACTTGAGCAGCTGCAGATGCTGTTGAAGGCTTTGCCTTGGATCTTGCCTTATCAGCAGTAGACCCTTTTGCTGCTGATAGCTTTGCCTTATCAGCAGCAGATTTTGCTGCGGACTTTGTTAGCTTATCAGCAGCAGATTTGGTTGCTGCTGAAATCTTCTGCTTCGTTTTCTTGGGCTTAACTGGACTAACAACCGATGTATGTTGATCCTTCTTTACCCTTTGTCTTTGAGGGGCTTGATGAAGAATCTGGTTGAAAGGGTTAAACTTACAGTTTGCAGCAAAATGGTCTGATTCTCCACAGATGATGCAAGATTTTTGAGGCTTTGACAACTGCTCCCTTGGTGGAGAAAGAGATTTTCTGAATTGAGTTGTCTTAGCTTCAAAGTTTCTTACCTGCTTGTTCTTCTTTGTCTTCTCAAAAGCATGTTGCTTGAGGTTTCTTTGCTGCTGTAGGTAGTAGAAGCAGGTGCTGGCAGTGTGGTTATATTTCCCACAGACAAAACATGATTTTGCCAGTTTATCCTTTGAAAGATGCACATAATCCTTTCTTTTGAAAAGGTCTTTGAAATTCCAAGGGTGAGCTTTGTTGTGCTCAAAAGTAGCTTCTTCCAATGTTTTTTGAACATATGGAACCCTTTCTTCAGGCGCATGATATGTGTCAAAGACCTTCCTTGGCTGGACTGAATTGGAAGGAGGCTTTGAGTTGGTGGAGGTGGAAGACTGTCCCTTTTCAATAGTTAGCTTTCTTTCTTCTGGAGGATAGCTAATTCTGATTTGTTTGAAGGGTTTAGGAACTGGTATTGAAGGGATAATAGGGACTTCATCTTTAGTGACTATCACTTGAGGGGCAGAAGGAGATGAGGCATTACTTGTTTCAGTGGAGTCTGAGCAAGTTGACTCAGTCTCTGATGAAGTAGTGCATTCTTTCATAGGGGTTTCTTTGACAGCAGGGTCAAGATTTCGGTTGGCCATGTCAAGATTTGCTAGATTGAAGCTTGGTTCATGGATGGCAACGTAATCAGCAGGAGGTGCGACGGTTTTATACTGGTCAGCATGATATCCCAACCCAGTTCTTACATTTTCATGGATTTGAACATCTAAAAGTCTTTGCAGCTTTTTGGATGCAAATTCATATTTTTCCACATGTACCTTTTGGTCTGCCAATTCAGCCCTTGCAGCTTTCAACTTAACCAGAATATCATCAATTTGAATTTCAAGGTTTGTTTGTTCATGTTTTAATGATGAAATTTCTTTCTTTAAACAATCATTCTTTTCCTTGTAACTATTTTCAATTTTTTTAAATTCAGATTTCATTTGGTGAAATTCTTCATTTTGATCTATGAGCTTCTGGTTATGTTTCCTATATCCAAGGACCATATCAATGCACTCTTGAGTACATAGATTTTCATATACCTTTGGTGGTACCTCTGATGTGTCTGAAGTTAGAGAGGATACCTCTAATGTGTCTGCCATGAGAGCTTGATTGTTGGCAGAAAGATCCTCAGGCTGGAAGCTCCAGTCAAAGTCAGTAGTTCCAACATTTGCACAGGCTGCAGTTTGTGCTGGAGGATTGACATGTTGCTGTTGTTGGTGTCTTGGCTGAGCTTGGTGTGCTTGTCTGGTAGGATAGTAGTCGCTTGAACTAGGACCTGAGTGGTCAGAGTGAAGCGCGGGAGAGGTGGTGGAAGAGGCTGATTGATGGCTTGAGCTTCTTTCTTTTGCTTGAATTATTTCTAATTCATAGGCTTTTAGCATACAAAAGAGCTCGGTCAGCTGCAGAGTCTTCAGATTCTCAGTTCTTCTTATTGACACTGTGTAAAGTGTCCAGCAACTAGGAAGAGATCTGATGAACCTTTTGAGAATGTCTTCATTCTCCAGTTTCACCTTAGAGCATTGCAGCTCTCCTACCAGGTAAGTGTATCTGTTATACACACTGGTTAGTAACTCACCTTCATTGCAGACAAAGTTTTCGTATTGCTGCTTCAGGATGTCTTCAAGCTCGTTGCTTTGTGCCATTTTGTTTTGTGTGACTTAAACAAGAATAGAGTTTTGAATAGAATCAGAAAGTGATTAAACAAATGTTAGTTTGTTTAATCTTGAGCCAAAGCTCTGATACCACTTGTAGGATCATAAGATTACAAGGTGATTCTATTCTAGTTGAGATTGGCGGAAACAATAACAACCAACAAAGTAAACAAGTAAACAGCAAGAATACTGATAAATGCACTGTTGTATTGAACTTCTGAGATTACAAGTTTATAAGTAAAACACTATTAAGAAGCACTATGAAAGCACAGCAAGCACTAGCACACTTTGTTTGAAGTGTTTACAGGATATATATAGTAACTTAGAATCAAGACAGACCCTTGATTCTAAGGATCAGATCTAACACAAGCCGTTGATCTTTTTTATTAATCTAAATTACACGCAAAGGCTAATCTAGATAACTTTGCTGAAACGTCTTCTTAGGCATCATTGTTTGCATGCTTGGAGACGCGCGTCATTGTCCTTTATTGGTTGCACCAGTGAGGTTCCTTCTACTTGGAGTGTGGCAGTTGCTTTTGCAGAAAGGTGTCAGAGGCGCTTCACATGGGTAGTCAGCTGCAACGTTTGGTCTTCAGAGAATAGAGCTATCAGTAGCAACTTGTGTTGAATGCTGCTGATAAGACTATCAGCAGCAACAAGTGTTGGATGCTGCTGATAAGCCTATCAGCAGCAACAAGTGTTGAATGCTGCTGATAAGCCTATCAGCAGCAACAAGTGTTGAGTGCTGCTGATATGCCTATCAGCAGCAACAAGTGTTGAATGCTGCTGATAAGCCTATCAGCAGCATTTGTACTTAGAATAATTGGGTAGCAATCAGTCTTTGGTTCTACAATTTCGCTTGGGGTCAAGTTCGCTCAGTCAGGCGAACTTATTAAATTCGCTTAGGCAGTATCGGGCGAACTTAGCTAGTGTTCTTAATCAAATTCCATCAATTCAGCAAGATATGATGATTTTCAGAATTTTTGGTTCGTGTTTGATTGAACAGCTGAAGTAGGCGAACTTAGCAATTTTGTTGCAGGCGAACTTAATAAGTTCGCTTGGTGCAGATTAGGCGAACTTAACAAGTTCGCTTGGGGCAAGTTCGCTCAGTCAGGCGAACTTATTAAGTTCGCTTAGGCAGTATCGGGCGAACTTAGCTAGTGTTCTTAATCAAATCCCATCAATTCAGCAAGATATGAAGATTTTCGGAGTTTTTGGTTCGTGTTTGGTTGAACAGCTGATGTAGGCGAACTTAGCAATTCTGTTGCAGGCGAACTTAGAGAAGCGAACTTAATAAGTTCGCTTGGTGCAGATTAGGCGAACTTAATCAGACGAACTTAACAAGTTCGCTTGGGGTTATGTTCGCTTGGGGTCAAGTTCGCTCAGTCAGGCGAACTTATTAAGTTCGCTTAGGCAATATCGGGGGAACTTTGCTAGTGTTTTTAATCAAATTCCATCAATTCAGCAAGATATGATGATTTTTGAAATTTTTGGTTCGTCTTTGGTTGAACAGCTGATGCAGGCGAACTTAGCAATTCTGCATGCGCACTTAGATAGGCGAACTTAATAAATTCGCTTGGTGCAGATTAGGCGAACTTAATCAGACGAACTTAACAAGTTCGCTTGGGGTCAAGTTCGCTCAGTCAGGCGAACTTATTAAGTTCGCTTAGGCAGTATTGGGCGAACTTAGCTAGTGTTCTTAATCAAATTCCATCAATTCAGCAAGATATGATGATTTTCGGAATTTTTGGTTCGTGTTTGGTTGAACAGCTGATGCAGGCGAACTTAGCAATTCTGTTGCAGGCGAACTTAGAGAGGCGAACTTAATAAGTTCGCTTGGTGCAGATTAGGCGAACTTAATCAGGCGAACTTAACAAGTTCGCTTGGGGTTAAGTTCGCTTGGGGTCAAGTTCGCTCAGTCAAGCGAACTTATTAAGTTCACTTAGGCAGTATCGGGCGAACTTAGCTAGTGTTCTTAATCAAATTCCATCAATTCAGCAAAATATGATGATTTTTGGAATTTTCGGTTCGTGTTTGGTTGAACAGCTGATGCAGGCGAACTTAGCAACTCTGTTGCAGGCGAACTTAGAGAGGCGAAATTAATAAGCTCGTTTGGTGCCGATTAGGCGAACTTAACAAGTTCGCTTGGTGTTAAGTTCGCTTGGGGTCAAGTTCGCTCTGTCAGTCGAACTTATTAAGTTCTCTTAGGCAGTATCGGGTGAACTTAGCTAGTGTTCTTAATCAAATTCCATCAATTCAGCAAGATATGATGATTTTCGGAATTTTTGGTTCGTGTTTGGTTGAACAGCTGATGCAGGCGAACTAAGCAATTCTGTTGCAGGCGAACTTAATAAGTTCGCTTGGTGCATATTAGGCGAACTTAAACTGGCGAACTTAACAAGTTCGCTTGAGGTTAAGTTCGCTTGGGGTCAAGTTAGCTCAGTCGGGCGAACTTATTAAGTTCGCTTAGGCAGTATCGGGTTAACTTAGCTAGTGTTCTTAATCAAATTCCATCAATTCAGCAACATATGATGATTTTCATAATTTTTGGTTCGTGTTTGGTTGAACAGCTGATGCAGGAGAACTTAGCAATTCTGTTCCAAGCGAACTTAGAGAGGCGAACTTAATAAGTTCGCTTGGTGTAGATTAGGCGAACTTAACAAGTTCGCTTAAGGTTAAGTTCGCTTGGGGTCAAGTTCGCACAGTCTGGCGAACTTATTAAGTTCTCTTAGGCAGTATCGGGCGAACTTAGCTAGTGTTCTTAATCAAATTCTATCAATTCCGCAAGATATGATGATTTTCGAAATTTTTGGTTCGAGTTTGGTTGAACAGCTGATGCAGGCGAACTTAGCAATTCTGTTGCAGGCGAACTTAGAGAGGCGAACTTAATAAGCTCGCTTGGTGCAGATTAGGCGAACTTAACAAGTTCGCTTGGTGTTAAGTTCGCTTGGGGTAAATTTCGCTCTGTCAGGCGAACTTATTAAGTTCTCTTAGGCAGTATCGGGCGAACTTAGCTAGTGTTCTTAATCAAATTCCATCAATTCAGCAAGATATGATGATTTTCAGAATTTTTGGTTCGTGTTTGGTTGAACAGCTGATGCAGGCGAACTTAGCAATTCTGTTGCAGGCGAACTTAATAAGTTCGCTTGGTGCAGATTAGGCGAACTTAACAAGTTCGCTTGAGGTTAAGTTCGCTTGGGGTCAAGTTAGCTCAGTCGGGCGAACTTATTAAGTTCGCTTAGGCAGTATCGGGCGAACTTAGCTAGTGTTCTTAATCAAATTCCATCAATTCACCAACATATGATGATTTTCAGAATTTTTGGTTCGTGTTTGGTTGAACAACTGATGCAGGCGAACTTAGCAATTCTGTTGCAAGCGAAGATAAAGAGGCGAACTTAATAAGTTCGCTTAGTGCAGATTAGGCGAACTTAACAAGTTCGCTTAAGGTTAAGTTCGCTTGGGGTCAAGTTCGCTTAGTCAGGCGAACGTATTAAGTTCTCTTAGGCAGTATCGGGCGAACTAAGCTAGTGTTCTTAATCAAATTCTATCAATTCAACAAGATATGATGATTTTCGGAATTTTTGGTTCGTGTTTGGTTGAACAGCTGATGCAGGCGAACTTAGCAATTCTGTTGCAGGCGAACTTAATAAGTTCGCTTGGTGCAAATTAGGCGAACTTAATCAGGCGAACTTAACAAGTTCGCTCCGTCAGGCGAACTTATTAAGTTCGCTTAGGCAGTAACGGGTGAACTTAGCTAGTGTTCTTTATCAAATTCCATCAATTCAGCAAGATATGATGATTTTCGGAATTTTTGGTTCGTGTTTGGTTGAACAGCTGATGCAGGCGAACTTAGCAGTTCTGTTGCAGGCGAACTTAGAGAGGCGAACTTAATAAGTTCGCTTAGTGCAGATTAGGCGAACTTAACAAGTTTGCTTAAGGTTAAGTTCGCTTGGGGTCAAGTTCGCTCAGTCAGGCGAACTTATTAAGTTCTCTTAGGCAGTATCGGGCGAACTTAGCTAATGTTCTTAATCAAATTCTATCAATTCAGCAAGATATGATGATTTTCGGAATTTTTGGTTCGTGTTTGGTTGAACAGCTGATGCAGGCGAACTTATCAATTCTGTTGCAGGCGAACTTAGAGAGTCGAACTTAATAAGTTCGCTTGGTGCAGATTAGGCGAACTTAATCAGGCGAACTTAACAAGTTCGCTTGGGGTCAAGTTCGCTCAGTCAGGCGAACTTTTTAAGTTCGCTTAGACAGTATCAGGCGAACTTAGCTAGTGTTCTTAATCAAATTCCATCAATTCAGCAAGATATGATGATTTTCGGAATTTTTGGTTCTTGTTTGGTTGAACAGCTGATGCAGGCGATCTTAGTAATTCTGTTGCAGGCGAACTTAGAGAGGCGAACTTAATAAGTTGGCTAGGTGCAGATTAGGCGAACTTAATCAAGCGAACTTAACAAGTTCTCTTGGGGTTAAGTTCGCTTGGGGTCAAGTTCGCTCAGTCAGGCGAACTTATTAAGTTCGCTTAGGCAGTATCGGGCGAACTTAGCTAGTGTTCTTAATCAAATTCCATCAATTCAGCAAGATATGATAATTTTTGGATTTTTTGGTTCGTGTTTCGTTGAACAGCTAATGCAGGCGAACTTAGCAATTCTGTTGCATGCGAACATAAAGAGGCGAACTTAATAAGTTCGCTTAGGGTTAAGTTCGCTTGGGGTCAAGTTCTCTTAGGCAGTATCGGGCGAACTTAGCTAGTGTTCTTAATCAAATTCCATCAATTCAGCAAGATATGATGATTTTCGGAATTTTTTATTCGTGTTTGGTTGAACAGGCGATGCAGGAGAACTTAGCAATTCTGTTGCAAGCGTACTTAGAGAGGCGAACTTAATAAGTTCACTTGGTGCAGATTAGGCGAACTTAATCTGGCGAACTTAACAAGTTCGCTTAGGGTCAAGTTCGCTCAGTCAGGCGAACTTTTTAAGTTCGCTTAGGCAGTATCGGGCGAACTTAGCTAGTGTTCTTAATCAATTTCCATCAATTCAGCAAGATATGATGATTTTCGGAATTTTTGGTTCGTGTTTGGTTGAACAGCTGATGCAGGCGAACTTAGCAATTCTGTTGCAGGCGAACTTAGAGAGGCGAACTTAATAAGTTCGCCTGGTGCATATTAGGTGAACTTAATCAGGCGAACTTAACAAGTTCGCTTGGGGTTAAATTCGCTTGGGGTCAAGTTCGCCCAGTCAGGCGAACTTATTAAGTTCGCTTAGGAAGTATCGGGCGAACTTAGTTTGTGTTCTTAATCAAATTCCATCAATTCAGCAACATATGATGATTTTCGGAATTTTTGGTTCGTGTTTGGTTGAACAGCTGATGCAGGCGAACTTAGCAATTCTGTTGCAGGCGAAGTTAGAGAGGCGAACTTAATAAGTTCGCTTGGTGCAGATTAGGCGAACTTAATCAGGCGAACTTAACAAGTTCGCTTTGGGTTAAGTTCGCTTGGGGGCAAGGTCGCTCAGTCAGGCGAACTTATTAAGTTCGCTTAGGCAGTATCGGGCGAACTTAGCTAGTTTTCTTAATCAAATTCCATCAATTCAGCAAGATATGATGATTTTCGGAATTTTTGGTTCGTGTTTGGTTGAACAGCTGATGCAGGCGAACTTAGCAATTCTGTTGCAGGCGAACTTAGAGAGGCGAACTTAATAAGTTCGCTTGCTGCAGATTAGGCGAACTTGATCAGGCGAACTTAACAAGTTCGCTTGGGGTTAAGTTCGCTTGGGGTCAAGTTCGCTCAGTCAGGCGAACTTATTAAGTTCGCTTAGGCAATATCGGGTGAACTTAGCTAGTGTTCTTAATCAAATTCCATCAATCCAGCAAGATATGATGATTTTCGAAATTTTTGGTTCGTGTTTCGTTGAACAGCTGATGCAGGCGAACTTAGCAATTCTGTTGCCGGAGAACTTAGAAAGGCGAACTTAATAAATTCGCTTGGTGCAGATCAGGCGAACTTAACAAGTTCGCTTTGGGTTAAGTTCGCTTGGGGTCAAGTTCGCTCAGTCAGGCGAACTTATTAAGTTCGCTTAGGCAGTATCGGGCGAACTTAGCTAATGTTCTAAATCAAATTCCATCAATTCAGCAAGATATGATGATTTTTGGAATTTTTGGTTCGTGTTTGGTTGAACAGCTGATGCAGGGGAACTTAGCAATTCTGTTGCAGACGAACTTAGAGAGGCGAACTTAATAAGTTCGCTTGGTGCAGATTAGGCGAACTTAATCAGGCGAACTTAACAAGTTCGCTTGGGGTCAAGTTCGCTCAGTCAGGCGAACTTATTAAGTTCGCTTAGGAAGTATCGGGCGAACTTAGCTAGTGTTCTTAATCAAATTCCATCAATTCAGCAAGATATGATGATTTTCGAAATTTTTGGTTCGTGTTTTGTTGAACAGCTGATGCAGGCGAACTTAGCAATTCTGTTGCAGGCGAACTTAGAGAGGCGAACTTAATAAGTTCGCTTGGTGCAGATTAGGCGAACTTAATCAGGCGAACTTAGCAAGTTCTCTTGGGGTTAAGTTCGCTTGGGGTCAAGTTCGCTCAGTCCGGCGAACTTATTAAGTTCGCTTAGGCAGTATCGGGCGAACTTAGCTAGTGTTCTTAATCAAATTCCATCAATTCAGCAAGATATGATGATTTTCGAAATTTTTGGTTCGTGTTTGGTTGAACAGCTGATGCAGGCGAAGTAAGCAATTCTGTTGCAGGCGAACTTAGAGAGGCGAACTTAATAAGTTCGCTCGGTGCAGATTAGGTGAACTTAATCAGGCGAACTTAACAAGTTCTCTTAGGGTTAAGTTCGCTTGGGGTCAAGTTCGCTCAGTCAGGCGAACTTATTAAGTTCGCTTAGGCAGTATCGGGCGAACTTAGCTAGTGTTCTTAATCAAATTCCATCGATTCAGCAAGATATGATGATTTTCAGAATTTTTGGTTCGTGTTTGGTTGAACAGCTGATGCAGGCGAACTTAGCAATTCTGTTGTTGGCGAACTTAGAGAGGCAAACTTAATAAGTTCGCTTGGTGCAGATTAGGCGAACATAATCAGGCGAACTTAACAAGTTCTCTTGGGGTTAAGTTCGCTTGGGGTCAAGTTCGCTCATTCAGGCGAACTTATTAAGTTCGCTTAGGCAGTATCGGGCGAACTTAGCTAGTGTTCTTAATCAAATTCCATCAATTCAGCAAGATATGATGATTTTCGGAATTTTTGGTTCGTGTTTGGTTGAATAGCTAATGCAGGCGAACTTAGCAATTCTGTTGCAGGCGAACTTAGAGAGGCGAACTTAATAAGTTCGCTTGGTGCAGATTAGGCGAACTTAATCAGGCGAACTTAACAAGTTCGCTTGGGGTTAAGTTCGCTTGGGGTCAAGTTCGCTCCGTCAGGCGAACTTATTTTCCTTTTTATTACTTGTAAATTACGTAAATTGTCCTTTAATGGGAAGAAGGAGAAGGGAATGTTTTATAAATTACATAAATTGTCCTTTAATGGGTAAAAAGACCATTATACCCTCATGTGCAAAGCACATGCCAAAAATTAACTGAAAAACTTAACACCAGTTAGTGTAAGGACATATGATGTATAAAAGTATGTAAGAAAAGAACCTGTGGTGCACTTATTGAAGTCAAAGGACACAGAATGTAATTTATAGTATAAATGAAGGACAATATGTGTAATTTACTCTAATTATAATAATAATAATAATAATAATAATATAATAGGACTCAAATTTAATTTTAAAAGTTTATTTGAGTGTGAGACAGATACATTTAAATTTTAAGAGGTGCACAAGATAATGCCATTAAGATTAGAAAATAATAGATTAATAACAACTAAATAGGTTTATAAAACAAATTAAAAATTACAGATATGTTTACTAAACAAATAACTTTGTACTGTTAATCTATACTACTATATAAAACATATTAGAAGGACATACTTGTAAATTAACAAAAATTTTAAGACAACTAACACAAATTGTTATGCATAAGATACACCTTACCAATACATCAAATGTGTTCAATTACTATTTATCCTCACAATTAAAGCCTAACACTTAATAATTACCATGATTTAATTCACTACGTTAAATATTATTTCATTTATAATACTTAAAATTAAGATTTAAATTTACATTTACTATTTATATTTTTATAACTAAATACTATTTAAATTAAGAATTAATTTGTAACACCCCAAAAATTCCCAAGGAAATAGAGGACAAAGTTGTCAATAATTCCAAGTTAAAGAGCTAAACAAGAAAATAATTCAAAATACAAGGACTAAAAGTAAACATTTGGGAAACAGGTCCACAACGGACCGTCACCAAAAGATAACGGATCGTCACCAAAAGATAACGGTCCATTACATAGACCGTCAAAGGTCATAACGGTCCGTTATAGACACAACACGACAATGATTCCGAAAATGACACGTCAAGGTTTGTAACTGTCTATCACGCCCAAAAATTAAGCGCTCAACCTGAAGCCAACACGTGGCAGATGACTCAGGCCCATGACGGACAGTCACCTGGCGTAACGGTCCGTTACGTAAGCCGCCCAGAATTAGGTGACGGATCGTCACCACCTGTAACGGTTCGTCACGACCTCAAATGTTGCCCTATAAATATATGGACAAGCTCAGCTTTTTCTACACCATCCAAACACCAACTTTACACACACACATCTCTAAGAAGTTGATTTCGAGCTCTGGTTCGCGTACGAGAATCTGGTTTCTAGCCATTCGCCTCCAAATTGCCATAGTAGTGCTAAGGTAAGGTCCCGGCTTTGATTAAATACCATTAAGCTAGGTTTGTGTAATTAAGTAATGTCATTATATATCTAGGAGCTTTGTCCAAGGTGTTTGCCATATTTCAGATATACTAAGCCGAGATACTGCTGAGGTGAGTTCTTAAACTATGATTCATGAAAACTACCATGGCCTTGTTATACACCATTTTTGGCATGGTTGATTTATGAAAATATTTTGGGTATCTTGAAACGATTGTACTCCATGATTGTATTTATATAACTCATTTTAAGCGCTTATTGTTTTTCACATGCCCATGGAACGACATGTTGGACATGACCCATGGAACGATCTTTGGTTATATATATATATATATATATATATATATATATATATATATATATATATATATATATATATATATATATATACGGATTTACTCATAGTTATCTATGACGAGGGGGCACCCTCATGACTATGTTTGAGATACCTTGGCGGGTCATTTTATAAACTTTTTGTTTATGAATTCACCGGCTTTATGCTGGCCCATTTTTATTAAATGTTTTTTAGCACATCACAGGTAGTCAATAGAGGAGGCATTCCAAGACTAGAACATGATGATGAACTGAAATAGATGATGGGCTTGTCATGAAACTATAACTCCTGAAATGATATGTTCCTTGTTAGGAACAAAAGTATGAAACAAGTTGTAACTTTTGATTTGACTTTGTAAAACAATGTTTTAAGTTATGTAATATAAATGAGGTTGTTAGTTTCTGTTGTGTGTTCTATACATGAGTCACCTCTAACCAGTACGTGAGACTGGGGTGTGACAAGTTGGTATCAGAGTCTCAGTTTAAGGGATTTAGATACTACAGTAATAGTTTCTAGAATTAAACTAGGACTCTGAGAACAGTCTGGAATGCCTCAAGATAAGTTAGGTATATTCATTCAGTACGACATATATTGGGAAATACCTAGAAATCAGAAAATTAAAAGCATTTTTGGCCAAATATTGTTAATTTCTGAATTTCTGGATTATGACCAGTTATACGAATTCTGATGCTATACATCTGTGTGTAGGTACAAATGGCAGGAAGAGGTAGAGGACAAGGCAGAGGTAGGGGTAGGAGGCCCAATACTAGGTCCCATACCCGCGACACAACAAACATGAACATCGAACCAAATGAGAATGTAAATACGAATGTTAAAGCTGAACAGCCTGTGGAAGTAGTGATAATGACTGAAGCTCAATTTCAAGGAGCGGTGGCATCTGAAGTCACCAGAGTACTCCAACCAACTTTACCTGGAATTCTCGACGATGCCCTCAGAAGAAGGATGGATCCCAATAATTTGGGAAATAGAAACGAGGGAAAAAGTGGTGCAATCCCATGAACGGAAGATACTCTTCACACTACTCAAGTTGAAACAATATCGGTATGAATCAAACCCACAAGACGGTGGGGATGACTAATCATAGCACGGGAGGCAATAATCATGGATGCAATTACAAGAACTTCAGTGACTGTCACCCAAAGCCCTTCAATGGAAAGAAGAATGCCATTGCAACAATGCAGTGGATCACGTCTATGGAAGCAGTAATCAAGATGAGTGAATGTAGAGCAAACCAAGTAGTAAAATTTGCTGCACATTCATTTGAGGAGGATGCTTTGGACTGGTGGGAGTCAGTCAAGCAGACCAACGGGGAAGATTATGTTGACAAGATGACATGGGAAGACCTCAAGACCTCAATTATCAAAAGATACTGTCCATAGAATGCAGTAGACAAAATTGAATCAGAATTCCTCTGGCTTGAGGCGGGAACTATGACGCATCAGGAGTACACCACCAAATTCAACGAAATGTCTAAGTTAGTGCTACATTTGGTGACTCCTGATTCAAGGAGAATTAAATTCTATGTGCAGGCCTACCCCTAAAGGTCCGCACATTAGTCAAAACTACCACACCCAAAACAATAGATTCGGCTGTTGAAACAAGTGCGGTGATGTACGATGAGGTTGCAGCTCAAGAACCTCCAAAGATGGATCACAAAAGAAAACCCGAGAATGTTGCTTATAGGTTCAAATCAGGAAATGGTAAATTTCCCAGAAAGGAAGGGTTTAATCCAGATAAAATAAACCAAGGAGTGAGTGCCAAACTTACTAGAAGTTTGGTCACACTGCAACCTAATGCCCAAACGTCAAATGTTTCAATTGAAATGAAATGGGACATTATAGATCATCTTGTCCCAAACCAGCTAAACAAGGAACAGGTGGTCAGAATAAAGGTGTAGGACGCGAGTTTGTCCTAGGAAGCAAAGAAGGAAATAAAAATGATGCCAAAGTAGTGACAGGTACATTCTTAGTCAATAATATTTACGCCAAAATATTATTTGATACATGAGCAAATAGAAGTTTTATTTCAAATACATTTACCCTATATTTAGACGTAAAACCAATTCCGCTTATTCATGCCTATGTCGTTGAAACAGCAAGTAGCGAACAGATTAAAATAACTGAATCATACCCTAATTGTGTCATCAATTTTGGTGACGATAAGTGTTAGTTACACTAATGCCAATGAACATGAATGAATATGAGGTTATCTTAGGGATGGATTGGCTAAAACCAATACCAGGGCCAGATTGATTGTGGCCACAAAAAGTTAAGAATAAGAAACCAGATGAAACTCTTTTAATGATTCAGGGTGATAATGGAACCAATAAGATTGAAATTATTTCAATAGCAAAAGCTAAGAAACAATTGATTAAGGGAGATGGTATATTCTTAGCCTATGCTTTAAACGTCAAACCTGAAGAACAGATTACGAATATACCTATACTCTGTTATCACCCGGATATCTTTTCAGATGAATTACCCGGTCTTCCACCCGATCGTCAGATCGAATTCCGAATCGAACTTATTCCTGGAGCCAAACCTGTTGCAAGATCCCCTTATCGTCATAGCACTTCGCCTTGGGGAGCACCAGTACTATTCGTGAAAAAGAAGGACGGAAACATGAGAATGTGCATCGATTATCGAGAATTAAATGTACCGACTATATAGAATAGATATCCATTGCCCAGAATAGAATATATGTTCGATCAGTTGCAAGGAGCAAAATATTTCTCGAAAATCGATCTCAGATCAGGATATCATCATTTAAAAGTACAAAAGGAGGATGTACCTAAGACTAGAGGTACACAAAATGGTTTTTTAACCCGAACCGGTTAGTACCCGACCCGAACCAGTTTGGTCAACGAAAAGTCAAAACCGGTTTGGCCCTAAACCGGTTCAGGTTAACCCGTTTTGGAGGCAAGGAAATCCCTAACCTATTAAACCGGTTAGGGTTGGGTTGAAACCGGTTTGTGTGTTAAACCGGTTTAAACAGGTTTTAATTAAAAAAAATAGAATAAATTCAAATAAATTCGATACTTTTAATAAAAAATCAAAAAAAATATAACAAATATAAAACATAAAGTGCAACGTTTATTAATATTTGGAAAGTTCAAAAATTAAAAAACATGACAAGATAAAATTATAAAATTGTAAAACATTACAAATGACAATATATATTTTTATTTTTTAGAATATTGATTGATTAATCTTGTGCGTTGTCTTCGGAACTGGAGCTTCGTAGCCTTGCATCTTCGGCTAGTTCTTCATCGGTGACTGTTTCGGATATTCCAAGATCAACCTCGTTGTTGTGTATGATTTCTTTGGCTTGAATTTCGTCTTCGAGAGAAGTTTGGTCTTGTATCCTATCCATCGCATCCAAATGGTCCTTCAAGCAAATGCACATTTCCATCGCTAGGGGGGATGACTCTAGTCCTTTGTATCGATAACCCTGCCACTAAAAGAAATCACAGATTCCAAAGCTACCGTGGAAGCTTGGACGGTTAGTACATCACGGGCCATGGCGGAAAGAATCGGAAACGAAGCTTCGTTTTTTTCCACCAAGCCAAAATATCAAACTCCTCAAAAACGGTAGGAGGCATAAACGCTAAAAGGTTTGTGCCAATATACCTTCCAAGTTCGCTACTCGGGGTGGTACCTCGAGCCCGTTTACTAAGTTCATTTAACATTTCGTTATATAAATTCAAATTAACATCTCTCGAGCTACCACTTAATGATGTACCCATTGTATCATGTGGAGTCGGAGTTGTACCATATTTATGTAAATAAACATCAAATAAATCTTGTAAATATTTGTTAAAATATGTTTTTGTGCCTTGTGCAAAATGGATGTCTTCACTATCCAAATTCAAAGCGTAAGTAATTCTATCAATCAACGTTTCAACCCCGAAAACATTTATGTTAGGGTTTAACGCGGCGGCACAAGTTATAACGGGAGACATTTCTTTAAAATATTTTACTAATTTTTCTTTCATCGGTTCTATCATTTTTGTAAAAAGAGTGCTTTTATTTTCAAGTTCATACAACTTGTTAGCCATTAAATATATTTGTTTTAGAGTTAATGGACTTGTGGGATAATAAACACCGTATAAAAAAGTGGTGGCGGTTTTGAAAACTTCAAGAAATTCGGTTACGTCTTTTAAAATGTCCCAACTCGTAGACGGAAACTTTAGAATTTTACGACTAGGTTTTGAGGCAAACATTTCATGAAATATTTCTAAAGTTTCTCTTTGTCGTAAAGCGCTATAAAACATATTATAAGTCGAGTTCCATCTTGTCTCGACGTCCCAATTCGGACCTAAGCAAAGATTATTCGTTTCACGACAAAATCTAATATAATCATGGTATCTTTTTTTGTTACTAAAAATATCTTTAAGCATTAGTCGAAAAGCATATGTTAAGTTTGAAACCTCTTCAATTGCAAGCCCGGCTTGCACCGCCAAGTTAATGATGTGTGCGACACATCGACTATGAAAAAAAACGCCGTTGCAAACCGGTTTATATTTAATTTTTAGTTTTGGAACCGCATTTGTATTGTTAGATGCATTATCAAAAGACATTGAAAAAAGTTTATTTTGTAATTTAAATTCGGTTATAACACCATCTAATATATAAAATAAATTTTCGCCGGTGTGTGGATATTCAAACAAGACAAACGCGATTGTACGCTTCATCATTTGCCACGTTTTGGGATCAACCCAATGCGCGGTAACGCAAAGGTACGAATTTGGTATACCATGTGGAGCCGACCAAACATCGGTGGTTAAGTTTACACCGGTTTCCAAATTTTCAAAACCCAAAATTAATTCTTTTTTTGCTTTTTTCCACATTTTTATACAATCTCGTCTAAGGGTGATGCGACTTACTTGATGATAACGTGGTTGGAGTGTCTCTTGAATCATCCTTGTCAAGCACGGATTGTCAAAGTGGTTTAACGGCAATCCTTCTTGAATCACTAACCTCGCCATTCGATCTCGAATAATATTTGGATCAAAGTTCCAAATTCCTCCTTCGCTTGTCATCGAGGCTTGACCTTCACTTGGAACTCCCTTCAAGGACGGGCAAGATTTTTCTTTATGCGTTTTAAAACTAGTGTTTGAATCTTTCCCCAAAAACGCACCACACATCTTGCACCGAGCACGTTCCTTCCCGTTTGACAACAAACATAAATCTTAATTGCACCAAATTGTTGGATTTCTCGTTGTTGGTCGAATTTCCACAACGATAATTTCGTTTGAGGAACCACCAACACTTGACTTGGTTATTTTCTTTAAGAGAGTTTAGAGAGCATTTTTGAGCGTTTAAAGAGCAGTTTTAGAGATTAGAGTGTGTAGAAAGATGTGTGATTAAACCTAAACACCCCCACCTATTTATAGTGAATTATAGGTGAAAAAAGGCAAAAAAAAAACGATCAAATTCGATCCTAACGACTATAAAGCCGTTGAATAACGGCTAGTTTTTGGTTCAGCGACAAAACCGGTTTAAAAACCGGTTTTTCAAACCGGTTCACACAAACTGGTCCTCAACCCGGTCGACTCCTGAATGTTTTAAACCGGTTCATAATCGTCGGTTTTAGCTTAACCCGAACCGGTTTACCCTAAACCGGTTTGCCCTAAACCGGCGAACTTAGATAGGCGAACGTAATAAGTTCGCTTGGTGCAGATTAGGCGAACTTAATCAGGTGAACTTAACAAGTTCGCTTGGGGTTAAGTTCGCTTAGGGTCAAGTTCGCTCAGTCAGGCAAACTTATTAAGTTTGCTTAGGCAGTATCGAGCGAACTTAGCTAGTGTTCTTATTGAAATTCCAAAAATTCAGCAAGATATGATGATGTTCAGAATTTTTGGTTCGTGTTTGGTTGAACAGCTGATGCAGGCGACCTTAGCAATTCTGTTGCAGGCGAACTTAATAAGTTCGCTTGGTGCAGATTAGGCGAACTTAATCAGGCGAACTTAACAAGTTCGCTTGGGGTTAAATTCGCTTGGGGTCAAGTTCACTCAGTCAGGCGAACTTATTAAGTTCGCTTAGGCAGTATCGGGCGAACTTAGCTAGTGTTCTTAATCAAATTCCATCAATTCAGCAAGATATGATGATTTTCAGAATTTTTGATGCGTGTTTGGTTGAACAGCAGATGCAGGCGAACTTAGCAATTCTGTTGCAGGCGAACTTAATAAGTTCACTTGGTGTAGATTAGGGGAACTTAATCAGGCAAACTTAACAAGTTCGCTTGGGGTTAAGTTCGCTTGGTGTCAAGTTTGCTCAGTCAGTCGAACTTATTAAGTTCTATTAGGCAGTATCGGGCGAACTTAGCTAGTGTTCTTAATCAAATTCCATCAATTCAGCAAGATATGATGATTTTCGGATGTTTTGGTTCGTGTGTGGTTGAACAGCTGATGCAGTCGAACTTAGCAATTCTGTTGCAGGCGAACTTAGAGAGGCGAACTTAATAAGTTCGCTTGGTGCTGATTAGGCAAACTTAATCAGGCGAACTTAACAAGTTCGCTTGGGGTTAAGTTCGCTTGGGGTCAAGTTCGCTCAGTCAGGCGAACTTATTAAGTTCGCTTAGGCAGTATCGGGCGAACTTAGCTATTGTTCTTAATCAAATTCCATCAATTCAGCAAGATATGATGATTTTCAGTATTTTTGATGCGTGTTTGGTTGAACAGCAGATGCAGGCGAACTTAGCAATTCTGTTGCAGGCGAACTTAATAAGTTCACTTGGTGTAGATTAGGGGAACTTAATCAGGCAAACTTAACAAGTTCGCTTAGGGTTAAGTTCGCTTGGTGTCAAGTTTGCTCAGTCAGGCGAACTTATTAAGTTCTATTAGGCAGTATCGGGCGAAATTAGCTAGTGTTCTTAATCAAATTCCATCAATTCAGCAAGATATGATGATTTTCGGATGTTTTGGTTCGTGTTTGGTTGAACAGCTGATGCAGGCGAACTTAGCAATTCTGTTGCAGGCGAACTTAGAGAGGCGAACTTAATATGTTCGCTTGGTGCAGATTAGGCGAACTTAATCAGGCGAACTTAACAAGTTCGCTTGGGGTTAAGTTCGCTTGGGGTCAAGGTCATTAAGTCAGGCGAACATATTAAGTTCTCTTAGGCAGTATCGGGCGAACTTAGCTAGTGTTCTTAATCAAATTCCATCAATTCAGCAAGATATGATGATTTTCAGAATTTTTGGTTCGTGTTTGATTGAACAGCTGATGCTGGCGAACTTAGCAATTCTGTTGCAGGCGAACTTAATAAGTTCGCTTGGTGCAGATTAGGCGAACTTAATCACGCGAACTTAACAAGTTCGCTTGGGGTTAAGTTCGCTTGGGGTCAAGTTCGCTCAGTCAGGCGAACTTATTAAGTTCGCTTAGGCAGTATCGGGCGAACATAGCTAGTGTTCTTAATCAAATTCCATCAATTCAGCAAGATATGATGATTTTCAGAATTTTTGGTTTGTGTTTCGTTGAACAGCTGATGCAGGCGAAGTTAGCAATTCTATTGCAGGCGAACTTAGAGAGGCGAACTTAGTAAGTTCGCTTAGTGCAGATTTGGCGAACTTAATCAAGCGAACTTAACAAGTTCACTTGGGGTTAAGTTCGCTTGGGTTCAATTTCGCTCAGTCAGGCGAACTTATTAAGTTCGCTTATTTAGTATTGGGCGAACTTAGCTAGTGTTCTTAATCAAATTCCATCAATTAAGCAAGATATTATCATTTTCGGATGTTTTGGTTCGTGTTTGGTTGAACAGCTGATGCAGGCGAACTTAGCAATTCTGTTGCAGGCGAATTTAGAGAGGCGAACTTAATATGTTCGCTTGGTGCAGATTAGGCGAACTTAATCAGGCGAACTTAACAAGTTCGCTTGGGGTTAAGTTCGCTTGGGGTCAAGGTCATTAAGTCAGGCGAACATATTAAGTTCTCTTAGGCAGTATCGGGCGAACTTAGCTTGTGTTCTTAATCAAATTCCATCAATTCAGCAAGATATGATGATTTTCAGAATTTTTGGTTCGTGTTTGATTGAACAGCTGATGCTGGCGAACTTAGCAATTCTGTTGCAGGCGAACTTAATAAGTTCGCTTGGTGCAGATTAGGCGAACTTAATCACGCGAACTTAACAAGTTCGCTTGGGGTTAAGTTCGCTTGGGGTCAAGTTCGCTCAGTCAGGCGAACTTATTAAGTTCGCTTAGGCAGTATCGGGCGAACTTAGCTAGTGTTCTTAATCAAATTCCATCAATTCAGCAAGATATGATGATTTTCAGAATTTTTGGTTTGTGTTTCGTTGAACAGCTGATGCAGGCGAAGTTAGCAATTCTATTGCAGGCGAACTTAGAGAGGCGAACTTAGTAAGTTCGCTTAGTGCAGATTTGGCGAACTTAATCAAGCGAACTTAACAAGTTCACTTGGGGTTAAGTTCGCTTGGGTTCAATTTCGCTCAGTCAGGCGAACTTATTAAGTTCGCTTATTTAGTATTGGGCGAACTTAGCTAGTGTTCTTAATCAAATTCTATCAATTCAGCAACATATGATGATTTTCAGAATTTTTGGTTCGTGTTTGGTTGAACAGCTGATGCAGCCAAACTTAGCATATCTGTTGCAGGCGAACTTAATAAGTTCGCTTGGTGCAGATTAGGCGAACTTAATCTGGCGACCTTAACAAGTTCGCTTGGGGTTAAGTTTCCTCAGTCAGGCGAACTTACTAAGTTCGCTTAGGCAGTATCGGGCGAATTTAGCTAGTGTTCTTAATCAAATTCCATCAATTCAACAAGATATGATGATTTTCGGAATTTTTGGTGCGTGTTTGGTTGAACAGCTGATGCAGGCGAACTTAGCAATTCTGTTGCAGGCGAACTTAATAAGTTCGCTTGGTGCAGATTAGGTGAACTTAATCAGGCGAACTTAACAAGTTCGCTTGGGGTTAAGTTCGCTTGGGGTCAAGTTCGCTAAGTCAGGCGAACTTATTAACTTCTCTTATGCAGTATCGGGTGAACTTAGCTAGTGTTCTTAATCAAATTCCATCAATTCAGCAAGATATGATGATTTTCGGATATTTTGGTTCGTGTTTGGTTGAACAGCTGATGCAGGCGAACTTAGCAATTCTGTTGCAGGTGAACTTAATAAGTTCGCTTGGTGCAGATTAGGCAAACTTAATCAGTCGAACTTAACAAGTTCGCTTGGGGTTAAGTTCGCTTGGGTCAAGTTCGCTCAGTCAGGTGAACTTATTAAATTCGCTTAGGAAGTATCGGACGAACTTAGCTAGTGTTCTTAATCAAATTCCATCAATTCAGCAAGATATGATGATTTTCAGAATTTTTGGTTCATGTTTGATTGTACAGCTGATGTAGGCGAACTTAGCAATTCTGTTGCAGGCGAACTTAATAAGTTCACTTGGTGCAGATTAGGCGAACTTAATCAGGCGAACTTAACAAGTTCTCTTGGGGTCAAGTTCGCTCAGTCAGGCGAACTTATTAAGTTCGCTTAGTCAGTATCGGACGAACTTATCTAGTGTTCTTAATCAAATTCCATCAATTCAGCAAGATATGATGATTTTTGGAATTTTTGGTTCGTGTTTGATTGAACAGCTGATGCAAGCGAACATAGGAATTCTGTTGCAAGAGAACTTAGAGATGCGAACTTAATAAGTTCGCTTGGTGCAGATTAGACAAACCTAATCAGGCGAACTTATCAAGTTCGCTTGGGGTCAAGATCGGTCAGTCAGGCGAACTTATTAAGTTCTCTTAGGCAGTATCGGGCGAACTTAGCTAGTGTTCTTAATCAAATTCCATCAATTCAGCTAGATATGATGATTTTAGGAGGTTTTGGTTCGTGTTTGGTTGAACAGCTGATGCTGGCGAACTTAGCAATTCTGTTGCAGGTGAACTTAGAGAGGCGAACTTAATAAGTTCGCTTGATGCAGATTAGGCGAACTTAATCAGGCGAACTTAACAAGTTCGCTTGGGGTTAAGTTCGCTTGGGGTCAAGTTCGGTCAGTCAGGCGAACTTATTAAGTTCGCTTAGGCAGTATCGGGCGAACTTTGCTAGTGTTCTTAATCAAATTCCATCAATTCAGCAAGATATGATGATTTTCAGAATTTTTGGTTCATGTTTGGTTGAACAGCTGATGCAGGAGAACTTAGCAATTATGTTGCAGGCGAACTTAGAGAGGTGAACTTAATAAGTTCGCTTGGTGCAGATTAGACAAACTTTATCAGGCGAACTTAACAAGTTCGCTTGGGGTTAAGTTCGCATGGGGTCAAGATCGCTCAGTCAGGCGAACTTATTAAGTTCTCTTAGGCAGTATCGGGCGAACTTAGCTAGTGTTCTTAACCAAATTCCATCAATTCAGCAAGATATGATGATTTTTGGAATTTTTGGTTCGCGTTTGGTTGAACAGCTGATGCTGGCGAACTTTGCAATTCTGTTGCATGCGAACTTAGAGAGGCGAACTTAATAAGTTCGCTTGGTGCAGATTAGGCAAACTTAATCAGGCGAACTTAACAAGTTCGCTTGGGGTTAGGTTCGCTTGGGGTCAAGTTCGCTCAGTAAGGCGAACTTATTAAGTTCGCTTAGGCAGTATCGGGCGAACTTAGCTAGTGTTCTTAATCAAATTCCATCAATTCAGCAAGATATGATGATTTTTGGAATTTTTGGTTCGTGTTTGGTTGAACAGCTGATGCAGGCGAACTTAGCAATTCTGTTGCAGACGAACTTAGAGAGGCGAACTTAATAAGTTCGCTTGGTGCAGATTACGCAAACTTAATCAGGCGAACTTAACAAGTTCGCTTGGTGTTAAGTTCGCTTGGGGTCAAGTTCGCTCAGTCAGGAGAACTTATTAAGTTCGCTTAAGCAGTATCGGGCGAACTTAGCTAGTGTTCTTAATCAAATTCCATCAATTCCGCAAGATATGATGATTTTTGGAATTTTTGGTTCATGTTTGGTTGAACAGCTGATGCAGGAGAACTTAGCAATTCTGTTGCAGGCGAACTTAATAAGTTCGCTTGGTGCAGATTAGGCGAACTTAAGAATTTCGCTTAGGGTTAAGTTCGCTTGGAGTCAATTTCGCTCAGTCAGGCGAACCTATTAAGTTCGCTTAGGCAGTACGGGCGAACTTAGCTAGTGTTCTTAATCAAATTCAATCAATTCAGCAAGATATGATAATTTTCGGAATTTTTGGTTCGTGTTTGGTTGAACAGCTGATGCAGGAGAACTAAGCAATTCTGTTGCAGGCGAACTTATTAGGCGAACTTAGAGAGGCAAACTTAATAAGTTCGCTTGGTGCAGATTAGGCAAACTTAATCTGGCGAACTTAACAAGTTCGCTTGGGGTTAAGTTCGCTTGGGGTCAAGTTCGCTCACAAAGGCGAACTTATTAAGTCCTCTTAGGCAGTATCGGGCGAACTTAGCTAGTGTTCTTAATCAAATTTCTTCAATTCAACAAGATATGATGATTTTCGAATGTTTTGGTTCGTAATTGGTTGAACAGCTGATGCAGGCGAACTTAGCAATTCTGTTGCAGGCGAACTTAATAAGTTCGCTTGGTGCAGATTAGGCAAACTTAATCAGGCGAACTTAACAAGTTCGCTGCGGGTTAAGTTCGCTTGGGTTAAGTTCGCTCAGTCAGATGAACTTATTAAATTCGCTTAGGCAGTATCGGACGAACTTAGCTAGTGTTCTTAATCAAATTCCATCAATTCAGCAAGATATGATGATTTTCAGAATTTTTGGTTCATGTTTGGTTGTACAGCTGATGCAGGCGAACTTAGCAATTCTGTTGCAGGCGAACTTAATAAGTTCGCTTGGTACAGATTAGGCGAACTTAATCAGGCGAACTTAACAAGTTCGCTTGGGGTCAAGTTCGCTCAGTCAGGCGAACTTATTAAGTTCGCTTAGGCAGTATCGGGCGAACTTAGCTAGTGTTCTTAATCAAATTCCAACAATTCAGCAAGATATGATGATTTTTGGAATTTTTGGTTCGTGTTTGGTTGAACAGCTGATGCAGGCGAACTTAGCAATTCTGTTGCCGGAGAACTTAGAGATGCGAACTTAATAAGTTCGCTTGGTGCAGATTAGACAAACCTAATCAGGCGAACTTAACAAGTTCGCTTGGGGTTAAGTTCGCTTGGGGTCAAGATCGCACAGTCAGGCGAACTTATTAAGTTCTCTTAGGCAGTATCGGGCGAACTTAGCTAGTGTTCTTAACCAAATTCCATCAATTCAGCAAGATATGATGATTTTTGGAATTTTTGGTTCGCGTTTGGTTGAACAGCTGATGCTGGCGAACTTAGCAATTCTGTTGCATGCGAACTTAGAGAGGCGAACTTAATAAGTTCGCTTGGTGCAGATTAGGCAAACTTAATCAGGCGAACTTAACAAGTTCGCTTGGGGTTAGGTTCGCTTGGGGTCAAGTTCGCTCAGTCAGGCGAACTTATTAAGTTCGCTTAGGCAGTATCGGGCGAACTTAGCTAGTGTTCTTAATCAAATTCCATCAATTCAGCAAGATATGATGATTTTTGGAATTTTTGGTTCGTGTTTGGTTGAACAGCTGATGCAGGCGAACTTAGCAATTCTGTTGCAGACGAACTTAGAGAGGCGAACTTAATAAGTTCGCTTGGTGCAGATTACGCAAACTTAATCAGGCGAACTTAACAAGTTCGCCTGGTGTTAAGTTCGCTTGGGGTCAAGTTCTCTCAGTCAGGCGAACTTATTAAGTTCGCTTAGGCAGTATCGGGCGAAGTTAGCTAGTGTTCTTAATCAAATTCCATCAATTCAGCAAGATATGATGATTTTTGGAATTTTTGGTTCATGTTTGGTTGAACAGCTGATGCAGGCGAACTTAGCAATTCTGTTGCAGGCGAACTTAATAAGTTCGCTTGGTGCAGATTAGGCGAACTTAACAATTTCGCTTAGGGTTAAGTTCGCTTGGAGTCAATTTCGCTCAGTCAGGCGAACCTATTAAGTTCGCTTAGGCAGTACGGGCGAACTTAGCTAGTGTTCTTAATCAAATTCCATCAATTCAGCAAGATATGATGATTTTCGGAATTTTTGGTTCGTGTTTGGTTGAATAGCTGATGCAGGAGAACTTAGCAATTCTGTTGCAGGCGAACTTATTAGGCGAACTTAGAGAGGCAAACTTAATAAGTTCGCTTGGTGCAGATTAGGCAAACTTAATCTGGCGAACTTAACAAGTTCGCTTGGGGTTAAGTTCGCTTGGGGTCAAGTTCGCTCACTCAGGCGAACTTATTAAGTTCTCTTATGCAGTATCGGGCGAACTTAGCTACTGTTCTTAATCAAATTTCTTCAATTCAACAAGATATGATGATTTTCGAATGTTTTGGTTCGTAATTGGTTGAACAGCTGATGCAGGCGAACTTAGCAATTCTGTTGCAGGCGAACTTAATAAGTTCGCTTGGTGCAGATTAGGCAAACTTAATCAGGCGAACTTAACAAGGTCGCTGGGGGTTAAGTTCGCTTGGGTTAAGTTCGCTCAGTCAGACGAACTTATTAAATTCGCTTAGGCAGTATCGGACGAACTTAGCTAGTGTTCTTAATCAAATTCCATCAATTCAGCAAGATATGATGATTTTCAGAATTTTTGGTTCATGTTTGATTGTACAGCTGATGCAGGCGAACTTAGCAATTCTGTTGCAGGCGAACTTAATAAGTTCGCTTGGTACAGATTAGGCGAACTTAATCAGGCGAACTTAACAAGTTCGCTTGGGGTCAAGTTCGCTCAGTCAGGCGAACTTATTAAGTTCGCTTAGGTTGTATCGGGCGAACTTAGCTAGTGTTCTTAATCAAATTCCATCAATTCAGCAAGATATGATGATTTTTGAAATTTTTGGTTCGTGTTTGGTTGAACAGATGATGCAGGCGAACTTAGCAATTCTGTTGCAGGAGAACTTAGAGATGCGAACTTAATAAGTTCGCTTGGTGCAGATTAGACAAACCTAATCTGGCGAACTTAACAAGTTCGCTTGGGGTTAAGTTCGCTTGGGGTCAAGATCGGTCGGTCAGGCGAACTTATTAAGTTCTCTTAGGCAGTATCGGGCGAACTTAGCTAGTGTTCTTAATCAAATTCCATCAATTCAGCAAGATATGATGATTTTTGGAATTTTTGGTTCGTGTTTGGTTGAACAGATGATGTAGGAGAACTTAGCAATTCGGTTGCAGGCGAACTTAGAGAGGCGAACTTAATAAGTTCGCTTGGTGCAGATTAGGCAAACTTTATCAGGCGAACTTAACAAGTTCGCTTGGGGTTAAGTTCGCTTGCGGTCAAGATCGCACAGTCAGGCGAACTTATTAAGTTCTCTTAGGCAGTATCGGGCGAACTTAGCTAGTGTTCTTAACCAAATTCCATCAATTCAGCAAGATATGATGATTTTCGGAATTTTTGGTTCGCGTTTGGTTGAACAGCTGATGTAGGAGAACTTAGCAATTCTGTTGCAGGCGAACTTAGAGAGGCGAACTTAACAAGTTCGCTTGGTGCAGATTAGGCAAACTTTATAAGGCGAACTTAACAAGTTCGCTTGGTGTTAAGTTCGCTTGGGGTCAAGATCGCTCAGTCAGGCGAACTTCTTAAGTTCTCTTAGGCAGTATCGGGCGAACTTAGCTAGTGTTCTTAACCAAATTTCATCAATTCAGCAAGATATGATGATTTTCGGAATTTTTGGTTCGCGTTTGGTTGAACAGCTGATGCTGGCGAACTTAGCAATTCTGTTGCAGGAGAACTTAGAGAGGCGAACTTAATAAGTTCGCTTGGTGCAGATTAGGCAAACTTAATCAGGCGAACTTAACAAGTTCGCTTGGGGTTAGGTTCGCTTGGGGTCAAGTTCGCTTGGGGTTAGGTTCGCTTGGGGTCAAGTTCGCTCAGTCAGGCGAACTTATTAAGTTCGCTTAGGCAGTATCGGGCGAACTTAGCTAGTGTTCTGAATCAAATTCCATTAATTCAGCAAGATATGATGATTTTTGGAATTTTTGGTTCGTGTTTGGTTGAACAGCTGATGCAGGCGAACTTAGCAATTCTGTTGCAGACGAACTTAGAGAGGCGAACTTAATAAGTTCGCTTGGTGCAGATTACGCAAACTTAATCAGGCGAACTTAACAAGTTCGCTTGGTGTTAAGTTCGCTTGGGGTCAAGTTCTCTCAGTCAGGAGAACTTATTAAGTTCGCTTAGGCAGTATCGGGCGAACTTAGCTAGTGTTCTTAATCAAATTCCATTAATTCAGCAAGATATGATGATTTTTGGAATTTTTGGTTCGTGTTTGGTTGAACAGTTGATGCAGGCGAACTTAGCAATTCTGTTGCAGGCGAACTTAAAAAGTTCGCATGGTGCAGATTAGGCGAACTTAACAATTTCGCTTGGGGTTAAGTTCGCCTGGAGTCAATTTCGCTCAGTCAGGCGAACTAATTAAGTTCGCTTAGGCAGTATCGGGCGAACTTAGCTAGTGTTCTTAATCAAATTCCATCAATTCAGCAAGATATGATGATTTTCAGAATTTTTGGTTCGTTTTTGGTCGAACAGCTGATGCAGGAGAACTTAGCAATTCTGTTGCAGGCGAACTTAGAGAGGCAAACTTAATAACTTCGCTTGGTGCAGATTAGGCAAACTTAATCTGTCGAACTTAACAAGTTCGCTTGGGGTTAAGTTCGCTTGGGGTCAAGTTCGCTCACTCAGGCGAACTTATTAAGTTATCTTAGGCAGTATCGGGCGAACATAGCTAGTGTTCTTAATCAAATTTCATCAATTCAGCAATATATGATGATTTTTAGAATTTTTGGTTCGTGTTTGGTTGAACAGCTGATGCTGGCGAACTTAGCAATTCTGTTACAGGTGAACTTAATAAGTTCGCTTGGTGCAGATTAGGCGAACTTAATCAGGCGACCTTAACAAGTTCGCTTGGGGTTAAGTTCGCTTGGGGTCAAGTTCGCTCAGTCAGGCGAACTTATTAAGTTCGCTTAGGCAGTATCGGGCGAACTTTGCTAGTGTTCTTAATCAAATTCCATCAATTCAGCAAGATATGATGATTTTCGGAATTTTTGGTTCGTGTTTTGTTGAACAGCTGATGCATGCGAACTTAGCAATTCTGTTGCAGGCGAACTTAGAGAGGCAAACTTAATAAGTTCGCTTGGTGCAGATTAGGTGAAGGTAATCAGGCGAACTTAACAAGTTCGCTTGGGGTTAAGTTCGCTTGGGGTCAAGTTCGCTTAGTCAGTCGAACTTATTAAGTTTTCTTAGGCAGTATCGGGCGAACTTAGCTAGTGTTCTTAATCAAATTCCATCAATTCAGCAAGATAAGATGATTTTTGGATGTTTTGGTTCGTGTTTTGTTGAACAGCTGATTCAGGCGAACTTAGCAATTCTGTTGCAGGCGAACTTAATAAGTTCGCTTAGTGCAGATTAGGCAAACTTAATCAGGCGAACTTAACAAGTTCGTTTGGGGTTAAGTTCGCTTGGGTCAAGTTCGCTCAGGTAGGCGAACTTATTAAATTCGCTTAGGCAGTATCGGACGAACATAGCTAGTGTTCTTAATTAAATTCCATCAATTCAGCAAGATATGATGATTTTCGGAATTTTTGGTTCGTGTTTGGTTGAACAGCTGATGCAGGCGAACTTAGCAATTCTGTTGCAGGCGAACTTAGAGAGGCTAACTTAATAAGTTCGCTTGGTGCAGATTAGGCAAACTTAATACGGCAAACTTAACCAATTCGCTTGGGGTTAAGTTCGCTTGGGGTCAAGTTCGCTCAGTCAGGCGAACTTAATAAGTTCGCTTAGGCAGTATCGGGCGAACTTAGCTAGTGTTCATAATCAAATTCCATCAATTCAGCAAGATATGATGATTTTCAGAATTTTTGGTTCATGTTTGGTTGTACAGCTGATGCAGGCGAACTTAGCAATTCTGTTGCAGGCAAACTTAATAATTTCGCTTGGTGCAGATTAGGCGAACTTAATCAGGCGAACTTAACAAGTTCGCTTGGGGTCAAGTTCGCTCATTCAGGCGAACTTATTAAGTTCGCTTAGGCAGTATCGGGCGAACTTAGCTAGTGTTCTTAATCAAATTCCATCAATTCAGCAAGATATGATGATTTTTCGAATTTTTGGTTCGTGTTTGGTTGAACAGCTGATGCAGGCGAACTTAGCAATTCTGTTGCAGGATAACTTAGAGATGCGAACTTAATAAGTTCGCTTGGTGCAGATTAGGCAAACCTAATCAGGCGAACTTAACAAGTTCGCTTGGGGTTAAGTTCGCTTGGGGTCAAGATCGGTCAGTCAGGCGAACTTATTAAGTTCTCTTAGGCAGTATCGGGCGAACTTAGCTAGTGTTCTTAATCAAATTCCATCAATTCAGCTAGAAATGATGATTTTCGGAGGTTTTGGTTCATGTTTGGTTGAACAGCTGATGCTGGCGAACTTAGCAATTCTGTTGCAGGCGAACTTAGAGAGGCGAACTTAATAAGTTCGCTTGGTGCAGATTAGGCGAACTTAATCAGGCGAACTTAACAATTTCGCTTGGGGTTAAGTTCGCTTGGAGTCAATTTCGCTCAGTCAGGCGAACTTATTAAGTTCGCTTAGGCAGTATCGGGCGAACTTAGCTAGTGTTCTTAATCAAATTCCATCAATTCAGCAAGATATGATGATTTTCAGAATTTTTGGTTCGTGTTTGGTTGAACAGCTGATGCAGGAGAACTTAGCAATTCTGTTGCAGGCGAACTTATTAGGCGGACTTAGAGAGGCAAACTTAATAAGTTCGCTTGATGCAGATTAGGCAAACTTAATCTAGCGAACTTAACAAGTTCGCTTGGGGTTAAGTTCGCTTGGGGTCAAGTTCGCTCACTCAGGCGAATTTACTAAGTTCGCTTAGGCAGTATCGGGCGAACTTAGCTAGTGTTCTTAATCAAATTCCATCAATTCAGCAAGATATGATGATGTTCAGAATTTTTGGTGCGTGTTTGGTTGAACAGCTGATGCAGGCGAACTTAGCATTTCTGTTGCAGGCGAACTTAGAGAGGCGAACTTAATAAGTGCGCTTGGTGCAGATTAGGCGAACTTAATCAGGCGAACTTAACAAGATCGCTTGGCGTTAAGTTCCCTTGGGGTCAAGTTCGCTCAGTCAGGCGAACTTATTAAGTTCTCTTAGGCAGTATCGGGCGAACTTAGCTAGTTTTCTTAATCAAATTTCATCAATTCAGCAAGATATGATGATTTTCGGATGTTTTGGTTCGTGTTTGGTTGAACAGCTGATGCAGGCGAACTTAGCAATTCTGTTGCAGGCGAACTTTGAGAGGCGAACTTAATAAGTTTGCTTGGTGCAGATTACGCAAACTTAATCAGGTGAACTTAACAAGTTCGCTTGGGGTCAAGTTCGCTCAGTCAGGCGAGCTTATTAAGTTCGCTTAGGCAGTATCGGGCGAACTTAGCTAGTGTTCTTAATCAAATTCCATCAATTCAGCAAGATATGATGATTTTCAGAAATTTTGGTTCGTGTTTGGTTGAACAGCTGATGCAGGCGAACTTAGCAATTCTGTTGCAGGCGAACTTAGAGAGGCGAACTTAATAAGTTCGCTTGGTGCAGATTAGGCGAACTTATCAGGCGAACTTAACAAGTTCGCTTGGCGTTAAGTTCCCTTGGGGTCAAGTTTGCTCAGTCAGGCGAACTTATTAAGTTCTCTTAGGCAGTATCGGGCGAACTTAGCTAGTGTTCTTAATCAAATTCCATCAATTCAGCAAGATATGATGATTTTCGGATGTTTTGGTTCGTGTTTGTTTGAACAGCTGATGCAGGCGAACTTAGCAATTCTGTTGCAGGCGAACTTAATAAGTTCGCTTGGTGCAGATTAGGCGAACTTAATCAGGCGAACTTAACAAGTTCGCTTGGGGTTAAGTTCGCTTGGGGTCAAGTTCGCTCAGTCAGGCGAACTTATTAAGTTCGCTTAGGCAGTATCGGGCGAACTTAGCTAGTGTTCTTAATCAAATTCCATCAATTCAACAAGATATGATGATTTTCGGATGTTTTGGTTCGTGTTTGGTTGAACAGCTGATGCAGGCGAACTTAGCAATTATGTTTTAGGCGAACTTAGAGAGGCGAACTTAATAAGTTTGCTTGGTGCAGATTACGCAAACTTAATCAGGCGAACTTAACAAGTTCGCTTGGGGTTAAGTTCGCTAGGTCAAGTTCACTCAGTCAGGCGAACTTATTAAATTCGCTTAGGCAGTATCGAACGAACTTAGCTAGTGTTCTTAATAAAATTCCATCAATTCAGCAAGATATTATGATTTTCGGAATTTTAGGTTCGTGTTTGGTTGAACAGCTGATGCAGGCGAACTTAGCAATTCTGTTGCAGGCGAACTTAGAGAGGCTAACTTAATAAGTTTGCTTGGTGCAGATTAGGCAAACTTAATACGGCGAACTTAACAAGTTCTCTTGGGGTTAAGTTCGCTTGGGGTCAAGTTCGCTCAGTCAGGCGAGCTTATTAAGTTCGCTTAGGCAGTATCGGGCGAACTTAGCTAGTGTTCTTAATCAAATTCCATCAATTCAGCAAGATATGATGATTTTCAGAATTTTTGGTTCGTGTTTGGTTGAACAGCTGATGCAGGCGAACTTAGCAATTCTGTTGTAGGCGAACTTAATAAGTTCGCTTGGTGAAGATTAGGCTAACTTAACAAGTTCGCTTGGGGTCAAGTTCACTCAGTCAGGCGAACTTATTAAGTTCGCTTAGGAAGTATCGGGCGAACTTAGCTAGTGTTCTTAATCGAATTCCATCAATTCTGCAAGATATGATGATTTTTGGAATTTTTGGTTCGTGTTTGGTTGAACAGCTGATGCAGGCGAACTTAGCAATTCTGTTGCAGGCGAACTTAGAGAGGCGAACTTAATAAGTTCGCTTGCTGCAGATTAGGCAAACTTAATCAGGCGAACTTAACAATTTTTCTTGGGGTTAAGTTCGCTTGGGGTCAGGTTCGCTCAGTTAGGCGAACTTATTAAGTTCGCTTAGGCAGTATCGGGCGAACTTAGCTTGTGTTCTTAATCAAATTCCATCAATTTAGCAAGATATGTTGATTTTTAGAATTTTTGGTTCATGTTTGGTTGAACAGCTGATGTAGGCGAACTTAGCAATTCTGTTGTAGGCGAACTTAATAAGTTCGCTTGGTGAAGATTAGGCTAACTTAACAAGTTCGCTTGGGGTCAAGTTCACTCAGTCAGGCGAACTTATTAAGTTCGCTTAGGCAGTATAGGGCGAACTTAGCTAGTGTTCTTAATCGAATTCCATCAATTCTGCAAGATATGATGATTTTCGGAATTTTTGGTTCGTGTTTGGTTGAACAGCTGATGCAGGCGAACTTAGCAATTCTGTTGCAGGCGAACTTAATAAGTTCGCTTGGTGCAGATTAGGCGAACTTAATCAGGCGATAAGTTCGCTTGGGGTTAAGTTCGCTTTGGGTTACGTTCGCTCAGTCAGGCGAACTTATTAAGTTCTCTTAGGCAGTATCGGGCGAACTTAGCTAGTGTTCTTAATCAAATTCCATCAATTCAGCAAGATATGATGATTTTCAGAATTTTTTGTGCGTGTTTGGTTGAACAGCTGATGCAGGCGAACTTAGCAATTCTGTTGTAGGCGAACTTAGAGAGGTGAACTTAATAAGTTCGCTTGGTGCAGATTAGGCGAACTTAATCAGGCGAACTTAACAAGTTCGCTTGGGGTTAAGTTCGCTTGGGGTCAAGTTCGCTCAGTCAGGCGAACTTATTAAGTTCGCTTAGGTAGTATCGGGCGAACTTAGCTAGTGTTCTTAATCAAATTCCATCAATTCAGCAAGATATGATGGTTTTCGGAATTTTTGGTTCGTGTTTAGTTGAACAGCTGATGCAGTCGAACTTAGCAATTCTATTGCAGGCGAACTTAGATAGGCGAACTTAATAAGTTCGCTTGGTGCAGATTAGGCGAACTTAATTAGGCGAACTTAACAAGTTCGCTTGGGGTTAAGTTCGCTTAGGGTCAAGTTCGCTCAGTCAGGCAAACTTATTTAGTTTGCTTAGGCAGTATCGAGCAAACTTAGCTAGTGTTCTTAATCAAATTCGATCAATTCAGCAAGATATGATGATTTTCGGAATTTTTGGTTCGTGTTTGGTTGAACAGCTGATGCAGGCGAAGTTAGCAATTCTGTTGTAGGAGAACATAGAGAGGCGAACTTAATAAGTTCGCTTGGTGCAGATTAGGTGAACTTAATCAAGCTTACTTAATAAGTTCGCTTGCGGTTAAGTTCGCTTGGGTTCAAGTTCGCTCAGTCAGGCGAAATTTTTAAGTTCGCTTAGGCAGTATCGGGCGAACTTAGCTAGTGTTCCTTATGAAATTCCATAAATTCAGCAAGATATGATGATGTTCAGAATTTTTGGTTCGTGTTTGGTTGAACAGCTGATGCAGACGAACTTAGCAATTCTGTTGCAGGCGAACTTAATAAGTTCGCTTGGTGCAGATTAGGCGAACTTAACAAGTTCGCTTGGGGTTAAATTCGTTTGGGGTCAAGTTCGCTCAGTCAGGCGAACTTATTAAGTTCGTTTAGGCAGTATCGGGCGAACTTAGCTAGTGTTCTTAATCAAATTCCATCAATTCAGCAAGATATGATGATTTTTAGAATTTTTGATGCGTGTTTGGTTGAACAGCAGATGCAAGCGAACTTAGCAATTCTGTTGCAGGCGAACTTAATAAGTTCACTTGTTGTAGATTAGGGGAACTTAATCAGGCAAACTTAACAAGTTCGCTTGGGGTTAAGTTCGCTTGGTGTCAAGTTTACTCAGTCAGGCGAACTTATTAAGTTCTATTAGGCAGTATCGGGCGAACTTAGCTAGTGTTCTTAATCAAATTCCATCAATTCAGCAAGATATGATGATTTTTGGATGTTTTGGTTCGTGTTTGGTTGAACAGCTGATGCAGGCGAACTTAGCAATTCTGTTGCAGGCGAACTTAGAGAGGCGAACTTAATAAGTTCGCTTGGTGCTGATCAGGCAAACTTAATCAGGCGAACTTAACAAGTTCGCTTGGGGTTAAGTTGGCTTGGGTCAAGTTCGCTCAGTCAGGCGAACTTATTAAATTCGCTTAGGCAGTATCGGACGAACTTAGCTAGTGTTCTTTATCAAATTCCATCAATTCAGCAAGATGTGATGATTTTCAGAGTTTTTGTTTCGTGTTTGGTTGAACAGCTGATGCCGGCGAACTTAGCAATTCTGTTGCAGGCGAACTTAGAGAGGCTAACTTAATAAGTTCGCTTGGTTGAACAGCTGATGCAGGCGAACTTAGCAATTCTGTTGCAGGCGAACTTAATAAGTTCGCTTGGTGCAGATTAGGCGAACTTAAACAGGCGAACTTAACAAGTTCGCTTTGGGTTACGTTCGCTCAGTTAGGCGAACTTATTAAGTTCGCTTAGGCAGTATCGGGCGAACTTAGCTAGTGATCTTAATCAAATTCCATCAATTTAGCAAGATATGATGATTTTCAGAATTTTTTGTGCGTGTTTGGTTGAACAGCTGATGCAGGCGAACCTAGCAATTCTGTTGTAGGCGAACTTAGAGAGGCGAACTTAATAAGTTCGCTTGGTGCAGATTAGGCGAACTTAATCAGGCGAACTTACCAAGTTCGCTTGGGGTTAAGTTCGCTTGGGGTAAAGTTCGCTCAGTCAGGCGAACTTATTAAGTTCGCTTAGGTAGTATCGGGCGAACTTAACTAGTGTTCTTAATCAAATTCCATCAATTCAGCAAGATATGATGGTTTTCGGAATTTTTGGTTCGTGTTTAGTTGAACAGCTGATGCAGGCGAACTTAGCAATTATATTGCATGCGAACTTAGATAGGCGAACTTAATAAGTTCGCTTGGTGCAGATTAGGCGAACTTAATCAGGCGAACTTAACAAGTTCGCTTGGGGTTAAGTTCGCTTAGGGTCAAGTTCGCTCAGTCAGGCAAACTTATTAAGTTTGCTTAGGCAGTATCGAGCGAACTTAGCTAGTGTTCTTAATCAAACTCCATCAATTCAGCAAGATATGATGATTTTCGGAATTTTTGGTTCGTGTTTGGCTGAACAGCTGATGCAGGCGAAGTTAGCAATTCTGTTGTAGGAGAACTTAGAGATGCAAACTTAATAAGTTCGCTTGGTGCAGATTAGGCGAACTTAATCAAGCTTACTTAATAAGTTCGCTTGCGGTTAAGTTCTCTTGGGTTCAAGTTCGCTCAGTCAGGCGAACTTATTAAGTTCACTTAGGCAGTATCGGCCGAACTTAGCTAGTGTTCTTTATGAAATTCCATAAATTCAGCAAGATATGATGATGTTCAGAATTTTTGGTTCGTGTTTGGTTGAACGGCTGATGCAGGCGAACTTAGCAATTCTGTTGCAGGCGAACTTAATAAGTTCGCTTGGTGCAGATTAGGAGAACTTAATCAGGCAAACTTAACAAGTTCGCTTGGGGTTAAATTTGCTTGGGGTCAAGTTCGCTCAGTCAGGCGAACTTATTAAGTTCGTTTAGGCAGTATCGGGCGAACTTAGCTAGTGTTCTTAATCAAATTCCATCAATTCCGCAAGATATGAGGATTTTTAGAATTTTTGATGCGTGTTTGGTTGAACAGTAGATGCAAGCGAACTTAGCAATTCTGTTGCAGGCGAACTTAATAATTTCACTTGGTGTAGATTAGGGGAACTTAATCAGGCAAACTTAACAAGTTCGCATGGGGTTAAGTTCGCTTGGTGTCAAGTTTGCTCAGTCAGGCGAACTTATTAAGTTCTATTAGGCAGTATCGGGCGAACTTAGCTAGTGTTCTTAATCAAATTCCATCAATTCAGCAAGATATGATGATTTTCGGATGTTTTGGTTCGTGTTTGGTTGAACAGCTGATGCAGGCGAACTTAGCAATTCTGTTGCAGGCGAACTTAGAGAGGCGAACTTAATAAGTTCGCTTGGTGCTGATCAGGCAAACTTAATCAGGCGAACTTAACAAGTTTGCTTGGGGTTAAGTTGGCTTGGGTCAAGTTCGCTCAGTCAGGCGAACTTATTAAATTCGCTTAGGCAGTATCGGACGAACTTAGCTAGTGTTCTTAATCAAATTCCATCAATTCAGCAAGATATGACGATTTTCGGAGTTTTTGTTTCGTGTTTGGTTGAACAGCTACTTAATAAGTTCGCTTGGTGCATATTAGGTGAACTTAACAAGTTCGCTTGGGGTTAAGTTCGCTTGGGGTCAAGTTCGCTCAGTCAGGCGAACTTATTAAGTTCGCTTAGGTAGTATCGGGCAAACTTAGCTAGTGTTCTTAATCAAATTCCATCAATTCAGCAAGATATGATGATTTTCGGAATTTTTGGTTCGTGTTTGGTTGAACAGCTGATGCAGGCGAACTTTGCAATTCTGTTGCAGGCGAACTTAGAGAGGCGAACTTAATAAGTTCGCTTGGTGCAGATTAGGCGAACTTAATCAGGCGAACTTAACAAGTTCGCTTGGGGTTAAGTTCGCTTAGGGTCAAGTTCGCTCAGTCAGGCAAACTTATTAAGTTCGCTTAGGCAGTATCGAGGGAACTTAGCTAGTGTTCTTAATCAAATTCCATCAATTCAGCAAGATATGATGATTTTCGGAATTTTTGGTTCGTGTTTGGTTGAACAGCTGATGCAGGCGAAGTTAGCAATTCTGTTGCAGGAGAACTTTGAGAGGCGAACTTAATAAGTTCGCTTAGAGTAGATTAGGTGAACTTAATCAAGCTTACTTAACAAGTTCGCTTGGGGTTAAGTTCGCTTGGGTTCAAGTTTGCTCAGTCAGGCGAACTTATTAAGTTCGCTTAGGCAGTATCGGGCGAACTTAGCTAGTGTTCTTAATCAAATTCCGTCAATTCAGCAAGATATGATGATTTTCAGAATTTTTGGTTCGTGTTTGGTTGAACAGCTGATGCAGGAGAACTTAGCAATTCTGTTGCAGGCGAACTTAATAAGTTCGCTTGGTGCAGGTTAGGCGAACTTAATCAGGCGAACTTAACAAGTTCGCTTGGGGTTAAGTTCGTTTTGGGTTAAGTTCGCTCAGTCAGGCGAACTTATTAAGTTCTCTTAGGCAGTATCGGGCGAACTTAGCTAGTGTTCTTAATGAAATTTCATCAATTCAGCAAGATATGATGATTTTCAGAATTTTTTGTGCGTGTTTGGTTGAACAGCTGATGCAAGCGAACTTAGCAATTCTGTTGTAGGCGAACTTAGAGAGGCGAACTTAATAAGTTCGCTTGGTGCAGATTAGGCGAACTTAATCAGGCGAACTTAACAAGTTCGATTGGGGTTAAGTTCGCTTGGGGTCAAGTTCGCTCAGTCAGGCGAACTTATTAAGTTCGCTTAGGTAGTATCGGGCGAACTTAGCTAGTGTTCTTAATCAAATTCCATCAATTCAGCAAGATATGATGGTTTTCGGAATTTTTGGTTCGTGTTTAGTTGAACAGCTGATGTAGGCGAACTTAGCATTTCTATTGCAGGCGAACTTAGATAGGCGAACTTAATAAGTTCGCTTGGTGCAGATTAGGCGAACTTAATCAGGCGAACTTAACAAGTTCGCTTGGGGTTAAGTTCGCTTAGGGTCAAGTTCGCTCAGTCAGGCAAACTTATTAAGTTTGCTTAGGCAGTATAGAGCGAACTTAGCTAGTGTTCTTAATCAAATTCCATCAATTCAGCAAGATATGATGATTTTCGGAATTTTTGGTTCGTGTTTGGTTGAACAGCTGATGCAGGCGAAGTTAGCAATTCTGTTGTAGGAGAACTTAGAGAGGCGAACTTAATAAGTTCGCTTGGTGCAGATTAGGCGAACTTAATCAAACTTACTTAACAAGTTCGCTTGGGGTTAAGTTCGCTTGGGCTCAAGTTCGCTCAGTCAGGCGAACTTATTAAGTTCGCTTAGGCAGTATCGGGCGAACTTAGCTAGTGTTCTTTATGAAATTCCATAAATTCAGCAAGATATGATGATGTTCAGAATTTTTGGTTCGTGTTTGGTTGAACAGCTGATGCAGGCGAACTTAGCAATTCTGTTGCAGGCGAACTTAATAAGTTCGCTTCGTGTAGATTAGGCGAACTTAATCAGGCGAACTTAACAAGTTCGCTTGGGGTTAAGTTCGCTTGGGGTCAAGTTCGTTCAGTCAGGCGAACCTATTAAGTTCGCTTAGGCAGTATCGGGCGAACTTAGCTAGTGTTCTTAATCAAATTCCATCAATTCAGCAAGATATGATGATTTTCAGAATTTTTGATGCGTGTTTGGTTGAACAGCAGATGCAGGCGAACTTAGCAATTCTGTTGCAGGCGAACTTAATAAGTTCACTTGGTGTAGATTAGGGGAACTTAATCAGACAAACTTAACAAGTTAGCTTCGGGTTAAGTTCGCTTGGTGTCAAGTTTGCTCAGTCAGGCGAACTTATTAAGTTCTATTAGGCAGTATCGGGCGAACTTAGCTAGTGTTCTTAATCAAATTCCATCAATTCAGCAAGATATGATGATTTTCGGATGTTTTGGTTCGTGTTTCGTTAAACAGCTGATGCAGGCGAACTTAGCAATTCTGTTGCAGGCGAACTTAATATGTTCGCTTGGTGCTGATTAGGCAAACTTAATCAGGCGAACTTAACAAGTTCGCTTGGGTCAAGTTCGCTCAGTCAGGCGAACTTATTAAATTCGCTTAGGCAGTATCGGACGAACTTAACTAGTGTTCTTAATCAAATTCCATCAATTCAGCAAGATATGATGATTTTCGGAGTTTTTGTTTCGTGTTTGGTTGAACAGCTGATGCAGGCGAACTTAGCAATTCTGTTGCAGGCGAACTTAGAGAGGCTAACTTAATAAGTTCGCTTGGTGCAGATTAGACAAACTTAATAAGGCGTAGTTAACAAGTTCGCTTGGGGTTAAGTTCGCTTGGGGTCAAGTTCGCTCAGTCAGGCGAACGTATTAAGTTTGCTTAGGCAGTATCGGGCGAACTTAGATAGTGTTCTTAATCAAATTCCATCAATTCAGCAGGATATGATGATTTTCAGATTTTTGGTTCGTGTTTGGTTGAACAGCTGATGCAGGCGAACTTAGCAATTCTGTTGCAGGTTAACTTAGAGAGGCGAACTTAATAAGTTCGCTTGGTGTAGATTATGCGAACTTAATCAGGCGAACTTAACAAGTTTTCATGGGGTTAAGTTCGATTGGGGTCAAGTTCGCTCAGTCAGGCGAACTTATTAAGTTCGCTTAGGTAGTACCGGGCAAACTTAGCTAGTGTTCTTAATCAAATACCATCAATTCAGCAAGATATGATGATTTTTGGAATTTTTGGTTCGTGTTTGGTTGAACAGCTAATGCAGGAGAACTTAGCAATTCTGTTGCAGGCGAACTTAGAGAGGCGAAGTTAATAAGTTCGCTTGGTGCATATTAGGCGAACTTAATCAGGCGAACTTAACAAGTTCGCTTGGGGTTAAGTTAGCTTAGGGTCAAGTTCGCTCAGTCAGGCAAACTTATTGAGTTCGCTTAGGCAGTATCGAGCGAACTTATCTAGTGTTCTTAATCAAATTCCATCAATTCAGTAAGATATGATGATTTTTGGAATTTTTGGTTCGTGTTTGGTTGAACAGCTGATGCAGGCGAAGTTAGCAATTCTGTTACAGGAGAACTTAGAGAGGCGAACTTAATAAGTTCGCTTGGAGTAGATTAGGCGAACTTCATCAAGCTTACTTAACAAGTTCGCTTGGGGTTAAATTCGCTTGGGTTCAAGTTTGCTCTGTCAGGCGAACTTATTAAGTTCGCTTAGGCAGTATCGGGCGAACTTAACTAGTGTTCTTAATCAAATTCCATCAATTCAGCAAGATATGATGATTTTCAGAATTTTTGGTTCGTGTTTGGTTGAACAGCTGATGCAGGCGAACTTAGCAATTCTGTTGCAGGCGAACTTAATAAGTTCGCTTGGTGCAGATTAGGCGAACTTAATCAGGCGAACTTAACAAGTTAGCTTGGGGTTAAGTTCGATTGGGGTCAAGTTCGCTCAGTAAGGCGAACTAATTAAGTTCGCTTAGGCAGTATCGGGCGAACTTAGCTAGTGTTCTTAATCAAATTCCATCAATTCAGCAAGATATGACGATTTTCAGTATTTTTTGTGCGTGTTTGGTTGAACAGCTGATGCAGGCGAACTTAGCAATTCTGTTGCAGGCGAACTTAGAGAGGCGAACTTAATAAGTTCGCTTGGTGCAGATTAGGAGAACTTAATCAGGCAAACTTAACAAGTTCGCCTGGGGTTAAATTCGCTTGGTGTCAAGTTTGCTCAGTCAGGCGAACATATTAAGTTCTATTAGGCAGTATCGGGCGAACTTAGCTAGTGTTCTTTATCAAATTCCATCAATTCAGCAAGATATGATGATTTTCGGATGTTTTGGTTCGTGTTTGGTTGAACAGCTGATGCAGGCGAACTTAGCAATTTTGTTGCAAGCGAACTTAGAGAGGCGAACTTAATAAGTTCGCTTGGTGCAGATTAGGCAAACTCTATCAGGCGAACTTAACAAGTTCGCTTGGGGTTAAGTTCGCTTGGGTCGGCGAACTTATTAAATCCGCTCAGTCCGGCGAACTTATTAAATTCGCTTAGGCAGTATCGGACGAACTTAGCTAGTGTTCTTAATCAAATTCCATCAATTCAGCAAGGTATGATGATTTTCGGAGTTTTTGATTCGTGTTTGGTTGAACAGCTTATGCAGGCGAACTTAGCAATTCTGTTGCAGGCGAACTTAGAGAGGCTAATTTAATAAGTTCGCTTGGTGAAGATTAGACAAACTTAATAAGGGGAACTTAACAAGTTCGCTTGGGGTTAAGTTCGATTGGGGTCAAGTTCGCTCAGTCAGGCGAACTTATTAAGTTCGCTTAGGCAGTGTCGGGTGAACTTAGATAGTGTTCTTAATCAAATTCCATCAATTCAGCAAGATATGATGATTTTCAGAATTTTTGGTTCGTGTTTGGTTGAACAGCTGATGCAGGCGAACTTAGCAATTCGGTTGCAGGTGAACTTAGAGAGGCGAACTTAATAAGTTCGCATGGTGCAGATTAGGCGAACTTAATCAGGCGAACTTAACAAGTTTTCTTGGGGTTAAGTTTGCTTGGGGTCAAGTTCGCTAAGTCAGGCGAACTTATTAAGTTCGCTTAGGAAGTATCGGGCGAACTTAGCTAGTTTTCTTAATCAAATTCCATCAATTCAGCAAGATATGATGATTTTCGGAATTTTTGGTTCGTGTTTGGTTGAACAGCTGATGCAGGCGAAGTTAGCCATTCTGTTGCAGGAGAACCTAGAGAGGCGAACTTAATAAGTTCGCTTGGAGTAGATTAGGAGAACTTAATCAAGCTTACTTAACAAGTTCGCTTGGGGTTAAGTTCGCTTGGGTTCAAGTTTGCTCAGTCAGGCGAACTTATTAAATTCGCTTAGGCAGTATCGGGCGAACTTAGCTAGTGTTCTTAATCAAATTCCATCAATTCAGCAAGATATGATGATTTTCAGAGTTTTTTGTGCGTGTTTGGTTGAACAGCTGATGCAGGCGAACTTAGCAATTCTGTTGCAAGCGAACTTAGAGAGGCGAACTTAATAAGTTCGCTTGGTGCAGATTAGGAGAACTTAATCAGGCAAACTTAACAAGTTCGCCTGGGGTTAAGTTCGCTTGGTGTCAAGTTTGCTCAGTCAGGCGAACATATTAAGTTCTCTTAGGCAGTATCGGGCGAACTTAGCTAGTGTTCTTAATCAAATTCCATCAATTCAGCAGGATATGATGATTTTTGGATGTTTTGGTTCGTGTTTGGTTGAACAGCTGATGCAGGCGAACTTAGCAATTTTGTTGCAAGCGAACTTAGAGAGGCGAACTTAATAAATTCGCTTGGTGCAGATTAGGCAAACTTAATCAGGCGAACTTAACAAGTTCGCTTGGGTTTAAGTTCGCTTGGGTCAAGTTCGCTCAGTCAGGCGAACTTATTAAATTCGCTTAGGCAGTATCGGACGAACTTAGCTAGTGTTCTTAATCAAATTCCATCAATTCAGCAAGATATGATGATTTTCGGAGTTTTTGGTTCGTGTTTGGTTGAACAGCTGATGTAGGCGAACTTAGCAATTCTGTTGCAGGCGAACTTAGAGACGCTAACTTAATAAGTTCGCTTGGTGAAGATTAGACAAACTTAATAAGGCGAACTTAACAAGTTCGCTTGGGGTTAAGTTCGATTGGGGTCAAGTTCGCTCAGTCAGGCAAACTTATTGAGTTCGCTTAGGCAGTATCGAGCGAACTTAGCTAGTGTTCTTAATCAAATTCCATCAATTCAGCAAGATATGATGATTTTTGGAATTTTTGGTTCGTGTTTGGTTGAACAGCTGATGCAGGCGAAGTTAGCAATTCTGTTGCAGGAGAACTTAGAGAGGCGAACTTAATAAGTTCGCTTGGAGTAGATTAGGCGAACTTCATCAAGCTTACTTAACAAGTTCGCTTGGGGTTAAATTCGCTTGGGTTCAAGTTTGCTCTGTCAGGCGAACTTATTAAGTTCGCTTAGGCAGTATCAGGCGAACTTAGCTAGTGTTCTTAATCAAATTCCATCAATTCAGCAAGATATGATGATTTTCAGAATTTTTGGTTCGTGTTTGGTTGAACAGCTGATGCAGGCGAACTTAGCAATTCTGTTGCAGGAGAACTTAATAAGTTCGGTTGGTGCAGATTAGGCGAACTTAATCAGGCGAACTTAACAAGTTAGCTTGGGGTTAAGTTCGATTGGGGTCAAGTTCGCTCAGTCAGGCGAACTTATTAAGTTCGCTTAGGCAGTATCGGGCGAACTTAGCTAGTGTTCTTAATCAAATTCCATCAATTCAGCAAGATATGATGATTTTCAGTATTTTTTGTGCGTGTTTGGTTGAACAGCTGATGCAGGCGAACTTAGCAATTCTGTAGCAAGCGAACTTAGAGAGGCGAACTTAATAAGTTCGCTTGGTGCAGATTAGGCAAACTTAATCAGGCGAACTTAACAAGTTCGCTTGGAGTTAAGTTCGCTTGGGTCGGTGAACTTATTAAATCCGCTCACTCCGGCGAACTTATTAAATTCGCTTAGGCAGTATCGGACGAACTTAGCTAGTGTTCTTAATCAAATTCCATCAATTCAGCAAGATATGATGATTTTCGGAGTTTTTGATTCATGTTTGGTTGAACAGCTTATGCAGGCGAACTTAGCAATTCTGTTGCAGGCGAACTTAGAGAGGCTAATTTAATAAGTTCGCTTGGTGAAGATTAGACAAACTTAATAAGGCGAACTTAACAAGTTCGCTTGGGGTTAAGTTCGATTGGGGTCAAGTTCGCTCAGTCAGGCGAACTTATTAAGTTCGCTTAGGTAGTGTCGGGTGAACTTAGATAGTGTTCTTAATCAAATTCCATCAATTCAGCAAGATATGATGATTTTCAGAATTTTTGGTTCGTGTTTGGTTGAACAGCTGATGCAGGCGAACTTAGCAATTCTGTTGCAGGTGAACTTAGAGAGGCGAACTTAATAAGTTCGCTTGGTGCAGATTAGGCGAACTTAATCAGGCGAACTTGGGGTTAAGTTTGCATGGGGTCAAGTTCGCTAAGTCAGGCGAACTTATTAAGTTCGCTTAGGAAGTATCGGGCGAACTTAGCTAGTTTTCTTAATCAAATTCCATCAATTCAGCAAGATATGATGATTTTCAGAATTTTTGGTTCGTGTTTGGTTGAACAGCTGATGCAGGCGAAGTTAGCCATTCTGTTGCAGGAGAACCTAGAGAGGCGAACTTAATAACCTCGCTTGGAGTAGATTAGGCGAACTTAATCAAGCTTACTTAACAAGTTCGCTTGGGGTTAAGTTCGCTTGGGTTCAAGTTTGCTCAGTCAGGCGAACTTATTAAGTTCGCTTAGGCAGTATCGGGCGAACTTAGCTAGTGTTCTTAATGAAATTCCATCAATTCAGCAAGATATGATGATTTTCAGAATTTTTGGTTCGTGTTTGGTTGAACAGCTGATGCAGGCGAACTTAGCAATTCTGTTGCAGGCGAACATAATAAGTTCGCTTGGTGCAGATTAGGTGAACTTAATCAGGCGAACTTAACAAGTTCGCTTGGGGTTAAGTTCGCTTGGGGTCAAGTTCGCTCAGTCAGGCGAACTTATTAAGTTCGCTTAGGCAGTATCGGGCGAACTTAGCTAGTGTTCTTAATCAAATTCCATCAATTCAGCAAGATATGATGATTTTCAGAGTTTTTTGTGCGTGTTTGGTTGAACAGCTGATGCAGGCGAACTTAGCAATTCTGTTGCAGGAGAACTTAGAGAGGCGAACTTAATAAGTTCGCTTGGTGCAGATTAGGTGAACTTAATCAGGCAAACTTAACAAGTTCGCCTGGAGTTAAGTTCGCTTGGTGTCAAGTTTGCTCAGTCAGGCGAACATATTAAGTTCTCTTAGGCAGTATCGGGCGAACTTAGCTAGTGTTCTTAATCAAATTCCATCAATTCAGCAGGATATGATGATTTTCGGATGTTTTGGTTCGTGTTTGGTTGAACAGCTGATGCAGGCGAACTTAGCAATTTTGTTGCAAGCAAACTTAGAGAGGCGAACTTAATAAATTCGCTTGGTGCAGATTAGGCAAACTTAATCAGGCGAACTTAACAAGTTCGCTTGGGTTTAAGTTCGCTTGGGTCAAGTTCGCTCAGTCAGGCGAACTTATTAAATTCGCTTAGGCAGTATCGGACGAACTTAGCTAGTGTTCTTAATCAAATTCCATCAATTCAGCAAGATATGATGATTTTCGGAGTTTTTGGTTCGTGTTTGGTTGAACAGCTGATGTAGGCGAACTTAGCAATTCTGTTGCAGGCGAACTTAGAGAGGCTAACTTAATAAGTTCGCTTGGTGAAGATTAGACAAACTTAATAAGGCGAACTTAACAAGTTCGCTTGGGGTTAAGTTCGATTGGGGTCAAGTTCGCTCAGTCAGGCGAACTTATTAAGTTTGCTTAGGCAGTGTCGGGCGAACTTAGATAGTGTTCTTAATCAAATTCCATCAATTCAGCAAGATATGATGATTTTCAGAATTTTTGGTTCGTGTTTGGTTGAACAGCTGATGCAGGCGAACTTAGCAATTCTGTTGCAGGAGAACTTAGAGAGGCGAACTTAATAAGTTCGCTTGGAGTAGATTAGGCGAACTTCATCAAGCTTACTTAACAAGTTCGCTTGGGGTTAAATTCGCTTGGGTTCAAGTTTGCTCTGTCAGGCGAACTTATTAAGTTCGCTTAGGCAGTATCGGGCGAACTTAGCTAGTGTTCTTAATCAAATTCCATCAATTCAGCAACATATGATGATTTTCAGAATTTTTGGTTCGTGTTTGGTTGAACAGCTGATGCAGGCGAACTTAGCAATTCTGTTGCAGGCGAACTTAATAAGTTCGCTTGGTGCAGATTAGGCGAACTTAATCAGGCGAACTTAACAAGTTAGCTTGGGGTTAAGTTCGCTTGGGGTCAAGTTCGCTCAGTCAGGCAAACTTATTAAGTTCGCTTAGGCAGTATCGGGCGAACTTAGCTAGTGTTCGTAATCAAATTCCATCAATTCAGCAGGATATGATGATTTTCAGAGTTTTTTGTGCGTGTTTGGTTGAACAGCTGATGCAGGCGAACTTAGCAATTCTGTTGCAAGCGAACTTAGAGAGGCGAACTTAATAAGTTCGCTTGGTGCAGATTAGGAGAACTTAATCAGGCAAACTTAACAAGTTCGCCTGGTGTTAAGTTCGCTTGGGGTCAAGTTCTCTCAGTCAGGCGAACTTATTAAGTTCGCTTAGGCAGTATCGGGCGAAGTTAGCTAGTGTTCTTAATCAAATTCCATCAATTCAGCAAGATATGATGATTTTCAGAATTTTTGGTTCGTGTTTGGTTGAACAGCTGATGCAGGCGAAGTTAGCCATTCTGTTGCAGGAGAACCTAGAGAGGCGAACTTAATAACCTCGCTTGGAGTAGATTAGGCGAACTTAATCAAGCTTACTTAACAAGTTCGCTTGGGGTTAAGTTCGCTTGGGTTCAAGTTTGCTCAGTCAGGCGAACTTATTAAGTTCGCTTAGGCAGTATCGGGCGAACTTAGCTAGTGTTCTTAATGAAATTCCATCAATTCAGCAAGATATGATGATTTTCAGAATTTTTGGTTCGTGTTTGGTTGAACAGCTGATGCAGGCGAACTTAGCAATTCTGTTGCAGGCGAACATAATAAGTTCGCTTGGTGCAGATTAGGTGAACTTAATCAGGCGAACTTAACAAGTTCGCTTGGGGTTAAGTTCGCTTGGGGTCAAGTTCGCTCAGTCAGGCGAACTTATTAAGTTCGCTTAGGCAGTATCGGGCGAACTTAGCTAGTGTTCTTAATCAAATTCCATCAATTCAGCAAGATATGATGATTTTCAGAGTTTTTTGTGCGTGTTTGGTTGAACAGCTGATGCAGGCGAACTTAGCAATTCTGTTGCAGGAGAACTTAGAGAGGCGAACTTAATAAGTTCGCTTGGTGCAGATTAGGAGAACTTAATCAGGCAAACTTAACAAGTTCGCCTGGAGTTAAGTTCGCTTGGTGTCAAGTTTGCTCAGTCAGGCGAACATATTAAGTTCTCTTAGGCAGTATCGGGCGAACTTAGCTAGTGTTCTTAATCAAATTCCATCAATTCAGCAGGATATGATGATTTTCAGATGTTTTGGTTCGTGTTTGGTTGAACAGCTGATGCAGGCGAACTTAGCAATTTTGTTGCAAGCGAACTTAGAGAGGCGAACTTAATAAATTCGCTTGGTGCAGATTAGGCAAACTTAATCAGGCGAACTTAACAAGTTCGCTTGGGTTTAAGTTCGCTTGGGTCAAGTTCGCTCAGTCAGGCGAACTTATTAAATTCGCTTAGGCAGTATCGGACGAACTTAGCTAGTGTTCTTAATCAAATTCCATCAATTCAGCAAGATATGATGATTTTCGGAGTTTTTGGTTCGTGTTTGGTTGAACAGCTGATGTAGGCGAACTTAGCAATTCTGTTGCAGGCGAACTTAGAGAGGCTAACTTAATAAGTTCGCTTGGTGAAGATTAGACAAACTTAATAAGGCGAACTTAACAAGTTCGCTTGGGGTTAAGTTCGATTGGGGTCAAGTTCGCTCAGTCAGGCGAACTTATTAAGTTTGCTTAGGCAGTGTCGGGCGAACTTAGATAGTGTTCTTAATCAAATTCCATCAATTCAGCAAGATATGATGATTTTCAGAATTTTTGGTTCGTGTTTGGTTGAACAGCTGATGCAGGCGAACTTAGCAATTCTGTTGCAGGAGAACTTAGAGAGGCGAACTTAATAAGTTCGCTTGGAGTAGATTAGGCGAACTTCATCAAGCTTACTTAACAAGTTCGCTTGGGGTTAAATTCGCTTGGGTTCAAGTTTGCTCTGTCAGGCGAACTTATTAAGTTCGCTTAGGCAGTATCGGGCGAACTTAGCTAGTGTTCTTAATCAAATTCCATCAATTCAGCAACATATGATGATTTTCAGAATTTTTGGTTCGTGTTTGGTTGAACAGCTGATGCAGGCGAACTTAGCAATTCTGTTGCAGGCGAACTTAATAAGTTCGCTTGGTGCAGATTAGGCGAACTTAATCAGGCGAACTTAACAAGTTAGCTTGGGGTTAAGTTCGCTTGGGGTCAAGTTCGCTCAGTCAGGCAAAGTTATTAAGTTCGCTTAGGCAGTATCGGGCGAACTTAGCTAGTGTTCGTAATCAAATTCCATCAATTCAGCAAGATATGATGATTTTCAGAGTTTTTTGTGCGTGTTTGGTTGAACAGCTGATGCAGGCGAACTTAGCAATTCTGTTGCAAGCGAACTTAGAGAGGCGAACTTAATAAGTTCGCTTGGTGCAGATTAGGAGAACTTAATCAGGCAAACTTAACAAGTTCGCCTGGGGTTAAGTTCGCTTGGTGTGAAGTTTGCTCAGTCAGGCGAACATATTAAGTTCTCTTAGGCAGTATCGGGCGAACTTAGCTAGTGTTCTTAATCAAATTCCATCAATTCAGCAGGATATGATGATTTTCGGATGTTTTGGTTCGTGTTTGGTTGAACAGCTGATGCAGGCGAACTTAGTAATTTTGTTGCAAGCGAACTTAGAGAGGCGAACTTAATAAGTTCGCTTGGTGGAGATTAGGCAAACTTAATCAGGCGAACTTAACAAGTTCGCTTGGGTTTAAGTTCGCTTGGGTCAAGTTCGCTCAGTCAGGCGAACTTATTAAATTCGCTTAGGCAGTATCGGACGAACTTAGCTAGTGTTCTTAATCAAATTCCATCAATTCAGCAAGATATGATGATTTTCGGAGTTTTTGGTTCGTGTTTGGTTGAACAGCTGATGTAGGCGAACTTAGCAATTCTGTTGCAGGCGAACTTAGAGAGGCTAACTTAATAAGTTCGCTTGGTGAAGATTAGACAAACTTAATAAGGCGAACTTAACAAGTTCGCTTGGGGTTAAGTTCGATTGGGGTCAAGTTCGCTCAGTCAGGCGAACTTATTAAGTTTGCTTAGGCAGTGTCGGGCGAACTTAGATAGTGTTCTTAATTAAATTCCATCAATTCAGCAAGATATGATGATTTTCAGAATTTTTGGTTCGTGTTTGGTTGAACAGCTGATGCTGGCGACCTTAGCAATTCTGTTGCAGGAGAACTTAGAGAGGCGAACTTAATAAGTTCGCTTGGAGTAGATTAGGCGAACTTCATCAAGCTTACTTAACAAGTTCGCTTGGGGTTAAATTCGCTTGGGTTCAAGTTTGCTCTGTCAGGCGAACTTATTAAGTTCGCTTAGGCAGTATCGGGCGAACTTAGCTAGTGTTCTTAATCAAATTCCATCAATTCAGCAACATATGATGATTTTCAGAATTTTTGGTTCGTGTTTGGTTGAACAGCTGATGCAGGCGAACTTAGCAATTCTGTTGCAGGCGAACTTAATAAGTTCGCTTGGTGCAGATTAGGCGAACTAAATCAGGCGAACTTAACAAGTTAGCTTGGGTTTAAGTTCGCTTGGGGTCAAGTTCGCTCAGTCAGGCAAACTTATTAAGTTCGCTTAGGCAGTATCGGGCGAACTTAGATAGTGTTCTTAATCAAATTCCATCAATTCAGCAAGATATGATGATTTTCAGAGTTTTTTGTGCGTGTTTGGTTGAACAGCTGATGCAGGCGAACTTAGCAATTCTGTTGCAAGCGAACTTAGAGAGGCGAACTTAATAAGTTCGCTTGGTGCAGATTAGGAGAACTTAATCAGGCAAACTTAACAAGTTCGCCTGGGGTTAAGTTCGCTTGGTGTCAAGTTTGCTCAGTCAGGCGAACATATTAAGTTCTCTTAGGCAGTATCGGGCGAACTTAGCTAGTGTTCTTAATCAAATTCCATCAATTCAGCAGGATATGATGATTTTCGGATGTTTTGGTTCGTGTTTGGTTGAACAGCTGATGCAGGCGAACTTAGTAATTTTGTTGCAAGCGAACTTAGAGAGGCGAACTTAATAAGTTCGCTTGGTGCAGATTAGGCAAACTTAATCAGGCGAACTTAACAAGTTCGCTTGGGTTTAAGTTCGCTTGGGTCAAGTTCGCTCAGTCAGGCGAACTTATTAAATTCGCTTAGGCAGTATCGGACGAACTTAACTAGTGTTCTTAATCAAATTCCATCAATTCAGCAAGATATGATGATTTTCGGAGTTTTTGGTTCGTGTTTGGTTGAACAGCTGATGTAGGCGAACTTAGCAATTCTGTTGCAGGCGAACTTAGAGAGGCTAACTTAATAAGTTCGCTTGGTGAAGATTGGACAAACTTAATAAGGCGAACTTAACAAGTTCGCTTGGGGTTAAGTTCGATTGGGGTCAAGTTCGCTCAGTCAGGCGAACTTATTAAGTTTGCTTAGGCAGTGTCGGGCGAACTTAGATAGTGTTCTTAATCAAATTCCATCAATTCAGAAAGATATGATGATTTTCAGAATTTTTGGTTCGTGTTTGGTTGAACAGCTGATGCAGGCGAACTTAGCAATTCTGTTGCAGGAGAACTTAGAGAGGCGAACTTAATAAGTTCGCTTGGAGTAGATTAGGCGAACTTCATCAAGCTTACTTAACAAGTTCGCTTGGGGTTAAATTCGCTTGGGTTCAAGTTTGCTCTGTCAGGCGAACTTATTAAGTTCGCTTTGGCAGTATCGGGCGAACTTAGCTAGTGTTCTTAATCAAATTCCATCAATTCAGCAACATATGATGATTTTCAGAATTTTTGGTTCGTGTTTGGTTGAAAAGCTGATGCAGGCGAACTTAGCAATTCTGTTGCAGGCGAACTTAATAAGTTCGCTTGGTGCAGATTAGGCGAACTTAATCAGGCGAACTTAACAAGTTAGCTTGGGGTTAAGTTCGCTTGGGGTCAAGTTCGCTCAGTCAGGCAAACTTATTAAGTTCGCTTAGGCAGTATCGGGCGAACTTAGCTAGTGTTCTTAATCAATTTCCATCAATTCAGCAAGATATGATGATTTTCAGTATTTTTTGTGCGTGTTTGGTTGAACAGCTGATGCAGGCGAACTTAGCAATTCTGTTGCAGTCGAACTTAGAGAGGTGAACTTAATAAGTTCGCTTGGTGCAGATTAGGAGAACTTAATCAGGCAAACTTAACAAGTTCGCCTAGGGTTAACTTCGTTTGGTGTCAAGTTTGCTCAGTCAGGCGAACAAATTAAGTTCTCTTAGGCAGTATCTGGCGAACTTAGCTAGTGTTCTTAATGAAATTCCATCAATTCAGCACGATATGATGATTTTCAGAATTTTTGGTTCGTGTTTGGTTGAACAGCTGATGCAGGCGAACTTAGCAATTCTGTTGCAGGCGAACATAATAAGTTCGCTTGGTGCAGATTAGGCGAACTTAATCAGGCGAACTTAACAAGTTCGCTTGGGGTCAAGTTCGCTCAGTCAGGCGAACTTATTAAGTTCGCTTAGGCAGTATCGGGCGAACTTAGCTAGTGTTCTTAATCAAATTCCATCAATTCAGCAAGATATGATGATTTTCAGAATTTTTTGTGCGTGTTTGGTTGAACAGCTGATGCAGGCGAACTTAGCAATTCTGTTGCAGGCGAACTTAGAGAGGCGAACTTAATAAGTTCGCTTGGTGCAGATTAGGAGAACTTAATCAGGCAAACTTAACAAGTTCGCCTAGGGTTAACTTCGTTTGGTGTCAAGTTTGCTCAGTCAGGCGAACATATTAAGTTCTCTTAGGCAGTATCGGGCGAACTTAGCTAGTGTTCTTAATCAAATTCCATCAATTCAGCAGGATATGATGATTTTCGGATGTTTTGGTTCGTGTTTGGTTGAACAGCTGATGCAGGCGAACTTAGTAATTTTGTTGGAAGCGAACTTAGAGAGGCGAACTTAATAAGTTCGCTTGGTGCAGATTAGACAAACTTAATCAGGCGAACTTAAAAAGTTCGCTTGGGTTTAAGTTCGCTTGGGTCAAGTTCGCTCAGTCAGGCGAACTTATTAAATTCGCTTAGGCAGTATCGGACGAACTTAGCTAGTGTTCTTAATCAAATTCCATCAATTCAGCAAGATATGATGATTTTCGAAGTTTTTGGTTCGTGTTTGGTTGAACAGCTGATGTAGGCGAACTTAGCAATTCTGTTGCAGGCGAACTTAGAGAGGCTAACTTAATAAGTTCGCTTGGTGAAGATTAGACAAACTTAATAAGGCGAACTTAACAAGTTCGCTTGGGGTTAAGTTCGATTGGGGTCAAGTTCGCTCAGTCAGGCGAACTTATTAAGTTTGCTTAGGCAGTGTCGGGCGAACTTAGATAGTATTCTTAATCAAATTCCATCAATTCAGCAAGATATGATGATTTTCAGAATTTTTGGTTCGTGTTTGGTTGAACAGCTGATGCAGGCGAACTTAGCAATTCTGTTGCAGGTGAACTTAGAGAGGCGAACTTAATAAGTTCGCTTGGTGCAGATTAGGCGAACTTAATCAGGCGAACTTAACAAGTTTTCTTGGGGTTAAGTTTGCTTGGGGTCAAGTTCGCTAAGTCAGGCGAACTTATTAAGTTCGCTTAGGCAGTATCGGGCGAACTTAGCTAGTGTTCTTAATCAAATTCCATCAATTCAGCAAGATATTATGATTTTTGAAATTTTTGGTTCGTGTTTGGTTGAACAGCTGATTCAGGCGAACTTAGCAATTCTGTTGTAGGCGCACTTAATAAGTTTGCTTAGGGCAGATTAGACGAACTTAACAAGTTCGCTTGGGGTTAAGTTCGCTTGTGGTCAAGTACGCTCCGTCAGGCGAACTTATTAAGTTCGCTTAGGCAGTATCGGGCGAACTTAGATAGTGTTCTTAATCAAATTCCATCAATTAAGCAAGATATGATGATTTTCAGAATTTTTGGTTCGTGTTTGGTTGAACAGCTGATGCAGGCGAACTTAGCAATTCTGTTGCAGGCGAACTTAGAGAGGCGAACTTAATAAGTCCGCTTGGTGCAGATTAGGCGAACTTAATCAGGCGAACTTAACAAGTTCGCTTGGGGTCAAGTTCGCTCAGTCAGGCGAACTTATTAAGTTCGCTTAGGCAGTATGGGGCGAACTTAGCTTGTGTTCTTAATCAAATTCAATCAATTCAGCAAGCTATGATGATTTTCGGAATTTTTGGTTCGTGTTTGGTTGAACAGCTGATGCAGGTGAACTTAGCAATTCTGTTGCAGGCAAGCTTAGAGAAGCGAACTTAATAAGTTCGCTTGGTGCAGATTTGGAGAACTTAATCAGGCGACCTTAACAAGTTCGCTTGGGGTTAAGTTCGCTTGGGGTCAAGTTCGCTCAGTTAGGCGAACTTATTAAGTTCTCTTAGGCAGTATCGGGCGAATTTAGCTAGTGTTCTTAATCAAATTCCATCAATTCAGCAAGATATGATGATTTTCGGAATTTTTGGTTCGTGTTTGGTTGAACAGCTGATGCAGGCGAACATAGCAATTCTGTTGCAGGCGAACTTAGAGAGGAGAACTTAATAAGTTCGCTTGGTGCTGATTAGGCGAACTTAACAAGTTCGCTTGGGGTTAAGTTTGCTTGGGGTCAAGTTCGCTCAGTCAAGCGAACTTATTAAGTTCGCTTAGGCAGTATCGGGCGAACTTAGCTAGTGTTCTTAATCAAATTCATTCAATTCAGCAAGATATGATGATTTTCGAAATTTTTGGTTCGTGTTTGGTTGAACAGCTGATGCAGGCGAACTTAGCAATTCTGTTGCAAGCGAACTTAGACAGGCGAAATTAATATGTTCGCTTGGTGCAGATCAGGCGAACTTAACAAGTTCGCTTGGGGTTAAGTTCGGTTGGGGTCAAGTTCGCTCAGTCAGGCGAACTTATTAAGTTCGCTTAGGCAGTATCGGGCGAACTTAGCTAGTGTTCTTAATCAAATTCCATCAATTCAGCAAGATATGATGATTTTCGGAATTTTTGGTTCGTGTTTGGTTGAACAGCTGATGCAGGCGAACTTAGCAATTCTGTTGCAGGCGAACTTAGAGAGGCGAACTTAATAAGTTCGCTTGGTGTGGATTAGGCGAACTTAATCAGGCGAACCTAACAAGTTCGCTTGGGGTCAAGTTCGCTCAGTCAGGCGAACTTATTAAGTTTGCTTAGGTAGTGTCGGGCGAACTTAGATACTGTTTTTAATCAAATTTCATCAATTCAGCAAGATATGATGATTTTCAGAATTTTTGGTTCGTGTTTGGTTGAACAGCTGATGCTGGCGAACTTAGCAATTCTGTTGCAGGTGAACTTAGAGAGGCGAACTTAATAAATTCGCTTGGTGCAGATTAGGCGAACTTAATCAGGCGAACTTAACAAGTTTTCTTGGGGTTAAGTTTGCTTGGGGTCAAGTTCGCTAAGTCAGGCGAACTTATTAAGTTCGCTAAGTCAGGCGAACTTATTAAGTTTGCTTAGGCAGTATCGGGCGAACTTAGCTAGTGTTCTTAATCAAATTCCATCAATTCAGCAAGATATTATGATTTTCGGAATTTTTGGTTCGTGTTTGGTTGAACAGCTGATGCAGGCGCACTTAGCAATTATGTTGTAGGCGCACTTAATAAGTTTGCTTGGGGCAGATTAGGCGAACTTAACAAGTTCGCTTGGGGTTAAGTTCGCTTGTGGACAAGTTCGCTCCGTCAGGCGAACTTATTAAGTTCGCTTAGGCAGTATCGGGCGAACTTAGCTAGTGTTCTTAATCAAATTCCATCAATTCAGCAAGATATGATGATTTTCAAAATCTATGGTTTGTGTTTGGTTGAACAGCTGATGCAGGCGAACTTAGCAATTCTGTTGCAGGTGAACTTAGAGAGGCGAACTTAATAAGTTCGCTTGGTGCAGATTAGGCGAACTTAATCAGGCGAAACAAGTTTTCTTGGGGTTAAGTTTGCTTAGGGTCAAGTTCGCTAAGTCAGGCGAACTTAATAAGTTTGCTTAGGCTGTATCGGGCGAACTTAGCTAGTGTTCTTAATCAAATTCCATCAATTCAGCAAGATATTATGATTTTCGGAATTTTTGGTTCGTGTTTGGTTGAACAGCTGATGCAGGCGAACTTAGCAATTCTGTTGTAGGCGCACTTAATAAGTTTGCTTAGGGCAGATTAGGCGAACTTAACAAGTTCGGTTGGTGTTAAGTTCGCTTGTGGTCAAGTTCGCTCCGTCAGGCGAACTAATTAAGTTCGCTTAGGCAGTATCGGGCGAACTTAGCTAGTGTTCTTAATCAAATTCCATCAATTCAGCAAGATATGATGATTTTCATAATTTTTGGTTCGTGTTTGGTTGAACAGCTGATGCAGGCGAACTTATCAATTCTGTTGCAGGCGAACTTAGAGAGGCGAACTTAATAAGTTCGCTTGGTGCAGATTAGGCGAACTTAATCAGGCGAACTTAACAAGTTCGCTTGGGGTCAAGTTCGCTCAGTCAGGCGAACTTATTAAGTTCGCTTAGGCAGTATGGGGCGAATTTAGCTAGTGTTCTTAATCAAATTCCATCAATTCAGCAAGATATGATGATTTTCGGAATTTTTGGTTCGTGTTTGGTTGAACAGCTGATGCAGGCGAACTTAGCAATTCTGTTGTAGGCGAACTTAGAGAGGAGAACTTAATAAGTTCGCTTGGTGCTGATTAGGCGAACTTAACAAGTTCACTTGGGGTTAAGTTCGCTTGGGGTCAAGTTCGCTCAGTCAGGCGAACTTATTAAGTTCGCTTAGGCAGTATCGGGCGAACTTAGCTAGTGTTCTTAATCAAATTCCATCAATTCAGCAAGATATGATGATTTTCGAAATTTTTGGTTCGTGTTTGGTTGAACAGCTGATGCAGGAGAACTTAGCAATTCTGTTGCAGGCGAACTTAGACAGGCGAAATTAATATGTTCGCTTGGTGCAGATCAGGCGAACTTAACAAGTTCGCTTGGGGTTAAGTTCGGTTGGGGTCAAGTTCGCTCAGTCAGGCGAACTTATTAAGTTCGCTTAGGCAGTATCGGGAGAACTTAGCTAGTGTTCTTAATCAAATTCCATCAATTCAGCAAGATATGATGATTTTCGGAATTTTTGGTTCGTGTTTGGTTGAACAGCTGATGAAGGCGAACTTAGCAATTCTGTTGCAGGCAAACTTAGAGAGGCGAACTTAATAAGTTCGCTTGGTGTGGATTAGGCGAACTTAATCAGGCGAACCTAACAAGTTCGCTTGGGGTTAAGTTCGGTTGGGGTCAAGTTCGCTCAGTCAGGCGAACTTATTAAGTTCGCTTAGGCAGTATCGGGCGAACTTAGCTAGTGTTCTTAATCAAATTCCATCAATTCAGCAAGATGTGATGATTTTCGGAATTTTTGGTTCGTGTTTGGTTGAACAGCTGATGCAGGCGAACTTAGCAATTCTGTTGCAGGCGAACTTAGAGAGGCGAACTTAATAAGTTCGCTTGGTGTGGATTAGGCGAACTTAATCAGGCGAACCTAACAAGTTCGCTTGGAGTTAAGTTCGCTTGGGGTCAAGTTCGCTCAGTCAGGCGAACTTATTAAGTTTGCTTAGGCAGTGTCGGGCGAACTTAGATAGTGTTCTTAATCAAATTCCATCAATTCAGCAAGATATAATGATTTTCAGAATTTTTGGTTCGTGTTTGGTTGAACAGCTGATGCAGGCGAACTTAGCAATTCTGTTGCAGGTGAACTTAGAGAGGCGGACTTAATAAGTTCGCTTGGTGCAGATTAGGCGAACTTAATCAGGCGAACTTAACAAGTTTTCTTGGGGTTAAGTTTGCTTGGGGTCAAGTTCGCTAAGTCAGGCGAACTTATTAAGTTCGCTTAGGCAGTATCGGGCGAACTTAGCTAGTGTTCTTAATCAAATTCCATCAATTCAGCAAGATATTATGATTTTCGGAATTTTTGGTTCGTGTTTGGTTGAACAGCTGATGCAGGCGAACTTAGCAATTCTGTTGTAGGCGCACTTAATAAGTTTGCTTGGGGCAGATTAGGCGAACTTAACAAGTTCGCTTGGGGTTAAGTTCGCTTGTGGTCAAGTTCGCTCCGTCAGGCGAACTTATTAAGTTCGCTTAGGCAGTATCGGGCGAACTTAGCTAGTGTTCTTAATCAAATTCCATCAATTCAGCAAGATATGATGATTTTCAGAATTTTTGGTTCGTGTTTGGTTGAACAGCTGATGCAGGCGAACTTAGCAATTCTGTTGCAGGTGAACTTAGAGAGGCGAACTTAATAAGTTCGCTTGGTGCAGATTAGGCGAACTTAATCAGGCGAAACAAGTTTTCTTGGGGTTAAGTTTGCTTAGGGTCAAGTTCGCTAAGTCAGGCGAACTTAATAAGTTTGCTTAGGCTGTATCGGGCGAACTTAGCTAGTGTTCTTAATCAAATTCCATCAATTCAGCAAGATATTATGATTTTCGGAATTTTTGGTTCGTGTTTGATTGAACAGCTGATGCAGGCGAACTTAGCAATTCTGTTGTAGGCGCACTTAATAAGTTTGCTTAGGGCAGATTAGGCGAACTTAACAAGTTCGGTTGGTGTTAAGTTTGCTTGTGGTCAAGTTCGCTCCGTCAGGCGAACTAATTAAGTTCGCTTAGGCAGTATCGGGCGAACTTAGCTAGTGTTCTTAATCAAATTCCATCAATTAAGCAAGATATGATGATTTTCAGAATTTTTGGTTCGTGTTTGGTTGAACAGCTGATGCAGGCGAACTTATCAATTCTGTTGCAGGCGAACTTAGAGAGGCGAACTTAATAAGTTCGCTTGGTGCAGATTAGGCGAACTTAATCAGGCGAACTTAACAAGTTCGCTTGGGGTCAAGTTCGCTCAGTCAGGCGAACTTATTAAGTTCGCTTAGGCAGTATGGGGCGAATTTAGCTAGTGTTCTTAATCAAATTCCATCAATTCAGCAAGATATGATGATTTTCGGAATTTTTGGTTCGTGTTTGGTTGAACAGCTGATGCAGGCGAACTTAGCAATTCTGTTGTAGGCGAACTTAGAGAGGAGAACTTAATAAGTTCGCTTGGTGCTGATTAGGCGAACTTAACAAGTTCACTTGGGGTTAAGTTCGCTTGGGGTCAAGTTCGCTCAGTCAGGCGAACTTATTAAGTTCGCTTAGGCAGTATCGGGCGAACTTAGCTAGTGTTCTTAATCAAATTCCATCAATTCAGCAAGATATGATGATTTTCGAAATTTTTGGTTCGTGTTTGGTTGAACAGCTGATGCAGGAGAACTTAGCAATTCTGTTGCAGGCGAACTTAGACAGGCGAAATTAATATGTTCGCTTGGTGCAGATCAGGCGAACTTAACAAGTTCGCTTGAGGTTAAGTTCGGTTGGGGTCAAGTTCGCTCAGTCAGGCGAACTTATTAAGTTCGCTTAGGCAGTATCGGGCGAACTTAGCTAGTGTTCTTAATCAAATTCCATCAATTCAGCAAGATATGATGATTTTCGGAATTTTTGGTTCGTGTTTGGTTGAACAGCTGATGCAGGCGAACTTAGCAATTCTGTTGCAGGCGAACTTAGAGAGGCGAACTTAATAAGTTCGCTTGGTGCAGATTAGTTTAACTTAATCAAGCGAACATAACAAGTTCGCTTGGGGTTAAGTTCGCTTAGGTTCAAGTTCGCTCAGTCAGGCGAACTTATTAAGTTCGCTTAGGCAGTATGGGGCGAATTTAGCTAGTGTTCTTAATCAAATTCCATCAATTCAGCAAGATATGATGATTTTCGGAATTTTTGGTTCGTGTTTGGTTGAACAGCTGATGCAGGCGAACTTAGCAATTCTGTTGTAGGCGAACTTAGAGAGGAGAACTTAATAAGTTCGCTTGGTGCTGATTAGGCGAACTTAACAAGTTCACTTGGGGTTAAGTTCGCTTGGGGTCAAGTTCGCTCAGTCAGGCGAACTTATTAAGTTCGCTTAGGCAGTATCGGGCGAACTTAGCTAGTGTTCTTAATCAAATTCCATCAATTCAGCAAGATATGATGATTTTCGAAATTTTTGGTTCGTGTTTGGTTGAACAGCTGATGCAGGAGAACTTAGCAATTCTGTTGCAGGCGAACTTAGACAGGCGAAATTAATATGTTCGCTTGGTGCAGATCAGGCGAACTTAACAAGTTCGCTTGAGGTTAAGTTCGGTTGGGGTCAAGTTCGCTCAGTCAGGCGAACTTATTAAGTTCGCTTAGGCAGTATCGGGCGAACTTAGCTAGTGTTCTTAATCAAATTCCATCAATTCAGCAAGATATGATGATTTTCGGAATTTTTGGTTCGTGTTTGGTTGAACAGCTGATGAAGGCGAACTTAGCAATTCTGTTGCAGGCAAACTTAGAGAGGCGAACTTAATAAGTTCGCTTGGTGTGGATTAGGCGAACTTAATCAGGCGAACCTAACAAGTTCGCTTGGGGTTAAGTTCGGTTGGGGTCAAGTTCGCTCAGTCAGGCGAACTTATTAAGTTCGCTTAGGCAGTATCGGGCGAACTTAGCTAGTGTTCTTAATCAAATTCCCTCAATTCAGCAAGATATGATGATTTTCGGAAATTTTGGTTCGTGTTTGGTTGAACAGCTGATGCAGGCGAACTTAGCAATTCTGTTGCAGGCGAACTTAATAAGTTCGCTTGGTGTGGATTAGGCGAACTTAATCAGGCGAACCTAACAAGTTCGCTTGGAGTTAAGTTCGCTTGGGGTCAAGTTCGCTCAGTCAGGCGAACTTATTAAGTTTGCTTAGGCAGTGTCGGGCGAACTTAGATAGTGTTCTTAATCAAATTCCATCAATTCAGCAAGATATAATGATTTTCAGAATTTTTGGTTCGTGTTTGGTTGAACAGCTGATGCAGGCGAACTTAGCAATTCTGTTGCAGGTGAACATAGAGAGGCGGACTTAATAAGTTCGCTTGGTGCAGATTAGGCGAACTTAATCAGGCGAACTTAACAAGTTTTCTTGGGGTTAAGTTTGCTTGGGGTCAAGTTCGCTAAGTCAGGCGAACTTATTAAGTTCGCTTAGGCAGTATCGGGCGAACTTAGTTAGTGTTCTTAATCAAATTCCATCAATTCAGCAAGATATTATGATTTTCGGAATTTTTGGTTCGTGTTTGGTTGAACAGCTGATGCAGGCGAACTTAGCAATTCTGTTATAGGCGCACTTAATAAGTTTGCTTGGGGCAGATTAGGCGAACTTAACAAGTTCGCTTGGGGTTAAGTTCGCTTGTGGTCAAGTTCGCTCCGTCAGGCGAACTTATTAAGTTCGCTTAGGCAGTATCGGGCGAACTTAGCTAGTGTTCTTAATCAAATTCCATCAATTCAGCAAGATATGATGATTTTCGGAATTTTTGGTTCGTGTTTGGTTGAACAGCTGATGCAGGCGAACTTAGCAATTCTGTTGCAGGCGAACTTAGAGAGGCGAACTTAATAAGTTCGCTTGGTGTGGATTAGGCGAACTTAATCAGGCGAACCTAACAAGTTCGCTTGGGGTCAAGTTCGCTCAGTCAGGCGAAGTTATTAAGTTTGCTTAGGCAGTGTCGGGCGAATTTAGATAGTGTTCTTAATCAAATTCCATCAATTCAGCAAGATATGATGATTTTCAGAATTTTTGGTTCGTGTTTGGTTGAACAGCTGATGCAGGCGAACTTAACAATTCTGTTGCAGGTGAACTTAGAGAGGCGAACTTAATAAGTTCGCTTGGTGCAGATTAGGCGAACTTAATCAGGCGAACTTAACAAGTTTTCTTGGGGTTAAGTTTGCTTGGGGTCAAGTTCGCTAAGTCAGGCGAACTTATTAAGTTCGCTTAGGCAGTATCGGGCGAACTTAGCTAGTGTTCTTAATCAAATTCCATCAATTCAGCAAGATATTATGATTTTTGGTATTTTTGGTTCGTGTTTGGTTGAACAGCTGATGCAGGCGAACTTAGCAATTCTGTTGTAGGCGCACTTAATAAGTTTGCTTGGGGCAGGTTAGGCGAACTTAACAACTTCGCTTGGGGTTAAGTTCGCTTGTGGTAAAGTTCGCTCCGTCAGGCGAACTTATTAAGTTCGCTTAGGCAGTATCGGGCGAACTTAGCTAGTGTTCTTAATCAAATTCCATCAATTCAGCAAGATATGATGATTTTAAAATTTTATGGTTTGTGTTTGGTTGAACAGCTGATGCAGGCGAACTTAGCAATTCTGTTGCAGGTGAACTTAGAGAGGCGAACTTAATAAGTTCGCTTGGTGCAGATTAGGCGAACTTAATCAGGCGAACTTAACAAGTTTTCTTGGGGTTAAGTTTGCTTAGGGTCAAGTTCGCTAAGTCAGGCGAACTTATTAAGTTTGCTTAGGCAGTATCGGGCGAACTTAGCTAGTGTTCTTAATCAAATTCCATCAATTCAGCAAGATATTATGATTTTCGAAATTTTTGGTTCGTGTTTGGTTGAACAGCTGATGCAGGCGAACTTAGCAATTCTGTTGTAGGCGCACTTAATAAGTTTGCTTAGGGCAGATTAGGCGAACATAACAAGTTCGGTTGGTGTTAAATTCGCTTGTGGTCAAGTTCGCTCCGTCAGGCGAACTAATTAAGTTCGCTTAGGCAGTATCGGGCGAACTTAGCTAGTGTTCTTAATCAAATTCCATCAATTCAGTAAGATATGATGATTTTCAGAATTTTTGATTCGTGTTTGGTTGAACAGCTGATGCAGGCGAACTTATCAATTCTGTTGCAGGCGAACTTAGAGAGGCGAACTTAATAAGTTCGCTTGGTGCAGATTAGGCGAACTTAATCAGGCGAACTTAACAAGTTCGCTTGGGGTCAAGTTCGCTCAGTCAGGCGAACTTATTAAGTTCGCTTAGGCAGTATGGGGCGAATTTAGCTAGTGTTCTTAATCAAATTCCATCAATTCAGCAAGATATGATGATTTTCGGAATTTTTGGTTCGTGTTTGGTTGAACAGCTGATGCAGGCGAACTTAGCAATTTTGTTGTAGGCGAACTTAGAGAGGAGAACTTAATAAGTTCGCTTGGTGCTGATTAGGCGAACTTAACAAGTTCACTTGGGGTTAAGTTCGCTTGGGTCAAGTTCGCTCAGTCAGGCGAACTTATTAAGTTCGCTTAGGCAGTATCGGGCGAACTTAGCTAGTGTTCTTAATCAAATTCCATCAATTCAGCAAGATATGATGATTTTCGAAATTTTTGGTTCGTGTTTGGTTGAACAGCTGATGCAGGCGAACTTAGCAATTCTGTTGCAGGCGAACTTAGACAGGCGAAATTAATATGTTCGCTTGGTGCCGATCAGGGGAACTTAACAAGTTCGCTTGGGGTTATGTTCGGTTGGGGTCAAGTTCGCTCAGTCAGGCGAACTTATTAAGTTCGCTTAGGCAGTATCGGCCGAACTTAGCTAGTGTTCTTAATCAAATTCCATCAATTCAGCAAGATATGATGATTTTTGGAATTTTTGGTTCGTGTTTGGTTGAACAGCTGATGCAGGCGAACTTAGCAATTCTGTTGCAGGCAAACTTAGAGAGGCGAACTTAATAAGTTCGCTTGGTGTGGATTAGGCGAACTTAATCAGGCGAACCTAACAAGTTCGCTTGGGGTTAAGTTCGGTTGGGGTCAAGTTCGCCCAGTCAGGCGAACTTATTAAGTTCGCTTAGGCAGTATCGGGCGAACTTAGCTAGTGTTCTTAATCAAATTCCATCAATTCAGCAAGATATGATGATTTTCGGAATTTTGGTTCGTGTTTGGTTGAACAGCTGATGCAGGCGAACTTAGCAATTCTGTTGCAGGCGAACTTAGAGAGGCGAACTTAATAAGTTCGCTTGGTGTGGATTAGGCGAACTTAATCAGGCGAACCTAACAAGTTCGCTTGGGGTTAAGTTCGCTTGGGGTCAAGTTCGCTCAGTCAGGCGAACTTATTAAGTTTGCTTAGGCAGTGTCGGGCGAACTTAGATAGTGTTCTTAATCAAATTCCATCAATTCAGCAAGATATAATGATTTTCAGAATTTTTGGTTCGTGTTTGGTTGAACAGCTGATGCAGGCCAACTTAGCAATTCTGTTGCAGGTGAACTTAGAGAGGCGGACTTAATAAGTTCGCTTGGTGCAGATTAGGCGAACTTAATCAGGCGAACTTAACAAGTTTTCTTGGGGTTAAGTTTGCTTGGGGTCAAGTTCGCTAAGTCAGGCGAACTTATTAAGTTCGCTTAGGCAGTATCGGGCGAACTTAGCTAGTGTTCTTAATCAAATTCCATCAATTCAGCAAGATATTATGATTTTCGGAATTTTTGGTTCGTGTTTGGTTGAACAGCTGATGCAGGCGAACTTAGCAATTCTGTTGTAGGCGCACTTAATAAGTTTGCTTGGGGCAGATTAGGCGAACTTAACAAGTTCGCTTGGGGTTAAGTTCGCTTGTGGTCAAGTTCGCTCCGTCAGGCGAACTTATTAAGTTCGCTTAGGCAGTATCGGGCGAACTTAGCTGGTGTCCTTAATCAAATTCCATCAATTCAGCAAGATATGATGATTTTCAGAAGTTTTGGTTCGTGTTTGGTTGAACAGCTGATGCAGGTGAACTTAGCAATTTCGTTGCAGGTGAACTTAGAGAGGCGAACTTAATAAGTTCGCTTGGTGCAGATTAGGCGAACTTAATCAGGCGAACTTAACAAGTTTTCTTGGGGTTAAGTTTGCTTGGGGTCAAGTTCGCTAAGTCAGGCGAACTTATTAAGTTCGCTTAGGCAGTATCGGGCGAACTTAGCTGGTGTTCTTAATCAAATTCCATCAATTCAGCAAGATATTATGATTTTCGGAATTTTTGGTTCTTGTTTGGTTGAACAGCTGATGCAGGCGAACTTAGCAATTCTGTTGTAGGTGAACTTAGAGAGGCGAACTTAATAAGTTCGCTTGGTGCAGATTAGGCGAACTTAATCAGGCGAACTAAACAAGTTTTCTTGGGGTTAAGTTTGCTTGGGGTCAAGTTCGCTAAGTCAGGCGAACTTATTAAGTTCGCTTAGGCCGTATCGGGCAAACTTAGCTAGTGTTCTTAATCAAATTCCATCAATTCAGCAAGATATTATGATTTTCGGAATTTTTGGTTCGTGTATAGTTGAACAGCTGATGCAGGCGAACTTAGCAATTCTGTTGTAGGCGCACTTAATAAGTTTGCTTGGGGCAGATTAGGCGAACTTAACAACTTCGCTTGGGGTTAAGTTCGCTTGTGGTCAAGTTCGCTCCGTCAGGCGAACTTATTAAGTTCGCTTAGGCAGTATCGGGCGAACTTAGCTAGTGTTCTTAATCAAATTCCATCAATTCAGCAAGATATGATGATTTTTAGAATTTTTGGTTCGTGTTTGGTTGAACAGCTGGTACAGGCGAACTTAACAATTCTGTTGCAGGTGAACTTAGAGTGGCGAACTTAATAAGTTCGCTTGGTGCAGATTAGGCGAACTTAATCAGGCGAACTTAACAAGTTTTCTTGGGGTTAAGTTTGCTTGGGGTCAAGTTCGCTAAGTCAGGCGAACTTATTAAGTTCGCTTAGGCAGTATCGGGCGAACTTAGCTAGTGTTCTTAATCAAATTCCATCAATTCAGCAAGATATGATGATTTTCAGAATTTTTGGTTCGTGTTTGGTTGAACAGCTGATGCAGGCGAACTTAGCAATTCTGTTGCAGGCGAACTTAGAGAGGCGAACTTAATAAGTTCGCTTGGTGCAGATTAGGCGAACTTAATCAGGCGAACTTAACAAGTTCGCTTGGGTCAAGTTCGCTCAGTCAGGCGAACTTATTAAGTTCGCTTAGGCAGTATGGGGCGAACTTAGCTTGTGTTCTTAATCAAATTCAATCAATTCAACAAGATATGATGATTTTCGGAATTTTTGGTTCGTGTATGGTTAAACAGCTGATGCAGGTGAACTTAGCAATTCTGTTGCAGGCAAGCTTTGAGAAGCGAACTTAATAAGTTCGCTTGGTGCAGATTTGGAGAACTTAATCAGGCGACCTTAACAAGTTCGCTTGGGGTTAAGTTCGCTTGGGGTAAATTTCGCTCAGTCAGGCGAACTTATTAAGTTCTCTTAGGCAGTATCGGGCGAATTTAGCTAGTGTTCTTAATCAAATTCCATCAATTCAGCAAGATATGATGATTTTCGGAATTTTTGGTTCGTGTTTGGTTGAACAGCTGATGCAGGCGAACTTAGCAATTCTGTTGCAGGCGAACTTAGAGAGGAGAACTTAATAAGTTCGCTTGGTGCTGATTAGGCGAACTTAACAAGTTCACTTGGGGTTAAGTTTGCTTGGGGTCAAGTTCGCTCAGTCAGGCGAACTTATTAAGTTCGCTTAGTCAGTATCAGGCGAACTTAGCTAGTGTTCTTAATCAAATTCCATCAATTCAGCAAGATATGATGATTTTTGAAATTTTTGGTTCGTGTTTGGTTGAACAGCTGATGTAGGCGAACTTAGCAATTCTGTTGCAGGCGAACTTAGACAGGCGAAATTAATATGTTCGCTTGGTGCAGATCAGGCGAACTTAACAAGTTCGCTTGGGGTTAAGTTCGGTTGGGGTCAAGTTCGCTCAGTCAGGCGAACTTATTAAGTTCGCTTAGGCAATATCGGGCGAACTTAGCTAGTGTTCTTAATCAAATTCCATCAATTCAGCAAGATATGATGATTTTTCGGAATTTTTGGTTCGTGTTTGGTTGAACAGCTGATGCAGGCGAACTTAGCAATTCTGTTGCAGGCGAACTTAGAGAGGCGAACTTAATAAGTTCGCTTGGTGTGGATTAGGCGAACTTAATTAGGCGAACCTAACAAGTTCGCTTGGGGTTAAGTTCGGTTGGGGTCAAGTTCGCTCAGTCAGGCGAACTTATTAAGTTCGCTTAGGCAGTATCGGGCGAACTTAGCTAGTGTTCTTAATCAAATTCCATCAATTCAGCAAGATATGATGATTTTCGGAATTTTTGGTTCGTGTTTTGTTGAACAGCTGATGCAGGCGAACTTAGCAATTCTGTTGCAGGCGAACTTAGAGAGGCGAACTTAATAAGTTCGCTTGGTGTGGATTAAGCGAACTTAATCAGGCGAACCTAACAAGTTCGCTTCGGGTCAAGTTCGCTCAGTCAGGCGAACATATTAAGTTTGCTTAGGCAGTGTCGGGCGAACTTAGATAGTGTTCTTAATCAAATTCCATCAATTCAGCAATGATGATTTTCAGAATTTTTGGTTCGTGTTTGGTTGAACAGCTGATGCAGGCGAACTTAGCAATTCTGTTGCAGGTGAACTTAGAGAGGCGAACTTAATAAGTTCGCTTGGTGCAGATTAGGCGAACTTAATCAGGCGAACTTAACAAGTTTTCTTTTGGGTTAAGTTTGCTTGGGGTCAAGTTCGCTAAGTCAGGCGAACTTATTAAGTTCGCTTAGACAGTATCGGGCGAACTTAGCTAGTGTTCTTAATCAAATTCCATCAATTCAGCAAGATATTATGATTTTCGTAATTTTTTGTTCGTGTTTGGTTGAACAGCTGATGCAGGCGAACTTAGCAATTCTATTGTAGGCGCACTTAATAAGTTTGCTTGGGGCAGATTAGGCGAACTTAACAAGTTCGCTTGGGGTTAAGTTCGCTTGGGGTCAAGTTCGCTCAGTCAGGCAAACTTATTAAGTTCGCTTAGGCAGTATCGGGCGAACTTAGCTAGTGTTCTTAATCAAATTCCATCAATTCAGCAAGATATGATGATTTTTGAAATTTTTGGTTCGTGTTTGGTTGAACAGCTGATGCAGGCGAACTTAGCAATTCTGTTGCAGGCGAACTTAGACAGGCGAAATTAATATGTTCGCTTGGTGCAGATCAGGCGAACTTAACAAGTTCGCTTGGGATTAAGTTCGGTTGGGGTCAAGTTCGCTCAGTGAGGCTAACTTTTTAAGTTCGCTTAGGCAGTATCGGGCGAACTTAGCTAGTGTTTTTAATCAAATTCCATCAATTCAGCAAGATATGATGATTTTCGGAATTTTTGGTTCGTGTTTGGTTGAACAGCTGATGCAGGCGAACTTAGCAATTCTGTTGCAGGCGAACTTAGAGAGGCGAACTTAATAAGTTCGCTTGGTGTGGATTAGGCGAACTTAATCAGGCGAACCTAACAAGTTCGCTTGGGGTTAAGTTCGGTTGGGGTCAAGTTCGCTCAGTCAGGCGAACTTATTAAGTTCGCTTAGGCAGTATCGGGCGAACTTAGCTAGTGTTCTTAATCAAATTCCATCAATTCAGCAAGATATGATGATTTTCGGAATTTTTGGTTCGTGTTTGGTTGAACAGCTGATGCAGGCGAACTTAGAGAGGCGAACTTAATAAGTTCGCTTGGTGTGGATTAAGCGAACTTAATCAGGCGAACCTAACAAGTTCGCTTCGGGTCAAGTTCGCTCAGTCAGGCGAACATATTAAGTTTGCTTAGGCAGTGTTGGGCGAACTTAGATAGTGTTCTTAATCAAATTCCATCAATTCAGCAAGATATGATGATTTTCAGAATTTTTGGTTCGTGTTTGGTTGAACAGCTGATGCAGGCGAACTTAGCAATTCTGTTGCAGGTGAACTTAGAGAGGCGAACTTAATAAGTTCGCTTGGTGCAGATTAGGCGAACTTAATCAGGCGAACTTAACAAGTTTTCTTTTGGGTTAAGTTTGCTTGGGGTCAAGTTCGCTAAGTCAGGCGAACTTATTAAGTTCGCTTAGACAGTATCGGGCGAACTTAGCTAGTGTTCTTAATCAAATTCCATCAATTCAGCAAGATATTATGATTTTCGTAATTTTTTGTTCGTGTTTGGTTGAACAGCTGATGCAGGCGAACTTAGCAATTCTATTGTAGGCGCACTTAATAAGTTTGCTTGGGGCAGATTAGGCGAACTTAACAAGTTCGCTTGGGGTTAAGTTCGCTTGGGGTCAAGTTCGCTCAGTCAGGCAAACTTATTAAGTTCGCTTAGGCAGTATCGGGCGAACTTAGCTAGTGTTCTTAATCAAATTCCATCAATTCAGCAAGATATGATGATTTTCGAAATTTTTGGTTCGTGTTTGGTTGAACAGCTGATGCATGCGAACTTAGCAATTCTGTTGCAGGCGAACTTAGACAGGCGAAATTAATATGTTCGCTTGGTGCAGATCAGGCGAACTTAACAAGTTCGCTTGGGGTTAAGTTCGGTTGGGGTCAAGTTCGCTCACTCAGGCGAACTTATTAAGTTCGCTTAGGTAGTATCGGGCGAACTTAGCTAGTGTTTTTAATCAAATTCCATCAATTCAGCAAGATATGATGATTTTCGGAATTTTTGGTTCGTGTTTAGTTGAACAGCTGATGCAGGCGAACTTAGCAATTCTGTTGCAGGCGAACTTAGAGAGGCGAACTTAATAAGTTCGCTTGGTGTGGATTAGGTGAACTTAATCAGGCGAACCTAACAAGTTCGCTTGGGGTTAAGTTCGCTTGGGGTCAAGTTCGCTCAGTCAGGCGAACTTATTAAGTTTGCTTAGGCAGTGTCGGGCGAACTTAGATAGTGTTCTTAATCAAATTCCATCAATTCAGCAAGATATGATGATTTTCAGAATTTTTGGTTCGTGTTTGGTTGAACAGCTGATGCAGGCGAACTTAGCAATTCTGGTGCAGGTGAACTTAGAGAGGCGAACTTAATAAATTCGCTTGGTGCAGATTTGGCGAACTTAATCAGGCGAACTTAACAAGTTTTCTTGGGGTTAAGTTTGCTTGGGGTCAAGTTCGCTAAGTCAGGCGAACTTATTAAGTTCGCTTAGGCAGTATCGGGCGAACTTAGCTAGTGTTCTTAATCAAATTCCATCAATTCAGCAAGATATTATGATTTTTGGAATTTTTGGTTCGTGTTTGGTTGAACAGCTGATGCAGGCGAACTTAGCAATTCAGTTGTAGGGGCACTTAATAAGTTTTTTTGGGGCAGATTAGGCGAACTTAACAAGTTTGCTTGGCTTAAGTTCGCTTGTGCTCAAGTTCGCTCCGTCTGGCGAACTTATTAAGTTCGCTTAGGCAGTATCGGGCGAACTTAGCTAGTGTTCTTAATCAAATTCCATCAATTCAGCAAGATATGATGATTTTCAGAATTTTTGGTTCGTGTTTGGTTGAACAGCTGATGCAGGCGAACATAGCAATTCTGTTGCAGGCGAACTTAGAGAGGCGAACTTAATAAGTTCGCTTGGTGCAGATTAGGCGAACTTAATCAGGCGAACTTAACAAGTTCGCTTGGGGTCAAGTTCGCTCAGTCAGTCGAACTTATTAAGTTCGCTTAGGCAGTATTGGGAGAACTTAGCTTGTGTTCTTAATCAAATTCAATCAATTCAGCAAGATATGATGATTTTCGGAATTTTTGGTTCGTGTTTGGTTGAACAGCTGATGCAGGTGAACTTAGCAATTCTGTTGCAGGCAAGCTTAGAGAAACGAACTTAATAAGTTCGCATGGTGCAGATTTGGAGAACTTAATCAGGCGACCTTAACAAGTTCGCTTGGGGTTAAGTTCGCTTGGGGTCAAGTTCGCTTAGTCAGGCGAACTTATTAAGTTCTCTTAGGCAGTATCGGGCGAACTTAGCTAGTGTTCTTAATCAAATTCCATCAATTCAGCAAGATATGATGATTTTCGGAATTTTTGGTTCGTGTTTGGTTGAACAGCTGATGCAGGCGAACTTAGCAATTCTGTTGCAGGCGAACTTAGAGAGGAGAACTTAAAAAGTTCGCTTGGTGCAGATTAGGCGAACTTAACAAGTTCGCTTGGGGTTAAGTTCGGTTGAGGTCAAGTTCGCTCAGTCAGGCGAACTTATTAAGTTCGCTTAGGCAGTATCGGACGAACTTAGCTAGTTTTCTTAATCAGATTCCATCAATTCAGCAAGATATGATGATTTTCGGAGTTTTTGGTTCGTGTTTGGTTGAACAGCTGATGTAGGCGAACTTAGCAATTCTGTTGCAGGCGAACTTAGAGAGGCTAACTTAATAAGTTCGCTTGGTGAAGATTAGACAAACTTAATAAGGCGAACTTAACAAGTTCGCTTTGGGTTAAGTTCGATTGGGGTCAAGTTCGCACAGTCAGGCGAACTTATTAAGTTTGCTTAGGCAGTGTCGGGCGAACTTAGATAGTGTTCTTAATCAAATTCCATCAATTCAGCAAGATATGATGATTTTCAGAATTTTTGGTTCGTGTTTGGTTGAACAGCTGATGCAGTTGAACTTAGCAATTCTGTTGTAGGTGAACTTAAAGAGGCGAACTTAATAAGTTCGCTTGGTGCAGATTAGGCGAACTTAATCAGGCGAACTTAACAAGTTTTCTTGGGGTTAAGTTTGCTTGGGGTCAAGTTCGCTAAGTCAGGCGAACTTATTAAGTTCGCTTAGGCAGTATCGGGCGAACTTAGCTAGTGTTCTTAATCAAATTCCATCAATTCAGCAAGATATTATGATTTTCGGAATTTTTGGTTCGTGTTTGGTTGAACAGCTGATGCAGGCGAACTTAGCAATTTTGTTGTAGGCGCACTTAATAAGTTTGCTTGGGGCAGATTAGGCGAACTTAACAAGTTCGCTTGGGGTTAAGTTCTCTTGTGGTCAAGTTCACTCCGTCAGGCGAACTTATTAAGTTCGCTTAGGCAGTATCGGGCGAACTTAGCTAGTGTTCTTAATCAAATTCCATCAATTCAGCAAGATATGATGATTTTCAGAATTTTTGGTTCGTGTTTGGATGAACAGCTGATGCAGGCGACCTTAGCAATTCTGTTGCAGGCGAACTTAGAGAGGCGAACTTAATAAGTTCGCTTGGTGCAGATTAGGCGAACTTAACAAGTTCGCTTGGGGTCAAGTTCGCTCAGTCAGGCGAACTTATTAAGTTCGCTTAGGCAGTATGGGGAGATCTTAGCTTGTGTTCTTAATTAAATTCAATCAATTCAGCAAGATATGATGATTTTCGGAATTTTTGGTTCGTGTTTGGTTGAACAGCTGATGCAGGTGAACTTAGCAATTCTGTTGCTGGCAAGCTTAGAGAAGCGAACTTAATAAGTTCGCTTGGTGCAGATTTGGAGAACTTAATCAGGCGACCTTAACAAGTTCGCTTGGGGTTAAGTTCGCATGGGGCCAAGTTCGCTCAGTCAGGCGAACTTATTAAGTTCTCTTAGGCAGTATCGGGCGAATTTAGCTAGTGTTCTTAATCAAATTCCATCAATTCAGCAAGATATGATGATTTTCGGAATTTTTGGTTCGTGTTTGGTTGAACAGCTGATGCAAGCGAACTTAGCAATTCTGTTGCAGGCGAACTTAGAGAGGAGAACTTAATAAGTTCGCTTGGTGCTGATTAGGCGAACTTAACAAGTTCGCTTGGGGTTAAGTTCGCTTGGGGTCAAGTTCGCTCAGTCAGGCGAACTTATTAAGTTCGCTTAGGCAGTATCGGGCGAACTTAGCTAGTGTTCTTAATCAAATTCCATCAATTCAGCAAGATATGATGATTTTTGGAATTTTTGGTTCATGTTTGGTTGAACAGCTGATGCAGGCGAACTTAGCAATTCTGTTGTAGGCGCACTTAATAAGTTTGCTTGGGGCAGATTAGGCGAACTTAACAAGTTCGCTTAGGGTTAAGTTCGCTTGTGGTCAAGTTCGCTCCGTTAGGCGAACTTATTAAGTTCGCTTAGGCAGTATCGGGCGAACTTAGCTAGTGTTCTTAATCAAATTCCATCAATTCAGCAAGATATGATGATTTTCAGAATTTTTGGTTCGTGTTTGGTTGAACAGCTGATGCAGGCGAACTTAGCAATTCTGTTGCAGGCGAACTTAGAGTGGCGAACTTAATAAGTTCGCTTGGTGCAGATTAGGCGAACTTAATCAGGCGAACTTAACAAGTTCGCTTGGTGTCAAGTTCGCTCAGTCAGGCGAACTTATTAAGTTCGCTTAGGCAGTATGGGGCGAACTTAGCTTGTGTTCTTAATCAAATTCAATCAATTCAGCAAGATATGATGATTTTCGGAATTTTTGGTTCGTGTTTGGTTGAACAGCTGATGCAGGTGAACTTAGCAATTCTGTTGCAGGCAAGCTTAGAGAAGCGAAGCAGATTTGGAGAACTTAATCAGGCGACCTTAACAAGTTCGCTTGGGGTTAAGTTCGCTTGGGGTCAAGTTCGCTCAGTCAGGCGAACTTATTAAGTTCTCTTAGGCAGTATCGGGCAAACTTAGCTAGTGTTCTTAATCAAATTCCATCAATTCAGCAAGATATGATGATTTTCGGAATTTTTGGTTCGTGTTTGGTTGAACAGCTGATGCAGGCGAACTTAGCAATTCTGTTGCAGGCGAACTTAGAGAGGAGAACTTAATAAGTTCGCTTGGTGCAGATTAGGCGAACTTAACAAGTTCGCTTGGGGTCAAGTTCGCTCAGTCAGGCGAACTTATTAAGTTCGCTTAGGCAGTATCGGGCGAACTTAGCTAGTGTTCTTAATCAAATTCCATCCATTCAGCAAGATATGATGATTTTCGAAATTTTTGGTTCGTGTTTGGTTGAACAGCTGATGCAGGCGAACTTAGCAATTCTGTTGCAGGCGAACTTTGAGAGGCGAAATTAATATGTTCGCTTGGTGCAGATCAGGCGAACTTAACAAGTTCGCTTGGGGTTAAGTTCGGTTGGGGTCAAGTTCGCTCAGTCTGGCGAACTTATTAAGTTCGCTTAGGCAGTATCGGGCGAACTTAGCTAGTGTTCTTAATCAAATTCCATCAATTCAGCAAGATATGATGATTTTTGGAATTTTTGGTTCGGGTTTGGTTGAACAGCTGATGCAGGCGAACTTAGCAATTCTGTTGCAGGCGAACTTAGAGAGGCGAACTTAATAAGTTCGTTTGGTGCAGATTAGGCGAACTTAATCAGGCGAACTTAACAAGTTCGCTTGGGGTTAAGTTCGCTTGGGGTCAAGTTCTCTCCGTCAGGCGAACTTATTAAATTCGCTTAGGCAGTATCAGGCGAACTTAGCTAGTGTTCTTAATCAAATTCCATCAATTCAGCAAGATATGATGATTTTTGGAATTTTTGGTTCGTGTTTGGTTGAACAGCTGATGCAGGCGAACTTTGCAATTCTGTTGTAGGCGAACTTAGAGAGGCGAACTTAATAAGTTCGCTTGGTGCAGATTTGGCGAACTTAATAAGGCGAACCTAACAAGTTCGCTTGGGGTCAAGTTCGCTCAGTCAGGCGAACTTATTAAGTTCGCTTAGGCAGTATCGGGCAAACTTAGCTAGTGTTCTTAATCAAATTCCATCAATTCAGCAAGATATGATGATTTTTGGAATTTTTGGTTCGTGTTTGGTTGAACAGCTGTTGCAGGCGAGCTTAGCAATTCTGTTGCAGGCGAACTTAGAGAGGCGAACTTAATAAGTTCGCTTGGTGCGGATTAGGCGAACTTAATCAGGCGAACTTAACAAGTTCGTTTGGGGTTAAGTTCGCTTGGGGTCAAGTTCGCTCAGTCCGGCGAACTTATTAAGTTCGCTTAGGCAGTATCGGGCAAACTTAGCTAGTGTTCTTAATCAAATTCCATCAATTTAGCAAGATATGATGATTTTTGGAATTTTTAGTTCGTGTTTGGTTGAACAGCTGATGCAGGCGAACTTAGCAATTCTGTTATAGGCGAACATAATAAGTTCGCTTGGTGCAGATTTGGCGAACTTAACAAGTTCGCTTGGGGTTAAGTTCGCTTGGGGTCAAGTTCGCTCAGTCAGGCGAACTTATTAAGTTCGCTTAGGTAGTATCGGGAAAACTTAGCTAGTGTTCTTAATCAAATTCCATTAATTCAGCAAGATATGATGATTTTCGGAATTTTTGGTTCGTGTTTGGTTGAACAGCTGATGCAGGCGAACTTTGCAATTCTGTTGTAGGCGAACTTAGAGAGGCGAACTTAATAAGTTCGCTTGGTGCAGATTTGGCGAACTTAATCAGGCGAACCTAACAAGTTCGCTTGGGGTCAAGTTCGCTCAGTCAGGCGAACTTATTAAGTTCTCTTAGGCAGTATCGGGCGAACTTAGCTAGTGTTCTTAATCAAATTCCATCAATTCAGCAAGATATGATGATTTTCGGAATTTTTGGTTCGTGTTTGGTTGAACAGCTGATGCAGGCGAATTTAGCAATTCTGTTGCAGGCGAACTTAGAGAGGAGAACTTAATAAGTTCGCTTGGTGCAGATTAGGCGAACTTAACAAGTTCGCTTGGGGGTTAAGTTCGCTTGGGGTCAAGTTCGCTCAGTCAGGCAAACTTATTAAGTTCGCTTAGGCAGTATCGGGCGAACTTAGCTAGTGTTCTTAATCAAATTCCATCCATTCAGCAAGATATGATGATTTTCGAAATTTTTGGTTCGTGTTTGGTTGAACAGCTGATGCAGGCGAACTTAGCAATTCTGTTGCAGGCGAACTTAGAGAGGCGAAATTAATATGTTCGCTTGGTGCAGATCAGCCGAACTTAACAAGTTCGCTTGGGGTTAAGTTCGGTTGGGGTCAAGATCGCTCAGTCAGGCGAACTTATTAAGTTCTCTTAGGCAGTATCGGGCGAACTTAGCTAGTGTTCTTAATCAAATTCCATCAATTCAGCAAGATATGATGATTTTTGGAATTTTTGGTTCGTGTTTGGTTGAACAGCTGATGCAGGCGAACTTAGCAATTCTGTTGCAGGCGAACTTAGAGAGGCGAACTTAATAAGTTCGTTTGGTGCAGATTAGGCGAACTTAATCAGGCGAACTTAACAAGTTCGCTTGGGGTTAAGTTCGCTTGGGGTCAAGTTCGCTCCGTCAGGCGAACTTATTAAGTTCGCTTAGGCAGTATCAGGTGAACTTAGCTAGTGTTCTTAATCAAATTCCATAAATTCAGCAAGATATGATGATTTTTGGAATTTTTGGTTCGTGTTTGGTTGAACAGCTGATGCAGGCGAACTTTGCAATTCTGTTGTAGGCGAACTTAGAGAGGCGAACTTAATAAGTTCGCTTGGTGCAGATTTGGCGAACTTAATAAGGCGAACCTAACAAGTTCGCTTGGGGTCAAGTTCGCTCAGTCAGGCGAACTTATTAAGTTCGCTTGGGCAGTATCGGGCGAACTTAGCTAGTGTTCTTAATCAAATTCCATCAATTCAGCAAGATATGATGATTTTTGGAATTTTTAGTTCGTGTTTGGTTGAACAGCTGATGCAGGCGAACTTAGCAATTCTGTTATAGGCGAACATAATAAGTTCGCTTGGTGCAGATTAGGCGAACTTAACATGTTCGCCTGGGGTTAAGTTCGCTTGGGGTCAGGTTCGCTCAGTCAGGCGAACTTATTAAGTTCGCTTAGGTAGTATCGGGCAAACTTAGCTAGTGTTCTTAATCAAATTCCATCAATTCAGCAAGATATGATGATTTTCGGAATTTTTGGTTCGTGTTTGGTTGAACAGCTGATGCAGGCGACCTTTGCAATTCTGTTGTAGGCGAACTTAGAGAGGCGAACTTAATAAGTTCGCTTGGTGCAGATTTGGCGAACTTAATCAGGCGAACCTAACAAGTTCGCTTGGGGTCAAGTTCGCTCAGTCAGGCGAACTTATTAATTTCGCTTAGGCAGTATCGGGCGAACTTAGCTAGTATTCTTAATCAAATTCCATCAATTCAGCAAGATATGATGATTTTTGGAATTTTTGGTTCGTGTTTGGTTGAACAGCTGATGCAGGTGAACTTAGCAATTCTGTTGCAGGCAAGCTTAGAGAAGCGAACTTAATAAGTTCGCTTGGTGCAGATTTGGAGAACTTAATCAGGCGACCTTAACAAGTTCGCTTGAGGTTAAGTTCGCTTGGGGTCAAGTTCGCTCAGTCAGGCGAACTTATTAAGTTCTCTTAGGCAGTATCGGGCGAACTTAGCTAGTGTTCTTAATCAAATTCCATCAATTCAGCAAGATATGATGATTTTTGGAATTTTTGGTTCGTGTTTGGTTGAACAGCTGATGCAGGCGAACTTTGCAATTCTGTTGTAGGCGAACTTAGAGAGGCGAACTTAATAAGTTCGCTTGGTGCAGATTTGGCGAACTTAATAAGGCGAACCTAACAAGTTCGCTTGGGGTCAAGTTCGCTCAGTCAGGCGAACTTATTAAGTTCGCTTAGGCAGTATCGGGCAAACTTAGCTAGTGTTCTTAATCAAATTCCATCAATTCAGCAAGATATGATGATTTTTGGAATTTTTGGTTCGTGTTTGGTTGAACAGCTGTTGCAGGCGAGCTTAGCAATTCTGTTGCAGGCGAACTTAGAGAGGCGAACTTAATAAGTTCGCTTGGTGCGGATTAGGCGAACTTAATCAGGCGAACTTAACAAGTTCGTTTGGGGTTAAGTTCGCTTGGGGTCAAGTTCGCTCAGTCCGGCGAACTTATTAAGTTCGCTTAGGCAGTATCGGGCAAACTTAGCTAGTGTTCTTAATCAAATTCCATCAATTTAGCAAGATATGATGATTTTTGGAATTTTTAGTTCGTGTTTGGTTGAACAGCTGATGCAGGCGAACTTAGCAATTCTGTTATAGGCGAACATAATAAGTTCGCTTGGTGCAGATTTGGCGAACTTAACAAGTTCGCTTGGGGTTAAGTTCGCTTGGGGTCAAGTTCGCTCAGTCAGGCGAACTTATTAAGTTCGCTTAGGTAGTATCGGGCAAACTTAGCTAGTGTTCTTAATCAAATTCCATTAATTCAGCAAGATATGATGATTTTCGGAATTTTTGGTCCGTGTTTGGTTGAACAGCTGATGCAGGCGAACTTAGCAATTCTGTTGTAGGCGAACTTAGAGAGGCGAACTTAATAAGTTCGCTTGGTGCAGATTTGGCGAACTTAATCAGGCGAACCTAACAAGTTCGCTTGGGGTCAAGTTCGCTCAGTCAGGCGAACTTATTAAGTTCTCTTAGGCAGTATCGGGCGAACTTAGCTAGTGTTCTTAATCAAATTCCATCAATTCAGCAAGATATGATGATTTTCGGAATTTTTGGTTCGTGTTTGGTTGAACAGCTGATGCAGGCGAATTTAGCAATTCTGTTGCAGGCGAACTTAGAGAGGAGAACTTAATAAGTTCGCTTGGTGCAGATTAGGCGAACTTAACAAGTTCGCTTGGGGGTTAAGTTCGCTTGGGGTCAAGTTCGCTCAGTCAGGCAAACTTATTAAGTTCGCTTAGGCAGTATCGGGCGAACTTAGCTAGTGTTCTTAATTAAATTCCATCCATTCAGCAAGATATGATGATTTTCGAAATTTTTGGTTCGTGTTTGGTTGAACAGCTGATGCAGGCGAACTTAGCAATTCTGTTGCAGGCGAACTTAGAGAGGCGAAATTAATATGTTCGCTTGGTGCAGATCAGGCGAACTTAACAAGTTCGCTTGGGGTTAAGTTCGGTTGGGGTCAAGATCGCTCAGTCAGGCGAACTTATTAAGTTCTCTTAGGCAGTATCGGGCGAACTTAGCTAGTGTTCTTAATCAAATTCCATCAATTCAGCAAGATATGATGATTTTTGGAATTTTTGGTTCGTGTTTGGTTGAACAGCTGATGCAGGCGAACTTAGCAATTCTGTTGCAGGCGAACTTAGAGAGGCGAACTTAATAAGTTCGTTTGGTGCAGATTAGGCGAACTTAATCAGGCGAACTTAACAAGTTCGCTTGGGGTTAAGTTCGCTTGGGGTCAAGTTCGCTCCGTCAGGCGAACTTATTAAGTTCGCTTAGGCAGTATCAGGTGAACTTAGCTAGTGTTCTTAATCAAATTCCATAAATTCAGCAAGATATGATGATTTTTGGAATTTTTGGTTCGTGTTTGGTTGAACAGCTGATGCAGGCGAACTTTGCAATTCTGTTGTAGGCGAACTTAGAGAGGCGAACTTAATAAGTTCGCTTGGTGCAGATTTGGCGAACTTAATAAGGCGAACCTAACAAGTTCGCTTGGGGTCAAGTTCGCTCAGTCAGGCGAACTTATTAAGTTCGCTTGGGCAGTATCGGGCGAACTTAGCTAGTGTTCTTAATCAAATTCCATCAATTCAGCAAGATATGATGATTTTTGGAATTTTTGGTTCGTGTTTGGTTGAACAGCTGTTGCAGGCGAGCTTAGCAATTCTATTGCAGGCGAACTTAATAAGTTCGCTTGGTGCGGATTAGGCGAACTTAACAAGTTCGTTTCGGGTTAAGTTCGCTTGGGGTCAAGTTCGCTCAGTCCGGCGAACTTATTAAGTTCGCTTAGGCAGTATCGGGCAAACTTAGCTAGTGTTCTTAATCAAATTCCATCAATTCAGCAAGATATGATGATTTTTGGAATTTTTAGTTCGTGTTTGGTTGAACAGCTGATGCAGGCGAACTTAGCAATTCTGTTATAGGCGAACATAATAAGTTCGCTTGGTGCAGATTAGGCGAACTTAACATGTTCGCTTGGGGTTAAGTTCGCTTGGGGTCAGGTTCGCTCAGTCAGGCGAACTTATTAAGTTCGCTTAGGTAGTATCGGGCAAACTTAGCTAGTGTTCTTAATCAAATTCCATCAATTCAGTAAGATATGATGATTTTCGGAATTTTTGGTTCGTGTTTGGTTGAACAGCTGATGCAGGCGAGCTTTGCAATTCTGTTGTAGGCGAACTTAGAGAGGCGAACTTAATAAGTTCGCTTGGTGCAGATTTGGCGAACTTAATCAGGCGAACCTAACAAGTTCGCTTGGGGTCAAGTTCGCTCAGTCAGGCGAACTTATTAATTTCGCTTAGGCAGTATCGGGCGAACTTAGCTAGTATTCTTAATCAAATTCCATCAATTCAGCAAGATATGATGATTTTTGGAATTTTTGGTTCGTGTTTGGTTGAACAGCTGATGCAGGTGAACTTAGCAATTCTGTTGCAGGCAAACTTAGAGAAGCGAACTTAATAAGTTCGCTTGGTGCAGATTTGGAGAACTTAATCAGGCGACCTTAACAAGTTCGCTTGAGGTTAAGTTCGCTTGGGGTCAAGTTCGCTCAGTCAGGCGAACTTATTAAGTTCTCTTAGGCAGTATCGGGCGAACTTAGCTAGTGTTCTTAATCAAATTCCATCAATTCAGCAAGATATGATGATTTTCGGAATTTTTGGTTCGTGTTTGGTTGAACAGCTGATGCAGGCGAACTTAGCAATTCTGTTGCAGGCGAACTTAGAGAGGAGAACTTAATAAGTTCGCTTGGGGGTTAAGTTCGCTTGGGGTCAAGTTCGCTCAGTCAGGCGAACTTATTAAGTTCGCTTAGGCAGTATCGGGCGAACTTAGCTAGTGTTCTTAATCAAATTCCATCCATTCAGCAAGATATGATGATTTTCGAAATTTTTGGTTCGTGTTTGGTTGAACAGCTGATGCAGGCGAACTTAGCAATTCTGTTGCAGGCGAACTTAGAGAGGCGAAATTAATATGTTCGCTTGGTGCAGATCAGGCGAACTTAACAAGTTCGGTTGGGGTTAAGTTCGGATGGGGTCAAGATCGCTCAGTCAGGCGAACTTATTAAGTTCTCTTAGGCAGTATCGGGCGAACTTAGCTAGTGTTCCTAATCAAATTCCATCAATTCAGTAAGATATGATGATTTTTGGAATTTTTGGTTCGTGTTTGGTTGAACAGCTGATGCAGGTGAACTTAGCAATTCTGTTGCAGGCGAACTTAGAGAGGCGAACTTAATAAGTTCGTTTGGTGCAGATTAGGCGAACTTAATCAGGCGAACTTAACAAGTTCGCTTGGGGTTAAGTTCGCTTGGGGTCAAGTTCGCTCCGTCAGGCGAACTTATTAAGTTCGCTTAGGCAGTATCAGGCGAACTTAGCTAGTGTTCTTAATCAAATTCCATCAATTCAGCAAGATATGATGATTTTTGGAATTTTTGGTTCGTGTTTGGTTGAACAGCTGATGCAGGCGAACTTTGCAATTCTGTTGTAGGCGAACTTAGAGAGGCGAACTTAATAAGTTCGCTTGGTGCAGATTTGGCGAACTTAATAAGGCGAACCTAACAAGTTCGCTTGGGGTCAAGTTCGCTCAGTCAGGCGAACTTATTAAGTTCGCTTAGGCAGTATCGGGCGAACTTAGCTAGTGTTCTTAATCAAATTCCATCAATTCAGCAAGATATGATGATTTTTGGAATTTTTGGTTCGTGTTTGGTTGAACAGCTGTTGCAGGCGAGCTTAACAATTCTGTTGCAGGCGAACTTAGAGAGGCGAACTTAATAAGTTCGCTTGGTGCGGATTAGGCGAACTTAATCAGGCGAACTTAACAAGTTCGTTTCGGGTTAAGTTAGCTTGGGGTCAAGTTCGCTCAGTCCGGCGAACTTATTAAGTTCGCTTAGGCAGTATCGGGCAAACTTAGCTAGTGTTCTTAATCAAATTCCATCAATTCAGCAAGATATGATGATTGTTGGAATTTTTAGTTCGTGTTTGGTTGAACAGCTGATGCAGGCGAACTTAGCAATTCTGTTATAGGCGAACATAATAAGTTCGCTTGGTGCAGATTAGGCGAACTTAACATGTTCGCTTGGGGTTAAGTTCGCTTGGGGTCAGGTTCGCTCAGTCAGGCGAACTTATTAAGTTCGCTTAGGTAGTATCGGGCAAACTTAGCTAGTGTTCTTAATCAAATTCCATCAATTCAGCAAGATATGATGATTTTCGGAATTTTTGGTTCGTGTTTGGTTGAACAGCTGATGCAGGCGAACTTTGCAATTGTGTTGTAGGCGAACTTAGAGAGGCGAACTTAATAAGTTCGCTTGGTGCAGATTTGGCGAACTTAATCAGGCGAACCTAACAAGTTCGCTTGGGGTCAAGTTCGCTCAGTCAGGCGAACTTATTAATTTCGCTTAGGCAGTATCGGGCGAACTTAGCTAGTGTTCTTAATCAAATTCCATCAATTCAGCAAGATATGATGATTTTTGGAATTTTTGGTTCGTGTTTGGTTGAACAGCTGATGCAGGCGAGCTTAGCATTTCTGTTGCAGGCGAACTTAGAGAGGCGAACTTAATAAGTTCGCTTGGTGCAGATTAGGCGAACTTAATCAGGCGAATTTAACAAGTTCGTTTGGGGTTAAGTTCGCTTGGGGTCAAGTTCGCTCAGTCCGGCGAACTTATTAAGTTCGCTTAGGCAGTATCGGGCAAACTTAGCTAGTGTTCTTAATCAAATTCCATCAATTCAGCAAGATATGATGATTTTTGGAATTTTTAGTTCGTGTTTGGTTGAACAGCTGATGCAGGCGAACTTAGCAATTCTGTTGCAGGCGAACTTTGAGAGGCGAACTTAATAAGTTCGCTTGGTGCAGATTAGGCGAACTTAATCAGGAAGTTCGCCTGGGGTTAAGTTTGCTTGGGGTCAAGTTCGCTCAGTCAGGCGAACTTATTAAGTTCGCTTAGGCAGTATCGGGCGAACTTAGCTAGTGTTCTTAATCAAATTCCATCAATTCAGCAAGATATGATGATTTTTGGAATTTTTGGTTCGTGTTTGGTTGAACAGCTGATGCAGGCGAACTTAGAGAGGCGAACTTAATAAGTTCGCTTGGTGCAGATTAGGCGAACTTAACAAGTTCGCTTAGGGTTAAGTTCGCTTGGGGTCAAGTTCGCTCAGTCAGGCGAACTTATTAAGCTCTCTTAGGCAGTATCGGGCAAACTTAGCTAGTGTTCTTATTCAAATTCCATCAATTCAGCAAGATATGATGATTTCCATAATTTTTGGTTCGTGTTTGGTTGAACAGCTGATGCAGGCGAACTTAGCAATTCTGTTGCAGGCGAACTTAGAGAGGCGAACTTAATAAGTTCGCTTGGTGCAGATTAGGCGAACTTAATCAGGCGAACTTAACAAGTTCGCTTGGGGTTAGGTTCGCTTGGGGTCAAGTTCGCTCAGTCAGGCGAACTTATTAAGTTCGCTTAGGCAGTATCGAGTGAACTTAGCTAGTGTTCTTAATCAAATTCCATCAATTCAGCAAGATATGATTATTTTCAGAATTTTTGGTTCGTGTTTGGTTGAATAGCTGATGCAGGCGAACTTAGCAATTCTGTTGCAGGCGAACTTAGAGAGGCGAACATAATAAGTTCGCTTGGTGCAGAGTAGGCAAACTTAATCAGGCGAACTTAACAAGTTCGCTTGGGGTTAAGTTCGCTTGGGGTCAAGTTAGCTAAGTCAGGCGAACTTATTATGTTTGCTTAGGCAGTATCGGGCGAACTTAGCTAGTGTTCTTAATCAAATTCCATCAATTCAGCAAGATATGATGATTTTTGGAATTTTTGGTTCGTGTTTGGTTGAACAGCTGATGCAGGTGAACTTAGCAATTCTGTTGCAGGCGAACTTAGAGAGGCGAACTTAATAAGTTCGCTTGGTGAAGATTAGGCGAACTTAACAAGTTCGCTTAGGGTTAAGTTCGCTTGGGGTCAAGTTCGCTCAGTCAGGCGAACTTATTAAGTTCTCTTAGGCAGTATCGGGCGAACTTAGCTAGTGTTCTTAATCAAATTACTTCAATTCAGCAAGATATGATGATTTTCGGAATTTTTGGTTCGTGTTTGGTTGAACAGCTGATGCAGGCGCACTTAGCAATTCAGTTGCAGGCGAACTAAGAGAGGTGAACTTAATAAGTTCGCTTGGTGCAGATTAGGCGAACTTAATCAGGCGAACTTAACAAGTTCGCTTGGGGTCAAGTTCGCTCAGTCAGGCGAACTTATTAAGTTCTCTTAGGCAGTATCGGGCGAACTTAGCTAGTGTTCTTAATCAAATTACTTCAATTCAGCAAGATATGATGATTTTCGGAATTTTTGGTTCGTGTTTGGTTGAACAGCTGATGCAGGCGCACTTAGCAATTCAGTTGCAGGCGAACTAAGAGAGGTGAACTTAATAAGTTTGCTTGGTGCAGATTAGGCGAACTTAATCAGGCGAACTTAACAAGTTCGCTTGGGGTCAAGTTCGCTCAGTCAGGCGAACTTATTAAGTTCGCTTAGGCAGTATCGGGCGAACTTAGCATGTGCTCTTAATCAAATTCTATCAATTCAGCAAGATATGATGATTTTCGGAATTTTTGGTTCGTGTTTGGTTGAACAGCTGATGCAGGCGAACTTAGCAATTCTGTTGCAGGCGAACTTAATAAGTTCGCTTGGTGCAGATTAGGCGAACTTAATCAGGCGAACTTAACAAGTTCGCTTGGGGTTAAGTTCGCTTGGGGTCAAGTTCGCTCAGTCAGGCGAACTTATTAAGTTCTCTTAGGCAGTATCGGGCGAACTTAGCTAGTGTTTTTAATCAAATTCCATCAATTCAGCAAGATATGATGATTTTCAGAATTTTTGCTTCGTGTTTGGTTGAACAGCTGATACAGGCGCACTTAGCAATTCTGTTGCAAACGAACTTAGAGAGGAGAACTTAATAAGTTCGCTTGGTGCAGATTAGGAGAACTTAACAAGTTCGCTTGGAGTTAAGTTCGCTTGGGGTCAAGTTTGCTCAGTCAGGCGAACTTATTAAGTTCTCTTTTGCAGTATCGGGCAAACTTAGCTAGTGTTCTTAATTAAATTCCATCAATTCAGCAAGATATGATGATTTTCGGAATTTTTGGTTCGTGTTTGGTTGAACAGCTAATGCAGGCGAACTTAGTGAGGCGAACTTAATAAGTTCGCTTGGTGCAAATTTGGCGAACTTAATCAGGCGAACCTAACAAGTTCGCTTGGGGTCAAGTTCGCTCAGTCAGGCGAACTTATTAGGTTCGCTTAGGCAGTATCGGGCGAACTTAGCTAGTGTTCTTAATCAAATTCCATCAATTCAGCAAGATATGATGATTTTTGGAATTTTTGGTTCGTGTTTGGTTGAACAGCTGATGCAGGTGAGCTTAGCAATTCTGTTGCAGGCGAACTTAGAGAGGCAAACTTAATAAGTTCGCTTGGTTCGGATTAGGCGAACTTAATCAGGCGAACTTAACAAGTTCGTTTGGGGTTAAGTTCGCTTGGGGTCAAGTTCGCTCAGTCCGGCGAACTTATTAAGTTCGCTTAGGCAGTGTCGGGCAAACTTAGCTAGTGTTCTTAATCAAATTCCATCAATTCAGCAAGATATGATGATTTTTGGAATTTTTAGTTCGTGTTTGATTGAACAGCTGATGCAGGCGAACTTAGCAATTCTGTTGCAGGCGAACTTAGAGAGGCGAACTTAATAAGTTCGCTTGGTGCAGATTAGGCGAACTTAATCAGGAAGTTCGCCTGGGGTTAAGTTCGCTTGGGGTCAAGTTCGCTCAGTCAGGCGAATTTATTAAGTTCGCTTAGGCAGTATCGGGCGAACTTAGCTAGTGTTCTTAATCAAATTCCATCAATTCAGCAAGATATGATGATTTTTGGAATTTTTGGTTCGTGTTTGGTTGAACAGCTGATGCAGGCGAACTTAGCAATTCTATTGCAGGCGAACTTAGAGAGGCGAACTAAATAAGTTCGCTTGGTGCAGATTTGGCGAACTTAACAACTTCGCTTAGGGTTAAGTTCGCTTGGTGTCAATTTCACTCAGTCAGGCGAACTTATTAAGTTCTCTTAGGCAGTATCGGGCAAACTTAGCTAGTGTTCTTAATCAAATTCCATCAATTCAGCAAGATATGATGATTTTCGGAATTTTTGGTTCGTGTTTGGTTGAACAGCTGATGCAGGCGAACTTAGCAATTCTGTTGCAGGCGAACTTAGAGAGGCGAACTTAATAAGTTCGCTTGGTGCAGATTAGGCGAACTTAATCAGGCGAACTTAACAAGTTCGCTTGGGGTTAGGTTCGCTTGGGGTCAAGTTCGCTTAGTCAGGCGAACTTATTAAGTTCGCTTAGGCAGTATCGGGCGAACTTAGCTAGTGTTCTTAATCAAATTCCATCAATTCAGCAAGATATGATGATTTTCGGAATTTTTGGTTCGTGTTTGGTTGAATAGCTGATGCAGGCGAACTTAGCAATTCTGTTGCAGGCGAACTTAGAGAGGCGAACTTAATAAGTTCGCTTGGTGCAGAGTAGGCGAACTTAATCAGGCAAACTTAACAAGTTCGCTTGGGTTAAGTTCGCTTGGGGTCAAGTTCGCTCAATCAGGCGAACTTATTAAGTTCGCTTAGGCAGTATCGGGCGAACTTAGCTAGTGTTCTTAATCACATTCCATCAATTCAGCAAGATATGATGATTTTTGGAATTTTTGGTTCGTGTTTGGTTGAACAGCTGATGCAGGCGAACTTAGCAATTCTGTTGCAGGCGAACTTAGAGAGGCGAACTTAATAAGTTCGCTTGGTGTAGATTAGGCGAACTTAACAAGTTCGCTTAGGGTTAAGTTCGCTTGGGGTGAAGTTCGCTCAGTCAGGCGAACTTATTAAGTTCTCTTAAGCAGTATCGGGCGAACTTAGCTAGTGTTCTTAATCAAATTCCATCAATTCAGCAAGATATGAAGATTTTTGGAATTTTTGTTTCGTGTTTGGTTGAACAGCTGATACAGGCGAACTTAGCAATTCGGTTGCAGGCGAACTTAGAGAGGCGAACTTAATAAGTTCGCTTAGTGCAGATTAGGCGAACTTAACAAGTTCGCTTGGGGTCAAGTTCGCTCAGTCAGGCGAACTTATTAAGTTCGCTTAGGCAGTATCGGGCGAACTTAGCTAGTGTTCTTAATCAAATTCTATCAATTCAGCAAGATATGATGATTCTCGGAATTTTTGGTTCGTGTTTGGTTGAACAGCAGATGCAGGCGAACTTAGCAATTCTGTTGCAGGCGAACATAGAGAGGCGAATTTAATAAGTTCGCTTGGTGTAGATTAGGCGAACTTAATCAGGAAGTTCGCCTGGGGTTAAGTTCGCTTGGGGTCAAGTTCGCTCAGTCAGGCGAACTTATTAAGTTCGCTTAGGCAGTATCGGGCGAACTTAGCTAGTGTTCTTAATCAAATTCCATCAATTCAGCAAGATATGATGATTTTCAGAATTTTTGGTTCGTGTTTGGTTGAACAGCAGATGCAGGCGAACTTAGCAATTCTGTTGCAGGCGAACTTAGAGAGGCGAACTTAATAAGTTCGCTTGGTGTGGATTAGGCGAACTTACTCAGGCGAACTTAACAAGTTCTCTTTGGGTTAAGTTCGCTTGAGGTCAAGTTCGCTCAGTCAGGCGAACTTATTAAGTTCTCTTAGGCAGAATCGGGCGAACTTAGCTAGTGTTCTTAATCAAATTCCATCAATTCAGCAAGATATGATGATTTTTGGAATTTTTGGTTCGTGTTTGGTTGAACAGCTGATGCAGGCGAACTTAGCAATTCTGTTGCAGGCAAACTTAGAGAGGCGAACTTAATAAGTTCGATTGGTGCAGATTAGGCGAACTTAATCAGGCGAACTTAACAAGTTCGCTTGGGGTTAAGTTCTCTTGGGGTCAAGTTCGCTCAGTCAGGCGAACTTATTATGTTCGCTTAGACAGTATCGGGCAAACTTAGCTAGTGTTCTTAATCAAATTCCATCAATTCAGCAAGATATGATGATTTTCGAAATTTTTGGTTCGTGTTTGGTTGAACAGCTGATGCAGGCGAACTTAGCAATTCTGTTACAGGCGAACTTAGAGAGGGGAACTTAATAAGTTCGCTTGGTGCGGATTAGGCGAACTTAACAAGTTCGCTTGGGGTTAAGTTCGCTTGGGGTCAAGTTCGCTCTGTCAGGCGAACTTATTAAGTTCGCTTAGGCAGTATCGGGCGAAATTAGCTAATGTTCTTAATCAAATTCCATCAATTCAGCAAGATATGATGATTTTCGTAATTTTTAGTTCATGTTTGGTTGAACAGCTGATGCAGGCGAACTTAGCAATTCTGTTGCAGGCGAACTAAGAGAGGCAAACTTAATAAGTTCGCTTGGTGCAGATTAGGCGAACTTAACAAGTTCGCTTGGTGTTAAGTTCGCTTGGGGTCAAGTTCGCTCAGTCAGGCGAACTTATTAAGTTCTCTTTGGCAGTATCGGGCGAACTTAGTTAGTGTTCTTAATCAAATTCCATCAATTCAGCAAGATATGATGATTTTCAGAATTTTTGGTTCGTGTTTGGTTGAATAGCTGATGCAGGCGAACTTAGCAATTTTGTTGCAAGCGAACTTAGAGAGGCGAACTTAATAAGTTCGCTTGGTGCAGATTAGGCGAACTTAACAAGTTCGCTTGGGGTTAAGTTCGCTTGGGGTCAAGTTCGCTCAGTCAGGCGAACTCATTAAGTTCGCTTAGGCAGTATCGGGCGAACTTAGCTAGTGTTCTTAATCAAATTCCATCAATTCAGCAAGATATGATGATTTTCGGAATTTTTGGTTCGTGTTTGGTTGAACAGCTGATGCAGGCGAACTTAGCAATTCTGTTGCAGGAGAACTTAGAGAGGCGAACTTAATAAGTTCGCTTGGTGCAGATTAGGCGAACTTAATCAGGCGAACTTAACAAGTTCGCTTAGGGTTAAGTTCGCTTGGGGTCAAGTTCCCTCAGTCAGGCGAACTTATTAAGTTCTCTTAGGCAGTATCGGGCAAACTTAGCTAATGTTCTTAATCAAATTCCATCAATTCAGCAAGATATGATGATTTTCGGAATTTTTGGTTCGTGTTTAGTTGAACAGCTGATGCAGGCGAATTAGCTATTCTGTTGCAGGCGAACTTAATAAGTTCGCTTGGTGCAGATTAGGCGAACTTAACAAGTTCGCTTGGGGTCAAGTTCGCTCAGTCTGGCGAACTTATTAAGTTCGCTTAAGCAGTATCGGGCGAACTTAGCTAGTGTTCTTAATCAAATTCCATCAATTCAGCAAGATATGATGATTTTTGGAATTTTTGGTTCGTGTTTGGTTGAACAGCTGATGCAGGCGAACTTAGCATTTCTGTTGCAGGCGAACTTTAAGAGGCGAACTTAATAAGTTCGCTTGGTGCAGATTAGGCGAACTTAATCAGGCGAACTTAACAAGTTCGCTTGGGGTCAAGTTCGCTCGGTCAGGCGAACTTATTAAGTTCGCTTAGGCAATATCGGGCGAACTTAGCTAGTGTTCTTAATCAAATTCCATCAATGCAGCAAGATATGATGATATTCGAAATTTTTGGTTCGGGTTTGGTTGAACAGCTGATGCAGGCGAACTTAGCAATTCTGTTGCAGGCGAACTTAGAGAGGCGAACTTAATAAGTTCGCTTGTTGCAGATTAGGCGAACTTAATCAGGCGAACCTAACAAGTTCGCTTGGGGTTAAGTTCGCTTGGGGTCAAGTTCGCTCAGTCAGGCGAACTTATTAAGTTCGCTTAGGCAGTATCGGGCGAACTTAGCTAGTGTTCTTAATCAAATTCCATCAATTCAGCAAGATATGATGATTTTTGGAATTTTTGGTTCGGGTTTGGTTGAACAGCTGATGCAGGCGAACTTAGCAATTCTGTTGCAGGCGAACTTAGAGAGGCGAACTTAATAAGTTCGCTTGTTGCAGATTAGGCGAACTTAATCAGGCGAACCTAACAAGTTCGCTTGGGGTTAAGTTCGCTTGGGGTCAAGTTCGCTCAGTCAGGCGAACTTATTAAGTTCGCTTAGGCAGTATCGGGCGAACTTAGCTAGTGTTCTTAATCAAATTCCATCAATTCAGCAAGATATGATGATTTTTGGAATTTTTGGTTCGTGTTTGGATGAACAGCTGATGCAGGCGAACCTAGCAATTCTGTTGCAGGCGAACTTAGAGAGGCGAACTTAATAAGTTCGCTTGGTGTGGATTAGGCGAACCTAACAAGTTCGCTTGGGGTTAAGTTCGCTTGGGGTCAAGTTCGCTCAGTCAAGCGAACTTATTAAGTTCGATTAGGCAGTATCGGGCGAACTTAGCTAGTATTCTTAATCAAATTCCATCAATTCAGCAAAATATGATGATTTTTGGAATTTTTGGTTCGTGTTTGGTTGAACAGCTGTTGCAGTCGAACTTAGCAATTCTGTTGCAGGCGAACTTAGAGAGGCGAACTTAATAAGCTCGCTTGGTGCAGATTAGGCGAACTTAACAAGTTTGCTTGGTGTTAAGTTCGCTTGGGGTAAAGTTCGCTCTGTCAGGCGAACTTATTAAATTCTCTTAGGCAGTATCGGGCGAACTTAGCTAGTGTTCTTAATCAAATTCCATCAATTCAGCAAGATATGATGATTTTCGGAATTTTAGGTTCGTGTTTGGTTGAATAGCTGATGCAGGCGAACTTAGCAATTCTGTTGCAGGCGAACTTAATAAGTTCGCTTGGTGCAGATTAGGCGAACTTAATCAGGCGAACTTAACAAGTTCGCTTGGGGTTAAGTTCGCTTGGTGTCAAGTTCGCTCAGTCAGGCGAACTCATTAAGTTCGCTTAGGCAGTATCGGGCGAACTTAGCTAGTGTTCTTAATCAAATTCCATCAATTCAGCAAGATATGATGAATTTCAGAATTTTTGGTTCGTGTTTGGTTTAACAGCTGATGCAGGCGAACTTAGCTATTCTGTTGCAGGCGAACTTAGAGAGGCAAACTTAATAAGTTCTCTTGGTGCAGATTTGGCGAACTTAATCAGGCGAACTTAACAAGTTCGCTTGGGGTCAAGTTCGCTCAGTCAGGCGAACTTATTAAGTTCGCTTAGGCAGTATCGGGCGAACTTAGCTAGTGTTCTTAATCAAATTCCATCAATTCAGCAAGATATGATGATTTTCGGAATTTTTGGTTCGTGTTTGGTTGAACAGCTGATGCAGGCGATCTTAGCAATTCTGTTGCAGGCGAACTTAATAAGTTCGCTTGGTGCAGATTAGGCGAACTTAATCAAGCGAACTTAACAAGTTCGCTTGGGGTTAAGTTCGCTTGGGGTCAAGTTCGCTCAGTCTGGCGAACTTATTAAGTTCGCTTAGGCAGTATCGGGCGAACTTAGCTAGTGTTCTTAATAAAATTCCATCAATTCAGCAAGATATGATATTTTTTTGAATTTTTGGTTCGTGTTTGGTTGAACAGCTAATGCAGGCGAACTTAGCAATTCTGTTGCAGGCGAACGTAGAGAGGTGAACTTAATAAGTTCGCTTAGGGTTAAATTCGCTTGGGGTCAAGTTCGCTCAGTCTGGCGAACTTATTAAGTTCTCTTAGGCAGTATCGGGCGAACTTAGCTAGTGTTCTTAATCAAATTCCATCAATTCAACAAGATATGATGATTTTCGGAATTTTTGATTCGTGTTTGGTTGAACAGCTGATGCAGGAGAACTTAGCAATTCTATTGCAAGCGAACTTAGAGAGGCGAACTTAATAAGTTCCCTTGGTGCAGATTAGGCGAACTTAATCAGGCGAACTTAACAAGTTCGCTTGGGGTCAAGTTCGCTCTGTCAGGCGAACTTATTAAGTTCGCTTAGGCAGTATCGGGCGAACTTAGCTAGTGTTCTTAATCAATTTCCATCAATTCAGCAAGATATGATGATTTTCGGAATTTTTGGTTCGTGTTTGGTTCAACAGCTGATGCAGGAGAACTTAGCAATTCTGTTGCAGGCGAACTTAGAGATGCGAACTTAATAAGTTCGCTTGGTGCAGATTAGGCGAACTTAATCAGGCGAACTTAACAAGTTCGCTTGGGGTTAAATTCCGTTGGGGTCAAGTTTGCCCAGTCAGCCGAACTTATTAAGTTCGCTTAGGCAGTATCAGGCGAACTTAGCTAGTGTTCTTAATCAAATTCCATCAATTCAGCAAGATATGATGATTTTCGGAATTTTTGGTTCGTGTTTGGTTGAACAGCTGATGCAGGCGAACTTAGCAATTCTGTTGCAGGCGAAGTTAGAGAGGCGAACTTAATAAGTTCGCTTGGTGCAGATTAGGCGAACTTAATCAGGCGAACTTAACAAGTTCGCTTGGGGTTAGGTTCGCTTGGGGTCAAGTTCGCTCAGTCAGGCGAACTTATTAAGTTCGCTTAGGCAGTATCGGGCGAACTTCGCTAGTGTTCTTAATCAAATTCCATCAATTCAGCAAGATATGATGATTTTCGGAATTTTTGGTTCGTGTTTGGTTGAACAGCTGATGCATGCGAACTTTGCAATTCTGTTGCAGGCGAACTTAGAGAGGCGAACTTAATAAGTTCGCTTAGTGAAGATTAGGCGAACCTAACAAGTTCGCTTGGGGTTAATCTTGCTTGGGGTCAAGTTTGCTCTGTCAGGCGAACTTATTAAGTTCGCTTAGGCAGTATCGGGCGAACTTAGCTAGTGTTCTTAATCAAATTCCATCAATTTAGCAAGATATGATAATTTTTGGAATTTTTGGTTCGTGTTTAGTTGAACAGTTGATGCAGGCGAACTTCGTAATTTTATTGCAAACGAACTTAAAGAGGCGAACTTAATGAGTTCTCTTGGTGCAGATTAGGCGAACTTAATCAGGCGAACTTAACAAGTTCGCTTGGGGTTAAGTTCTGTAGGATCGTAAGATTACAAGGTGATTCTATTCTAGTTGAGATTGGCGGAAACAATAACAACCAACAAAGTAAACAAGTTAACAGCAAGAATACTGATAAATGCACTGTTGTATTGAACTTCTAAGATTACAAGTTTACAAGTAAAACACTATCAAGAAGCACTATGAAAGCACAGCAAGCACTAGCACACTTTGTTTGAAGTGTTTACAGGATATATATAGTAACTTAGAATCAAGACAGACCCTTGATTCCAAGGATCAGATCTAACACAAGCCGTTGATCTTGTTTTTTAATCTAAATTACACGCAGAGGCTAATCTAGATAACTTTGCTGAAACGTCTTCTTAGGCATAATTGTTTGCATGCTTGGAGACGCGCGTTATTGTCCTTTATTGGTTGCACCAGCGAGGTTCCTTCTGCTTGGAGTGTGGCAGTTGCTTTTGCAGAAAGGTGTCAGAGGCGCTTCACATGGGTAGTCAGCTGCAACGTTTGGTCTTCAGAGAAAAGAGCTATCAGCAGCAACTTGTGTTGAATGCTGCTGATAAGACTATCAGCAGCAACAAGTGTTGGATGATGCTGATAAGCCTATCAGCAGCAACAAGTGTTGAATGCTGCTGATAAGCCTATCAGCAGCAACAAGTGTTGAGTGCTGCTGATATGCCTATCAGCAGCAACAAGTGTTGAATGCTGCTGATAAGCCTATCAGCAGCATTTAACTTAGAATAATTTGGTAGCAATCAGTCTTTGGTTCTACAAACTCCCCCTAGACTGATGCAACCAAAATTCTTCTAATCACTTTGCTGCTGAAGCTTTTGCATGTGGCTGACTATCCTTTCAACCTCATAGCCTCTTGGATCCTTGCTGGGATTGTTCAGTGGAAGTTCAGACAGAGTCTTGATGTCTTTGGGTGGCATTTTGTAGATTGCTTTGCTTGAACATCTCATCTGCTGCTTCTTTACATCAATCAGAGTGAACTCATCCAAATCAGCATTGTAGGACCAAGATACAAATGGAGAGTGGGACTTGAGTGGTTTGATATTCATGACCACATCTTTGCTAGGGTTGAAGTAGTGTCTGATTGCTAGCATAATATGTTTCCCACTCTCATTTGCAGGCTCATGAGTTTCACCCAGCTCCAAAATTCTTCTTAGGTCTGAATCTGGTAGTTGCAGAACCTCATCAACAGACCTGTATGTAGATCTTCTTCTTTCAGTTCTCCCCCTGAAGATCTCAAACTTGTGATCCTGTGGATTGTAGACCCATTCAACTATGTCTCTTGAGTCTTCAGGTTCAGATGGGGATTTGAATTTCTTCAAGGGAGGCTGTTGATGAGAGGGAGCTGGGTGGGATGATTTGGACTTGTTGGGTGGAGGAGTGGAAGGTTTGGGGAGGAGAGTGGAAGGATGATGGACTGATGAAGAGGTAGGTGAGGGAGAAGGCTTGGGTTTCTTTGTCTTTGGTTTTTCTTCTTCTTTGATAAGTACCCTTTTCTTGGAGCCCTTCTTCCCTAGTCTTTCTTCCTCATCTTTTTTAACTTTGAAGTAGAGGGCTTGCAGGTTCATGAAATTCATGGGACCTAGCCTCTTTCCACTATCTCCTCTAGCCTTAAGGAAGTCAATCATGACCTTCCTTTCTTCATGGGTCCTTTTATTAAAGGCAATGGTCTTCTTGGACTGTAGCTTGGCTTTCTCTTCTTCTTCAGCCTTTTTCTTTCTAGCCAATTGACCGTGCTGACCCATGAAGGCTCTGTAAATCTCTTTGGTTGAAAGTTTCTTAAGGTAGTCTGCATCCTCACCTTGAGAGACTAGAGTCTTTACCCACTCCTCCCTCATTTCTTTAGCTAGTTCAGAATCGGTTATCCTGAACTTAGCTTCTTCTTTCTTCTTCTTCTCCAACTCTTCTTCTTCTCTATTGAATTGTTCCTGCAGTGAAGAGCAAGAGCTGCATCTTCTTTAATCCGGTCAACTGCAGGAATCTTTCTTTTCAGTTCATCCAGCTGTTTAGCATACAGCTGGATGGTTTGTTCTCTTAGGAGAATGGCTGTTTTTCTTTCTTGAGCCTTTTTTAGGTCAGCCATCTCCTCTTCTTCTCTTCTTCTTCTTTTCTCTTCCCTCTCTCTTTTCTCTTTTTGCAACCTCTCTTCATCTTCATCAGTCATGATTCCTTTTCCTTTGTTTACGTTGGATGCCTCTGCTTCAGCTTCACTGATCACAACAGTAGATGATGATGCTGCTATTGGGATCTCTGCCTCAGCTTCATTGGCAAATTGAGGAATTGAAAAGGGACGGTCACTGTCTTCATCAAGTTGACACTCAGGACCTTCTATTTCCCTCAGTTGATCCCTGATGGAAGATCTTGTGCCAAAAGCTGCAGATGTGATGTCAACTTGTGGAGTATCAGAGTTGGAGTCAGTATCAGAAGTTGACACAGTCTCTTCTTGAGGAATCAGTCCTTCTTTTTCAAGATGGGCTTTGATGATGACCATCATTGCCTGGCTCTCCAGTGAGTTAATATTGCAGATGATGGCTCTGAGCTGAAAAATCTTGAAAAGGAAGTCTGAGGGCAGCTGAAGGATGTTCCTGGTGTTGATGATGAGAGAGGAGCCGTTGCTAAGCAGGAGAGTGTGGTCAAGGGACTTAGTGCTCACCCAACCGAGCACGTCCAAGTCCTTGACCAGGAAGGCATACAGGAATCTTCGAAGGCCCAGAACTTCTTCTTCAGTGAGAAGACTGCTCCTTGTTATTGCAAGATTGCTAGGAGTCAGTCTCCTTTCTGCGGCCGCTGAGGATTCAGGATAAGCTACCCGATGTGCTTCTTGTAGGAATCTTTGGAACCTGGGTAGATTATCCTCCATCAGGTCATGGAACCTGCCAATGGCAAGTTCTGCTGAGAGATCTGTTGAGGTGTTGATGCAGTTAGTTAAATGCAGATGAAGGACTTGGAGGGCATTGAGAGAGTTCCAGTTCAGCTCTTCTACTCCGCTGAACTCCCATCCAATCCAAAACCTCTCAGATGATCCATCATACCCCCAAGCTAGAATGGAGTCAAATTCTAGCTTATTTGATGATCTTAATAGTTGGGGGGTTAAGGATTGACCAATGATGGCTGCTGCTTCAGGAAGGATGCTGAATGATGTATTTGTTTGTTCTGTGTCTTCAACATCATTCAGCATTTCATCGACAGCCCTGACGACCAACTTCCAGTCTTCAGATGTCTCTTCGTCTTCATTATCTGGGACTGGCAAGTCATGAATTTGGACAAAGGCTGGCTTGAATAGTGAGCTTTGAAGTACAACCTGCTCTTGAATCCAGTCGTCAAGACTGTCTTTATCTTCTTCCATTGAGACCATCTCCCCCTTTTTGGTTGCATCAGTAGACAGGTAGGCATCAGTTTGGGTGCCTACTGATACAAGAGTGGGAGTGGCTAAAGTTGGGCATTGATGGGCTTCATGCATAGAGACTTAGTGTCTTAGTATGGACACTTCAGCCTCTAGCATAGCCACCCTGGCCGTCAATTCCAAGTTATGAAGTTTCAGTCTGTCCTCATCCACAGTTGTGGAATCCTTGGACCCAGATGGGGCCGTAGACCGAGCCTCAGCATCCCCATCACCCATGGTTTCTTGGCGCCTGGGATTCCTCTCAGTGAGGGGAGTTTCCAAGGAAACACCCTCACCATGAGTTGCCGTGGTTGAGATCTTAAAGATGTTGTCACTATCCTCCTGGTCATTTGATGGACCAGTAGTAGTGACAGCCTCTTCCACATCCACTCCTTCATTACTCCTGGAGTGGACCTTCAAGGGTGAAGAACTTGGGTTGGGTGTTTCGGAAGCAAGACCAATCAGTACCTCCTTGATAGTGGTGGTTGGAGAAGGTACATCACTTTGGTCAGGTTCCTCAACACTTAAGTCCAAAGAAGATAGGAATGGCTCAAAGGGCTGTTCTATGGATCCGGGAAGTGATCCTAATCCTAATAGAGAGACTTCCGAAGGAGTCTCCCTAACAGTGTGGCTTTCCCTTATGATATTCTCACTAGAATGTTGTGATTCTGAGTGAGGGATGTTGGCTTGGGTTTGGGCCTTGGAGGCAAGAGAAGAAGGAGTTCTCTTACCCCTCTTCCTTGTATATTTGGCTGCAACCGGGGCCCTGTGTTTCGGTTGAGCAATCAAACTGGGGGTGAGTAGATTATGTGCCTGTACATCCTCGGTAGAATGCACAGGGGTTCGATCAAAGGAAGCAGTAGTTTGAGTTTGTGGCAGTGAGGTGGAGGGTGTGGGATCAGTATCAGCTGGGTTTGCTGAACTGTCACCCTGGGCACTTTGCGTGTTCAACATTGTAGACAACAATGGAACATCGGCCCCTGAGAACCTTGATGAAACTGTTCTCATGCTTTGAAAAATGTTGTTCTTATGTCCCAGAATTGAGTAGATTCTTGCAGTTTTTGAAAGATCTTGGTGTTCAATATTGAACACTTCTTGCAAGAATCTTGGGTACATGAAGAACTGAGATTTCACCCCTTCTTAAAGGTTGTATCTCAAACCTTCAAGAATGAGGTGAGAAAAATTGAAACCCGCCCCAGTTAACATACCGTGAATTGCCGACACAAGTCCGGAGCTGAGTTGGTTCCAGCCACTTCTCTTTTGGGATATGCATTGGAGAAGTGTGTGGCAGAGATATTTCCATTTGGGACCCATGAGTGCCTTCTCAATCGTATACTCTGTTTGATTCCCAGTGTACCCTATGGATACAAAGGTCCTCATGTATACGTCTCTTGGGTAAGAGGTGGCGTCCCCTTCATCTTGAAGCTTGAGGTGTTGGCGGAGCTTTGCTTCAGTGATGATTATCTCTTTGCCGTCTACTGTTCCTTTGATTTGGGGAGTGCCCTGTTCAGTAGAATACACGGCTGAGCTCCAAAAATCTTCCATGTGGGAAGTGTAGATGGTTGGGTTGACTGTTAGGGCATGGAGGATTTTGGACCGACAAAGGAAGTCGATCATATCGTTGAAACCTTCAGATTTCTTGCCCTTTATTAGGCATGCAGTGAGGTTGTGATATGGGGAAAACTTGTCGTTGGGGTTGTTTATGTATGCGCCTGCCATTGTTGTGGATTTGGAGGGAAGAGAGAAGGGTGTTTGAATGGGGGTTAATTATTTAGGGCTTTGAATGTTGTGGGGACGGGAGAGAAAGTGATGGGTTTAGGGTTTGAAATTGAATATGAAGAGGTTGTGAGAACGTTTGAAATTGTGATATAACGGCAGACGAAGAAAAAGCAACCTTACTTGTACAGTACAACCTGTTTCACTTTTCATTGTTACAGCTGTAAAGCACTCGAGCAGTCATGGTAAAGACTGAGAGTAGTTTTTACCGCGGTTAAAAGTTAATGTAGACTTGTTTTACCCATCAGCAGCAAACTTGGTTGCTGCTGATGGTGAGCTATCCGCTGCAAACTTGGTTGCTGCGGATAGTTAAGTCTTTCAGCAGCAGATTTGGTAGCTGCTGACTGTTGTATTCATTCCGCAGCAAAAAGGTTGCTGCTGACCGCCTTAAAGCTATCCGCAGGAAACTTGTTCCTGCTGATAACTTAAAGCGATCAGTGGCAAAGGCTTTGCTGCTGAAGAGTAAATCTGTCAGCAGCTGAGAGGCAAAAATGCTGCTGACTTATCACTTTTATTTACAACATAAGATATACATATTTACATCAAAGGATAGATGCACTCAACTGAACCGATGATGATGCTTGATGGTTTCTTTGCCTTCCATTGTTGAGTTGGTGGTTTTCCAGCTTTCTTTGTCTTTTCAGCAGCAGACGTTGTATGTGATAATTTTACTTGAGCAGCTGCAGATGCTGTTGAAGGCTTTGCCTTGGATCTTGCCTTATCAGCAGTAGACCCTTTTGCTGCTGATAGCTTTGCCTTATCAGCAGCAGATTTTGCTGCGGACTTTGTTAGCTTATCAGCAGCAGATTTGGTTGCTGCTGAAATCTTCTGCTTCGTTTTCTTGGGCTTAACTGGACTAACAACCGATGTATGTTGATCCTTCTTTACCCTTTGTCTTTGAGGGGCTTGATGAAGAATCTGGTTGAAAGGGTTAAACTTACAGTTTGCAGCAAAATGGTCTGATTCTCCACAGATGATGCAAGATTTTTGAGGCTTTGACAACTGCTCCCTTGGTGGAGAAAGAGATTTTCTGAATTGAGTTGTCTTAGCTTCAAAGTTTCTTACCTGCTTGTTCTTCTTTGTCTTCTCAAAAGCATGTTGCTTGAGGTTTCTTTGCTGCTGTAGGTAGTAGAAGCAGGTGCTGGCAGTGTGGTTATATTTCCCACAGACAAAACATGATTTTGCCAGTTTATCCTTTGAAAGATGCACATAATCCTTTCTTTTGAAAAGGTCTTTGAAATTCCAAGGGTGAGCTTTGTTGTGCTCAAAAGTAGCTTCTTCCAATGTTTTTTGAACATATGGAACCCTTTCTTCAGGCGCATGATATGTGTCAAAGACCTTCCTTGGCTGGACTGAATTGGAAGGAGGCTTTGAGTTGGTGGAGGTGGAAGACTGTCCCTTTTCAATAGTTAGCTTTCTTTCTTCTGGAGGATAGCTAATTCTGATTTGTTTGAAGGGTTTAGGAACTGGTATTGAAGGGATAATAGGGACTTCATCTTTAGTGACTATCACTTGAGGGGCAGAAGGAGATGAGGCATTACTTGTTTCAGTGGAGTCTGAGCAAGTTGACTCAGTCTCTGATGAAGTAGTGCATTCTTTCATAGGGGTTTCTTTGACAGCAGGGTCAAGATTTCGGTTGGCCATGTCAAGATTTGCTAGATTGAAGCTTGGTTCATGGATGGCAACGTAATCAGCAGGAGGTGCGACGGTTTTATACTGGTCAGCATGATATCCCAACCCAGTTCTTACATTTTCATGGATTTGAACATCTAAAAGTCTTTGCAGCTTTTTGGATGCAAATTCATATTTTTCCACATGTACCTTTTGGTCTGCCAATTCAGCCCTTGCAGCTTTCAACTTAACCAGAATATCATCAATTTGAATTTCAAGGTTTGTTTGTTCATGTTTTAATGATGAAATTTCTTTCTTTAAACAATCATTCTTTTCCTTGTAACTATTTTCAATTTTTTTAAATTCAGATTTCATTTGGTGAAATTCTTCATTTTGATCTATGAGCTTCTGGTTATGTTTCCTATATCCAAGGACCATATCAATGCACTCTTGAGTACATAGATTTTCATATACCTTTGGTGGTACCTCTGATGTGTCTGAAGTTAGAGAGGATACCTCTAATGTGTCTGCCATGAGAGCTTGATTGTTGGCAGAAAGATCCTCAGGCTGGAAGCTCCAGTCAAAGTCAGTAGTTCCAACATTTGCACAGGCTGCAGTTTGTGCTGGAGGATTGACATGTTGCTGTTGTTGGTGTCTTGGCTGAGCTTGGTGTGCTTGTCTGGTAGGATAGTAGTCGCTTGAACTAGGACCTGAGTGGTCAGAGTGAAGCGCGGGAGAGGTGGTGGAAGAGGCTGATTGATGGCTTGAGCTTCTTTCTTTTGCTTGAATTATTTCTAATTCATAGGCTTTTAGCATACAAAAGAGCTCGGTCAGCTGCAGAGTCTTCAGATTCTCAGTTCTTCTTATTGACACTGTGTAAAGTGTCCAGCAACTAGGAAGAGATCTGATGAACCTTTTGAGAATGTCTTCATTCTCCAGTTTCACCTTAGAGCATTGCAGCTCTCCTACCAGGTAAGTGTATCTGTTATACACACTGGTTAGTAACTCACCTTCATTGCAGACAAAGTTTTCGTATTGCTGCTTCAGGATGTCTTCAAGCTCGTTGCTTTGTGCCATTTTGTTTTGTGTGACTTAAACAAGAATAGAGTTTTGAATAGAATCAGAAAGTGATTAAACAAATGTTAGTTTGTTTAATCTTGAGCCAAAGCTCTGATACCACTTGTAGGATCATAAGATTACAAGGTGATTCTATTCTAGTTGAGATTGGCGGAAACAATAACAACCAACAAAGTAAACAAGTAAACAGCAAGAATACTGATAAATGCACTGTTGTATTGAACTTCTGAGATTACAAGTTTATAAGTAAAACACTATTAAGAAGCACTATGAAAGCACAGCAAGCACTAGCACACTTTGTTTGAAGTGTTTACAGGATATATATAGTAACTTAGAATCAAGACAGACCCTTGATTCTAAGGATCAGATCTAACACAAGCCGTTGATCTTTTTTATTAATCTAAATTACACGCAAAGGCTAATCTAGATAACTTTGCTGAAACGTCTTCTTAGGCATCATTGTTTGCATGCTTGGAGACGCGCGTCATTGTCCTTTATTGGTTGCACCAGTGAGGTTCCTTCTACTTGGAGTGTGGCAGTTGCTTTTGCAGAAAGGTGTCAGAGGCGCTTCACATGGGTAGTCAGCTGCAACGTTTGGTCTTCAGAGAATAGAGCTATCAGTAGCAACTTGTGTTGAATGCTGCTGATAAGACTATCAGCAGCAACAAGTGTTGGATGCTGCTGATAAGCCTATCAGCAGCAACAAGTGTTGAATGCTGCTGATAAGCCTATCAGCAGCAACAAGTGTTGAGTGCTGCTGATATGCCTATCAGCAGCAACAAGTGTTGAATGCTGCTGATAAGCCTATCAGCAGCATTTGTACTTAGAATAATTGGGTAGCAATCAGTCTTTGGTTCTACAATTTCGCTTGGGGTCAAGTTCGCTCAGTCAGGCGAACTTATTAAATTCGCTTAGGCAGTAGCGGGCGAACTTAGCTAGTGTTCTTAATCAAATTCCATCAATTCAGCAAGATATGATGATTTTCAGAATTTTTGGTTCGTGTTTGATTGAACAGCTGAAGTAGGCGAACTTAGCAATTTTGTTGCAGGCGAACTTAATAAGTTCGCTTGGTGCAGATTAGGCGAACTTAACAAGTTCGCTTGGGGCAAGTTCGCTCAGTCAGGCGAACTTATTAAGTTCGCTTAGGCAGTATCGGGCGAACTTAGCTAGTGTTCTTAATCAAATCCCATCAATTCAGCAAGATATGAAGATTTTCGGAGTTTTTGGTTCGTGTTTGGTTGAACAGCTGATGTAGGCGAACTTAGCAATTCTGTTGCAGGCGAACTTAGAGAAGCGAACTTAATAAGTTCGCTTGGTGCAGATTAGGCGAACTTAATCAGACGAACTTAACAAGTTCGCTTGGGGTTATGTTCGCTTGGGGTCAAGTTCGCTCAGTCAGGCGAACTTATTAAGTTCGCTTAGGCAATATCGGGGGAACTTTGCTAGTGTTTTTAATCAAATTCCATCAATTCAGCAAGATATGATGATTTTTGAAATTTTTGGTTCGTCTTTGGTTGAACAGCTGATGCAGGCGAACTTAGCAATTCTGCATGCGCACTTAGATAGGCGAACTTAATAAATTCGCTTGGTGCAGATTAGGCGAACTTAATCAGACGAACTTAACAAGTTCGCTTGGGGTCAAGTTCGCTCAGTCAGGCGAACTTATTAAGTTCGCTTAGGCAGTATTGGGCGAACTTAGCTAGTGTTCTTAATCAAATTCCATCAATTCAGCAAGATATGATGATTTTCGGAATTTTTGGTTCGTGTTTGGTTGAACAGCTGATGCAGGCGAACTTAGCAATTCTGTTGCAGGCGAACTTAGAGAGGCGAACTTAATAAGTTCGCTTGGTGCAGATTAGGCGAACTTAATCAGGCGAACTTAACAAGTTCGCTTGGGGTTAAGTTCGCTTGGGGTCAAGTTCGCTCAGTCAAGCGAACTTATTAAGTTCACTTAGGCAGTATCGGGCGAACTTAGCTAGTGTTCTTAATCAAATTCCATCAATTCAGCAAAATATGATGATTTTTGGAATTTTCGGTTCGTGTTTGGTTGAACAGCTGATGCAGGCGAACTTAGCAACTCTGTTGCAGGCGAACTTAGAGAGGCGAAATTAATAAGCTCGTTTGGTGCCGATTAGGCGAACTTAACAAGTTCGCTTGGTGTTAAGTTCGCTTGGGGTCAAGTTCGCTCTGTCAGTCGAACTTATTAAGTTCTCTTAGGCAGTATCGGGTGAACTTAGCTAGTGTTCTTAATCAAATTCCATCAATTCAGCAAGATATGATGATTTTCGGAATTTTTGGTTCGTGTTTGGTTGAACAGCTGATGCAGGCGAACTAAGCAATTCTGTTGCAGGCGAACTTAATAAGTTCGCTTGGTGCATATTAGGCGAACTTAAACTGGCGAACTTAACAAGTTCGCTTGAGGTTAAGTTCGCTTGGGGTCAAGTTAGCTCAGTCGGGCGAACTTATTAAGTTCGCTTAGGCAGTATCGGGTTAACTTAGCTAGTGTTCTTAATCAAATTCCATCAATTCAGCAACATATGATGATTTTCATAATTTTTGGTTCGTGTTTGGTTGAACAGCTGATGCAGGAGAACTTAGCAATTCTGTTCCAAGCGAACTTAGAGAGGCGAACTTAATAAGTTCGCTTGGTGTAGATTAGGCGAACTTAACAAGTTCGCTTAAGGTTAAGTTCGCTTGGGGTCAAGTTCGCACAGTCTGGCGAACTTATTAAGTTCTCTTAGGCAGTATCGGGCGAACTTAGCTAGTGTTCTTAATCAAATTCTATCAATTCCGCAAGATATGATGATTTTCGAAATTTATGGTTCGAGTTTGGTTGAACAGCTGATGCAGGCGAACTTAGCAATTCTGTTGCAGGCGAACTTAGAGAGGCGAACTTAATAAGCTCGCTTGGTGCAGATTAGGCGAACTTAACAAGTTCGCTTGGTGTTAAGTTCGCTTGGGGTAAATTTCGCTCTGTCAGGCGAACTTATTAAGTTCTCTTAGGCAGTATCGGGCGAACTTAGCTAGTGTTCTTAATCAAATTCCATCAATTCAGCAAGATATGATGATTTTCAGAATTTTTGGTTCGTGTTTGGTTGAACAGCTGATGCAGGCGAACTTAGCAATTCTGTTGCAGGCGAACTTAATAAGTTCGCTTGGTGCAGATTAGGCGAACTTAACAAGTTCGCTTGAGGTTAAGTTCGCTTGGGGTCAAGTTAGCTCAGTCGGGCGAACTTATTAAGTTCGCTTAGGCAGTATCGGGCGAACTTAGCTAGTGTTCTTAATCAAATTCCATCAATTCACCAACATATGATGATTTTCAGAATTTTTGGTTCGTGTTTGGTTGAACAGCTGATGCAGGCGAACTTAGCAATTCTGTTGCAAGCGAAGATAAAGAGGCGAACTTAATAAGTTCGCTTAGTGCAGATTAGGCGAACTTAACAAGTTCGCTTAAGGTTAAGTTCGCTTGGGGTCAAGTTCGCTTAGTCAGGCGAACGTATTAAGTTCTCTTAGGCAGTATCGGGCGAACTAAGCTAGTGTTCTTAATCAAATTCTATCAATTCAGCAAGATATGATGATTTTCGGAATTTTTGGTTCGTGTTTGGTTGAACAGCTGATGCAGGCGAACTTAGCAATTCTGTTGCAGGCGAACTTAATAAGTTCGCTTGGTGCAAATTAGGCGAACTTAATCAGGCGAACTTAACAAGTTCGCTCCGTCAGGCGAACTTATTAAGTTCGCTTAGGCAGTAACGGGTGAACTTAGCTAGTGTTCTTTATCAAATTCCATCAATTCAGCAAGATATGATGATTTTCGGAATTTTTGGTTCGTGTTTGGTTGAACAGCTGATGCAGGCGAACTTAGAGAGGCGAACTTAATAAGTTCGCTTAGTGCAGATTAGGCGAACTTAACAAGTTTGCTTAAGGTTAAGTTCGCTTGGGGTCAAGTTCGCTCAGTCAGGCGAACTTATTAAGTTCTCTTAGGCAGTATCGGGCGAACTTAGCTAATGTTCTTAATCAAATTCTATCAATTCAGCAAGATATGATGATTTTCGGAATTTTTGGTTCGTGTTTGGTTGAACAGCTGATGCAGGCGAACTTATCAATTCTGTTGCAGGCGAACTTAGAGAGTCGAACTTAATAAGTTCGCTTGGTGCAGATTAGGCGAACTTAATCAGGCGAACTTAACAAGTTCGCTTGGGGTCAAGTTCGCTCAGTCAGGCGAACTTTTTAAGTTCGCTTAGACAGTATCAGGCGAACTTAGCTAGTGTTCTTAATCAAATTCCATCAATTCAGCAAGATATGATGATTTTCGGAATTTTTGGTTCTTGTTTGGTTGAACAGCTGATGCAGGCGATCTTAGTAATTCTGTTGCAGGCGAACTTAGAGAGGCGAACTTAATAAGTTGGCTAGGTGCAGATTAGGCGAACTTAATCAAGCGAACTTAACAAGTTCTCTTGGGGTTAAGTTCGCTTGGGGTCAAGTTCGCTCAGTCAGGCGAACTTATTAAGTTCGCTTAGGCAGTATCGGGCGAACTTAGCTAGTGTTCTTAATCAAATTCCATCAATTCAGCAAGATATGATAATTTTTGGATTTTTTGGTTCGTGTTTCGTTGAACAGCTAATGCAGGCGAACTTAGCAATTCTGTTGCATGCGAACATAAAGAGGCGAACTTAATAAGTTCGCTTAGGGTTAAGTTCGCTTGGGGTCAAGTTCTCTTAGGCAGTATCGGGCGAACTTAGCTAGTGTTCTTAATCAAATTCCATCAATTCAGCAAGATATGATGATTTTCGGAATTTTTTATTCGTGTTTGGTTGAACAGGCGATGCAGGAGAACTTAGCAATTCTGTTGCAAGCGTACTTAGAGAGGCGAACTTAATAAGTTCACTTGGTGCAGATTAGGCGAACTTAATCTGGCGAACTTAACAAGTTCGCTTAGGGTCAAGTTCGCTCAGTCAGGCGAACTTTTTAAGTTCGCTTAGGCAGTATCGGGCGAACTTAGCTAGTGTTCTTAATCAATTTCCATCAATTCAGCAAGATATGATGATTTTCGGAATTTTTGGTTCGTGTTTGGTTGAACAGCTGATGCAGGCGAACTTAGCAATTCTGTTGCAGGCGAACTTAGAGAGGCGAACTTAATAAGTTCGCCTGGTGCATATTAGGTGAACTTAATCAGGCGAACTTAACAAGTTCGCTTGGGGTTAAATTCGCTTGGGGTCAAGTTCGCCCAGTCAGGCGAACTTATTAAGTTCGCTTAGGAAGTATCGGGCGAACTTAGTTTGTGTTCTTAATCAAATTCCATCAATTCAGCAACATATGATGATTTTCGGAATTTTTGGTTCGTGTTTGGTTGAACAGCTGATGCAGGCGAACTTAGCAATTCTGTTGCAGGCGAAGTTAGAGAGGCGAACTTAATAAGTTCGCTTGGTGCAGATTAGGCGAACTTAATCAGGCGAACTTAACAAGTTCGCTTTGGGTTAAGTTCGCTTGGGGGCAAGGTCGCTCAGTCAGGCGAACTTATTAAGTTCGCTTAGGCAGTATCGGGCGAACTTAGCTAGTTTTCTTAATCAAATTCCATCAATTCAGCAAGATATGATGATTTTCGGAATTTTTGGTTCGTGTTTGGTTGAACAGCTGATGCAGGCGAACTTAGCAATTCTGTTGCAGGCGAACTTAGAGAGGCGAACTTAATAAGTTCGCTTGCTGCAGATTAGGCGAACTTGATCAGGCGAACTTAACAAGTTCGCTTGGGGTTAAGTTCGCTTGGGGTCAAGTTCGCTCAGTCAGGCGAACTTATTAAGTTCGCTTAGGCAATATCGGGTGAACTTAGCTAGTGTTCTTAATCAAATTCCATCAATCCAGCAAGATATGATGATTTTCGAAATTTTTGGTTCGTGTTTCGTTGAACAGCTGATGCAGGCGAACTTAGCAATTCTGTTGCCGGAGAACTTAGAAAGGCGAACTTAATAAATTCGCTTGGTGCAGATCAGGCGAACTTAACAAGTTCGCTTTGGGTTAAGTTCGCTTGGGGTCAAGTTCGCTCAGTCAGGCGAACTTATTAAGTTCGCTTAGGCAGTATCGGGCGAACTTAGCTAATGTTCTAAATCAAATTCCATCAATTCAGCAAGATATGATGATTTTTGGAATTTTTGGTTCGTGTTTGGTTGAACAGCTGATGCAGGGGAACTTAGCAATTCTGTTGCAGACGAACTTAGAGAGGCGAACTTAATAAGTTCGCTTGGTGCAGATTAGGCGAACTTAATCAGGCGAACTTAACAAGTTCGCTTGGGGTCAAGTTCGCTCAGTCAGGCGAACTTATTAAGTTCGCTTAGGCAGTATCGGGCGAACTTAGCTAGTGTTCTTAATCAAATTCCATCAATTCAGCAAGATATGATGATTTTCGAAATTTTTGGTTCGTGTTTTGTTGAACAGCTGATGCAGGCGAACTTAGCAATTCTGTTGCAGGCGAACTTAGAGAGGCGAACTTAATAAGTTCGCTTGGTGCAGATTAGGCGAACTTAATCAGGCGAACTTAGCAAGTTCTCTTGGGGTTAAGTTCGCTTGGGGTCAAGTTCGCTCAGTCCGGCGAACTTATTAAGTTCGCTTAGGCAGTATCGGGCGAACTTAGCTAGTGTTCTTAATCAAATTCCATCAATTCAGCAAGATATGATGATTTTCGAAATTTTTGGTTCGTGTTTGGTTGAACAGCTGATGCAGGCGAAGTAAGCAATTCTGTTGCAGGCGAACTTAGAGAGGCGAACTTAATAAGTTCGCTCGGTGCAGATTAGGTGAACTTAATCAGGCGAACTTAACAAGTTCTCTTAGGGTTAAGTTCGCTTGGGGTCAAGTTCGCTCAGTCAGGCGAACTTATTAAGTTCGCTTAGGCAGTATCGGGCGAACTTAGCTAGTGTTCTTAATCAAATTCCATCGATTCAGCAAGATATGATGATTTTCAGAATTTTTGGTTCGTGTTTGGTTGAACAGCTGATGCAGGCGAACTTAGCAATTCTGTTGTTGGCGAACTTAGAGAGGCAAACTTAATAAGTTCGCTTGGTGCAGATTAGGCGAACATAATCAGGCGAACTTAACAAGTTCTCTTGGGGTTAAGTTCGCTTGGGGTCAAGTTCGCTCATTCAGGCGAACTTATTAAGTTCGCTTAGGCAGTATCGGGCGAACTTAGCTAGTGTTCTTAATCAAATTCCATCAATTCAGCAAGATATGATGATTTTCGGAATTTTTGGTTCGTGTTTGGTTGAATAGCTAATGCAGGCGAACTTAGCAATTCTGTTGCAGGCGAACTTAGAGAGGCGAACTTAATAAGTTCGCTTGGTGCAGATTAGGCGAACTTAATCAGGCGAACTTAACAAGTTCGCTTGGGGTTAAGTTCGCTTGGGGTCAAGTTCGCTCCGTCAGGCGAACTTATTTTCCTTTTTATTACTTGTAAATTACGTAAATTGTCCTTTAATGGGAAGAAGGAGAAGGGAATGTTTTATAAATTACATAAATTGTCCTTTAATGGGTAAAAAGACCATTATACCCTCATGTGCAAAGCACATGCCAAAAATTAACTGAAAAACTTAACACCAGTTAGTGTAAGGACATATGATGTATAAAAGTATGTAAGAAAAGAACCTGTGGTGCACTTATTGAAGTCAAAGGACACAGAATGTAATTTATAGTATAAATGAAGGACAATATGTGTAATTTACTCTAATTATAATAATAATAATAATAATAATAATAATATAATAGGACTCAAATTTAATTTTAAAAGTTTATTTGAGTGTGAGACAGATACATTTAAATTTTAAGAGGTGCACAAGATAATGCCATTAAGATTAGAAAATAATAGATTAATAACAACTAAATAGGTTTATAAAACAAATTAAAAATTACAGATATGTTTACTAAACAAATAACTTTGTACTGTTAATCTATACTACTATATAAAACATATTAGAAGGACATACTTGTAAATTAACAAAAATTTTAAGACAACTAACACAAATTGTTATGCATAAGATACACCTTACCAATACATCAAATGTGTTCAATTACTATTTATCCTCACAATTAAAGCCTAACACTTAATAATTACCATGATTTAATTCACTACGTTAAATATTATTTCATTTATAATACTTAAAATTAAGATTTAAATTTACATTTACTATTTATATTTTTATAACTAAATACTATTTAAATTAAGAATTAATTTGTAACACCCCAAAAATTCCCAAGGAAATAGAGGACAAAGTTGTCAATAATTCCAAGTTAAAGAGCTAAACAAGAAAATAATTCAAAATACAAGGACTAAAAGTAAACATTTGGGAAACAGGTCCACAACGGACCGTCACCAAAAGATAACGGATCGTCACCAAAAGATAACGGTCCATTACATAGACCGTCAAAGGTCATAACGGTCCGTTATAGACACAACACGACAATGATTCCGAAAATGACACGTCAAGGTTGGTAACTGTCTATCACGCCCAAAAATTAAGCGCTCAACCTGAAGCCAACACGTGGCAGATGACTCAGGCCCATGACGGACAGTCACCTGGCGTAACGGTCCGTTACGTAAGCCGCCCAGAATTAGGTGACGGATCGTCACCACCTGTAACGGTTCGTCACGACCTCAAATGTTGCCCTATAAATATATGGACAAGCTCAGCTTTTTCTACACCATCCAAACACCAACTTTACACACACACATCTCTAAGAAGTTGATTTCGAGCTCTGGTTCGCGTACGAGAATCTGGTTTCTAGCCATTCGCCTCCAAATTGCCATAGTAGTGCTAAGGTAAGGTCCCGGCTTTGATTAAATACCATTAAGCTAGGTTTGTGTAATTAAGTAATGTCATTATATATCTAGGAGCTTTGTCCAAGGTGTTTGCCATATTTCAGATATACTAAGCCGAGATACTGCTGAGGTGAGTTCTTAAACTATGATTCATGAAAACTACCATGGCCTTGTTATACACCATTTTTGGCATGGTTGATTTATGAAAATATTTTGGGTATCTTGAAACGATTGTACTCCATGATTGTATTTATATAACTCATTTTAAGCGCTTATTGTTTTTCACATGCCCATGGAACGACATGTTGGACATGACCCATGGAACGATCTTTGGTTATATATATATATATATATATATATATATATATATATATATATATATATATATATATATATATATATACGGATTTACTCATAGTTATCTATGACGAGGGGGCACCCTCATGACTATGTTTGAGATACCTTGGCGGGTCATTTTATAAACTTTTTGTTTATGAATTCACCGGCTTTATGCTGGCCCATTTTTATTAAATGTTTTTTAGCACATCACAGGTAGTCAATAGAGGAGGCATTCCAAGACTAGAACATGATGATGAACTGAAATAGATGATGGGCTTGTCATGAAACTATAACTCCTGAAATGATATGTTCCTTGTTAGGAACAAAAGTATGAAACAAGTTGTAACTTTTGATTTGACTTTGTAAAACAATGTTTTAAGTTATGTAATATAAATGAGGTTGTTAGTTTCTGTTGTGTGTTCTATACATGAGTCACCTCTAACCAGTACGTGAGACTGGGGTGTGACAAGTTGGTATCAGAGTCTCAGTTTAAGGGATTTAGATACTACAGTAATAGTTTCTAGAATTAAACTAGGACTCTGAGAACAGTCTGGAATGCCTCAAGATAAGTTAGGTATATTCATTCAGTACGACATATATTGGGAAATACCTAGAAATCAGAAAATTAAAAGCATTTTTGGCCAAATATTGTTAATTTCTGAATTTCTGGATTATGACCAGTTATACGAATTCTGATGCTATACATCTGTGTGTAGGTACAAATGGCAGGAAGAGGTAGAGGACAAGGCAGAGGTAGGGGTAGGAGGCCCAATACTAGGTCCCATACCCGCGACACAACAAACATGAACATCGAACCAAATGAGAATGTAAATACGAATGTTAAAGCTGAACAGCCTGTGGAAGTAGTGATAATGACTGAAGCTCAATTTCAAGGAGCGGTGGCATCTGAAGTCACCAGAGTACTCCAACCAACTTTACCTGGAATTCTCGACGATGCCCTCAGAAGAAGGATGGATCCCAATAATTTGGGAAATAGAAACGAGGGAAAAAGTGGTGCAATCCCATGAACGGAAGATACTCTTCACACTACTCAAGTTGAAACAATATCGGTATGAATCAAACCCACAAGACGGTGGGGATGACTAATCATAGCACGGGAGGCAATAATCATGGATGCAATTACAAGAACTTCAGTGACTGTCACCCAAAGCCCTTCAATGGAAAGAAGAATGCCATTGCAACAATGCAGTGGATCACGTCTATGGAAGCAGTAATCAAGATGAGTGAATGTAGAGCAAACCAAGTAGTAAAATTTGCTGCACATTCATTTGAGGAGGATGCTTTGGACTGGTGGGAGTCAGTCAAGCAGACCAACGGGGAAGATTATGTTGACAAGATGACATGGGAAGACCTCAAGACCTCAATTATCAAAAGATACTGTCCATAGAATGCAGTAGACAAAATTGAATCAGAATTCCTCTGGCTTGAGGCGGGAACTATGACGCATCAGGAGTACACCACCAAATTCAACGAAATGTCTAAGTTAGTGCTACATTTGGTGACTCCTGATTCAAGGAGAATTAAATTCTATGTGCAGGCCTACCCCTAAAGGTCCGCACATTAGTCAAAACTACCACACCCAAAACAATAGATTCGGCTGTTGAAACAAGTGCGGTGATGTACGATGAGGTTGCAGCTCAAGAACCTCCAAAGATGGATCACAAAAGAAAACCCGAGAATGTTGCTTATAGGTTCAAATCAGGAAATGGTAAATTTCCCAGAAAGGAAGGGTTTAATCCAGATAAAATAAACCAAGGAGTGAGTGCCAAACTTACTAGAAGTTTGGTCACACTGCAACCTAATGCCCAAACGTCAAATGTTTCAATTGAAATGAAATGGGACATTATAGATCATCTTGTCCCAAACCAGCTAAACAAGGAACAGGTGGTCAGAATAAAGGTGTAGGACGCGAGTTTGTCCTAGGAAGCAAAGAAGGAAATAAAAATGATGCCAAAGTAGTGACAGGTACATTCTTAGTCAATAATATTTACGCCAAAATATTATTTGATACATGAGCAAATAGAAGTTTTATTTCAAATACATTTACCCTATATTTAGACGTAAAACCAATTCCGCTTATTCATGCCTATGTCGTTGAAACAGCAAGTAGCGAACAGATTAAAATAACTGAATCATACCCTAATTGTGTCATCAATTTTGGTGACGATAAGTGTTAGTTACACTAATGCCAATGAACATGAATGAATATGAGGTTATCTTAGGGATGGATTGGCTAAAACCAATACCAGGGCCAGATTGATTGTGGCCACAAAAAGTTAAGAATAAGAAACCAGATGAAACTCTTTTAATGATTCAGGGTGATAATGGAACCAATAAGATTGAAATTATTTCAATAGCAAAAGCTAAGAAACAATTGATTAAGGGAGATGGTATATTCTTAGCCTATGCTTTAAACGTCAAACCTGAAGAACAGATTACGAATATACCTATACTCTGTTATCACCCGGATATCTTTTCAGATGAATTACCCGGTCTTCCACCCGATCGTCAGATCGAATTCCGAATCGAACTTATTCCTGGAGCCAAACCTGTTGCAAGATCCCCTTATCGTCATAGCACTTCGCCTTGGGGAGCACCAGTACTATTCGTGAAAAAGAAGGACGGAAACATGAGAATGTGCATCGATTATCGAGAATTAAATGTACCGACTATATAGAATAGATATCCATTGCCCAGAATAGAATATATGTTCGATCAGTTGCAAGGAGCAAAATATTTCTCGAAAATCGATCTCAGATCAGGATATCATCATTTAAAAGTACAAAAGGAGGATGTACCTAAGACTAGAGGTACACAAAATGGTTTTTTAACCCGAACCGGTTAGTACCCGACCCGAACCAGTTTGGTCAACGAAAAGTCAAAACCGGTTTGGCCCTAAACCGGTTCAGGTTAACCCGTTTTGGAGGCAAGGAAATCCCTAACCTATTAAACCGGTTAGGGTTGGGTTGAAACCGGTTTGTGTGTTAAACCGGTTTAAACAGGTTTTAATTAAAAAAAATAGAATAAATTCAAATAAATTCGATACTTTTAATAAAAAATCAAAAAAAATATAACAAATATAAAACATAAAGTGCAACGTTTATTAATATTTGGAAAGTTCAAAAATTAAAAAACATGACAAGATAAAATTATAAAATTGTAAAACATTACAAATGACAATATATATTTTTATTTTTTAGAATATTGATTGATTAATCTTGTGCGTTGTCTTCGGAACTGGAGCTTCGTAGCCTTGCATCTTCGGCTAGTTCTTCATCGGTGACTGTTTCGGATATTCCAAGATCAACCTCGTTGTTGTGTATGATTTCTTTGGCTTGAATTTCGTCTTCGAGAGAAGTTTGGTCTTGTATCCTATCCATCGCATCCAAATGGTCCTTCAAGCAAATGCACATTTCCATCGCTAGGGGGGATGACTCTAGTCCTTTGTATCGATAACCCTGCCACTAAAAGAAATCACAGATTCCAAAGCTACCGTGGAAGCTTGGACGGTTAGTACATCACGGGCCATGGCGGAAAGAATCGGAAACGAAGCTTCGTTTTTTTCCACCAAGCCAAAATATCAAACTCCTCAAAAACGGTAGGAGGCATAAACGCTAAAAGGTTTGTGCCAATATACCTTCCAAGTTCGCTACTCGGGGTGGTACCTCGAGCCCGTTTACTAAGTTCATTTAACATTTCGTTATATAAATTCAAATTAACATCTCTCGAGCTACCACTTAATGATGTACCCATTGTATCATGTGGAGTCGGAGTTGTACCATATTTATGTAAATAAACATCAAATAAATCTTGTAAATATTTGTTAAAATATGTTTTTGTGCCTTGTGCAAAATGGATGTCTTCACTATCCAAATTCAAAGCGTAAGTAATTCTATCAATCAACGTTTCAACCCCGAAAACATTTATGTTAGGGTTTAACGCGGCGGCACAAGTTATAACGGGAGACATTTCTTTAAAATATTTTACTAATTTTTCTTTCATCGGTTCTATCATTTTTGTAAAAAGAGTGCTTTTATTTTCAAGTTCATACAACTTGTTAGCCATTAAATATATTTGTTTTAGAGTTAATGGACTTGTGGGATAATAAACACCGTATAAAAAAGTGGTGGCGGTTTTGAAAACTTCAAGAAATTCGGTTACGTCTTTTAAAATGTCCCAACTCGTAGACGGAAACTTTAGAATTTTACGACTAGGTTTTGAGGCAAACATTTCATGAAATATTTCTAAAGTTTCTCTTTGTCGTAAAGCGCTATAAAACATATTATAAGTCGAGTTCCATCTTGTCTCGACGTCCCAATTCGGACCTAAGCAAAGATTATTCGTTTCACGACAAAATCTAATATAATCATGGTATCTTTTTTTGTTACTAAAAATATCTTTAAGCATTAGTCGAAAAGCATATGTTAAGTTTGAAACCTCTTCAATTGCAAGCCCGGCTTGCACCGCCAAGTTAATGATGTGTGCGACACATCGACTATGAAAAAAAACGCCGTTGCAAACCGGTTTATATTTAATTTTTAGTTTTGGAACCGCATTTGTATTGTTAGATGCATTATCAAAAGACATTGAAAAAAGTTTATTTTGTAATTTAAATTCGGTTATAACACCATCTAATATATAAAATAAATTTTCGCCGGTGTGTGGATATTCAAACAAGACAAACGCGATTGTACGCTTCATCATTTGCCACGTTTTGGGTTCAACCCAATGCGCGGTAACGCAAAGGTACGAATTTGGTATACCATGTGGAGCCGACCAAACATCGGTGGTTAAGTTTACACCGGTTTCCAAATTTTCAAAACCCAAAATTAATTCTTTTTTTGCTTTTTTCCACATTTTTATACAATCTCGTCTAAGGGTGATGCGACTTACTTGATGATAACGTGGTTGGAGTGTCTCTTGAATCATCCTTGTCAAGCACGGATTGTCAAAGTGGTTTAACGGCAATCCTTCTTGAATCACTAACCTCGCCATTCGATCTCGAATAATATTTGGATCAAAGTTCCAAATTCCTCCTTCGCTTGTCATCGAGGCTTGACCTTCACTTGGAACTCCCTTCAAGGACGGGCAAGATTTTTCTTTATGCGTTTTAAAACTAGTGTTTGAATCTTTCCCCAAAAACGCACCACACATCTTGCACCGAGCACGTTCCTTCCCGTTTGACAACAAACATAAATCTTAATTGCACCAAATTGTTGGATTTCTCGTTGTTGGTCGAATTTCCACAACGATAATTTCGTTTGAGGAACCACCAACACTTGACTTGGTTATTTTCTTTAAGAGAGTTTAGAGAGCATTTTTGAGCGTTTAAAGAGCAGTTTTAGAGATTAGAATGTGTAGAAAGATGTGTGATTAAACCTAAACACCCCCACCTATTTATAGTGAATTATAGGTGAAAAAAGGCAAAAAAAAACGATCAAATTCGATCCTAACGACTATAAAGCCGTTGAATAACGGCTAGTTTTTGGTTCAGCGACAAAACCGGTTTAAAAACCGGTTTTTCAAACCGGTTCACACAAACTGGTCCTCAACCCGGTCGACTCCTGAATGTTTTAAACCGGTTCATAATCGTCGGTTTTAGCTTAACCCGAACCGGTTTACCCTAAACCGGTTTGCCCTAAACCGGTTTGAACCGAGTAGAAAAAAACCGGTTTTTTTGTACACCTACCTAAGAGTGCTTTCAGGACCCGATATGGTCATTATGAATTCCTGGTCATGTCATTCGGTCTAACAAATGCCCCCGCAGCATTTATGGACCTAATGAATCGAGTCTGTAAACCTTTCCTTGATAAATTCGTCATTTTTTTCATCGATGATATTCTTATCTATTCCCAAAGCCAAGAAGAACATGTTGATCATCTTAGAATCATTCTGGAAACCATGAAACAAGAATAGTTGTATGCTAAGTTTTCCAAATGCGAGTTTTGGAAACAAGAGGTGCAATTTCTTAGGCACGTTGTAAACGAAAAGAGAATACAAGTAGACCCAAGTAAGATTGAAGTTGTTATGAAGTGGAAGCCCCAAAGACTCCAACGGAGATCATAAGTTTTCTTGGATTAATTGGGTATTACAGAAGATTCAATCAAGATTTTTCCTAGATTGCTACACCTTTGACTGATTTAACTTAGAAAGCAATAAAATTTGAATGGGGTACAAAACAAGAAGAAGCATTTAATCTTCTTAAGGAAAAGCTTAGCCATGCACCTAACCTAACACTACCCGAAGGGAACGATGATTTTATAATCTATTGTGACGCTTCATGAACTGGTCTAGGTTGTGTGTTGATGCAGCGAGATAAGGTTATTGCCTATGCATCATGCTAACTGAAGGTTCATGAGAAGAACTATACCACACATGTTCTAGAACTTGGTGCCATAGTATTTGCTCTAAATATTTGGAGACATTATCTATATGGTTCCACATGCGTGATATATATTCAGACCATAAAAGCCTCCAACATATTTTTAATCAATAGGATTTAAATATGAAGCAAAGGAGATAGATGGAACTCATTAATGACTACGATTGTGAAATCAAATACCATCTCTGGAAGGCAAATGTAGTAACAGATGCATTAAGTCGGAAAGAACAAAGTCAACTGATTAAAGTAAAAGCACTACAATTAGATATGAAATTAGATCTAATGGAACAGATCAAGGAAATCCAACCCAAGGCATTAGAAGAAGAGAATATCAAGAAAGAACGGATGGTTGGGAAACAAAAGTTACTTATCAAAAGAGAAGATGAAATCATGAGATTCGATCAAAGAATATGGATTCCGAAACTTGGAAACATTCAAGAGAAAGTAATGGATGAGGCACATAAATCAAGATATTCCATGCATCCTGGTGCAAACAAAATGTTCAAAGATCTGAAGAAACATTACTGGTAGCCAAACATGAAGAGATCAATAGCCTAGTATATAGACAAATGCCTAACTTGTCTTCAAGTTAAAATTGAACACCAAAAGCCAGTGGGTCAACTACAGCAATTAGAAATACCTGTCTGGAAATGGGATCGCATTACAATGGATTCAATTAACCAAATTACCCAGAACACAGAAAGGGAACAATGCTATATGGGTCGTGGTAGATAGACTGACCAAGTCCGCTCAGTTCATACCTATCAATGAAAGTTACTCCATGGATAAGTAAGCCAGAATCTATATCAATGAAATTGTGAGCCGCCATGGCATACCACTGTCTATTATTTCTGATAGAGACAGTCGGTTCACATCTAGATTCTGGAAAAGTTTCTAGAAAGAATTGGGAACACGACTTACCATGAGTACTACATATCATCCCCAGATAGATGGACAGAGTGAATGAACAATTCAAACTCTGGAAGATATGCTAAGAGCTTGTGTTATCGATTTAAGAGGTAATTGGGATAATCACCTACCGTTAATCGAATTCTCCTATAACAATAGTTACCATTCAAGTATCAAAGTTGCACCATTCGAAGCACTGTATGGAAGGAAGTGCAGAACTCCAATATGTTGGACTAAAGTAGGAGGCAGTTAATTATCTGGACCTGAAGTTATACAAGAAACAACAGATAAAATAGTCTAGATTAAACAAAGATTAAAAGCAGCCCAAGATCGACAAAAGAGTTATGCTGATATATGACGTCGACCTTTAGAATTCCAAATTGGAGATTATGTTATGCTAAAGGTTTCACCTTGGAAAGGTGTTGTAAGGTTCAGGAAACGAGGAAAGTGAGGACCAAGATACATCGTACCTTACAAGACCATTGAAAGAATTGGAGCAATAGCTTACAAATTAGAACTACCTAAAGCATTGCAAGGAATCCACAATACATTTCATGTATCTTGCTTATGCAAGTGTTTAGCTGATCCAACTCAGACTATTACACTAGACGATGTGCATGTGAACGATAAGCTTTATTTTACTAAACAACCAATCAAGATTCTGGATACACAGGAACAAAAGTTAAGAAAGAAAGTTAAATCAATGGTGTTAGTCCAATGGCAAGGTCGGATAGGAGCCGATAAAACATGGGAATTAAAGGAATAGATGAATACCAGGTATCCTCATCTATTCACATCTTAATTTCGAGGACGAAATTTCTTAAAGGAGGGGAGATTAGTAACACCCCAAAAATTCCAAAGGAAATAGAGGACAAAAGTTGTCAATAATTCCAAGTTAAAGAGCTAAACAAGGAAATAATTCAAAATACAAGGACTAAAAGAAAAAAATTGGGAAACATGTCCATAACGGACCGTCACCAAAAGAGAACGGTCTGTTACATACCATGACGGACCATCACAGGTCATAACGGTCCATTACGGGCTCAGCACGACAATGATTCCGGGAATGACACGTGTCTGCTGACTAACGGTCTATTTCTGACACGTGGAAACCCTACGGACCGTCACGGTTGGTAACGGTCCGTCACGGTTGGTAACGGTCCGTCACACCCCAAAATTAAACCGCTCAACCTGAAGCCAACACATGACAGATGACTCAGACCCATGACGGACCATCACAGGGCAAAACGGTCCGTTACATAAGCCGCCCAGAATTGGGTGACGGACCGTTACCACCTGTAACGGTCCGTCACGACCTCAAATGTTGCCCTATAAATAGATGGACGAGCTCAACGTTTTCTACACCCTCCAAACACCAACATTACACACACACATCTCTAAGAAGTCGATTTCGAGCCCTGGTTCGCGTACGAGAATCCGGTTTCTAGCCATTCGCCTCTAAATTGCCGTAGATAGTGCTAAGGTAAGGTTCCGGCCTACTATTAAGCTTTGATTAAATACCATTAAGCAAGGTTTATGTAATTAAGTAATGTCATTATATATCTAGGAGCTTTGTCCAAGGTGTTTGCCATGTTTCAGATATACTAAGCCGAGATATTGCTGAGGTGAGTTCTTAAACTGTGATGCATGAAAACTACCATGGCCTTGTTGTTATACACAATTTTTGGCATGGTTGATTTATGAAAACATTTTGTGTATCTTGAAACGATTGTACTCCATGATTGTATTTATATAACGCATTCTAAGCGGTTATTGTGTTTCACATTCCCGTGGAACGGCATGTTGGACAGGACCCGTTGAACGGTCTTTGGTTATATATATATATATATATATATATATATATATATATATATATATATATATATATATACACACACGGATTTACTCATAGTTATCTATGAGGAGGGGGCACCCTCATGACTGTGTTCGAGATACCTTGGCGGGTCATTTATAAATTTTTTGTTTATGAATTCTCTGGCTTTATCCATTTTTATTAAATGTTTTTGAGCACATCACAGGTAGTCAATAGGGGAGGCCTTCCAATACAAGAACATGATGATGAACTGCAACAGATGATGGGCTTTTTATGAAACTATAAGTCCCGAAATTATATGTTCCTTGTTTGGAACAAATGATGAAACATGTTTTTTATTTCACTTTGTAAAACAATGTTTCAAGTTATGGAATATAAATGAGGTTGTTAGTTTCCGATGTGTGTTCTGTACAATGAGTCACCTCTAACCAGTACCTGAGACTGGGGTGTGACATAAGTTTTGTAAAATTTCTTATTTTACAAGTTATAAGAGAAAACAAAATATTCCCAAAATTAACTATAAAGATTTAGATAATTTAAAGACTAAAATTATAATTTTTTTATAAAAATAATAGGTGATTAATTAAGTTAATTTAGCATTTCAAAAACTATAATTGTATTTTTAATTAAATAATTAGGAAATGAAAAAAACAGAAAAATAATAAAAAATAATAATATTTGCAAAAGGGAAGAACCAGCAGGGGGTCCTCGAACTTGCGTCGTGTGTGTGCGCATGTGGGTGTGACGCGCGAACCACTTGGGTCGGCACCAATTTATGTTCTACATCCGCTTCCGCTTGTTGATATGTCATAATTTATACATACTTTTCATGCATAATTATTCCAATATTTACCACATTTATAGGCAATTTGATAGGGATTGATATCTAATTCATTCCTTTTTGATATAATAGGACAATTAACCCTTGAATACAAAAATATGAAGAAATCACTCAAAGTCAACGACAAATTAACATCCAGAAGCCAAACAAACGTTCATGCACACAAGAAGTCAACATCAAAAGTCAAAAAGTCAACAGGAGCCAAAATAAGGCAATGCACGGTCGTGCATTGCCTTGCACGGCCGTGCAAAGGGGCCCCACCAGTCCTATGCTTTCTAAGGCTGCCAGATTCCCTCATGTGCAAGAAATGGGTACTTTGCACGAGCGTGCATCCTAATGCATAGCCGTGCATTGCCCAAATCTTTCCCTATAAATAGCAAGCTCATTCCCAGTATTTAGGTGTCCAAGATCGGGTTAGTGGAAGCCCTAGTGCTTTGCTAGGGCCGAAACTCTCTCGGTTTTGTTCCATGTTTAGTTTTTCTTTGTTTATTTTCCTTTCCTAGTTTTGTAATATGGAATGATTCTCCTCATTAAAGTAAACAAGAAGCAACATATACCCACTCTCCCTTGGTATTGGATCACTTTAAGGGTTAGTGGAGTCACTTGTATGGTCATTCGTGGTTGTCAGGTGTTAAAGGGGCAAAATGTTCATTTTCTCAAAACCCCCACCCCCCCCCCCCCCAAACATGCACGGTTTCGGCTCCAACACCTCCAAAACCTTCGATTTTCGCCGATCTTTGCTATTTCTTGCTTCTAATCTCTCCCCTAAGGTATGTAAACTTGTCCATTATCATTTTTAGGATGATTTATGCTCTAAATAGAGCTAATTTCTGTTGAATGAAGCTAGGGTTTCGTTTTGAATGCGGATATATCTTGACTTAATGCTTACACTAAATACACATTTAACCTTGTTTGATGATTATGTAACACATTTTGCCTTATTTGAGCGGATTTGTTCTACTCGTATGAACATGAATTGAAGCGGAAAATTTTTGATTTGTTGAAATGAGTCAAAAAAATTGACAGGTTTGACTTTTCAAAAGTCAACCGAAATGTCGTCGATCTATATTTTTAGTCATATTGCACCGTTTGAATTTGCGCCTTGTTTGACTAGTTGCAATTAACCATTTTAGGATTCGAGAGACAATGCACCGGTGCATGTAACGGTGGAGAGGATGTCTGATTTTGGTGCTTTTCTGGCTATGCGAGTTAAATGGCCCGGACCCAATCCTATTCCAGAACTCTGATGCTTCTCCCTCTACAAACTCACCTTTACTCTCAGAAAAGATTGGCTCCGTGAGCTCCATGTGCCTATATAGTTCTATCTTCACCATAAACTATGCCAAGGACATTTCATACCAATGCCTTGCCATCCTAAAGCTCACCACTGGCCTATCAAACCGAAAAGATGCTAGAAACTCAAGCGTAAGTTCATAATAGGTAGTCTCTCGGATGGCAAAGAATCTTTGCCATGGCTTTGTGATAAGGGGCATGACACTGAGATCTCCTCTATTGCCTGATTGATGGGATTCCATGCAACTTAGCCTACAACTTGGCCAAGTTCTTTACTCAAGCTGCTGGCTACTGTTCCAACAACCATATCTTTGGTGGACCCTACATTACTCACCTGGCCTCGTATCTAGGCGTCTCGTCTCCTGCTCATCTTGGTATACTTACAGAGATGGACCTACCCATTCTACCTACGGACACCCAAATGTTAATCTACATGCACATGATGAAGAAGTTTAATGAGGTGTACCGATTGCTGGGCCATCGAGGTAATATTTGGACGGGTGAAGTAGAGTAGTCGGAGGATGAGGAGACATATGTGGGATGGCTAGGGCATCAAGGACCAGGTATGTGATATTGCTGATCCCACCATGCTGGACTTGATGATCCGGATGGGTATATTAGGGGTCACTATGACTAGCATATGACAGGACTTCCATGATTACACACATGATCCGCATACTCACCAGCAGTATCAGCAGCCTCCCGGTTCACACCAGCAGTGGCCCTGTCCTCCATTCTAGTGGCAGCCTCCATCTCTCTCACCCTGGATATTTGTGGTTCTTCTCTTGATGATGATATTTGTGGTTTTTGGATATTTTTATTTGGTTCTTGACATTTGATGGTTGTTTGGATTGTCCAGTTGTTGGACGTTGACATTGATGGTTTTTTTACCGATTACCTAGGTAACCGTTGATTTGGTGGCACTATTGGCGAATAGTAGTTTAATTTCGGCCGCCAACCAACCTTTTGGTGGCACCACCAACCTTTTTCGGCCGCCACTATTGGCGAATAGTAGTTTAATTTCCTTTATTATCAGTACTTATTTTATATTTTGAGCATTGCATAGCATCATAGGTTATGCAGGTCTTGGTTTTGTGCTTTGGAACATGTTTTAGGCAGCTGTGGAGATCGACTATACGCATGATGATGACGTATCATCAGCGGAGTATTAGTTTCGTTTCACCCTTATTTTATCCATGACATTTACTACATATCATATTTTCCTACAATGAGGACATTGTCAAATTTTAAGTGTGGGTGCAATCTTACCAATACATTGGCAGCCTAATCTCGTCCCAAGCACTATGATTGCGTGATTCAAAATGAAATATATAAAAGAATTAAAACATTTTCAAAATAACTTGTAAGCATGACAACTTCTGATTAAGCATAATAAATGATGATTAATCTGTAAGTATGACAGCTTTTTAATAATCTAAAAGCAAGAGTCTTAAAAATCATTTGGCATAAAACGGGCTTACAAAAACAACAATTTAAAATACCGTTGAAGTGAATCAAGGAAACAAATAGGGAAGATTAGAAAGCACAACAGAAAGAAAGAAATAAGTTTATGCACATTTTTACTTTATTACCTTTTACCCTTCGTTTCTTGTAAGAATTTGAGCCTATCCAAGCATTATCATACACATACATATATACATATTTCACATGCTCATTTCATTTTATAGAGTGTTTGCTGATTATTGATTTGCATGTTAGAACTTGTGTAAAATATACATTTCAAGATAACAGACTAAATAAATGCATGAAAATGATTGAGGCATTAGGATTAACGCATTTTCTTTAGCCTTTCCTTTCTATATCTTATACCCTAAAACATTATCCCCTAGTTAGCCCCTTTGATCCTAAACCTTTTTTCATTTCTTGCCTACATTTCACAACTGCAAACCATAAAATTGTCGTTTTATATTTTAACCTTTTTCGTTAAAAATCGACTTGGTCTTGATTTAAGAAGTAATGATCCGCCACCGGTTCTTAGTTTCGTACTTTGTCCAAATAGTGAAGCTCGTTTGGTTCTAAAAAAAGAATTATTATGAAAAGAAGGGGGCAACAACAAAAAGTTCATAACCGCTCAAAAATATTGAAGAAATATCATCAAAAGAGAATCAAAACTTACTCGAAAAATTGGAGTATGCAAAGCTGATCAAAGTGGATATATTAGGAGGAAACAGCCGAACAATCCATGGGGGATTGATAGTAATGCATAATTCAAAGACAGGAAGGAGTTGACATTCTTAAAGAAGGAATTTGTTCTTGACAATCTGACCTTAAAAGATCCCTTAGATTAGTAACAATGTCTAATCTAAGTTTAATAAGGGATTATTTACCTTTTAATCATTAAGCCGAGTCGGATTTTTAACATTTAGCTACTATTTCCAAATACTTCGTATCTTAACCCTAAACCAATCATTACAACCCTTTACAAAGCCCTCTTGATTTATGCACATATTTTATGTCAATTGATGGAGATATGAGTGTAGGATCGTGAGAATACAAGATGGTTCTGTTCTTAGTTGAGGTTGGCGGAAACAAAATCAACTACACAATTTATAATCAAGTAAACACAAAGAATACTGATAAACACTGTTGTATTAAGCTTTTGTGAATGCAAAGATTACAAGTGAGAAACTCAATGAATAAGTATGACAAGCACTACAAGCACACTTACAATGAAGTGGCAACTCAGTATTTATAGTAACTTAGAATCAAGACAGACCCTTGATTCTAAGGATCAGATCGAACACAAGCCGTTGATCTTGTTTATTAATTTACATTACACGTAAAGGCTAATCTAGTTAACTTTACTGAAACGTTTTCTTTATTCATGATTGTTTGCATGCTTGGAGAAGTGTATTGTTGTCCGTCATTGGTTGACCATAGCGGTTCCTTCTGCTTTGAGTCTGTCAGTTGCTTTTGCAGAAAGGTGTCAGAGACGCTTGGCCTGGATAGTCAGCTGCAGCGTTTGGTTTTCAGTGAATAGAGCTATCAGCTGCAAAGAGTGAAGGTTGCTGCTGGTAAGCCTATCAGCAGCAAACATGGATGACCGCTGCTGATAAGCCTATCAGCAGCAACTTGTGCTGAATGCTGCTGATAAGCCTATCAGCAGCAACTTGTGCTGAATGCTGCTGATAAGCCTATCAGCAGCATTTGTACTTAGAATAATTTTGTAATAATCAGTCTTTGGTTCTACAAACTCCCCCTAGACTGATGCTACCAAAATTCTTCTAGTCCCTTTGTTGCTGAAGCTTTTGCATATGGCTGACTATTCTTTCCACCTCATAGCCTCTTTGATCCTTGCTGGGATTATTCAATGGAAGTTCAGACAGAGTCTTGATGTCTTTGTGTGGCATTTTGTAGATAGCTTTGCTTGAACATCTCATCTGCTGCTTCTTTACATCAATCAAAGTGAATTAATCCAAATCAGCATTATAGGACCAAGATACAAATGGAGAGTGAGACTTGAGTGGTTTGATATTCATGACCACATCTTTGCTAGGATTGAAGTAGTGTCTGACAGCTAGCATAAGATGTTTCCCACTCTCATTTGTAGGCTTATGAGCTTCACCCAGCTCTAAAATTCTTTGAAGATCGAAATCAGGTAATTGCAGAACCTCATCAATAGACCTGTAAGTGGATCTTCTTCTCTCAGTTCTCCCCCTGAAGATCTCAAACACTTGATCTTGTGAATTGTAGAACCAGTTAACTATATTTCTTGAGTCTTCTGGTTTAGGAGTGGGTTTGGGTATCTTCAAGGGAGGCTGTTGATGAGTGAGAGCTGGGTGGGATGACTTGGACTTTTTGGGTGGAGGAGTGGAAGGCTTGGGGATGTTTGTGGATGGTGTTTGGAGAGAGGAAGTAGTTTCTGGTGCAGAGGTTCTTTGTTTCTTGACTGGTCTCTTTTCCAGTCTTTCTTCCTCTTCCTTTTTCACTGTTGTATACAGGGCTTGTAGGTTCATGAAGGACATGGGACCTAACCTTTTTCCACTTTCTCCCCTTGCCTTAAGGAAGTCAGTCATCTTCTTCCTTTCTTCATGGGTCCTTAGATTAAGGGCAATGGCTTTCTTTGACTTCTGTTGAGCTTTTTCTTTCTCTTCATCTTTCTTTTTCCTTGCCAATTCCCCCTGCTGACCCATGAAGGCTCTATAGATCTCTTTGTTTGACAGTTTTTCAAGGTAGTCTGCATCCTCACCTTGAGAGATCAGAGCTTCAGTCCACTCCTCCCTTAATTCTTTTGCTAATTTAGAATCAGTGATTCTAAACTTAGCATCTTCCTTCCTTTTATTTTTAGCTTCTTCTTCTTCTTTTGCAAACTGTTCCTGCAGCTGTCTAGCAAGTTGTTCATCTTCCTCAACTTGAGACCCTGCATGGACTTTTACCTTCATTTCATCCAGCTGTTTGGCATACAGCTGGATTTTCTGTTGTCTGAGAAGTATGGCTGCCTTTCTATCTTCATGCCTTTGTTTTTGAGCCATCTCTTCAGCCAACTCTTCTTCTTCTCTTTTCCTTCTTCTCTCTTCTTTCTCTTTCTTTTCCTTTTGCAACCTCTCTTCATCCTCTTTTGTCATGATGCCCTTCCCTTTATTAACATTGGATGCCTCTGCTCTGGCTTCACTGATCACAGAAACAGCTGATTGTTGTGCTGTTGGGATCTCTGCCTCGGCTTCATTGGCATGTTGAGAGGTAGATAAGGGAAGGTCTTCAGTTTGGCACTCAGGATCTGTAAGTTCTAGCAGCCTTTCTCTCACAGAGGATCTTGCTTCATAAGTTGCAGCGCAGATGTTAACTGGAGGGGAATCTGAGTTGGAGTCAGTGTCAGAGGATGACACATCTTCTTCCTCATCAATCCTTCCTTCCTTCTCAAGGTGAGCTTTGATAATTGCTATCATCGCCTGGCTTTCAAGGGAGTTGACATTGCAGATGTTGGCTTTTAGTAGATAGATCTTGTGGAGGAAATTTGTTGGTAGCTGAAGGATGTTCCCGGTGTTGATGATGAGAGCAGAACCGTTGCTTAGGAAGAAAGCGTGGTCAAGGAGCCTAGTGCTTACCCATCCTAGCACGTCCGAGTCCTTGACCAGGAAGGCATACAGAAATCTTTGAAGGCCCAGAACTCCTTCTTCAGTGAGAAGACTACTCCTTGTTATTGCAAGATTGTTGGGAGACAGTCTTCTTTCTGCGGCCGACGAAGATTCAGGATAAGCTACCCGTCTTGCTGTTTGTAGGAGTCTTCTGAACTTGGGTAGATTATCCTCCATCAGGTCATAGAACCTGCAAATGGCAAGTTCTGCTGAGAGATCCGTTGAAGAGTTGATGCAGTTAGATATATATAGTTGTAGGACTTGGAGGGCATTAAGTGAGTTCCAGTTCAGCTCTTCTACTCCGCTGAACTCCCATCCAATCCAGAACCTCTCAGCTGATCCATCATACCCCCAAGCTCGAATAGAGTTAAACTCTAGCTTCTTTGAAGATTTGAAGATTTGGGGGGTAGTGGATTGACCTATGATGGCTGCTGCTTCAGGGATGATGCTGACCAATGTAGATGTTTGATCTTTGCCTTCAACATCAGTCAGCACTTCATCCACAGCCCTGACAACCAACTTCCAGTCTTCAGAGATCTCTTCTTCTTCATCTTCTGATACTGGCAAGTCGTAGACCTGTACAAAAGCTGGCCTGTAAAGTGAGCTTTGGAAGGCAGCCTGCTCCTGTATCCAGTCTTCAAGGCTGTCTTCGTCTTCTTCCATGGAGACTATCTCCCCCTTTTTGGTTGCATCAGTGGACATATAGGCATCTGTTTGAGTGCCCACTGAGACAAGAGAGGGAGAAGCCGTGGAGGGACATTGATGGGCTTCATGCATCAAGACTTGGTGTCGTAGTTTGGACACTTCGGCCTCAAGCATAGCCACCCTGGCCGTCAATTCCAAGTTGTGTAGTTTCAGACTGTCCTCATCCACAGTTGTGGAATCCTTGGACCCAGATGGGGCTGTAGGCCGAGCCTCAGCATCCCCATCACCCGTGGTTTCTTGGCTCCAGGGATTCCTCTCAGTGAGGGGAGTTTCCAGGGAAACACCCTCACCATGAGTTGCCGTGGTCGAGGTCTTAAAGATGTTGTCACTGTCCTCCTGGTCATTTGATGGACCAGCAGTAGTGACAGCCTCTTCCACATCCACTCTTTCAATACTCCCAGAGTGGACCTTCAAGGGTGAAGAACTTGGGCTGGGTGTGTCGGAAGCAAGACCAATCAGTACCTCCTTGATAGTGGTAGTTGGAGAAGGTGCATCACTTTGGTCGGGTTCCTCAACACTTAAGTTCAAGGAAGACAGGAATGGCTCAACGGGCTGTTCTATGGATCCGGGAAGTGATCCTAATCCTAATAGAGAGACTTCCGAAGGAGTCTCCCTAACAATGTGGCTTTCCCTTATGGTATTCTCACCAGAATGTTGTGATTCTGAGTGAGGGATGTTGGCTTGGGTTTGGGCCTTGGAGGCACGAGAAGAAGGAGTTCTCTTGCCCCTTTTTCTTGTATATTTGGCTGCAACCGGGGCCCTGTGTTCCGGTTGAGCAAGCAAACTGGGGGTGAGTAATGTATGTACCTGTACATCCTCAGTAGAATGCACAGGGGTTCGAGAAAGGGAAGCAGTAGTTTGAGTTTGTGGCAGTGAGGTGGAGGGTGTGGGATCAGTATCAGCTGGGTTTGCTGAACTGTCACCCTGGGCACTCTGCGTGTTCAACATTGTAGATAACAATAGAACATCGGCCCCGGAGAACTTGGAAGAAACTGTTCTCATGCTTTGAAATATATTGTTCTTATGTCCCAGCATTACATAGATTCTTGTAGTTTTTGAAAGATCTTGGTGCTTAATGTTGAACACTTCCTGCAAGAATCTTGGGTACATAAAGAACTGAGATTTCACCCCTTCTTGAAGGTTGTATCTCAAACCTTCAAAAATGAGGTGGGAAAAATTAAAACCTGCTCCAGTTATCATACCGTGAATTGCCGACGCAAGTCCGGAGCTTAGTTGGTTCCAGCCACTCCTCTTTTGAGATATGCATTGGAGAAGAGTGTGGCAGAGATACTTCCATTTGGGACCCATGAGTGCCTTCTCTATCGTATACTCTGTTTGATTCCCAGTGTACCCTATGGATACAAAGGTCCTCATGTATACGTCTCTTGGGTAAGAGAGGGCGTCCCCTTCATCCTGAAGCTTGAGGTGTTGGCGGAGCTTTGCTTCAGTGATGATCATTTCCTTACCGTCTACTGTGCCTCTGATTTGAGGAGTGCCCTGTTCAGTAGAATACACGGCTGAGCTCCAAAAATCTTCCATGTGTGAAGTATATATGGTTGGGTTGACGGTTAGGGCATGGTAAATTTTGGACCGACAGAGGAAGTCGATCATACCGTCGAAACCTTCGGACTTCTTTCCTTTTATTAGGTATGCAGTGAGGTTGTGGTATGGAGCAAACTTGTCGTTGGGGATGTTTATGTCGGCGACTGCCATTGTTATGGATTTGGAGGGAAGAAAGAAGGGTGTTTGAATGGTAGTTATGGAGGGTTTTGAATGCTGTGGGGACGAGAGTGAAAGTGATGGGAGATAGGTTTGAATAGAATGTGAAGAGGTTGAGGGAACGTTTGTGAATGTGATATAACGGCAGACGAAGAAAAAGAAACCTTACTTGTACAGTACAACCTGTTTCACTTTTCGTTGTTACAGCGGTAATACACCAAGGCAGTCATGGAAGGGACTGACGGTAAATTTTACAGCGGGTAAAAGTTAATTTAGACTTATGTTTACCCATCAGCAGCAAACTTGGTTGCTGCTGAAAGATAAGAGTATCCGCAGTAAAATTGGTTGCAGCTGATGGATAAGCCTATCCGCTGCAAACTTGGTTGCTGCGGAAAGATAAGTCTGTCAGCAGCAGATTTTGCTGCTGAAAGGTTTAAAGATCTGCAGCAAAGGAATTGCTGTTGAAAGCCTTAAAGCTATCCGCAGGAAACATGTACCTGCTGATAACTTAAAGCTATCAGTGGCAAAACTTTTGCTGCTGATGCTTTTACCTGTCAGCAGCTGAAGGACAAAAATGCTGCTGACCCATAACTTTTATTTACAACAAGGGACAAAAAGACACATTTTAAGGAGAAACTTGAGATGGATTTTAATCAAAGTTCATCATACCAATTGATTCAACTAAATATATGAATCTAGCTTCATCAAAAGGTTTTGTAAACAGATCAGCATATTGCTCATTTGTATGAACTTTGGTTAAAATAATTCTCCTTTTCTCAGCTTGATCTCTTATGAAATGGTACCTGATGTCGATGTGCTTTGTCTTTGAGTGTTGCACCGGATTGTTTGTGATAGAGATAGCACTCATGTTGTCAATGTGAATTGGAGTCTGCATGAAGGTCATTCCATAGTCAAGCATTTGATTTTGGATCCAGATGACCTGTGCACAGCAGCTTGAAGCTGCAATGTATTCTGCTTCAGCTGTTGAAGTAGAAACACATGTTTGCTTTTTGCATTGCTATGAGATGAGCCTTCCTCCAAGAAATTGACATCCCCCAGATGTGGACTTTTTGTCCAAGTTACAACCCCCATAGTCACTGTCAGTGTAGGCATAGAGATTGACATTTTCATTCTTTGGATACCATAGCCCAAGTTTTGGAGCTCCCTTTAGGTATCGAAGAACCCTTTTGACAGCTTGAAGATGAGACACTTTTGGAGCTGCTTGAAATCTTGCGCAGAGACAAACTGCAAACATGATATCTGGTCTTGAGGCAGTGAGGTACATGAGAGACCCTATCATTGCTCGGTACTGATGTTGATCAGTGTCTTGTCCTTCTTTATCCGGAGATAATTGATGGTGCACTTGCATAGGAGTTCTTGCAGCAGAGCAGTCAGTTATTTTGAACCTCTCCAAGAGGCTTTTGACATACTTGGATTGACTTATGAAGATTCCAGTTGGTACCTGTTTGACTTGAAGTCCTAAAAAGAAATTTAGTTCACCCATTGAACTCATTTCAAATTTGGAATGCATCAGAACTTCAAAGTCTTTGCAGAGCTTCTTTCTTGTAGATCCAAAGATAATGTCATCAACATAAATCTGGACCAACAAAATTTCGCCCCCTTCATCTTTGATGAAAAGCGTCTGATCAATGGCCCCCCTTCTGAAGTTGTTGCTAAGTAGATATCCAGATAAAGTTTCATACCAGGCTCTTGGGGCTTGGTGTAAGCCATAGAGAGCTTTGTCCAGTTTTAAGACCTTATTTGGATGTGTAGGATCTACAAAGCCTGGAGGCTGTTTGACATAGACCTCTTCATCAATCGTGCCATACAGAAAGGCACTCTTCACATCCATTTGATAGACCATAAAGTTTTTGGATGCTGCATAAGCCAGAAAAATTCTAATGGCTTCCAGACGGGCAACAGGAGCAAAAACTTCATCATAGTCAATGCCTTCTTCTTGAGTGTAACCTTGAGCTACCAGTCTGGCTTTGTTCTTGACTACGATGCCCCTCTCATCTTGCTTGTTTCTGAAGACCCATCTTGTTCCAATGGCTGTTTGACCAGGTGGAAGATCAACAAGCTTCCAAACATCTTGTCTTTTGAATTGCAGCAATTCTTCCTGCATTGCTTCAATCCAGCTGTTGTGCTTGAGAGCTTCATCAATCCTTTTGGGTTCCACCTGTGATAGAAAGCAAGAGAACAAACAAATGTTGGCTTCATGAGACTTACTTCTTGTCTGGATGCCTGTGTGGACTTGGCCAATGATGTTTTCCAGAGGATGCTCTTTGTTTATTCTCTGTGCAGGTATCACATCCAGCCGTATTCCCTCTTCAAGATTACTATGGTTTAGATCATTATTGTCTTCAGATGTGTGGAGAGGAGCTTGGAGGATCTGATCATTGCGTTCCACATAGTCAGCAGCATTAGCATCAGAGGCCTCTTCAGCATGAATTGAGGAGGCTTCATTTAGGATTTCATTGTCAGAGAGATAGCTGCTTGTGGTGTTGGATGTACCGGCTTCACCTGCACTGGCTTCAATAGCTTCTGCCACTGATGGAGGATCAATGGATGGCCTTTTCATCCTGATGTAGGGACTGGGAAACTCCAGTCTGTAGTCAGAAGAAGAGGTTGAGGTAGAAGGTGTTGAGTTTGAAGAAGGAGGCTCCATATTTGAGAATATGAGGGGCTCAAATATCTGGGTGAAGGAGTCTATATCAAAAAGCCAGTTGGGACCTTTGCCTTGTTCACAGACAACATGTTCCCTGCATTCCACATTAGCAGATTCTTCCACAATCCGAGTCCTAGAATTGAACACTCGGTAGGCCTTCGATTGAGAGGAGTAACCCACAAAGTAACCTTCATCAGACTTTGCACCGAATTTAGGAAGAACTCCATGTGTGATGAGGATGGTACATGGACATCCAAAGGGCTTCAGGAAGCCAATGTAGGGAACTCTTTTGAGCCAGAGTTCATAGGGAGTTTTCTGGAGAGGCTTAACAATAAGGACTCTATTCTGCACATAACAAGCTGTGCTTACTGCTTCTGCCCAGAAAATAAGGGGCAGCTTTGAGTCAGCCAGCATAGATCTTGCTGATTCAATCAGAGTCCTGTTTCTTCTTTCAGCAACCCCATTTTGTTGAGGAGTTCTTGGAGCACTGTACTGCCTTTCAATGCCCTTGCTCTCACAGAAACTGTTCAAAGTGTGATTTTTGAACTCTGTTCCCTGATCACACCTTATGATCTTTACCTTCAGATTGCTTTGATTCTCTACCCTGAGAATATAGGATTTGAGAATCTCAGCAGTTTCATCTTTTGTTCTTAAGAAGAATACCCAAGAGAATCTGGAGAAGTCATCAGTGATCACCAGACAGTAGGACTTTTTGCCCATTGACATGACATTTGTAGGACCAAAGAGATCCATATGCAGTAGCTGGAGAGGAGTGTCATTTGTGTTCAATGTCTTGGGCTTATGGGAACTCTTGTGTTGTTTTCCCTTCAAGCAGGCAATGCAGTGATCGTCTAGCTGGAATTCTTTGTCAGGAAGCCCTCTGACAAGATTGTCTTTCACTAATTTATTGATTGTTTTGATGTTAACATGGCTTAACCTCCTGTGCCAGAGAGCGGATTCATCAACTGATGCCTTTGACAGAAAACATGAAACACTACCAGATGGAGTGACTTCATTCATGTCAAGCACATATAAGTTGTCCTTTCTTTGAGCAGTTAGGAGAATCTTCTCTGGCGGGGGTTTAGATAGGCCAGGAACTAACACAAAGCATTCTTTGTCAGTGAAGAGCATCCAATGCTTTTGATCACATACTTGGGAAACACTCATGAGATTGAAGTCAAGTTCTTTAACATAGTTGACTCTTTCAATGCTCATCCTCTCATTAGACACAGTGCCTTGTCCAGTGATAGATCCACCTTTTGAGTCACTCCCAAAGGCAACATATCCTCCATTGAAATATCTGAAGTTGGAGAGGATGGACCTGTTGCCTGTCATGTGCCTGGAACAGCCGCTATCTACCACCCAGGTGTTATTCTTGTTACCTGGCTGTCCCTGCACATGAAAGAGATTTAGTTAGTGGGAGTGGTCCAAGAGCTCTCCTTTTTGAAGAAAAAAGTTCTTGGACTTTCTGATTCATCATGCGTGCATTCAACAGCACCGATGATGATTTTGCTGACAGGAGCAGAGATTTTGGCTTTCCATTGCTTAAGTAGTGGTTTTCCAGTTCTCTTTTCTTTATCGGCTGCGGATTTGGCTTTGGCAGCTGATGAATTTGCTCTATCAGCAGCTGATTTTCCTGCTTGAGGTTTTGGCTTGTCAGCAGCGGCAAGTTTTGTTGTTGATGGCTTCAGCTTATCAGCTGCAGATGTTGCTGCTGATGGCCTTGGCCTTTCAGCAGCAGATTTTGCTTTTGCTGCTGAAGGCTTAGTTGGAGCAGCAGCAGATTTAGTTTTTGCTGCTGACTGCTTTGTTTGAGCAGCAGCAGATTTGGTGGCTGCTGAAGGCTTTGCCTTTTGCTGCTGCTTGTGTTTTTCTGCAGTTTCAACTCTTCTACTGGCTGTAGATGGCCTATCAACTGAAGTATGCTGATCCTTCTTTTGTTTATGCGCTGATTGAAGAAGGATCTGGTTGAAGGGGTTAAACTGACATTTTGCAGCAAAGTGATTTGATTCCCCACATATGATGCAGGACTGCTGAACTTTGGGCTGCTGCTTCCTTGGTGGAGAAGAAGAGTTTCTGAACTGAGTTTTCTTGGTCGTAACTCTTCTAACCTGTTGCTGATTCTTCTGATTTGGCATGAACTGAGGCTTGGAGTTTGTGGGTCCTGATGTCTGTCCCTTTTCAATGTTTAGCTTTCTTCCACCTGGAGGATAGCTGATCCTGATCTGTTTGAGTGGTACAGGGGCTGGAACAGCTGGGAGAACAGTAGGGACTGGGACTCTATTCAGAAAAACTTCAGATGAGGCTGTACTGGTTTCATCATGGTCTGAGAAGGTTAACTCAGATTCTGATGACGTAGTGCAGTCTTTAACAAGGGGTTCATCCATTGGAGGATCAAGATTTCTGTTTGCAGTGTCGAGTTTTGCAACATCGAAGCTTGGTTCATAGATGGCAACATAGTCAGCTGGATGAGGAACAATATTGTACTGTTCCTTGCCATATCCAAGTCCTCCAAGCTTTACCTTTTCATGGACTTGAATATCTAGAAGTCTCTGTAGCTTTTTAGAAGAAAAATCATATTTTTCAACATGAACTTTCTGTTCTGCCAGATCAGCTCTGGTTGATTTAAGTTTTACTAATAGATCATCAATCTGAGTTTCAAGATTGGTTTGTTCATGTTTTAGAGATGAAATCTCTTTCTTAAGGCATTCAATTTTTTCTTTGTAAGTGATTTCAACCTTTTTAAACTCAGATTTCATTTGAAGAAACTCTTCATTTTGATCTATAAGGTTTTGGTTATGTTTTCTATAACCTAAAACTTTATCATTGCAAGCTTGAGAGCATAGATGTTCAAATACCTGAGGTGGTATCTCTGCAGTGTCTGCCATAAGTGCTTGGTTGGAGACAGGAACATCTTCATATTGAAAACTCCAGTCGAATTCTGCAGTTCCAACATTTGCACAGGCTGCAGTTTGTGCTGGGGGAGTTTGTTGCTGCTGCTGTTGTCTGGGCTGACTTTGGTAGGCTTGTCTTTGATGGCCGGCACCCTGATTGGCTTTAGGTGCCTTGCACTCCCTAGCAAAGTGACCCATTTGGTTACAGTTGTAACAACAGATCTTGCTTTTATCAAGCCCAACTCTGCTGTTTGAGTTGTTGCTTGGAAATGATCTTCCGGTTCTAGAATAGAACCTTTTTGCTCTGAGGGAGAGCATGGCATATGAGTGTTGAATATCCATTTCTTCAAGATCATCTGGATGAAAGCATTCCAGATCCTCTTTTATGAAGTACATGCTGCTTGAGTTGTCAGAGACAAAAGCAGTAGAGGTTGGCTGTTGAGGAGGTGCCTCAAGAAGAAATGGTGATGAGTTAGATTGTGAAGCGGTTGGGGTCTGAGGGTGAGTAACAATGGGAGGATAGTAGCTGCTTGCACTAGGACCGGAATGATCAGAGTGAAGCGCTGAGGAGGTAGTGGAGGAAGTGGTAGCTGATTGATAACTGGAGCTCCTTTCTTTAGCTTGAATCATTTCTAATTCATAGGTTTTGAGCATGCCAAAGAGCTCAGTCATCTGAAGAGTCTTCAGATTCTCTGTTCTTCTGATGGACACAGTGTATAATGTCCAACAACTAGGAAGAGATCTTATGAACTTCTTGAGAATGTCTTCATTCTCCAGCTTTACCTTGGAGCACTGCAGTTCACCTACAAGATAGGTAAATCTGTTATATAAAATAGTTAAGGACTCACCTTCCCTCCAGACGAAGTTCTCATACTGCGTATATTAGGAGGAAACAACCGAACAATCCATGGGGGATTGATAGTAATGCATAATTCAAAGACAGGAAGGAGTTGACATTCTTAAAGAAGGAATTTGTTCTTGACAATCTGACCTTAAAAGATCCCTTAGATTAGTAACAATGTCTAATCTAAGTTTAACAAGGGATTATTTACCTTTTAATCATTAAGCCGAGTCGGATTTTTAACATTTAGCTACTATTTCCAAATACTTCGTATCTTAACCCTAAACCAATCATTACAACCCTTTACAAAGCCCTCTTGATTTATGCACATATTTTATGTCAATTGATGGAGATATGAGTTTTATACAAGCCTATGATTATGCGAGCATTAATCATAGCATCGAGTGTTTTCTTGACATACCTTATCCATATATTAAACCCGAGTGTTGAGTGAACATTTGTGAGACTGTAATTTTGTGCATAATCATAGTTCCATCAAGTATGTTGGGCTTACTACCCTCTTGTGGAGAAACACTCAAAAGGTATAAAAACCAAATCATTGTTTTTAGAATGATGTTTAACCATTTGGGACAAGGGCTTTGGATTAACATTAAATCAATATTTTAATGCTATGAGTATAATCATGCATTAGTTTGCTTGAGGACAAGCAAAGTTTATTATGATATGTCATAATTTATACATATTTTTCATGCATAAATATTCCCATATTTACCACACTTATAGGAAATTTGATAGGGATTGATATCTAATTCTTTCCTTTTTTATATAATAGGACAATTATCCCTTGAATACAAAATATGAAGAAATCACTCAAAATCAAGGAGAAATTAACAGCTGGAAGACAAAAAAACGTTCATGCACACAAGAAGTCAACACCAGAAATCAAAAAGTCAACAAGAGCTAATTTAAGGCAATGCACGATAGTGAATTCCCTTGCACGGCCATGCAAAGGGCCCCTACCTGTCCTGTGCTTTCCAAGTCTGCTAGATTCCTTCACGTGCAAGAAATGGGTACTTTGCACGACCGTGCATCCCAATGCACGGCCGTGCATTGCCCACATCTTTGCCTATAAATAGCAAGCTCATTCCAAGCATTTATGTGTCCAAGATCGGGTTAGTGGAAGCCCTGGTGCTTTGCTAAGGCCGAAACTCTCTCGATTTTGTTCCCTTTTTAGTTTTTCTTTGTTTATTTTCCTTTTCTAGTTTTATAATATGGAATGATTCTCCTCATTCAAGTAAACAAGAAGCAACCTATACCCACTCTGCCTTGGTGTTGGATCACTTCCACACATGATCTAATGGTTAGTGGAGTCACTTGTATGGTCATTCGTGACTAGTCTTCTTGTGTTACTTGGGTTGGTTGAACTTCGTCTAATTAATAAAGTATTTTTAGTATGTTATGTTCCTAAAGTCTTTCTTTCAGTCTATCTTAAAAAGACAAGAATAAGTATTCTTTAAACCAACTTAATAATCTTAAATCTTGTGAGTTATTTAAGCAAGACTTTTTGCTTAGGAAGTTTATTCGAGTTTGTACGGTCTATATACAAATCTTGGTGCTACCAAGGGCCCGGTTAATATAGGTTTAACTTTATGGGTTGATTGAAGGTTTGGGTATTCAATGAGTCATTCGAGTCTTAGCTGGACCTTGTGGTTCGTGTCGGTAATTATTTACTTCTCTTGTGTTGGCTTGTAGAGGACTTCTAGCGGGAGCCATGAGGTTTAACCTTGAGAAAGAATGTTTTATTTATTTAAAATATTATTATAAGTAAAGACAACTATTTTAAAAATATAAAATGTTATGTTCGAGCGTTCATAAAGTAGCTTTGGAGGAGGTTGTGCATTCCAACTTTCCATAAGAAGTTACACGACTTGGTGTACGCTAGTCGACAGGATAATCTTAGTCCGAATAATAAATCACGGGATAGCCCACGGACTTGAGATCCCGTTAGGATCACGAGAATTATTAAGAACAGTTGGCCGACCGTATCCACTGTTCCGTTACGAAATGCTAACTCCCCCATCGAAAGAGTTAGTACTAGTAACTTTGACCAACCTTATTAAAATATAACATTAATTAACAAGTGATAATAACCAGAGTAACACCTTAAATGAGATGACATTCCTAATTACTTTCCTTTTCCTTTTCCTTCTTTTAAACAAAACCCAATCCAACTTTTATCCCGGTCAGACAATAGCGAAGGTTGAGTAAGGAATCCATGTCTATGGTTTGATACTTGGTTCTAACCTAAACTATACTACACTGCGATATGTTCACTTACCTATTGTGTGTGTATTTAGTTAAAGTATTTATCATTTTAATATATAAATTTAAAACCTAATTTTGTGTAACTCTAAACTGAATATTAAGAATATCTATATATGTTATATCTCTCGCATTTCTCATCAAGTTTTTGGTGTCATTACCAGGGATATTTATATATATATATATATATATATATATATATATATATATATATATAGTTATATTTTTATACACACTAAACACAACACATCACTTGTATATGTATATAACAAATAAATAAATAAATAAATAAAGCAACTTGGAAAAGGGAAAAACTAACCCCGCGCGCGGGGTGCGGTTGGAGTTTGGGCTCGAACCAGTGCCACCTACGTGTGAGTGTGGCACGCGAACCAACTGCGCTAACGCTCACTCTTGCTCTTAATCAATTTCATATATACACACACGTACATACATAGATAAAAGTTTTCACATGACAGCATCCCATTGGTTGGGTTTACTATTCATTGTCATTCATTTTTAATAGAGTGTATAATAATTAAAAATGTAAAATTTTAGAGATAAACCGTTAACAACCGTTTTAAAATTTTTCACACCAAACCCGCCAGGTTGGTCAAAACGACCGACCGACCAAATGGGAAATAACGGTTAATGTTTTACAACTTAAATCAATCCACGAACTGAAGTTGAAACTGTGGATCTTCAATTATTGCGGAAATGAAATGAAGCTAAAATATTGGATGTTAATTATTTATAATTATTTAAATGCTTAACTATATAATTACTAAATATTTTCATGGTTATAATAATAATAAAAAAACTACCCAAATATAATCAGTGTTTAAGACAGTTCGGGTTAGATCGCGCTCTCCAAAAGAGTCTCGGTGATACCCGACGCTTTGCGCGGGCCAACCCATTAGTTATCAATAATAATTTGGAATATTAATTAATTTTTTTAAAATAAAATTAAAATCTAAAAGTTTTAAAAATTAATGTTTTATTGTTTAAGGAATTTAATAAAATTCGCTCCCGTAACTTTTTGTTTTTAAACTTCTTAAGCAGGTATGAGTTAGTTGTTTACTATAAAGTTTGTTTTGGTCGCAACGCGCCGGGACACGATACTAGTTATCCTTATTATAATAAACGAATAATTTTATCTGCCACGTGTCGACTTCTGGTGAAATCTATATTTTTGTTTCCCGCATCTCTCTCCTATTAAATAACCCTCTCATTTATTAAATAATAATAATTTTAAATAATTAAATGTCAAAAATTTATTCTAATATTTTATTAAAACTTAGTAAATATTAAGAAAATTTTAATTATATCTTATTTTAAAATGAAATTTTAAAATTCTTAAATATTTATTATTTGTTACTTATAATTCTTAAATTTAATTATTTTTTTTTATTTCATAAATGGCTGATGACATCTAATATATAAATTTTTATAAAATCTACTGTTTTATAACAAGTTATCTTTATTTAACCTAAATAATTCTTGAGTTTATAAGATGGTATATTAATATTCATAAACAAAAATAAAAAGACATATTTGTGAAACTAGGTCTCTTGTTGGCAAAACCCTCGCCAGCAGAAAAAGGGGCAGGCGTTGTTCATCCTTCTGCCGTAACCCTAATTTTCAAAATCTTTCAATGGCGAAGCGCGAGTTGTCAAGCACATTGAGGAACCTGAAGGTAAAAACCACCACAAATCGTTTTAAATGTTTCTTCTGTTCGATTTTGATAATTTAATTTACTGAATTTGAGGTTCTAGTATAATTTGGGGGCTTTTGTTATTCATCTGTGTGATAGTTCATGCAAAGGGGGGCTAACAAGGAGGAGAAATCCAAAAAGGAAGAAGAGGTTGTACCTGATGGAAATTTTCCTTCTTATGTCACTACCAAAAAATGGTATTATATTATTACTTATTGTTATTGATTATTGTTTAATTGATGAATGTATGTTTTATGATTGAACTCCTGTGTTAATTTCACTGACAAATAATGACGTTGGTGTTCATTTTTTGAAGAAATTTATCTGTTTGATTTGCTTTTTTTTATAAAATGTTTATGTCCATTTGTGGAATGCAATACCAATGTTCATATGAATTTTCAATCTTTTTAGTATTTAATCTAATATTAATAGGTATGAATTCGTATGGTTGCAGTCTTCTATGTTTTTTTTAATGTTATTAACAACTGTTTTCGCATCCAGTATGGTTATTATGGAAGGGGATCCTAGTCCGGGGGCGGTTAAAGGCCGGATGTCATTTCAAAGTTTTAATCCATCTATTGATGTAAGTATAGGCGCCGGTGAATCGGTGATGAGAATTATGTTCTTTAATCTTTTACTATATGGTCCATGCCTTTTTGTTTTATTTCATGGCTTGTTTTTTTTGTAGAAATTGAACGAGGAGGCTTCAAACCCAAGGCAATCTGATGGTGATGCTACGTGCTCTAGTGATCAAGGTGGAAAACCGTCTAATAGGTTGGTCATCCTATAATTTCTTTAAAATAGCTTCTGTTTGATATATTCATAAATCCATGTACTAATTTATGAAGAATTCTAGAACCGTTGTATCAATGGGCCTTGAAAGGGTCATAGATTTCTCTACACTAATGATGCATTTAAGCTATGTTTGAATGTACATTGCTTTGTTTCTATTAGTGGTGGCAATTTCATCCTGTTTACTTATGAACGTGATGATTTAGGTTTTGTTTTATCTCTAACCGGCTAATCGGAAAAATAAAAGAAAAAGCTTAAAAGGAAACCGTTCATTTAGATGTGTTAAAAGTTGCCTTAAGTGTATTGTTAACACATAAAACCTTCTAGATCAATAGTTAAATTATTATTGAAAAAAAATAATTTTTGAAATCATATCTGACACGCTATTTAGTATATATAAAAGGGTTCAATATTTTGGACAAAAAGTGTTTTGGGTCAATCCAACCCGACCCAGTTTGTCTGTTACCAAAATGACAAATTTTGACCAGAACCTATTTTGACCCGTTACCCAACTAGCCCATTATGCCACCTCTAAGTCCCATCATCTTAAACTCTTCATGTTTTTCCGTTACAGAGAGAACGAAGAACCCATAAGCGCGAATAGCAATAAAACCAACGGAGGCCTCAAAAGGAAACAAGTTGAAGCTACAACAGAGGTACAACTTCCCAACAAATCACCAAATGTTACCGAAGGCAACCAGAGTTCTTCCTCAAATACCGGTAGAAAAAAATCTCATAAGCGAGGAAAGCTTGACTTCAATGTTTTGAGATCTCCAAAGAGTCAAAACCGAACAAGCTGATCTAATTCAGGTTATACATATAACAATATGCTACTCAATTAAAATTTTAGTCCCTCAGGATTGATCGTTTAGTTGCAATGTACCTTTTAAACAAGCTTCTCATGTTTAGTGTATAAGTTCCCGTGTTTTAGTAGAATTGTTATCGACACACCCATTATTTGACTTCCTGTATCGTCTTTTAGTTTATATCAATTATAATGAAAGGACAATCATTTGCTTCTTTAATGTCCACTTTATCCGAAAGTATAGCATCCAGTTTGAAGGGTAAAAGAGTACTTTCAGCTTCCTGAAAGGATCACACAAATGGCACACCAGTGTTAAGAGTCTGTGGGTGCAGTTTGACTTGTATAGGCAGGTCAAACAATTAATGTTGTTGACTGAATGGTGTTTGTGTGCACAGAACTAGTAAATATTTGATATAAATTTTGAATAATAGATGGTGGGATGCTTGTCCTTTGGGCTTTTGTTGATCTTCCATATCTATAAAATATTCAGATTTGGATGCTTCTCAGGAAACTGAGACTTACTGTGAGAATGGTCAACTGCATCATGAGTTCATTACTTTGATGTTACTGAGATACAATTATATGTAGAGGAAATGACAGGCATTAGGTTAATCACACAGTTAGATACGGGCCGATTAACTTACTGTAGATAGATATCTATCAGCAGCTTCTTTAGCTGATCGTAGATAGATATCTTTTAAGAAATCCATTGAAGCATGTGCATGCGAGTAGATTTAAAGGTTGACAAGATTGTATTTTACTGCTTTATTTGAAACGGAGTTTAACCAAGAGTTAGCACACTCGTATATGAAAATATGCTATTTTTATGAAAATTTCAACTTTAGAGCATATATCAGTTCATATTTCTTTTTCTATTGTTTCAATTATAATTACACTTCATTTGATAACTTATTGGGCTATGAAATCATACAACCATATGATTCGTCATAAAAAGAGGACGATAACTAATCTTTTTATTTTTTATTTTTATGTCTAACAACATTATTATCACTCGTACTTATTCATGCCATTTCCCACTAAGTGATTTATATTAATTGTTAAGCTTTCTTTCATGGAGTTTCTCCTTGTTCATATACTGTCTTATTTTAAAGAGTCCTATCTTTTTGCGATAGGAATGAACAAGAACGAATAAGTTTTACCTAGTGTGATACATATACTAATTATGGTCCCAAATACTACCCCTTTTAGTAATATCAAAAACCTCGGGAACATGATCTCTTTAGAGTTAAAAGGCTAATAAAATACGGATACAAAAATCCATTCATAGCAAAGCTATTGGTAAGGTCTGACCAGTTCGCGGTTCGGAACCGTTAGAACCGTAGAACCGGACCAATTGGAACCGGAACCGACCCGTGAGGTCCGGTCCTCGGTTCTTCATATGGTCATTAAACGGTTCGCGGTTCGGTTCGGTTCGGTTAATAACCCGACGGTTCCGGTTCGGACCCGTTAGAACCGTTTGTGGAGTATTTTGGGTTTGTTTTTTGTTTTGTGTAGTTGGATTGGAACTTTATTTTGCAGGAAACATAATTTGGTATAATGAAAGTGGAACTTTATCTTAATCGGTTCGTTCGGCAATTAAACGTTTCCGACCCATTTAATACGGTTCCGGTCCAGTCCGAACCGTTTATATACGGTCCGGTCCTCGGTTAACATATTTTCATCCAAACGGTTCGCGGTACCGGTCCGGTTCGTCCCGGTTTGGTCCGGTTCGAACCGAGTGCTCTGCCCTGGGAGGGTGGGATGTAGGCAAGCCCTACCTCTATCCCTGAGGAAAGAGAGACCGCTTCCAGAGAGACTCCCGACTCCGTAAGGTTTGAGTATACATATGATCACATAAGATACACTAATAACTACTCTACATCTTTAAACCCACATCACTTTTGTAAGGTACAAGCAAAATTATCCCATTAATATACTCAATAACACATGATAAACCATTTGATTACATAGTTTTTCGAGATTGGGAAATAAGCGGGGTTATTTTCAGTTTGGTTTAGTCGATTTGATCAATTTTTTTTGTATCTCAAAGAATATATTAGTAATTTCAAATTAAATATGATTAAAAACTAATATTATTATGATGATTTAAAGAAAAATATGAATAATATTAAAATGCACTAGGGTTGTACATCTTTTATGTAGGTTTCCATAAAGAACGTGCATAAAGAACTCTCCGTTTCCATCCTTGTAACATCCATTTACCATGTTCATCCACGAGAAAATCTTTATGGTAATTCAGCTTTACCTTACTCTTCACCTCCTCACTTTATCTAGGTACAATGGGACCTGTTGGAACCCGGCCGATCATTCCTTGATCGCCACTGCCTATATGCTGCATTGTGGATCCCATTGAGAATCCCAAGAACAAACATGTTTGGATTGATCTCTCTGATCATCCTCAAGATAGTGTCTCCTACATTGGCGTACTCAGGGGCGGAGCTAGAGGTGGGCAAAAAAAACCGGTTTCAAACCGGGTCACCGGAACCCGACCCGAACCGGTTTCACGACCAAACCGGTTTCACCCAACCCGATCCGAGACCCGATCCAAACCCGTAGGTGCGTAACCAGTTTTAAATTTTTTTTTGGAGGCCGGTTCTTAACCCGACCCGAACCGGTTTCGGGCCCGACCCGGTTCTCAAACCGGTTCGGAACCGGTTCGAACCGTTGGGATTTTCGATTTTAACGGCTTTATAGCCGTTGGAACGGCTATATGACCGTTTTTTTTGTATTTTGGAGCCCCTATAACTTGTATAAATAGGTGTGGGTTGTATTAGTTTAACCACACAATTCCAAAACGCTCTCATTTCTCAAAAACGCTCTTATTTCTCAAAAACGCTCACGCTCGAAAGTCGAAACTCTCAAAATGGCAAACGAATCTCAACAATCTAATATTGTTGGTGCTTCTCAAAGTGTTAGTGCTCCCACGGTTGTGCGGGTTATTCCTACAACAAGGAATCCCAATGTTTGGCAACATTTCGATTTATGCGAAATGTCGAATGGTGGTCATAAGGCTCGATGCAAGTTGTGCGGGCATTTTTTTGGAAAAGACGCAAACACAACTTTGAAGAATCACATTGAAAAAAACTATTGTTCGGTTATAAAGGCTCAAGCTTCGCAAGGTCAAGCAAGTATGGCAACCGAAGGTAATATTTTTGCGTATAATGTTGACTTGGTTCGGGAGAGGATGGCGCATTTTGTGATTCAAGAGAGTCTACCTTTCAAACACTTTGACAACGAGCGTTTGACTCGGCTTATTCAACAAACGCTCCAACCTCGCTACACTCATGTAAGTCGTGCTACTCTTAGACGAGATTGTATAAATATGTGGAAAAAAGCTAAAGTAGAAATAATAAATGAATTTTAAAATTTAAAAACCGGTATTAGTTTAACTTGTGATGTTTGGTCGGCTCCCCACAATTTGCCGGATTCTTACATTTGCATTACCGCACATTGGATAAATGCGGAAAGTTGGCAAATGATGAAACGTACTATTGCGTTCGATATTTTTGCATACCCCCACACCGGTGACAATTTATTTTATATTTTAGACAAAGTTATAAGAACTTTTAAAATAGAAACAAAAGTTTTTTCAATATCGTTTGATAACGCCTCGAATAATACCGTCGCGGTAAACCAACTTATTTTAAAATATAACCCGATTTGTGATGGTATTTTTTTTCGTAGCCGATGTGTTGCACATATTTTTAATTTAGTTATGCAAGATAGTCTTAAACACATTAACGATGTTAGAAATCAATTTAAACAAATGTTGCGTGACATTTTTCATACAAGTCAAAGAAGATATCATCGATATATAAAATTTTGTAAAGACGGGCAAACCGAATGTTTAGGTCCAAATTGGGACGTTTCAACACGTTGGAACTCAACGTGTAACATGTTCGAAAAAGCCATTCAACAAAAACGAAGTTTGCAAATGTTTCATGCCCAACTAGCAAGGCAAAAAAAAGTAACAAAATTTCCGACAACGGGTTGGGGTATCATTGAAGGTGTAGCCGATATGCTCCATATTTTTAAAACCGCTACAACCTATTTATCGGGAGTTTACTATCCATAAGTCCTTTGGTTTTAAATCAACTTTTTTTAATGGTCGAAAAATTAAACGAATATTCCATGCGAGGCGGCGTATTTAAAGAAATGATACCGCCAATGAAAGATAAATTTAAAAAATATTTTAAAGAAATGCCTCCGATTATTACTTGCGCCGCCGCCTTAAACCCGTGCTTAAATGTTTCGGGTGTTGAAACTTTAATTGAAAAAATTATTTACGGTTTGGATTTATACGAGGAAGACATATTTTTAACGGATAGAGCAAAAACTATTTTTACACAAAATTTGTCTACTTTATTTACTGTTTATGTTGAAAAATATGGTACAACATCTACCGTTCATGAGCAATTTAGAAACGCTCCATCAAGTGCAAGTACTAGTCGGAGTTCAATGTTAAACTTATTTAATACTATACTTAATGAAAATAGTAAACGTCAACGAGGTAATACCCCAAGTAGCGAATTAGGTAGATATATCGGTTCGGATTTTTTAACCGGTATGAATGCTCATGATTTTGAGACATTTGATATCTTGGCTTGGTGGAAAGGGAAGGAAAACCAATTTCCCGTCCTATCCGCTATGGCCCGTGATCTACTAACCGTCCAAGCTTCTACGGTAGCTTCGGAATCTGCTTTTTCTGTTAGTGGCAGGGTTGTTTATTTACGAAGAACAAGACTAACTCCGCCATCGGTGGAAACATGCATTTGCTTAAAAGATTACTTGGACGCGGCGGAAAGAATACAACATATATCTTCCCTTGAAGGCGAACTCGAAGTCGAGGGAGAGATATACGAGGACGAGGTGGAAGGAGGATTGATTGAAGCAATCGACGAAGACCTCCTACGAGGGAGTTCGGGATCCGACTAGTACCGACTACCCGGATTTTCAATATATCCACGAAGAAGACTTTTATATTTAATGTATTTTTAATTTGTAAACTTTTAATTATTTGTTTTGTAATTTCTAAACTTTATCTTGTATGTTTTGTAATTTTTAAGTTAAGTTAATATCTTTAACGGTTAATTTTTTAAAAAATTAACGGTTTTTTTTTTTAAATCCGGGTAAACCGGTTTGGGACCCGAACCGGTTTAGTAGCCAACCCGGTCCGATCCGGTTTGGTAGGGTTGGGTTCGATGATCCTTGAACCCGGTTCGTGACCCGAACCGGTTCGTACGTCGACCCGGTCCAAGCGGGTATTGCCCAACCCGACCCGAACCGGTTTCGTTTGAAACCCGATTTGTACACCTCTAGGCGGAGCCACTCAGAGGGTAGCGGGGTCACTTGACCTCATCGAATTTTGTTTTTTTATATGTAACTAGGTTAGAAAGCCGTGTAATACACTGGTTGGATAAAAGAAATATTAAAAAGTTAGTAATAAGCGGAAATAGTTTAGAAAGAAAATATTAAATAAATGAAATATTAATAAAGAAAATATTAAATAGTTGAGAAAAAATAAGCGGGAAAAATAATCTTGAACTTACAGAATTGTGACACGTGACGCAACCAATTATTTATTTATTAGGTATAACTTAGTGTGTCAAATATGACAAAAAATTTATATTATTATGATTATAATATAATAATCTGAATATAATTATTTGTATGAAATTTAAACTTAGACGACTTTCAACCGATATGTCTTTTCATTTTAGACTACTTTTATTTAATTTTTAACCGTTTGACCTGCTAGAGATAAATCATAGCTCAAATCAACCCGTTCATAATAAAATAGATCGAAGTTGCGATATTGTAGTAACACCCCTATTTTTATATGGAAAAATACTCACAGGGACGGGAACCGTCAATAGTCCAAAGTTGGAAAACTAAAAATAAAAAATTCTGAAAAGGCACGGTAGCGAACTGCTACCAGGGGCCTTGACGGTCTACTACGTAGCGGGCAAGACATATAATGATGGCGTGACACGTGTTGGGTGACTAATGGGTAGAATCTGATGCGTGGAAAGTGGAAACCCTATAGCGGACCGCCACCGGGATGGTAATGGTTCGCCACGCCGCAATACGGATAGCGGACCGCTATCATGTAGTCTAGCGGTCCACGAAGTGTTGCCTACGCACCTTATCCGAATACTGGAGGCGGTAGCGGACCACTACTCATCTCCTTAACGCTCCGCTACAGGTGCCATTTGAAGCCTATAAATAGATAGCCGTAGTCTTGAGTTTTTGGTACCAAACACACACCAACACCTTCAACCACACACACTTAAGTTCTGAGAACGAAATACCGAGCTCCGTCCGATTTCCCGAGATTCTGCAACAACTAGCAGTAGATAGTATCGAGGTATGGTTCCGACTAGTTCTCTAAGACTTGGTTATTTCCATTAAGATAGGTTCGCTTATTTAAGTAACGTTGTAATAGCTTAGGATTGTAAACCAAGTATCGTGCCATTACACATTGTGAACGTAAAGGTTTTGTAGGAAAAGGAAAGACTACATGTGAGTTCTATAAATGTTTTAAACATTTTGAGCTGACGTACATGCTATGGTAAAGTTTATGAAAGTTCCACGAGGCTCTGGTTTTAAATGTTTTAAATGTTTAGAGCCAGTGCGTTTACTGAGAAATGTTTTATAAAGAGGTTATGATGCCAAATTTTAAACATTTTAAATGTTTTAGGCTGGTTTACATGCTTTGGTATGTTTATAAAGAATATGAAAAGTATAAAGTTGGGTGGCAACGTCATGGCCAGAGTTCACGATTGTCCACGATAAACAAAATAAAACACAGTGACAACGTCATGGCCAGAGTTCATGATTGTCTCTGTTAAAAGGATAAATGAGACTTATTGCGTCTAAAGTTAACGTAATGTCTAAAGTTAACACCGAAGTCTCAAACAACGTCTAAAGTTAACACTGTGGTCATAGAAGGAGCGAGTGTCTAACGTTAGCACTATGACCATAAATGGCAGTACCCGTGTGGCTTGCCAATAAAGTAAAAGTGAAAAGTTAAAGTAATGTAGAATGAAGTCTTGTGAAGCAATAAATCAGTGCTAGCATCACAAGCTTCAACTTATGTCCTGTAAATTTACAAGGACAGTGGAAAGTGACGATAAAGTGTTATGAAAATGTTTTCAAAGTATACTGGATGATGATTTGGTAAAAGATAAAGATAAAATTCCCCAGCGTAATGTCACAGAGTGATCTTCCAACTCTCGTGCGGCACTTAGATTTTGATCTAAGTTAAGCCTTTGTTCCGATTATCTAGTAATTCAAGTAATGTGTTGCGAAAGAGTACTAGTTATGATTAAATAAATCTTTGTATTGATTACAAGAACAAGTGTACAAGAAGCTTTTACAAGGCTAAGAGTTGTGGGTTATGTGGGGTGCCTTACGAATGACAACCTATCACCTATTTATACTTGTTTGGGGCTGGTCTAGATGCTTCTCAATCTATACCATTCTATGCATATTTTATACAAGTTTAAATCTAGAGTAGTCCATCAAAATATCAAGCAAATTATGGTTGTTTTAGAGTGTTCCTTGCAGCAGCGTGCAACCATTCTAGGCTATTCTAGGCCCTTCTTGGGATGATCTTGAGCCATCCAATCTGCCATATCTTGTCCAGAATTTTAGGGGCTGTTCCGAAGAGTTCTGGGCATCCCTAGATGCCTCCAAACGTGTCCGGAACCTTCCGGAACTCGGGTGTTGTGACCTGACTTTAGGCGGGTCGTGACATTCTCACCCACCTAAATCTAGGACGTCCTCGTCGTGTTTGTATGACACACCCTTGTTTTTCTCACATCTCGCTTTAATAGATGCGCATAGTGCTGAGCTTGTGCCTGGTCTTGTTTTGGAACCACACTCGAGTTATATTGTTGTCATTACCATACCTTGTCATTTAGTGTCTGACTCTAACTTGCCCATGTAAGTTTGGCCTCCGTTCATTATGCAAAACTTGTGGTCTTGCATTGGTACTACGGAAAGGTATATCATGCCTTTCCATTTCCCGAACGTGGCTTTGACACCGTATGCCATCCCTTTTATTTGTTGGACGAGTCCATTCATGGACTTTATCATCGTATCTTGTTTTGTTATTCAGACACCAAGCCTTATGGCTTCGTCTATTAAAACAAAATCATGGCTTGCTCCTGTGTCAACCAATGATTTTACGGGTCTCCAGTTTACAACCATGTTGACAAGTTGAACTCCTTCTGTCGACTTCCTTTCTGGTTTTGTTGTTCTTAATTCCAACTTGTCCTTAGGCTTTCTCATGTTATGCTTGCGACTTGGCTTGGACGTTTGTTATGTGTTCAGAGTATTGAAGTATCGTAGTTGCATGGACCCCAAACATGTTTTTGGTCTTACCTTTATGTGATCCTTCTTGTCGTTATTCTTCTTACTAATAGACGGTGTTGGTTTAGCCTCCTTTACTTTTGGAGTGATCATGTTAGCATTGCTGCCCGTGCTATCAAATTCCTTCTTGTTGTTGTTCACCTTTGTTTCTGATTCAACAAAGTTTTTGTGAGAGTTTTGGAACTCGTTTCATAGCCTTTCTATCTCCCTTTTGATCATGGCTTGCAACTCGAGGCGTATGACTTCGATGGCAGCTTTGAAGTCCTCTCTGAGTCCATCTAACTCAGTTTGCAATGTTCCCAAAGCTTCTAGCTTCTCCAAGGAACCATCGACTAATATTCCTAGTGGTGTAACCGATGCTTCAACATCAGTCATCCTTTTGTCTAAGGACCTAACCAAATCTTTAGATGTGCCTTTGTCTTTCTCAGCTTCTTGTCGGGTCTCGTTATGATCATTTGTTTCCTCTTTACTAGCGATGTTCTCTTTGTTCGCTGCTCCTTTCTTGCTTTTCTTATTCGCCATCCCAATGAACTGTTTCGGCTCTGATACCACTTATCACGGAGTGATCTTCCAACTCTCGTGCGACACTTACATTCCGATCTAAGTTAAGCCTTTGTCCTGGTTATGTAGTAATTCAAGTAATGTGTTGCAGAAGCGTACTAGTTACGAGTAAATAAATCTTTGTATATACAATAACAAGTGTACAAGAAGCTTTTACAAGGCTAAGAGTTGTGGGTTATGTGACACCTGCCAAATTACGGTCCCGATATTGCCGAAAAAACAAATAAGGATTGACGGTAATTTACGGAAACCCGAAAGTTAGAAATAAAAATAAGAATTCTGAAATTCTTAGGGTAGCGGACCGCTACCTACCGGTTAACGGTCCGCTACGTGCTTAAGGATTTCTGCCGCCGAAGGGGTGGCAGACCGCCAACTGCTTGGCTAACGGTCCGCTTCGTGAGTCCCTAGATGTCACACCCCGCCTAGGGCGGAAACACGAGGTGTATCAGCTATGGCCTAGACATCCCAAGGTTATAACGGGAAAACTCCAAAAGGGTTCCTACGTGCATGTATGTCCGTACTCCTTGACCCTAGTCACTTGAGAAAAACATGCTTAAAAAAGTCAACATAAAGTTGGTGAGTTCACAGGTTTAAGTAAATAGTTTCTGTTGGACCATAAGATTTCAAGTTGTTTATTGTTCACCCGAACAATGTTTTTCTTACTATTATTAATTAAAACAATAGTATAATTATGTTATTATTACCATGACCTCCCATATCCGAAACTCGAGGTCTATAGTTATGCCCCAACCCAATGTTCTTAACACTAAACAATGTATAGTTGATGAAAATTATGCACCCGACTGACCTCTAGTCAAGGTTAAAGCGACTAACCACGGGCGGGGGTGTCAACCCAAATAGATCTATTCACAATATCCACACTTGTTTCATAACTAACGGTTACAGAATAAAAAGGGGACTTTGAGCATTAAACGAGTCTACTCATGTAACAATGTTTGTCAAGTATACCACTTGTGTACAGTTTCGAGTCTAGCATATTTTCTCCCCCGAATGTTTAAAAATCAATTTAAAACGAAGTAAAAGTGGGGCTGTGAAACTCACCTGGTGTGTCTAGCAGTGAATAACTGTCAAGATGTGGGCAAAGTCTGTGTAGTGACCCGACCTACTCGTGCCCTGTAATATTTAAGACACTATGAGGTCTACATATAGTTGTCATGGTATGGGTTGGCCGTATGACCAAATATTCCGTAGGTTTTGACCCCTGTCTCGCTATAATTACAAGGGTCCGACGCGACCGTCGTTCATGATATAGCTTGTTTGTTCAAAAGTAAGTAATTATATTTATTAAAATACTTTAATAAATATTAAGAGATGATTTTTATTCATCTAGCATTTCGTTATTTTGTTTCGCTCCGAGTTACGTCTTATCATGTATGATAAATAAACATATTCAATAATTATTTATTAAAGTATGGGGTTCTAGTAATAAAAAATAATATTTATATTATTTTATAATTATGAACGTTTTATACTTTTACCAGGGGTTGTCTCAAAATATATGCGTATACATATATTAGTATACATGTATATATTTATATTTATTATTCTTTCTCAAAATATGTAAGTACATATATAATATATATATATATATATATATATATATATATTCAAACATTCAAACAAGTTTCCTTTTCCTTTTTAAAATGCTAGATTTCTACTTCATAAAACATATTTTTATAATTATTCATATCGTAAACTAATATAAATAATAATAATAGGCTTAACAGTAATCATAATAAATACGACAAAAATCATAACTATTCACTAATAATATTTAATAAATCATAATAGCTTGTGATTAATAATAATCATACCAAAGTTAATAATAATCATAAATAATATGTTGATTGATAATGATAATTAATAATCATACTCACAATATTTAGTATATTAATAATTATCATAATAATAATAATTTTTAACTTATGATTTTACTATCACCTTTTTCATATTAAACTTATTTTTATACGTTACTTAAGATAGTTTAATATGAGCGGGGAAACCACTATTCTTGTAAAAACAGATATCACCAATTCTTCTAAGTAAATACATTAACCAAATTAATAACTAGGATAAAGTGGGTGCTCACTTATATATTCGAGGAGAAGGTGGTGGAGGTTACGTGAGATCCGAAATCAACGGATGATAGCCCGTAACACTCGTTTAGCACCCGAGATCACTAGAAACCTTCGAACACTAGAGACCCGAAGTCGACAGGGTGGCGTTTGGGTTTTTTGTTGAACCGTGAACAGCAAGTGGTGATAAAGGTGGTGGCGGTTGAAGGCTGCCGTGAAACGAGGGAGGTGGAGAGTGGCGTTGGCGGTGGATGGTGGTGGGTTGCTGCTTCCGTGAATCGCCAAGAAGGGAGGGGGTGGTGGTTTGGTGTTGGAGCCGTAATACATGGGAAAGAAAGGCGGTGGGTTTCCTTGTTGCAAGCCGAGATAAGGAGGGTGTGCTAGGAGGTGGTTTGTGTGGTGAAAGGGGGTAGCATGTCCATGTATTTATAGGTGAAATGTAAGGTTATTATCCACAAGTTCTTTCATGCATGGGGAGCAACATGTTGGGGGGAAACATGTGCGTTTTGAGGTGACAACTTAGTTGTCTTGCAATTGGGAACAAGAGCAAAAGGCAAGGGGAGGACCTCTTGGGGTGTTCGACCGAGAAGGTGGAAGACGGGGGGAGTAGGTTGCTTGAGGTGTTACCCGCTAGTCCAAGTTCGGTATAGTACCCGCGTGATATTCGATTTTTAATAGTCGTTACATATCGGTAGGTTACGGGTCAGGTTTTTATAAAAGTGTATAAGTTTATTAAATTTTGACATGATATGAGTACGTGTAAAATGTCTGAAATAAGTTTCCATATAGTTGGGTATTCTCTAGTATTAAAATAAAGAGAACGTTTCGAGGGGTTTGTTTTTTTAACGTTTATCAACAACGCGTACGAGTATCGATGCGTCTCGGAAATTTCTTTAAATTTCCTTCATAAGTTTCATAGTGGGTGGACTCTGTTAGGCCCGGTAAGACCTAATTAAATAAAATTAAGCCTAGTATGAAATGTTTCATGTAATATAGTTAGGTAATTACTCGAAAAAATTATCAGTTGTCACATTCTCCCCTAGTTAGAAGAATTTCGTCCCGAAATTCAGTTGGTGTTGATTGTAACTGACGTCTCGTTGAACAACCGGGGATACTTAAGTCTCATCCGGTCTTCGCGTTCCCAAGTGAACTCTGGTCCTTGTTTAGAGTTCCATCTGACTTTCACTATGGGGATGCAACTTCGTTTCAGTATCTTAACTTCCCTATCCATGATTTTTACTGGTTGTTCCATAAAGTGGAGTTTGTATTCGATTTGAATCTCCTCAAGTGGTATAACAAGGGTTTCATATGATAAGCACTTCTTTAGGTTTGACACGTGGAATGTGTCGTTTACACCACTGAGTTCTTGAGGTAACTTTAGTCGGTAAGCCACATGACCTATTCTTGCTAAGATTTCAAAAGGTCCGATGTATCGGGGATTGAGCTTACCTCGTTTCCCAAATCTAGCGACCCCTTTCAAAGGCGAGACTTTTAATAGTATGTTGTCTCTAACTTGGAATTCTAAGGGTTTGTATCTTATGTCAGCATAGCTCTTTTGACGGTCTCAGGTCGCTTTGATTCTTTCTCTGATCTTGAAGATCTTATCAGTTGTTTCTTGAATGATTTCAAGTCCAGTGAGCTGGCTATCACCAACTTCTGCCCAGTACAATGGTGATCAACACTTTCGACCATACAGTGCTTCAAATGGTGCGACTTTGATACTGGTGTGATAGCTGTTATTATAAGAAAACTCAGCTAGGGGTAGGTGAGTATCCCAATTCTTTCCAAAGTCTATTGCACATGCCCTATGCATGTCTTCCAGGGTTTGGATGATTCTTTCACTTTGACTATCCGTCTATAGATGATAGGCGGTGCTCATGTCTAAGCTTGTACCCAACGCTTTCTGTAATGATTGCCAAAACCCTGAAGTGAAGTGACTATCTATATCCGAGATGATAGAGATTGGCACTTCATGCCTCGATACAAATTCCTTTAAATATATTCTTGTCAATCTTTCCATCTTATCTGTTTCTTTGATTGGCAGGAAGTGTGCAGATTTTGTCAATCAGTCGACAATTACCCAAATAGTCTCATAACCACTTGATGTCTTGGGTAATTTGGTGATGAAATCCATAGAGATTTTTCTCCCATTTCCATTGCGTTATCTCAGGTTGTTGCAGGAGTCCTAATGGCTTTTGGTATTCTACTTTAACTTTGGAATAAGTTAAGCATTTACTTACGTAGGTGGCAATGTCTGCCTTCATGTTGGGCCACCAGTACAATTCTTTGAGATCCTTATACATGTTGTCGGATCCTTGGTGTATTGAGTACCTAGATTTGTGTGCTTCATCTAACACTAAATCCCATAGATTTCCAAAACGTGGTACCCAAATTCGATTCATGAAGTAATGGGCTTCATCGGATTTGGTCTCTAGTTGTTGATCCAAACCTCGTAGGGATTCGTCTTTCAAGTTTTTTCCTTGAGTGCTCCCTGTTAGGCACCACGTAATTGAGTGGTAAGGTTCGAATGAATCGTTATCCCCATTGCTCGCACTCGAAAAGTCTTGGTTCTTTCTTTCTTGCTTAAAGCATCGGCTACGGTGTTTGCTTTACTAGGGTGGTAACGAATGTCACAATCGTAGTCATTCAATAACTCTACCCACCTTCGTTGTCTCATGTTTAATTCCTTCTGATCAAAGATGTGCAGGAGACTCTTATGATCGGTAAAAATGGTGCATTTTGTACCCTAGAGGTAATGTCTCTAGATTTTAAGAGCAAAAACGACCGCTCCTAATTCCAGGTCGTAGGTAGTGTAGTTCTTCTCATGTATTTTAAGTTGTCGAGATGCATAGGCGATGACTTTTTCCTTTTGCATCAAGACACAACCAAGTCCTTGGTGTGACGCATCGCAATATACTATAAAATCATGTGTTCCTTCAGGAAGAGATGGATAGGTGCGCAACACAACTTCTGCTTTAATAACTGGAATGCCGTTTCTTGTTTGTCTCACCAGTCAAACTTCTTTTCTTTCTACGTCAAGGTCTTCAAGGGCTGGGCTATTTTGGAAAATTTCTCAATAAAACGTCTATAATAGCCAGTTAGACCTAAAAACTGTCACACCTCGGTTGGAGTCTTTGGTGCTTCCCAATTCTTGATGTCTTCGATTTTAGATGGATCCACATGTATGCCCTATCATGTGACCGAAGAAATGCACTTCTCGAATCCAAAATTTGCATTTCGAGAACTTGGCATATAGTTTCTCGTTTCTAAGCAGCTTTAAGACAAGCTTCAAATGGTGTTCATGTTCCTTTTTGCTCCGTGTGTATATTAAGATGTCATTGATAAATGTAACATTTCTGATTTTTAGTATCCGTATTTTCAATTCAATGTAATGCATTTCAAACCCAATTCTAATGCACTGTTTTGTTTATTTTTATACCATCAATTTAAAACTATATTTCAATGCAAATCCGCGAAATTTACTCGGTTTTATCCTATTAAAACAATACATAAGTATCTAATTATACAAATATGATAAAAGACTAAAGTTACAACGTCTGACGTTGAAAAGTAGCAAGAAACCCTAATAGGCACGGTCGCGCCTAGTTTTGGCACGGTCGCGCCGAGTGCTTTGGCACGGTCGCGCGACTTGCATTGGAACGATCGCGCCTGGTGCCTTAGCACGTCGCGCCGCATATGGGCACGGTCGCGCCTAGTACCAGTTGAAACGGAAATACAGCCTTTAATCACAGAGACGTTCGATTTCGTAACCGTTTTGCACGTTCCAACTATTAACAAACAGAGTTAAGCCACTTGATCATCCTAATTACAACAAATAAACGGAATTTCATCAATTCATCTAATAATCAACAAAATCGTCCACTAGACCATCGAATCCTCCAAATTTCTTGCAAATTCTCCTAAGCAAACGCACAAACGATCCTCCCAGAAGCTACTGACCCACTTGAAGCAACCGGAATCGTAGCAGAAGACGCCGGAAACCAAGCTCGCCAACGCCGGAACTCCTTCCTACCGTTCGCTATCAATTCCCCATCATTCAAGGTAATTGAAACCTTGTCCTCTATCGATTTAGTCTTTAGATCAAAAGCCCCATGATAATTTGGGCTTACAATATGGAAATTATCTTAAACCCGAATCTAGATTTTCATTCAAAAATGATTTAATCGAATCCGACTCTAGACACGTTTTAAGTCCAATTAATCTATGCAAAAAGACTCGAAATAATCTAATGGGTGAAAGCCCTATGATTTCCAACCTGTTATTATAAGAATTAGTCAATTCGTTCCTGATTTGGAACAGACGCGGTCGCGCTAATCATCTAGCGCGGTCGTGCCTCATGAGACGCGGTCGTGCCGACTATCAGCGCGGTCGTGTCCTCCTGTCCAGACCCAACCATGCCCTTTGGCTAATCTCAGTCATGTCTTAGAATCATAGACACGATCGTGCCTGGCCAAGGCACGGTCGTGCCTAATGATTTAGTTAGCTAAGCCATCTGTTTGATCAACACGGTCGCGCCCTGACTAGCATGGTCGCGCCCGTGGTTCGAGCACGATCGTGCCTTTCCCAGGCACGGTCGTGTATGAGTTAAATTTTTGGCAGAATTATAATTTTATATATTTTTCAAACAATAAATATTTCTGATTAAATTACCAAAATAAAAAAAATAGTTGATTTTATAAAAATACATTTAATTCTATTTAGAATGATCAAATATTTAATCTTAGAATCAATAGAAAATTATTTATTTAAAGTTTATAAAAATTTACAATTATTACTAAACCTTTCATTTAAAAAGTATTTAAATGGTTAAGTTACATTTTATAAATAAATAGATAAAGAAATGAATTATTTATTTAATTTATATTTAAACAAAAACAATTAATTATTTATACTAACTTATAACTAATACTTACAATGTTTTCATAAACAATAATTATTTACATTTCTTATTTAATTATTCAAACTCAAACCTTAATCAAAATATTCTAAAAATATTCTTTCAAACTTTATATATTTTATTCAATACTTCCAATTACAAATCAATGACTTTTTACACAAGTCCAAATGCAACTTTAGAATTAAACTCTTGTACACACTATTAATACCATATACATTACACTTTAGGTTAACTTGTGCATTTCAAGGATCTTTATTCTATCTAGTACTTTTGTTAGCAACGCCTTCAAACCAAGTGAGTATACATAGCCCCTTTTACTCTTTTACATTTTTGGGGTGAAACATGAATACTATTCAAATTACATGTTTACATTAACACAAACAACACAAGTACAAATCCTATTTACATTCATGTGTACAAATTTGAGCTTTATGCCCGAGTGCTATATGTGCTAACTTTTGTATACGATTATGTGCAATCATTAACTATTCAAGTCGACGGTTTTCAATGATAGATCTATTGAGTCTGACAAACCCACCCAGATTGGGGTGATTGATACCGACAACACAATTTTGCATGCTAGTTACAAAGGTTTGATTGTACTTGGTTACACAATAGCTGCTCCCCATAAATACCTTATTTATCATGTTATGTAAGGATTTGTTTTACAACTATATGCTATCTATATACAAACCTGTGTTATACTCACCAACTTTTTAGTTGACTTTATTTTATTCATATTTCAGGTTCTAATGTGTGAGATTGATCAAGATGTGCTACGCATAGGCTTGGACTTAGTTAATTTAAATAAAAGAACTCTATGTATTTCAATTTTGTTCTATCTTGGATTTGGTTGTGTTTGGACTACTTGTTATGAAATTTGATGTTTAATATATTCAATCTAGTAAACCATGTGCTTATGAACAGTCTACATGTCCCACCCCGATGATTCCGCCATCGGTCGGGGTGTGACAGATTGGTATCAGAGCTTTGGTTATAGGGAATTAGGTTATTAGACACCTTGACCTAGACTATAACTTTAGGACACCTACTTATGCTATGTTTCATGATTTCATGTTATATGCTACATGCTATATGTTATATGTTATGTGTTACATGCTATGTGCTACATGCTTACTATGATTAGTTATTATTTTATTTTGATAACTTAATTGTTAAAAATCCATGACTTATTAATATATACTTAAATGATAAATTAAATAAACAATATCCTTTCCTATATCCTAAAACCTCATAATATTCTTATCTTCTTTCTCTATCTTTATCTTTCTAAGCATGTGAAAACTTCATGAAGCTAAATTCATAAAAATTTCTTTATCTCCTCGTTAAGGTTTTTAAACTTTGTTAATTATTTGAGGACACGTGCAATCTGGAAGAGTGACAACTGTATTTTGGGTTTTCTGTCTAGGAAAACATTTCGCATAAATCCCAATCAACCGAGGGACCCGTATGGTTTCCTGGGAATTCCCGAGATGAGTGTTTACTTATAGGCTAAAGCATGTCTCCTTGAAAATTATATAAGTTTAATTAACCTTAATGTGTCATAGTATTCGAGTGATTATATCACTATTTGAGTACAATCCAAACTATGATTATCTATTTATTTTGTTATCTCATTCTATTAAATCCAAACAATTCTATTAAGTTCTTACATCTTTTCTTGTCTTGTGAAAATCTGTAGAATGCCTCCTCGTCGTGCTCCCGCGGCCAACACCAATACTAACATTGCTGCTATCCTTACATAACTCGTGACACAACTCACTCAAGCTAATAGTGCAACCAATGGCAACAATGGTGGAAATGGTAGTAATAGTGGTAATGCTGGTAATGGTGGAAATGGTGGTAACAACCCATCTCAATGCACCTTCAAGCATTTCAACTCATGTAATCCCCTCAAGTTCTATGGTACCGAAGGAGCTACCGGACTCCTTCAATGGTTCGAAAGCATTGAGAATACCTTTCTCAATAGTGACTGCCCTGACAACCTTCGTGTTCATCGTGCCACAAGTGTCCTACAAAAACGGGCACTCACGTGGTGGAATGGGGAGAAGAGAAATCGAGGTGTGGATGTGGCAATGGCCTTACCTTGGGATGAGGTTAAAAGGCTAATGACCGAGGAATTCTGTCCTCGAAATGAAGTAAAGAAACTTGAAGCCAAATTTTGGGATCTTGCCCAAGATAGTGGTGAAAACTTGGCGTATACGACTCGGTTCCATGAGTTGAGTCTTCTTGTGCCCCACATGGCCACTCCTTTGTTTCGCTGCATTGAAAAGTATATTGGGGGACTACCTAGACAAATTCAAGATACTGTCCTAGGAAGGAATCCCGCAACACTTGAGGATGTTATCCGTTTGTCCGCTACCTTAACCGATAATCACGTGAAGGCGGGGACTCTTACTAAAAAGGGCACCAAGAAAGTTTCTGGCACTATAACCCCTCCTACCCACAACAAAGAAGCCACAACTGAACCGTCCCGCAATAATAGGAAAAGGAAGACTAGAAACTATGCTGTGGTCACTCCTGCTATTCCTGTTAACCAAGTTGCACCTATGGTCCAAGCACCGGCCAAAAAGCCATATGTTGGAATCTTCCCACTTTGTGCCACCTGCAACTACCATCATCCCCAAAGCATCCCATGTCGCCTTTGTACTTATTGTGGGAGATATGGCCATACAGTTAATGTTTGTAGGGCCAAAGCTCTTGCGGGCCAAGTCAAACCACCAAACCAAACCAACACCCAAGTGGCTAATCAAGGTGTACCCGCTATTGCAAATGGGCGAGCATGTTATGAGTGTGGCAACCCGAACCATTTTCGTGATCAATGCCCAAAGTTAGTCAATGCTAGACAAGGTGGAGCTCATGGGCGTGCTTTCAACATAAACGCCAATGAAGCTCAAGCCAACAATGACGTGGTCAATGGTACATTCCTTGTAAATAGTCAATATGCCTCCATTTTATTTGATACCGGTGCCGATAAGAGTTTTGTGTCACTTAACTTTGAACCTTTACTTGCAAAGACACGATCCCTTTTAGAGAAAACATTTACCGTTGAAGTAGCAAATGGTGACTCTCTTACAATTGAATCCATTATTTATGATTGCTCTTTGGAACTTAATGATCATACATTCCCAATCAACCTTGTTCCAATGCCACTAGGAAGCTTTGATATCATCATAGGCATGGATTGGCTATCAAATCATCATGCCGAAGTCATTTGTTTCGAGAAGTGCATCCGAATACCCCTACCATCGGGAGAAACGTTAAGAGTCTTTGGTGAAAAGCCTTGCAAAGGAATTAAGTTAATGTCGTGCACTACCGCCCAAAAGTATCTACGAAAGAAGTATGTGGCCTTCTTAGCTCATATTGTCCAAAAAGATGTAAAAAAGAAGAGTATTCAAGATATCCCCATTATCCGAGATTTTCCTGAAGTATTCCCCGAAGACTTATCCGGTCTTCCACCAGTTCGACATGTAGAATTTCACATTGATCTTGTGCCCGGAGCTAACCCCCGTGGCTAGAGCTCCTTACCGTCTTGCACCTTCTGAAATGCAAGAACTTGCAAGTCAACTTCAAGAGCTCTCCAACAAGGGATTCATTCGTCCAAGTCATTCACCGTGGGGTGCACCCGTCTTATTCGGCAAAAAGAAGGATGGATCATTTCGCATGTGTATTTACTACCGCGAACTCAACAAGCTTACTATCAAAAACCGTTATCCTTTGCCTAGAATTGATGACCTCTTTGATCAACTTCAAGGTTCTACTTGCTTCTCAAAGATTGATCTTCGATCTGGTTATCACCAACTCCGTGTGCAAGAAGACGATATTCCAAAGACCGCCTTCCGAACAAGGTATGGTCATTACGAGTTCATGGTTATGCCTTTTGGACTAACCAATGCACCCGCAGTTTTCATGGATCTCATGAATCGTGTGTGCAAACCGTACCTTGATAAGTTCGTGATCGTTTTCATCGATGACATCTTAATCTATTCCAAGACTAAAGCCGATCATGAGCAACATCTTAGATTGGTGTTGGATCTCTTGAAGAAAGAACAACTATATGCCAAAATTTCCAAATGTGAATTTTGGTTAAAAGAAGTTCAATTTCTTGGTCATATTGTCAACGACAAGGGTATTCATGTTGACCCTGCTAAGATCGAAACGGTTAAGAATTGGAATGCCCCGAAGACTCCCACTGAAGTTCGTTCATTTCTTGGTCTTGCGGGATATTACCGTCGTTTCATCTCAAACTTCTCTAAGATTGCTGTCCCCCTTACCGCTTTGACTCACAAGGGTAAGACTTATGAATGGGGACCAAAACAAGAAGAAGCTTTCCAAACCCTCAAACAAAAGTTGTGCAACGCTCCCATTTTGACTCTCCCTGATGGGAGTGATGATCTAGTTGTCTACTGTGATGCTTCTAACCAAGGTCTCGGTTGTGTCCTCATGCAACGAGGCAAAGTAATCGCTTATGCATCAAGGCAGCTTAAGATCCATGAGAAGAATTGTACGACGCACGATCTCGAGTTGGGTGCGGTCGTATTTGCATTGAAGATTTGGAGACATTATCTCTATGGCATGAAATGCGTGGTGTTCACCGACCACAAAAGTCTCCAACACATCTTCAATCAAAAGGAACTCAATATGAGGCAACGACGTTGGGTTGAACTCCTTAACGACTATGACTGCGAGATTCGTTACCATCCCGGCAAAGCGAATGTTGTAGCCGACGCTTTGAGTCGAAATAACCATGTCATGCTTCAATGTGTTCGAGTTTAAACCGACATTCAAAACCGCATCTTAGAAGCTCAACACGTCTCAGTCACTGAGGGTAACATGTATGAGGAAATGTCGCGTGGTGTTGAACTTCTGCTTGAATCTAAACCAAATGGCTTACTTTATTACTTGAACCGTATCTGGGTTCCCGATCGCGATAATCTCCGTACATTTCTCATGAACGAGGCTCACAAGACTCATTATTCTATTCATCCTGGTGCGGATAAAATGTACCAAGATCTTCACCAACAATATTGGTGGCCCGGTATGAAAAAGGACATTGCTCTTTATGTTGCCAAATGTTTAACTTGCTCCAAAGTCAAAGCCGAACATCAACGTCCTTCTGGTTTACTTGAACAACTAGAAATTCCAGTGTGGAAATTGGAAAACTTAGCTATGTATTTTATTACCAAACTCCCTCGCACCTTGAGTAGTTATGATAGCATTTGGGTGATTATTGATCGTCTCACCAAATCTGCTCATTTCTTGCCTATCTGTGAAGACTATTGGGTCGAGAAACTAGCCCGAATTTACATTGATGAAATTGTGAGCCGTCATGGTGTTCCTTTGAACATAATTTCCGACCGAGATGCCCGGTTCACTTCTCGATTTTGGCAATCTCTCCAAACCGCTCTTGGCACCCGATTAGATTTGAGCACGGCTTACCATCCCCAAACTGATGGTCAAACCGAGCGGACAATCCAAACACTTGAAGACATGCTTAGAGCCTGCGTAATCGATTTTGGTGGAAATTGGGATTCACATTTATCCCTCATTGAGTTCTCTTACAATAATAGCTACCACACAAGTATCAACATGGCTCCATTCGAAGTTCTTTATGGTCGCAAGTGTCGTTCTCCTAGCTGTTGGAACGAGATTGGTGAAGCATAAATCACCGGTCCCGAACTAATTCAAGAAACATCCAATAAGATCATTGAAATCCGTGACAATATTCGAGTGGCGAGGAGTCGGCAAAAGAGTTATGCTGAAAAACGTCGAAAACCCTTGGAATTCCAAGTTGCTGACCTTGTTCTTCTTAAGGTGTCCCCATGGAAGGGTGTGATCCGTTTTGGAAAGAAAGGCAAGTTAGCCCCTCGCTATGTTGGTCCATTCAAAATCCTTGAAAGGATTGGGAAAGTGGCTTACAAACTCGAGTTACCTCCATCTCTTGGCAATGTACATCCTACATTTCATGTATCTAATCTGAAGAAATGTCTCGCTGATGAGAATCTCCATATACCACTTGATGACGTGCGCATTGATGAAACGATGCACTTCGTTGAGAAACCGGTAGAAATTATGGATCGTGAAATCAAGCAACTCAAGCCAAGTCGTATTCCTATTGTTAAAGTTCGTTGGGAGTCTAAGCGTGGTCCTGAATTCACTTGGGAATGAGAGGACCAAATGAAACTCAAGTACCCTATCTTTTTACTGATGCCGTAGCTTCCTCTAACTAAATTTGGGGACGAAATTCCCTCAACATGGGGAGACTGTAACATTTCTGATTTTTAGTATCCGTATTTTCAATTCAATGTAATGCATTTCAAACCCAATTCTAATGCACTATTTTGTTTCTTTTCATACCATCAATTTAAAACTATATTTCAATACAAATCCGCGAAATTTACTCGATTTTATCCTATTAAAACAATACATAACTATCTAATTATACAAATATGACAAAAGACTAAAGTTACAAGGTCTGATGTTGAAAAGTAGCAAGAAACCCTAATAGGCACCGTCGCGCCTAGTTTTGGCACGGTCGCGCGACTTGCATTGGAACGATCGCGCCTTGTGCCTTAGCACGGTCGCGCCGCATATGGGCACGATCGCGCCTAGTACCAGTTGAAACGGAAATACAGCCTTTAATCACAGAGACGTTCGATTTGGTAACCGTTTTGCACGTTCCAACTATTAACAAACAGAGTTAAGCCACTTGATCATCCTAATTACAACAAATAAACGGAATTTCATCAATTCATCTAATAATCAACAAAATCGTCCATTAGACCATCGAATCCTCCAAATTGTTTGCAAATTCTCCCAAGCAAACGCACAAACGATCCTCCCAGAAGCTACTGACCCACTTCAAGCAACCGGAATCGTAGCAGAAGACGCCGGAAACCAAGCTCGCCAACGCCGGAACTCCTTCCTACCGTTCGCTATCAATTCGCCATCATTCCGGGTAATTGAAACCTTGTCCTCTATCGATTTAGTCTTTAGATCAAAAGCCCCATGATAATTTGGGCTTACAATATGGAAATTATCTTAAACCCGAATCTAGTTTTTCATTCAAAAATGATTTAATCGAATCCGACTCTAGACACGTTTTAAGTCCAATTAATCTATGCAAAAAGACTCGAAATAATCTAATGGGTGAAAGCCCTATGATTTCCAACCTGTTATTATAAGAATTAATCAATTCGTTCCTGATTTGGAACAGACGCAGTCGCGCTAATCATCTAGCGCGGTCGTGCCTCATGAGACGCGGTCGTGCCTCATGAGACGCGGTCGTGCCGACTATTAGTGCGGTCGTGTCCTCCTGTCCAGACCCAACCATGCCCTTTGGCTAATCTCAGTCATGTCTTAGAATCATAGACACGATCGTGCCTGGCCAAGGCACGGTCGTGCCTAATGATTTAGTTAGCTAAGCCATCTGTTTGATCAACACGGTCGCGCCCTGACTAGCACGATCGCGCCCGTTGTTCGAGCACGATCGTGCCTTTCCTAGGCACGGTCGTGTGTGAGTTAAATTTTTGGTCAGAATTATAATTTTATATATTTTTCAAACAATAAATATTTCGGATTAAATTACCAAAATAAAAAAAATAGTTGATTTTATAAAAATACATTTAATTCTATTTAGAATGATCAAATATTTAATCTTAGAATCAATAGAAAATTATTTATTTAAAGTTTATAAAAATTTACAATTATTACTAAACCTTTCATTTAAAAAGTATTTAAATGGTTAGGTTACATTTTATAAATAAATAGATAAAGAAATGAATTATTTATTTAATTTATATTTAAACAAAAACAAATAATTATTTATACTAACTTATAACTAATACTTACAATGTTTTCATAAACAATAATTATTTACATTTCTTATTTAATTATTCAAACTCAAACCTTAATCAAAATATTCTAAAAATATTCTTTCAAACTTTATATATTTTATTCAATACTTCCAATTACAAATCAATGACTTTTTACACAAGTCCAAATGCAACTTTAGAATTAAACTCTTATGCACACTATTAACACCATATACATTACACTTTAGGTTAACTTGTGCATTTCAAGAATCTTTATTCTATCTAGTACCTTTGTTAGCAACGCCTTCAAACCAAGTGAGTATACATAGCCCCTTTTACTCTTTTACATTTTTGGGGTGAAACATGAACACTATTTAAATTACATGTTTACATTTACACAAACAACACAAGTACAAATCCTATTTACATTCATGTGTACAAATTTGAGCTTTATGCCCGAGTGATATGTGTGCTAACTTTTGTATGCGATTATGTGCAATCATTAACTATTCAAGCCGACGGTTTTCAATGATAGATCTATTGAGTCTGACAAAACCACCCAGATTGGGGTGATTGATACCGACAACACAATTTTGCATGATAGTTATAAAGGTTTGATTGTACTTGGTTACACAATAGCTGCTCCCCATAAATGCCTTATTTATCATGTTATGTAAGGATTTGTTTTACAACTATATGCTATCTATATACAAACCTGTGTTATACTCACCAACTTTTTAGTTGACTTTATTTTATTCATGTTTCAGGTTCTAATGTGTAAGATTGATCAAGATGTGCTACTCATAGGCTTGGACTTAGTTAATTTAAATAAAAGAACTCTATGTATTTCAATTTTGTTCTATCTTGGATTTGGTTGTGTTTGGACTACTTGTTATGAAATTTGATGTTTAATATATTCAATCTAGTAAACCATGTGCTTATGAACAGTCTACATGTCTCGCCCCGATGATTCCGCCATCGGTCGGGGTGTGACAATAAATAAAATCATGACTTATCCAAATAAGGCTTGCAGACCCTATTCATGAGGTCCATGAATACTACTGGTGCGTTGGTTAAACCGAAAGGCATGACTAGAAATTCGTAATGGCCGTAACGTGGCCTAAATGCAGTTTCAGGGATGTCTTCTTCTTGGATTCTCAGTTAGTGTATCCTGAATGTAAGTCGATCTTTGAATAGAAGCTAGAACCTTGTAACTAGTTGAACAAGTCATCTATCCTTGGAAGTGGATATCAATTCTTTACCGTTAACTTGTTCAATTCCCGGTAATAAATACACATTCTAAAAGTTCCAACTTTCTTCTTCACGAACAAAACCGGAGCTCCCCATGGTGAGAAACTCGGTCTAATAAACCTTTTATCCAGCAATTCTTGCAATTGATTGGATAGTTCTTGCATCTCAGACGGTGCAAGCCAGTATGGTGATCGTGCGATCGGTGCTGCTCCGGGTACTAGATCGATACGAAACTCAACTTTTCTTGGTGACGGGAGTGCAGGAAAGTTTTCAGGAAAGACTTCTGGGTAGTCTCGTATGATCGGTATGTCAACGAGTTGCTTCTACTTCGGCTTCTTTTCTGTCACGTGTGCTAAGATTGCATGATATCCCTTTCTTAAGTACTTTCGGGCCTTCATGCATGTGATAATTCTCAAGACGGCTCCGCTCTTTTCTCCCCGAATGGTCAGGGTTTCACCGTTCGGGAGTGGAATGCGAACTATCTTCTCGTGACAGACAATCTCTACATGGTTCTTGGACAGCCAATCCATGTCGATGACAATATCGAAACTTCCAAGTCTCACAGGCATCACATCTATGCTAAACGTATGATTGCCCAGGTTTAAAGAGAATCCTTTGATTACTTCTCTTGTATCGATCATTTTACCGTAAGCTAATTCTATCATATAAGACTCATCTAGTGCAGTGAGTGCTATAGCAAGTAAAAGACTAAAGTCGATAGAGACAAAAATTCTATCGACACCCGTATAAAATAGTATGGAAGCATAGTGATGATTAACAAGGAACGTACCCGTAACAATGTTGGGATCTTGACGAGCGTCCCCAGCTCCAATCGAAAATTCTCTTCCACAGACTTGGTTATTACCCTGATTCCTCAGATTTGGGCAATCCTTCTTAAAGTGCCTAGTAACACGACATTCAAAACAAACTCGATTTGCCCTGATGTTGACTGCTGGTTCAGGGGCTTTGCAGTATTTTGCCGTGTGGCCTGGCCTTTTGCATTTGGCGCATGCAAAACTTTCACAAGTGCATAGGTAATGGAGACCGCATTTGTTGCACTTTGGCTGTTTCCCTGCATACTGTTTCTTCTCAGTTGGTGCTGCAACATAAGCCTTTACAGTCTTTGGCTTCTTGGGAGTCTGGTGTGCAGAACTCTTTCCTACCATTTCCTCTTACCACCAACGTTCTTCTCAACAGAAACTGAACTCTTCTTAACCATGCCTGGTCTGTCAAATTGTGTTCCAGTCTTATGGCACTTTCAATGGTGGGGGGTTTAGATGAAGTCACCATGCTCTTAATCTGGGGTGCAAGACCCCAAATGTACCTCTCAATTCTTTTGATCTTTGGGGTAACCATGTGTGGGACTAGTCGGGCTAGTTCGTGAAACCGAGTGGTGTAGGTTGCCACTTCAGCTCCAATCATGGTCAGTTTCCAGAATTCATTCTCCAATATCTGAACCTCGTTCTGTGGATAATATTTTTCCTTTACCAGATGCTTAAAGTCATCCCATGACATTTGGTAAGCAACATCCATGCCCAAAGTTTGAACTTGAGCGTTCCACCAAGTAAGCGCTTGGTCTCGGAAGGTGCAAGTAGCATACATGACCTTGCAGTCATTGGTACAGTTGCTTATGTTGATAACTGACTCCATTTTCTCAATCCAACGCATGATACCAATTGCTCCTTCGGATCCATTGAAATAACGACGTTTGCAATTTATAAAGTCCTTATAGGTGCAACCTCTTGGGGCGTTGTTATTTCCTGAATGGATAGGGTTATCAAGTTAGGATAATAATCATAAACAGTGACCTATAGGTTTGGTATATCATTACTGTTTGTATTACCCAAGGTAGCTCCAGATGCATCTCCGTTTCTGTTAGTATTACCCAAGGTAGCTCCAGATGCGTCTCCGTTTCCATTATTACCGCTACCGATGTTAGTGTTCCTAGTTCCACTGTCATCTTCGCCAGCTCCACTGTTGCCGCTTCCAGATCTAATGTTCCAGTTTGCTTCGCTCTGTGCTAGTGCAACGGCTACTTGCTGAGCGACTAGTTGTGATAATTCTGCAACCGTCATGGGTTGTGTTGTCTCTGTGTTTTCAGTGTTCTGTCGGGCGTTACGTCGAGGTCTTCCTTTGGGCGCATGTTTTTCTTTCTAGTATATATGACAAGAAAAAAAAGACAATATACATAAAATAATTGTCATCACATGAGCAGGAAATGTAAACAACCATAACAATCATAAACATAAGAAACATACACAATATATAGATGGATGTTAAACTTGTTACATAGTTTGCAGATAATTCAAGATAGACAAGGGTACAAAGCCTCGTTAATACAAGTTTTAAATCCCACGCTAAGTGAGCACATCCTGCTCACATAGGTCCGCTAGATAAGCGTGAGAACAATCATACGTGAGCAGCAGCGGTGGCCAGTATGGCATAGATGGTGGCTAGTGTCCTCGTCTCCTGCAGCTCTCCGTGAAGGGTCATTACCTCATGCTCATCCGCCGTCATGCGGTGTGTTACCACAGCTAGGCTCTCCTCCAGGTCGGAGATCCTCTGGTCGGCGTCGATCGTCCACTCCTCCACGCCGGTGATAACTGCGAGGTTATACTCTATAAGGTCAAGGCGGTGCCCAGGTCGAGCATTACCCTAGTCTCGTGATACTGGATGAGGTCTAGCCTCTCCATCTAACTCTATAAAGCGTCTAGGCCCTCCAGCTAGGCCTGGACGTGCTCAACTTCCTCCTAAAGGCCATCCATCCTATCCTCGTGGCGAATGCCATGAGCTACAAGCAACGGTATGGTCAGCTCCATGGGCTGACCAGTGATTGCTAGGGGTGTGGGAACGCGTGAGGACTCTCCTACCTCGTAAGTGTAGGGAGTACCCTCCTCATCCACCCACCTTTGGAGGGTGGGGGATACCCATCCCCATCGTCTGCATGAGGATCTGAGAGTCCTAGGTGCAGGGACTGGTGGGATCGGGGAGGTAGACCTAGCCCTCTTGGGCTCAGGCTCTGGGGCGGTAGGTGTAGGAGAAGCTGGCCTCTTACGAGGCGGAATGACCTTTTTTCACGGACTAATGCGAATGTGGGTCCATCCCAGATGGGTGCAAAAGAATGAAGGAGCGGTAGCAGGACGTATGGTCCCTACTGTGACAGGAGCCTCCTCGGGGGTGCCGGCTACAAGCTCAGCTAGTGCTAGAATAATGTCCATCTCCTGGACACCTCTGGTGGGATCGGGAGTCTCCTCGGGCTCCTCGACTGGATCCTAGATCACCGCATCCTCCACGGGGCTGCGGGGTGTAGGGGGTGCTGCGGAGGAGTCCACAGATGAGACTCGTGATGTAGGCTCGGGATGTGGCTCCTCATCGAAGTCAGAAAGTGATATCCGATCGTTATGCGACATAGCTGTGACATTTCAACGTTAGTACAAATCATATAAGTTATGCAAATGCAATTTTCATGTCCTGTTTCTATGGCTATAGTCTAGGCTCACTAATGCAACTAAGTTCGCTCTAACCAATGGCTCTAATACCAATCTGTCACACCCCGCCTAGGGCGGAAACACGAGGTGTAATGATTCATGGTGTTTATAGCTTTTAATTACATCGAACGGCTTCTAATAACACTCATAAATAAAAGGTTTTAATTTATTAAAAGAAAAAACATAAATTGTTTCCAAAGACATTACATGCCAAAATGCCATACTTGAAAATCCAGTTCGTATGGTTTTTCATACATCGAGTTTATCAGCTATGACCTAGACATCCCTAGGTTATAACGGGAAAACTCCAAAAGGGTTCCTACAAGCATGCATGTCCGTACTCCTTGACCCTAGTTACCTGAGAAAAACATGCTTAAAAAAAGTCAACATAAAGTTGGTGAGTTCACAGGTTTAAGTAAATAGTTTCTGTTAGATCACAAGATTTCAAGTTGTTTATTGTTCACCCGAACAATTTCTGTCTTACTATTATTAATTAAAACAATAGTATAAGTATGTTATTATTACCATGAGCTCCCGTAACAGAAACTTGACGTCTATAGTTAGTGTTGTCTGTAGCTGACGTCTCGTTGAACAACTGGGGATACTTAAGTCTCATCAGGTCTTCGCGTTCCCAAGTGAACTCTGGTCCTCGTTTAGAGTTCCATCTGACTTTCACTATGGGGATGCGACTTCTTTTCAGTCTCTTAACTTCCCTATCCATGATTTCTACTGGTTGTTCCATAAAGTAGAGTTTGTCGACGATTTGAATCTCCTCAAGTGGTATAACAAGGGTTTCATCTGATAAGCACTTCTTTAGGTTTGACACGTGGAATGTGTAGGGTACACCACTGAGTTCTTGAGGTAACTTCAGTAGGTAAGCCACAGGACCTATTCTTACTAAGATTTCAAAAGGTTCGATGGCATCAGACACATGTCCTGGATACATGTAGGGCATTCGTCAGCCCTAGTGACGCGTGGTCGGTGGCGGACCGCCATGTGCCCACACGGTCTGCTACAGACGTGTGGCGCTTCTGCCTTGCATGGCCACTACGTGTCACGCATGCAGACAACATGGGGCGGTAGCGGACCGCCATGGTCCTGGCTAGCGGTCCGCTATGGGGTTAGGACTGGCCTATAAGTAGAGAGCTCCATTTCTCACTTTTCACAACACCACCAAAACATCCTCCCGAGTTCTCTCTGCTCCCGAGCCATTCCCGAGATGTTCCGTTGTCCCGACTCCCGTGTCGTTCCTTCCAGTTCGACTGACTTTCTCGAAGCGTTTAAGAGCCGAAGGAACCCGAGGAACGAATAGAAGTGCAAGTTGAGGTGCTAGAGCCCTAAGAGCTGATTCTAAGAGTCGAGTAGCACTAAGTTCATTATCTTTCAACCTCCCGCTTCTAAACCAAGGTGTATACTCATTCACGTTGTGAATACGAGTCTGTAAAAAATGATTTGAAGCCGTGAGTGTGCTACAAACACTCTCACGTAAAAGATAAAACTGTTTATGTTTTACAACAATGGCAAAAACACGAGAATTAAATACTTATTCATATAATCCCCATAAGTGGGTTGAAATAAACCCATGGGATGGTATTACCCAAGAAGTGTATGTAATGTTTGATCAAGTTTTTATTCTCGCTCAGGATTCGTGGTGGCCGGGTGGGGTTGGCATGTATATCCATAGGGCCGCATAACCCCCGAGTATGTGACCAATGTATACATATATATAAGAACAAAAATAAGTTATGTGTTCGCTAGATTCCAGGCGATGAAAGTGTTTAATTGTTTAATTTAACTGTTTTTGCTAGGATTACGAAATTTTTTAAGGTCATACAGTATTCACCAGCACATAGCTGACGTTCATTTTTAAATGTTTTCAGGAAAAGATTGAAATGACCTCAACATACCGGGACCGGCTACGGCCTAAGTCCCGGGGACAGTTTTGTTGCATAGCCGGGTCGGGCCACACACCTAGACCCGGTGCAACCCAAATATATGTTATACAGGTTCGTGCTATGCACAGGAAGAACCTGAGAAAAAGGACAAGGTTAAGGTGCCCAAAGGATTCTGACTCCCTAGGAAGAATACCTTATTGTAGATTTTACTGACTTTGGTCAGGGTTTTGATTTCAAATCAACTGTACAAACGATCGGGTTTTATACCCAAGTATTTTAAAGAAATAATGTTTTGTCTACACCACGAGATTCTGATATTTACAAAACCAACCTTTGAGTTTGAGATGATTGATAAAAAGATCATTTTTGTTAAAAACCATTATTCCGCTTCACAAAACAAACTCTAAATCATAGCAGGTACCGAAGGTGCCAACTGACGTCGCGACCCGGTAAATCCCTGGGGTGCCCGAGGCGGGGTGTGACAGGTTATGTGGGGTGCCTTACAAATGACAACCTATCACCTATTTATACTTGTTTAGGGCTGGTCTAGATGCTTCTCAATCTAGACCATTCTATGCATATTTAATACAAGTCTAAATATAGAGTATTCCATCAAAATATAAAGCAAATTATGGTTGTTCTAGAGTGTTCCTGGCAACAGCTTTGGGGCTGATTTGTGCATCCATTCTAGGCCCTTCTTGGGATGATATTGAGCCATCCAATCTGCCATATCTCGTAGAGAATTTCATGGGCTATTCCGGAGAGTTCCGGGCAACCCTAGATGCCTCTAAACGTGTCCGGAACCTTCCGGAACTCGGGTGTTGCGACATGACTTTAGGCGGGTCGTGACATTAAGCTGACTTGTTTTAGCATGTGTGTTAGGTTAAAGAGTTGTTAAGGAAAGGATTAGCCGATGAAGGTTACTTGGACGAAGAGATTGACATCCGGCATAGAAATACTTACAGACAGATTATGTGTAGTTTTGTTTATCTATGATGTCAAAGAGTAAATCCAACGTACGAGGTAATCCGGGAGTCGGGGCATCTCACTACAAAACATATATAAGCATATACAAAGAGCTAAACTAAGCCATGATATAAACTCAGCTCAAGGAAAGCTTCAAGTGCCACTAATGTGTATATATTCGGCGACATAGTATTTAAAAACATATCAAGCCATTTTCAACACTCTTCAATTCACTGTAGATTTCGGATACTGTTACCTCAAGTCTAAAATTTTAAATTAAAAAGTGGATCTTTATTAATTTAAGCAGTGGGATAAAAAATTATACTTATAATAAAAATGATCAACTGTTAGAGATAAAACCTGAATTAGAACCCCGTATAGTTTCATATGTTGGGTTAATCTTGGTACATAATGATTATTGCTGAAAAAAATTGATTTCTTTTCAAGTGTCTATTTGATTTTATTTTTAAAATTCCTAAATTGATTCATTAAAATTTATACGTTTTCATAATTGTTATGATTTCAGATTTTAAATCTTAAATTACGGAGAACGGTTGTTACATAAAATATCCCTCGTCTTTAACAGAATTAGGACAAAAATTAATTATATTTTTAAATTTTTTTTTCTAAAATTTAATTTAATGAATCAACCAAAATGGGGATAAAAGGAAATAAATTACTTCAAAACTTTCGGCTATAATGATATGACAAAAAATACCATACGACCCAACAAATTATTACAAATATTAGATCTTTAAATATGTAAATATATAATTAAAAGTTTTTTATTTGGATCCTACCTGTCTATAAAATTATTTTCAGTTTTTAGAATTCATAAAAATATGATTATACTTTTTAAATGATAATAAACAAAATTTTAAATTCAAAAATCTCTAGACAAAAATTGAAACAAATAATTAATTTAGTTGTCTAAAATAGTGGAGTTAATTATGAATATGAGAGAGAGGCGGAAAACTAGTATGAGGAGGTCTAGAAATGTGCCAAGTGTCCTCCTAGTTAGTCATTTATTAGATAGTATAGATATAAGTAGTCGGAAGGTGATTGACCCCGTATATTTTTCAAGGATGACCCAATAACAAAAACAAGAGAAAATAAAGCCGAATCCGCTATGTAGCCGGATAGTTAATGCGCTTCTTATCCAAAATAAACGTTAAGGGTTTGAAACTGGGAGGCGTTTCTAAAGTAACCTTTTTGGGTTTTCCCCCCTTTTTTAACTTCTAACCATAACAGCCTTTTTTAAAACCCTAATGAGCTTAGGGGAAGTGGCGCGGGTAGGGGAAGTGGGGTATAGACTGGATCTACGTGATGAGCTGGGATTCATCCTAATTTCCACGGGTCACACTTGCGAAAGTGTTTGGCCGACGACACAGCCCATGTGCCACTCTCGGACATCGAGGTGGATAACCGTCTAAACTATATTGAAGTACCCGTGGCCATAACCGATAGAAAGGAAAAACAATCGCAAAGCAAAGTAATATGGTTTGTAAAGGTATAGTGGAAACACCGACAGGGTTCAGAGGCCAATTGGGAAAAGGAGGAAGAAATGAAGGAGTCATACCCGCAACGGTTCGACTTATAACAAGTTTTGAGGACGAAACCACTTGTATGGTGGGTAGACTTGTAATATCCCGAAAACCCGACTCGCTTAATGGGTCGAGGGATGGTTCGAAGGAAAGAAAGAAAAAGGAAAAGAAAAGGGAAAATGGGCTTAGGCCCATTAGAGGCAATGGTGAAGGGTTTAAGATCCTTAAGGGCTGCCCTAGCCATCCACCATCACCTTCACGACCCCAACTTCGTAGAGAGAGAAAGAGAGCTTTCTAGAGAGAGAAAGTCAAGAAAAGCTTCAAATAGCTTGAAAATCTGCTTCAAGTGGTTGCTCCAGTGTTTGTGAGGAAGATTACACGAGGAAACGTTTGATTTGAGGTATGGATAGAACCTAAAACCTCTAATTTTCCTTTTAAATGGGTTTTGGGGTAAAACTAGGGTTTTCATCTCAAGGTAAGGATATTTACATGTAAAATTGGGTGTAAAGCCCAGATCTATGAATATGGAGGTTAAAAAAAAGTTTTGGACGTAAAAAATTACGAACTTGGGTGGAAAACGGGCCTGTTTGGAGATGGTGTTCATCAGGCGACAATGCCAGTGTTGCAACCTTCACGTGGCGACACTTGACGTGGTTGAGGCTGGGGTGATAGTGTTGTGCCCATGAAATCCAATGATTGGACACGTGTCATTCCCTGGCGATACTTGGTGTGTCGCCAAAGACATTTGGCGACATTGATGTCACACCCTAAAAATCCACCTGCGGGGTTTTACCACGAGGCGCGTGACATACCAGGATCTCAGTCATTAGTTACACGGAACGACTCTATATGAATTTGAATAAAATACCATTGCTGCTCATAGTCACGAGACAACAATCCTTAAGTTTGAAAATGTCGCGAAAGCGTAACTAAAATCCAATTCAAGTAAAAGTCAAACGCGCAAAACAAGGCGCCCAAACCATGCAGTTTAAGTAAGTAAAATAAATTCTGTGTTTGAAATATGATGAGACTCCATGCATGTCCTATGCTCGTGCTCAATACCTTAGCGACCTGAGAAAAACATGCTAAAAGTGTCAACACAATGGTTGGTGAGTTCATAGAGATGTAAGTAAATAAAAAGTTCAATGTTTGCTAGATAGTGTAATTAATGTATACCAATAGATAGCTAGTCTATGTCATGCTACTACAAGTGTTCGAAACCGAAGCTGACTGTTTGTGTTTGTTTGCCTTCCGCCATGTCTACCGAACAATGGCAAATGTCTAGGCTAATCTTACACCCGTTCGACCTCCAGTCAAGTTAGCGCTACTAACTCGGGTGAGGCTTGTCAAAACCCAGTAGTACAAGTCAAAATCACCTCGCTATGTTCCAATACTAACGGTTCGAGAATGTAAGGACTTATTGGTATGTTTGTACTTTAGTAAGAAAGCGATAATACAATAATACAAAACCAAAAATGTTTGCGTGCATGCTTTCTCCCTCAAAAAGGAAAGTAAGTAAAGATAGGGGCCATGAAACTAACATGAGTTTGAATGCAAGTGACAGCTAAGTAAAACAGCTGAACCTCTAACTGCCACCTATAATTCATAGTCTATAAGTGCGTGTTCGTGCAAGTTGATACGAACCCTTTGTATCCAAACAATACCATTGTTTAAGTGTTTAGAAAAGGTTTGCAAGTTTGACTCAAGTTTGACCCGACGACCCGTTGGTGACACTTTGTATGAAATTATGTTTGTTCAGTATAACAATACTACATTATACACGCACGATCATGATGTAGCATTTAGCAACAAATCCTATTTGTTCTATCAAGATAGCAAGTTTCCATAATTAGTAGGCTTCTATAAATAGAAAGTTTCCATAAATAGTAAGCATGTTCAAGATTCATGTTTCCAGGAATTATCATTATTAATATGTTTGTATGATTACTCTGACATGCTCAAGATCGTCACATCACATACCAATTGCATAGAACATAACATGTAACTCATTATTCAAGACAAAGTTTCTATCTTTAATAACCTATGAGAGATATGCATGATTTCAACACATTGTTATTCTGTTCTAACTAACATGTACCAATCATTAAACCATGTCATGCATGTATAATTAGCAAGCTATGAACACTTTAGACAATTAAATTTTGCTCTTTTAGTAAGTTTGCAAAACCGAGCTAGGTATTAGAAATCTAGTTTCACAATTCACTTATACATGGATCAAGTAGCATATAAACCTCATCATATCATTCAACACATGTCTAGTATGCAGGATATAATTCCTAAAAAGTTCTCTTTTAGTAAGTTTGCAAAACCGAGCTAGGTATTAGAAATCTAGTTTCACAATTCACTATAAGGTGCTCTGGCAATAGGTGCTGCTCCGGTTGTGGTCATCTCTATCTGTTTACTAAAGTTCTCAGAAATAAAACTCATACCGGCACTGGTATCCAATAGTACATAAGCAAAATGATAGTTTAAAGGAAACATACCGGTAACAACATTGTGGTCCTTTCGAGCTTCTCCTGAGCCGATCACGAAGGCCTGACCCTTCGCACCATTTCCGTTATTATTCCCATTACCACCTAATGGTTATTGCCATTACCGTTCCCATTTCCGGTTTTCTTTAGCTGAGGGCGGTTCCTTTTAAAATGCCCCTCTTTATCGCACTCAAAGCATCCCTTGGGTGCGTCACCTGTTGGTGTCTGTTTAGCCTGTAGATCTGCTCGACAATCCTTAGCTGAATGGCCCATTTTTTCCGCACCTTTGGCAACGGTACTTGTCACATGCCCCATTGTGATGAAAGTTACATTTATGCACTTCGGGTACTTACCAGCGTATGTACCCTGATTCTGTTGAGTAGAGCTAGACTGTGGGTGGTTCGTAGTAGGCTCAAACTTTAGCTGTTGCTGCTGATGCTGGGGTGGGTTGGACTGAGAATATTTGAAGTGCGTACTGTCGAATTTACGCTTGTTGTCAGTCAGCTTAGAAACCGCTTTTCTGGGAGGTAGTGCGCACTGAGCGACTGCCTTGTCAGTCAACCTGTGAGCTAAACGGATAGTTTGCTGGACAGTGGAGGGGTTTGATGATGTTACCATACTCTAGATTTGAGGGACTAGGCCCTATATATACCTCTCAATACGCTTATACACTGGGTGAACATCTGCGGGCACAAAGTAGCTAGCTCATGAGAGCGGGTGGTGTAGGCTTCGATCTCATACCCTTCCATTTTGATATTCCAGAACTCGACCTCAAGCTTCCGCAACTCATCGTGATGGCAGTATTCTTCTTTCAGCATGGTCTTAAATTCCCCCCATGGCAAAGTGTTTCCCATTTCCAAAGTTAGCATTTGTACCAAGGAGTTCCACCAGGTAAGGGCTGGACCCTCTAGTGTGCCAGATGCATACTTCACCTGGTTGGCTTGCGAGAAATTGCACATGGCAAAAACCGACTCAGTTTTCTCCATCCAATGGAGTAGACCTACTGCTCCCTCAGCTCTACTAAAAGTGAGGGGCTTGAAGTCCATAAAGGTCTTGTAAGTGCAGACCTGCTGATTATTGTTCAGACCTGGATGAAAGACAAAGAATATGTTTAGGAATATTGGATTCGATAATGAGTTTAGAATGAGTGCTGACTCACTGGGGTCGACAAATGATAGGTTTACCTCCAACCGGGTTGGCTTCTAAGGCTTCAGCCACACGTTCATTAATCAAAGCGGTGAGTTCTGCTGCGGTCAGATTGATGTTACCGCGTCCGCCGTTACGTCCACCTCATCATCCAGACATGATCTTTACATTCACAAATATATAATAATGAGAAAAATATATCGCATATTATCATCATACAAGTACAAGTGAATAAAAGAAAACTAAACCACAACATCTAACATTTCAATATTAATCCTTGATAAAATAAATTGTAAAGGCTACAAAGTAATTTCAATCAAACATCAAAATCCAGAAACATCTGTTGGATGGGAACAACCCTGCCCATCTAGGTTTAAATAAAGCAAATAACTAAAATGATAGTCTGTCAATCATCATCACTGTCAACTGAAGTCACATCAGAAACAGCATCATCATCCTCATCCTGCTCCTCCTTGAGCTCATCCTCCAGCGCAACCTCCGCGGCGTTAGCAGCCTCGACCTGTCCCTCCATGTCATCGATCCTAGCTCCCACTGCCTCGAGGTTAAGGTGCTACACGTGCACTTGTGCCTGCAGCTCATGGAATGCTGTCGCAGAGTTTTCTTGTACAATATTTAATCTAACTTGATTCTTAATCAGCATCTCTACCCTCTTATCAGTCTGGTATTCACGCTGCAACAGTCCGGTCACCTGCAGCCTCACGCATGTTGTCTATCTCTCTGTCCATCTTAGTTACGAAGGCAGCTAAAACCTGGTCGAGTGGATACCTCAGCAGTGGCAAGACTCGCGAAGACGAAGAGGAAGAAGAAGGAATGTCAACAGTGAGTGGGGGTGGGACCTGCTCCTCGCGGATCCAGCTCCTGATCCTGTCAGGATACCAATCCCAGTTCCACGTGTTGTCTCCGACACGCACATGAAAAGGCTCGTCATGCACTATAGCATCATCGATAGGTGTCAATCTCTGCCTCTTAGGCTCTAGAGAAGGTATTGTGGGAACCTCGGGTTCCTGATCGACTGGGGATGTAGGTGACTTAGGTGAAGAAGACATTTCCTGTAGTGTGATGAATAAACGACATGTATGAGTGTAAGTGTTGTGTAACTAATGCATATATGTGGTTATAGTCTAGTATGCAAATCCTAGTTCACAATGGCTCTGATACCAATCTGTCACACCCTCAAAATCCGCGTGTGGGGTTTTACCGCGAGGCGCGTGACATACCAGGATCTCAGTCATTAGTTACACGGAACGACTCTATATGAATTTGAATAAAATACAATTGCTGCTCATAGTCACGAGACAACAATCCTTAAGTTTGAAAATGTCACGGAAGCATAAATAAAATCCTATGCAAGTAAAAGTCAAATGCGCAAAACAAGGCGCCCAAACCAAGCAGTTTAAGTAAGTAAAATAAATTCAGTGTTTGAAATATGATGGGACTCCATGCAAGTCCTATGCTCGTGCTCAATACCTTAGCAACCTGAGAAAAACATGCTAAAAGTATCAACACAATGGTTGGTGAGTTCATAGAGATGTAAGTAAATAAAAAGTTTGATGTTTGAAAGATAGTGTAATTAATGTTTACCGATAGATAGCTAGTCTATGTCATGCTACTACAATTGTTCAAAACCGAAGCTGACTGTTTGTGTTTGTTTGCCTTCCGCCATGTCTACCGAACAATGGCAAATGTCTAGGCTAATCTTACACCCGTTCGACCTCCAGTCAAGTTAGTGCGACTAACTCGGGTGGGGCTTGTCAAAACCCAGTAGTACTACTCAAAATCACCTCGCTATATTCCAATACTAACGGTTCGAGAATGTAAGGACTTATCGGTGTGTTTTCACTTTATTAAGCAAGTGATAATACAATAATAGAAAACCCAAAATGTTTGCGTGCATGCTTTCTCCCCCAAAAAGGAAAGTAAGTAAAGATAGGGGCCATGAAACTCACCTGAGTTTGAATGCAAGTGAAAGGTAAGTAAAACAGCTGAACCTCTAACTGCCACCTATAATTCATAGTCTATAAGTGCGTGTTCGTGCAAGTTAATACGAACCCTTTGTATCCAAACAATACCATTGTTTAAGTGTTTAGAAAAGGTTTGCAAGTTTGACTCAAGTTTGACCCGACGACCCGTTGGTGACACTTTGTATGAAATTATGTTTGTTCAGTATAACAATACTACATTATACACACATGATCATGCTGTAGCACTTAGCAACAAATCCTATTTGTTCTATCAAGATAGCAAGTTTCCATAATTAGTAGGCTTCTATAAATAGAAAGTTTCCATAAATAGTAAGCATGTTCAAGATTCATGTTTCTAGGAATTATCATTATTAATATGTTTGTATGATTACTCTGACATGCTCAAGATCGTCACATCACATACCAATTGCATAGAACATAACATGTAACTCATAATTCAAGACAAAGTTTCTATCTTTAATAACCTATGAGAGATATGCATGATTTCAACACATTGTTATTCTGTCCTAACTAACGTGTACCAATCATTAAACCATGTCATACATGTATAATTAGCAAGCTATGAACACTTTAGACAATTAAAGTTTGCTCTTTTAGTAAGTTTGCAAAACCGAGCTAGGTATTAGAAATCTAGTTTCACAATTCACTTATACATGGATCAAGTAGCATATAAACATCATCATATCATTCAACACATGTCTAGTATGCAAGATATAATTCCTAAAAAGTTCTCTTTTAGTAAGTTTGCAAAACCGAGCTAGGTATTAGAAATCTAGTTTCACAATAAGGTGCTCTGGCAATAGGTGCTGCTCCAGTTGTGGTCATCTCTATCTGTTTACTAAAGTTCTCAGAAATAAAACTCATACCGGCACTAGTATCCAATAGTACAGAAGCAAAATGATAGTTTAAAGGAAACATACCGGTAACAACATTGTGGTCCTTTCGAGCTTCTCCTGAGCCGATCACGAAGGCCTGACCCTTCGCACCATTTCCGTTATTATTCCCATTACCACCTGATGGTTATTGCCATTACCGTTCCCATTTCCGGTTTTCTTCAGCTGAGGGCGGTTCCTTTTAAAATGCCCCTCTTTATCGCACTCAAAGCATCCCTTGGGTGCGTCACCTGTTGGTGTCTGTTTAGCCTGCAGATCTGATCGACAATCCTTAGCTGAATGGCCCATTTTTTCCGCACCTTTGGCAACGGTACTTATCACATGCCCCATTGTGATGAAAGTTACATTTATGCACTTCGGGTACTTACCAGCATATGCACCCTAATTCTGTTGAGTAGAGCTAGACTGTGAGTGGTTCTTAGTAGGCTCAAACTTTCGCTGTTGCTGCTGATGCTGGGGTGGGTTGGACTGAGAATATTTTAAGTGTGTATTGTCGAATTTACGCTTGTTGTCAGTCAGATTAGAAACCGCTTTTCTGGGAGGTAGTGCGCACTGAGCGACTGCCTTGTTAGTCAACCTGTGAGCTAAACAGATAGTTTGCTGGACATTGGTGGGGTTTGATGATGTTACCATACTCTGGATATGAGGGACTAGGCCCTATATATACCTCTCAATACGCTTATACACTGGGTCACCATCTGCGGGCACAAAGTAGCTAGCTCATGAGAGCGGGTGGTGTAGGCTTCGTGTAGGTCCCTCGGGTGTGGTGGATCGTCACATGCAAGTGGTCTACTAGTCGGACCGGGTGCGGAATACCCATGACTAGGTGGAGAGTCAAACTGAACAAAGTAAACCGAACACAAGAGTCACAATAATCGTTCTTTGTATTATAAACACTCGACGGTTACAGAGAGAATACAAGCTGTGTACTTAGCAAAACTGAGTTCGTCTGAACAAATGGTTCTGCGTACTTAGCTTCTGTGAACCTATCCTATTTATACTGACCTGATGCCTGCGCACTTAGTAAGTGCGCAGGACCAATTACTCCTGCGTACTTAACAAGTACGCATAGGTCTTCCTGCGTACTTGATAAGTACGCAGGAGCTTTCTACTGCGCACATACAAGTGCGCACAACACTTGGAAGAAATCAACAACACATTATGTAAACGTAAATACAACTCGATAAACTATTACATAATGACTCTTACATACAAAGACAAAATACAGACATTAGACATACAAACCTAGACTCTATCCAGAGTGTTGTCACAGGAAAGTGCATCAACAAACTCCCCCTTGACAACAGCTCGGGATCTTCATCGTCTTCAGTCTTCAATCTTCAGTCTTCACAGCACTGCTTCCTTAGCTTCCATCTTCTTTTTGTAATCAAGACAGAACTTGATTAACTTGTCGTATTTGGCCGAGAGAAGCTTTGTCCATTCGTCAGTGTGGATGCAGAATTTGTCTGCTAGTACCTCCAGATCGTTCACAGAGAAATTGATGAAGCAGACTTCATCAAAAACCCTGATCACTTCCTTTGGCACTGTGTTTCCACTATCTGACTTACCTTTACCCATGATCACAGCCTCGCCCGTTTTTGGATCAACGTACAGTACCACATGTCACCAAGAATATCATGAGGTAACTTGCTCAGGGGAATCTTAGTTTCACATCGTACTGGCTTGTATACCAATCTCTTTAACGGCTTCTTAGTCACAGGATGCACTGCATGCTTATCCTTGACTCTTCTGGGCACCTGAGGCTTGAGATACTCATACTTTCCCGATCTTGCTTCACGCTATAGTATACTCCACAAACCCATTGCTACTGCATGATTCGAATGATTCAGCAGGTCGCGGTTTGCAAGGTTAACTAGGTCGTACCTGGGCAAAGAGTTGAACGCCTCACTGGTTGGTTTCAAGTATTGAACCCCTCCAGATCTTTTGATGGCGAACAACTGCTTGTCCTCCTCAAACCTGACAGCTAAGATCATACCTGTCGCTCCATACTTGTCTTTGATAGACGTCTTTTGCCACACTGGAGCTGGACCCTTTGTAGATGCAGAAGGCATGTCTTTCTCTTTTTGTGCCTCGAGGTCCACAGGTATAGGGTCGACCGGGGGGGGCATCAGTTGTAGCTTCAACATTACTAGCTGTATCAACTGAGCCTGTGTCTGTTTCGAGTAGAGATTCGAGCGATGGTATTTCAAAGATCTCACCATCCTCTAACTCATACTCTAGATCCCCGTCGCCCTTGGGAATCTCGATTATCACATCATCATCATCGTTCCAATCATCACCAGAGTCGATCTCTCCTTCTTCCAGATTAAGGAGAGCATCGATCTGTGCTTCTTTAGAATAGTCAGGCTCGAGACATAGAATCTCGCCAGCCACTGACTTCCCTTTATCACCACCACCACCACCTCCTAAGGTATCACCACCCTCTTGCGTAGTAGACTCCCCCTCAGCCATTGACGTAGTAGAGATGGGCACAATTGCCGAAGCTTGGTGCTCACCTCCACTAGGACCGACTTCAGGATCCTTGTCTTTGTCATCATCCTTAGTCAAATCGACTGGATGACAACCCTCTGCACCAGTGGATTTTCCTTTTTCCTTCTCCCCCTGAGCACCTAGCTTCTCGGTCAGTTCTGCAATCAATTTGACCATAGTAGCTTGCTCCTGCCTTTGAGCATCCAGCCTTAGCTCAATAGAAGTTTTGTGGGCCAGAATCATGTCATTCGTCTTCATTAATAATTCATTCTGCACCATCACATTCTTCAGCCGTTCATCAGTCCCCGTTCTCTGGCTACGTAGAATCCTAACTTCATCTGCCAGAGAGTTTATCTGTGCTTGTTGAGCATCAGAATCCTCTTTTGACTTTTGAATAGTCTTCAACAAGCCAGCAACTTGGGTTTCTAGCATATCGATCCTAGCTACATTTGGATCCGGATGCCTAGATGATGAGGCTTCGGCGTTGTGAATGGGGGAAGAGAAGATTGTGTCAAAGTCGAACCCCTGTAAGATGTCACCATAATTAAAGGGTTGACCTGACGGCTCTTTGGTGGGTGTTGGGGTTGGGGATGGTATGATGTGAGTGGGTGTTATGGTTGGGGTGACTGTGACTGACTCCGTGAGAAGTGGAGCAGTCACCGTCACCTGGACGGTTGGAATAGGGAGGGTCACCATCACAGGAATCACCTCTGTGACCGCCATGACCGCCACATCTGCTTGTACCAGTGGCCTTCTCCTCCTACTAAACAGTTGCCGTGCTGGCATGGTAGATTCTGGAATGGCAGCCTCAACTTGTACTGGTTGCACCGTTGGAATCTCTTCAACCCTGGGGATGGCAACCTCTTACCTATCGCCCCTTTTCTTGTTGGTGCTCTCATGCCTCTGTCTTTGTAAAGCAGCGTCAGAGTCGGAATCCGGCTCATATTCGCTGCTGGAGCTTTGTCTCTTTCTTTTTGAAGACGACGCAGGCTGGGTTACCTGTGCCTGTCTCCTCGGATGTGCCTGTGATGGTGCATCATCGGAATCAGAAGAATCTGATTCTGTAGCCTCCGAATCGGATTCCTCAGCACCACCAACACCACCTTCATCATCACCCTCATCATTACCTTCATCATTACCTTCATCATCCTCATTCTCTTCATCTTGTTCCTCATCAGAGTGATCACTCATCTCTGGTCCCGAGTTGGGACTATACCAGTTCCAGTCCTCCGGAGCGACGTATGCTTCATTCAATAGGTGGCCAAAGAGTTCAGTGTGCTCAGGAGTAGGTTCTACACTGCCTGGCTTTAGAAACTGTGCAAAAACTCTCTTGTCCACCCTTTTAACTTGCAATCTCTCCCCGATAGCACGTAGGTTTGGCAACGCATCATCGATCAGTAGTTGCACAAACCTCGGGTATAACAGGAATCTAAACCTCTCCGCTGTATTGATCTGATCATTGATTGCTTTGAAAATGAAGCGGGAGAAGTTGTAGCCCCTATTGAGAGACAAGCCCACCATGGCTGCTGCAAGGTCATGACCCATGGCATCTTTCCCTGCTTTCCTGGACGAGATGAACATGATCATGATGTGGGCAAAGTAACGCCACTGATCTAATACCCACATCTTCTTGTAAGAAGCATAGTCCCTTGCCCCGACATATCCCATTCTCTGCCTCCAACACCCATCCACGTAGTAATCTGGATAGGATGTCGGGTCGGTGGCAAGGTCTCTGAACTGCAGTACTCGTCTGATTGTATCTTCAGAGATTGCAATAGCCCGACCATCAACAGTAGCCCTTATGACATTAGGGGATACTGTGCAATCGTGCTCTGCAGTCTCCCAGAATTGTTCTAAGTATGGTCTTGAGACTGTTGGATTAGCCGAGATTGCATAACTTATTTTAGATCTGTTCAGAAAGTCCACAATCTCTCTATATTGTAAGGCTGCCCCTTTCCATTCTGGTTCAGTGTGTGCCAACAGATTGAATTCGTCAGTGAATGCACGAGCCATTATCTGCAAACACACACAGAAAACATAATCAGAACAATTTATAACAATGGAAATAGACACACAGGACATAGAATAGTAGTCACACTTTGTAAAAAATTTCAGACTTTGAAAAATTTTCTAAGTGTTGGTCCTGCGCACTTAGCAAGTGCGCATGATTTTACTCTTGCGTACTTAACAAGTACGCAGGAATTACTTCTTGCGTACTTGCTAAGTGCGCAAGAACAACCCTTAGCAAAAATTTCAAAGATTTAAATTCGTTCAAAATGCGGGTTGATTAGGTAGCCACTAGGTCGGAATCAGGGATTCGAACCTATGGTACCATTATCAACATCATTAACCACTAAGTCATGATCAAATTTTGACCTAGGTCGTCGAACGACCCACTGACGGTTCGACTTCAACCCGTCGGATCGATCGATGACCAAAGGGAAAAATGGAGGATCGATTAGGCATCCTAATAACTTGTTAGAGACACTAGTTACCCAAACAACCCATTTTACCCCAAAAATTTTATGGATTTAACCTAAAAATTCTAAGTCAAAAAAATCGGTCCAAAAAAACACGAATCTATGGATGGAATCGGCCTAGATTCTCACCAAAGAGATGAAATACGAAGATGATAATGTGGACGGGATGAAAAACGGGTTTGAACACACTCGATTTTGAGAGAAAAATCGCAGGGGGGGAAAAATTTTGGGTTTGAATGAGAAAACCAGAAAATTTTCTAAGTGTCAAACTTATACCCCACTGATATTGTTCGTGCATACTTGCTAAGTGCGCACGAATTAACTCTTGCGTACTTAACAAGTACGTAGGAATTAACTCTTGTGTACTTGCTAAGTGCGCAAGTCTTACTTCGTGCGTACTTGACAAGTGCGCAGAAACTTTAAGTGCGCAATTTTCAACTCAGAATTATGAAGATTGTCAAGTCAAATAACGAACAAGATAAAAATATTCAATCGGGAGGATTCAAATACAATTCATGAAGGTTAAACATAAAATATTTTTGGCCTTTTCTGAATTAAACTTAAACAATGCATAAACTTAAAATCTTTTTGTTCTTTTCTAGATAGAAATATACAAGTATTCACACAAGCTATTTTTGATCAAAGACACGAGCAGAGGATCATATCAGACTAATTTTTAGCAAAAACGATACAATATAAACATCAAAGAATATGGGATCATGTCATGTATTACTCTTTATTCTTACGTAATAAGCAAATAAACAAGTAATTCAAGTTGACAATATTATAAGATTTGAAACTATATGCATCTTTGTATCATGTTCTTGTGTATTAAGTTATTAATTATAAAATATACAACGTGTACCCCACTTAAATGCTATGATATTTTGCACTATCTCAAGGCATCTAAGATTTTTCCAATGATATTCTTAATTTTCATAATGAAGTTACATCAATTAGCACAGAAAAATCAAGCAGAATCCATGAGGATTATCAAGAATCATAAGATTCAGAATCGAGTGATTCAATTGTCTTGGTTTCATGTGATTTTCTTCTTTGAATATCGGTATGATGATTCGGGATAAGGAACATGGTGTTTGATTATAAGGTAACGGGATCCAACTTTTATCTGGATTTGATTTCAATGAACCAGGAATGATTCAAGGGTGAATACATGCTCAACGGTTGATGTAGAGACATGTCTTGATTCAATCTCTCCTTGCATACTTGTGAGTATGGGCAGTGAGATGAACCGCATTAATTGTGCTAACAACATAACCCGAAACTGATCTCAAAAGAAAATTATTGCCAAAATCTAACATCCTTTATCTGATAATGATCTTTTCTATTCTTTTACACACACACACTTGCAAATATGGGTTCAAATCACAGTTGTAATTTAGATTTAGTTTCCACACTACTAGTGATTCAAAGACGCATACAGCCTACTGACAATTCAAATTACTTGTAAGTAAACAGATTAAAAACATAATAATTTAAACAATTAAGTAAACATGACGCAATCATTTCCCATGAGCAGTCTATGATGGTTAGATCATTTCAGATGTACTATCATTTCCTCGTTTCTCAAGTGAACTTTTGAAATTTTCTCCATTTTCTAATTTTTTTTTATTTTTTTTTATTTTTTTTTTATTTTTGTAAAGTATTTTAAACTAACAGAACTATACAGAAAAATTTAAAAGAAATAAAATTTAACTTCCATGAATTGAATTGATTTAAGAAAATTAATTTTTCACTCGGGATTGAACATTCCTATCAAGTTGACAAGATGCTCAAAACGGGACCGATCAAATGCCTTTGTGAAAAGGTCAGCAAGATTGTCATCCGTGTGAACCTTTACAAGTTCAATTAAATGCTTTTCAGCACAATCACGGATGAAATGATGGCAAATTTCAATATGCTTAGTTTTGGAATGTTTCACCGGGTTATTTGTGATGGACATGGTGGCATTGTTGTCAATGAATAAAGGAGTTCCAGTGAAGTTCAAGCCGTAGTCTCGCAATTGCTGCTGAATCCACAATATCTGAGAACAACCGCTAGCTGCAGCAATGTATTCTGCTTCACAAGTTGAGACAGAAACCGTTGACTGCTTCTTGCACTGCCAGGAGACCAGTCTGTCTCCCAAGAATTGACATCCGCCAGAAGTTGACATTCTATCAAGGTTACAACCGCCATAATCTGAATCAGTGTAGGCTTTGAAGTCGAATGACTGCTGCTTGGAGTACCAAAGACCCAATCGCGGTTTCCCTTTCAGGTATCTGAAAATCCTCTTCACAGCTATCATATGTGACTCCTTCGGTTGAGACTGAAACCTTGAGCACAAGCATACAGCAAACATAATATCGGGTCTTGAAGCTGTGAGATACATAAGTGATCCGATCATCCCACGGTACAACCTGCTGTCTACATCCTTCCCATCTTTGTCAGGATGCAAACCATGATTGATTGGGATTGGTGTGCCATAAGTAGTGCTATCACTCATCTTGTATTTTGATAAGATGTCCTGCACGTACTTAGTTTGATGTAGATAAATGCCATCCTCTCTTTGACTGACTTGCAGACCCAGGAAGAACGACAGTTCACCCATATTGCTCATTTCAAACTTGGACTTCATCACCTTTTCGAAATCCCTACACATCCCTTCATTGGTCGACCCAAAAATGATGTCGTCAACATATACTTGCACAAGAAGAATGTCACCTCCTGCTTTCCTTATGAAGAGAGTCGAGTCAATCTGCCCACGGTCGAAACCATTAGACAGTAAATGCTTTGATAGTGTCTCATACCATGCCCTCGGTGCTTGATGAAGACCATAAAGTGCTTTGTCGAGCTTGTACACTTTATTGATATTATGCGGATCTTCAAAATCGGGAGGTTGAGTGACATAGACTTCTTCATGAACTTTACCATAAAGGAAAGCACTCTTCACATCAAGTTGGTAGACCTTGAAGCCGACATATGTGGCATAAGCCAAGAACAGTCGAATGGCCTCAATTCTAGCAACTGGGGCATATACTTCTGTGTAATCCAAGCCCTCTTGTTGATAAAAACCCTGAACAACCAATCTTGCCTTGTTCTTCACAACTACATGACGATCATCCGTCTTGCATTTGAACACCCATCTGGTTCCAATTGGCTGAAAGCCTTTTGGCAAGTCAACCAAATCCCATACATGCAACTTTTGGAATTGGGACAATTCATCTTGCATCGCCTCAATCCAGCAGTTGTCAGTGAGAGCCTCCTTCACATTCTTCGGCTCTATCTGGGACAAGAATGCAGCATGCAGACATGTTTCCATGACACCAGTGTCAAATATCTCTGTGTAAAGACTGGTGTTCTCAGTGATGGTTCTATGACGAGTCTGAACACCGGCATAAGGATCACCAATAATGTTGTCGATTGGATGATTCCTATGCACTCTCGTCTCCGGTACAATTGGTTCTTGAATTTCTGGATCTAAATTTGTGCTCAACTCCCCCATTTCCTGTGTTTCAGCAGAAGAAGATTCAATGTTAATTGGATCAGCTGGAGCTTCATTTCCTACAGTTGTGTTAGGATTGGCTTGAGCGTCATCTCCAACAACATGAACACTTTCACTGTTATCACTGTCATGAGTTGCAGATGCAGATGCAGCATTGGAATCAGGAGTTATAATTGGTACAGTAGCACGAGTAGAAAAACTGCCGCCATTCAATAGATTATAAACATTTTCGGCGTCTTCTGCAGATAGCTCAGGAAGATTGAAAGACTTGAATAGCGCATCATAATCAAAACCCCAAGCTGGACCTTTTGGTTCTGGTGGAATGCTGTGTTTACTACAATCCACTTCGAACCATTCCTCGACAGTACGAGTTCCTATGTTGTACACTCTCTTGCAGAGAGAATTGGCAACATATCCTAAGAAGATGCCTTCCACCGCTTTCGCATGAAATTTAGATTGACGATCTTTATACTGTAGCAACAAGGAACAAGGACTACCAAAAGGAACTAGGTAATCAAGATTGGGAAGTCGATTGTTGATCAACTCATAACAAGTCTTGTTGTGTCTTTTCACCACCAAAACTCTGTTTAAGACGTGACAAGCTGTATTTACTGCTTCTGCCCAGAAAGTGACAGGAAGCTTTGCATCTGACAGCATAGTCCTTGCAGTCTCAATCAGTGTTCTGTTCTTCTGTTCAGCAACTCCATTCTGCTGAGGCGTGTACGGCGCGCTGAATTCGTGACGAATCCCTTTCTTGAGACAGAAAAGTTCCATCAAATTATTCTTGAACTCAGTTCCGTTATCACTCCTTATTCTTCTAACTTTCAGCTTGCAAAGAGATTCCAAGCTCAGGATCAAGTATTGAAGAATATCAGCAGTCTCATCTTTTGTACCTAAAAAATGCACCCAAGAAAAACGTGAGAAATCATCAGTTACAACTAGACAGAATGACTTACCTCCAATACTCCTGATACTTATGGGGCCAAACAGATCCATGTGTAATAGCTCCAAAGGGGTATCGATAGAGTTTTGGAGCTTGGGCTTGTGAGACTTCCGTTGCTGTTTGCCCTTTTTACAAGGCATACAGTCATCTGCAATGTTAAATCTCAGCTTAGGAACCCCGGTTACCAAACCGTTTCGGACAAGATGATTCATTTTACGATAAGAAATATGTCCGAGTTTCCTATGCCACAAGATGGAGTCAAGCTCTGTCGCTTTTGTAAGCAAACAAGTAGCAACTGATGAGGTGGTTTTTGCCACGCTCATATCAATCTGATAAGTGTCGTTTGTTCTTGGTGCTCTCATCAGAATCCAGTCATCAGGAACTTTGAAACCGGGTTTGAGAATCAGACATTCTGACTTATCAAACATCACTGAGTACTCCTTGTCACACATTTGTGAGACACTCAACAGGTTATGCTTCAGCTGCTCGCAGAAGTTGACATTGTCAAAGCTAACACAACCGTTCGAAACCACGCCTTGACACGTGATACTGCCGCCTTTTTCTCCGGCAAAGGCCACATAGCCGCCTCTAAATGGTTTAACGTCTTGAAGCAAGGCCATGTTTCCTGTTATGTGCCGGGAGCATCCACTATCTACATACCAGCGGTTAGAGATAGTACCCTTCGGACGTCCCTGCACGAGTAACAAAAGAATTAGTTAGATTTGGAAACCCAAGACATTGTGGTCTTGGGTCGTCCATCCTTCTCAAAATAAACTACTTCTTTCAACTCACAGTCATGATGACTGTCCAAAATTGGTGAATCTTTGGAGGAATTGGGAACAGGAGATTGAGAATCTTTAACTTTCTTGTTCCAGGATCTCTTTTGAATCTTAACCAGAACAGGAGACTTTGGTTCAATCACAGCCGGTGAACTTGTGGAAGCTTCACCTGATTGAGCTTTAGTCAGCTGTTCCAGCTTTCTCAACCTCTTATTCCTTCTTCTTCTCTGTGGCTTAGAGAGTCTAGCCACAGGTTTCTCACCAGTGCGTGTACTACCAGATGTAGACACACGAGGTACAGCAGGTTTCTTTACCTTACTTACAACAGATGGCTTGGCCTCAGATTTGATCTTTGGCTTAGCTATCGGTTGCACTGGTGGTTTCACCACATTTTGCTTTGGTCTGATAGGAGCTTTCACTACTGGCGACTTAGGGATAACAGCTGGTCGTGAAAAAACATGCCGTTTCCTTGGGTTCTTAGAAGGACAGTTCACAACAATGTGACCAACCAAGCCACAGTGAAAGTAATTCCTCTTGTCAACATAAGTTCTCATGTAAGGCTCTTTAGTTCTGGCCTTAGAAAACTCACCATTGTGAGAAGGAAGAGTTGGTTTATGAACAAAAGTTTGAACTTTTACAGTTTGATGTTTGGGGGTATAATACTTTTGCAAATTTTCTTTGTAACCCAGCCCATAATGAGATGAAAAAGCCTCTTTCTTAGCTTGGTTAATATTTTTAAAACCCCCGTAAAGCATTCCCTTAAGTTTATCATTTGTTTCAATAATATCAGGTTCAGTTAAAATGCAATTATCACCATTAGTGATAATGTTTTTCTGGACTTTCTGTTCAGTCAACAACTCCTCAGAAACTACTCCTTCAGGGCAAGTGTTAACCGACCCATCCTCAGAAGCAGTAACATACTCCTCACTAGATGTGGAGTTAGCCTTACTTGAGGATTCATCCTTTTTAGGGGAATCATCCTTATCAGAGGGCTCATCTAGACAAGTGAGATCAATGTCTATCAAGCTATTGACAAACTGCCCACTTATTGGTGGAGGAATGGCATTGGTACCAAGTCCTAGGCCATTCATTTTTCTCACCACGGATTCGTAGTGTTCCACCACGAAGCGAGAGTTTTTCAATTTCTCGTTAGTGCATTTGAGCTGCAAGATCTCATTTTGCAGTTTGTTAATTTCATTGTTCTTCTTTTCCAAAGCCCTATACGCAATGTCCAAATGAACCTGTTGGTCGCTTATTTTTAAAGAATAGTCTTGTTTTTCGTTCTGTAGCATTTCAACTGATTCTTTAAAACGTGATTCATTCATTTTGTAATTTTTAGCTGCCAACTTTAGGGGTTCGATTATGTCTTGGAGATCAGAAATTTCATTTTTTAGCCCTAGACATTTAGAACAAGAAACAACAGAGAAAGGGTTAGAATCTACCTCCGATGATGAACTTTGTCCTTCTCCAATTGCCATGAGAGCGACATCAGTGGTAGACTCCTTTTCATCAGCTACAGAAGCTTCCTCTTCTTCAGATTCAGAAGATTCCTCTTCTTCAGATTCAGAAGATTCCTCTTCTTCAGCTTCCTTCCTCTCGGCCTCCTTCCTCTCGGCCTCCATCAGCTCCATGATTTCTGCCATGAGACCAACCTGTGCTTGAGCAATGATGGCGTCTTCTAGATGTACACCCCAATCAAAATTTTCGTCATTCTGTGCGACCTGTGCATTGGACTGATTACTTTGGGTATGATTGTGGTGGCTTTGGTTGTTTTGGCCATGGCTGTTTCCCTGGCTAGGTCTGGTAAAACCAGAGGCCGGTGCTCTGTCCTTTTGACATTCACGAGCAAAGTGTCCATAGTTTTGACACTTGTAGCACTTGGCCTTGGATTTGTCAAATCCAACCTTGGCATTAGAATGCCCGCCAATATACTTTCTTCCTGTTCTGTTCAGGAAACGCTTGGCCCTCCTCAGTAACATGGCCATATTCCACTGAATATCCATGTCTTCAATATCATCAGGATCCACTTGATTGAAGTCCTCTTCAATAGTCTCAGGATCCGTTAGATTTCCACCAATGAAATTCTCATATGCCAGCATGCAAGATGAGAATAGTGCTACATGATCTTCAGCTATCTTGGCAATAGCTGACTGGTTGGCTGAGTACGTATTCTGAGGAGTTTTTGAGTTTTGTTGATTTTGTTGATGAGATCCAAACCCTGATCCTGATGCATAACATGCATGACCACCACAACCATTAGAGTGGTCTTCTTCAATGGATTTCCCAGTAAAGAGTGCAATCCCAGAGCCGGAAGACATTGACGTGGAAGTCGTCCCGTGATACATGGAAGGGTCCTGTATCTGAGGTCTTCCAGAATTCTCCCTTTTTATAAGATTCATGTTATGAGCCTGAATCTTACCGACTGCCTCATCTACTGTCATCTCGTAGAACTTTGAACTTTCCCTCATCAGGGTTGTATACATCTCATATCTCGGTGGCAGAGCATCCAAAAACTTTTCCACCATTTCTTCTTCTGGATATTTAAGCTCAAACGATTTCAACTCCGTTTGTAGGTGATAGAATCTAGAGATAAGATCATCTAAAGATTCATTTTCTATAAATCTGAAGCACTCGTATTGCTTCCGGAGCAGATCCCTCTTGCTTTTCTTGATGTCACTATTTCCTTCGAATCTTTTCTGTAAAGCTTTCCAAAGATCCTTAGAAGATTCATATCCTCGGAAACTGTGGAACAAATCCCGAGTTAATGACATAGTGATTGAACCCAATGCCTTCTTCTCTCGATCATAAATTTTCTTTTCTTCTGCATCCAGCTTAGAGATAGGCTTAGGTACGTTTTCATCAAGATACAAGTGGGTGGGATGCTTATATCCCTCAAGAATAGGTATCCATAACGATGAATCGGTGTATGAAATATAGTGCTCAAAACGGGCTTTCCAATTGGAATAATCGTTTACATTGAGCAACTTGGGAGGTTTCTGTGGAGTACCGATTTCATTATCATAATTTAACATATTACTAAGGTTCTGAAGGTTTGACATGGTGAACACTTGGTCAAAAATCAGAAAAATCAGTAGCTATTGCGCACTTAGGATTGGCCTTGCGTACTTATGAATTGTCTTGCGTATTTAATATTTGCCCTTGCGTACTTGTAAGTACGCAGGAGTAAATTGTTAAGTACGCAGGATAAGTCTTAAGTTCGCAGTTCAGTCTTGCGCACTTGTAAGTACGCAGGAGATAACTCTTGCGTATTTAGCAAGTTCGCAGAAAACTGTACTTTTTGCCAAAAATGGTAAGTACGCAGGACACCTTTTCAGCAACTCTCACCAAACTTTTCCGGTGACCTGAAACTCGCCGGAGTTGGTAAAAAATGGTCTGATGATCAATGCAATTGAGCCAAAGGGTCAGAAACAAGTTTCTAACCAACCTATGATGCTCAAAACACACAAATACACAACAAAAATCGGTTTTTTGAGAGATTTTTGCTTCTAAAAAAGTGCTCAAGAGCTACCCCTTTTTTATCACAAAAATCAACAAAAAAACCTCTCTTTGCTTGTAAAACTCAGTAAAAACGTCTCCAAACTCACTTACAACACTCGAATTCAAGAGCAATGCTCTGATACCACTTGTAGGTCCTTCGGGTGTGGTGGATCGTCACATTCAAGTGGTCTACTAGTCGGACCGGGTGCGGAATACCCGTGACTAGGTGGAGAGTCAAACTGAACAAAGTAAACCGAACACAAGAGTCACAATAATCGTTCTTTGTATTATAAACACTCGACGGTTACAGAGAGAATATAAGTTGCGTACTTAGCAAAACTGAGTTCGTCTGAACAAATGGTTCTGCGTACTTAGCTTCTGTGAACCTATCCTATTTATACTGACCTGATGCCTGCGCACTTAGTAAGTGCGCAGGACCAATTACTCCTGCGTACTTAACAAGTACGCATAGGTCTTCCTGCGTACTTGCTAAGTACGCAGGAGCTTTCTCCTGCGCACATACAAGTGCGCACAACACTTGGAAGAAATCAACAACACATTATGTAAACGTAAATACAACTCGATAAACTATTACATAATGACTCTTACAAACAAAGACAAAATACAGACATTAGACATACAAACCTAGACTCTATCCAGAGTGTTGTCACAGGAAAGTGCATCAACACTTTAATCTCAGATCCTTCCATTTTGATATTCCAGAACTCGACCTCAAGCTTCCGCACCTCATCGCGATGGCAATATTCTTCTTTCAGCATGGTCTTAAATTCCTCCCATGGCAAAGTGTTTCCCATTTCCAAAGTTAGCATTTGTACCTGCGAGTTCCACCAGGTAAGGGCTGGACCCTCTAGTGTGCCAGGTGCATACTTCACCTGGTGTGCTTACGAGAAATTGCACATGGCAAAAACCGACTCAGTTTTCTCCATCCAACGGAGTAGACCTACTGCTCCCTCAGCTCCACTAAAAGTGAGGGGCTTGCAGTCCATAAAGGTCTTGTAAGTGCAGACCTGCTGATTATTGTTCAGACCTGGATGAAAGACAAATAATATGTTTAGGAATATTAGATTTGATAATGAGTTTAGAATGAGTGCTGACTCACTAGAGTCGACAAATGATAGATTTTCCTCCAACCGGGTTGGCTTCTAAGGCTTCAGCCACACGTTCATTAATCAAAGCGGTGAGTTCTGCTGTGGTCAGATTGATGTTACCGCGTCCACCGTTACGTCCACCTCGTCGTCCAGACATGATCTTTACATTCACAAATATACAATAATGAGAAAAATATATCGCATATAATCATCATACAAGTACAAGTGAATAAAAGAAAATTAAACCCCAACATCTAACATTTCAATATTAATCCTTTATAAAATAAATTGTAAAGGATACAAAGTAATTTCAATCAAACATCAAAATCCAGAAACATCTGTTGGATGGGAACAACCCTGCCCATCCAGGTTTAAATAAAGAAAATAACTAAAATGATAGTCTGTCAATCATCATCACTGTCAACTGAAGTCACATCAGAAACAACATCATCATCATCCTCATCCTGCTCCTCCTCGAGCTCATCCTCCAGTGCAACCTCCGCGGCGTTAGCAGCCTCGACCTGTCCCTCCAGATCATCGATCCTAGCTCCCACTACCTCGAGGTTAAGGTGCTGCACGTGCACTTGTGCCTGCAGCTCATGGAATGCTGTCGCAAAGTTGTCTTGTACAATATTTAATCTAACTTGATTCTTTATCAGCATCTCTACCCTCTTATCAGTCTGGTATTCACGCTGTAACAGTCCGGTGATCTCACCTGCAGCCTCACGCATGTTGCCTATCTCTCTGTCCATCTTAGTTACGAAGGCAGCTAAAACCTGCTCGAGTGGATACCTCAGCGGTGGCAAGACTCGCGAAGACGAAGAGGAAGAAGAAGGAATGTCAACAGTGAGTGGGGGTGGGACCTGCTCCTCGCGGATCCAGCTCCTGATCCTGTCGGGATACCAATCCCAGTCCCGCGTGTTGTCTCCGACACGCACATGAAAAGGCTCGTCATGCACTATAGCATCATCGATAGGTGTCAATCTCTCCATCTTAGGCTCTAGAGAAGGTATTGTGGGAACCTCGGGTTCCTATCGACTGGGGATGTTGGTGACTTAGGTGAAGAAGACATTTCCTGTAGTGTGATGAATAAACGACATGTATGAGTGTAAGTGTTGTGTAACTAATGCATGTATGTGGTTATAGTCTAGTATACAAATCCTAGTTCACAATGGCTCTGATACCAATCTGTCACACCCTCAAAATCCACGTGTGGGGTTTTACCGCGAGGCGCGTGACATACCAGGATCTCAGTCATTAGTTACACGGAACGACTCTATATGAATTTGAATAAAATACAATTGCTGCTCATAGTCACGAGACAACAATCCTTAAGTTTGAAAATGTCACGGAAGCGTAAATAAAATCCTATGCAAGTAAAAGTCAAATGCACAAAACAAGGCGCCCAAACCATGCAGTTTAAGTAAGTAAAATAAATCCAGTGTTTGAAATATGATGGGACTCCATGCATGTCCTATGCTCGTGCTCAATACCTTAGCGACCAGAGAAAAACATGCTAAAAGTGTCAACACAATAGTTGGTGAGTTCATAGAGATGTAAGTAAATAAAAAGTTTGATGTTTGTTAGATAGTGTAATTAATGTATAACGATAGATAGCTAGTCTATGTCATGCTACTACAATTGTTCGAAACCGAAGCTGACTGTTTGTGTTTGTTTGCCTTCCGCCATGTCTACCAAACAATGGCAAATGTCTAAGCTAATCTTACACCCGTTCGACCTCCAGTCAAGTTAGTGCGACTAACTCGGGTGGGGCTTGTCAAAACCCAGTAGTACTACTCAAAATCACCTCGCTATATTCCAATACTAACGGTTCGAGAATGTAAGGACTTATCGGTAAGTTATCACTTTATTAAGCAAGTGATAATACAATAATAGAAAACCCAAAATGTTTGCGTGCATGCTTTCTCCCCCAAAAAGGAAAGTAAGTAAAGATAGGGGCCATGAAACTCACCTGAGTTTGAATGCAAGTGAAAGCTATGTAAAACAGCTGAACCTGTAACTGGCACCTATAATTCATAGTCTATAAGTGCGTGTTCGTGCAAGTTGATATGAACCCTTAGTATCCAAACAATACCATTGTTTATGTGTTTAGAAAAGGTTTGCAAGTTTGACTCAAGTTTGACCCGACGACCCGTTGGTGACACGTTGTATGAAATTATGTTTGTTCAGTATAACAATACTACATTATTCACACATGATCATACTGTAGCACTTAGCAACAAATCCTATTTGTTCTATCAAGATAGTAATTTTCCATAATTAGCAGGCTTCTATAAATAGAAAGTTTCCATAAATAGTAAGCATGTTCAAGATTCATGTTTCCAGGAATTATCATTATTAATATGTTTGTATGATTACTCTAACATGCTCAAGATCGTCACATCACATTCCAATTATATAGAACTTAACATGTGACTCACAATTCAACACAAAGTTTCTATCTTTAGTAACCTATGAGAGATATGCACGATTTCAAACATACAACACATTGCAACATGTTATTATGTCTTAACTAACATGTACCAATCATTAAACCATGTCATACATGTATAATTAGCAAGCTATGAACACTTTAGACAATTAAAGTTTCCTCTTTTAGTAAGTTTGCAAAACCGAGATAGGTATTAGAAATTTAGTTTCACAATTCACTTATACATGGATCACGTAGCATATAAACATCATCATATCATTCAACACATGTCTAATATGCAAGATAGAATTCCTAAAACGTTTCCATTATAAGTAAGTTATGATTTCTAGGCTTGTTTAACGAGATTCAAAGCATAAAATCCATTACATACCATCTATCTAACATGATTATAACCATAACAAGCATCAAACATCTCTAACATGCACTTCACACCATCACATAATCAAAAAGTTTAATCTTTTCACAAGTTATATATCATATGAAGCTAGGGTTTTCCAAATAACCATAAAAACATCAAATACATGCAAAACAATGATAAAGTCACCATCTTTCTTTATTGTAAAAATTCATGTTTGAATGAACTAGAGTTTCAATCTAAAATTTTGGAATAAAAAAATAACGGAATTGAACGAAACGACTTACGTAGGATTGTTAGAAACGCTTAGATGAGTCCAAATGCGCGTTCAATTGCAAGATTGAAGATCGAATCGATGGTACTTGGGTTTGTTCTTGGCTGCGGTCGCAAGAGAGGAACAGGGGGGGGGGGGGTCGACGGCTAGAAGAGAGAAAAAGGGAAATAGGGTTTTAATTTTTTTTATAAAATTTCTTAAATACTTGATCCCATGGGTTTTTAAAATGTTATGGATAATCTATGGGCCAATTTAAATGGGTTTTAAATTTATCTAATTAATCCACTAGATAAAATCGTTTTAAATAATTATTTTTATAAAAGTTCCATATCTATAAAAATAATTAGTAAAATATATATCTGATAATTCTACGCACTTACACGAAGTTCACATAATTCACAGAAAGATCACATAATACATAAATTCACATAATTTATATTAAAATAATTATTCACAATTATTTTTATTAGTTCACCAACGTTCCGGGTTCGACTCGTGTGTGATCCGGTAATTCTACAAATTACCAATACATGAGTGTTTGTGCGAAACTGACACATCTAACTAATCCTAATTAAATGTAATGCATGAGTAAATGTTTGAGATAACTGAGTTTGAATAAATAAATGTTTGAGCTAACGATGTTTGTGTTAACGGAGTTAACCTGAAAATGTCGGATGTCACAATTGAGGTGGGCGACAGTTGAGTTCCATGATACTAACTCCTGAACGCAAGTTCTGGCGACGCTATGAGTGTGCCTGGCAGCACTGACCCTGTTTAGGCGACATTGTCAGGCAACACTGTTAGGCGACACTAGGGTTAATGATGAATTTTCGCGTTTTGACTTATGTGTGCAGATCGGGTAAGAAGTTAACACCAACTAGACGTCCGATTCAGGTTAAGTTATGAATGAACAGGTGAGTCAAGAATCTCTATCTTGTTTCTAGGGTGATGTGCATACTTAATTAATGTTTATGAAAGGACGAATGAAATGGAATAAAACGTAATGTTTATGAATGAACGATTTTTGAAAGAAACGATGTTTGAAACAAGAACGTTTACGAAGTGAATGTTTACGAAGGGAATGATGTAAAGGAATGGCTTTAAATGAATGAAAAGGGTTTTGTGAATGAAAAGAATTGGGTGAAAGTTTTAAAGAAGTCATTACGTGTCTAATCTGTTAAACTAAGAAATTGACGAATGAAGTCTAGGGATGTAAGTCCCCAGACTTATGGCACGTTTTTCCATAAGTATAACAGGGGTAGCGCCTATGTGGCCTATCAATGGGTATAACGGTTATCGACCGGAGGGAAAGGGTAACGACGGTTACTCGGGGTTATCGTGACCCGCGAATGAAATCACGTGGGGCTTGCGGATTCTAAAAGTGATAGAAGGAAAGGGATGACCTTGGACCTATGAGTCTTCAAGGGCGATGAATGTTAAAACCTTGCGGGCCTATGAGCCGTAAGGGCGATGATGTGACCTTATTGACTTACGAGTCATGAGGGCGATGAACGAACGAGAACGAACGAGAACGAAATGGACGGAAAGAATGATGATACAGATTTAGACAAATAAAGGTATGACTTGATGAATGTTAATCGATGATTGTTAATGATGAACGAATATATGCCCTATTTTCTTACGAGTGTTAAAACCCTAACGAATGATTTGACGAACGATAAACCATTTCCTTAAAACGAATGAAAGACTTGAACTCACCAGCGTTAGCTGACTTTTAGTATGCATGTCAGGTTAAGGATAGATGATGGATGATGGATGTTGCTTGGCTACTGGAGTAATTACTCGGCGTTATGAGACTGGCATCCCTTTTGAATGATTAAATAGCTGATGTTTAAGACAATGTTTTAATTAGTTGTGTTTTTATGACGATGTAAGGACGTTAATTTCCGCTGCTTATTTTATTTGAAGTTTAAGAACTGTTTGCGACTGGTTAAATCTGACACGTGAGGCCTCTCGGGTTTGGGGCCTTACAAGTTGGTATCAGAGTTAGAACTCCTAGAGTTAGAATTTCCGCTGCTTATTTTCCTTTCGGTGTTTATTGTTATTCGGAGTTAGAACTCATAGTTGAGGAGTCCTTGAACTTTTTATGAACCATCTTTTGAGTGTCTAAACTTGTCATTTTCTTTAAATTGTCGGTTGGTTATTTTGAAACGAATTATGTCGTAGTCGATTGTTTATTATTAACATGTGTTGTTATCAAGAGTGTATATGGGACCTGCTTCCGCGTGATTTGAAAGATTTAAAATTGTTGAAAATTTTGGGTGTTACACAATTATTTAGTAACTTGGGTTAATGATCGGGATTACCCTCACAGTGATCAGGTGGTAGTGGTGGTGTTGGGCAACCAGAAGGCGACGACCTTGGGTGGCGATCGACAATCACAACCGTGAGGCAGAAACAACAGCCTTGAACATTTGTGAAGGGTGGTACAGAATTGAAATGCTGAACTTTAAACTTGGGTCTCGAGGGTCTCAAGGGAGCAGTCGCTTCGCATCGGTAGTGGTGAAGTTAAAATAGAAACATTTGGGGTGGTTTCTAAACCTAACGAGCAAATAGAGGGTTGTGGTTAGCGCCAATCACTTGTGTTCGATGGGGAGGTGTTTCGGGGTTGCAAGGGCGACCAAATAGCAATGGATAACAGAGGTATTAGGCTGCCAAAACAATACCTCAAGAGGGGCAGCAACGTCGATTGTTTCGATTTCGGTTTTAGGGCCAAATCGTGGAGTACCAACCGCGAGTTGTAAATGATGAATAAGGTGAGGTCTATATGCCCATTTTTACTGTTTTGATGAGTTTTGTGTTGATTCACATACTCATTATGGTTTTAGAAAGGTGATAACGGTTAATGTTTGGTGTTTATTTGAAAACCAAAAATATGATTTAAGGAGATAAGAGGTGGTTTTGTTAAGATATTAACAAATGAGATTTTGAAATATAATCAACCAGTAAAAAGGTGTTAAAGTGGTGGTACAAGTCTTGCATTCTTGTTAATTGTTTAATGTGAATGCATGTTGAGATTATTAATGTTAGTGATTATTGATGACATGGTGGAATAATGATGGGTGCGGTGATCATGAATGCATTAAATTGATTATGATATGCATGAGACGTTTACTATAAACGACTAAACGAGTTGGATGAATGACATGTTGGGTTATGAGTGAGTGAGATGATTTTATGTAAACTAGTTTTATGAGTGGTTTCATGTGAATTAACTTGATATTAGTGAGGTTACGTGACGAATTAACCTTAACGAGTTAATTTGAATTTGTTTTATAAACAAGTTTAAGTGAAGGACCTACGTAACTAAATTTTATCATTGCGTTTGTATGAATAAATCCACATGAATATGTTTATGTAAATGATTTGCCATGAGATTCAGGATGTTTGCATGTGGTTATTGGTTTGGGTTAATCACTAAAAGGTTTTTAAACATGTTTTAAAGAAAACGAATGTTTTGATTGAAAAGAGGTGAAAATGGAGAAGTGAGTTCTTCCATTGCTTGATTTTTATAAGGTTTTGACTTTAATGGTGGGTGGTGTTTAAATAAGGGTGTGGGATGGCTTATTGTTTTGTTTAAGCCACATGGGCATTGGTGTGGAATTCCACGTGAGGTGGCAATGGTGTTAAAGTCCACTTAAGGTGTGAAGTAGTTGAATAGTTAGTTATATTTTGATTGTCTCAACTAGTATAAATATCTAGTTAGGTTCATCGTATCAATAATCACAATTTCTCAGTTTTCATATCCTCTACTTTCTAAAGTTTAAAATGTTTATCTTGTTTTCTCTCAGTTTTTCTTTACCTGTTTAGGTTTTCTACATTTTCTGCAGTTTCAAATATTGCAATTTCAGTTATGTATTTTTTGCAGTTTAAAATCAGCATTTAAATTCTGTATTTTTTTTTACAGTTTGAGTTTTCTGCAGTTGTCGTAGTTTCAAATATCACATCTTCAATTAGGTATTTGTTGCAGTTTAAAGTCCTGCATTTCAATTCTGTATTTTCTGTAGTTTAAAATTCTTCATTTCATATTATGTATCTTCTGCAGTTTCAGATTATGCATTTAATGCAGTTTCAAATATTGCTTTTCAATAATGTATTTTTTGATTTAATGTCTGCATTTTAAATTTTATATTTCTATGGTTAAAAATATTAATTTTTAATTCTGTAATTTATGTTATTAAAAACCCAATAAATCCAACCATAAAATACATGAAACAGGCTACTTCAACCACTTGCATTAGTAGTGCATTAGTAGAAAACTAGGCAATTGCGACTGCATTTTCGGTCACAAAACGCGTTTTGCGACCGGAAATGCCGTCACAAAAACCTCCGTCGCTAATCCAAATTTGCGACCGGAATTGCGACCGCCGTAAAGCTGCGACCGTTTTTTACAACCGGAATGTGATCGCAAAATTTGCGGCCGGAAATGCGGTCGAAAAATTTGCGACCGGAAATTCCGTCGCAAAGTTTGCGACCAAAATTGCGGTCGCAAAATTTGTGACCGGAAATGCAGTCGCGAAATTTGCGACCGCACTTTTGCGACCGGAATGTTGCGACCGCAATGCTTTTTTTTACCAATTTTTTTTCCTATTTTTATAGTATTTTATTTGGAATCTCCTATTAATTTTTAGATTTTCAAATATAAACATTCATAAGATTGTAAATAGTGCAAAACATTCTAATTGAAATTTTGAAAAAAAAGTTCAAATATCCGAATTATCCAAACATAACACATAGCCAAACATTCAAATAAAAGTGTTTATTGGTTTAACTAGTTGGGTGGATGTTTTGGGACACAAGTTTTAATAATAATTCTTCAAACTTCGTCATCGAATCGAGTATGGCTTGTTTCTCCACTTTATCCCTTTCTTTTTCCTTCACCAAATCCTCAATAAGTACGTTCAACCTTTCTTTATCCTTCTTCCTTTTCTTTCACAAGCTCCTCGATGATTACATTCAACTTTTGTATCTACAAATAATAAACATGTACAAATAATTTACACTTAAATATAAAACTATTCCATACAACCAAGAATCTTGAAAATCTTGTTAACCACAACAGTTAACAAAATAAGAAGAAACTGTGTATAGCCTGCAATCTTCAAAATTCTTCCCATATTTTAAAACATGTCTTGTATCTATCAACTTAGGTTGTTGTGATCATAGAGAGAGTATTTATTTGATGAAAGTCCTTGAAAATATGGAAGGATTAGAGGGTCAAGTAGTTGTTTCCTTGAAGTTCAATTTGTTTATCATTATATTTCATAAATGAGTTGTACAAGGCTACAAGTCAGCTATAGAAAAGTTTCAGGTACTAAAATTATAAGCTTTTGTATCTACTAAAATTATAAGCTTTCTACAAGTCAGCCATAAATGAGCTGTACAAGGCTACAACTTTTTCATACAACTTTTGTACCTACAAATAATTTACACTTAAATATAAAAGCTCAAATATAACTCATTTAGACCCGTTATAATCAAACATGACCCATTAGGACCCGTAATAACCACGTCGATACAAACTCCCTGTAGTTTGTTTCTTGATCATACTTAAATACTAATCCTTTTTTCTGTAAAAGTTTATTTTCTGTAAAATAAATAGGTCAAATCGAGTCGATCTGATCCGGAATCAACCCATTTGCCACCTCATATAGAATCTATTTCCATCTCCGGAGAGTACATCTGAACTTTAAAACAGTTCATGTAGCCTTAACTTAATTTTTTGTATCCTAATTAATTTAGCCAAATTAAACTTATTTGTCAACTTAAATAAGTCCCATTTTGGCATGACATGACAAGTTTATATTTTAAAACAGTTCATGCAACCTTTGAAGAAGTATTGCAGGAAGATTGAAACATATACTTTGGTTATGCCACCTCATTTTTTTGTATCCTAATTTACCCAGGTAGTTAAATAGAAAACTTGAATGCATGACAATTTTTTATTTTAAAACAGTTCACGTAGCCTTAAATTTTGACCAACTAATGAAGGACTGCAATGTAAAAAATATTAAACATAAACCAACTAATGAAGGACTGCAATGTAAAAAGAAACATGGAATTATTTGCTGAATGAAATTAAGGGTACTAAATGAAAGCATACCTCGTGTATATGCGTAGTACTGCTACACGGTGTGGAAGGCGTATCTGTGATCAAGCCTAACGGTTCCTTGACATTGCTTAACCCATAAATTTTTCCTTTATTTTTGCCCCCGACTGCTCGTGACCACAAGTCTGGGTCAAATTCTGGGTGTTTGCTAGCATCATACCCGTACTTCTCCTCAAGATATCCCTCATATGTTTACCCTGCTGTAGCTATGGATTAAGTTATGTTAGTGTTATGCACAGCTGTTGTGGTGGGATTAAAGGACTCATGTCCATCCCTGATGATGGAACCACTGCTAAATAGTTCAGTTTTGATTGTGAGCATTAATGCATGATTTGTAGAAAAAAACTAATTAGACATGAAGAAAAACCTCAACAGTGGTATGTGAGGGGCAAGTTACAAAGATATTCTCTCCTACAAGGACTGGATCATTGATCTGTACAACCCAAATTATTTCTTAATGAAGTAGTAAACTACCATTTATCAAACTAGAGTACTTATTAAATATTAATTGAACATGGATGATGTTAATAATAATTAACATAATAACAATAATAGTAGTAATAATAATTTAAAAATATACCCGATCAACATAAGACTCAAAAGTAGTTGGCTTGTGGTTGAGCAAACCTTGACACCCATGATTGATCGTTCGGTTGATGTTCGGTTCTTGAGAAACTCAAAAGGTTGCTACCTTTTTTGTATTAGAATGTAATCTAGACTTACATTATTTTTTTATGTATTTTATAAGATATGTATACCACGACATTATTGAATAAATAAATCCCCCCCCTAAAGTTCAAAGTCATCACAAACACATAAACACACGTAAATACCGAAATATACAGCTTGAAATCTGTTTGACGCCAACTACTAAAAGCTCATAAAAATACTCCTAATGAATATTTTAGAAAAAACACTTGTAAAGATACATCTACAGAAATCATAAACATTTAAGCTTTTATACCTAGAAAAATAATCATCAATTAACCGATTAAAAGATCTAATAGTTTTGGTCCGGTCTATGTGAAATGAGCATTTTGCATATATCATGTAAACTAGCTGAGTAAAAGGTAAAACAGATTGTAAACAACCATGTCATTTGTTTCCTTTAGGCGTTGCTGCACCTGTTTAAGTGATTCCACCTTTGCAAGTGACTAACAATTACTAGAATTTCTAAGTAACCTATTTCACATTAATACGGTGAAGTTAAATATTAAGAAAACTAGACATGAATGAACGAGATCCTACTGAACTATATCACGAAAACCAAAACTTAAAGTACCATAACCTAATTTATAAGTATCCGTATTAGATAAACAATCGACATACACTATTCAAAAACTGAGAAACTGATTAAACACGAAATTAACATCAAATTCATTCACAGCGTAAACAATATAGCATCAATTACTGAATCAACATCAACGAACATCATAAAACAGCAAATTAAGCAAGATGACGAACATTTAACACAATTACCAGCATACCGAAGCAGAATACAACAAATTTAGCACGGAAAATAGCCTAATCCATCATAAATACATACATACTCAACGATTAAGAGACCTATTGACGGAAATTGTACGGACACTCAACATGAAACGATAGGAAACAAACGATGATGGAGAACAAGAAGACGAATCGGTACCTAGCGTTAGGAGGTAACGTTATGGTTGTCTCGTTTCTCTTTCTCCGGGCGTAAGATCCACTCGCGACGACCGACGAGGAGGAGGAGGAGCAATGGCAGATGCAAAAGCCTTTTAACGATCAGTCCATCGGAATCATTAAAACATTTAAGCTTTTGGGCCTTTTAAAAGGAATTACATTAAAACATTTAGGCTTTTGGGCCTTTTATTTCTAAACCTACACATGAATTCTATCTAGACTTCATTTAGGCCTGGCAGATTTTTTTTTTTGATAATTCACACGTAATCAAGTTTTTATTTATTTATGATTTGGGCCAGAATTGATCTTTTTGCGACCGGCTTTAGGTGGTCGTAAACATTGCGACTGATTTACGGCTTCGTTTATTTTTTTATGATCGGCTTTAGGCAGTCGTAAACATTGTGACTGATTTGCGACTGCGTTTTATTTTTTGTGACCGGTTTTAGGCGGTCGTAAACATTGCGACTGATTTGCGACCGCGTTTTATTTTTTGCGACTATTTTGTGACCGACATACGACAGTTGTAAAATTTGCGACCGTTTTGCAACCGTTATAATTTCGGTCGTAAATCGGTTGCAAATTTTGCGACCGTTTTTTCGGTCGCAAATTTTGGTCGTAATTGCCCAATTTTCTAGTAGTATTGGACATTTGGGCCACATATTGGGCTTGATCATGATTACAACAATTTTTTGATAGAGCCTATATAACAAGCACAAGGAGTTCATGACAAACAATTTATTTATTTGATATGGGGGTGTAATCAAAATGTTGAATCAATATGGTCAAATGTTGTAAACAACCCAAATTTTCTAGTAAAAGCAAAAAAAAAAAATAGGGTTGGGCCAAGTCTTGAACATTGGTTTATAAGTTTTGTTTGAACCAATCAATAATGGGTTGGGTTCATGTTTAGACCTAGTTTTATAAAACCACTTGTAAGACTTTTGTATCAATATTTGGTAGTTGTAGGAAATATGCAAGTATGCAACATAGCAATGCTAAAGAAAGAAGCTCAAATCCGCAACCAAATTAATACCGAAAACATAGTATACAAGATCGACGATTATATAGTTGTAGGAAAACATAGATAAAACATCATTGTTAAAGTTTGATGCGGAATTGATAAAGCTTTAACACCAAAGAACATAAGGACCAAGATGAAACGAAATTGAATCAACAATCAAACGATTGGAACTCTTATTCCATCGATTAAAGAATATATAAGAGAGAATTTGAGAGTAGAAATCTGAGAGACAAATAAGAACATAAGAACTACTCTAGCTTAACCAACTAACAACGGTTATAACAACTAATTACCCCAAAGTTCTAGAACCTACCCTCAACTAATAAGATTAAGCAATTAGGCCCCTCAACATTGACATTTTGACATATGCACTAACCTTTGAAACAATATCCACCGTTAGTGCAATGATAAAAGTACCAACTAAGAAATATGTAATAACTCCAAACATTGATTAAACTTTGAATCAGGCAATGCTTAGGTCAACATATCTGCAACATTGTCTACAGTATCCACTGCTTCAATTCTCACTTCATTAGAGTTCACAACATCTCTAATGAAATGAAGTCTCACATTAATGTGCTTGATCCACTCATGAAACATTTGGTATTTGGAAAAATGTATAGCTCCCAGATTATCACATTAGACTACCGCACACTCAACATTAACTCCTAGCTTAGAAACTAATCCTCTGAGCCACATTGCCTCTTTAACTGCATCTATGATTGCTATGTACTGTGCTTCTGTTTTGGATAAGGCAACCACATACTTCAAAGATGCCTTCCAGCTAACCACACTTCCACAAGCTTTGAATAAATAACCTGTTACTAACCTTCCTTTGTCCTTGTCCTTGGTAAAGTTAGCATCGACATATCCAGAAACAACATTTTTTCCCCTGGAGCTTTACCAAACCATAACCCAACTTCTTTTGTACCATTCAGGTACCTTAGATTCCATTCAACTACATCCTAGTGCAGTTTACATGGGTTACTCAAGAATCTGCTCACTACACTTACAGGATATCTAAGATATGGTCTTGTACAGACGATCAAGTACATCAGACTACCAACTGCATTGGCATAAGGAATGGATGACATTCTCTCACCTTCTCACTAGACTTTGGTGAATCTCTACATGAGAGTTTAAATTGTTGACCCATAGAGGTAGATACAGCCTTGCTTTGACCCATAAAGAAGTTGTTTAAAACCATCTTTATATAAGAACTTTGGGACAACTTCAATAATCTTTTATTTCCATCTCTAATAATTTCCATTCCTAGGATCTTATTGGCATCTCCTAATTCTTTCATGTCAAATTCCTTTATCAAAATTTCTTTAGTGGCTGCAATTTCAAACTTGTTTTTGCAGGCTATAAACATGTCATCAACATACAATAACAGGTAAATAAATTCTCCACTTTTATACTCTTTGAAATACACACGACTGTCATATCCACTCCTATTATACCCATGATTTACCATGTATTCATCAAATCTCTTATACCATTGTCTTGGAGACTGTCACACCCCAGTTTCAGGACACCCCAGGCGTGCGACCTTATGACACCTCTAATCACTTTTTATATTTTATCTCTCTGAATCATCAGAGTTTTTGGCAGCGGAAAATCATTTGGATCGATCCTTTTATAAAAGCTCAACCCGTGGGTTAATATTGAATATATATTCAAATTTTTGTTTGAATAAACCATAGTCTTTTTATTAATAGGGTTTAAATATCCTTCTTGATTACAAAACATCATTTGAAATCAGATTACATCATACCCTACATCATAGCATGTTTATAGAGCCACAAGGTAGTATCCTGTGCCTAGGGCGCTTATCCTTTAAATATCGTGCCTAGGAGTCAACATCCCTTCAACACGGTATCTAGGGAGTTTATACTTTGAGCACTTAGCCTTGTGTATATCAAGGGAGTTTCCTGTTCCTAGTGAGTCGTCATCCTTTAGGCATCTCCTCTTGATTTTATTTCTATAGAGTTATCTCCTGTGCCTAGGGAGTCGGATTCCTTTCAGCACCTAACCCTGTCAAAAACATATATACATTTGTCCTTGAGACTATTTCTTGGGCCTAGGGATTCAAAATCCTTTCGTCTAGTCTCGACAAACAAAATAAACCATTTATTAATTACCTGCAAATATTTTAAAAATAAAACGTTAGCGAGAACGTTGGTGAATACCTTTATGATGACATAAATATTTTGGCATAAACAATATTAATGCTTTTAATCAAAACATGGGGGTCAGTTCACATATTCAGCGGACTATTTCATCCGCGCTACCATCCATGGTATACACTGGTGTCACCGCTCTATTAGTCCACCACTGAGACTCATGTCCCAGATTTATGTCTACTATTGAGTTTCCCCTCCCCGGTCTTACGTCATTAGTACAGAGTCGTAACCAACCCAATTACGGGAATTTAACCCGTAATACGTGCATCATTTGATCAAATAATACATGTACTTATGGTCTGAATGCTTTATCAGTAATACGTGCAACATTTATTCATTAAAACTTTTAATACATGCTTTGCCATTTTCATAAAAATTTGAAATTTTTGAAAATAATAAACGTATTCACATTATGAGAAGCAAGGAATAGCTTGGAAAGATGGTGTAACACTGTGATAATTCTCAAGTAATAGGAGGGCTAAAAGTGTAAAAATGGAAAAGTCAGACGGTAGCAGACCGCTACCAAAGGTCCCGGCGGTCCGCTACACGGGGAGGAAGGCAACAATGATTGCATGCCACGTGTCAGCTGTCTAGCGGACGAAAAACGGCTCGTGTAACCATATGGCGGATCATCACACACGCCATAACGGCCCGCCAGGCAACAGGTGTCTATAGCGGTTCGCTAAGAAGGACATAACGGTCTGCTACTTTGACCCGAAGTCAATTTTGCGGCTGTGGGTCCACCACCCTATGTAGCGGTCCGCTACGGGTCCCGATACAGCCTATAATTAGAAAATTTATCTCAACCATTTTGTAACACCAACACACACCAAACACCATCAATTACACATACACACTCTCTGGGTGCACGAATCCCAAAGCTTCGGTCCGCTTCCAAAAGTCCAGGTTTCTCGCAATTCGTCCGCAAACTGCCAAAGTTAGGACCGATGTAAGGTTTCTAAATACCCTAAGTTTCCATTATGCAAACCTAAGATAGGGATATTGTTTATAATGATATGGAATATAATATAGGGTATATTCGAAGTGTTAATCATTGTATTGATTCGGAAGGAGTTCTGATTCAGGTGAGTTCCTCTGAACTGTGCTAGATATAAATTGTTTTCAGATGATTTTTTATCGAAACGAGTTGGATCCCTATTGGAATTCCATGTATATATACCTGTGAATAACGCTTATTACAGTCGAGTTGGGATGGGACTGACTGGCGATACTGATCATCTCATTACTGATTTGTACTTGTGATGCCAATGGCTGGGAAGGTCTCAGTATATATATATATATATATATATATATATATATATATATATATATATATATATATATATATATATATATATATATAAAGCTCAGTGTCCTTGTATGGCCACTGGGTGGGAAAATGGGATGGAATGTCGTTTCGTTTTGTATTGTGGATATGCTTATGAAAACATGATTTGTTTATGAAGTCACCAGTTTTATGTTGATAGCAATATTTTCAAATATTTTTTAGCACAGGTGACCACTAGCTAGAGGCTTATATTCTGGCATTCTAGGGATGTACATGTGTTATGTTTTGATGACTAGGATTGACTGGGTGCAGGTTCGTGTGTAACCATAAGGCCTGAGTTGGTGGCATGTTCTTGAACAGTAAGTCCAGTGTTATAGGTTCCTGTAGGGAACCATGTTTTGTATCCAGTCAATTCTAGAATGTAAAAAATGTTAATTTTATAAATAAAATGTTTGTGTTTAGTCTTCCACTGTGTGTATTTAGTATCAACGTCATCGTAACCAGTATCTGGGAATTGAGGTGTGACAAGTTGGTATTAGAGCCGCAGTTTAAGAGATTTGGATACTAATAGGAAGTTAGTATCTAGACTTAAAATAGAGCTCTGAGAATAGTTGTAATACCATAAGATAAGCCATCGGTTAAGTTGTTGATATTCATTATGATATATAATAGGTGATATCAAGAAAACAAATAATTAATTACATTTTTGGCCAAATGTCTTTAATTTCCGATTTTCTGGATTATAACCGGTTATACGAATTCTGATGTCATACATCTGTACGTATAGGTATTCAATGACCGGAAGAGGAAAAGGTAGAGGAAGAAGACGAACTCCGGTTACTAGGTCTCATAGGATGACTAACAATGACACTAATACTGACGTTCACCATGAATCAAACAATGACGTTAATAATAACACCAACCGTAACGAAGAACCGCATGCTGAAGAAGTAGTTATGTTAGAGACACAATTTTAAGAGGCAGTAGCTAGTGAGGTGACGAAGGCACTATGAACCATGTTACCTGGACTGTTAGACGAGGTCCTCACAAGAAGGATGGGTACCGGAGTCACTGGAGCAGGAACCAATAACATCGGAGGAACTAATGGAAATGCTAATCATAGTTCCTTGCTAAGAACTGAGAACCAGGAAGGGTGCAACTACAAATCCTTCGGAGGATGCAATCCTAAGCCGTTTGACAGCAAGAAAGGAGCCATTAATGCTACTCAATGGATTACTAAGATGGAAGTTGTTATCAAACTTAGTGAATGCATGAGTGATCAGGCAGTTAAGTTTGCTGCCAACTCTTTTGAGACCACAACGATAGATTGGTGGGAATCTGTAAAGCAGGCCAAGGGTGAGCAGGCCATTGACAACAGGAGATGGAATGAGTTTAAGGAGCTAGTTTTGCAATGATTTTGTCCTCAGAATGAACTTGATAAGATTGAGGAAGATTTTCAACGTTTTGAGGCTAGAACTATGACGCATTAGAAGTATGCAACAAAGTTTGATGAGATGTCAAAATTATTACCACATTTAGTGACACCCGAGTCAAGGAGGATTAAACATTTTATACGAGGTCTACCACTAAAGGTGAGTACCTTAGTGAAAACCTCTGCACCTTAAACCATGGATGCAACCTTATCATTCAGTGCCACAATGTACGATGAAGTGGCAGCACAAGAAGCAAAGGCAAAAGCTGAAAAGGCAATAGAGGTAAAACCTGTTGAAGTGAAAATGGAAAATGAGGAAGTGATGTATAGGTTCAAGCCAAGAAATTTTAAATTCCCTAGGAAAGAGGGAAATAATTGGGCAAGAAGTTCCCAAGAGGTAAAATGCCATAAATTCCAAAAGTTGAGTCATATTGCAACATATTGCCCAATAATCGAATATTATAACTATAAGGAAATGGGACATTTACAGAAGAACTGTCCCAAACCTATTAAGCAGAAGCCCGGAGGAGGGGCTAAGGGTCGAGTATTTGTGATAGGAGATGGAAAGTGGAACGATAATGCCAAAGTGGTGGCTGGTACATTCCTAGTTAACGATATTTATGCTAAAATATTATTTGATACATGAGCAAATAGAAGTTTTGTCTCGAATGCATTTAGTTTACATTTAGGCATGAGACATACCCCGCTTGAGCGTGCTTACGTAGTTGAGACGACAAGTGGAGAGAAGATTAGGATAACTGAATCGTATGTGAATTTCAAGATGACTCTGGGCGATGAGATTTCAGTGATTAAATAAATGCCAATGAGTATGAGTGAGTATGATGTTATCATTGAAATGGATTGGTTAAACCAACACCATGCTGAGATCGATTATGATCAACGAACTGTTAGGATTTATAGACCTAACGTAGAGTCTATGTTAATACAATGCGATAGTGATAAAAATAAGATTGAAACTATTTCTGTAGTTAAGGGTAAGAAATATGTGAATGCAGGTTGTAGTGTATTCATAGTTTATTCCTTATACTCTAAACCAGAACGGCAAATTGCGGACATTCGTGTAGTATGTGATCACCTTGATGTTTTTTCCGGAAGAATTACCATGTCTTCCATTAGATCGACAAATCGAATTCCGAATCGACCTTATACCTGGTGCCAAACCTATAGCTCGAGCACCATATCGCCTAACACCTTCAGAATTGAAAGAATTAATGAAGCAAATCCAAGAACTGTTGGGCAAAGGTTTTATACGTGCAAGTACTTCACCACGGGGAGCACCGATATTGTTCGTAAAGAAGAAAGACGGAAGCATGCGTATGTTCATAGATTATCGAGAATTGAACAAGCTCACTGTGAAGAACAAATATCCATTGCTAAGAATAGATTTGTTCGATCAGTTGCAAGGAGCTAAATACTTCTAAAAAATTGATCTTAGATCTGGATATCATCGGTTAAAGGTACATGAAGAAGATGTACCTAAGACTGCTTTCAGAACTCGATATGGACACTACAAATTTTTGGTTATGTCATTCGGTCTAACGAATGCTCCCGCGACATTCATGGACCTATTGAACCGAGTCTGTAAACCGTTCCTTGACAAATTAGTTATAGTTTTCATAGACGATATCCTTGTCTATTCCCGAACTCAGGAAGAGCATGCCAAACATCCTAAGATAGTCTTGGAAACCCTCAGATAAGAGAAATTGTATGCAAAATTTTCCAAATGTGAGTTTTGGAAACAAGAGGTACAGATTCTCGGACACGTCATAAATCAACAAGGAATCCAAGTGGATCCGATCAAGATTGAAGCCATTATGAAGTGGGAAACTCCGAAAACACCAACTGAGGTTCAAAGCCTTCTTGTTTTAGCCGAATACTACCGAAGGTTTATACAACATTTCTCCAAGATCGCTACTCCATTAACTACTTTAACACAGAAAGCAGTAAAGTTTGAATGGAGTCAGAGGCAAGAAGAGGCATTCAATACCCTTAAGCAAAAACTTAGCAGTGCACCTTTCTTAGAATTACCCAAAGGGAACGATGACTTCGTAAACTACCGTGATGCTTCTCGAATTGGTCTAAGCATCACGACAAAATAAAGTTCATGAGAAGAACTATACCACACACGAACTTGAACTTGGTGCCATAGTGTTTGCTATAAAGATTTGGAGGCACTATTTATTTGATACCAAATGTGTGATATATATAGACCATAAAAGTCTCCAACATATATTCGATCAGAAGGAATTGAATATGAGAAAAAGGAGATGGATGGAACTCAATAATGATTATGATTGTAAGATCAAATACCATCCTGGAAAAGCTAATGTCGTAGCAGATGCCTTAAGTCGGAAGGAGAGAATCAAACCAATTAAGATAGGGCCTTAAGATTATAAATCAAAGTAGATGGATGCATCAGACTAAAGAAAATCAGATCCAAGCACTACAAGACGAAAACATCCAGAAGGAACGCATGGTTGGTAAAAAGAAATTACTAACCAAAGGCGATGACAGAATCTTAAGATTTGGACATAGAATCTGGATTCCTAAACTCGGAGAAATTTAAACAAAGGTGATGGATGAAGCTCATAAATCAAAATACTAAATACATCCTGGAGAGGATAACATGTTCAAAGGATTGAAAAGTCACTAATGGTGGCTAAAGATGAAGAGATCAATAGCCCAGTACATAGAGAAATCTTTAACTTGTCTTCAAGTTAAGATTGAACATCAGAAACCCGCAGGTCAACTACAATAGTTGGAGATACCTATGTGGAAGTGAGATAGAATTACAATGGACTTTGTCAAAAAGCTACTGAGGACCCAGAAAGGGCACGATGCTATTTGGGTTGTGGTTGATAGATTAACCAAATCAGCACATTTTATTCCCATTAATGAGAACTACTCAATGGATAAGATAGCCAGATTATATATCAATGAGATTGTGAGCCGCCATGACATACCACTATCTATTATCTCTGATAGAGATAGTCGGTTCACATCAAGATTCTTGACTAGTCTCCAAAAAGAGTTGGGAACTCGAATAAGTATGAGTACAGCATATCATCCTCAAACCGATGGACAGAGTGGGAGAACAATTCAAACTTTAGAAGATATGCTGAGGGCTTGTGCAATTGAACTTGGAGGTAGATGGGATAATCATCTATGACTAATCAAGTTTTCCTACAACAACATCTACCATTCAAGTATAAAAGGTGCACCATTCGAGGCTTTATATGGTAGGAACTACAGAACGCCAGTCTGTTGGACGGAAGTGGGAGATAGTCAGTTGTCTGGACCAGAAATCTTGCAGGAAACAACTGATAAGATAGTTCAGATTAAACAACGACTGAAAGATATAGGCAGAAGAGTTATGTAGATAAATGTCGAAGGCCATTAGAATTCCAAGTCGGTGATTACGTTATGTTAAAATTTTCACCTTGGAAAGGTGTTGTAGGATTCAGAAAATGCGGAAAGTTAGGGCCAAGGTATATTAGACCTTACAAAATCATCGAATGAGTTGGAGCAGTGGCGTATAAACTCGAATTACTTGAAGCATTACAAGGTATTCATAACACGTTTCACGTGTCTTGTTTACAAAAGTGCTTAGCAGAACCCAATCAGGCAATCACGTTAGATGATGCGCACGTTGATGATAATCTCCAATTCACCAAATAACCCATTAATATCTTGGGAACACAAGAACGAAAGCTAAGAAATAAAACAATACCGATGGTACTAGTACAATGGCAAGGTCGGAAGGGCGCCGACCAAACTTGGGAATTAACAGAACAAATGAAAACTAACTATCCTCATTTTTTCGAGTAACATTGAATTTCAAGAACGAAATTCTTTAAGGAGAGGAGATTTGTAACACTTGATCAATTTCTCAAGTAATAGGAGGGCTAAAAGTGTAAAAATGGAAAAGTCAGACTGTAGCGGACCGCTACAAAAGGTCATGGTGGTCCGCTAGGTGGGGAGGAAGGCAGCAATGATTGCATGCCACGTGTCCACGGACTAGCGGACAAAAAACGACGCGTGTAACCGTATGGCGGACTGTCACCCCCGCCATAATGGTTCGCCAGGTGCCAGGTGTCTATAATGGTCCGCTACTTGGACCCGAAGGCAATTTTGCGACAGGGGGCAGTGGCGGACCGCCACCACCCGGTGTAGCGATCCGCTACGAGTCCGGATACAGCCTATAAATAGAAACTTTATATCGACCATTTTGGAACACCAACACACACCAAACACCATCAGTTACACATACACACTCTCTGGGTGCACGAATCCCGAAGCTCCAGTCCGCTTCCAAAAGTCCAGTTTTCTCGCTATTCATCTCGAAACTGCCGTAGATAGTACCGAGGTAAGGTTTCTAAATACCCTAAGGTTCCATTATGGAAAACTAAGATAAGGATACTGATTACAATGATATGGAATATAATATAGGGTACATTCGAAGTGTTAATCCTTATATTGATTTGTAAGGAGGTTCTGATTGAGGTGAGTTCCTCTGAACTGTGCTTGATATAAAATGTTTTCAAATGACTTTTATCGAAATGAGTCGGATCCCTATTGGAATTCCATGTATATATACATGTGAATAGCGCTTATTACAGTCGAGTTAGGATGGGACCGATCCTCTCGTTACTGATCTGTACTTGTGACGGGAAAGTCTTAGTATATATATAAAAAATTCTTAGGGTCCTTGTTTGGCCTCTGGGTGGGAAAATGGGATGGATGGTCGTTTCATTTCGTATTGTGGATATGATTATGAAAACATGATTTGTTTATGAACTCACCATCTTTATGCTGATACAAATATTTTCAAATGTTTTTAAGCACAAGTGACCACTAGCTAGATGCTTATAGTATGATATTCCAAGGATGTACAGGTGTTATGTTTTGATGACTTGGATTGACTGAGGGCAGGTTTGTGTGTAACCATAAGGCCTGAGTTGGTGGCATGTTCTTGAAAAATAAGTCTAGTGTTATAGGTTCCTGTTGGGAACCATGTTTTGTATCCAGTCAATTCTAGAATGTAAAACAATGTTATGTTTATAAATAAAATATTTGTGTTTAGTCTTCCACTGTGTGTTTTTGGTATCAACGTCACCGTAACCAGTATCTAGGAACTGGGGTGTGATAGATGGCTCTAGCTCTTAGATTGGATTATGCAAAATCCTAGTGTTTCATCTTAAGTAGATGAGCGTTTATGCAGGAGTGCGGTTCTTAAGCGAGTATCAGATATTTTCAAAAGTACGGTGCGTTAAAAGGTTACTGGAATCGTACTCCAAGAAAGTGGGAAAAGGAATTCGAAGTTGGATGTACGGATTTGCCGTGCAATTGGAATCAATTTATAGGCTAAAATGGCAACCCGTGGCGGACTGCTAGGCTGAGGGGTAGCGATCCGCTACCGCCTCAAGCCATGCGAGTCAGTTTAGCCACGTGTTGTCTTCTCCTGGGGCCGTTAGAGAATGCGGCATAGTGGATCGCGAGGCAAGGAGATAGCGGTCCACTGCCGCTTGCCCTCGCGTCAGCCCTAACACACTTCTGGCCCTTAGCGGACCAACTTCAAATTACGGCTTAGTGAACCACTAAGAATGGGGTAGCAGCCCGCTACTGATGACACGCGTCAGATTTTGCAACCGTTAGTCATCAGACATGTGGCTCGTTCCGGTGGGTTCCTTTGGGTCTACGTAGCGGACAGCTACCAAGAGAAATTTTTTTTTTTTTTTACTTTTAACCCTTGAAACTTGGGCTATTTGTAGATCCAAACCTTGTGATTTTATTTCTTGTTTTTAGGTCCATATTTTGACGAATGTTATAGAGACTGTTTCAACCCATATAAGGACCTCTTTAGCAGACAGACCTTGCTTTCTTCACCTTTCACATCAAAACCCACTGGTTGACTCGTGTAAATATTCTTATCAAGGCTGCCATGTAAAAATGCAGTCTTATTATTCTAACTCCATATCATTAATAGCTGTTAGAGAAAATATTACCCTGATTGAAGTATGCTTGACTATAGTAGAAAAAATCTCATTGTATTCTATTCATGCTCTTTGGGTAAACCTTTTTGCTACTAGTCTGGCTTTAAACCTAGGAGCTTCACCTTACACACCCTCTTTCAATTTGTAAATCCATTTATACCCAACCAATTTTTTTTATCTTTAGGCTTGTCAACTAAGATCCATGTTTGATTTTTGTACAAATAATCCATTTCATCTTCCATTGCTTTCATCCATTTTTCTTTGTCAACAGAAGCAATAGCCTATTTAAAAGTAATAGTTCCTGTGTACACTCTTGTTCTGCTGCAACAAATACAAAAGCTGAGATGTCCTTGTTATCTCTAAACCTGGCAGGTAATATATTGTTCCTTCTAGGTCTTTCTTTGGCTAGAATATAAGTACTAGTACTTACTTCAGTAATACTAGGAGATATGATGTTAAAATCCTCAATCTCACTAGGCTGCACCTCAAAGCGACTTCCCTAGGAATCATCTTTCTCACTCAGATCTTTACCAACATCATTTCCAACCACATCCTGGTACATGTAGTTTTCTTTAAACACTACACCCTCCTCAATATCACCTTGGGACTCATATTGTCCAGACTCCAGAGCCTATACCCTTCAACTCCATCAGGGTATCTCAAGAAAATGCACTTTTATGCTCTAGGCTCTAGTTTGCCTTGACTGATGTGAGCATATAAAGAGATCCAAACACTTTAAAGTTGCTATAATCAGTCTTATTCCCTGAAGATTTCTCCATTGGAGTTAGCATATCTATAGCAGATGAGGGTGACCTATTGATTAAGTACACTGTAGTAGTTGCAGCTTCATCCCATAACTGTTTATGTAGTCCTGATTCAGATAACATTCTCCTGAATTTGTCTAGTATAGTTCAATTCATCCTCTCAACCTACCCATTCTGTTGAGGGTTACCCGGAACTGTTAAGTGTCTAGCTATACCATGTTCCTTGCAAAAATCATTAAACTGCTTGTGACAAAACTCTAGAACACCTTCCACTCTTTGAACTTCCCAAAGGCTTCACTTTTGTGTCAAATCACATAAATCCGAACTCTTCTTGAGAAATCATCAACCAAGGACAGCTAGTACAATGCTCCACCTAGAGATTGTGTGTGTATGATTGTTACTTCTCCTGAACCTTACTCTGTGAGATTTTCCCAACATACAATGATCACAAAGATCAATTCTACATTCCTTCAAATCCCCAAGCAGACCTTGTTTTTACAACTCACACAACCCTTGATCACTTATGTGACCAAGCCTTTTGTGCCAAATAACTGCTTGATCAAACTTATTATCCTGTGCCCCCATAGCATACCCATGTTCTACTTTTCAATCTAGTACACATATGTTGTTTACTTTCCTTGTCCCAGATAACACAACCACATAACCCTTTATTACTTTAGCCCTGGAATTTCATAAACTCACAATATACCCACTCCTTTCAAAAGTGCCTAAAGAGATTAAGTTCATAGTCAATTCTGGAATTAATCTTACCTTATCAAGAGTCACCTCTGAACCACTTTCTAACTTGAAAGTTACAGAACCATGTCCTAGGATTCTGCATGGTCTATCATCTCCTAGTTTGATTGAACCCAAATCTTCCATGATCAACTCTTTAAAGAATTCCACATAGGGTGTCATATGATATGAGCACCCTGAATCCAAGATCCAGTAATAATTCTATTCCCCTTTTGATACCATTAAAACATTTGTTGATTCATAACCATCAGTTGATCCATCAGATAAAGAACCCTATTAATTCTTAGAGGAATTAGAATCAAACTTCTTTTTTCTTGTTTTCAGGGTAGTCTTTCTTTAGATGCTTTTCAGAGTTACATATGTAACATCTCCTTTTAAATTTTAACTTATACCTTATGGAACCTCTATCTTTGTTCTTGAAGTTCCTATGTTTAGTTCTACCCCTGACAAGTAAGCCATCACCTGAATCTTCATTCACACTTCCTCTTTTCTTTAATTCTTTTGAGTTCATAGCAGCCAACACCTCCTCCATTTAAAAAGACTCACTCCCATACATTAGAGTATCCACAAAGTGTTCATAAGAATGCGGCAATGAAGTTAAAAAGATTATTGCACGATCCTCATCATCTAGGATTACATGTATGTTTTTTAGATCTAATACCAATTTATTGAAATCATTAGTATGATCAAAAGATTTTTACCTACCACCATATGAAAATTTTATAACCTCTTCTTTATATAGAGTATATTTGCAAGTGATTTTGTCATGTAAAAACTCTCTAGTTTAGACCAAATTCCAGCTATTGTGGTTTCTTTAGAGACCTCTCTTAATACCCATCACCCAGACAAAGAACCAAGGCACTACGAGCCTTCCCCATGATATCTTTCTTTTCCTTATCATTGAGCACCGCCGGTAAACAAGCCTCTCCGGCAACAACATCCACCACACCTTGATGAACTAATAATGACCTCATTTTCAACCTCCATAAGGCGAAACCATTTTTTCCATCAAATTTCTCTAAATCGAACATAGTCGACACCATCTTTCAATCCGCAAAATCGATAATCCGATCTCCTTCTTCGAATCGAAGCAGAGACCAAGCTCTAATACCAATTGTTAAAGTTTGATGCGGAATTGTTAAAGCTTTAACACCAAAGAACTTAAGGATCAAGATGAAATAAATTGAATGAACAATCAAATTATTAGAACCCTTTTTCAATCGATTAACGAACATACAAGAGAGAATTTGGGAGTACAAATCTGAGAGAAAAATAAGAACATAAGAACTACTCTAGGTTAACCAACTAATAACGATTATAACAACTAATTACCCCAAATTTTTAGAACCTACCCTCAACTAATAAGATAGAGCAATTAGGCCCCTCACCTTTGACGTATGCACTAACCTTTCTAACAATCATAAGCCATACTTGTGTTTTTGGTAACTATTTTAATCATCTCTTTATTTATTGTCCTACTCTATTTCATATTTTTATTTCCTCTCAATGACTATTATTAGCCGCTGAAGGCATTATATTTGGCTCTGATGCGATGGAGCTTTAGAGGCAAGCCTTGTTTGGGCACCGGGAAGGGGACATACTCAATGCCATTATCTTCTCCAATCACTTCCCATCTGCAAACAAGTTTCCAAACAAAAGATTTTATGGTTTGCATGTGGTTAAAGATCTTGTGCCATTATATGCATTACATTCATACTTACACTCATTGTACGTAGATTTAGTTATTAAACATACTTAAAATCAGTAAAAAGGTGAAAGTAGGCTCACCACAAGAATTTGACTCTATCTCGAGGACATGTGTCGTTGAGATAGGACCCATATGTCGTCAGGATAGGGCCTTAAAGGCTATCTTGAGGACATCTCCTCGAGATAGGTTTCGTTGGGAATGCTTTGTAGTAATAGGTCAAATATGTCGTCGAGATAGAGTTCGTCGAGATAGGGTAAACCTATTTCGAGGACATGTCCTCGAGATGGGGTGTGTGTAATTTGTTTTACTGAAAAAAAAACTTTCAATAAAATTAAATTTTGGGTTATAATGAGGACATGTCCTCGAGACAGATGTGTCGACGACTCTCGTTTTGTTTTAAGCATATTCAAAACCAAAGAAAACAAAAATGATTTGGCTGTGTTGACATGTCCACGCAAAAAAGGTTTCAAATTAGCGGGCTCTTTTCAGCTACTCCCACCTTGGCTGTGTCGACGAATTGTCCTCGCAAAAAGGTTCCAAAAATTATGAATTTTAATAAATCCTATCTTGACGAGTTGTCCTCGAGACAGACTAAGCAATACTGACGAAAATGTGTCCTCGCTAAAATTGTCCTTGCAATAGGGTTAAATTCTCGTTGTGGCTTGCCTGAAAGAGGCAGTCAGGTGGTGGACGAGGATAAGCATCTCAACCTTAGCTAGCTCTCTCCCTGGACACGAGTGAGCTCCATTCCCAAACGGCATGTATGTGTTAGCGCGAGGTGCTACCTATGATCATTTATGAATCTAATTAATATCAAAGTGAATCATATTATGCATGTTCTTTCGATATATATATAAAAAAGATTATAATACAAGTATATTCTAACCTCGAATCATGAAGGATTAAACTTGTTAGGGTCAGGGAAGAATTCGGAAGAGTAATGGATGGTTCTAAAGAGAGGAAGAACCTTCCAACCACATGGCATTAGATATCCTTCTATTTCTACATCTTCAACCGCTTCTCTAAACAGGAACGAGAGTATGCTTGCGGCTCTCAACGTCTCTTGTATCACCCTAGCGGTTACTGGCATGCTTCTAGTATCATCCCATGTAATCCCACGCTTGGTTACCAGTCTCTCACACCGGATTTCTTCTTGTTCAATCTGTTTTTTTAACCAATCCTTTGGTAAATCTATGTACCAAATAAGGTCACTTTCTTAACATCAATATTTATGTTAAAGTTACATTTTATAAAACATTCAATCCGTCAATTTTAGATGACGTGGATTCCCATAAAACTTAATCCGTCGATTTTATTCATCCGATAACAACTTTTCAATGGATGTTTTGAGTACCATTTTCAACCATAAAAAAAAACATCATCAATTTTTAAGTTTATAGGTTGAGCATGAAATAGATTTAACTACCTTAACAGCATCCAAGAGATGAGGATGATCATGCAAGTACTTGAGAAGCCATGTTAGGACACTTGCAGTTGTATCATGAGCTGCAAATATGACTCCAACTATATTATCTGCTATCTGTGAATCACTCAATAGGTCTTTTTCCGTTAATCCCAAGAATACCCCTAGCAATCCTCCACCATACTCCCCAATCTCCCTTCTTTTCTGTATCATCTTCCTCAATCTCTCATTAAGAAGCTTCCAAGCCTGTAATTTCATAGTGTTAATGAAAAAATGCACAAAATTGTACATAGTAACCAAAATGCATAATATAATATGATTTTCCATATACATATATGTATACACATATACAGATTGAGAAACTTACAAAAGGTAACCCTTAAAACAGATGATCCATGAAGTTTGTAAGTAATCAAGTACATTAGTTTTTTTAACTAATTTTATTACAAAAAGATATTTTATTTGTTCAAAAATAAAAGGAAAACATTAAGGCAGACTAGAGTAAATTGTTTAACAATCATACTTGTAGTTTTATTGCAAGCTAATAAAAAAAATGCATAAAGCCTCTTCCTTTTGCTAAAATTATGTAAATCACACATTTTACTATTTTAGCAAATACATTGTTCAATTTTGAAAGAAATTGCCAAGTAATGCTATATGAAAACCAATTCACCTTAATAGAAAACCTAGTTATTGAAAATAAAAACTCAGCTAGAAACAAATCATTATTCAGACACCTTACATCATATATATATATATATATATATAGTCATAAAGTTGGTAGACAAGCGTAGTTGAAGACAAAAATGAAGTATGTCAGAATAATATACGAGGTTATCTATTTAAAGAAATCATGCATGACCTCCAAGTGGGTTACTTTCTATTTTTTGAAATTAATGCATGATCATTTCCTCACCTTCATTGCTTTCTTGAATGGGGTTCCAGGAAGGTTCAAAGGCATTGAATTATAGCCTTTCTCTATGCAATGATACAAATGTTTCAATCCTTCGATTTCATTCACCTCTGTCTCCTTCCCAAATACTGATATCATTGCCACTTCATACGAATACTGCATATTGATCACAAACGAATACACACATGATCACATAAGTTCATGCTAACTTGACCAACAAATAATCATGCATGCATACCTTCTTCATCTCATGCAAGGTGTTGATCATGTTGCTATCCTCCCAACTAGTGAGAAGATCGAGGACAATGTCCTCAATATTGTGCACCATGCCTTTGAGGGCGGAAGGAAGAAAGGAAGATTGGATCAGTTTCTTGAGGTGAGAATGTTATGAACCTTGGTGGAAGAAGACAGCTTGAGGACGTATCATCATCTCTTTGCTTATAGGATATGTTGGTTTGAAGAGATGAGATTGAGTCACCAAGATTATTTTGGCTATCTCAAGGTTTGATATCATTACACATGGGCATCCCAATATGTGGCTCTTGAATATTTTTCCATACCTACATGACCAAAATTCAATCATTAAAAGATAGAAATTTCAAATTAAATATTAACCAAATTGATATCAATCATCTGATTATATTATTTTAGAATTAATAAATAATTAAATGCATACATGAACATTGTGATAATTCTCCCATTTAAAAAAATGCTCTTTTTTCATTATATTGTTTGAATTATTTTCTCAAAGAAGACTTATAAATAATTAATAAATGCATATGTGTATGTTTGTTTGAAAAGTTCAAATATAAAAATGATTAAAATGTTTTTTTACTATTACCCAAAGACATAAATGCTATTTAGTTGTTCTTGCATTGGTTGGTCAAAAAATATAAGAGCTTATAAAGTCAATCTAAAAATGGTTATAAATTAAAGATATTATAAATTATGTTTTGATTAGTTATCTACACTTAATTAAACCATTTATATCATAAACAATTTATTAGTATCACATATACAAAATAAACATTTTCTTAACAAATTACAAAACATAAGCACCAAAAAGCATCACGTGGCAATTTTTATCCTTATCTTAATCACATTTGCATTCAAATTATTTGGAAAAACCAAATAATCCAATATTATCAAACCAAACAAAACTTAATATAATAAACTTATAAAAGAGAAAAAACCTTATTTGACGCTTGGAGAAGAAAGTGTTGGGATTTTGTGTGTAGAGGCTGAGGGTTTTACCGACGTAAGGCCAACCCATCGAACCAGGCGGCAGAAGCAGGTGCCCATTGTGCCGCAGCCCACGGCGCCAGAGTATGAAAGTACACACCACCGTCACCAGAAAGAAGAAAGCTAGAAAGGGTGGAAAAAGGAAATGTAGCGGTGGTGGAAGGACAATTATTGTAGAGTTTTAAAGGGTGGCTGAGGTGGAGAGGGGATCGGGGAGGGGTTGAATTTATACAATTTGTCCAAGAGGTTGGGGCGTGGGGGGTGGTTTGGACAAGGTGGGTCAGGGACAGGTGTCACTGAGCAACGACAACACATTACACATAATGCCATTAATTGCCTGTTTCACCAAAAATAGCCTAAACTCATTTATTCAAATTTAATTCTATACGCCAATATGGAAAACATGTGGTTTAATAGGTTTTTAATGTTGGTTATATAGTTAAAGTATGTTAAAACCCATGTATTAAATGGGTTGAATAAAGACAAATTGTTGTAATCCAACAGTTTTCATAAAGATTTGTATAACTGATGTTATTGGTGAAATAATTATTTTTAAAAATATTTTATAAAAATAATGAAGAAAATGTTCAATTTATAAAAATATTTTATGAACAAACATTTTTTTTAAATAAAAAATGTTTTATAAAAATAATTATAAAAATCATTATTATTTAATAGAAAAGAGAGACGGGAAAAAAAAATTAAAAAAATTAAAAAAATTGTATAATTAATATGAGAGACAGGCGGGAAAAAATTATTGAGGGTGAGTATGGGAGTGACAAGTGTCCAGTCAAAACCTTTATTTATTATATAGTATAGATATAGATAAATTAGAGTTAATTGCACAAATGATCCCTATGGTTTAACCAAGTTGCACGTTTAGCCTCCAGCTTTTAAAATTGTAAACTTTGTCCAAACGTTTTTTATCTGCTAGCGACTTTAACCCATGGTGTTAATACCAGTTAGTTTTTAACGAAAAATTAGCTCATGTGCCATCCACGTGATTTACGATTGCAAACTTAACCCTAAAAATGAGTTAAAATCTATAAAAAAAACTATAAAAGTTCATAAAAATCAGTTATTTTTTACAGATTTTTATTGATTTTAACTCATTTTTAGGGTTAAGTTTGTCATCGTAACTCACGTGGATGGTGCATGGGCTAATTTTTCGTTAACTACTAAGTGGTATTAACATTAGGGGCTAAAGAGGCAACCTGGTCACAAACGTTTGGACAAAGTTTGTAATTTTTAAAACCTGAAAGCCAGATGTGCAATTTGATCAAATTGCAGGGGCCATTTATGCAAATAACTCAATAAATTATTTAAAACTAGATTAAAAATTTTGAAAAGATAAGATCAAACCGTATGAATAATTATTTATTGGTATAATTTACTATTATTTTTTAGGGGAAAGTGAATATGGTGTTCTTAGGCATCTAAGTTTTTTTTTAACCGCAACACCTACATATTATAGGATAATTGGGTTTTCTCAGGGCAACACATAGAATATCCAGGGCAGCCCACCACAAGAGGAATCCCCCAACTGGGTAAACCCCCTTACCTGACCATAGAACCCTTTTTTGCTTAGGCATCTAAGTTGTATGCGAAACCAATCAAAGCAACGTAGTTTTGATTAAATCTAATTAAAGTTTTAATTAAATATTTTTTGTTTCAAAACAACTACATCATCATTAATCATTTTGTTTATGTGATACCCGGCAAATTCAGGTTAATACCCATACCCGACCATTACTTGAATTCACATGATTACACTTGCATCATACTTAATTATAGAGTAATTAAGTACATATTTCATATAGCAAGTCCGTTCGTTTCATTTCATTACATGCATTGGTAATCGGGCGGATTACCGGGTCACACACGCGTCCTATCACACGAACGTTGGTGATTTTTAGAAATAATACTTAGACATATAATTGGTGTGCAAAAATTATATGTAATACTGCAATTTATATTTTGTGCTTATATGAATTTTTTCGGAATATTTAGAACAACTTTTATTTTAACTCTTTTAAGCGGATACACGTTATGTGCCAACAACTTTAAATGAGTTTTATAAAAATGAATCATTTAAATACTTGAGCCAAATAAATTCATCATTTTAATTACTAATTCTAATTAGGAGCCCAAATCCATTTGCAAAAGCCTTAAAGGAGTAAAAAGCCCAAACTCACTTTCATTAAAACTCCCAACACTCCCTAAACCCCTCATTTGTTTACCCTAACCCTAAAGACTCACTCCCCTCTCCTCCCTCATTTCCTCGGCCGCCACCTCCCTCCTAGCCACCACATCCTTCCAACTTTGTTCAAGCTTTCCAAGTGATTCTAGGTGCAATCCAAGGTGTTTCCAAGTGATTCTATGTGCAATTCCTGATAGGCTTGTTTAAGTCTCGGCCAAGTGCCTGGGATGTAGATTTTGTGTGCATTACTTGGTTTGAGTCCGTGTCATTTTCTGTGTTTTTCGGTGTGTGTGTTTTGTTTGTGTCATGTTTTGCAGGAATTCGCGCTTGATTCGGCGAGGAAAATCATCGAAAATGAAGTTCTAGGTATTTTTACGTATGTTTTTATGCTTAGAATATGTTTTTTATGGAATTTGGGTGAAGAAAATTTTGAGGTGTAAAAATTTGGCTAAGTATAAAAACCCTCAAAACTTTCTGGCACTAGATGGTCCTCGCGGTACGCGAGAGGTTTTCCCCCTGTTCCTCGCGGTACGCAACGGATAGAAATAGGGGCCGGCTTAATTTCTGCCTCCTCGCGGTACCGGAGGAGTGCTGCCTGGTCTCTCGCGGTACGCGAGGCCTTGCTGGTGTCACCCTACTTCCTTGTTTTCCCATGGTTTCGTTCACCGTTCACCACCTCTATTATTATCATCCATCATTTCATCATTCATCAATAATCATCACTTTCATCCATTCTGTTATCATCATATCATTCCCCGACCACCACGATCATGGGAGAATTTGGAACCTTTTCGATCCGATGATTCACTTTGTTGTGGCATTCATGTCTATGTGTTTGCCACCCATTGAGTACGTTTCTCTGCATGCTATCTATCTTGAGTCTTTTAATTTTTAGTTTGAGTCAGTTTAATGCTGCGGGTTTGTTGTGAGGTTTATTTTTGCAGGTTTTATCATTCCGCCCGTACTCAATCTCCATTAGGGCAGGATTGATTATCTCTTATATCCAGTTGTAAAGGCAACCCGACAGTTTGTGTAACCGCGACCGAAATGCTATACAGTGCACAAAAGGAAGAACGAAGCTGCACATTTGTTTGCATCTACATTACCAGCTAAGTCGCTTCCTGTTTTGTTTTATTTTTGCATTTTTATTTTTTATTGTGTTTTGCTTCACATTGAGGACAATGTGTCTTTCAAGTGTGGGGATGTGAGTGTTTAGTTGAGTCTAGTTTGTTTAGTTTGTCTTGTTTATAAAAAAATTAAAAATTTTGAAAAAATGTCCTTGAAAATAACTGCAAAATAAATGGAAAATGACAGTAGAACTGGATCTACTTGTTGGTTTTAATTGATCTAAATAATAGAAAACGCATCTAATTAGTGATGTTTTGGTAGACCCAGCTAGATAGTAAAGCTTAAATATCCTATTTGTGTTGTTTAGGAATTAATTTAATAAAATCATGATATCTTGTGGGTATTCATCTTAGAGTAATGGTAATACTGAGACTGTCAACTTAGGGTGATAGGTACCACGTTAAGTTAAAATTTAGAGGTTTTTGAAATTTTTTTGGCACACCACTCTTTTTTTATGAGAATAAATCCGAGTTTCGGTGGCGCCCGCATCCATAAATTCCATAATTCTTGAGCTTATTTAATTGAAATCTAAGTTTCGCCTACGTGTCACACGTCGGGTTCCAGCCTGATTGAAACACCACTGGGTTGATTCTTATATGCTTCATTGATTATGACTTATTCTATGTGTTACCTTTCGGGATAATGACTTGGTTGAAACGCCTCTAGATGAAGTCTAATGTGCATAATAATGCTCATATTTCATCCATTCATTCATATTTCATCTGATTTCTAAAAACCTGTAAGTTTTAGTTTAACGTGGTAGGGTAAATCTATATGGTTTGAATTGTGCCTAGACATGACCGTGAGACGGGATTAGGTAGAGCTGTAACTTCTAAGTGTGAGTCACATAGGTTGATTGATAGCAGTATAAATGTAATATTAGAACACGTAACGGGGGCTTGAAAGTTGGTGCTTGGGTTTAATCGGACAGAAATACTGATTATTGCTAGTATATTTTGCTAATTGGTAATTGATATTTGTTAAGTTAGATCTGGGTTATGATTCCATGGAAGATTTTTTGAGGACGAAAAAGGTTAAGTGTGGGGATGTTTGATGTAGTGCAAAGCAAGTAGACGATTTTTACCTTTGATTTGGATGTTTGATACCATGGTTTTGTGTTTATACTTCTATTTTTAGTTGTTTGAACATGATACTAGGCTAAAACTTTGATATTGCCTAGGTAATATGATGAATACTTGTTAAAGTTTTGATTTTTATCGGTTTTTGGATTTTAATTAATGGATTAATGATTTTGTAAGCTATCTTGAGTTGATTATTGTGATGTTCTTGCATGTTTAGATCCGATCTTGGGTTTTTGGATTTTAATTAATGGATTAATGATTTTGTAATACATATTAGCCATAGGATTTGTCTTTGATTACTGATTAGAATTGAATGTGTATCCTAGTTCAATACCCGAGAGGTGAGAATTAGTCGTTTAGTCTTCGTCATTAGGAATCCAAGTGTCAGCTGTCTGAGAGGAAGCCGTTATTAGGTGTCTAGTGATTGTTGATATTCGTGTCATAGTTGTTATCTTGAGATTACCCCGTGCATTCTTTGAGTGTATTGGTGGACGGAGAGACTGAGAGGTAATCTGTCTATTAGGGTAATTGGTTATAGTTGGAAATACCTGAGAAGTGATCTAACAATCTGGTGAGTTATTACATGTATAGGTTCCTTAGTTGGTGACACCCTGAGAGTGATTAGGGATCCACTAGGCTGTCTAGAGTTGTTTCATTAGAAACCCATATCCATTAAAGTTTCCATAACAGATAGAAGTTATGCTTTGCAAGTAGGATTCCGACCTTGGTGATATTCTTCCCATTCTTGATTTCACCTTATTCTTGATCTTGATAGTTGAGTCGACCTTTGTTTATTGCATTCCTTAGTTTAATATTTAGTGTAGTAAACCCCCCAAACCAAATCAATCTTTAGTCCGAGTCAGAGTCTAGTATAGTTATCATAGTGTCTCCAAGGTTCGATATTCCGGTTTACCATTAAGCTGTGCTACACTCGATAGGTACAATTGCCTGTCAGTGCGGTTTAGTTAAAGGTAATCCTCTTATTACTTACGAGTCTGGGTTAGGTTTTTTTGTTATTTTAATACACCGTCTGGGCGACATCAATAACTATAATATAGAAATGACATGTTATGTTATTTTTTCAAATGAATTGAAATAATGTTCATAGGTTATTAATGTAATGATATAACTTATGTGTATAAATGGTTAACATGTATGAAATATACCATGAAGATGTACAAATGCCATGATACTTATCACAAGTTAATGACTTATGCAACTACTTAAAGCATGTATGTTATGTCACAAAGTATGACTCATGTGTTACTTAAGTATTACTTGTATGTTATTTATGTGTTACATATGTGCTACTTATATGTACTTATGTGTTACTCATATGTTACTTATGTGCTACTTGTACACGTTTCCACCATGTGTCACCAACGGGTCGTCGTGTCACATTAGTCAACATTGGTCAACATTAGTCAACATTGGTCAACATTAGTCAACGTTGGTCAACATTAGTCAAACTTGGTCAAAGTTGGTCAAACCTTGGTAAAACTTGGTCACAGTTGGTCAAACCTTGGTCAAACCTCGGTCAACTTTGGTAAACCCTTGGTCAAACCTCGGTCAACTTTGGTCAAACCTTTTCAAAAGTCAAAGTAACCTTTCAACGTTGAGTCGTTCGGATGAATGTGGTTACATAAACCATGTTTACTTTCATAGACCTTATATGCTTACTATTCCTAGGGCTCGGTTAGGTCGGTTATCCAGAGTTGCTAGATTTCTCGTGTTGCTTTCATACTTCGTTCACCTCATTCCCAGGTGAGTTTTCACGGCCCCATTTTACTTACTTTTCCATTTGGGGGAGATACATGCTAAACCATTTTCTTACTTAGTCGTATGATGATTACTTTGATTTCGCTTTAACATATATAAGTGGGTGCATTTCCCGCACATAAAGTCCTCTCATATTCGAACCGTTAATTATTCCACAAAGCGAGGTGATTCATGAATAGTACTATTGGGTTTAACAACCCCACCCGGGTTAGTCGTGCTAACTCTGACTGGGAGTCAAACGGGTGCATAATTGACCTAATCCATTGTGTGCTGGGCACGTAAGAGGCAAAATGCTAGTTTCTGCATTCCTTCATTGAGCTTTGGTTTCGGTGTTGCTTATATAGTTATAGTTTATTGTCTGATCAACAATCGAATCACTAGTATACATACGTACAGTTACACTTTTTCATTTCTGTTTCTGTTACTTAAACTTGTGAACTCACCAACCATGTGTTGACACTTTTAAGCATGTTTATCTCGGGTCACTAAACGTTCATGCATGGACTAGGGTTGCACTTCAAGAGTATCATTTCATGTTTTCATTAGAAGCTTAGGTTTATGGGAACCTAAAGAATATGCTTCTGTATTTTGTTACATTATTTTTGCTTCCGCACTTTACTTTTCGCATTTTCAAACTCTGTATTACTTATTTATTTTTGTATGATATTCAAACGGAAAGTCTTTTCGAAAACCATTTAGAGGTTGTTCGAAATGACCGGGACCTATGATCCTTGACAGTCACAACCCGCGGGTAACCCACTGTGGAATTTCAGGGTGTGACAGATTGGTATCAGAGCCCTGGTTATTGAGAATTAAGTTGCATTTAGTGTGCTTATACTATAACTGTAGGCTCGCATAGTTCACATCACATCAAACATGCATTTCATACGTGTGAACATTGGATTGCTGGATATTGACTTGTTACAGGATGTCTACATCATCGGACCCTATCGTGATCTCGGACTCCGAGGAGGAGTACACTCCAGCTACACCACCATCACCTGCTGAGCCACTCACCCCACCCTCATCACCATACTCACCTAGTGATGGAGAGCAGACGGAAGACCCAGAGGAGTTTGTAGAGATGGACTCCAAGGAAGATCCTGAGGAGGATCCCGAGGATGACCCTAAGGAGGAGGCGGATGACGCACCAGCCCACGGAGGCGATGGAGATGCCCGCGAGGGGAGTGATTCTGGCGAGTCAGTTCCCTACTCAGTGTTGCATGAGTACTCATCGTCCGATGAAGGCTCTATCCTACCCTCACCACCTCGCCAGGCGGACCCGACTCCACTATCACCAATGCTTGCACCTGTAGGAGCCAAGACCAAGCATACCGCTCGGAAGAGGAACACCCATTTAGGGCCATTAACCAAGAAGGCCCGGATTTCTTCATCTGACACCACATCCACGGAGGAGTCATCTGGACCATCCTATACACCACCCTATTGGCTCCGGCCTACGAGGGAGGTACTACCGATACTTACGACGCGCAGCAAGTCACATGATGCTGATATATCTTCCCCTCAGGATGAGCTTGCCTTGACAGACCTGGCACTCTTGATAGTGCGAGACCGGATCGAGACTACTGAGGAGAAAGCTCAAGAGGCGGATCAGAGAGCCACAGCGACTGAGACCGCACTACAGACCTTGCAGGGGCAGGTAGCGGGTTTGCTGGAGGATCGCCAGTGAGAGACGGCTAGGACCACTACCCTGTCTAGCCGCCTAGAGAAGACCGAAGAGCAGCTAGGGATGGCCTATCAGCGAGCCACAGTAGCCGAGCATAGAGCCTCACTTGCTGACTCTACCGCCCTAGCAGCACAGCTCAGGGAAAACGCTGTTCGAGAAGAGTTAGAGCCTGCCAGGGTTCTGATGATTCTTTGTACCCTATTACTTTTTACCGCTTTGCAGAGTGGTACTTTTCCACCTTCCAGTTGATTAGCCTATCGTGAGCGGGCTGTGCTCACCAAATATTTTTGAGATGTTACTTGTTTTGGAGGAGTGTTTACTCCTGAAAATACTTTGTATTTTGTACAACTTATTTATCAAGTGTTTGCCTTTGGATTATATTGTATGGTTGATTGGTTGTTGATTGTTGTGTGTTATCTTATGCATCTATGTTGATTGTTATTTATTACGCAATATCTAACCTTTGTTATCATTATGACTATAAAGAAATATGCCGCCACGAAGGACAAACCGCAACTCAGGACAAGGTACCAACTCCATGACCACTTCTCAGATTGAGGCCCTCATCGCGCAACGCATGGCAGACGCGCTCGCCAACCACGAAGTCAGTCGGTCCAGTGGAGGATCGGGAGGTAACGACGAGAGTGGAGGTATAGTGCATACCAAAAGCAACATACATGCTACGAATAATATAATCCTATCCCAGGAAAATTAAGCCTAACTACACTCTATCTTGACTTATAGGAACCGAAAATGGGCATAAGGCATGCACTTACAAATCCTTTATGGATTGCAAGCCCCATACCTTCACCGGAGAAGTGGGACTGCTCAGATGGATTGAGAAGATCGAGTCGGTCTTCAGCATGAGTCATTGCACGCCAAAAAACTGAGTTATGTACGGAGCTGGAACTTTCGAGGGCTAGGCCCTCTCTTGGTGGAATTCCCATGTCCAAACTCTGGGGTTGGACAATGCCAACGCCATCCCTTGGGAAGAGTTCAAGGACATGCTGAAGGAGGAATATTGTACTAGCAATGAGCTACAAAATCTAGAACAGGAGTTCTGGAACTTAAGGATGGAGGGTACTGATATTGCGGGTTACACTACAAGGTTCCACGACTTGGCACGGCTGTTACCGCACATGGTTACGCCCAAATTCAAGCGGATCAAGCGATACATCTGGGGTTTGGTGCCTCAAATACAAAGCATGGTCACTTCTACTGAACCCGCAGCTGTTCAGAACGCTGTGAGACTGGCCCATAATCTTACTGATCAGGCAGTCCGACAAGGACTGTTTACCAAGAAGGAAAATTTCATGAAAGTCTTCGATAACAAACGAAAGTGGGAAAACGCTTATGCTAAACCCAATGTGCCCAATAACCCGAAGAGACAGGAACCAGCAAGGGTGTTCGTTGCTAATCAGCCAGAAAAGAGACCAAGGGGTTCATACACCGGGAATCTACCTAAATGCAATAAGTGCCAATTCCACCACAACGACACTTGTGAAGATTCCCGTTGTCAGAAATGCAAGCGTTTTTGCCACACTGCCCAGAACTGTCGTCTAGTTGAACAAGCCCAAACTGGCGGGGGAAATCGCGGGTGTTTCGGGTGTGGTGATCCTTGATATTTCCGCAAGGACTGTCCAAAGAATCGGAGACCTGGAAATAAAATGCTCGGGGCAGGGCGTTTGTGATTGGAGCCGGCGAGGCTGGACAAGACCCCAACATTGTTACTGGTACGTTTCTCGTAAACAACTGTTATGCTTCTATCTTGTTTGACACGGGTGCTGATAAAAGCTTTGTATCCACTGAGTTTAGTTCATTACTTGGTAGTACTCCGATTGCTCTAGATTATATGTATACGGTAGAACTAGCAGATGGTAAACTAATAAAGACAGAACAAGTGATTCCCGGTTGTGTCTTAACGTTAGCCGATCACTCTTTCACTATAGACTTATTTCCGGTAACATTGGGAAGCTTCGACATAGTTGTCGGCATGGATTGGTTGTCCAAGAACCGAGCCGAAATTGTTTGTTACGAGAAGATAGTCCTCATTCCACTGTTGTACGGGGAACCACTAACCATCCAAGGAGAACGAAGAGGTACCACACTAAGGATCATTACATGCATGAACGCCCGGAGGTACTTGCGAAAGGGTTACCATGCGATCCTAGCACATGTGACAGAAAAGAAAGCAGAAGAAAGGAAGATTGAAGATATACCGATCATCCGAGACTATCCGGAAGTATTTCCTAATGATTTGCCCGGACTTCCACCGCAATGGCAAGTCGAGTTCCGGATTGATCTCACACTGGGAGCGGCTCCGATAGCAAGGTCACCTTACCAACTAGCGCCATCGAAAATGCAGGAATTGTCTAACCAATTACAAGAACTGTTAGACAAAGGTTTCATCAAACCAAGCTTCACGCATTGGGGAGCACCGGTATTGTTTGTTTAGAAGAAAGACGGATCGTTCCGTATGTGCATCGACTACTGATGTGTTAGTATTTACACATATTTTTGGCACAAAACTTCTCTCATTTAACGATCAATTCTTGGTTATATTCAACGTTTAGACACTTATTTGCTTCATTTCCTGTTTTGTAGGTTTGTGTGAAGCTTGGTGAACAAACAAGAAGATTCCAGGATAAAAAGTGAAGTTTTAGGGTTTCTGTGACGGAGGCACGGTCGTGTCCCTATGTGGCACGGTCGTGCCAAGCTTGCAAACCCTAGGCACGGTCGTGCCCACATCTTGCACGACCGCGCCATGCCAAAATCAAAGGCACAGTCGTGCCTTGGCCCCCCCCACAGTCGCGTGTCACCTCGTGAGTCTGAACAGCCGTACGTCCTCGATCAGTGGTGCCCAATGGAAGCTACGGATCGGTCAACCCTCTGTCACACGATCGTGTTAAGACCTAGACACGACCGCGCCTTTGTACCATGCACGGTCGTTCCTTCTCTCTTGGCACGGTCGTGCCTACCCTTTTCTATTTAAACAGAACTTAAACTCCCATTCAGGGAGAGAGCATCCAGGGATAAACACCTACTGTTCCATCTCGTATCTTCCTTGTTCCAGCCATATTTCAAGCTTCTTGGAGAGGATACAACATCAAGAGGATCACCATACATCAACAATAACATCTAGGCTTGGAGGACTGGTTTGATTCTTGTTTTTTTGTAATTTTGGTGCTCATGATGAGCTAAAACTCTTGTTCACTTTGGTTTAGATGAAGTTTAGATACATTTGACAACATTCATGGATTATTGGCAATTATTGTGTTAATGTTATGACAACCGTATGATTATTCTTTGATGAAATTATGTATTCAAGTATTTTGAGTTGTTTACAAGACTTGTATTTGTGTATGCCATTTTATGTTGGAAAACTTGTGGTTTATGCTTATATTCATGGATTGGTGTATGTATTTATACTAGTTTATGGCATTTGACTAGGAATGGTGAATGAAGTCTTGTTTATGAATCATTATATTTGTATGTGTAACCTTATGCTTATGTTTGGAAAGACGAAGTGTTTGTTATGATGTGTCATATTTAGTATTATGTTTATCTAGGAATTGTTGACACATCCTCCTAATTTATATAACCTTTATATGAACATTGTATGTTGAAGAAATGCATATTGTTGTCTAATTTAATCAACTTGAGGTGGATAGTGTGTTGTTCATATTATCTTTCCAGCTAGTTGTTGGATTAGTGTACCTTAATCGGAAGCTAGTTCAATCTTTATAAACATTGACATGATTATTAAACACGTGAGCTTCATTGTTTGACTTTAGGTGGTTGGTTTGTGTAATTCATGCTAGCTTTCCGAATGATCATTTGATTAGATATATTTGACGAGAATTTAGTCAATTTATGTATCGTGTATTTGCTATGTTTCTATGAGTGTATTGAATGTATTTTAGATGGATTCGACACCAAAGTGATATTTTCTCCTTGATTGTTTGACTTGTGATTTTAGCTTAGTTTATATATTTTCATGATATTTAATTAAAACAAACTCTTCAAAACATCTTTTACCCTTACTTGATTGAATCTTAGTTCCGGTTAATTATTGCATTCCACCGTGTCCACGGATTGATATCCGGTTATTACCTTTACTATATTGCTATCCGACGGGTATAATGCCCGATGTGTGTGTGATTAGTCTTTGGTGAAAACCCTTTTTAAAACTCATATTGTGTGAAAAATACTTATAAAATTATATATATAGTTTACACGCATCAAGTTTTTGGCGCCGTTGCTGGGGACACGGTTTTGCGAGAACGATTGGAATTAGTTTTTAGTCATTTAGTATATATATTTTTGTGAATATCGTGTTTCCTTGTTTGTTATTTTGCAATTTTGTGTGTATAGATATTTTTGCATTTTACTTGTTATTTTTAGCTTCATTTGTATATATATACATCTTGGTTTTTATCCCATTTTATTTTTCCTTTTTATTTTATTTTATTTTTGTTATATTTTTGTTTTCGTCTAACTTGTGTTTTCTTTGTCCTAGGTTCGTGTAGTTAAATCTAACTTGTCATGCAAATCGTGTATGTTCTCAACTCCCGTCGAGGAGGTTCTTGAGCCGTCTTCCGAGCCTGAGCGTGATCTTCATCGGAGATTGCGAGCCCGTTCCCGATTTGTGGCCCGGTTACTCGAGTTTGACGAGGTTGTTGTTGACGAGGTAGAGGAGATGGCGAATGAGGATGCGGGTCGGACGTTTCGGATTTTGGCAAACCGACACTTGAGGGTTTGGAGTCGAGCATCAATAGGCCGATGGTTGGAGCACACCAGTTCGAGATCAAATCCAGCATTATACAGATGGTGCAGAACATGTGTCAGTTCGATGGCAAGGATCATGAGGATCCTAATACTCATTTGGCCGGTTTCTTAGAGATTTGCGCCACTTTCAAAATTCATGACGCTACCGACGATGCTATTCGTCTCCGGTTTTTCCCGTTTTCCTTACGGGATCGAGCCAAGGCTTGGTTACTGTCACTTCCCCCTAGGTCCATTAGTACTTGGGACCAGATGATTGCTAAATTCTTAGAAAAGTACTTCCCTCCGGAGAAAACATCAAAGTTGAGGGCTAGGATTCTTTCTTTCCAGCAGGACGATGGGGAGACGATCTATGAGGCGTGGGAGAGATTCAAGGAACTGATGAGGAAGGTTCCCCTCCATGGATTGTTGAAGTGGCAACAGTGTGAGACCTTTTACAATGGTCTAGAGATGACTGGGAAGCAGCTGATCGACGCATACGCGGGTGGAGACATTGGAACGAAGACACCCCAGGAGGCGTATGACTTGCTAGAGAAGGTGACATCAAAGAGCTACACTCAGCATACTTCCCGAGCGAGAACTCAGAGGCAGGGTGTCCATCAAGTGGATGGAATTACCTCTTTAGCTGCCCAGGTGGAAGCACTTTCCACCAAGATTGATCAGATGCACGTCCACAAGGCCCAGTCATTGTGTGAGTTTTGTGGTGGGGCGCATCCCACGAGTGCTTGTCAGGTTGGGGATCAGGGGGCCCACGAGCAGGTTGATTTCATGTCCAACCAGAATCGTCCCTAGAATAATCCCTACAGCAATACATATAATTCGGGGTGGAGGAATCACCCGAATTTCAGTTGGAAATCTGGCAACAATAGCCGACAACCACCCGGATTCACTCAGCGCCCCCCATTCCAGCATCAGTCCCACCAGTCTTAGGGACAGAGTTCCCAGTTTCGACCCCAGCAGGGCCAATTTCAAGGCCAAGGTTCTAGCAGCGGTCCACCACCGCACCCGAGGGTAAATCCAGTTTGGAGGACATGGTCGCACGGCTACTTGCCAACTCAGAGAGTCAGAATCAGTTGGCAGAGAAGCAGAACCGGTACATGGAGGAGCGTTTCCACACGCATGAGACTGAGTTGAGGAATCAAAAAGCTTCGATCCAGACCATAGAGAACCTGGCCGGGTAGATCGCGAAGCTTCTTTCTGAGAGACCGCCAGGTGGCCTGCCTAGCAACACTGAGCCCAATCCCAATGCTCATGTGAAGGCCATCACTTTGAGGAGCGGTAGAGACACAGGACCGGATCCACAGGTTCATGTGCATGAGTCATCTGAGGAGGAGGTTGTGATTAAGATTCCTGATGAGACACCACCGAGGGGTAAACCGGCGAGCACATCGCGCCCTCGCGAGCCTGTGAGAGATTACACTCCCGCCGTTCCATACCCAGGCAGATTGAAGAAGCAGAAAATGGAGGAGCAGTATGGTAAGTTTCTAGGGTTGTTTAAGCAGTTGCATATCAACTTACCATTTGTGGAGGCTCTAGCTCAGATGCCTAAGTATGTGAGATTCTTGAAGGATATCCTCACGAATAAGAGGAAATTGGAGGCGTTGTCTCAGGTGACGCTGAATGAGGAGTGTTCGGCGGTGATTCAGAACAAGCTACCAGAGAAGAGACGAGATCCAGGGAGTTTTACCATCCCCTGCTTGATAGGTAGCTTATCGGTTAGCAACGCCTTAGCTGACCTTGTTGCTAGCATTAACCTCATGCCATATGCGGTTTTTGCTAAGCTTGAGTTGGGAGAGCCTACACCGACACGCATGAGTATCCAGCTGGCCGATCGCTCGGTCAAGTATCCGTGAGGGATAGTGGAGAATATGTTGGTTAAGGTTGATCATTTTGTGTTTCCTATAGACTTTGTGATTCTGGACATGGATGAGGACAAGAATGCCCCTATTATCCTAGGTCGACCGTTCCTGGCCACTGCCAAGGCCCTGATTGATGTGTATTCGGGGAGGCTTACATTGAGGGTGGATGAAGAGGAAGTGACCTTTGATGTGGGGAGATCCAAACAGCACACCTAGAATCAGGATGATTCACTTTACTTTGTTAGGCTCTTTATTCTTGTGTGAGTGATCATCTCCACGACACAGCTGAGGAGGAGTCCCTGGACACCCAGATTGTAGGAGGGGAGACATTTGATCCGGTTGGTGAGGATCAGTTTGATAAGCAGTTGCATAGCCAGGAGAGCTATGAGTTTCCCCAGTGTTCAGCGGTTTTTGTGATGGTTGATAGAGAGTCTGAGCCGATTGAGCGACCTTCTATTGAGGACCCACCACCTGTTGAGCTTAAGGAGCTCCCGAGCCATTTGGAGTATGCCTTTTTAGATGGTGAGTCTCGATTACCTGTCATTATCGCCTCTGATTTGACGAGTGATGAGAAGGAAAGGCTAATGGAGGTGCTGAAGCAACACAAGCAGACTATTGCATGGAGGATTATGGACATTAAGGGAATTAATCCCTCTTTCTGTACCCATAAGATCCTTATGGAGGATGACTACAAGCCCGCTGTGCAGTACCAGAGGAGGTTGAACCCGAACATGCAGGAGGTAGTGAAGAAGGAGGTGATTAAGTTACTGGATGCTGGTTTGATTTATCCCATCTCTGATTCACCTTGGGTTAGCCCGGTTCAGGTTGTACCTAAGAAGGGAGGCATGACTATCATCACCAACGAGAGGAATAAGCTGATTCCTACTCGTACAGTCACCGGTTGGAGAGTTTGCATCGATTACCGCAAACTCAATGATGCTACTCGGAAAGACCATTTTCCCCTCCCGTTCATTGATCAGATGTTGGAGAGATTAGAGGGAAAGATGTTCTATTGTTTCCTGGATGGCTTCACTGGCTACTTCCAGATCCCGATTGCTCCTGAGGACCAGGAGAAGACGACATTCACATGTCCCTATGGCACATTTGCTTATCGGTGGATGCCCTTTGGACTGTGTAATGCTCCGGCCACTTTCTAGCATTGCATGGTGGCCATTTTCCATGATATGATTGAGGACTCCATAGAGGTTTTCATGAATGACTCTTCTGTCTTTGGGAGTTCCTTTGATCATTGCCTCGAGAATCTGGAGAGGATGTTGGCTAGGTGCAAAGAGGCCAATCTAGTGTTGAACTGGGAGAAATGCCACTTCATGGTGAAGGAGGGCATTGTGCTTGGGCACAAGGTTTCACGCGCGGGGATTGCGGTTGATAGAGCTAAGATTGACACCATATCTAATAAGCTTCCCCGCCGACTTCTGTGAAATCTATTCGGAGCTTCCTTGGTCACGCGGGCTTTTACAGGCGCTTTGTTTTTTCTAAGATTTCCCGACTGATGACCCAGCTTCTTGAGAAGGAATCCCAGTTCGTGTTCTCCGACGAGTGCCTCAGTGCATTAGATTTGTTGAAGGAGAAGTTGGTGAATGCCCCTATCATGGTGGCTCCTGATTGGAAGCTGCCATTTGAGATCATGTGTGACGCGAGTGACTTCGCTGTTGGGGCAGTCTTAGGACAGAGGAGAGAAAAGCAGTTTCACCCAATTTATTATGCGAGCAAGACGCTCAATGACGCACAGGAGCATTACACCACGACAGAGAAAGAGCTCCTAGCCGTTGTCTTCGCTTTCGATAAATTCCGGTCTTATCTCGTCCTATCAAAGACCATTGTATTCACCGATCATGCAGCCCTTCGGCACCTGTTCAGCAAACAGGATGCCAAACCCCGGCTAATCCGGTGGGTTTTGCTGCTTCAGGAGTTTGACATTGAGATCCGCGATAATAAGGGCACGGAGAATGTCGCAGCGGACCACTTGTCCCGTCTTGAGTGCTCAGCTTCATCTGAACTTGTGGGGTCATCCATAAATGAAAATTTTCCCCACGATTTTCTCATGCACATACAGACACAGGATGAGGAGTGTCCATGGTTTGCTGATTTTGCAAACTTTCTTTCTAGTGGGATTGCGATTAAGGGATTAACGCATCAGCAGAAGCGAAAGTTCTTTGCGGATGTGAAGCACTATTTTTGGGAGGATCCCTATTTGTTTCGAGTCGGGGCTGATCAGATCGTGCGCAGGTGTGTATTTAGAGATGAGGCACATCAGGTGCTTAGACACTGCCACGAGGGCCCGACAGGTGGACATCATGGAGCTACCTTGACCGCGAAGAAGGTCTTTGACGCCGGTTTCTTCTGGCCTACCATCTTTCGGGATGCTCATGAGATGATCCGAGCTTGTGACGCTTGCCAGAGGGCGAGCAACATTTCTTCTAGGAATGAGATGCCCCAGAATAGCATCCAGATTTGTGAGATTTTTGATGTCTGGGGTATTGACTTTATGGGACCTTTCCCAGCTTCTCGTGACAACCGGTATATCCTAGTCGCTGTTGACTATGTTTCTAAGTGGGCCGAGGCTCAAGCCTTGCCTACTAATGATGCTAGGGTGGTTGTTCAATTTCTGAAGAAGCTGTTCTCTCGCTTTGGTGCCCCCAAGGCTCTTATTAGTGACCGTGGGACCCACTTCTGCAACTCCTAGTTGAAGAAGGCTCTATCACGATATGGTGTGAACCATAGATTCTCCACAGCCTACCATCCACAGACCAGTGGACAGGTAGAGGTCACAAACCGGGGCATAAAGCGAATTCTTGAAAAGACGGTTGGTAAGAACCGTAAGGATTGGTCAGAACCGTAAGGATTGGTCGGACAGGTTAGATGATGCACTTTGGGCCTTCCGGACTGCCTATAAGACGCCTACTGGTACCACACCATTTAGGTTGATCTATGGGAAGGCGTGCCATCTTCTAGTGGAGTTGGAGCATAAGGCTTATTGGGCGTTGAAGGCGGTGAATCTTGACTTGGTGAGCGCGGGTGAGAACCGGTTCACTCAGATTCATAAGCTTGATGAGTTAAGGAATCAAGCCTATGCAAACTCCATGATCTACAAGGAGCGCACTAAGAGTTTACATGACCGACGCTTGAAGGACAAGAAGGAATTCTGAGTGGGTGGTCGTGTGTTGCTTTACAACTCTAGGTTGCGATTGTTTCCCGGGAAGTTGAAGTCCCAATGGACGGGTCCCTACACGGTTAAGGAGGTGTTTCCTTATGGGACCGTCGAGATTGAGCACGAATATGGGAGGATCTTCAAGGTCAACGGTCATCGTCTTAAACCATACATTGACAGACTGGTTGACCCGGCATTGGAGGTGGTTGACCTCCACCCCAAGGACAAATGAATTCGGGGATTTGAGTCTAGCTAACGACTCGTTAATAAACTTAGCATGTTCCGGTATCATCTTTGGTAACAATTCTTATATTTTGTTTCTATGTTTATCTTCTTATTTTTTTTATTTTTTTTATTTTTTTTTAGGATTTTACCATTTATTTTTGAGTTAGGTGATCGGAACGTGTTTTGGATCAAGCTGACTTTGGTTAGTGATTGGGATGTCTCAGGTATGTTTTCTGAATTTTTAGACATTTTAGTTTGGAAGAATCGCAGTCGGGTTGGGTACAAGCTGCATAAAACTCAGGTTTTTCTGTCTGCTGGGTTAGAGACACGGTCGTGCCTCACTATAGGCGCGGTCGTGCCTCTAACCCTAGGCGTGGTCATGCCTAAGCACTTGGCTCGGTCGTGCCTAAGTGATTGGGGTAGTCATATCAGTTTCAAACAAACTTTTCACTCACCTCCTCCACCGAACCCCCCTATTACGATTCTCTCAAATTTCCGCCGCGTTGCTTCCTCCTCCACGATCTAAGGTACGATTCGACTCCCTTGTATTTGTTTAGAATCAAGGTCGGTAGTCCACTTGAATTTAACGATTTAGGGTTTGAGTAGATTTTTTTTAGTTTTTCTTCAATTTTCCGTTTGATTGTTTCTTGTAGCCTGTAAATACGTAGGATCGCTGTTTTAGACCTTTTGTAATGCTGCTGTACCAAAAGCCCCTTCATAACCATGCTAAAATATGTGAAATTTTGACTCTGAAAACCCTAAAAGGGGCTGAGCACGGTCGCGCTCATGACCAGGCGCGGTCGTGCTCGGCTTTTGTAGTTTCCAGGATGTAGGTTTAGTTGCGTGCGGCCGTGTCTCCTACTAGCGCGGTCGTGTCAACTTTGGTTTGTTCTAGGCGCGGCCGTGTGTTTCCCTAGCGCGACCGTGGGCTTCATTTTTGACCTAGACGCGGTCGTGTCATGCATTGGCGCGACCGTGTCTCCGGGTTGGGACTGCCCGTGGTCGGCCACAGCGCGACCATGGGCTTTGATTTTGGCGTAGGAGCGGTCGTGCCCCTTTCCAGGCGCGACCGTGTCCCCTTCATAATTAGGTCAGAAACTTCATAAATTCAGCTTAGCGTTTTCATAACTGTTTTGAATTTAATTTTGTTGTCATGCAGATGGCAGGCAACAGGGACCACCCGTACCTTGAGTTTGACTTGAACGAGCATGAGTACGAGGCTCGTCCGAATGTTTTGTGGCCACACAGAGGCCGAATTTTAGCCGCTCGTCGATTAGAGCCGGCCGATATAGACGCCATCGGTTAGCGGGACCGGTGGAACGATCTCGTCACCGCCCCATGGTGACGCTTGTTTAGACTTCACGTGATTCAGTATGTCGAGCTTGTGATGGAGTTTTTCTCCACTTATGAGTTCGATTATCCTTGCGCGGACCTAGAGCAGCCCGAGATGATTAGGTTTAGGCTAAGAGGGGAGTGGCGAGTGATGTCAGTTGCCAGGTTCGGGAGATTATTGGGCCTGTATACGAGGCAGGAGCTTCAGACAGAGGTATTCACCGATGGTATCACCGAGTTCCCGACAGAGGAGGACAAGGACCAGTTCTGGCATGAGTTTGGATTCGGGATGTATGATCCGAGTTTGACTAAGGCTTCGAGCCTTCGGGATCCCTTGCACCGTGTTCTTCATCGTTGCATTTTTTATTCTATTTCTGGGAGAGGTCAAGGGGACACAGTAGTGAACCTTAGGGAGCTGTTTTACCTATTTTGCCTTGTACGCCCGTGCACCTGCAATCTTGGGCATTCCATCGCGAGGTACTTGGTGAACAGCTCCGGGCGCGATGTTATCAGCGCCATTTGTGGAGGTCACTTCGTGACCAAGCTGGCGAGGCATTTTCAGCTGCTGACCGACGACTTGATAGGGGACCTGACCCCTGTGGCAGAGACCGTCGTGACGACCGTGCAGACACTGAGAAACATGCACGTCGCTCGTCGTGGCGCAGGAGGGATTAGATTGGTAGATAGATGGGGACGGACGTAGGATCCAAACCGTCCGGGTCCCAATCCAGATCTTGTACAGGCCGAGGTCGTCGCCGTCGCCTATCAGGCACACGCCGCTCAGCAGGAGCAGGAGCAGGGGCACGAGCATCATGTGCCCGACCAGCCGCCTCCTCCGCCTCCGTCGCTAGTATGAGGTCCAGTGCGTCGCTGCTGCTGCTGGCGGGGCACCATACGTGGTTCCCCTCCCATTCTTTATGCAGCCGGAGCAGCAGCCCAATCAGCCACCACCATCTCCACCGCATCATCAGTCACCACCACCATCACCACCAGCAGTAGGAGGTGAGGGAGTCGGGGCCACCGGCATCGACCTCGAGGGCGTGCAATGGGAGTAGTACCTCCCATTGCCTTTTGGTATCATTTTTGTGAGTTGTACTTTATTGTATGTTGTACAAACTCTTGTATCACGCTTCGACGTTTATGTTGTTCTTTTGCTGTACTTTTGTTTTCATGTACTGTTATATATATTTGTCTTTACATTTATGTTTATATTTTGGCTTGATGTTACTGATCTGTGTTTGATATTGTTAGTCTTGATTAGATCTTGGAATTGTGGAACTTCGTGGAACGTCATTTTTGTGGGTAGGCTTTTTGCGTGTGCCATGATCGACATGAGGGAAGTTTCAGTTCTCCCTTCACACTTCATTGCATTGCATTCCATTTTGCTTTGCATGTTTTTGTATACATTGAGGGCAATGTATGTTCTAAGTGTGGGGTTGGGTGTTTATTCTTCGCTTTACATTTTTTTTGCATACAATGAGGGCAATGTATGTTTCTAAGTGTAGGGTGGGAATTTATTCACGCGATGTTTGTCCTTCTGAGCATTTTATCACTTCAGTTTTGCAAACTCTTCCTTCATAATTTTTATTGACACTAAATCAATTTTATAAAATTAAAAAACACATAAATATAATAATAATTAACCGTTTACAATTCACAATTTTTAGTAAATAATAGAGGTTTGATTTTTTGAAAGCAATTAAGATAGAAATTCCATCGAGTCAAACCCAACTTTTTGTGATAACCAGGAGTTTTAGTGGGCTAAACGAATGCATTGCATGTAACCTTTTGTTTACACCCATTCCTTTCTATTTCCGTGAGTTTATTTTTGAGCCTTGATAGCTTTAGACATTGTTTGCTCTCGTTTTGCGGATTTGAGTGTGCCGGATGTTTCATGCTTATTAGAACTTGCTTTTAGCATACATTTCGAAATCATGAACATAAATATTGCATAAAAATGATTGAGGCATTAGGATAAACCACTTTGTTAGCCTTTTATTTTATTTTTTATTATTTTCCCTCACCCGAACACATCCACTAGTTAGCCACGTTGAGCCTATCGTGTCGTTTTCTTTTATTACCCACATTACACCACATTCAAACCTTCATTAGCCTTTTCATTTATTTTTTCGCCCGTGTTAGAAATCCGGTCAGCTAATGTTAATTTTATAGCTTTTATTTTGCTGTAATCTTTAAATTCTTGAGAAGTTTTTAGCTAAGGAAAGATGCATATTGACTTAGTTCCCTTCAAAAGAAAGAAAAGAAATAGTGTATAAAAATTTTTTTCACCAAAATTAGGTGAATTATAGCCGATTAGAGCAATTTTGTGAGCAAAGATGGAAAGAATTCGGTTATTAGCTTTCATCTATACGAAAGTATTAGTTAGTCTATTTTTCATATTAGAAGTTGTTTTAGTTTTTGAGTTAGCATAGTTGCCGGATTTTTAGCCATTTAGCCACTTTTAAATTCCACTTCCTTACCCTTAGCCATTGCCAAGTTACAACCCATTTAAAGCCCTCTTGATTTGTGCTTTGTTTCATGTTAGTTGGTAGAGATTTGATCTTTTAGCAAGCTTATGATTTGTGCATGATTCATTGTCTTGGCATTTGAGTGTTCTATACATACTCCATTACTTGTATGATCATATATACTCCCGAGTGTGTGTGAACAATGTGAGAAGCATAAGGTTGCATGTTAATGATTTCCTAGGCATATTCATTTGCTCTTTCGGTTGTCACTTCATTGGGCTCATTTGGTTTCATTTAGTTAATTTTGCATTTCTTGAAAATCTTTCCAAACCTTTAAAAGTTTATTAATGCTTACGGTTTTCCGATTTGATCCATAGTGTAATTGGAAGTTTTGTTTCATTTTGATTTCTTGCTTGAGGACAAGCAATGTTCAAGTGTGGGGTTGTTTGATGTGTTAGTATTTACACATCTTTTTGGCACAAAACTTCTCTCATTTAACGATCAATTCTTGGTTATGTTCAACGTTTAGACACTTATTGCTTCATTTCCTGTTTTGTAGGTTTTTGTGAAGCTTGGTGAACAAACAAGAAGATTCCATGATAAAAAGTGAAGTTTTAGGGTTTCTGTGACGGAGGCACGGTCGTGCCAAGCTTGCAAACCCGTGGCACGGTCGCGCCCACATCTTGCACAACCGCGCCAAGCCAAAATCCAAGGCAAAGCCGTGCCTTGCCCCCCCACGGTCGCGTGTCGCCTCATGAGTCTGAACAGCCGTACGTCCTCGATCAGTGGTACCCAATGGAAGCTACGGATCGGTCAACCCTCAGTCACACGGTCGTGTTAAGACCTAGACACGACCGCGCCTTTGTACCAGGCACGGTCGTTCCTTCTCTCTTGGCACGGTCGTGCCAACCCTTTTCTATTTAAACAGAACTTAAACTCTCATTCAGGGAGAGAGCATCCAGGGATAAACACCTACTGTTCCATCTCGTATCTTCCTTGTTCCAGCCATATTTCAAGTTTCTTGGAGAGGATACAACATCAAGAGGATCACCATACATCAACAACAACATCTAGGCTTGGAGGAGTGGTTTGATTCTTGTTTTCATATCATGTTTGTCACTATTTTTCCCTGCTTATTTGTAATTTTGTTGCTCATGATGAGCTAAAACTCTTGTTCACTTTGGTTTAGATGAAGTTTAGATACATTTGACAACATTCATGGATTATTGGTAATTATTGTGTTAATGTTATGACAACCGTATGATTATTCTTTGATGAAATTATGTATTCAAGTATTTTGAGTTGTTTACAAGACTTGTATTTGTGTATGCCATTTTATGTTGGAAAACTTGTGGTTTATGCTTATATTCATGGATTGGTGTATGTATTTATACTAGTTTATGGCATTTGACTAGGAATGGTGAATGAAGTCTTGTTTATGAATCATTATATTTGTATGTGTAACCTTATGCTTATGTTTGGAAAGACGAAGTGTTTGTTATGATGTGTCATATTTAGTATTATGTTTATCTAGGAATTGTTGACACATCCTCCTAATTTATATAACCTTTATATGAACATTGTATGTTGAAGAAATGCATATTGTTGTCTAATTTAATCAACTTGAGGTGGATAGTGTGTTGTTCATATTATCTTTCCAGCTAGTTGTTGGATTAGTGTACCTTAATCGGAAGCTAGTTCAATCTTTATAAACATTGACATGATTATTAAACACGTGAGCTTCATTGTTTGACTTTAGGTGGTTGGTTTGTGTAATTCATGCTAGCTTTCCGAATGGTCATTTGATTAGATATATTTGACGAGAATTTAGTCAATTTATGTATCGTGTATTTGCCATGTTTCTATGAGTGTATTGAATGTATTCTAGATGGATTCAACAGCGAAGTGATATTTTCTCTTTGATTGTTTGACTTGTGATTTTAGCTTAGTTTTAATATTTGCATGATAGTTAATTAAAACAAACTCTTCAAAACATCTTTTACCCTTACTTAATTGAATCTTAGTTCCGGTTAATTATTGCATTCCACCGTGTCCATAGATTGATATCCGGTTCTTACCTTTACTATATTGCTATCTGACGGGTACACTGCCCGATGTGTGTGTGATTAGTCTTTGGTGAAAACCCTTTTTAAAACTCATATTGTGTGAAAAATACTTAAAAAATTATATATATAGTTTACACGCATCAACTACCGAGAACTGAACAAGGTGACAATCAAGAACCGATATCCACTACCAAGGATTGATGACCTGTTCGATCAATTACAAGGGTCGAGCTATTACTCGAAGATCGATCTGCGGTCGGGATACCATTATCTGAGGATTCAGGAGAAGGACATTCCAAAGATCTCTTTCCGAACTCGTTACGGTCACTACGAGTTCATTTTCATGCCATTTGGGTTAACCAATGCACCGACGGTATTCATGGACCTCATGAACCGAGTATGCAAACCCTACTTGCACAAGTTTGTGATTGTGTTCATAGACGATATTCTGATATACTCACGGAGTAAGAAGGAGCATGCCGAGCATCTGAAGTTAATCATGGAGTTACTAAAGGAGGAGAAATTGTACGCCAAGTTCTCGAAATGCGATTTTTGGATTCGAGAAGTACAATTCCTTGGACACGTGGTCAACGAGAAGGGCATACATGTTGACCCATCCAAAATCGAAGTGATTAAGAATTGGGAGGCACCTAAGACTCTGATTGAGGTGCGACAGTTGTTAGGTCTTGCGGGCTATTATCGACGATTCATCGAAAATTTATCTAAGATAGCCCAACCCCTCACTACTCTCACGCACAAGGATAAGAAATACGAATGGAACGACAAGGCAGAAACCGCTTTTCAATTGCTCAAACAGAAACTTTGTAGCGCACCGATCCTATCGTTACCAGAAGGAACATACGATTTCATGGTTTACTGTGATGCGTCACACCAACGACTCGGGTGCATGTTAATGCAAAGGGAGAAGGTCATGGCTTATGCTTCTCGACAACTGAAAGTGCAGGAGAAAAACTACACTACCCACGACTTGGAGTTGGGAGCAGTAGTATTCGCACTCAAGATATTGAGACACTACCTGTATGGCACAATATGTACAATTTTCATCGATCACAAAAGCCTTCAACACATCTTTGACCAGAAGGAGCTTAACATGAGGCAGCGTCGATGGCTCGAATTGCTAAACGACTACGACTGCGCCATGCGTTACCATCCTGGAAAGGCAAACGTCGTTGCTGATGCATTGAGCAGGAAAGATCAACCCAAGCCGCGACGAGTACGAGCGTTACAGTTGACCATTCACATGAATTTAGCCATACAAATCCGTGACGCCCAACTCAAAGCAATCAAGGAGGTTAACCTATGCCATGAGTCCTTACATGGTATGGATAAACAATTTGAGGTCAAATCCGATGACATTCGTTACTTCATGGATCGTATTTAGGTACCGAACTTTGGGAACTTAAGGGATCTAGTGATGGACGAATCACACAAGTCCAGGAACTCGATTCACCCCAGTGTTGACAAAATGTACCATGACCTCAAGGAACATTATTGGTGGCCTAACATGAAAGCCGAAATTGCTACCTACGTCAGTAAATGCTTGACTTGTGCTAAGGTCAAAGTGGAGTATCAGAAACCATCAGGGTTACTCCAACAACCAGAGATCCCACAGTGGAAGTGGGAATAGATTTCAATGGACTTCATCATGAAATTGCCCAGGGCCTCTAACGGTTGTGACACAATCTGTGTAATTTTCGATAGGCTAACAAAATCTGCACACTTCCTTCCTATTAAAGAAATGGACAAGATGGAGAAACTAACCAAAATTTACTTAAAGGAAGTAGTCGCGAGACATGGAGTGCCAATCTCCATCATTTCAGATAGGGATAGTCGATTTACATCCCGATTCTGGCAATCCTTACAGAAAGCCTTGGGTACTCGGTTAGATATGAGTACTGCATACCATCCTCAGACGGACGGTCAGAGCGAGAGGACCATTCAGACCCTAGAGGACATGCTTAGAACTTGTGTGGTTGACTTTGGAAACGGTTGGGATGCCCACCTACCGTTAGTCGAATTTTCGTACAACAACAGCTACCACACTAGCATCAAAGCCGCACCATTCGAAGCACTTTATGGACGAAAGTGTAGATCACCAATTTGCTAGACAGAAGTGGGAGATAGCCAACTCACAGGTCCAGAATTTATTCATGAGACTACAGAAAAGATAGTACAGATACGCGAACGTATCAAAGTAGTGCGTGATCGTCAGAAGAGTTACGCTGACGTGAGACGTAAACCATTAGAATTTCAAGTGGGAGACAAAGTGCTATGAAAGTCTCGCCATGTAAAGGAGTGATACGTTTCGGAAAGTTTGGAAATTTGAACCCTCGTTACATTGGACCTTTTGAAATTCTGAAAAGGATTGGTCCTATTGCTTACAAACTCAACCTACCGGAAACCCTCAGTGGCGTTCATGACGTGTTAGACGTGTCGAATTTGAAGAAGTGCTTATCAGATAAGACACTGGTCCTACCATTGGAGGAGATTTAGATAGATGATCAGCTTCACTTCATCAAGGAACCAGTCGAGATCATGGACCGTGAGGTCAAACAGCTAAAACAAAGTCGCATCCCTATAGTTAAGGTTCGTTGGAATTATAGACGCGGACCAGAATTCACTTTGGAGCACGAGGACCAATTCAAGCGTAAATACCCTCACTTGTTCAAAACTACACCATCTACCAGTGACTCGAACTGAATTTCGGGATGAAATTCCTTTTAACAGGGGGAGTATGTGATACCCGGCAAATTCAGGTTAATATACATACCCGACTATTACTTGAATTCACATGATTACACTTGCATCATACTTAATTATAGATTAATTAAGTACATATTTCCCATAGCACGTCCGTTCATTTCATTTCATTACATGCATCGGTAATCGGGCTGATTACCGGGTCACACACGCGTCATGTTAAACGAACGTTGGTGATTTTTAGAAATAATACTTAGACATATAATTGGTGTGCAAAAATTAAATTAATACTGTGATTTAATATTTTGTGCTTATATGAATTTTTCCAGAATTTTTAGAACAAATTTTATTTTAACGCTTTTAAGCGGATACACGTTATGTGCCAACAACTTTAAATGAGTTTTATAAAAATGAATCATTTAAATACTTGGGCCAAATAAATTCAGCATTTTAATTACTAATTCTAATTAGGAGCCCAAATCCATTTGCAAAAGCCTTAAAGGAGTAAAAAGCCCAAACTCACTTTCATTAAAACTCCCAACACTCCCTAAACCCCTCATTTGTTTACCCTCACCCTAAATACTCACCCCCCTCTCCTCCCTCATTTCCTCGGTCGCCACCTCCCTCTTAGCCACCACCTCCTTCCAACTTTGTTCAAGCTTTCCAAGTGATTCTAGGTACAATCCAAGGTGTTTCCAAGTGTTAGAGGCTAGTTCACATCCATTCTATCATCATACTTGAATTTGGTAAGCATCTATCCACATTTTCTTTCATTATTTTTGGCCAAATATGGTACCACCATCATCCAAACGATTTTTGTTGTTTCAAAGGTTATAATCCATGTTTTTTTTGTCAAAGGTTTTCCATTATAAAGAGTTGTTGACACATATTTGCACTTTTTATTGTTTGAAATGTTCATTTAGGTTGTTATTTGCTCGTTTCTATTTATAGAAACTTTGTTGGTTGAGATTTTGCATAAATGAGTGTATGATATGTTTGATAGTTTAAATGATACTCATAATAGTAGAATAAGTAGGAAATGTAATTTTTTTGGTTGAAATGTTATTTTACTCTATGCTATGGTTGACTTACTATATAAGGAAACTTTATTTTGTCATATTTTGTGTTATGAGGTTCTAATGGATAAAAACTTGACTATATGGTTCTATAACATCTATTAAAGTAGTAGAAAGAGTTATTTGAAGTTACACATGTGCAAAAGGTCGTTTAGACCACTTTCCTAAAAAGGAAACTTTAATTTAGCATATTTTGTATGTGTAGGTCATAAATGTTTAAAAGAGGTTCAATGGATTTATTACTATATGAATACATGACTTATGCAAGAATATGTAATTTGGAATGGTATTATGACATGTTTTGGAGAAAATTGCAAAATAAGGAAACTTTGTTAGTTTGTGAATGTCACACCCCCAATTTCAACTAACGAAGTTTTACTGTTTCGGGAAGTGACAAACCAGGATCTCAGTCATTTGTTACATTGAACGACTCTACATGGGACTCATATGAAAATATCATATCAATCAGAGTTAATGCGGAAGCGTAAAGAAAGTAAATGCGCAAAACACACGCGCCCAAAAAGTCCAAAAGTCCAGACCAAACACAATTCAAAATAATCCAAACAGTTTAATAAAACATAAATCAAAAGAAGAATCCTATGCATGTCCTATGTGTGCACCTGTGCCTTATCTTAGCGACCTGAGAAAACATGTAAGAAAAGATGTCAACACGAGGTTGGTGAGTTCATAGGTTTCAATATATAAATAAACGTTTACCGGATTATTGATCATTCAATATGTATCTATAGGTAGCTAACCTATGTTCATGTTTAACTTAAGCGCTCGCAACCGAAGCTGACTGTTTGTTTATTTGCCTCTTGCCAGGTCTATCAACCCCGGCGATGTGAGTAGACTAACATTTCACTCATTCAATCTCCAATCGAGTTAGCGCGACTAACGCGGGTGGGATTTGTCAAACCTAGTAGTACTACTAAACATTACCTCACTAAGATCCATATTAATGGTTCGATGTGTGTTGAGGACTTTCAGTAATAGCGTGTTACGCTTAGCTTTAACATTGATAACATATGAATTACAAAAATCTCAAAATAGTTGAATCATGTTTTCTCCCCCAAGTTAAAACAGTAAAAAGGGGCCGTGAAAACTCACCTGCGTTGCGTAGTAGGTAGTATCACACAAGTATGAGATTGAAACCACAAGTGTTAGCTCCAAACAGATCACTAATGCCCTAGAATTACAATATAATTATTACGGATAAAATGGGATATATTAGGGTATGTGACGACGACACGAAATGTTGAACGTCCTAAAAGAGACGCTCTAATGACCATGAGTAGACGAACGTGTCTACGAGAATAAAGGATTCTTAAATTAACTAATTAAGATAAATGCGTTACGTATCGATCGTCTCTATTTTTGAATAATAACATAAAAATATTTATTCGTGTGTTTGCACCATTTAAAGTAATGGCTAGGAGAATAATATAACTAATATATTATTTTTAGAAGAATAACACGATTTAAAATGTGAGACAATAAAATAATAAAACTATTATTTTATTCGAGAATATAATCGTACGTAAATAATATAAATAATTATATTATTTATTAGTTTGAAACGTCTCATAATGTTTGTAAATGTGGTGAAATAATATTTAAATATATATATTATTTTTAGTTGGAATCACAGGTTGAAAATAATATAAATGTATTATTTTATACAGAGTCGTGGTTTGAAAATAATATAAATATATTATTTTATAAGTGAAAATACTATTTATAAATCAACCCGAGCCTTCGGATGTTTTCCGGGGCTAAAACACTTTTATATATTAATATAATAATATTGGGTTTGATTTATAATAATTAAATAATACAAGAAAAATGTTTAAAAATAAAACAGTGTGGAGAGACTCGAACCCGGGTCTCTCCCACACAAGCACACACACTTAACCAATCCCGCCCGCTAGGGTCATCGCATTAGGATCCGGGTTTAAATGATTTTATCAAAGAGTTCTAGTGTATCCCTCTCCCAACACCACTCGCGATCGAATCTAGTCCAAAAACCCTCGAATCTAGTCGTGATTCAACAAATTAACACAAGGGTTTTGCAAATCGAGTAACCACGAATCTGTGGTGGGTTTTAATTTGAAAATCGTTGAGTTTTAAGTTGTTTAAATCTTAGTTTCAAGGATCGAACCCTAGAACAAGAACTTGGAATCGATTTGAGCAATTATGATGTTAGAATCTGTTGAAATCGTAGGGCTTTTATCAAGTGAATGGTCGCGAATCTACCCATAGTCTTTAATTTCATTGAGATCGAGTGTAGGTAAGAATTCGATTAAACAAGCATACGCATGAACCCTAGATTTCGATCATGATGATTCTGATAATGCAATGGTTTGAAACCATGGGGCTTTCAATAAGCAAAGATTTGCGAAGCTATCCATGTATTTTAATTGGATTAAAAACATGTCTAGATTAGTATCCGATTAAGCCGAAAGTGTATAAACCCTAGGTTCTTGATCTTGAAAAATTCGATGTTGTTTGTTAAAATTAACATAGGGGTTTCGATAAGTATCGGATTGCGAAACTGTCCATGCGATTTAATTGAATTGAAAACGGGATTAGAGTTAGGTTCGATTGGAACCGAATCGTATGAACCCTAGAATTGGGATTTGATTAAATTGATGCTATAATTCAAAATCGGCATAGGGATTTTAAACTAATGATGAAAACGAAACTAAAGATGAGTTTGATTACCAGAATAGATGATGGATTGATAGCGTTCGACTAAAAACGAGTGTCGTCGGCCACGGGGTTGATCTCCGGCGATTGTGGCTGTGACTCCGACCAAATCAACGAGTGCAGAAGCTTCAGAGAGGTGCGATAGAGGTGTGCATGCCTTCAATTTGATAGAATAAAGATCAAAACATACGAATTTGATGTGTACGAAGAGACGGTCGACGGTTACAGTTTTAAAATCCATAATTGGGTTTAATTCGAATGTATTGTCGATGATTAAGGACTTGATGATGTCAAAACTGATAATAATGATGGAATCAGTTACAGAATCGGACGAATTTCAGTTGTGGGACTCAAATTTGATCTCAAACTTGCGAGTTTGACTTTCTGAAGTCAACAGGAACAAAATCCAATTGATTTTGACTTTGAAAAGTCAATAGAACAGATTTTGGGTAATTACATACTAGTCCATGTGGTTTTAAGATTTAATATTGGCAGGAATGGTCCCTGAGGTTTAAGATTTAGTTAACCGGGTTACTAGATAACTGGATTTGGATTAACGGAACTAACGAAAAATTGACGGATGTCACATCATCCCCTAGTTGAAAGAATTTTCGTCCCAAAAATTAAAATAATAAAAAAAATTTCCCGGATGTCACATCATCCCCTAGTTGAAATAATTTTCGTCCCGAAAATTAAAATAGTACCTTAAGAATTTGACGTGGAATGCTTGAGCAGATTAGGATATTTGCGCATCATCTGATCCTCAAGCTCCCACGTGAATTCCGGTCCGCGCTTCGAGTTCCAACGAACTCTAACAATAGGAATTTTATTGCGCTTAAGCGTTTTGACTTTCCTATCCATGATTTCCACAGGTTCTTCGATAAAACGCAACTGTTCATCAATGTGTAGTTCCTCAAGAGGAACCGCGAGTGACTCGTCTTCTAGACATTTCTTCAAGTTTGAGATGTGAAAGACGTTGTGTACACCACTAAGTCCTTCAGGTAGGTCCAGTTGATACGCTACTAGCCCGATTCTCTTCACTATCTTGAATGGTCCCAAATAATGAGGATTCAGCTTGCCTCGTTTCCCAAAACGAATGACACACTTCCAAGGCGAGTCTTTTAACAAGACCATATCCCCTACTTGAAATTCTAATGGTTTACGACGCTTATCGCCATACGGTTTCTAATTTGAACGATTTTCTCAGAAGTTTCAAGTACGAGAACGACATTTCCATCCATATAGTGCTTCAAATGGAGATGCCTTGATGCTAGTGTGATAACTGTTGTTGTAGGAGAACTCCACCAACGGTAGTTGAGACTCCCAAGTGTTACCGAAATCAATCACATAAGCTCGTAGCATATCCTACAGAGTTTGAATAGTACGTTCTGTCTGGCCATCAGTTTGAAGATGGTATGTTGTGCTCATATCTAGACGTGTGCCTAAAGCTTTATGTAACGATTGCCATAAACAAGAGGTAAATCGTGCATCACGATCCGAAATGATAGAGATTGGCACCCCGTGCCGAGAGACAACTTCTTTTAAGTAAATACGAGTAATTTTTTCCATCTTGTCTGTTTCCTTGATTGCTAAGAAGTGAGCAGACTTTGTTAAACGATCAACGATTACCCAAACGGTATCACATCCGATAGGAGTTCGTGGCAATTTTGTGATAAAAGTCCATGGATATCTGCTCCCATTTCCACATGGGAATCTCTGGTTGTTGGAGTAGACCGGAAGGCTTTTGATATTCAACTTTGACCTTCGCGCAAGTCAGGCACTTGCTCACATAGGTGGCTATATCGGCCTTCATCTTTGGCCACCAATACAACACCTTTAAGTCATGATACATCTTTTCAGACCCTGGATGAATAGAGTAATGAGAATTATGAGCTTCATCCATGACCAGTTACCTTAAATTTCTGAATATTGGAACCCATATCCGCTTAGCGATGTAGCGAATACCGTCCGATTTGACCTCGAGTTGTGCTTCCATACCGCATGTACCTTCCAGCGGTAGGTTTTTCTCTTTCAGAGCTTCAAGTTGAGCATTATGGATTTTGTCAGGCAATCCAGGGTGAATGGTAAGCTGTAATGCTCGAACCCGTTTGGGCTTGTTTTCCTTTCTACTTAGGGAATCAGCTACAACATTAGCCTTACCCGGGTGATACCGGATCACACAGTCATAATCATTCAAGAGCTCGACCCAACGACGCTGTCTCATGTTCAGCTCTTTCTGCTCGAAGATATGCTGAAGACACTTATGATCAGTGTAGATAGTGCACTTGGTACCATACAAGTAGTGTCTCCATATATTAAGTGCAAAAACTACGGCTCCCAACTCTAGATCATGAGTGGTGTAGTTTTTCTCGTTAATCTTTAGTTGACGTGAAGCATATGCGATCACCTTTTATGACTAGCTAGTTCGAGCTGAAGTTTATGACTAGATAGTTAGAGCTTACAACCCTTAAGAATGTGGGTTTCTTCAATCATTTGACCATCGGCTATCTCTATTACATACTTAGCTTCTAACAGAGTTGGAGTTCCTTTTATCATATCACTAAGTTTTCTAGATAAAAAACTCCTATCAGCACCATTGTCAAAAAGGACAGAAGCAAAGTAATTATTTAAGAGAAACTTACTAGTGACCACATTATGATCATAACGAGCTTCTCCAGATCCTAGCATGAAGGCTCGTCCCTTCGCACCATTCCCTCCGTTATTGCCGTTGTTGCCACCATTGTTGTTATTCTGATTAGGGTTGTGGTTTCCATTACCTCCCTTCTTTAACTGAGGAAAATTCTTCTGAAAATGTCCTTCCTTCCCACACTCCAAACAACCCTTTGTAGACCCAGGTTGTTGAAAAGGCTGCTTGGCTTGCAACTCACCCCTACAATCTTTGGCAGCATAACCTATTTTACCACACCGCTGACAACGGTTGCAAACCCCGAAGTGATGAAAGTTGCACTTGCTACACTTAGGAGATTTTCCCGCATAACCACCTTGATTTTGACCTGAAGAGGTCGTCTGGTTGAAGTTCTTAGTAGGCTCAAACCTACGCTGCTGCTGCTGGGGTTGGTTGGGCTAGGGTCCTTTGGAGCTGGAGTGAGAGTTGGAGTGGTGATCAAACTTGCGTTTATGATTGTCGATGGATTTAGAGACCGAACCTCTCGGGGGTAAAGTCCCTTGAGTCACCGCCTGATCGGTTAGTTTGTGGGCTAGTCTGATCATCTGTTGGATGGTAGTAGGGTTGGATGAAGTAACCACACTTTGAATTTGGGGCACTAAACCTCCAATATACAACTTGATCCTCTTGTAGTCCGGAGTCACCATATGTGGGCCCATGGTAGCAAGCTCATGGGAGCGAGTGGTATACAACTCAATTTTAGAACCTTCCATCTTCAGGTTCCAGAACTCTCCTTCCAATTTCTGAATTTCATCCCGAGGGCAGTACTCCTCCTTCATCATTGTCTTAAACTCCTCCCACGGGAGTCCATTTGCCATGACTAGACCCAACATCTGGACCTGAGCGTTCCACCACGTGAGAGCCGGACCCTCCAAAGTTCCAGAGGCAAACTTGACCTGATTGGCCACTCGGCAGTTGCACATGGAAATCACCGATTCTACTTTTTCAAACCAACGAAGTAGACCGACAGCTCCTTCGGCTCCACTAAAGGTGTGGGGTTACAGTCCATAAATGTTTTGAACGTACATGCTGATTGCTGATTCTGCTGGCCTAGAGTGAGAGACATAACATAGGTTCAAGGTTATAAAGTTTAGGAAATGTGCTTTGAGAGATGAATTGACCTCATTAGTCAATGGTTATAGCATTTACATGCAACATTCTATGCTGCTAGAGCCTCAGCCACACTATCGTTGATTAGTGCCGCCAGCTCCGCTGCTGTCATGTTGATGGTACCTCGGCCACCAGCACGACCTCCATGTCCTCTTCCCGACATGATTCTTCATATTTACAAATACAAAACAATGAGAAATATATCGCATATTAAACATCATTTATGTACAAGTAAGGAAATACAACATCTAACATTTAGAAAATTAAATAAATTGTAAGGCTACAAAATAAATAACTCAAACATTAAACTTCTCATGCTTTTATTGAATGGGAAAAACCTTACCCATCTAGGTTTGAAAAGAGAAATAACATAAGCAAAACATGAATGAAAAGGAAAGATAGAATAGAAAGATCATCAAGCATCCTCGTCATCGGAAGAAACGTATGATTTCACATCGTCGATCTCCATCGGTTCCTCCTCGGGTGGCTCCTCCTCTACCGGCTCATCCTCGAAGGGCTCCTCTGTCACACCCCGCCAAGGCGGAAACGCGAGGCGCAACGTTCATGGTTTCCAAAGCATATGATTACCGCAAACACATACATGATAAATGGATACATTAACAAGTTTAATGTTTTACATTACAAAACATAATCTGAGTTTACAAAAATTTAAGATTTCACAAATATGACTCAACTCAATGAGTTATACAAGGGAAATCCTCCTTGAGTAGTATCCATCGTGCATGCATGTAATCTATATTGCTAACCTTGAAATCACGTTCAGTTACCTGAAAAACATACTTAAAATCGTCAACACGAGGTTGGTGAGTTCACAGGTTTAATCAAATAGTTCTTTGAAAAATTCAATTGTTCGTAAATAGTTTCAGTTGTATGTGATAAACAGAATAAGAATTGTTGACCCATTTGTAAACTAGCTAGGAATACAAATAATATGTTCATACATGGGGCGTAACCAAACCTTGACATGTGTACACGCCCCTAATTTCGTTATTCAGTTCTATGCGGCCATAAATCCTCCAGATTGTGGTTAGCGCGACTAACCATGACCGGGAGACGTCACTCTCCATAGTACTATTCATAGGACCCTAGGCTACAGTTAATGGTTACTATGTTGTTCCAGGGGACTTTCGCGGCCTCCATTGTGTTGTTCTCATCCCATGTAAACATAAAAGTCGTGTCTTATTCTCTTGTTATCCCATAAAATAGTTGAAGTATGTTTTTCCCCCAAACATTAGAAAGCAGTAAAAAGAAAGGGGCCGTGAAACTCACCTTGTGTTTGTGTATATACTTGTAATAATATTTGTTGTAGTCAACCTTGACTGTTTGTACCCTAGATACCAAGGGTAAATTGTTGTTAAGACCAACGTCTTAATTGTAAATTGTTCACCGACCTTGTAAATCTGATTATGTTTGTTTAAATATCGTTTTAGTTTTCCAACACATGTTTTGTTATAAAATAGTTTTGAGTTACTGCCCAACTGGGACTGTTGTACAGGTGTCGAAACTTCTTAGTTTCGATTGGGCATATGTGTGTCGAAACTACTTAGTTTCGATGGAGTGGTCAGGAGTCGAAACAACCTAGTTTCGATTGAGTAAAAGGTATCGAAACTCCTAGTTTCGATTGAGAAACAGGTATCGAAACTCCTAGTTTCGATTGAGAAACAGGTATCGAAACTCCTAGTTTCGATTGAGAAACAGGTATCGAAACTCCTAGTTTCGACTGAGAAACAGGTATCGAAACTCCTAGTTTCGACTGAGAAACAGGTATCGAAACTCCTAGTTTCGATTGAGAAACAGGTATCGAAACTCCTAGTTTCGATTACTGGACTTCTGTTTTGACAGAATCAGTCCGGCATATTTTGATGTTTTAAACTTGAATTCGACACACTCTTCTTGTTATCTTTCTTGCGTTTAAATAAGATGTAAGTTTAGTTACGGTTTTAAAGAACATAATATGAAAAATATCGAGTTTTTACCTTAAAAACAGTGATGAAGATGATGAGAGAAAACAGAGAATGGTCTCGAATCTTCTGTTGAACTTTCTTTAGAAACACTTGAAATCTTCTTAAAACACTAGATTGTGGTGGATTTTTACCTTAAAACTTGGCTTCGATTTTTGAAGAGAAATGAGAAGATTTTCGTACGAAAATGAGAGAGATAAAAGGTTTGTGAGAGTTTTGAGTGAAAGGGTATGGGTTATATCTGAAAATATGGTAAAATGGGACGTGAGAATGGGGATGGTTTCCCCTGCACTTCGGCCGAGAAGTCAAGGGTGGGTTAGGGGGTTTGGGTTATAATAATAAAACAATTAGATTTTTGGTATTAATATCAATTAGAGTTTTAAAAGGGGTAGTTTAATTCGGTTTATTTTCCCCACGGTATTATAATTTTATTCTAAATATAATTTATGGTTCCACGTAAAGTTTGTGTAAATAATATATATATATATGTATATATATTTTTCTGGTTATTTATTTCAACCAATAGTGTTCGAATTAAGTCGGGTTATAAGTGTATGTGAACCGGTAATTCCCAGAATTACCAAAAATATAAAATGAGACAATGTTCGGTTTTTGTTAGACCTTTATGTCCTTGTTTGTGAAATTAAGTAAATCACAAAAATGATTATAATGTAAACTCGTTTATTGTAATGTAAACTTGTTCATAATGTGTACGGATATTGACCTGAAATGTCGGGTGTCACATTCTCCCCTTGTTAAAAGAATTTCGTCCCGAAATTCAATTCGTGTCCTCTTGAACTGGTGTATCCTTAAACAAGGATGGGTATTTTGTTTTCATTTGGTCCTCTCGTTCCCATGTATACTCAGGACCACGCTTTGAGTTCCAACGTACTTTAATCAGTTTGATCCGACTACGTCTCAGCTTTTGAACCTTCAAATCTGAAATCTCAATCGGTTCCTCGATGAAATGAAGTTTATCGTCAATATGAATCTCGTCAGACGGTATAATTAGTGTCTCGTCTGATAAACACTTCTTGAGATTTGATACATGAAACGTATCATGTATATTGTTTAGTTCTTGTGGTAGCTTGAGTTTGTAAGCTACAGTGCCAACCCTAGCCAGTATTTCGAACGGACCAACGTATCTAGGGTTGAGCTTACCACGGTTACCAAACCTTGCAACGCCTTTCCATGGTGAGACTTTTAACATTACTCGGTCGCCAATTTGAAATTCTAATGGTTTTCGTCTGTTATCAGCGTAGCTCTTTTGTCTATCCCTGGCCGCTTTTAGACGGTCCTTAATTTTGAAGATCTTATCAGTGGTTTCCTGGACAATCTCAGGGCCTGTCAAATGTTTTTCACCAACTTCCGCCCAACATAGCGGTGAGCGGCATTTACGACCATATAAAGCTTCAAACGGTGCTGCTTTAATGCTCGTATGGTAGCTGTTATTATAGGAAAACTCAGCTAATGGTAAATGAGTATCCCAATTTCCTCCGAAATCAATTACACATGCACGGAGCATATCTTCTAATGTCTGAATGGTCCTTTCGCTTTGACCATCTGTTTGTGGGTGATATGCCGTGCTCATGTCAAGACGTGTGCCCATTGCTTCTTGTAATGATTTCCAGATTCTAGACACGAATCTGCTATCTCTATCCGAGATAATAGAAATTGGCACTCCATGCCTAGCCACAATTTCCTTGATATAAAGCTTTGCAAGTTTCTCGGTTTTGTCAGTTTCTTTCATTGGCAGAAAGTGAGCAGATTTTGTTAATCGGTCGACAATAACCCATATGGTATCATAACCACTGGAAGTCCTGGGTAATTTTGTGATGAAATCCATAGAAATTTGTTCCCATTTCCATTGGGGAATTTCAGGTTGCTGTAGTAAACCAGACGGTTTCTGATGTTCGGCTTTTACTTTTGAGCACGTTAGGCATTTACTGACATATGTGGCAATATCTCCTTTCATATTGGGCCACCAATATAATTCTTTTAGATCCTTATACATCTTATCTGAACCTGGGTGAATGGAGTACCTGGACTTGTGGGCTTCGTCCATAACTAACTCCCGTAAGTTACCAAAACGTGTCACCCAAATTCTATTCATGAAGTATAAAGTGTCATCTGACTTTGGCTCCAATTGCTTTATCATTCCTCGTAAAGCTTCATTCTGAATGTTTTCTTCTTTGATTGCCTCATGTTGTGCCATCCGAATTTGAGTAGTAAGATTCGTATGAATTGTCAATCCTAAGGCACGAACACGAAGAGTTTTAACTCGTTCTTTGCGACTTAAAGCGTCCGCTACGACATTGGCTTTCCCGGGATGGTACTTGATATCACAATCATAATCGTTTAGTAGTTCTACCCAACGACGTTGTCTCATGTTAAGTTCCTTTTGATCAAAGATATGCTGGAGACTCTTGTGATCAGTAAAGATAGTACATCTTGCACCGTAAAGGTAATGTCTCCAAATTTTGAGTGCAAACACAACTGCACCCAATTCCAAGTCGTGGGTCGTATAATTCTTTTCGTGCACTTTTAGTTGTCGTGAGGCATATGCGATGACTTTGTCTCTTTGCATTAACACACAACCCAGTCCTTGGTGTGATGCATCGCAGTATACGACAAAATTGTCGATTCCCTCAGGAAGGGATAGAATTGGTGCACTACACAGCTTCTGCTTTAGTATTTGAAAAGCTGACTCTTGCTTGTCATTCCAATCATACTTATTTTCTTTCTGGGTTAATTTGGTTAAAGGCAGGGCTATTTTTGAAAAATTCTCGATGAATCGTCTGTAATAGCCGGCCAAACCTAAAAATTGACGTACTTCTGTCGGAGTCTTTGGTGCTTCCCAGTTTTTGATCGCTTCAATTTTAGATGGATCAACGTGAATTCCTTCCTTGTTGATGACATGTCCAAGAAAATGCACTTCTTGGATCCAAAACTCACACTTAGAGAATTTAGCGTAAAGTTTCTCGTTTCTGAGTAGTTCTAAGATTAATTTAAGATGATGTTCATGATCCTCCTTGGTTCGTGAATATATTAATATGTCATCGATAAACACAATCACGAATTTATCCAAGTATGGTTTGCACACGCGGTTCATGAGATCCATGAAAACAGCTGGTGCGTTTGTCAAACCAAATGGCATAACTAGGAATTCGTAGTGACCATAACGAGTCCTAAATGCTGTCTTTGGTACATCTTCTTCTTGGATTCTTAGTTGATGATACCCTGACCGTAGATCGATCTTAGAGTAGAAGCTAGAACCTTGTAGTTGATCGAACAAATCATCTATTCGAGGTAGTGGGTATCGGTTTTTGATTGTAAGCTTGTTTAATTCTCGGTAATCTATACACATCCTAAAGGTTCCATCCTTTTTCTTTACGAATAAGACCGGAGCTCCCCAAGGTGAGAAACTCGCTCTTATGAAACCTTTATCAAGCAACTCTTGAAGTTGATTTGATAATTCCTGCATTTCAGAAGGTGCTAATCGATATGGTGATCGCGCAACCGGGGCGGCTCCTGGTACCAAATCGATTCGAAATTCGACTTGCCTAGGTGGTGGTAAACCAGGTAAGTCTTCAGGAAAAACTTCAGGATATTCCTTAACGATTGGTATATCCTCAAGTCGACGTTCCTCGGGTTTCTTCTCGACGACGTGAGCCAGGAATACGTAATAGCCTTTGCGTAGGTACTTACGAGTTTTCATGCAGTTTATCATCCTTAACGCTACTCCACTCTTCTCACCTTGAATCGAAAGAACTTCTCCGTTTGGGAGTGGAATTTGGACAATCTTCTCAAAACAAACAATCTCTGCATGATTCTTTGACAACCAATCCATGCCAATAACAACGTCAAAGCTTCCTAAGTCAACAGGTAACAGATCTATACTAAATGTGTGATTTTTAAGATATAAGGTACAACCTTGAATGACCTCTCCGGTATTAATTAATTTTCCGTTCGCTAATTCAATTGTATACTTTTGTTCTAGTTTGCTGGGCTTAATACCGAGTAGGGACTTAAAGTCATTTGACACAAAACTCAAATCAGCACCCGTATCGAAAAGTATAGAGGCATAGTGATTATTTATCGGGAACGTACCAGTGACAATGTTTGGATCTTGTCGTGCGTCACCAGCTCCCACCACAAATGCTCTTCCACGGGCCTGATTGTCGTTTCGGTTCTTCAACTTTGGACAGTCTTTTCTGAAGTGCTTTGGATCTCCACACTCAAAGCATCCTTGATTCATCCTTTCTGTTCCTGGGTTGACTTTTCCTGCTACTTGATTTATCTTGTTAGGGTTCGTATTACTCCTACAGTTATGGGCCAGGTGCCCATACTTTTTACACTTCCCACATTGGATACACTTTTCGCTGTGATGATATCCACACTTGTCACACCTCGGTAATGTTCCAAGATATACATTTTGTCCCACAGTGTTGGCGACAAAGGCTTTCGTAGTTTCAGGTCTCTTGTAAATTTGATTCTTGTTTTGGTTAATTGGTTTTCCAAACCATTTCCTCTTTTCCCCAGACCTTCCTTCCTCGGTCTCCTTCTTCTTAAACAAACCATCACGTACAGCATTATCCCTTAGTTTGAAAGCCAGAGTTATGGCGCTCTTGGCATCCATAGGGTTCGATGAAGTCACCAGACCTCGGATTTGAGGTGCGAGACCCCACAAGTATCTTTCAACCTTCTTGTATTCTGGGGTAACCATGTGTGGAACCAAGATTGCTAACTCATTGAATCGGTCAGTGTAGCCAGCAACATCATCTCCTGTCATTTGTAAATTCCACATTTCAGATTCGATCTTTTGCAACTCATTTCGAGGACAGTATTCCTCGATCATCATGGCTTTTAAGTCTTCCCATGACAACTCATATGATGTCTGCCTTCCCAAAGTCTTTACTTGTGAATTCCACCAGGTTAAAGCTTTATCAGTGAGTGAGCATGTAGAATACTTCACCATGCAGTCAGCGGTGCATTCACTAATATCAATCACCGATTCCATCTTCTCTATCCATCTCATTAGTCCAACTGCACCCTCGGTGCCATTGAAGTTACGGGGTTTGCAAGACAGAAAGGTCTTGTAGGAGCACTTTCTAATTGGAGCATCTGTAGAATTACAAGTCATAACGTCATTAATTCGAATCATGACTATATGTTATGGCTTATTTATTTTATTACCTCCGGAACCTCCAGCTGTACCGCTACCTCCTGCACCTCCGGAACCTCCAGCTGTACCGCTACCTCCTACACCTCCTCCATTATTTCGATTGGCTTCATACTGCTCCATGGCAGCAGCTACTCGTTGTGCTATGAGTTGTTCCACATTTGGGGAAATCGCCTCGTTGTTGTCACCAGTAGTGTTACGGGTTGTCCTACGCTTAGGTGCCATGACGTTCTTTCTAACATATCAATTAAAAAGAAACAACATTATATGACAATAATGATAGCTCATGACATAAGGATACAACAACGTCAAGTGTAAACAGCCATTATCACAACATAAACCATTACATACATAGTCAAAACATTCATAGCACATTGTTCCAAAAGACAAGGATACAAAAGAGATGGGTTCACATGACCTCATCAGTACTAAAGTTTTAAACTACTTAATGTACTACGGGCACAACCCGCCCGTAATAGGTTTAAAAGAAGAAGTGAGAGTACAATCCAATCATCATGGCAAGTCCTGCCATGACAAAACTAGCTCTCGCCACAAATTCTGCAGCCAACGTCCTTTCTTCCAGAGCCTCCACCATGTCTCGGACCGCAACTGTGAACTGCCAGTCCATGTCAGCTCTCAACTCTAGATAGTTAGTGGCATCCTGTATGTTTCGGGTGCGGTCATCTAGAGTCTGAACTCGAGATCCGAGTCCTTGACGAAGTCGCGTGGCTGCATCCCCCTGTGCCCGGATGTCATCTAGGAGATCATCAAGACGCTCCTCATGCGTACGAACGCGAGCTACCAAGGTAGGCACAGTGAGCTCTATGGCTTCCCCAGTGTGGGGTAGGGGTGTTGGGGAGTTAGAAGACTCTCCAAGCTCAAAGGTAGATGGAATGCTCTCCATCTCCCTCCAACGTGCCAGGGTACGAGGCATCCAACGGATGGTTCCCACAGTAGGGTGGTAGCAGGGTCTTTGCCTAGGTGGTTCTTCACCAGCCACCAAGTCTTCTGGGTCACGGGCTGCTAGATTCCTTTTGCGTGGAATTCGAACCTTCTTCCTAGCGCTTTGCACCTTAACTGGTCCTCCGCTTTTCTTTCGGTAGACGATAGGCGGTTTTCCCAAGGCGACTTTAGGTGGTGTGGAGCTACGGGTTTGTACTTGATTTTTGGGACATGAGGCGGAAAATTCCTCATTTGATTCAGTGTCAGAGACGGGATCAGAATGTGAATGTGACGACATGCTTGTGACTACAATATCCATATGACAAAATGACTGGTCATGCAATGCTTATGCTATGAAAACGTTTTAGTGAGTCATTTAGATTATAGACTAGGTTCCAATTTAGATTCCTAGTTCACTATAATCAATGGCTCTGATACCAGTTCTGTCACACCCCGCCAAGGCGAAAACGCGAGGCGCAACGTTCATGGTTTCCAAAGCATATGATTACCGCAAACACATACATGATAAATGGATACATTAACAAGTTTAATGTTTTACATTACAAAACATAATATGAGTTTACAAAAATTTAAGATTTCACAAATATGACTCAACTCAATGAGTTATACAAGGGAAATCCTCCTTGAGTAGTATCCATCGTGCATGCATGTAATCTATATTGCTAACCTTGAAATCACGTTCAGTTACCTGAAAAACATACTTAAAATCGTCAACACGAGGTTGGTGAGTTCACAGGTTTAATCAAATAGTTCTTTGAAAAATTCAATTGTTCGTAAATAGTTTCAGTTGTATGTGATAAACAGAATAAGAATTGTTGACCCATTTGTAAACTAGCTAGGAATACAAATAATATGTTCATACATGGGGCGTAACCAAACCTTGACATGTGTACACGCCCCTAATTTCGTTATTCAGTTCTATGCGGCCATAAATCCTCCAGATTGTGGTTAGCGCGACTAACCATGACCGGGAGACGTCACTCTCCATAGTACTATTCATAGGACCCTAGGCTACAGTTAATGGTTACTATGTTGTTCCAGGGGACTTTCGCGGCCTCCATTGTGTTGTTCTCATCCCATGTAAACATAAAAGTCGTGTCTTATTCTCTTGTTATCCCATAAAATAGTTGAAGTATGTTTTTCCCCCAAATATTAGAAAGCAGTAAAAAGAAAGGGGCCGTGAAACTCACCTTGTGTTTGTGTATATACTTGTAATAATATTTGTTGTAGTCAACCTTGACTGTTTGTACCCTAGATACCAAGGGTAAATTGTTGTTAAGACCAACGTCTTAATTGTAAATTGTTCACCGACCTTGTAAATCTGATTATGTTTGTTTAAATATCGTTTTAGTTTTCCAACACATGTTTTGTTATAAAATAGTTTTGAGTTACTGCCCAACTGGGACTGTTGTACAGGTGTCGAAACTTCTTAGTTTCGATTGGGCATATGTGTGTCGAAACTACTTAGTTTCGATGGAGTGGTCAGGAGTCGAAACAACCTAGTTTCGATTGAGTAAAAGGTATCGAAACTCCTAGTTTCGATTGAGAAACAGGTATCGAAACTCCTAGTTTTGATTGAGAAACAGGTATCGAAACTCCTAGTTTCGATTGAGAAACAGGTATCGAAACTCCTAGTTTCGATTGAGAAACAGGTATCGAAACTCCTAGTTTCGACTGAGAAACAGGTATCGAAACTCCTAGTTTCGACTGAGAAACAGGTATCGAAACTCCTAGTTTCGACTGAGAAACAGGTATCGAAACTCCTAGTTTCGATTACTGGACTTCTGTTTTGACAGAATCAGTCCGGCATATTTTGATGTTTTAAACTTGAATTCGACACACTCTTCTTGTTATCTTTCTTGCGTTTAAATAAGATGTAAGTTTAGTTACGGTTTTAAAGAACATAATATGAAAAATATCGAGTTTTTACCTTAAAAACAGTGATGAAGATGATGAGAGAAAACAGAGAATGGTCTCGAATCTTCTGTTGAACTTTCTTTAGAAACACTTGAAATCTTCTTAAAACACTAGATTGTGGTGGATTTTTACCTTAAAACTTGGCTTCGATTTTTGAAGAGAAATGAGAAGATTTTCGTACGAAAATGAGAGAGATAAAAGGTTTGTGAGAGTTTTGAGTGAAAGGGTATGGTTTATATCTGAAAATATGGTAAAATGGGACGTGAGAATGGGGATGGTTTCCCCTGCACTTCGGCCGAGAAGTCAAGGGTGGGTTAGGGGGTTTGGGTTATAATAATAAAACAATTAGATTTTTGGTATTAATATCAATTAGAGTTTTAAAAGGGGTAGTTTAATTCGGTTTATTTTCCCCACGGTATTATAATTTTATTCTAAATATAATTTATGGTTCCACGTAAAGTTTGTGTAAATAATATATATATATGTATATATATTTTTCTGGTTATTTATTTCAACCAATAGTGTTCGAATTAAGTCGGGTTATAAGTGTATGTGAACCGGTAATTCCCAGAATTACCAAAAATATAAAATGAGACAATGTTCGGTTTTTGTTAGACCTTCATGTCCTTGTTTGTGAAATTAAGTAAATCACAAAAATGATTATAATGTAAACTCGTTTATTGTAATGTAAACTTGTTCATAATGTGTACGGATATTGACCTGAAATGTCGGGTGTCACATCCTCCTCGAAAGGCTCCTCCTCGTCGTCCAAAAATGGAATATCCTCCGGAAATAGGGCTGCTTGCAGTTGGGCTTCCAAGTGAGTCACTCTCTCTCGAAGTCCTTCAGCAGCATGGTCTGCAACTTGCAGTTGGGCTTCCAGAATAGCCACTCTCTCCTGAATCCCTCCTACATCAAAGTCCGAGGTGTCCACCCTCGTCTCCAAATGTGTAACCCGATCTACCAAAACATTATGGACCTGATCCGTTACTGCTAGTTCAGTAGTCAAAAGCTCTATCCCTACCTTATTCTCCTCTATTTGTGGCTCTCGCTGCAGAATGTCAGGTATCTCATCAGTAGCATCTTTCACAATGCTTAACTCCCTCGACGTGTAAAATACAAAAGCTGCAAAGCTTGTTCCATAGTGCATGGCAAGCTAGGTAAAGTAGATGATGAGGAAGTGGAACCAAAGTAAGGTGATGGGACATTTCCCATTTCGATCCATCTTTGGAATATTTGCGGGTATGCATTCCAATTACGAGCAGGATTCGTTGCTTGCGCGCTACTCGGTTCACCCTGATCAACTGAATTGTCACTAGAACTAGTCTGGCGCCTTTTGGGCTCTGGGGACGATACAGTAGGTGCCTTAGGTGATGGTGGTGGAGTTGACGACATGATCCTGTAATATAACATATAAGTGCCAAACATCCAAGGTTTATGACATGTAACTAATGTGTGTGGTTATAGTCTAGTATGCAATCCTAGTTCTCTATAACCAATGGCTCTGATACCAATCTGTCACACCCCCAATTTCAACTAACGGAGTTTTACCGTTTCGGGAAGTGACAAACCAGGATCTCAGTCATTAGTTACATTGAACGACTCTACATGGCACTCAAATGAAAATATCATATCAATCAGAGTTAATGCGGAAGCGTAAAGAAAGTAAATGCGCAAAACACACGCCCCCAAAAAGTCCAAAAGTCCAAACCAAACACAATTCAAAATAATCCAAACAGTTTAATAAAACATAAATCAAAAGAAGAATCCCATGCATGTCCTATGTGTGCACCTGTGCCTTATCTTAGCGACCTGAGAAAACATGTAAGAAAAGATGTCAACACGAGGTTGGTGAGTTCATAGGTTTCAATATATAAATAAACGTTTACCGGATTATTGATCATTCAATATGTAATGTCGATGAGTGCAGAAGCTTCAGAGATGTGCGATAGAGGTGTGCAGGCCTTCAATTTGATAGAATAAAGATCAAAACATACGAATTTGATGTGTACGAGGAGACGGTCGACGATTATGTTTTTAAAATCCATAATTAGGTTTAATTCCAATGTAATCTCAATGATTAAGGACTTGATGATGTCGAAACTGATAATAATGATGGAATCCGTTACAGAATCGGACGAATTTCAGTTGTGGGATTCAAATTTGATCTCCAACTTGCGAGTTTGACTTTCTGAAGTCAACATGAACAAAATCCAATTGATTTTGACTTTGAGAAGTCAATAGAACAGATTTTGGATAATTACATACTAGTCCCTGTGGTTTTAAGATTTAATATTGGCAGGAATGGTCCCTGAGGTTCAAGATTTAGTAACCGGGTTACTAGATAACTGGATTTGGATTAACGGAACTAACGGAAAATTGAAGGATGCCACAGTGAACTTCTCCTTTGCTTGAAATAGAAAGTGTATGCATAAGAATCATGTCTTTGATATATTACTAGTATAATTGCATGTATAACTTGTTTAGTTGAGCCATGACACCTAAGGTGCACTAAAACCCTAATTTCTAAAAAAGTGAAACTTTGTTATGTTAATAACTATAATATAGAAATGACATGTTATGTTATTTGTTCAAATGAATTGAAATAATATTAATAGGTTATTAATGTAATGATATAACTTATGTGTATAAATGGTTAACATTTATGAAATATACCATGATACTTATCACATGTTAATGACTTATGCAACTACTTGAAGCATGTATGTTATCTCATAAAGTATGACTCATGTGTTACTTAAGTATTACTTGTATGTTATTTATGTGTTACATATGTGCTACTTATATGTACTTATGTGTTACTCATATGTTACTTATGTGCTACTTGTACACGTTTCAACCATGTGTCACCAACGGGCCGTCGTGTCACATTAGTCAACATTGGTCAACATTAGTCAACATTGGTTAACATTGGTCAACATTAGTCAACATTGGTCAACATTAGTCAACATTGGTCAACATTAGTCAAACGTTGGTCAAACTTTGGTCAAACCTCGGTCAAACCTCGGTCAACTTTGGTCAAACCTTTTCAAAAGTCAAAGTAACCTTTCAACGTTGAGTCATTCGGATGAATGTGGTTACATAAACCATGTTTACTTTCATAGACCTTATAGCCTTACTATTCCTAGGGCTCGGCTAGGTCGGTTATCCAGAGTTGCTAGATTTCTCGTGTTGCTTTCATACTTAGTTAGTCGTATGATGATTACTTTGATTTCGCTTTAACATATATAAGTGGGTGCATTTCCCGCACATAAAGTCCTATCATATTCGAACCATTAATTATTACACAAAGCGAGGTGATTCATGAATAATACTATTGGGTTTAACAACCCCCACCCGGGTTAGTTGCGCTAACTCTAACTGGGAGTCAAACGGGTGCATAATTGACCTAATTTATTGCGTGATGGGCACGTAAGAGGCAAAATGTTAGTTTCTACATTACTTCGTTGAGCTTCGGTTTTGGTGTTGCTTATATAGTTATTGTTTATTGTCTGATCAACAATCGAATCACTAGTATACATACGTACTGTTACACTGTTTTCATTTCTGTTTTTGTTACTTAAACCTGTGAACTCACCAACCCTGTGTTGACACTTTTAAGCATATTTATCTCAGGTAACTAAACGTTCATGCATGGACTAGGGCTGCACTTTAGGAGTCGCATTTCATGTTTTCATTACAAGCTTAAGTTTATGGGAACCTAAAGATTATGCTTCTAAATTTTGTTACATTACTTTTACTTCCGCACTTTACTTTCCGCATTTTCAAACTCTGTATTACTTATTTATTTTTGTATGATGTTCAAACAGAAAGTCTTTTCGAAAACCATTTAGAGGTCAATTGAAATGACCGGGACTGATGATCCTTGACAGTCACAACCCGCGGGTAACCCGTTGTGGAATTTCAGGGTGTGACAATTTGTGTTATCCTCCAAGACCTAATTTCATTTATGATTTCGCACCTCTCCCAACTCTATTTGTACGATCGTCGCTTCTTTTTCTTCCATTTTTATATGATTGATTTTGATTAATTTCATTAACGCAACACTTGATTCTGGTTATGGAGAATTTGTTGAGGAAATTCTCCACATAATTAGTCAAGGAGATGGCACTGGGTACACCACATATGAACTCCAATTAGCATTTTAAAAATTCAGTTAGGCAATATTCATTCTTTAATTTTACAGAACGTTATTGTATGAATTTATTTCGAGTCACTTTCATATTTATCTGCATCGTGGTGAAAATAAAGCAGGGAACATTAAATATGGTTAGGAAGAAACATGGGAAAAGAAATAATTGATGATTAAAAACAAATAACAAAACTTGCATGGCGATTTAATGGATGGTTTGTGATTGGATTCATACTAACCACATTATTGGATTCCATTAGATCGTAGTGATGCTTACATTTTAGTATAGTGAAGTATATTATTGGATTTCATTGGATTCATACTACCCACATTAATGTATTTTCATTGAATCACTTTTAGTCAAAACTAGCAATTACGATTAAGGTGGGAGGAATGCGAAATCAGCAAGAAATTAGCTATTGGTGGATAACATGAAGAAAATATGCAATGATGATGGAGTTATTTTGAAAAAAAAAGATTTAATAAAATTTTTATTTAGATTTAATCAAAACTACGTAGTTTTAATTGGTTTCACATACAACTTAGATGCCTAACATTATCATATTTACTTTCCCTATTTTTGAATAAGAGTAATTGTAATATTATGTGAATATTAATTAGCATTAAATCTCCTAACAAAAGATGATGGTAAATTTTGACCAAAATCTTGTTAGAAAATAACACGTGTCATTTCCTTTTAAAATCATGTCCCATAAGAAATTATAACTTTTTAAAGCTTGTTAAAGTTCTCTATGGAAGGCAGTAAAAGCTTTTTAAAGTAAGGGTCTCTTTGGTATGGGCTAATGGAATGGACGAGTGAATGGAATGGACGAAAGAATAAAATAGACCATTACCATTCCATTGTCTTGTTTGGTTAACCTATTGAAATGAAATAAATCATTACTTTATGTTGTTTTAATGTAATACAATTAATTAAAAATGACAAAAATACTCCAAGAAAATACGCGGGTCATTGGTCGGGGCATGAGTGGGATCATGGGTCGGGTCTTGTGTTGGGTTATGGGTCAGGGCATGGATCGATTCATGGGTCGGGTCATGGGTCGGGTCGTGTGTTGGGTTATGGTTTAGGGCATGGATCGGTTCATGGTTCAGGTCAATGGTCGGTTCATGTGTTGGGTCATGGTTCGGTTCATGGGTCATGGGTCATGGGTTAAGGCATGGGTCGGGTCAAGGTTCGGTCATGGGTTAAGGCATAGATCGGTTCATGTGTCAGGTCATGGGTTGGTTCATGTGTCGGGTCATGGGCCGGTTAATGTGTCGGGTCATGGGTCGGTTCATGTGTCGGGTCATGGGTCGGTTCATTGGAAGGGTCATGGGTCGGTTCATGGGAAGGGTCATGGGTCGGTTCATGTGTTAGCTCATGGGTCGGTTCATGTGTCGGGTCATGGTTCGAGCATGGGTCAGGTCATAGGACGGGTCATGGTTTGGTTCATGAGTAGGGTCATGATTCGGGTTACGGGTCGAGTCATGTGTCGGGTCATGGGTCAGTTCATGGGTCGGACCATGGTTCGGGTCATTAATTAAACAAAATCATTCTATTCTTTGAAGGAATGAAATAAAAACAACCATACCCAAAAAAATGAAAATTATTAAAAGTGAAGGAATCACATTCATTATGTAATGGTTCGTTTCATTCCTATGTGACTACCAAACATGTTTTTTTCATTCTCTCGCAATGACTCATTCCATTCCACCAGCCATTCATGTATACCAAACACAACCTAAGTCTTTTAATCTAATTCATAAGCTTGTAAAGCTTGTTGGATTTTATGGACCGACCCGATGGACAACGCGGCTGACCGAGCTATGACCCGTAAGAGTTACACCTAGGGCAACGAACATTAAATCCACTTAACCCGCTTAACTGTTAATTACGAACTGTTAACGAGACGATATATTTTATATATATTCGTTAGACGGTAATTATTATTTGTACTAGTTTATAAATAATAATTCATATTTACTGTTTTAATCTTTTTATTAAAACAATTAAATGGGTACAAGCTTTTTATCTCGTATTAGACTTTGTGTCCGAAAACAATTATTAGGGTTTATAATTATTATATAATTATAATCTAATTATTTGTTTAAAAGGAAGATACAAAGGGAGATACAAGGAGCCGCAATTATCATTTTTTTTATCGAAGAAAGCAGAACAACAGAACAAAAAAAATTGTTTTTCTTTCTTTGGTTTTGGTTTTCGCCACCCGCCAAGACCAAAACGGAGTCATCCGTTTGGTGATTTCCGGAACCACCAAACCAACCCAAGCCGGACCCTGCCCCACTGCTGTCCCGTTTCCGGCCAGCCCCGACGCTACTCGTCTCTCGTGTTGTCAGTTCGTGATCTAGCATCGGTTCGTTGTACCTAGGTGTCTCAACCGGTTAATCATTAACCACTAAGGTATAATTAATCTCATCAGTAGTTTAATTGTTTTAATTTTGTGTTTGCGTATTCATAACCAGATCCTGTTCGGTTTGTCAGTGCTGTTAAATGGTTTTGATTTTACTTTCCGCTGCGTATTTATTAATTAACTGAATTAATTAATTTCTCTATCAAAACCCATTTTTTACAAAAGTCAAACTGATCACCACTGAATCCCAACAGTGGTATCAGAGCCTGGGTTATAACACGCAAATCAGAACCGGTTTGGTTTCACCGGCTAGATTATTCCCAAACTTTAACTATCTTGAAGTTTCTGATCTGATCTGTTTTTTGGGGCAATTTTTTTTATTTAATAATTTGGTCGATTTTTTATTTTATTTGACCAAATATATTGCCCGTATGTGATTGTGTTGAATATGTAAATCTGGCCCGACCCATGTGATTGAGTTGTTTGTGTTTGTTATTCAGTTTTTGGTTTTATGGTTTTGGCCCACTTTTGATGGCTCAAAGTTGTAATAGAATAAGCTTTTTAATTTTATGTAATTTTGTATTTTTATGTAATGTAATAAAAACCCGAAGACAAATCTGAAGACGCAACAGGAATCATGGAGTCAGTGGGAGTCATCCGAGACAACTAGATGCACGGAAGTCTATCCTTGTGGTTGTTTTAATTTTGTGGACCCCGTGACCCGTTTGGTCTTGCTAACTGGCTCTAGCAATATCAAACAAACTTGGCCCTAAAAGATTTACATATTTATTTGCTTTATGATTGCTTTTATTTTTTTTTATAACTTAATTTTATAATAAACCAACCAAACGCCAAACGTTTTAAAAGGAGTTTTAAAATGTCACAATCTGTCACCACAAGTTCTAATTTTACAACTTGTAGAATTATATAAAAATTAACAACTGGCTTATTTTATAAAATAAATAACCACTAAAGTTTTGCAATTTAAACTAAATTTAATTTCAAAACTTATAACTTAATAGTTTTCAACTATTAACTGGTTATTCAAGTCACGACAAACTTAGTTTTAATAGGTTATTTAAAATTAAGTGTCCTGAGAGATGAAAGGGTTCATCAAATTTGTCATGACTTTAAATAGTAAAACTGGCTTTTACAACACACGTATGATTTAATCATTCGTTGTGTTTGACCCTATTCGGTAAACACTAAAATTGGAACCCATATTTAAAACCAATGGTCTATGCCATCCTATTATAAGGAACACTTGGAGCATAAAACGAAACATCGGTGTTTGGAGCCACAGCACCGCACTGGATGCGTAGTTTATCCTTCCAAGGTGCAAGGGTTTCGTTGACACATCCGGCCCTTCCGCAAGTACCTGTTTTAGGACGACTATTACTTTTCTCTCTTGTTACGTGCCCCAGCTGTCAAGAGATTAAAAGTGGGCATAGATGAGGCTAAACGTATCAATCCATAGACATGTCTTGTCTTAGCGGCCTCATACACGAGAGTTGTGCATCTTTCCACAATTGACACTAATTGTCAGTCTACTTACCCACTTACTAATGTTGTATGCCACAACTACCATTAGTGATTGATTTAGCTAGATTCTCACTCCTTATTTTAATTTCTGTAATTGGGTCATAAATTAATAAGGATTTTTCACTTTCTTAATACTAATTTATTTTCTTTGCTTATCTTGACAGATGTCTACTGAAAATAATAATACTAATAACTCCTTCGCTTTCAAGTCTATCCTTGAGAATGAAAAGCTGGATAACACCAACTTTCTCTCGTGGCAGTGCAATATGAGAATAGTTCTCAAGATGGCCAAGAAGCTCTATATTCTCGATGCACCAGTCCCTGAGGCACCCGATGGTAACACGGCTGCCGCTCGTAAGGCCTGGGAAAAACAAAGAGATGATGCCACTGAGGTGGCTTGCCTTATGCTAGCCTGCATGTCCCATGAGCTCCAAAAGAGCATGGAGGACCTGAGTGCCTTTGACATGATTGAGCAACTTAAGGGCATGTTCCTAAAACAAGCCCGACAAGAACGCTATGAAACCATGTCTCAGCTCATTCGTTGCACGATGCAAGAGGGCAAGCCTGTTAGTACTCATGTACTTAAGATGAAAGGGTACATCGACCAGATGAACAAACTTGGATATCCCATGAAGGATGACATGGCTACTGATTTCATCTTAAACTCTCTCCCAAGCTCCTATGCTCAATTCGTAATGAATTTCAACATGAATGGCTTGGAGAAGACAGTGGCCGAGCTACATGGTATGCTCAAAACGGCCGAGATGAATATCCACGGAAAGAAAAATCAAGTTCTGATGGTCAGATCTGCTGGTGTTAAAAAGCCTAACCCCAAGAAAAGAGGTTTTAATAGCAAAGGCAAGAAGAAGGTTAATGTTGCTGCCAAGCCTGCCACCAACAATAACAAGAAAGCTTCAAAAGCACCCCCTCCTGAGGAGCGCCAATGCTTTGAATGCAACAAAATGGGGCACTGGAAACGTAACTGTCCTGAATATCTAGCCAAGCTGAAGCTGCAGAGGGCCAGTGGTGAGGGCACCTCTTCAGGTATTCTCATTTATGTTATTGAAATTTTTACTGTTTCTAGCAACACATGGGTATTTGATATCGGATGTGGATACCACATCATTAATGTCTTGCATGAGCCTAAAATTTGGAGGAAGCTGAAACAAGGCGACATGGAGCTCATCGTTGGTGATGGGAAAAGAGTACCAGTTCTTGCAACTGGAACATATCATCTCTCATGTCCTTCTAGCCTTGTGGTTGTTTTGAACAATTTTTTGTTTGAACCTGGTTTAACCAGAAACATTATTTCAGTTTCTTTATTGTTTGAACAAGGATTTAAGTACGTTTTTAATAGTATTGCTATTTCTGCCTACTTAAATGATATCTTTTATTTTGAGGCTAAACCTCAAAACGGTATTTATGAGATTGACGTTCAAACTGACAATAACATATATAATCTTTCTAAACGTATCAAATCTGACATTAATGATACTTTTCTATGGCATTGTCGACTTGGCCACATAAGCAAGGCACGCATTAAAAGACTCCAATCCGAGGGAATTCTTGAACCTACCGGACATGACTCATTTGATAATTGCGAGTCTTGTTTAGCTGGCAAACTCACAAAGGACCCCTTCACCCATGTTGGTGAACGAGCCAAGGATCTGCTAGGCCTTATACACACTGATGTGTGTGGCCCTTTCAGAACCATGTCTAGAAATCATGAAAGATATTTCGTTTCATTTATTGACGATTATAGTCGATATGCTTATGTCTATCTTATGAAACATAAGCATGAAACATTTGAAAAGTTCAAAGAGTTTCAAAACGAAGTAGAGAAACAACTCGATAAATCTATCAAGACACTTCGATCAGATCGAGGTGGCGAGTATCTCATCTTAGAATTTCTTAATCATCTGAAGGAGCACGGAATTATTTCTCTGCCCACTCCTCCTGGCACACCCCAACTTAATGGCGTGAGCGAGAGGAGAAATCGAACGCTACTTAATATGGTTCGATCGATGATGTGTAGAACTAACTTGCCTCACTCCTTCTGGAGTTATGCTCTTATAACCGCCGGCCGCCTTGTAAATCTGGCACCGACTAAGAAGGTGGACAAAACCCCATATGAGATATGGCACGGATCTAAACCCAATTTGTCTTACCGTAGAGTATGGGGATGTGATGCATATGTCACCAGCGTTTCTGATGACAAGCTCAATCCCAGAGGCGAAAAAGTTGTTTTTGTCGGTTACTACAACAAAAGCGGATATTATTTCTATCATCCTGATGCAAACATTGTTTCCATCAAAAGGAAAGGACGCTTTCTAGAGGAAGATCTTCTAAATCGAGGAACCGGAAATAATATTATGGATCTAGAAGAAATTCGAGAAACACAAACAACCGTTGAGGAAGTCGGAGCGTCTAATCAACAAGAAGTTGTTGCTGATGAATCAGACATAAACACAAGCGTTCGCAGAAGTAGCAGGTCACGTAAAGAACCTAATAGATACCTATGGAATCTTGAAGCTTCTAAAGTCCTGTTAGTAGCTGAGTCAAATGACGAACCTACAAACTACAAATCTGCTATCTCAGATCCTGAATCCGAGAAATGGCTTGAAGCCATGAACACCGAGATGCAATCTATGCGTGATAATCAGGTCTGGGACTTGATTGAGCTACCCCCTGGTTCTCAGGAAATAGGGTTAAAAAAAAACCCGACATGCATGGTAATATACAAACCTATAAAGCACGACTAGCTGCAAAGGGTTTCACTCAAACTCAAGGTATTTACTATGATGAAACTTTCTCACCCGTTGCTATGATCAAATCGATCAGGATACTGCTTGCCATAGCCGCGTACCATGATTACGAGATATGACAAATGGATGTCAAAACCGCTTTTCTTAATGGACATCTTTCTGAAGATGTCTATATGGTTCAGCCTGACGGTTTTGTTGATCCAAAGTATCCTAGTAGGGTCTGCAAACTGAATAAGTCCATTTATGGACTTAAACAGGCATCTCGAAGTTGGAATCTTCATTTTGATCAGAAAATCAAAGAATTTGGTTTTGTCAAGAATGAAGATGAGCCTTGTGTTTACAGAAAGGCTAGTGGGAGCACTATATCATTTCTCATCTTGTATGTGGATGATATACTGATCATTGGAAACAACATCCCTATGCTTGACAAAGTCAAACAATGGTAAGAATCTTGTTTTGCAATGAAGGATCTTGGAGAAGCTTCTTACATTCTAGGAATCAAGATCTACAGGGATAGATCTAAGCGGCTTCTAGGGCTAAGTCAGAGTACTTACATAGACAAAATGATGACACGTTTTAGGATCGAAAACTCCAAGAAAGGAGGTGTTCCGATGACTAAAGGGACTGTGTTGAACAAATCGCACTCTCCTTCCACGGACATTGAACTTAAGGAAATGGAAGCAATTCCATATGCCTCAGCGATTGGTTCTATCATGTATGCTATGTTGTGGACTAGACCTGACGTCTCGTATGCTTTAAGCATGACCATTCGTTTTCAGCAAAGTCCTGGCATTGTCCATTGGACTGCAGTCAAGAACATCCTGAGGTACTTAAGAAGGACGAAAGACATGTTCTTAATATTTGGAGGAGTGAAAGAGGAGCTCATTGTACGGTGTTACACTGATGCTAGCTGTCAAACTGACCGAGATGACTCTCGCTCACAGTCGGGTTTCGTATTCACTCATAATGGAGGAGCTGTTTCATGGAAAAGCTCCAAGCAGAGTGTAGTGGCGGATTCAACCACCGAATCTGAGTATATAGCCGCATCAGATGCTGCTAAGGAAGCTGCTTGGATGAAGAAATTCATTACTAACCTCGATGTGGTTCCGAGTATTCGCCAACCAATCGAGATACTTTGTGATAACACTGGTGCTATAGCTCAAGCCAAAGAGCCCAGATCTCATCACAAAGCCAAGCACATTCAAAGGAAGTTCCACTATATACGGGAAATTGTGGAATGTGGAGACGTCGTGATAAGCAAAGTAGACACAGATCAAAACCTAGCGGACCCGTTCACTAAGCCGATGACTCAGGAAAAGCATGATCAGCACAGAAATGCTATCGATCTTAGTTTTGCTAGCGATATGTTTTGATTTAGTATTTTGAATATGCGAACATTTAAATAGTTGTACTTTTGAATTCTTTTGGTTTACTGATTTAAATGCAATTCTGAATTCTTATAACTGTGTTCGATTTTAATACGTTTAATCCATGAATCTTGTATTCTTAATTATCCGTAGTCGATCAGAATCGTGGGAACGACTCTGAATTAAGACTATTCTGAACTTGGACTCAAGTAGTTGACTTTCAACTTCACAGACCTCATCTTGGATGACGTTGGATGTAACTCGTTTCAAATCATCTTCATGGATTTTAATCATAAGATTTTTTTTTGATATTGGTATACTCATTAGTATCCTCTGACCTGAGATACGTACTAGAACTGCCGTTTACCAAGAACCATTCTTTAATCATTGTCAAACGCTGTTGCGTAACTGCCAGTCATAAAGACTTTGATTAGGAATAGTTCTGAAGTTCAGTGGGAGTTATATGTAGTCAATAAGGGGTTCTGTACTCTTACATTATATGTAACAGATAGGCATCGTGGCGCCCTCGTTGATTCAAACTGATGAAGTGTAAGGCCTTACCCAAACTTACTGTGTGTTTGATTGGACCATTTTGATTCTTGATTGAGAACAATAATAATTGAACGCCGTATGAGAATGAACTAAATCCATGTCCCATTGATTCAATTGATGTTTTATACGGAAAAGATGAATGACAACTATTGCCATAAGTCTATTGTCTTGCTTTAGTTAGCTGTTACTAACACCGAGATAATTGGTTAATGACTTTAAAGCGTCATACCTTGTTAGGGACAGCCATGTGCAGCTAGAGCGCCGCTGACTGTTTGCGGTGATTTATCGTGGATCGTCCAAGTGGGAGATTGTTGGATTTTATGGACCGACACGATGGACAACGCGACTGACCGAGCTATGACCCGTAAGAGTTACACCTAGGGCAACGAACATTAAATCCACTTAACTGATAATTACGAACTGTTAGCGAGACGATATATTTTATATATATTCGTTAGACGGGAATTATTATTTGTAATAGTTTATAAATAATAATTCATATTTATTGTTTTAATCTTTTTATTAAAACAATTAAATGGGTATATGCTTTTTATCTCGTAGTAGAATTTGGGCCCGAAAACAATTATTAGGGTTTATAATTATTATATAATTATAATCTAATTATTTGTTTAAAAGGAAGATACAAAGGGAGATACAAGGAGCCGCAATTATCATTTTTTTTTGATTGAAGAAAGCAGAACAACAGAACAAAAAAAAAATGTTTTATCTTTCTTTGGTTTTGGTTTTCGCCACCCGCCAAGACCAAAACGGAGTCATCCGTTTGGTGATTTCCGGAACCACCAACCCAACCCATGCCGGACCCTGCCCCGCTGCTGTCCCGTTTTCGGCCAGCCCCGGCGCTACTCGTCTCTCGTGTTGTCAGTTCGTGATCTAGCATCGGTTCGTTGTACCTAGGTGTCTCAACCGGTTAATCATTAACCACTAAGGTATAATTAATCTCATCAGTAGTTTAATTGTTTTAATTTTGTGTTTGCGTGTTCATAACCAGATCCTGTTCGGTTTGTCAGTGCTGTTAAATGGTTTTGGTTTTACTTTCCGCTGCGTATTTATTAATTAACTGAATTAATTAATTTCTCTGTCAAAACCCGTTTTTTACAAAAGTCAAACTGATCACCACTGAATCCCAACAAAGCTAAGGGATGATCATGTAGGAGTCGAGATGCTTGAGTGATTAGATCTTGATTCCTTGACAATTTTGGTAGAGTAGGATCAAGTGATATAATAATTTATTAAGAAATATGTTAGCAGTGGCGGAGCTTGAAGAATAACGCAGGGGTAGGTATTTTTTTTTCCTATCATGAGGGGTCGAAACTTTAAAATTTTCTGCCGAATACGTATAAATTAGCACTACTGAGGGAAAAATCGGCCGAATACGTGTAAATTAACACTATTGAGAGAAAAATAGGGGGGAGTGAGGGTCGGGGGGCCCCGGACCTCACTATCCTTCGCCCCTGTATGTTAGCATTGTATAACTTAATTTGAGATACTTAATAATGCAACAAAAAAGTCTAAAAGACTAACTGTAAACTGTTGTATCACTCCTATATTGACATCGACTCCAAACTGGATCCTATGGGATCTTTGATTGAGGATCCTGTACAATTTAAGAAGATTAATGTTTAAGTACTTTGTATGTACTATTGTTTATATCAAGATGCACTTCTATTGTTCAAATGAAATATCCGTGCATTTTATTAAATATAAAACTTCAAAAACATGATTTACTTTAATATAATTCAAACCAATCTCTATCCTAGAATATTTAATTAATGAACCATCTCTATCAATGTTTTGAAACCCGGACCGGACCGGCCGGTCGGACCGGGAACCGGTGGTCTGACCGGTCCGGTTACATGTGTTGAACCGTTTCTGCAGCGAACCGGTGGTCGGACCGGTTGAACCGGCGGTCGGACCGGAAACCGGGTGGTCGGACCGGTTGAACCGCTTGACTATTTTTTTTTTTTTTAATCTTTTTTAAGTCTCTTGGCTTCTTATTTCGTAGGTAATTGTTAGTTTAAAATTATTGGAATTGACTTGTTGGTGGTTTTTGAAAGGATTAAAAACTATTTAAACTGATATATTTTTATAATATTTATGACGTCGTCCGGTTCTTAAATCCGGTCGGACCGGTCCTACCAGTGGACCGGTAAGGAGACTGGTTCGACGTCCGGTCCGGTTCTGAAAACATTGATCTCTATCGCTCATATATGAAATTAATTAGTCTATCTTCAAGAGATTGAGGGTTCAAGTCTACGATAGACAGTGATATAGAATTAAGAGTAGATTAGATTTTTGTTAAAAATAAGGTTTATAACTTAAAAAAAATCTAAATTTAAGGAAGACATGCAACCTTGTTACACACTACGGAACTTGTCATCTTTGATGTATGGTTCTATAACAGATTTAATTTCTTATAATGGCTTCTGAATTATGTAGGTCAGAAGGCAACAATTTTGAATTTTTGTTTCCTCAATGACTGTTTTATAATAATATTAAATAAGAATATTAACCCACAAGTGTTCAAATTCAACTTGGTATTTTCATTGGTTAAGAACCACATCTAATCATTCTTTTTAATTAGTAAATTATTTTTATCATTACTTAACCTTAAAAGGTCCATACACGTCACTTCCCCACAAATATTACTTTCCCAAAAGGGTAATATCAAGTAAGACCTTAAAACCCCCCAGATTCTCTTACATGTGCCATTTATTTGGCAATTCTAGATTGTTTGTGAAATAAATTGTTTACTTATGTCCATTCGTGACTCAACAAAAATCTGTTGAAGCATATATAAAATTGCCGATAAAAAAATGAATGTAATCTTCTATTGTCTGATATATCTTTTTTTATATTGTTTGGATTACTGACGGTTGGGTGTCATACTAATCATTACAACTTTTCTATTGTCTGATATATCTTTTTTTATAACAATTTGGATTACTGACGGGCCACTAACATACCCGATCATATCAATCTTTTTTAGGAGGAAACCAACCATAGGTGAAAAATCCTCTGGCCCAACCTAGACCTTTTTTTTATCACAAGTGGGACTTGAAGCCAAGACCTTCCTATTTTTAGTGAAATCTTAGATATATACATTTGACTCTAGGCTAAGCCAGTGGTTGTTATTGTCTGATATATCTAAATTGGAAAATGTTAAATATAGTTTTGGTGGTTAATGATAATAACTTAATTATAAGAACAAAATCAAACAGTGGCGGAAGCCAAAAAAAACAAAAATTAATACCAATGTCTCCATATTTCAACATCAAGATGTCCAAAAAACTTTCATTAGTTCAGGGTCACACATGTCAAATTCAACTTATACTAAAAACTTAAAACAACTTCAAACTCTTATAAATCCCTTCTTTTATAATTTAGATCTATTAAAAATTAGGAGATACTTATCATTGTACATTTATATAACAGTATAATATTAGCTTATTTATTAAAGTTTTATTTAGTTTTAAATGCCGTCACAAAGTTTAATTTCTATATTTTATTATAATCATTATTAGTATGATGATAAATCCTTTAATTGTATCACATACTAAAAATTACAAAATATCTATATAATATTTACTGAGATTCAATAACTAAAAAATACTTTTACAAAATTATAACTTTTGCTTATTTATTAAAGCTATTTAGTTTTAAATGTCACAAAGTTTAATTTCTATATTTTATTATAATCATTATTAGTATGATGATAATTCCTTAAAATTATAAAATATCTATAAAATCACTACAACAGTAACACTCTATAGGGACGAAAAAGTTTAACCCTATACCGACGACTTGTCGTCGGGATAGGCTATCCAGACGACGTGCCGTCGGTACATGGTTCGTCGGTATTGCTACGTCCCAATAGCTCAAAACCGTCGTCGGTATAGGTGTCGTCGGGATAGGTTGACCTATACCGACGACATGTCGTCAGGACATGGTCTAATTAAAAAAATTCAAAAAGAAAAGCTATACAGACGACATGTCGTCGGGACATGGTCTAATAAAAAAAATTCAAAAAGAAAACCTGTCGTCGGTATAGGGTTATTTTTTTTAATTTTAATTTTTTTTTCTTCACGAAACATAAATAAATAAATAAAATATAAAATAGAAAGGAAAATAGCCTATACCGACGACATGTCGTCGGTATAGGTTTTCACCAATGAAAAAAAGGGCGCCATTTTTCCCTCTATCTGACCCAACCTATACTGACGACATGCCGTCAGTATAGGGTCTCCCCTATCAAAATTTGGGTCTGCCCTATCCCGACGACATGTCGTCGGTATAGGGTGACCTATAGCGACGACATTTGTCGTCTGGATAGGCGTCGTCGCCTTAGAGTGATATCCTTGTAGCGAATATTTAGTGATATTCAATAACTAAAAATACTTTTATAAAATTATATATATACACACACAAACACACACATAAGAATTTAAATAAGTAGGTCGTCGAGGGAACTAAGATAGGAAATATATGCAGGTGTAGGTATGAACACATCACGTGCTGGTAAACAAACATGAATAAGTAGCCACATTGATACTTGTGTTAAATTATGATAGTCAACTTTCTTATACGTGTCATTGTCTGTAAAGATATGTTTTCACTTGATTTCGGATATAAAAGTCGCATATAACTTTTTTTCACCGGTGTCATATGACACTAGCACAGACGAATTAGGTTCATCCCTCTCTAGTAGAGTCGTAATAGATTTTCTTTTACATTTACTTTAATCACTCTACAGAAAATAATTTAAAGGTCTAAATCATAACAAAGTAACAATAAAAAATAATATATCCTCACATTAGCTAATTAATTTGATATTTTAAATTATTTCAGAAATTTGTATTATTCATTTGTTTTAAGTGGTGAGGATAGGGGATGAGGTGGGGTAATTGAGTGAGTTTTTTTTAGTTAGGTTAAGTGTTATATGGATGAACGGGGCGTGATCCATAAGGCCCGTGATGGACGTGGAATACCGCCCGGGGTCGTGAATGAAGAGAAGGATTCAAATCACGAGCGTTGGGGGCAAGTGTTTGTGTGTGTGTGTTTGTATATGTATACGTGTTCATGAGTTGAAATGCTGAATCTGTCAATTCATTCAAATTGAACAAAAATCAACATAAATAATATGAACAAACAAGACCAATCAAGAACATATATTCATAAAAGTTTTTTTTGTATTCATATGCTTGTTCGTTGCAATCGGTTACAAGAGTTAGATTACACCTACAAGACTAGTTATTTATAGAACATGAAGTACAAGGAAACCTATAACAGTTAAGTCTAAGTGACATGCCAGCAAGCATAACTAATGTAACTGTAGGTCCCTAATTCGATGCGTGACGGATCTCTAGACTCGCGGTACGACACGGTGATAACGTGCGGAATCCATGATCAACGTGCTCGTGTAACTCAATCAACAACAACGGTGTAAATAAACGCTTTGTATTTCCACCAAGATATTACAAGAATTCAGTCTCTAATAAGTTCCTCCTGATACCTCTGTCTAAGCTCACCATTCTGTTTAAACTGACTCTGTTCGGTCTATTTATAAACTACTGTTCTGCACCAGGCAAACTTAACAAGTTCGCCTAAAAGATGCTTAGGCGAACTTATAAGTTCGCATCTAATAGGCTAAGCGAACTTAATAAGTTCGCCTCTGGCGAACTTATTAAGTTCGCTTCTGATAGGCTAGGCGAACTTGTTAAGTTCGCCTCTAGCAGAACTTAGAATTTTATCAACAGTTACAAAACATGTCCTAACAGACTCCCTTTTAACTGTTGCTAACAATTCTAAGTTCTGCTAGAGGCGAACTTAACAAGTTCGCCTAGCCTATCAGAGGCGAACTTATGGTCGTTTTGAATCATTTTTGAAATTTTGAATTTTCAAAATTTTTTAAAAAGAGTATTTTGGCGGAAAATTTTTTCCGGGTATTTTTGCAAAAATTGAAAAATGTCAATTTCATGTGATGATAATGAGAGTGGAACTATGCCACCGAGACTTTTGTGCATATCAGATTTTCGTAGCTGGAAAGTCCGGTTCGAACAGTTCGTATCAGAAACTGATGAAAACTTTTGGACATCCATATTTGAAGGATATGTGCATCCTACTTATGACTATATGGGATATTATGATGTTCCTAAACCAGTGACAGCTCTTAGTAAACTAGAAAAGCGGAAGTTTGATCGAGAGATGAAGACGCGTGAAACTTTAACGTTGTCTTTACCAAAAGAAATCATTCATAGTCTCGGGAAGTGTCCAACTTCAAGAGATCTATGGGAAGTATTGAAGAAAAAGGGTGAAGCAACTTCTCAAGCGTTTGTGGTCTTGATCAAAGAAGTATTGGAGAAGCCGAGTTATTCTCAAAGTGATTCTTCTTCAGATTTAACTAATAGTGAAAGTATTAGATCTGGTGAAAGTACTCAGTCTACCGAAAGTGATGTAGAGACTGAAGTAAGCTTCCAGACAGTTGAAGATGATCTGAGTGTATCAGATACTGATGTTGAGCCTGTCATTGTTGATCAAAAGAGTGAAGCTGATGATGACGTTTTCATGGCTCCTGGTGCATCTTCTTCAGAAGTAAAACCTGAGGTATTTTCTAACTCTGAAACATTTTGTTCTAACTGTATTTCAGTTAAGGATAAAATGATGAGGGTTATGGATGACAACGTCAACCTCATTTGTGATATGAAATCCATGCACACGGTAAATCAGAAATTAAAAGATAATGAGAATGTGTGTATTGAAAGGATAGAATCACTGAAGAGAGATATAAGTTCTCTGACTTTGAAGATCAAAGAGCAGGCATATCACCTGGATATGTCCTTTGCAGAAATTGAGAAAAGAAATACTGATCTTGCTGAGAAAGATAAGGAACTAGCTGAATCTAAAGCAGAGGTAATCAGATTGCATAGAAAGTTAGAAAGCTTTGGAAATTCATCATTCTTATTAGGGTATTATCATGATAATACTGAAGAGGGGAAGGGAACTAGTGGTATTGGCTATGTTCCTCCACTATTCAATGAAAATTATTCTGTTGCACTTGAGATTATAAACGATGAGGATTTAGATCCTAAGACTGTGTTGAAGGTGAATCCAGTTACAGGTGAAGATATGGTGTATTCTGATGAGAGTGATGATGAATATTTTGATGAAGCTAAGGTAAAGGGGAAACCGAAAGCCGTTAAGAAAGAAGATTCAAAGGTTGATTCTAATTCATCTAGAAATTATACATTTGGAAATTCTTCAAATTCAAGGAGAGTTCCATATGTCAGAGATTATAAAGACAGGCGTACATGCTTTCATTGTAATGAGATGGGTCACACTGTGGTGAACTGTCCTTACAAAAATAAAGGAAAGAAGCATGTAGTTCCTGAGAAGGTGAAGCCTGAATCAAAACATGTTGCAAAATCTGGAGTTCTAGAGAAAATAAAGCAAAAAGAAGTTCATGTAGGAGAATCTTCTTCAAGTGCATCTAATCGTGTGAAGATTCCTTATATGAGAGATTATCGTGAGACGAGATCTTGCTTTTCTTGTGGTCTTGTTGGTCATATACGGATTGCGTGTCCTCACAAAGACAAAGGTAACCGACATGTTATTTCAGAAAAGGTAAGAACTCCTGGTAAGCCTTATGTTAACCCAAATGTGGTTAAACCTCATGTTACACCAATGGGTAATTCAAAATCTGAGGTTAGGCTTTCTAGACCTCAAAGACGGAGGAGAAACAGAAGATTGAGAAAACTTTTAGAACAACAAGAGTTTTTACAATCAAATCAATTTTCAAATGAAAGAAATTGTTCAAACTCTTCACATTTTAAGCAAAAGGAACTTAATGAAAAGAAGTATGTTTGGAAATCTAAATTTTCTGTTTCTGACTCGTCGGAACAATCTCCAAAAATTGATGAGAGATTCGATTGTGAATGGAGTGAGGTTTATTATTTTGATACAGATGGACGACCCATGACTACCATGGCTTGGGTCCCAATTTCAAATTAATGTTTCTTGTTAGTTGTGCAAGATTTACCAAGAGGGACTATTAATAACCTTTGGTTTGTTGATAGTGGTGGTTCTAAGCACATGGCAGGGAATGACATCTGTAAGAGTAAAGAGTTGTTGATAACTGAGAAATCTCTTTGATTCAACGACTTGATGCTCAAGGGGGAGAATATGTCACACATAATGTTTTGGAAAGAGTTTTAAAAAGTGGTGTATAAATCCCTCCTAGACCCGTCATTCTTTCCTGGGAACATCTCTGTTGGAGGTACTGCTCTGGGAGGATAATCACCCTAGTTTGACAAAAGATGATAAGTGTAAATGCATGATGAAACTGAATATGTGAATGCATGATGAATATGAACACGTGAATGCATGATGATACGTGCAAGTATGAATAAGTATGATGGAACGAGTCTAAACCCTAAAATGAAATAACGGAGTGCCCACATAGTGTTAAAAGGGTGGTGGATACGCCGCTGGTACTTCCTATATATAAACCCTTTTAGTGCCTCGTGGAGAAACCCTTACGAAGTTTTAAGGTGAGGACTGGCTGGGAAATGAATCAAGCATATACGTGAAATGAAAACAAATGCTTGATACTTTTGGGAGGCTGTGAGTCTAAGATACTCAAGGTCCCAAATGAAAAGAGATACCCGACCTATAAGGTGGATCTCAATAAAATAAAGAAGAAGAAAACTAAAAATCTAAGACTACGGGGCTAAGAAATGATGAGCCTTCAAGGAAAATGAGTCTTCGTAATAAATGCAATGGGTCTATACTGACGAGTATAAGGACGTTGCCAATACTATGACCGGAGATATGTCCAAAGATGGTCACGAGGGGGTTAGCACACCCATAAATGAAATGAATACTATGACCGGAGGTACGTCCGAAGATGGTCATGAGGGGGTTAGTACACACATAAAATATACGAACAACGTGACCGGAGGTACGTCCGGAGATGGTTACGGGGGCGCCGAGAGCCTGGGAAACTTGAAAAATAATAAGAACCTAAAGGGTTCATAATAAAATGAACGATGCATTATACTTACTTAGTGTAAGCTAATTCAAAAATATTTTCCAAACATTGCTGGAAAGAAGCATGTGGAATAAGCTTTCTGTGGACAATGCCGGACGGAATGAAGAATCCCTAGATCATGTGTAATAGAATATTGTACATGTAAAACAATAATTATAAATGAAAAATATACCTTGGTCATACAATAACAAGGTTTTTATAATCTGGGACCATTTTTCGCAATTAACTCTGGTAAAATAATAAATGAAAAGTACGGTGTTTCAACTAACTTCTCTGAGTTAGTTAGATTTCGTTAAGCTCTGCATCAAAATCTTCATCAGTAGCAATTTAGTCTTCCTCCATAGCATTTTCACTTGAAAGAAACACAATTTTGATATCGATAAAAATGTTCATCCGGACCAAAATGGTCATCTGTTTCAAATAACTCTTCGGATCAAATTGTCGTCGACAATTTTCTCTTCTCTGTCCGGACCAAGTATTCATCCAAACCAAATCTTGTTGGGATTTCTCGTATAGTTTTAGTTTTAAAATAGATCTAATCCAAAAACGCAACGGAAGTCTTAATAAAAAATCAAGATGGGAAAAACCCATCAGTGATCCAGTTGCATGAACTTTAGAAACAGAAGATGAAAACACGTAATTAAACTCTTTAATTACGTACCTTTGATCCTTTAGAGAACGGTGGATGAATACACTTCAGATATCCACAATAGTTCAACGAACAGGGGTCACTAACCTCTAAGCGAATCACCAATCAGCACGCAAAAAGGGGCACCCAAGCACCACCAAAGTGGTGGGTGAAAATCTCCCTTGGGGAGGGGTAGTGGCGGCACAGTTAGAGAGATGGAAGTGGCTAGGATTTTTAAGTGTATCATTAAATCTCTAGGTTTTAAATAAATCCATATATATAAGCCTTCTAAATGGAATATTCCTTGACATATTCCATTCAGATATATATGGAATATCTATAATATTAAGTTCTAAAATATATATATATACACACACTAGTGGGGTGGCTGCGGGATGCGGTGGGGAACACGATATTAGGATGGTGATTTTAGGGGTGTGCACAAGGTAGTTCGGTTTGGTTTTGACCCATAACCATAACTAAAATCAAAATTTTCGATTACGGTATTTCAAAAATCGGTCGGTTTCGCTTATTTCGGTTTTGGTTAATCGGTTATGAACATTGGGTCGGTTCGGTTTTCGATTAATAACCGAAAATTTAAGTTAGGCCAAAAAATTTAACTTGAGATGAAAATGTTGACTTGAGTTGAAATACTCAAGAATATTAACCCATTATTATTGGTTTATGTTTTTTCTTATTGTCTATTCCTTTTATAAGCCTTTTATAATCAAGACTCCGAGAAATGTTTTCTCAACATTTCGACGTGGGATCAGTTTTCAAATAAAAATTCTTAATGAACACCTTTCTCAACCTTTGATGTGGGATAAACTTACTCATGAAGATAACTTCTTAACCGGCCAGTTCATGCCACTCAGTGGTCGGGCCGGGTTGGCCTGAACCATGGTTGGGTCGGATCAATGTTTACTAGTGTTCCAATTTATAGATAAGGAACTGGTTCAAAGTTTGATGTTGCAGCCGATGTGGGACAAGGAACACTGAATATACAGAAAGGGAGGACTTCAAACTTTAGAGCTAGAGACGATGTGGGAATGATTGAAAATCATTTTTTTTATTTTGATACACACAATCACTTGTTTTTAGGTGGAAGACAATTAGTCTTGATAAGCATAGATGTTTCTTTCTTAACTCAATGATATGTATTAACATAAAGGGAAAATACCACAAAATAGTAACCAAGTTTTAAAAGCGTTCTAATTAGGTCACTCACCATAGTATACCCGAGGGTGTATACCGTGTAAAACGCGTATTGAATAACCTAATTGGAACACTTTGGAAACTTGGTTACTATTCTATAAAGTTACCCCTAACATAAATTGCAAAGTTTTATTTTACAGAGAGAGAGAAAAAAGAAACATGTTATATATATCCAAATAAAAAATAATATAAAGTGACTTTTCAATACATTTAAAACTTTCATATTTACTCAGTTTCTTTCTTTAGGAGTAAATGTATATAACAAAACCAAACTGTCAGCTATCTCGCTAAGCTTATGTAGGTCCACATGACTCATCTGCAGATCGATCTCGTGTCAGGACGTCACGATAACACGGAGTGCGGAATCCTAGCGTATTAACGTTTGTATACTAATTGACAATAGAAACATGTAAATAAACTTTCTCTTTGTATATCAACAAAACATAGAGTTTATAGAATACAATCAATCAAGTCTTTCTACTTTTCTTACTGTTTCAGAACAGATTCTGTAAACTCCTATTTATAGACACAAACTCTGCAATAGGAAAACTTAACAAGTTCGCCTCAAAGATGCTTGGGCGAACTTAACAAGTTCGCCTCACATGAGACTAGGCGAACTTAACAAGTTCGCCTCTAATAGGCTAGGCGAACTTAACAAGTTCGCCTCTAGCAGAAACTTGTTCTATCACTTAGAAAAAATCTATACAATTACATAAAAACATAAAGACAATAAGACCTAAACTATTACAAAGCTTTTGTCATAGATTCTATGTCCTAACAGACTCCCCCTTGATAATAGCTTGATCTTCTGTCTTCAGTCTTTATGACGAGCTCTTCCAGTTATCTGGTAATCTGCTTCCTGTGTGCACTCCATATCTATGACAGATCTCCAACACTCTTTTATACTGCAATCCTTGTTCTCTCCATTCATCAGTAAACATAATCTCATTCTTTCTTAACATCCTCTGATCTTTCTTTGAGAAGTTAATAAGATTCATTGCATCATAGAAACTAACAATGACCTTATTATCTTTATCATCAATCCTAGCTTCACCAGTATTCACATCTACGTACCACCATTTCATATTCTCCAGAAAATCTTGTGGTATTTTCTTCAATGGTATCTTCTGTACAGCATGTACTGGCTTGAACATATACTTCCAAGTCACAATCTCAGTCTTTTGATCTACAATTTTCAGTATTTTTCCTTTTTGTGGCTTTAATCTTTCATACTTCCCTGATCCACCTTCTTTTTAATCAGGTTAGCAATCACATCAGCTAATCCACACTTTGATCTATTAATCAGTGGTTTTGTAGCTAGACCATTCATTTCACACCTTGGCAAGGTATTGAAATACTTGATCCTAGGCTTTAAGTGTTGAACACCAACAGATCTTTTAAGAGCAAACAAATTCGTGTCATCATCATAAAACTAACTGATGATTCTTCCAATACACCTCTCTTTATTCACATATCTTTCTTTCTAAGCAGGTTGTATAGGTGACCTTGGTAGTACTTTCATCCAACTGTTTCTCTCCACTGTTCTCTAGTCATTCCTGTCTTTCTATACATCATAGGTTCTTCATTCAGCTTAGGATACACAGGATGAGTTATATCAACATCAGAATCTATCTTGGATTGAGCAGTATCATCAGGTGTAGTGATATCTTCAATAGAGTCCATAGAATCTGTTACTCCATCATAAGAAAACTCAGGAATAACATCATCTTGGATGAAGTTATACGGTACATTCAGACCATCACTGACTTCATATGTAACTTTATCTTTACTCTTTTCTATCTCAATTTCTACAATCTCTCCTTCTTCAACTTCATTATCCATCACATCCTCTTCAACATCATCAAATAATTCATCAATATCATCCAGACATTCTAACTTCTCAGCTTCTTCTTCTTCAGAATCAGCAAAGAATTCCAATAGTAAAATATCTTCATTCATTCCAGAATCATTCTTGGCTCCTTCAATATTACCTGATGTAGACCCCCCCTGAACTCTTGATATTGGATTCACGTCAGCGTATTGACGATCACCCTCAATATTACCACTAGGATCATTGTCATTATCATTCTTTCTTTGAATTGACTCAGCATGACAAGTATCATGTATCCTTAACTCCCCCTGAGCGTCAAGATGCTCAACAAGTTTGGACACCAATAACTGCATGTCAGCAATCTGTGTAGCTTGAGCTTGAAGAACCAACTGTCTCTGAGTATCAGTAGACACACGAGTATCTACTCGAGTCTGCAAAGCAAGCACCTGTGAATCAAGGAAGGTAATCCTTTCAGAATCAGAAGGCTTTGAAGGACTAGCATCAAATAAATGTGGAACATGTGGAGAAATCACCGGAGATGGATGTTTAGATGTAGGAGGTGTAACCAGTAAGGATGCAACAAAAGTAGCGTCCTCAACACCTTGAGATGAATGAGCAGCAGCAATAGAAGCATACATAAGATTCTGAGCTTTTGGAACTGGAATAACATCACTAACCAAGTCAGAACTCTCATCAATTAAAGTTCTCTTGCCAAGTATTGATCCGTAAGGAGGATTCCGAACAGACTTATGCCTTGGTTTTCTGGCTTTAGATTTAATACGTTTCCCCGCATTTGCCAATGGTAACGTAGCCAATCTCTCTTAATGATCTGAGCTAAAATCTCTAGACGAATAAGAATCAGTAGCTTTAGAATCAGGTAAAATAGTATCACCGGAACTCGTATCTACCACATTCCCTTCAGCTTCATGAATGGGTGAGTTCACAGCGTCATTATCAAAATCTTCCATATTCATACCCAAATCTTGTTCATTATCTTGAGCAATATCTTCTTGAACTGGTTCATTAACAGAAATAGGAACTTGTGGTTGTTGAATAGGAACTTGTTGTTGTTGTTGAGCTTGACTTTGTTGTGGTTGTTGTACTTGATTTTGGACTTGGCTTTGAACTAACTACTCATGATGAAACCAATTATCATTAGGTGGCTCAACATAACTAGGATTGATTACGTGACCAAACAAAGGAGTCGGAACAGGAATCAAAGAAACATTTTGTTGTTTAACCTTAGTACAATCAGTAAAGATTCTTTTGGACATAGGAGTCAAGGTCAAACATATTGGATGCTGTGGTAAATCAAGAATTAAATGATTCAGCATCATTTGCAAGAACCTAGGGTACATAAGAAACCCTTGACCTTCTGGAGGATTGATTTGCATGACCAACTCACGGTATATATATAAAGCAAAGTTAAACCGTTTGTTCAGGGTCAAAGCAACCATTGCAGCTTGTAATGCACTCTTCAAACCATCAGTACCAGCCTTTCTTGAAGACAAACATTGTATGATGACGTGCATAAAATACATCCATTCTCCAACTAAACCTCCTTTTCTTGCTTGAGTATCATTTGGTCTGCCTCTGTAACCCATCCTCTCTATATTATTCACCGTAGCACGAAGTACGTGAGGTTCAACATCTGTGTCTTGATGTACTGTATCCCAGAATTGTTGTATATACGGTAAGCTAAGGTACGGATCTGCGGATAAGGCCACATGCAAACGTGAACGATTCAGAAAGTTGATAATTCCTTGAAAACGAACAGCTTCAGACATATTTGGATCTAATAACGCCACTTGATTATGTTTGTAGTCAACACGACGAGCCATCTGTAAAAGTATTGGACAAAGAACACACATTAGTCATATAACAAACAAAAGAAAAAAAATCATAAAAAAATTTCACACAAAAAAAATTACACAAAAAAATCACAAGTCCAAACACTACTGAGCCCTTAGGCGAACTTAATAAGTTCGCTTAGTGTTGCAAGATGCGAACATAATAAGTTCGCCTAAACAAGTTCGCTTGAACAAGTTCGTCGATACAAATTCTACAGCAGATATCCAAAATGTCCAAATCGTCAATATATTTCAAATTAAACACATCATAATCATGATACTCAACCATGAAACAATATTAAGTGTCAATTGTAAGTTTTAACCATAAAACTACACCATATCAGATCATTCTTATACCGGCTGTCAAACAACGATTAACACAGGTTCAAAGGATCAAATTCCCATCGATTTAACAGATAAAAAACCTTGAAATTACCTTAGAAAGATTCGCTATTCAAATCCGATCCAGAGGGAAACATGAAAATTTCAAATCGAAAACCCTAGTTCAGATTGTCACAAGTTCGCTAAAAAAAACCCGTAAGTTCGCTCCCATAGTGAAACAAGATAATAAGGATAAGTTCGCCTGAACAAAATATTTAATCACAATTAAGTTCGCTTCATTAGGCGAACTTGTTAAGTTCGCTTAACAAGCCTCATGCGAACATATTAAGTTCGCTTAATCAGAAACAAGCGAGCATATTAAGTTCGCTCCAAACCTTTGCCATGAACAATTTCTTCACTTTCAACACGTCACATTCTTGTGAACTTCCATCTGTAGCATGTATCCGATCCAATCCCGGATCATTTTAATAAAAATAAAATTATCATTGAAGATAGAAACAAAATATTTTTGGATTTTATCTGTACAAACGGAATCACATATTTTTGGGTTTATATCTGAGCAAACTGAAACACATATTTTTGGTTTTTATATGAGCAAACTAAAATACATATTTTTGGATGAACATCATGAGCAAGAAGATCATATAAGTATATGAGCAATTCGTCACACAGTCTATTATCAACAATGAGTAACCTATGATATGAAACAATCAAACTCATTCTTATGTAACTCAAATCATTTTCATCTTATGTAATTTTTGCAATCAATTTGAATATTACTTGAAATGATACACGATAAATTTCAAAGTAAACAAGATCAGGTCATGAAATGCTCAATTTTTCATTTCGAATTTGTAATACCAAGTATGAATTCTTAAGTTGTCAATATTATATAATTTAAAACTATAAGCATTTTTCTTCCAACTTCATGTGAGTTAGTACCATTTAGATGAAAAACATCGTGTACCCCACATATATGCCAACATAAATTTAAATTTGCACTATCTTCAAGACATACACAGTTTATTGCAAGATTAGATCAATCTCCAAGATGAAATTATATCTATTAGCACAACTATACAATAGTAGATCCCAAAGGATATGAGAATCAGGATGATTCAGAATCAAAAGATTCTAATGAATTGGCTTTATAATGAGAATCAATAGATTCAGGTGGGAGGATCCAACTATTATCTGGATAAATTTCAATGAAATCAGAATAGATAATGTATCTAACTGATCCAAGGGTGAATATATGTTCCAAAAGATGATGTTAGAAACATATCTTAGTTCAACAACACATTGCATGTTTTTCGGGGCATGGGCAGTGAAGTGAACTGAAAGAGATTGTGCTAAAGACATAATTCGATATTGGTCTCATGAAATTCTTAAAAACCATATATTCTTTATCTGATAATGATCTTTTACACACACACACACCCAGACATATAATGGATTCAAAACACAAATGTAATCATATCATATTTAATTTTCACACTACTATTGGTTCAAAAACGCTTCTAGTCTATTGACAATTGAAGTTTCAAACTCATATTAAAATTAAAACATATTATCAAGATTAGAGCATTCAAAACACTATCATTTCTTATTTATGCAGACTTTGAATTTTAGATCAAATCAATTTACTTTAAACTATCATATATCAAAGGTGTCATGTGTAATAAACTATTCACTGATGTACTATCATTTCTTCTCTAACTTCAAATGATGTCAATTTTAAATTTTTCATTTTGTTTTGAATATTTATAAACAACAATTTTTGACTGAAATTTAACATGCAGAAATGTAATAAAGCAATAAAAGAAATTTAAAACAAAATCTCCCATGAAAATTTGTTTTTGAAAAACTTTTATTCGGGATTGATCATACCTATCATTTTGATCAGAAATTCAAACCTGGTATGATCAAATGCCTTGGTAAAAAGATCAGCAAAATTATCATCTGTATGTACCTTTACCAGCTCAATCAACTTCTTATCTGCACAATCACGAATAAAATGATATCTAATTTCAATGTGCTTTGTTTTACTGTGCTTAACATGATTATTTGTGATAGACATTGTAGCATTATTATCACTAAACATGGGTGTTCCTGTAAAATTCAAACCGTGGTCTCTTAATTGCTATTGGATCCACAAGATCTGTGAACAACAACTTGTAACAGCAATGTATTATGCTTCACATGTTGAAATGGAGACCGTAGTTTGCTTTTTGCATTGCCAGGAAACTAGACGATTACCCAAGAACTGGAAACCACCTGTAGTAGATTTCCTATCCAAACAACAACCACCAAAATCAGAATCAGTGTATGCATTGAATTCAAAGTTAGAACCATGTGGAAACCATAGTCCCAATCTTTGTTTTCCTTTCAGATAACGAAAGATTCTCTTTACTGCAATCAAATGAGACTCTTTTGGTTTTGCTTGGAACCTGGAACAAATACACACAGCGAACATTATGTCTGGCCTTAAAGCGATTAAGTACATGAGAGATCCAATCATTGCACGGTAGAGTCGGCAATCAACTTCTTTTCCATCCGGGTCAGAATTCAATTTATGATTGACCGGAATCGGAGTATCGTATGGGGTACAGTCCTCCATCTTGAACCGGCTCAAGATGTCCTTTACATACTTGGACTGATGAATAAAGAAACCATCTTCCTTCTGATTAACTTGAAGACCTAGGAAAAATGATAACTCTCCCATAGCTGACATCTCAAACTTCGATTTCATAATACTCTCAAACTCTTTGCACAACCCTTCATTTGTAGAGCCAAAAATAATATCATCTACATATATCTGTACCAGTAGATATTCTTCCCCTGCTTTCTTAATGAATAAAGTCGAGTCAATATGTCCACGAACAAAATCATTATCCATAAGATGTGTAGACAACGTTTCATACCACGCTCGAGGAGCTTGATGAAGACTATAGAGAGCTTTATCAAGCTTGAAAACTTTAGACGGATTAAGTGTATCTTCAAACCCCGACGGCTGACACACATAAACATCCTCCTTGACTTTACCATATAAGAAAGCACTTTTTACATCTAATTGAAACACCTTAAACCCTTTGTATGAAGCAAAACCATGAAACAGCCGTATAGCTTCAAGCCTAGCAACAGGAGCATAAACCTCGATGTAATCAATTCCCTCTTGTTGATTGAAAAATTGTACAACTAATCTTGCCTTATTTCTCACCACAATACCTCGATCGTCTTTCTTGCATTTAAACACCCACTTCATACCAATTGGATACACACCCTTTAGAAGATCTACAAGATTCCAAACTTTGAGTTTGTCAAACTGAGCAAGTTCTTCCTGCATGGCCTCTATCCAATTGTTATCACGTAACGCCATTTCAACATTCTTTGGTTCGACCTGAGAAATAAAACAGGAATGTGAGCATACATAAAAAACACCAGTATCCTTAATACCTGTATACAAGCAAGTGTTTTCAATAATAGAACGCGTTTGCACTCTATCTTGCAAATTCCCAATGATATTTGTAATCGGATGAGCTTTGAGTTCCTTGAAACCTCATGAACCGCAACACATCAACTTGAGTTGTATCAGATTGATAAGATAGATCTTGATTAATTGGTATCTCCGAGTCCAGATTTGTAGGAATATCCCCCTGAGCCTGTGTCAAATTAGAAGGTTTATCAACTAACAAAGGATCAGCAAAAGAATCTTGGAAAATAACATTGTTGTCCTCACTATCAGACTCTTGTGTTCTCGAACAAGAAGCAACATTAGGATCTGGAGCAGATGTAGAAGGAACAGATGAATGTGGAACCGCAGTCGGTAGAAAACAACTATTCTGTGCATCCTGACATGAATCATATAATACAGCAGCTTTCTCAGGAGAAATATCAGAAGGTAACTGAAAAGACTTGAAGAAATTCTCATAATCAAAAGCCCAGTCTGGTCCAATCGCCATTTGAGGTAAAGACCGATTAGAACAGTCAATATGAAACCATTCTTCAACCTGACGAGTCTCTTTGTTATAAACCCTCTTGGTAGTAGAATTTGCAACATACACCAGAAAGATCCATTCAGTAGCCTTAGCACTGAACTTGGTTGGGACGTCTCTAACATTCAACAGGGTGCATGGATTACCAAAAGGTAGTAAATATTCCAGATTCGGATTACGATTATTAAGCAACTCATAGCATGTCTTGTTATGCCGCTTAATGGTCAAGACTCTGTTCAAAACGTGACACGCAGTATTCACAGCCTCAGCCCAAAAAGTTACTGGAAGCTTAGAATCTGCAAGCATCGTACGTGGCGTTTCAACCAAAGTCCTGTTCTTTTGTTCAGCAACACCATTTTGTTGAGGTACATATGACGCACTGAATTCATGATGAATTCCCTTTTGAAGACAAAATAAACCCATCTTGCTATTTTTAAACTCGCTGCCATTGTCACTCCTAATTCTTCTGACTTTCTGTTTGAACAAATTCTCTAAACCCAGGATTAAGAATTGTACCAACTCTGTGGTTTCGGCTTTAGAAGCAAGGAACTTAACCCATGAAAATCTAGAGAAATCATCTGTTACTACCAGACAGTAAGATTTACCGCCAATGCTCCTGATACTAATCGGTCCGAACAAATCCATATGCAGTAGCTCCAAAGGAGTCACAATTGAATTCTTTGACTTAGATTTGTGAGACTTCTTGTGTTGTTTCCCCTTCTTGCAAGGAATACAGTCATCAGGAACTGAAAATTTAATTTTTGAAACACTAAAAACCAGATCATTCTTCACGAGATAATTCATTTTCCGATAATTGATGTGAGCAAGTTTCCTGTGCCACAAAATAGAATCCGACTCAGACGCCTTGGAGAGTAGACAAGTAGGAATTGAATCCGTTGTAGTAGCAACACTCATGTCTAGGACATATGTGCCATTTATCCTCAGAGCCTTCATTAGAATCCATTCGTCAGGAATCACAAAGCCCGATTTCAAGATATAACACTCAGAATCATTGAAATGAAATAAAAATTTCTTGTCACACACTTGAGATACACTTAAAAGATTATGTTGAAGTTGCTCCACATAGTTCACTTTCTCAAATTTGACTTTATCGTTCTTTAAAGTACCCTGACAAGTTATGTACCCGCCTTTATTTCCAGCAAAAGCGACATAACCACCATCAATCTTAATAACATCTTCCAGCAAACGAATATTCCCTTTCATATGTCGAGAACAACCACTATCCACATACCACGTATTGTTGATAGTCCTCCTTGGTTGTCCCTACATAAACAAAGAAAATTAGTTAGAAATTGGAACCCAAGCCATTGTGGTCTTGGGTCGTCCAGATGGATCAAAATAAACAAATTCAAGCAATTCACAATCAACATTGTCATCAACCTTTGGAACATAAGATTCACAATTAGACCTTCTCAATGAAGATGTAGTATGATTAATTGGAAAAACATTATTAGATTTATGATTATCAGATTCAGGTATTTCCAAAAATTTCTTTAGTTTTCTGTTACGTCTTCTTCGTTGTGGTCTAGAAAGTTTGACCTCAGGTTGAGAACCTTATGGAATTCCAACATGTGGAATCTCAATCTTCTTTTAAAAAACAACTGGTTTAGAAATATGCTTATCATGTTGCTTAAATACCGAAGATTTAGCAAATGATTGACAAGGCACATTCCTTACAACACTAGACGTAGGCTATCCCACCTTTTATCTTTTCAGAATCGGCACCACTCATTGTTGTGAGGAAACACACTTTAATTTGCCTTGATTCTTATAAGGACAGTGAATCAGAATATGAACAGCCTCATTACAGTGAAAGCAAACTTTTCTATCATGATGATTTCTGATATAAGGAGTTTTTCTTGAATTTGATGACCCTTCCGATGAAGAACTTCAGAAGATTTTACTGAACAGTTGACTGGATTCTTTTAAACAAAAACTTGTTTAGTCATCGTTGATAAATTCTTCTTCTGATGACCATCAGCAACAAAACCACTTGATTGTAACATTTTGAAAAGTTTAGCTTGATCAACTTTCACCTCATCAGGTTCTGTTAAAATGCATCTATCACGGGTAACATTTTTCACTACCTTTGGTTCATCAAGTTGCACTTCCTTAGGAATGCCTTCAACCTTTTTATCATCAAAAACTTCATCCTCAGAATCAGAATCATAGATCATATCTTCACCAGTTACTGGATTTACTTTCAACATCGTCTTTGGATCAATTTCCTCTTCATGAATAATTTCTGGTTCAACCACATAATTTGCATTGAATGGTGGAGGAACAAATCCAATTCCACCAACCCTCTTAGTAGGATTAGCATTAGCATTAAAGTAATCCAATACCACAGATGAATTTTCAAAATTTTCCAGCTTTCTATGTAATTTGATCACTTCAGATTCTTTATCAGAAATTTCTTTGTTCTTCTGAATGACAATTTCATTTCGTTTCTCAATCTCAGCATAAGCCATATCCAGATTATATGCTTGTTCCTTATATTTCAATCCCAAAGAGTTCAAATCTCTTTTCAAAGTCTCAATTCTATCTATACACAATTTATCATTATCTTTTAATTTTTGATTAACTGAATGCATCGATTTCATATCACAAATTAAATTTGTGTTATCATCTATTACTTTTTGCATTTTATCTTTTATACTAATGCAATTAGAGCAATAAATGTGATAGACATAATCTTTAACCTTCGAAGGATCTGACATATCTGCCATAAAGACTTTTGCAATCGGAATATTTTCAGAATCAGCACCATCAGAAGAATTTTGAGTTAATACAATATCATCTTCAGATACACCAGATGCAATATCAGACTCAACATTTTGTACTTGATCATGCTCTTCATCAGCATTTGGAAAACTCTCATCATTAGTTGACTCTTCAGATTTTGCAGAATGAATCTCAGCTACAAAAGCTTGACTTACAGTACCAACCAAATCTTCAAGATGAATACCCCAGTCATAATTTTCATCATTATGAGCAACCAAAGCAGATGATGAAGATGCATGATTAGAATTTCCAGAGCCAGAGGAGCCATGTGACTGATTACGATTGTTCTGAAAGTTATTAGGCTTCTTCTGAGAATCAAATTCAACTTTTGGTTTCACACATTCTTTGGTAAAATGACCATACTCCTGACAATTATAGCAACGAACTTTGGTTTTATCAAATCCCATATGTGAACGACTGTTAGAACTAATATACTTTCTTCCAGTCTTCTTCAAAAAATCCTTTGCTTGTCTCATCAGCATAGCCATATTCCATTGAATGTTCATCTCTTCCAGATCAACATGATCAATCTGTCTGAAATCCTCCTCAATAACATCTGGATCATGAATCTTTCCTCCAATAAAATTTTCATAAGAAGCCATAAAGGAAGAAAACATCGCTAAATAATCATCAGCAACTCTGTGATTCATATTATGTGTTCCAGATGATGAAGAAGCTGTATTTGCAGAGAAACCAGAATAACTTTGACTCTGAACTCCAGAACAATGATCATTAGAAACATCTTAAGTATTACCAGAAAAGAACGCAACCCCTGCACCAGTTTTTGCCAGAAGAGTTAGCAAAATACATTGAAGGATCTTGAATATGCTACATATTGGTTTCCTTCTCCTTCATATTCAAATCATGTGATTGAATCTTGCCAAGAACCTCTTCAAGAGACATAGTTTTATACTTGACATTTTCTTTTATCAAAACCGTATACACATCAAATTTAGATGGTAATGCCTCCAAAAACTTATCATTTATCTCTCCAGTCTCATAAACCACTGAAGCACTTGACAATTCACTCAGCAAATGATAGAATCTCGTTGCAAGATCATCTAAAGATTCATTTTGAAAGTACTTGAATACTAAGAATTGCTTCTTCAGTAATTCTTTTCTGCTTTTCTTAACATCCAAACTACCTTCACACCGCTTTTGTAATGCTTCCCACAATTATTGAGAAGTCCTGAATTGTTTAAAGCTATGATAAATTTCTTTAGGAAGAGATATTGAGATACTAGCCATTGCCATCTTTTCCCTATCAAACAGTAATTTTTCTTCTGTGGTTAACGCAGATACCGATTTAGGAACATCATCCTTTCCCATCCAAGTATATGTCAGATGTGTATAGCCTTCCAAGATTGGAATCCACAAACTTGTATCAGTAAAAGACACGAACTGATCAAACCGATATTTCTAGTTAGAATAATGTGCAAGACTTAACAATTTGGGTGGTTTTTGAGATGTACCAATCTCATTATCGTAATTTAATATATTAGTCACCTACACCATATTTGCCATTTTCAGAAAAAGTTTCCAAGTGTTGAACAAATACTCCCCTTAGGCGAAGATAATAAGTTCGCTTCAAATACAAATAAGCGAATTTGATATCAAGCGAACTTGATAAGTTCGCTTAACCAAGAAACTCTGGCAAGTTCGCCTACTGATTAAGTTCGCTTAAACTAAGAGAAGCAAACTTGATAAGTTCGCTTGCTAAGTTCGCCTACTACAAATATCAGTAAGTTCGCTTGCTTCAGCTGTAACAAACTCAGCAACCCAAACACGAACTCATAGCGCCGAAAATCATCATTTCTCACAGATTTGAAGGAATTGGAATTTGAAGGAATTGGAAGAAATTGGGCCGTAGGATTTAGTATTTTATGAATTAGAACACTTCTATCGGATTAATTTCTCCAAAATCCACCTCAAATCCATGAATTCAACAGTAAAATCAGCTTCAAGAACTTGAAAACTCCATGAATACAAAAACTTCTAAAAATGATCAATTTCTTGTCAAATTGTATACAAAACGCCTCTAATCACCAAGAATCAAACAAAAATCACGAGCAAATGCTCTGATACCACTTGTAGGTCCACATGACTCATCTGGAGATCGATCTTGTGACATGACGTCTCGATAACACGGAGTGCGGAATCCTACCATATTAATGTTTTTATACTAATTGACAATAGAAACAACATGTAAATAAACTTTCTCTTTGTATATCACCAAAACATAGAGTTTACAGAATACAATCAATCAAGTCTTTCTACTTTTCTTACTGTTTCAGAACAGATTCTGTAAACTCCTATTTATAGATACAAACTCTGCCATAGGCGAACTTAACAAGTTCGCCTCAAAGATGCTTAGAAAAACTTATGAGACTAGGCGAACTTAACAAGTTCACCTCTAATAGAAGAAACTTGTTCTATCACTTAGACAAAATCTATACAATTACATAAAAACATAAAGACAATAAGACCTAAACTATTACAAAGCTTTTGTCATACATTCTACGTCCTAATAGACTCCCCCTTGACAATAGCTTGATCTTCCGTCTTCAGTCTTTATGACGAGCTCTTCCAGTTATCTGGTAATCTGCTTCCTGCGTGCACTCCATATCTCTGACAGATCTCCAACACTCTTTTATACTGCAATCCTTGTTCTCTCCATTCTTCAGTAAACATAATATCATTCTTTCTTAACATCCTCTGTTCTATCACTTAGACAAAATCTATACAATTACATAAAAACATAAAGACAATAAGACCTAAACTATTACAAAGCTTTTGTCATACATTTTATGTCTTAACAGCTTATAAAATAGAGAACAAAGGGACACCATTATGAACCGAACAAACCTATAAAAAACAAGAGTATGGCGAATAACACCAAATCAACCGAGATGAGCCGAGCCAAGGCTAGCTTGAGCTCGACTCGAACTACATACCGAGTTGGCTTGGCTCGGTTCAAAATTAAAATCGAGCTGGATCTTAAACTCGAGCTAGGCTCGATTAAAAATCAAGCTAGCTCGCTCGACTTAATTTAGCTCGACTTTACAACTTACTTTTTCGTAAGGGTCAAACATATAACTTATTCTTGCCAAAGGGCCAAAAATGAAACTTTAATTAGCCAAAGGCCAGAATATGTAACTTACTTTACCTTTCCTTTATAGAGTAGGTGGTCTCCCTCCACTTTTGTTTCTTCATTGATGTGGACAAAGAAACAGTGAGTAATGCTTGAACTTTAAACAAAAAGGTGATTATTGTATGCTTTATAGGATTGTATAATGTGTTTTAACACTTGTAATTAGTTAAACTTTTTAATTTTATGTAAAATAACTTTTTTGTCTTCCTCATATGTATTATAATATAGTATACTGAGCTGGCTCGGCTTGGCTCAAAATTAAAATCAAGCTAGAATCTTAAACTCGAGCTCAGATCGATTAAAAATCAAGCTGGCATGTTAGACTCAATTTGGCTCGACTTTACAACTTATTTTATCATAACGGTTAAGCATATAAATTATTCTTGCCAAAAGGCTAAAAATAAAACTTTACTTAGCCAAAGGGCTGAGTACGTAAGTCACACAATTTATTAATTCTTGTAGGAGCGTAGTAGCTTACCTTTCCTTTACAGAGTAGCTGGTCTCCCTCCATTTTTGTTTCTTCATCAATGTAGGATAACAGAACTATGAGTAATGTTTGAACTTTAAACAAAAAGGTAGTTATTGTATGCTTTATAGGATTGTACAATGTGTTTTAACACTTGTAAGTACTTAAACTCTTAAATTTTATGTGAAATTAGTTTTTTATCCTCCTCATATGTGTGACATCCGGCAATTTAGGGTTAACCCCGTTAACTATTTTCAGTTAAAGTTAACATAGTTAACCAAACTTAAACTCCGTGGACTAATCCTGCCTATATCTAAACTTGGATACATAGAAATTGAGGGACTAAACTTGTAATTAGTATATAGTTAATTCATGTTGACTTTTAAAGTCAAACTAACCTAAATGTAATTTAATTAACTCAATTCTAACTACAAGGACTAATTCTGTCAAACTCTAAACTTAAGAACAAAAAACTACAGGGACTGATCTTGTAATAATCCAAAACTCATTCTGTTGACTCTAGGAAAGTCAAAATCGCCTGTTTTGTTCCTGTTGACTTTTGTAGTCAAACCTGTAACCACATTCAATGCAATTCGCAAGCCACGGTCGTTTTCTGTTTGATTTTATAACTGAAATTGCTTGATTAATGACATTAACAGTCATAACTATCGAATAAAGCACAATCATTGTCGAATTAAACCGAATAATGGGTAATCAAAACCATAACCGTCGACTTCACCTCTATTACTCACCAATTCGCAACGATTGGATCTTACACACTGAAATTGAAACCCTGCGTACCTCAAACGAATTCCACTGAAGCTTTTGCACACAACAATTTGGTCGGAATCACAGCAGAAGACGCCGAAGGTTAAACTATTCTACTTTCGGCACCTGTTCTAGTCGGGAACCATCAATTCGCCATCGAACCTGGTAATTAAACCTACCCTCACCTTCGTTCTCATCTGATAATTAAAAGCCCTATCAATTCCAGGGCTTATAACATCGAATTGAGCATGAACCCGATTCTCGGGTTCATACGAAACCAGTTTGATCGAATCCAATTCTAAACCTGTTTTAAATTCAATTAATCTACACCACTAGTTCCGTAATCACCTATTTGATGAAAGCCCTTTTATCAATTTAGTCTAAAAACATCGAATTATTCACGATCCGTAATCTAGGGTTTGTTCATATTTTTATTTGGGGGTTTTGATCTTTAACACCATCTCAATCAAATTAAACAACACAAATAGATCCGCAAAGTCTTAATCTGTAAAAGCCCTATGTTTTCAACAATGTTTAATATCGGAATTTATCAAATTGATTCAGTGTTCTTGATTTAGGTCTTCGACCCGTTTTTATTTAACCAAACCATCTTAAACTCGCTAATCTTGCAATTAATTACACCCACAGAGTCGCTTTGCAGCGATTAACAAAACCCCTAGTCTATCTTGTTTGATCGAAGTCAAAATTGGAGGATACGGGACTGGTTTCGAACCAGGTATCGATGGGGGAAAGAACCACGGGGACTTGTTGGTTAAAAGTATTTGGAACCAGCTTCTGTTGCGATACCCTAGAGGGCGAGACTGGTTAAGTGTGTGTGTTGTTGTGGGAGAGACCCGGTTTCGAGTCTGTCCACCCACTTTTATTTTTAAAAACCGATTTTTGTTATTATTTTAATTATAAAACCTTTTGTTATATTAATATAATACTATATAAATGTGTTTTAGCCTGGGAAACAACCCGTAGACTCGGGTTTGAATTATTAACCCATTTATATATTATCCCCACCTTTAAAGATAATATATTTATGTTATTATCAAATTAAAATAATATGTTTATATTATTTTCAACCCGTGTCTCCTACTATTAAATAATATATATTTATATTATTTCACCTCGTTTAAATTACTTTGTGTGACGTTAAACTAAAAATAATATAATTGTTTATATTATTTACTCGCGTTTATATACTTGATTAAAAATAATATATTTATTATTTCTCCACACAAATGATTATTGGGTTAATTCTACGAACCTAAAAATAACATATTATAGTATATTATTTTCCTAACTTTTGAAAAGGACTCTAGCGTATGAATTTATTTATCTATTCATTATTCATTATTAACGTTCGACACGTAACGCTTTGATCTTAATTATTATATTAAGAAATATATATATTTTCGTAGACACGTTCGTCTACTCTTAAATCCTTTGAATGCATTAAGGCGTTCAATCTTCTGTGTCGTCGTCACAAATCCCAACTTATGACCCTAATCTTATGTGTTTATAATTATAGGGCATACGTAAGTCGTCTGAGACTTACACTTGTGGTTCCAACCTAATCTCATCCTTGTGTGATCCAACCACTACTCAAACTCAGGTGAGTTTCACGGCCCCTTTTTACTGTTTTAATTTGGGAGAGAAAACATGCAAACTATTTTTTATTATGGTACGTCATATGATATCACTGTTGGGGCTAAGCGTATTGCAACTATCATTGAAAGTCCTCACACTCACATCATACCGTTAATATGTATCTTAGCATGGTAATCTTTAGTAGTACTACTGGTGCTTGACAAGCCCCACTCGCGTTAGTCGCGCTAACTCGATTGGAGGTCAAACGAGTGAAATATTAGCCTAATCACATTAGTCAGGGTTGATAGACATGGCAGGAGGCAAACATTCAAACACATGTCAGCTTCGGTTACGAACGCTTTAGCAAAACAGGAACGTAGGTTAGCTACCTATAGATATGCATAGCGGAATGTACATAATCTGCAAGTGCTTTACTACGTTATTGAAACCTGTGAACTCACCAACCTAGTGTTGACTCATTTTCTTATATGTTTTCTTAGGTTGGCACTCAAGATCACGTTAAGTCATGCATGTGTCTTGGATTACATTCAAACTATCTATCTATCAAACAATCTTTATGTTTTATTTGTATTTGGATATGGGCGCGTTGTTTTGCGCATTTACTTTCGTTTAACGCTTCCGCATATTTACTCTGAACCTTATATTTTTATGAAATGTTATTTTGAGTCTCATATAGAGTCGTTTAAAGTAGCTAATGTCTGAGATCCTGGTTTGTCACGTCCCAAACGGTAAAACTCCGTTAGTGAAAATTGGGGGTGTGACAATAAGTATTATAATATAGTGTGTGTGTGTGTGTATATAGGGTAAGGTTCCATTGTTAACCCAGTTAACTCCACCAAAATCGATCCAAATAAAAAATTAAATTTAAATAACATTATTAAACCAATACAACGTTATGTTCTTTTTTGCATTTTTGTAAACTCGCAAGTCTAGGGGCGTTTATTCCTGGTGTAAGTTTTTATGCTATAAAAGCCCCTAGAGTTGTGAATTTACAAAAATGCAAAAAAGAACATTGGTGAAGCACTTTCCTGTGACAAACACTCTGGATAGAGTCTTAGTTTTTGTACTTTCATGTATGTATTTGTCTTTGTTTGTAAGTGTCTGTATGTAATAGTTATCGAGTTGTATTTACTTTTACATATTGATTGTTGCTGAAATCTCTAAGTGTACAGGAATTAGTTCCTGCGTACTTAGCAAGTACGCAAGAATACCTTGCGTACTTGCTAAGTACGCATGAGCAATTTGCCCTGCGCACTTGCTAAGTGTGCAGAGACCAGATCGTGTATAATTAGGATAGGTTGACAGTAGACAAGGACGCATGCATACACTCAGACCTTGTATACTCAGTATTTCTCTGTAACCTTCAAGTGTTTATAATAGATGAAAGTTTAAAGTGATTCTCTTGTCGGTTTACTTTGTGTTGTAAGACTCTCCACCTAGTCACGGGTATTCCGCACCCGGTCCGACTAGTAGACCCACTTGCAAGTGACGATCCGCCACACCCGAGGGACCTACAAGTGGTATAAAAGCTTTGCTCTTGATTTCGAGTGTTGTGAGTGTGTTTAGAGAGTTTTCTACAGAGTTTTTACAAGCAAAAGTGGGTATTTTTGTTGATTTTTGTGATAAAATAGGGGTAGCTCTTGAGCACTATCTTAGAAGAAAAAATCACTTAAAAACCGACTTTTGTTGTGTATTTGAGTGTTTTGAGCCGCAAAGGTTGGTTAGAAACTTGTTTCTGACTCTTTGGTTCATTTTGTTTGTTCATATTTCCGATTTTTGCCAACTCCGGTGAGATTCCAGTGACCGGAAGTACTTACCATATCTGGCAAAAAGTTCAGTCTTGCTGCATACTTACCAAGTACGCAAGACCAATCTTGTGGTTACTTAAGTTATCTCCTGCGTACTTACTAAGTACGCAAGAGCAAATCCTAACTACGCAAGACCATTTCTCTAAGTGCGCAAGGCCAATTGCAAGTGCGCAAGTGTCTCTGACTTTTCTGAAATTTGACTAAGTGTTCACCATGTCAAATCTTCAGAACCTAGGAAACCTTTTAAACTATGACAACGAGATCGGAACCCCTCAGAAACCGCCAAAGTTGCTAAATGCAAATGATTATTCTAACTGGAAAGCACACTTTGAGCACTACATTTCTTATACCGATTCTTCATTATGGATTCCAATTCTAGAGGGCTATAAGCATCCCACACACATTTATCTTGATGATGAACTGCCTAAGCCTATCTCTAAACTCAATGAAGAAGAAAAGAAAGCTTATGATCGAGAGAAGAAGGCTCACGATTCTATCACTATGGCATTGACTCGGGAGTTGTTCCACAGTTTCAGAGGATATGATAACTCCAAGGATCTTTGGAAGGCGTTACAAAAAAGATTCGAGGGAAATAGTGACATCAAGAAAAGTAAAAGGGATCTTCTCAGGAAGTAGTATGAGTGCTTCAGATTTCTAGAGAACGAATCTATAGACAAGCTCATCTCTAGATTCTATCATCTGCAGACGGAGTTGAAAGCTTTTGAGCTGAAGTATCCTGATGAAGAATTAGTGGAAAAGTTTATGGATGCTTTGCCCCCAAGTTTGAGATGTATACAACCCTAATGAGAGAGAATCCTAAGTTCTACGAGATGACAATTGATGAGGCCATTGGAAAGGTTCAAGCTCATGACATGAACCTAAAAAGAAAGGAGAGCTCAGGAAGACCTCGGATACAAGACCCTTCAATATATCATGGGACGTCTTCTACGACCAAGTCATCTGGTTCTGGAATTGCCCTTTTCTCTGGAAACTCTCATGAGGAAGAAACTGTAAAAGGTTGTGGTGGTCATGCATGCTATGCAGCATCTGGTTCTGGATCTCATCACCAGAATCCCTCATGAAATCCTTCACCCACATCTTCAGCTAACCAATCAGCGATAGCCAAGATAGCTGAAGATCATGTGGCTTTATTCTCTTCATGCATGCTTGCCTATGAGAACTTCATTGGCAACAAGCTAGCGGATCCTGAAACAATAGAAGAAGACTTCAATCAGGTGGATCCAGATGATATGGAGGACATGGACATTCAATGGAATATAGCCATGATCTTGAGGAGAGCCAAGCGTTTCCTGAACAGAACAGGAAGAAAGTTCATTGGCGGGCACTCTAATGCCAAGGTTGGTTTTGACAAATCCAAGGCCAAGTGCTACAAGTGTCTGAACTATGGACACTTTGCTAGTGAATGTCAAAAAGACAGAGCACCGGCTTCGGGTTTCACCAGACCTAGCCAAGGAAACAGTCATGGCTACAACAACTCAAACAGCCACAATCAAAGCCAAAGTGGAACATCCAATGCATTGGTAGCTCAACAGGACGAAAGCTTTGATTGGGGTGTTCATCTGGAGGATGCAATCATTGCACAAACTCAGGTTGGTCTCATGGCTGAGATCATGGAGATAATGGAAGCTGAGAAAAAGGAAGCTAAGGAAAAGGAAGATTCTGTGGCTGACCTAGAAGAATCTACTACTGCTGTTGCACTCATGGCTATTGGAGAGGCAACAAGTTCATCGAATGAGGTAGATTCTAATCCTTTTTCTGTTATTTCTTGTTCCAAATGTCTAGGCTTAAAAATTGAAAATTCTAAGCTTCAACACAAGGTCGAACCCCTTCGTATTGCAGCGTTAAGCTACAAAGAAAATGAAAAACGATTTAAAGATTCAATTGAAACGTTGAAAAAGGAAAAACACATGATTATTCACTAAAAATGAGCGATCAACAGCTTCACTTGGATATTGCATATAAGGGGTTAGAAAAAAGGAACAATGAGATCAACAAGCTGCAAAATGAGATCTTGCAGTTGAAATGTACTAATGAGAAGTTGAAAAACTCTCGTTTTGTGGTGGAACACTACGAATCTGTAGTGAGACAAGTGAATGGGTTAGGGTTGGGTACTAACGCCATTCCTCCACCAGTTAGCGGGAAATTTGTCAACAGCTTAGTAGACATTCATCTAACGTGTATTGATGAGTCCTCAGGTAAGGATGATTCCTCTAACAAGGATGATTCCTCAAGTAAGGCCAACTCCACATCTAATGAGGAGTTCTTTACTGCTTCTGATGATGGGTCGGTTAACACTTGCCCTGAAGGAGTAGTATCTGAGGAGTTGTTATCTGAACAGAAAGTCAAGAAAAAACATTTCACTAATAGTGACAATTGTATTTTAACTGAACCCGATATTATTGAATCAAATGATAAATTAAAGGTAATGCTTTATGGGGGGTATAAAAATCTTAATCAAGTTAAGAAAGAAGTTTTTTCAGCTAACTATGGGCTTGGTTATAAAGAAAATTTAAAAAAATACTATACTCCTAAAAACCAATCTGTATCGGGTCAAACTCCTATTCACAAATCAACTCATCCTGCTCATAATGATGAGTCATCTAATGCAGATCCAATGAGCCTTACAGGAGGACTTACACAGACAAGAGGACTTGCTTTCACTATGGTACGGTAGGTCACATCTTTGTGAACTGTCCTTCGAAGAACCAAGGAAAACAGCCTATTGTTTCACAACCGACTGTCATCCCTAAGTCACCACCAGTGAACCATTCCAAAAGTCCAAAAGCAAATATGGTGAAACCACCAGTTAAACCGATGGTAAAGCCAAAGATTAATTCTGAAGCTAAACCATCTGTTTCAAGAAAAGGAAAGTAACCTGCTGTACCTTGTGTATCTACCCCTGGTAGTACACGTACTGGTGAGAAATCTGTGGTGAAACTCTCTAAGCCATAGAGGAGGAGAAGGAATAAGAGGTTGAGAAAGCTAGAACAGCTGACTACAGTTCAATTAGGTGAAGCTTCCACTAGTTCACCTGTTGTTGTTAAACATAAGTCTATTGTTCCAGTTAAGAAACAGAAGAGGTCTTGGAGTATCAAATCTAAAAATTCTCAATCTCTTAGTCCTAATTCTTTTAAAGATTCATCCATTTTGAACAGTCACGACTGTGAGTTAAAAGAGGTTGTTTATTTTGAAAAGGACGGACGACCCAAGACCACTATGGCTTGGGTCTCCAAATCTAACTAATTCTTTTTGTGACTCGTGCAGGGACATCCGAAGGGTACTATCTCTAACCGCTGGTATGTAGATAGTGGATGCTCCCGACACATGACAGGAAACATGGCCTTGCTTCAAGATGTGAAACCATTCAAAGGCGGCTATGTGGCCTTTGCTGGAGAGAAAGGCGGCAGTATCACGTGTCAAGGCGTGGTATCAAATGGTTGTGTCAGTTTTGACAATGTAAACTTTTGCGAGCAGCTGAAGCATAACCTACGGAGTGTCTTCCAAATGTGCAACAAGGAGTACTCGGTGATGTTTGATAAGAATGAATGCTTGATTCTCAAGCCTGGTTTTGAAGTTCCTGTAGACTGGATTCTGATGAGAGCGCCAAGAACAAAAGACACCTATCAGATTGATATGACCGTGGCAACAACCACCTCATTAGTTGCTACTTGTTTGCTTACTAAAGCGACAGAGCTTGACTCTATCTTGTGGCATAGGAAACTCGGACATATTTCTTATCGTAAAATGAATCATCTGGTCCTAAACGGTTTGGTAACCGGTGTTCCTAAGCTGAGATTTACCGTTGCAGATGACTGTATGCCTTGTAAAAAAGGCAAACAACAACGGAAGTCTCACAAGCCCAAGCTCCAAAACTCCATCGATACCCCCTTGGAGCTATTACATATGGATGTGTTTGGCCCCATAAGTATCAGGAGTATTGGAGGTAAGTCATTCTATCTGGTTGTAACTGATGATTTCTCACGTTTTTCTTGGGTGCATTTTTTAGTACGAAGGACGAAACTGCTGACATTCTTCAATACCTGATCCTGAGCTTGGAATCTCTTTGCAAGTTGAAGGTTAGAAGAATAAGGAGTGACAATGGAACTGAATTCAAGAATAACTTGATGGTACTGTTCTGTCTCAAGAAGGGGATCCATCACGAATTCAGCGCCCCATACACGCCAGCAGAACAGAAGAACAGGACATTGATCGAGACTGCAAGGACGATGCTGTCAGATGCAAAGCTTCCTGTTACTTTCTGGGCAGAAGTAGTTAATACAGCTTGTCACGTCTCGAACAAAGTTCTGGTTGTGAAGAGGCACAACAAGACTTGTTACGTGTTGATCAACAATCGACTTCCCAATCTTGATTACCTAGTTCCTTTTGGTAGTCCCTGTTCTTTGTTGCTATAGTACAAAGACCGCAAGTCTAAGTTTCATACAAAAGCGGTGGAAGGCATCTTCTTAGGATACGTTGCCAACTCGCCTTGCAAGAGAGTGTACAACATAGGAACTCGTACTGTCGAGGAATGGTTTGAAGTGGACTGTAGTAAACACATCATTCCACCAGAACCAACTGGTCCAACTTGGGGATTTGATTATGATGCGCTATTCAAGTCATTCAATCTTCCTGATTTGTCTGCAGTTGATGCCGCAAATGTATATGAATTATTAGGTGGCAGTGATGACTCCAGTTTCTCAACTCGTGCTACTGTATCGATTGTAACTCCTGCATCCAATGCTGCATCTGCATCTGGAACTCTTAATGGTGATAACAGTGAAGATGTTCATGTTGACGGAAATGACGCTCAAGCTAATCCTAACGCTAGTGTAGGAAATGAAGCTCCAGCTGATCCAATTAAAATTGAATCTTCTTCTTCTGGAACACAGGATATGGGGGAGTTAAGCACGAACCTTGATTCACAAATTCAGGAACCGAATGTACCAGAGGTGAGAGTGCGTAAGAATCATCCAATTGCAACATTATTGGTGATCCTCATGCCGGTGTTCAAACTCGTCATCGAACCATTACTGAGAACACTAGTCTGTACTCGGAGATACTTGACACTGGTGTCATGGAAACGTGTTTGCATGCTGCATTCGTGTCCCAGTTAGAGCCAAAGAATGTGAAGGAGGCTCTCGCTGACAACTGCTGGATTGAGGCGATGCAAGATGAATTGTCTCAATTCCAAAAGTTTCACGTGTGGGATTTGGTTGACTTGCCAAAGGGCGTACAACCAATTGGCACCAGATGGGTGTTCAAATGCAAGACGGATGATCGTAATGTTGTGGTGAAAAACAAAGCAAGGTTGGTTGTTCAGGGTTTTTATCAACAAGAGGGCTTGAATTACACGGAAGTATATGCCCCAGTTGCTAGAATTGAGGCCATTCGACTGTTCTTGGCTTATGCCACATATGTCGGCTTCAAGGTCTATCAACTTGATGTGAAGAGTGCTTTCCTATATGGAAAAGTTCATGAAGAGGTCTATGTCACTCAACCTCCCGGCTTTGAAGATCCGCATAATATCAATAAAGTGTATAAGCTCGACAAAGCACTTTATGGTCTTCAGCAAGCACCACGGGCATGGTATGAGACATTATCTAAACATCTACTGTCTAATGGTTTCGACCATGGACAGATTGACTCGACCCTCTTCATTAGGAAAGCAGGAGGTGACATTCTTCTTGTACAAGTCTACATCGACGACATTATTTTTGGATCTACAAATGAATTGTTGTTTAGGGAATTCGAAAAGGTGATGAAGTCCAAGTTGAAATGAGTAACATGGGTGAATTGTCATTCTTCCTGGGTCTGCAAGTCAGTCAAAGAGAGGATGACATTTATCTACATCAAACAAAATATGTGCAGGACATCTTGTCGAAATACAAGATGAATGATAGCAGTACTTATGGCACACCTATCCCAGTCAATCATGGTCTGCATCATGAAAAAGATGGAAAGGATGTGGATTGCAGATTATACCGTGGGATGATCGGATCTCTTATGTATCTCACATCTTCAAGACCCGAGTGCTCAAGGTTTCAGTCACAACCGAAGGAGTCTCATATGATAGTTGTGAAGAGGATTTTCAGATACTTGAAAGGGAAACCCTGATTGGGTCTTTGGTACTCTAAGTAGCAGTCATTTGACTTCAAATCCTACACTGATTCAGACTCTGGCGGTTGTAACCTTGATAGAAAGTCAACTTCTGGTGGATGTCAATTCTTAGGAGACCGACTGGTTTCCTGGCAGTGTAAGAAGCAGTCAACGGTTTCTGTCTCAACTTGTGAAGTAGAATACATTTCTGCGGCGAGCGGTTGTTCTCAAATATTGTGGATACAGCAGCAACTGAGTGACTATGGCTTAAACTTCACTGGAACTCCTCTATTAATTGACAACAATGCCACAATGTCCATCACAAATAACCTGGTGAAACATTCCAAAACTAAACATATAGAAATTCGCCATCATTTCATCCGTGATTGTGCTGAAAAGCATTTAATTGAACTTGTAAAGGTTCACACGGATGACAATCTTGCTGACCTTTTCACTAAGGCATTTGATCGATCCCGTTTTGAGCATCTTGTCAACTTGATAGGAATGTTCAATCCAGAGTGAAAACTTATTTTTCTTAAATCAATTCAATACATGAAAGTTAAAATTTTTTTTTCTTTTAAAAATTCTGTATAGTTCTTTTAATTTTCAAATATTTTATAAAAATTCAAACAAAATAGAAAATGGAGAAAATTTCAAAGTTAACTTGAGAAAAGAGGAAATGATAGTACATCAGAAATGATCTAAGCGTCATAGACTGCTCATATGGGAAATGATTGCGTCATGCTTACCTAACTGTTTAAATTATTATGTTTTTAATCTGCTTGTTTACAGGTAATTTGAATTGTCAATAGGCTGTATGCGTCTTTGAATCACTAGTAGTGTGGAAACTAAATCTAAATTACAACTGTGATTTGAACCCATGTTTGCTAGTGTGTGCGTAAAAGAATAGAAAAGATCATTATCAGATATAGGATGGTAGATTTTGGCAATAATTTTCTTCTGAGATCAGTTTCGGGTTATGTCTTTAGCACAATTAATGTGGTTCATCTCACTACCCATACTCACAAGTATGCAATGAGAGATTGAATTAAGACATGTCTCAACATCAACTGTGGAGCATGTATTCACCCTTGAATCACTCCTGATTCATTGAAATCAAATCCAGATAAAAGTTGGATTCCCTGACCTTAATACTCGAACACCATATTCATTATCCTGAATCATCATACCGATATTCAATGAAGAAATAAAATGAAACCGAGACAAATGAATCACTCGATTCTGAATCTTATGATTCCTGATAATCCTTATGGATTCTGCTTGATTTTTCATGTGCTAATTGATGTAGCTTCATTCTGAAAATTTAGAAAATTATTGGGAAAATCTTAGATGCCTTGAGATAGTGTAACTTACATTACTGTAGCATATAAGTGGGGTACACGTTATATATCTTATAATCAATACCTTAACACACAAGAACGTGATGCAAAGATGCTTATAGTTTCAAATCTTATAATATTGTCAACTTGAATTACTTGTTTATGTGCTTATTACGTGTGAATAAATAAGTAATCCATGACATGATCCCATATTCTTTGATGTTTATATTGTATCATTTTTGCTTATCGTGTCTTTGATCAAAAATAGTCTGTGTGAATACGTGTATATTTCTATCTTGAAAACATCAAAAAGATTTTTAGTTTGTGTATAGTTCAATCCTAATCAGAAAAGCCAAAAATATTTGTGTTTAACCTTCCTGAATTGATTTTGAATCCTCTTGATTGAATGTTGTTTATCTTGTTCGTTATTTGACTTGAAATCTTCATAATTTGAGTTGAAAGTTTGCGCACTTAAGGGTCTCTACGTACTTAACAAGTGCGCATGAGGTAAACCCTGCGTACTTAACAAGTACGCAAGAGTTAAGTCTTGCGTACTTAGTAAGTACGCAGGAGTTAAGTCTTGCGCACTTAGCAAGTACGCAAGACCTTTTTGTGTTGGGTATAAATACAGTACTTAGAAATTTTTTAGAATTTTTATCTCATTTAAACTTCTCAACTGTTGAACTTCCCTCCGACATTTTTACTCAAAAATTTGAGTGTCCTAACCGGTTTTTTCGTCCCAATTCTAGTATCATCGTCATATTAACATCACTTGCTGAGAATCGTAGGACATTTCATCCATTAAATCTCGTCTTTCGGACCGATTCAAGAATTTGAAATATTTTAGGGTTTGAATCTGGATTCTAGATAAACTTTTGGTTGTTTTGGTAACCCATTATAGTTAAAACTTGCTTAGAATCAACAATCGAACCTTAATCAGTCATTAATCATCCTTATAGACTCTTGATTTTGACCTTGACTCTCTGATTGACGTCGGATCAAATTTAGGTCAAAAGTGTGACAAATGTAGCAGTTGATTGGTGTTGATATTGGTCCCATAGGCTAGAATCATGTATTCCATCCTTGTGGTGACCTAATCCACATCATTTTTGAACATCTGATTGAAACTGTTGAAATTGTACAAGTTCGTTTCTTACGCACTTAACAAGTACGCAAGAGGTAATTCAAAGCCAAAAATGATCAGATAAACATGGCTGAGTGGTTCAGGTTCTTATTATACCCAAGGTTTGTGCAACAACTTCTTGACGATGCGTTGCTAAACCTCCCTGCTACTGGGGAGAGATTGCAAGTTAAGAGGGTGGACAAGAGGGTGTTTGCACAATTCTTGAAACCAGGCAATGTAGAACCTACCCCTGAGCACACAGTACTCTTTGGCTACCTGATAAACGAAGCGTATGTGGCACCGCCTGACTGGAGATGGTTTAGCCAAGACTCAGAGCCAAAGCTAAGTACACATTCGGATGAACAACAACAACAAGTAGAAGAAGATGAAAGTGTGGATGAATCGTCGGAACATGGTGACGACGAAGCAGGTCATGATGGTGCTGAGCGATCCGACTCCGAAGAGACAGAGTCTGATTCTTCTGATTATGATGATGCACCATCACAGGCTCACCCGAGGAGAACGAAGAAGGTGACCTTTCCTGAGTCGTCCTCAAAGAAAAAGCGACAGTCATCCAGCAGTGAATATGAGCCAGATTCTGACTCTGACGCTGCTATTCAGAAAAAAAGGCGTGAAAGTATAAACAAGAACAGGGGGGATAGGCAACAACATGCTATTCCCAGTGAGGTGGAGGTCACTGCCAGCAGCAAGTACAAGTTTCGGCTACAAGTACTGATTCAGCCTCTCCCCCACCTTCACAGCAATTATACAGGCGACATAGGAGAAGGCCACATGTATAACCTGATGTGGCGGTCACTACTAGCACAGAGGAAGTTCCAGTGATAGTGACCCTCCCTATCACATCTATCCAGGTGGCGGTGACTACTCCAATTCTCACAGAGTCAGTCACCATCACACCTTCCATCACCCCTACAACTATCATCACATCCACAATCCCTACAACCACCGAACCTATAAGTCAACCCTTCAACTATGGAGAATTCACTCAGGGGTTTGACTTTGATACTATCTTCTCCTCCCCAATTCACAATGCTGAAGCGTCTACATCCAGACATCCTGATCCTAATGAAGGAAGGATAGAAATTCTGGAAACCCAAGTTGCTGGTCTGCTGGAAACTGTTCGGAAGTCAAAGGAGGAATCTAACGCTCAACAAGCACAGATTAATTCATTGGTGGACGAAGTTAGAATTCTAAGAAACCAGAGAACAGGGACAGATGAGAGACTCAAGAATATAATGGCCCAGAACGAGCTGCTGACCAAGTCAAACAACTTAATTCTGGGACACAGGTCGTCTCTTGAGCTTCGATTTGATATGCAGCAGAAAGAGCATGAAATGATGGTCAAACTAATTGCTGATCTGACCAAGAAGCTTGATGCTCAGGGGGAGAAAGATAAAGAGAAAGAGAAGAAATCAACACCTACTAGTGATGAGCCTTGTCATCCTGTTGATTTGACTAAGTATGATGACAAAGACAAGTATCCCGAAGTCGGTCCTAGTGGAAGTGAGCACCAAGCTTTAGCAATCGTGCCTATTTCTGCTATTCCAATGGCTGAGGGGGAGTCTACTCATCAGAAAGGTGGTGATACCTCTGGTGGTGACAAAGGAAAGTCAGCGGCTGATGTTATAAAGGATCTATCTGACGAGGAGATCTTATACTTAGAGCCTGACTATTCCAAGGAAGCACAGATCGAGGAAGAAGGAGAGATTGACTCTGGTGATTATTGGGATGAAGATGATGATGTAGTTACTGAAGTTCCCAAGGGCGACGGGGAAGAAGAGTATGAGTTCGAAGATTGTGAGATCTTTGAAGTGCCATCCTTTGAATCTCAGCTCGACACAGGTTCAGTCGACACTGCTAGTAACGTTGAAACATCGACTGAAGGCTCACCAGTTGACCCTACTCCAAAAGATAAAGATATGCCTGCTAGTTCATCAAAGGGTCCAGCTCCTGTTTGGCAAAAGACTTCTATCATAGACAAACAAGGAGCAACAGGGATGATCTTGGCTGTAAGGTTCGAGGAAGATAAGCAGTTGTTCGAAATCAAACGATCTGGGGGGGGGTTCAATACTTGAAACCAACCAGTGAAGCGTTCAACTCCTTACCTAAATACGACCTCGTGAACCTAGCAAACCGAGAGCTACTGGGTCACTCAAATCACGCAGTAGCGATGGGTTTGTGGAAGGTTGCTCTGCAGCGGGAAGCAAGATCTGGGAAGTTTGAAGTGTTCAAGCCTCAAGTGCCCAAGAGAGTCAAGGATAAGAAAGCTAGATATCCTGTGACTAAGAAATACTTAAAGAAATTGGTATACAAGCCAGTGCTATGTGAAACCAAGGTTCCCCTGAGCAAGTTATCTCAGGATATCCTCGGTGACATGTGATACTGGTACGTAGATCCAAAAACGGGCGAGGCTGTGGTTATAGGAAAGGTACGGTCAGAAAGTGGATGCTTAGTGCTGAGGGAACTAATCAGAGTATTTGATGAAGTCTGCTTCATTAACTTCTCTGTGAAAGATCTGGAGGCACTAGCAGACAGGTATTGCATGCAGACGGACGAATGGACGAAATTCCTTGCTTCTAAATATGACAAGGTGATCAAGTTCTGCCTTGACTACAAGAAGAAGATGGAAGCTAAAGATGCATAGCTGTGAAGACCGAAGACCGAAGATCGAAGACGATCCAAAGCTATTGTCAAGGGGGAGTTTGTTGAAGCACTTTCCTGTGACAAACACTCTGGATAGAGTCTTAGTTTTTGTACTTTCATGTATGTATTTGTCTTTGTTTGTAAGTGTCTGTATGTAATAGTTATCGAGTTGTATTTACTTTTACATATTGACTGTTGCTGAAATCTCTAAGTGTTTTGCGCACTTGTATGTGCGCAGGAATTAGCTCCTGCGTACTTAGCAAGTACGCAAGAATACCTTGCTAAGTACGCATGAGCAATTTGCCATGCGCACTTGCTAAGTGCGCAGAGACCAGGTCGTGTACAAATAGGATAGGTTGACAGTAGACAAGGACGCAGGCATACACTCAGACCTTGTATACTCAGTAGTTCTCTGTAACCTTCAAGTTTTTATAATAGATGAAAGTTTAAAGTGATTCTCTTGTCAGTTTACTTTGTGTTGTAAGACTCTCCACCTAGTCACGGGTATTCCGCACCCGGTCCGACTAGTAGACCCACTGGCATGTGACGATCCGCCACACCCGAGGGACCTACAAACATAATGTTTTTTTGTGTAATAATGTTATTTTTTTTATTTGGATTGATGTTGACAGAGTTAACTAGGTTAACACATTAACACTAGGTTATTATTTGATCTCTACCATATATTTATATATAATCGATTTTATATATCCTGAAATCCATTATTTATATTCCACTAATATAAATCCATTATTTATATTCCCCTATTTTAAAACCTAATTACATATATATCTAACCTAATAATTAAATTACATATATCCTCTTATTTTAAAAGGGGAATTACATATACACCCAACCCAAAACTTAAATTACATATATCTCCTTATTTTTTTAAAATTATACATTATGAAAAAATAACATTTCAAGCTTATAAGAAAAACACAACTTATTTGATTCTCAAACCAGCGATCTGATGTATTGCAAAGCACACATCTTTTATCCTATAGTTTTCGTGCGTTTTACTTAGTTTTATATTTGTTTTGTGTCGTTTAAGTCTGTATTTGAGTCTATTGTATATTTTCAGGAGCTCGTGTGGAATAGGAAGCTATATCGTGAAGAAAACGAGCAAGAGAAGAAAGCCCAAGAGAAAAGAAAAAAAGTTGGAAATCCAGTCCCTCGCGATACGCGAGGGAAGAGTATGAATCCTTCGCGGTACGCGAGGAAGTCAGAAACCGGGCCCGACTAAATTGTTCTTTGCAGTAAGCGAAACACCAGCATGTAATCCCTCGCGATACGCGGGGGCCCTAAATTTCGAGAAAAAACCCTACTTTGATTTTAAATAGATTATGATTGCTATTATGAGGGGAGTTCGAGTTTTGGACGTCTACAGAGCTACTTTGGGCGATTTTGGGAGTTTGGAAGCCAATTGGAGTGAAAGTCATAGCTTTTTGAGTCGTTTAATTATGTATTTGAGTCTATTGTATATTTTCAGGTGTGGAATAGGAAGCTATATCATGAAGGAACCGAGCAAGAGAAGAAAGCCCAAGAGAAAAGAAGAAAAAAGTTGGAAATCCAGTCCCTCGCGGTACGCGAGGGAAGAGTATGAATCCTTCGCGGTACACGAGGAAGTTAGAAACCAGGCCCGACTAAATTGTCCTTCACGGTACGCGAAGGACCAACATGTAATCCCTCGCGATACGTGGGGGCCCTAAATTCTTAGAAAAAAACCCTAGTATAATTTTAAATAGGTTTTGATTGCTATTATGAGGGGAGTTCGAGTTTTGGCCATCTACAAAGCTACTTTCGGCGATTTTGGGAGTTTAGAAGCCAATTGGAGTAAAAGTTCATAGCTTTTGGATCCGGGTTCGTTAGTAATAGCGTATTCGATTTCAATATCTTGATTTTTTTGTTTGATTGCTTTGATTGAACCATGTATTATGCTTTTACTTCTGTCATGGATGTTTTGAGTATGATTCTTGGCTAGATCTGTGATACTGCCTAGGTTTATGATGAATATTTGGATGTTTTGAGTACGATTTCAAAGTCTTGATTTTTATCGGGTTTTGGATTCATATAAAGTGTTAATGATTTTTGTAAAGATCTTTTTGATAATAATTATGGTCAGTAGTGCATGTTTGAATCTAATTTATGTTTGATTTCAATTCCGTATGTTAATTGTGGATGTCTTCCAGTTTGATTAGCATATCTTGATCATATACTTAGGTTTGTGTTGTTTGTGTGGTTTGCTAGACATAGTAACCATAGGAATGTGATTAAGTGTTTATTAGATCTGAATGTGTGTTTTATCTTAATACCCGAGAACTGAGAGGTAATCGGTTAGTCTTCGGTATTAGGATCCTAAGTGAAATCTGTCTGAAAGGAAGTTTACCTTAGTTCGTCTTAGTATTTGTTGCTATTGCGTGTCATAGTTGTTATCTTGAGATTACCCCGTGCATCTTCGATGTATTGTGGACAGTGAGACTGAAAGGTAATCTGTCTTTTGGGTACTTTATCATTGTTGGAGAGACTGAAAGATAATCCGACCATCTGGTGAGTTTAGTATACTTTAGGATTCTTAGTTAGTGACACACTGAGAGTGATTAGAGATCCACTAGGCTATCTAGAGCTGTTATTCTTAGAAACCCAGATCCATCATAGTTTCCATAACCTGTAGAAGTTGTGCTTTGCAAGTAGGATTCCGACCTAGGTGGTATTCTTCCCATTCTTGATATCTCCTTGAGTTCTTTATCTTGATAGTTGCATTCGTTCTTAGTTTTCTGCATTCTTTAGTTTAATTAGTAGTGTAGAAAACCCCCCAATCAATCATTCAATAGTCCGAGTCAGAGTCTAGTTTAGTTGTTCAGTGTCTCTAGGGTTCGATAATGCGGTTTACCATTAAGCTGTGCTACACTCGATAGGTACACTTGCCTGTCAGTACGGTTTAGTTCATAGATACTTCATTTATTACTTAGGAGTCTAGGTTATGTTTATTTGTTAGTTTTTTATAGACTGTCTGGGCGACATCAAGTTTTTGGCGCCGTTGCCGGGGACACTTGGCAATAGCAACATTAGCTTTGACTAGTTCTTTTTATAATTTTTGTTTTGTTTTCTTTCTTTATTTGTGAGTCTTAATTGGGTGTCTTTGTCTTATCTGCTACTTGTGTGTCCTATCTGAGTGTCTAACATAAGATCGAGTCTTTCTGTTTTTGAGTCTTTCTTATTTTAATTTGTGTTTTTCAGTTTATGCACCACACTCGTTCGCAGGGATCACCACCGTATTCTACTTCTTTAGAGCCCGAATGAGAGCTTCACGAGCGCACCCGTGACTTCCGGGAGCGTTTGAAAGAGTTGTGAAAAAATGAGGTCGTCCCACTAGCCCATTTACTTTTCCTAACATGGGCGACGCTGACCCACCAGCGAGGCGTACCGTGCACCAAAGAGCCTGTGATGGGGTCCTCGGGGCGAGATCTTCGATCACCCTCCCCGCTATCCCTAATGCCAATACTTGGCAGGTCCCATCACATGTCATGAGTACGATCACTCATTCTACTCAATACCATGGCCTCGAGGATGAGGATGCACTCCGACATTTGTCCCGCTTCGTGCGCATATGTGATACCTTTAATATCACAGGTGTATCTAAGGACACAATCTATTTGTGTCTTTATCCATTCTCGCCCTATGTGTGTGCTTCCACTTGGCTTGACAACCTCCCCGACATTTCTATTACTACATGGGAGGAATTGCAAGCCAAGTTTTTGAAAAAGTACTATCCACCTTCCAGGGCCGCTCACCTTAGGGACCAGATCTATTCGTTCCGGATGGACCCTGACGAGCCCTATCACTTGGCCTGGGAGCGGTTCAACGCGCTGTTGAGCCGATGTCCCCAGCATGGTCTGTCTGACTGGGCGATTGTGGAGAAGTTCTATAATGGCCTCACCTTCGAGAAGCAGCAAATGTTCAACACAGCTGCGGTTGGCCATATCATGGACAAGCTAGAGCCAGCTGAGTGTGAAGAGATGTTCTAGAGCTTCGCTCTGGCGGAACAACAGCGGCCATCTACTAGGACTTCCATTCCCAGTGCTAAGGCACCTGCCTCTTCTCCTAGAGGTGTGCATCAGGTGAACCCTGATACTAGCGTGGCTGCTGCACTCTCAGCGATGGCGAATGAGATCAAGGAGCTGAAGCTGAGTGCTCAACGGTGTGAGGTGTGAAGAGGAGGCCACGACACCAGGGACTGCCCCGTCAGTCAGCAAGAGTAGGTGCACTTTGCGGCAACCAGAACCGAGGGTACAATAACTATAACAATTCCTTTGGCTCGAGATGGAGACCTGGAAATAACCCGCCTGGGTTTAATTCCCGCCCGAATCAGTATGGAGGAGGTGAAGCAGGAGCAAGTTCTGGGAGTAGTGCTAGGGATAAGAAGATAAAAGAGATGCTAGAGAACGAGACTCAGATGCTCGCTCATTTAGTGCAGAATGATAAGGAGACTCAACAGAGACTGGATGCGCATGACACTTTACTGAAGAATCAACAATCGGCACACATGATCTGCAGCGCGTGGTAGGAGACATCGCTAAGAGCTTGAAGAATAGACAAGGAGGTCCGTCTTCAGGCCATAATGCTTCAGTGATGGCCGTGTAGATTAGGAGTCAAAAAATAGAGGAGGAAGAAGAAGCAGTGGAGACTGTTATTGATACATTGATTCCTATTGTAAAGGAAGTCTCCCACACAACTATTCATCACATTCCGTCACAGGAAGAGGTGTGGAAGATAGATTGGAGAGCCGACTTTGTTGCGATCGAGGCTCGGGTGGTAGAGGAGCCACCGGTAGAAGAGGAAAAACCGGTAGACGAGGAGATACTAGTTGAGAAACCTGTCAAGAATGCAGAGGAGAAGATGAAGGGGGTGGAGATGAATACCCCCGAGATTGACTTTAGTCATGTTCCCTACCCAGTGCGCTTGATACCACATAAGTATGTTAGGGAATACAATAACTTCCTTAACATGTTTAAACACCTTAAGTTCAATCTCCCATTTATAGAGGTCCTCCAGCACATGCCTAAGTATGGAAAGTTCTTAAAAGATCTTCTTTCCAACAAGAAGAAGCTAGACGAGGTCTCTAAAGTCCCACTAAGTGAGCGATGTTCTGCGGTCGTTCAGAACAAACTGCCAGAGAAAGTGGTAGATCCGGGTCACTTCACGATCCCGTGTCTGCTTGGTGGTTTGCCCTTGAACCACGCGTTAGCCGACTTAGGTGCTAACATCAATCTGATGCCATATTGCATATATAAGCAGCTGGACCTAGGGGAACAGAAGCCGACGCACATGAGCATATCCTTGGCTGACCGTTCAGTCAAGTATCCACAGGTATTTGTGGAAAATGTTTTGGTAAAAGTAGACAAATTCGTCTTCCCCGTGGATTTTGTCATTCTGGATATGGATGTGGATGATAGAGTCCCACTCATCCTAGGACGCCCGTTCCTACGTACTGCCAAGGCATTGATCGATGTATTTGACGGGAAACTTACACTTCGTGTGGGCGATGAGTCTGTTACATTCGATGCTGTGAAATCCATGAATGAGGCTGGTGAGCAGAGCCACTCCATGTGCATGATGGATGCCTTTATGTACTATCATCGGGAGTATTATCTAGAGGAAGTAGTTGGTGAAACCGCCCTTGAATTAGGAGAGGTATCTGATTGGGCGGTTGAGTTAGAAGATTTGTTGAATGAGCCGGATGATTACGGTGATGAGGTGCTTGATGATCTGTTAGAGATGATGCCAGAATTAGATGCAATCATAGGAAAACCCCAAGTGTGGGGATGGTGGAGAGTGTAGAAGAACCGGGAGATCCGGGTGAGGTTTTAGAGGTCACACCATTAGAAACACCTATGCCCAAACCTTTGCCCGTCATTGTTGTGCATCCTGAGGGGGTAGAAACTGTGTAGAATCCTAGATTTTGAGCCCCTAGGTCTAGGCCACCCCGAAAGAGAACCCGTGCTTTGATAGATTCATCTAAGTTAAGGGTATTGCAAACCCCAAGTGTGGGGACGTCGTGGGATGATAAATTGCTTGGTTATTTTAGCCGTGTCATCTTCGGACCGGGTAGATTTAAATTTTAGTGGAAGCACCTGAGTGATAGATGTAAGAGATGTCTAGTGGTTGGAAATTGTTTGTTGGTGCTATGGAGGATCGGGAGACCGCGTAGGATGAAGGCGGTTCTGGTTAGGATCAAAGAGAAGCCTCCTAATAGGCTTGTTTGAGTCTCGGGCAAGTGACCGGGATGTATAATTTGTATAATTCTCGGTTCTATTTTCATGTCAATTTTGTGTTTTTCGGTGTACGAGTTTTGTTTTGCAGGGAGTCGCGCTTGATTCGGTGAGGAAAATCATCAGAAACGAAGTTCTAGGTATGTTTATATTGGTTTTTATCATTGGAACGTTTTAATTTAATTTGGGTGAAAATGTTTGAGGGGTGAAAAAATTTTCTAAGTATAAAAAACAATCAAAACTTTCTGTCACCAGGGTCTCCTCGCGGTACGCGAAGCTTTTCACCTTGGTCCTCGAGGTACGCGAAGAATAAATGGAAAAGGCCAGCTTAATTTGTGCCTGCTCGCGGTACGTGAGGAGTGCTGCCCTTCTCTTCGTGGTACGTGGGGGAGCCCTGGCTAAGCCCTTGTTCCTTTGTTTCCCATGGTTTCCCCATTCCACTACCGCCATCATCCGCTCCTATCACATATCCATATACATCTTGGTCACCACTCACTACCACTCATCTTCACCATCATATGTCATCACACACGACATCTGCATTATTATCCACCGACCACGACCATGGGAGACATGAAAACTGTTTGTGACCGATGATGTACTTTGCTAGTGGCATTCATGTCTATGTGTTTGCCACCCATCGGGTACGTATCCCTGCTATCTATCTTGAGTCTTAGTGAGTCACTCGAGTCTTTTATATAAATTTGAGTTTGTACTTGAGTCAGATTAATGGTGCGGGTTTGTTGGAGTTTTATCTTTGCAGGTATTGATCGCTCCGTCCGTACTCAATCTCCATTTGGGCGGGGTCGATTTTATCTTATTTATCTTGTAAAGGCAACCGATGGTAAATTGTGAAACCACGACCGAAATGCTATACGGTGCACAAGAGGAAGAGTAAAGCTGGACCATTCACTGCCACATTTACAGCTAAGTCGATTCCTGTTTATTTTTTCTTTTTTATTTTTAGTTGTATCTCAGTTCACGTTGGGGACAATGGTTGTTTAAAGTGTGGGGATGGGACTTCGTCTATTGAGTCTAGTTTTCTAGGTTTGTTTTATTTTATAAAAATGAAAAAAATACAAAAGAATTGAAAAAAATTTAAAAAAATGTGCCTTGAAATTAAACGTTTTTGCATAATAAATGGAAAATGATAGTACAACTGGATTTGCTTGTTGAGTTTTAAAAGAAATAAATAAATGAAAACGCGTCTAATTAGTGATGTTTTGGTAGACCAAGCCAGCTAGTAAAGCTTAAATATCCGGTGAGTGTTGTTTAAGAATTAGTTGAATTTAAAATCATCATATCTTGTGGGTATTCATCTTCGGGTAATCGGTAATACTAAAACTATCAACATAGGGTGATAGGTACCACGTTAAGTTAAAATTTAGAGGTTTTTGAAATTTTTGGCACACCACTCTCTTTTTATGAGAATAAATCCGAGTGTTGGTGGCGCCTGCATCCATAAATTCCATGTTATTGAACTTATTTGTTAGAATACTGAGTTATGCTTATGTGTTACCCTCCGGGATGACCACTTGGAGAAAACACCCCTAAGTGATACTTATATGCTTTATTGATTATAACTTAGTCTATGTGTTACCTTCCGGGATAGCGACTTGGTTGAAACACCTCTAGATGAAGTTTAATTTGCTTATTAATACTCATTATCAGTCATTCAATCATGATTTCATCTTGATTTCTAAAAACCTGTAAATTTTAGTTTAACATGGTGGGTGAAATCTATATGGTTAAATCCGCTCCTAGACATGACCGTGAGATGGGATTAGGTAGAGCTGTAACTTTTAAGTGTCAGTCACATTGATTGATTGATAATTGTATAAAATGGAATTCGAACAAATTACGGGGGCTTAATAGTTGGTGCTTGGGTTTAATCGGACAAAAATACTAATTATTGCTATTTAACGCGTGAGTATATTTGTGATAATTAGTAATTGATTAATGTTAAGTTAGATTTGAGTTATAGTTCCATTGCGGACTTTTTCGAGGACGAAAAAAGGTTAAGTGTGGGGATGTTTGATGTAGTGCAAAGCACACATCTTTTATCCTATAGTTTTCGTGCGTTTTACTTAGTTTTATATTCGTTTTGTGTCGTTTAAGTCTGTATTTGAGTCTATTGTATATTTTCAGGAGCTCGTGTGGAATAGGAAGCTATATCGTGAAGAAAACGAGCAAGAGAAGAAAGCCCAAGAGAAAAGAAAAAAAGTTGGAAATCCAGTCCCTCGCGATACGCGAGGGAAGAGTATGAATCCTTCGCGGTACGCGAGGAAGTCAGAAACCGGGCCCGACTAAATTGTTCTTTGCAGTAAGCGAAACACCAGCATGTAATCCCTCGCGATACGCGGGGGCCCTAAATTTCGAGAAAAAACCCTACTTTGATTTTAAATAGATTATGATTGCTATTATGAGGGGAGTTCGAGTTTTGGACGTCTACAGAGCTACTTTGGGCGATTTTGGGAGTTTGGAAGCCAATTGGAGTGAAAGTCATAGCTTTTGGATCCGAGTTCGTTAGTAGTACTGTATTCGATTTCAAAGTCTTGATTTTTGTGTTTGATTGAACCATGTTTTATGCTTTTACTTCTGTTATGGATGTTTTGAGTATGATTCTTGGCTAGATCTGTGATACTGCCTAGGTTTATGATGAATATTTGTTGAAGTCTTGATTTTTATCAGGTTTGGGATTCATATAATGGGTTAATGATTTTTGTAAAGATCGTTTTGGAAATAATTATGATGAGTAGTGCATGTTTGAATCTGATCTAGGTTTGTGGTTGTTTGTGTGGTTTGCTAGACATAGTAACCATAGGATTTTGATTGAGTGTTTATTAGATCTAAATGTGTGTCTTATCTCAATACCCGAGAAGTGAGATGTAATCGGTTAGTCTTCGGTATTAGGATCCTGAGTGAAATCTGTCTGAAAGGAAGTTTCCCTTAGTTCGTCTTAAAATTTGTTGCTACTCCGTGTCATAGTTGTTATCTTGAGATTACCACGTGCATCTTCGATGTATTGTGGACAGTGAGACTGAAAGGTGATCTGTCTTTTGGTTACTTTATCATTGTTGGAGAGACTGAAACTTAATCCAAGCATCTGGTGAGTTTAGTACACTTTAGGTTTCTTAGTTGGTGACACCCTGAGAGTGATTAGGGATCCACTAGGCTGTCTAGAGCTGTTATTCTTAGAAACCCAGATCCGTCATAGTTTCCATAACCGGTAGAAGTTGTGCTTTGCATGTAGGATGCCGAGTTAGGTGGTATTCTTCCCATTCTTGATATCTCCCTGAATTCTTTGTCTTGATAGTTGCATTCGTTCTTAGTTTTCTGCATTCTTTAGTTTAATCAGTAGTGTAGAAAACCCCCCAATCAATCATTCAATAGTCCGAGTCAGAGTCTAGTTTAGCTGTTCAGTGTCTCTAGGTTTCGATAATCCGGTTTACCGTTAAGTTGCGCTTCACACGGTAGGTACACTTGCCTGTCAGTGCGGTTTAGTTCATTGGTACTCCATTTATTACTTAGGAGTTTAGGTTAGGTTTATTTGTTAGTTTTTTATAGACCGTCTGGGCGACATCACGATCCGACATTCTGATTCAAAACTAATTGACTATTCAACCGGTGATTGTGTCCTAACTGAACGTTTTCGGTTCCATCGGTCCTAGTACAACGACTGATTCCAAGTCGGCTTAATCCAAGTCGGCTTATTCCAACGATACGGCCTTTGATCCAAGTTGACTGATTTCAACAAGTGCATTTTTTTTACGATTCCAACATCCAAATAGGTCGGCTGATTTAGGTTATCGAGTTTGTATTGTTTCGAATGTTTTGCGTTTCAACATCCAACATCAAAACTTTGACACTTATTTTGTACATTTTGATTATTGTCACAAAAAGTAAAAACTGATATAAAAAGGCGGAAAACCAAAAAAAACAAGAAGTAAAAACGAAAAAAAGGTATCATTAGCTGACCGTTCAGTCAAGTATCCACGGGTAATTGTGGAAAACGTTTTGGTAAAAGTAGACAAATTCGTATTCCCCGTGGATTTTTTCATTCTGGATATGGATGTGGATCATAGAGTCCCACTCATCCTAGGACGCCCGTTCCTACGTACCGCCAAGGAATTGATCGATGTCTTTGACAGGAAACTTACATTTCGTGTGGGGATGAGTCTGTTACATTCGATGTTGTGAAATACGTGAAGGAGGCTGGTGAGCGGAGACACTCATGTGCATGATTGATGCCTTCATGGACTATCATCGGGACTCTTATCTAGAGGATGTAGTTGGTGAAACCGCCCCTGAATTAGGAGACTTATCCGATTGGGCGGTTGAGTTAGAAGATTTGCTGAATGAGCCGGATGATTACGGTGATGAGGTGCTTGATGATCTGTTGGAGATGATGGCATAATTAGATGCAATCATAGGAAAAACCCCAAGTGTGGGGATGGTGGAGAGTGTAGAAGAACCGGGAGATCCGAGTGAGGTTTTTGAGGTCACACCATTAGAAACACCTATGCCCAAACCTTTGACAGTCACTGTTGTGCATCCTGAGGGGGTAGAAACTGTGTAGAATCCTAGTTTTAGAGCCCCTAGGTCTAGGCCACCCCGAAAGAGAACTCGTGCTTTTATAGATTCATCTAAGTTAAGGGTATTACAAACCCCAAGTGTGGGGACGTCGAGGGGTGATAAATTGCTTGGTTATTTTAGCCGTGTCATCTTCGGACCGGGTAGATTTAATTTTTAGTGGAAGGACCTGAGTGATAGATGTAAGAGATATCTAGTGGTTGGAAATTGTTTGTTGGTTCTATGGAGAATCGGTAGACTGCGTAGTATGAAGGCGGTTCTGGTTAGGATCAAGGAAAAGCCTCCTGATAGGCTTGTTTGAGTCTCGGGCAAGTGCCCGGGATGTATAGTTTGTATAATTCTTGGTTCTATTTTCATGTCAATTTTGTGTTTTTCGGTGTGCGTGTCTTGTTTGTGGCTTGTTTTGTAGGGAGTTACGCTTGATTCTGTGAGGAAAATCATTAGAAACGAAGTTCCAGGTATGTTTATATTGGTTTTTATCATTGGAACGGTTTTAATTGAATTTGGGTGAAAAAGTTTGAAGGGTGAAAAAATTTTCTAAGTATAAAATACCCTCAAAACTTTCTATCACCAGGGTCTCCTCGCGGTATGGAAGCTTTTCACCTTGGTCCTCGCGGTACGCGAAGAACAAATGGAAAAGGCCAACTTAATTTGTGCCTCCTCGCGGTACGCGAGGAGTGTTGCCCTTCTCTTCGCGATACGTGGGGGAGCCCTGGCTAAGCCCTTGTTCCTTTGTTTCCCATGGTTTCCCCATTCCACTACCGCCATCATCCGCTCCTATCACATATCCATATACAACTTCATCACCACTCACTACCACTCATCTTCACCATCAAATGTCATCACACACATCATCCGCATTATTATCCACCGACGATGACCATGGGAGACTTGAAAACTGTTTGTGACCGGTGATCTACTTTGCTAGTGGCATTCATGTCTATGTGTTTGCCACCCATCGGGTACGTATCTCTGCTATCTATCTTTAGTCTTAGTGAGTTACTTGAGTCTTTTATATAAATTTGAGTCTGTACTTGAGTCAGTTTAATGCTGCGTGTTTGTTGGAGTTTTATCTTTGCAGGTATTGATCGCTCCGTCCGTACTCAATCTCCATTTAGGCGGGGTCGATTTTATCTTATTTATCTTGTAAAGGCAACCGACGATAAATTGTGCAACCGCAACCGAAATGCTATACGGTGCACAAGAGGAAGAGTAAAGCTGGACCATTCACTGCCACATTAACAGCTAAGTCGATTCCTGTTTATTTTTCATTTTTATTTTTAGTTGTATCTCAGTTCACGTTGGGGATAATGTTTGTTTCAAGAGTGGGGAAGGGACTTCGTCTAGTGAGTTTAGTTGTCTAAGTTTGTTTTATTTTATAAAAATAAAAAAATACAAAAAATTTGAAATAAATGTCCCTTGAAATTAAAAGTTTTTTCATAATAAATGGAAAATGATAGTACAACTGGATTTTCTTGTTAAGTTTTAAAAGAAATAAATAAATGAAAACGCGTCTAATTAGTGATGTTTTGGTAGACCCAGACAGCTAGTAAAGCTTAAATATCCTGTGAGTGTTGTTTAGAAATTAATTGAATTTAAAATCATCATATCTTGTGGGTATTCATCTTCGGGTAATCGGTAATCGGTAATACTGAAACTGTCAACATAGGGTGATAGGTACCACGTTAAGTTCAAATTTAGAGGTTTTTGAAAATTTTGGCACACAACTCTCTTTTTATGAGAATAAATCCGAGTGTTGGTGGCGCCTGCATCCATAAATTCAATGTTATTGACCTTATTTGTTAGAATACTGAGTTATGCTTATGTGTTACCCTCCGGGATGACCACTTGGAGAAAACACCCTTATGTGATACTTATTTGCTTTATTGATTATAACTTAGTCTATGTGTTACCTTCCGGGATAGCGACTTGGTTGAAACGCCTCTAGATGAAGTTTAATTTGCTTATTAATGCTCATTATCAGTCATTTATTCATGATTTCATCTTGATTTCTAAAAACCTATAAATTTTAGTTTAACATGGTGGGTGAAATCTATATGGTTAAATCCGCTCCTAGACATGACCGTGAGATGGGATTAGGTAGAGCTGTAACTTTTAAGTGTGAGTCACATAGATTGACTGATAATTGTATAAAATGGAATTTGAACACATTACGGGGGCTTAATAGTTGGTGCTTGGGTTTAATCGGACAGAAATATTAATTATTGCTTTTAACGCGTGACTATATTTGTGATAATTGGTAATTGATTAATGTTAAGTTAGATTTGAGTTATAGTTCCATTGCGGAGTTTTTCGAGGATGAAAAAAGGTTAAGTGTGGGGATGTTTGATATAGTGCAAAGGACACATCTTTTATCCTATAGTTTTCATGTGTTTTATATTCGTTTAAGTCTGTATTTGAGTCTATTGTATATTTTCAGGAGCTCGTGTGTAATAGGAAGCTATATCGTGAAGAAACCGAGCAAGAGAAGTAAGCCCAAGAGAAAAGAAAAAAAAGTTGGAAATCCTGTCCCTCGCGGTACGCGAGGGAAGAGTATGAATCTTTCGCGATACGGGAGGAAGTCAGAAACCGGGCCCGGCTAAATTGTCCTTTGCAGTACGCGAAAGACCAGCATGTAATCTCTCGAGATACGCGGGGGCCCTAAATTCCGACAAAAACCCCTACATTGATTTTAAATACGTTATGATTGCTATTATGAGGGGAGTTCGAGTTTTGGCCGTCTACAGAGCTACTTTGGGCGATTTTGGGTGTTTTGAAGCCAACTGGAGTGAAAGTTCAAAGCTTTTGGATCTGGGTTCGTTAGTAATAGTGTATTCAATTTCAAAGTCTTTATTTTTGTGTTTGATTGAACCATGTTTTATGCTTTTACTTCTGTCATGGATGTTTTGAGTATGATTCTTCGCTAGATCTGTGATGCTGCCTAGGTTTATGATGAATATTTGTTATAGTCTTGATTTTTATCAGGTTTGGGATTCATATAATGGGTTAATGATTTTTGTAAAGATCTTTTTGCTAATAATTATGATGAGCAATGCACGTTTGAATCTGATCTAGGTTTGTGGTTGTTTGCTAGACATAGTAACCATAGGATTGTGATTGAGTGTTCATTAGATCTAAATGTGTGTCTTATCTCAATACCCAAGAAGTGATAGGTAATCGGTTAGTCTTCGGTATTAGGATCCTGAGTGAAATCTGTCTAAAAGGAAGTTTCCCTTAGTTCGTCTTAAAATTTGTTGCTATTCCATGTCATAGTTGTTATCTTGAGTTTACCCCGTGCATCTTCGATGTATTGTGGACAGTGAGACTGAAAGGTGAAATGTCTTTTGGGTACTTTATCATTGTTGGAGAGACTGAAAGTTAATCCGAGCATCTGGTGAGTTTAGTACACTATAGGTTTCTTACTTGGTGACACACTGAGAGTGATTAGGGATCCACTAGGCTGTCTAGAGCTGTTATTCTTAGAAACCCAGATCCATCATAGTTTCCATAACTAGTAGAAGTTGTGCTTTGCAAGTAGGATTCCGACCTAGGTGGTATTCTTCCCATTCTTGATATCTCCCTGAGTTCTTAGTCTTGATAGTTGAATTCGTTCTTAGTTTTCTGCATTCTTTTGTTTAATTAATAGTGTAGAAAACCCCCCAATCAATCATTCAATAGTCCGAGTCAGAGTCTAGTTTAGCTGTTCAGTGTCTCTAGGTTTTGATAATCCGGTTTACCGTTAAGTTGTGCTAAACACGGTAGGTACACTTGCCTTACAGTGCGGTTTAGTTCACAGGTACTCCATTTATTACTTAGGAGTCTAGGTTAGAATTATTTGTTAGTTTTTTATAGACCGTCTGGGCGACATCACGATCCGACATTCTGATTCAAAACTAATTGACGATTCAACCGGTGATTGTGTCCTAATTGAACGTTTTCGGTTCCATTTGTCCTTGTACAACGGCTGATTCCATGTCGGCTTATTCCAACGAAACGACCTTTTGATCCAAGTCGACTGATTTCAATAAGTGCATTTTTTTACGATTCCAACATCCAAACAGGTCCGCTGATTTAGGTTATCGAGTTTGTATTGTTTCGAATGTTTTGCGTTCCAACATCCAACATCAAAACTTTGACATTTATTTTGTACATTTTGATTATTGTCGAGAAAAGTTAACACTGATATAAAAAGGCGGAAAACTAAAAAAAACAAAAGTAAAATCGAAAAAAGGCAAATAAATAAATAAATAAAACCTGAAAAAATAAGTAAAAACCGAAAAACAGGTAAAATAAACTAGTTAAAATGGTAAATTTAAAAATTCTAAGTTTTAGTACAAATAAAAGGATAAAATAGTCATTTTATAATTAATTTTTAATAAAATAAATTAAGATGGGTATATTTGATATTTTTAGCTTTATAGAAAGGGAAATAGGTAATTTATATTTTGGGTTACGTATATATGTAATTTACGAAATTTATAGGGCGATATATGTAATTGCTCCTATAAAAAATTACACTTTGACCCTTGAATTATTATTTACTTATTATTTCCCAAATAATAAATAATAACAATAATAATAATAACAATATTAGTTATTCCCCGAATAATTAATGCTACTATTAATCTTTCACGTTTAATGCGTCTAACACATTAACAAGAATTGTCGTTGCCTGTTATGTAACTCTTTAGAATCAACTTCACCAGCAGTATTATATCATGTTTACAGTTGGATATACTAGATCCAACAATATTCCACTTGCACAAGTTTCAAACACATATACTAATACCGACAGTGTCGAGCGTCTAGCATCACTGAACTGCCCCTAATGAAGCTGGATATTTTCACAAGTCATCCACCATTACCAACTAGTCAAGATACTCTTACTGTTGTAATGATCTACAACTTTTTTGTGTCAATCTTTACCCTTTCTAATATTCAGACATTCCATTGAAAGTGAAACATGGATCGAATCATTCACATTTTTGTTCAATTATTCTATTTCTCGATCGAGATTCAAAGTGGTCTATACAAACTCTCAGTTTGAGCACGACCACACATTTTATACCAGTTTGAACCAACGAGGGGCCCATAGATGTCTTCCGCTCATAGTTGTAAGGGTATAAATCCCATCTTGACTACATACAAATCTCAATATACATCCAGTCATTTCTGACAAAGACCATATGATTAGGGATAATGTTAGACAATATCAACGAATGACCTTTTGTATAATTGACGTGTGTAAATTATATATATTTTTATGAAGATTAAATTACACAAATTTAGTTTTAAAATGGGTTTTCACCAAAGACTAACTACCCACACAATAGACAAGTGTACTTATCGGATACCAATATAGCAAAGGTAGGAACTGAATATCAATCCGTGGATACGATGAAATGCGATAGTAAACCGGAACTAAATATCAATCAAGTGATGGTAAAAGATATTTGGTAGGGGTTTTTAATCAACTAATCATGCAAATATATATAAAACTAAACTAAAATCACACAACTAACAATCAAGGAGGGAGAATCACTTCGGTGTCGAATTCATCTAGAAAACATTGAATAACAATCATGAAAGCATGACAAGTACACGAAACATAAGTTGACTAAATTCTAGTCAAATACATCTAATGAAATGACCATTCAGAAAGCTAGAATGAATTATACAAACTAACCACCTAAAATAATGCAATGAAGCTCACATGTGGTTAATATGTTAATGTTTATAAAGATTGAACTAGTTTCCGATGAAGGTTGACTAATCCAACAACTAGTTGGAAAGATAATATGAAAACACACTATCCACCTCAAGTTGATTAAAGTAGACAACAATATGCACTTCTTCAACATACAATGTTCATACAAGGTTTACATAAATTAGGGGATCATGTCAATAAATCCTAGATAAATATAAATCCAAGCATGAATCATCGTAACAAACACTTTGTCTTTACAAACACAAGCATAAGGATATACATTTAAGAATCATAAATCATAAGCAAGACTTTACCCACCATTCCTAGTCAAAAGCCATAAACTAGTATACAAACATACACCAATTCATGAATATAAGCATACACCATAAGTTTTCCAACATTATATAGCATACACAAATAGAAGTCTTTGAAAATAACTTTAGATTCCCAAATACATTATTTCATTGAAGAATAATCATACGATTGTCATAACATTAACACTATTGTTGCCAGTAATCCATAAATGTTTTCAAATGATTCTAAACTTCATCTAAACCAAAATGAACAAGAGTTTAGCTCGTCATGAGCACAAGAATAACAAACAAGCAGGGAAAAATGGTAAGAAACATCAATGGAATACAAGAATCAAACCACTCCTACAAGCCCAAATGTTGTAGATGATGTATGGTGATCCTATTGATGTTATAATCCCCCCAAGACGCTTGAAATATGGCTAGAACAAAGGTGATTCAGAGCACAAAACAATGGGTTTTTGCTAAAAGTGCTGACTAAATGAGGTGTGGAAAAAGCTTTGTATTTATAAAGATGGGTAGGCACGACTGTGCCAAGTAGAGAGGAACGACCGCGGCTGTCACTGGGGCGCGATCGTGCCAAGCGATGAGCGCGGTCGTATGACAGGTGGTTGACCGATCTGTAGCTTCTATTGGATCCTTGCTTCGAGGTCGTAAGTACATGAGGTCATGAATCAGACTCACGGGTGTGCACGCGGTCATGGGGGGAGCAAAAGCACGGTTGTGCTCAGGCACTTAGGCTAGCACGGTTGTGCTAGTTCTTCCTCTTCAACAAAAACCCTAAAAACTTCTTCAAAACTCCTGCAATCTCCTACTTTATACACTTAGCTCCACAAAAACCTACAAAACTGAAAATGAAGCAAATAAGTGTCTAAACTCGGAAAATAACTGGGAATTGATCGTGAAATGAGTGAAGTTTTGTGCCAAAAAGATGTGTAATTCTTAACACATCAAACAACCCCACACTTAAACAATGATTGTACTAAAACAAAACTTCCAATGGCACTATAGATAAATTCAGAAAACCATAAGCATTAATCAAATCATAAAGGTTTGACAAACTTCTCAACAAATGCAATGTTGACTAAATGAAACCCAAGGAGCCCAATGAAGTAACAACTGAAAAGCGAGTGAATATGCGTATGAAATCATTAGCATGCAACCTTATGCTCCTCACAATGTTTACTTACACTCGGGTTTATATGTGATCATACAAGTAATGGTGTATGTATGGAACACTCAAATGGCAAGACAATGAATCGTGCATAAATCATACGCTTGCTAAAAGATTAAATATCTACCAACTAACATGAAACAAAGCATAAATCAAGAGGACTTTGAACGGGTTGTAACTTGACAATGATTAAGGGTAAGGAAGTGGAATTTAAAAGTGGCTAAATGGTTAAAAACCTGGCGGCTATGCTAACTAAAATCTATAACGACCTACAACTAAATATAAACTAAAGTATAGTTTTCTATAGATAAGAGCTGACAATCAAAAACTTTTATTCTTTGCTCACAAAATTTCTCTAATCGGCTATTTTTAACCTAGTTTTCGTGATTTTTTTTTCTTTTCTTTTAAAAGGAACTAAGTCGCTTTGCATCTTTTCTTAGCTAAAAACTTCTCAAGAACTAAAAATTACAACAATATTAAAAACTAAAAAGTTAAAACATTAGCCAACCAGACTTGTAACACGGTTAGAAAAATAATAAAAGTTTAATATGGCTATGTGGTGGTGTAATGTGGATAATAAAAGAAAAACACACGATAGGCTCAACGTGGCTAACTAGTGGATGTGTTCGGGTGAGGGAAAACAAAAATAAAAGGCTCACAAAATGATTTAATCCTAATGCCTCAATCATTTTTATGTAATATTTATGTTCATGATTTTGATGTGTATACCAAAAGTGTAACATGCATGATTTTCTCTATTTGTTTTTGTACAATAATAAATAATTCAATTCCATTCCTAGTGCAATACCTTATGTTCATTCTTGCAAACTTTGCAAATTAAAGGTTTCATCAATACAAATTCAAAATTTTAGATTCATACTTACACACACACACAAAAACACACACACACACACACATATATATATATATATATATAAAGGTATTATATATAAAACATATGTATATAAATATAATCATTTATAAACATACATATGTAAATATGTTATACATTAGAAATTATTAAGAAATTATAATGTATTAAGTTTTTAAGTAAAATAAATTTATATATATATTTAGTCTTGAACCTTTGGACAATTGGACTCCATTTTAAACCCCCACATTTTGTTTTTGGGCCCTTACACCTCAAATTGAACCCCATTCAAGGATTTTGACCCTTAAATCCGTCACTTTGACTTTCTGAAGTCAACAGGGATGATTTCTTGCAAATCAATCCTTAATCGATCAAATTTCCGGCATCAAGGGACTTACCATGTATGCGAGAATGTATCACGATCGATTTCCAACCCAATTAGCAAGCCAATCAAACGGATTTTGCGGTTGAATTCGAATTCAAACGCCTTTGACTATCCAGAATCAAACCGAACCAAATTCGGATTCAAATCATGAAATTAAACAGGTTTTAATGACGATTTTGGGGGTTTTAATCACGTTCAGACAATACACGCACGTTTACAAACTCAAATCAAGACCCAATTCATTGAGAATCAAACGAATTGATTTTGAAATCAATCCCTCAACCGTTTTCTTACAATTCCAAATCAATTGAGCGTTTGCAACGAAATTGGGCTATAAGAACCAGTCCCAAACCTTTGCAAACCCTTTTGCAAAATCCCTAAACACCCTCACCATCGGCATTTCGTCTTTGGATCACATACAAGCTCCAAGAACAGCCGAATCGGCACCTCTGTCGTTCTCGGCTGATACTCCATCAATTCAAGTAAGTCTTAGGCCTTCTGATTCGTTATTTTTTTGGTAAAAAATAACCCTTTGTCAATTCCTGATGACAGAGGGTATCAAACTCAAATCGATTTAGGGTTCATGACCAGTTCATGTGTATTGCTGATTTGGGGATTTTACATTGAATCTTTTAGCACATTTATAATTTTGGGTTTCTTGTTATACCTGCGAAACCACCTTGTCCGGCGGTAAGACACTTCTTCGCCGAATCAGGAGGCGTGGGTTCGAAACCCACCATCAGCGGCCCTTTTTGTTAATTTCTGATACAAGACCCGGCCCCCTTGCAAGTTCAAGCTTAATCAATTTCGAACTGGTTCATTATCAGTACCAGGCCCTTGGTTCAGTGGTTAAACTTCAGGCCTCTCACAACAGCCACTTGGGTTCGAGTCGGGTGGACTGTTTTCTTTTTTAAAAACCATTTTAACCCTCCAATTATTTTATAAAAATAATTCAATAAAACCTATTATCGCTATGACTGATTTGGTACAAAAATTAGCACAATTTTAAGGAGAAACAAATATCTAGCAATTAAGTTGTTTTAAAACTATAATTTAAAACACAAAAATCATTTAAAATTTAATTGTTATTTAAAAAAATAAATATATTTAAATTTACATATTTAGCTTATGAAATGAGATATGATTTTTATAAATCCATTATCATTTTTGTAAGGAATTTCATAAAACAAACTTTATAAAATCCATTTCTATAAATTATATATTTTTGGGTTAAGCCCTATTTAAACAAATGTAATTTTCCTAAATATATATTAATGTATATATTTACTCTTTCCATATTTTTTTTGAACGTACTATTTTAATAAAAAAAATAAATAAACAAAAACTTATTTATTTAAATTAGTTGTCTTTGTACATTAATAATCCATTTAGGGTTAAATTACATTTGGTATAATTTTTTAAATACAAATATATATTTACACCCCCCTTTCAATGGCACATTATAATAATAAATAAATAAAAAGAATTTGTTTATTATTTATCTATTTTAAACCCTAAGACAATTATTATTTTTATTAAATTCTTATATACATTAAATTATTACATTTTCTTTTATTAAACTTTTATTCAAATACAAACATCAACTTACATACATCCTTTACATGAAATAACACAACCCTTTGTACAAATCCACACTCATCAAAACCCGTTGAACCCTAGAACTTGCCTTAGACTTTGTGCATGTTATTAATTCAAGGTTATATAATTCAACTCTAGGTTAATCTTGTGATTTGCAAATCACTGGTGCTATCTGTTGCCCGTGCTATCTACAAACAACTTACAGGTGAGTTTTACATAGCCCCTTTTTACATTTTTGCAAATTTTGGGGTGAAACATGATGTTCATTGAAAACTACTTTGCATTTACATTATACAATTCTTCAATATGATTCTATGTGTTATTTGTGCTTTATGTTTGAATGCTATTAGTTAAGACTACATATTCATGACATACTAGTACAATCATTAACTCTTTACAAACCAATGGTAACATTGATAGATCTATTATGTCTGACAAACCCACCCAGGTAGGGTGATTGTTGTGGACATTACATCAGGATAACATTAAGTGTTATGCTCTACATTATGATAACATTGAGTGTTATGCCCTTCAGTCACAAGATTTGATTGTGCACTTAGTTTAACTATAGATTCTCCATAAATGAAATTTATACCATGTATCAATTGAATTGTATAAAAAAATTGAATTCTATTTGTGGTGTCAAAAACCTATGTATGCTCACCAACTATATATTAGTTGACCTCATTTTTATCATGTTTCAGGTATGAATAATTGAGTTGATCAAGTTTTCTTCACTTAAGTTTGAGGACCTAGTTAATTGAATAAAAGAAGTTTATTTATGTATTTCAAATTCTTGTATTGTTGGACCTTGTTGTTTGAGTTATGAAATGAAATTTGATGCTTTAATATATTACAATTTTAGTAAATCATGTGCTTATGAACAGTCTCCATGTCCCACTCCAACATATTCCACCGTTGGTTGGGGTGTGACAGATTGGTATCAGAGCCTTGGTTATAGGGAACAAGGTTATTAGACACCTTTGACCTAGACTATAACCTTAGGACACCCATCTTATGCCATGATCTATTTTATATGATACTTGGTACATGCTATGTGCTATGTTTACTACTTTTATTTGACAATCTATTTGATGCTCTATTTGTTAGAATACATGCTATCTATTTGATTCCATCCTAAGCTTTACTATACACTTATTCTATTCTAAAGACGTCATACACCCCTATTCTTACACACTGCGAATTATGTCACCATCATCAACTGTGAACAAAACTTATGTAACATCCCAAAAGTTACTATCACTAAATACAAGATTCAGGTTTGTGAGGGTTTAAAACGTAATTAGTGCATAGAGTAGGGGCAAAAAGGAAAATTATGTAGGAAACCTAAATCACCATTTCATGTTGTAGTCGCCACATGCTATTTGCGTATTCTTCTTCATCGGCTGCAACAAGAAACACCTCAATCACCTTCATCGATTAAACCTTAATCCGATCAACCCTAACCCGACCCGCACCCTAAGATCACTGCTCGGTTTACCTGGAGACGGCTAGTCGTGGACCGAAGCCACCTCAGGGACGTCACCGTCAAGCCAGAATCGCGTGAAAACTCAACGGGTATGGCTCGTCGGCGACAACAATAAGCATGGAGCTGCTGCCATAGCTCCGACAGTAGCTGAGAGCTCGTGTGTTGCTAGTTACAAGGGTGTTGGTGGATGACAGTAGTAGAGAGGAAGCTCACGGTGATTGCGCTGGCCTTACGGTGGTGGCGGAGACTATTAATAATGTTGGTTCTACATTGGTGGTAGTAGTGTGGTCGGATGAGCACGACGGTGATGGTGACTTGGGCTAATGATGGTTAGTGGTGGTTAAGATAGCATACATGAAGATGAAAGTGGTGGTGACATGGGTTGCTAGCGACGTGAAGGCGGTGCACAATGGTAACGGTAGTTTACGTGATGATGGTGGTGGTACGAACGTGGCGGTAGTGGTGGTATGAACCTGTTGGCGAGTGGGGGTGTCCTAAAAACGGTGGTTCTTGGTAGTTGATGGGGCTGATGGTGGTTAGAGGTGGCTGTTGGCGGCCTTAAGGTGGTCGTGGTAGACATAGTAGTTCACGGCGATACCGTGGTGTCCGGGATGACACATGTTTCATGGCGTGAGTATGGTGGAAGCATGAGGAGGTCCGATAGCAATAGGTTTCATCTCGTGGTAACCGGCACGTCGAGACAATTTTAGGGGTTTCGAATCATCCGATTCGGAGTCCGTTTGACCAAGTTATGAACATAGCAAAAAAGAAGCGGTTCGTGTCGGGTTTCGGGTACGATACGGGTTCGTATTTTAGACGCTGCGTTGTGGAGGTACATTCCTTATAACCCGAAAAAATAATTATTATTATTTTTGGTTCGGGTAATGAATACCGTGTTTGCGGATGTCGTGTAAAGGGTAAATATATATAAATATATATATATATATATATATATATATATATATATATATGATAAATAATAACCAGCAAAGATTAATTATTTGTGATAAATGTCATTTGATAGGCGTATAGAAAGATGGTTATCAATGCTAGTAGTTAAAGCTCGGTTGATTATGAATTATTGCTGATTGATTTGAGTTGGAAATAGACAATTAGAATTGTCGATTTTAGACCAAAAACAAACGGAGCTCTATCCGATTTTCATTAGAATTAAAGAAGTACATTTTACCTAGACGTCCTCATTACCGTTTGGGTTGATTGGGGAAAAGAACCAGTTCAGGCGAACTTAGCATGTTCGCCTGAAGCAAGGATGGCGAACTTAGCATGTTCGCCTAATGTAGAGGAGGCGAACTTATGGTAGCGAACTTACTAAGTTCGCTAGGTATGAATTAGGCGAACTTGGCCTATGATCGCCTGTATGTTCACTAGGGTTATAAAGGGCGAACTTAGGCTTAAGTTCCCCTAAAACAGAATGAGTAAACCGTTAGAGCCGGGATTGGGTCTGATGTGTATTTAACTAATCAAATCAGATTGAGAGTGACGTTGTTGGACCATTGTTTAGAACAACCATGACTAGCTTACTAGGTGAGTTCTAGAGCTCTTCCTTAAATGCTTTAAATTATATTTTGGGCTGGTGTGTATCCTTACGAAATGATGTTTACGAAACGATATTTACGAAATGATGTTTACGAAACGATGTTTACGAAATGATGTTTACGAAGATGATGTTTACGAAATGTTTTGCCAAATGAAGTTGATGAAAGGCTTACGATTGAAACACTTTTTAATAAAACGTACGAATGCTTTAACTAAAATGAGGTAAAGGTTTTTATGAAAGTCACGAAATGAACGAATCTGCCACGAGTTCCTTCGGGAACTGTGGTATGTATGCATGAATGGGCCTTACCTTTATAGGGACCTTTGTGGCTGGCCAACGGTTGTACAAATGGATGGGAATGGGGTGATGACGGTCACCAATGGGGGATTACCGGGATCCCTAATGAGGTACTGTTCTCTGCGAGCGAATAGTACTTAAGGTCTGGTATGTGCTATCCTTCGGGACGCCATGCTTGAAGGGAATTGACGGTTATGAATGGTTATTGTTGATACGTGTGCTCTATGAAGCGCCGTGCTTGAGGTCGGTGCTTGTGCTCTATGAAGTACTGTGCTGACTTATGCTTAATGATATGTTATTGCATGATTTACGTATGCTTTTGTTAAATAAATGAATGTTATGTTTTTGGCAACTGTTTATGGTTAATGTTTAATGTAAAGCTAGAACTCACCAGTGTAGGTGACTTTTAGTATATACATTCAGGTTAAGGACATGTATGGACGAGAGACGGTGATGCTTGGCAAGCGATGAAGAGTTACCCGGTCGACCTATGAAGTCTGGCATCCTGTTATGTTTTGATGACGTTATGTTATGATTAGACAATGTTACACTTCCGCTTGTTTGACAATGTTACTGTTATGTTTGAATGAAAGTTTTCCACTGCGTTATTTGATATTCTAGTTTAAGAACTGTTTGTATATGAGTAAATCCAACAATTGAGGCCTCCTGGGATTGGGGTCTTACAACTTAAACCCTTGGGCCTAATACCCGTTAATAAGAAACTAAAGGAGCCCCACTTACCCTCCAAAAAGAAGAAACCCACTGGAATATATGAACCACACCCTTGGGCCTCAAAGCCAAGTCCAAAATGATCCTCATCATGACCATGAGCCCAAACAATAGTGTTATTAGTACATGATGGCTGGAAGAGTGAGTGTAGACCCATAAGAGATTCTGACTATGGAAAGACTGGGTACTTAAGTGTGTCCTTTGTGTCCCACCCCTCTTTCTTAGGAATTCTCTTCGTGGGTACACTACTTATAAGTCAAGTGTTACTTCTAACGTACGATTATGAAAAATCGGTGTTATGACTAGTCAAACTCTGAATTCATGAAAACTTTTGTACCTGATATATAGTATTTTTATCACTTACAATCTCTTTCTTTTCTGCTAGACATGGACTCCTACTGTCCTCCATCCCCGGTATACTATCCCGAGATAGAGTCTGAACAGAAGAAGACATCGGATCACCAGACCATCAGTCACCAACACCCCCGGCTGCTAGATCAATGTTTGACATTAGAGCAGATTGGATTAGGAGTACTGGCCTGAGATTTTGAGCATCTGGATCACAACGATAAAGAAACCCTTATCAAGCACCTCATCTACACAACCAGCTACCATCCCCTATTAGAGACCCCTATCTAGCACTCTACCCATACCACCCAAACCCAGGAACAAGGCAAACCATGGCACCCACCAGTGCTATTGAAGTCCCAGCTGATGCCACTCACCAATATGTGAGGACCCCAGAGTTTATGAGGCAAGGGATGGAGCACGGGATAAGGCATGACCTGCTAGGTCAGAGAATAGATAGCCTTTTGGGTCAAGTGCGGTACCAGGAGGACCTGATTGCAAACCTAGGTACCCACGTTGACATGATGTAAGGAGACCGTGAAATATTTGACGCACGTACTGAGGTAGCCAGAGCTGAGGCCCGGTTTGCTATCTGAGTAACCATAGCGATGTTTATCTTGGTGCTCATCTGCTTCCTAGTTGAAAGCTACCTGAGACGTTAGCTGGATGTTTCTATTTCTTGTCTTTAAATTTCAGTTTGAAAACCGCTACTTAATGTTTGGAATAAGTATTCGACATTTCATCATTCAATGTTAAGTTTTATATTACAACTTAAATGCCTTTATTCGTGGAGTTAATTCCGTCATATTTTCATCAAGTTCACCCAAACATCATCTTTTATTCATTGCAACTTAGTACATGTACCTAAGCCCTCTTTGCAAAGTAATCATTTTATTATATAATTTAAACAACATTGTTATTTTGACCAAACAAAACATTTATCAAACCCTTAGTTTATAAATGTTATTTGGAATATAAATTTTCAACAAACCTTTTTACCTTGTAAGGAAATTTAATACGACTTGTCTTATAAAAAAAATATCTGAATAAATCATGACTTTTGGTTCGTTAAATTTAATTATTATTAAACCTTGGTTTAATTACTAAATAATTTAGCCATTTGAAACATTCTCTTTATGATGATTAAAATTAAATAAAAGGTTTTTATTTATTCATCCATTTATCTCGTTATCCAACTTATTATTTTCACTATTTTATTAATTTACAAGCAATAATAAATTACAATTACTTGTCTATTTACAAACAAAAAACACAAATCAGTTATTCGTAAGCACATCACTCTAAATACCTGCAAAACCTTCTCGTTATCTTGCACCTTCGGAAATATATGAATATACTAGGCACTTCAAGGAGATGAATCATTTCGCATAGGCGTTAACCATCCATATAAACCTCAAGAAGATTGAAAATTTAAAACCCAACTACCCACATTTTACATGAACGCCAAGCAACACGTTTGTCCACAACACTCGACCACCTAAAAAATCCGATAGTTTACGTTACTCATGAGATTCAATAACTTACATATGAGCATTCACATGATACGTTTATCACATGATACATAATACTAGATTTATCACATGATACATGAAACTTGTTTGTTTGCAATATACATAATACTAGGTTTATCACAATATACATAATACTAGATTTATCACATGATATAAGAAACTTGTTTGTTTACAATATACATAATAATAGGTTTATCACATGATACATAATATTAGATTTATCACATGATACATGAAACTTGTTTGTTCGTAATATACATAATACTAGGTTTATCACATGATACATAATACTAGATTTATCACATGATACATGAAACTTGTTTGTTTGCAATATACATAATACTAGGTTTATCACATGATACATAATACTAGATTTATCACATGATACATGAAACTTGTTTGTTTGCAATATACATAATACTAGATTTAGTACATGATACATAATACTAGATTGTTCACATTATACATGAAACTTATTGGCTTACAATATACATGATACTAAATTGTTAACATTATACGTGAAACTTATTTGTTTCCAATGTGCATGATACTAGATTAAACATTAAATTTGGATGTTTACATTATACAAGGAACTAGATTGGATACAATTGTTGCAATTGATGGATCACAAGGCATGATAATTCATTTTATCCATGAAAGTTGAAAGCTACAAACTTTCAAGCTACTTAGGGTTTGACGTATTCTTTTTCAAACATGAGGAAGCTGTAAAACTTTAAAACTACTCGGGGTTTGACGTATTCTTGTTCAAACACGAGGAAGCTATGAAACTCTAAGTTATGCCACATTACTACTATTTAGTTTTCTGATTGACCTTACTATCTAGGGGCACAGTTATTCATTAGCAACACATACGTGAAAACAATAGATATGAACTAAGTGATTTTGTGTCCTCTCTTAACCCGCACACAACGGAAGAATATATACGGACCATGCGATGATTCGAGTAATTACGGATGCACATGTATTTATAAAAGTCAGCACATGGAAAACATAGTGAATTCTGTCGTGTGTTGTGACATGAAACCTATCGTGATATATAGTAACGAAACTTATATGATATGATAAGGGCATGGCGGATACGGCACCGTTATTTCCTATATATAAGTGTTCCTATCATATTATCAGAAGTAGCATTGTTCGTGTCACGCAAAGTTTTTATGTCATTTTGACTTAGACCCATGGTTGTGGAATCTCTTATCCAGTGACACTTCTTGAATATATTATACTACATCCTAAACAGGTTTTGATCATCAAATTCTCATCGTTCTCATTTCAAATGATGCATTCCATCTTTGGAGTCCAAAATATTCTTTGACAATTTTCTCTTTAAACTAAATCCACTATCATCATTCATGCCTGACTTTGAGAAACAGACATGAATCTGGTCATCAATTATACTCCTCAAACCGACAGTCAAAGCTTGTTGAGAATCCACACCCACATCTCTTTACTATTTAGTAGCCTCAACTAGTTGAATTTTGGGACGAAATTCCCTAAACTTGGGGATACTGTAACATCTATGATTTTCTGTATTTGTTTTTGTACAATAATAAAGAATTAAATTCCATTCCTAGTGCAATACCTTATGTTCATGCTTGCAAACATTGCAAATTAAAGGTTTCATCAATACAAATTCAAAATTTTAGATTCACACCTACACAAAGATATATATATATATATATACATATACATATATATACTTATTAAGTAAATTAATTAAAAACATAAAGACCTCAATTTGGTATCTTTTTTTTTCCCACTCTTTTATATATAAAGGTATTATATATAAAACATATGTATATAAATATAATCATTTATAAACATACATATGTAAATATGTTATACATTAGAAATTATTAAGAAATTATAATGTATTAAGTTTTTAAGTAAAATAAATTTATATATATATATATGCATACATAATTATAAATGATTTTTAAACATTTAGTCTTGAACCTTTGGACAATTGGACTCCAATTTGAACCCCCACATTTTGTTTTTGGACCCTTGCACCTCAAATTAAATCCCATTCAAGGACTTTGACCCTTAAATCCGTCACTTTGACTTTATGAAGTCAAGAGGGACGATTTCTTGCAAATCAATCCTTAATCGATCAAACTTACGGTATCAAAGGACTTACAATGTATGCATGAACGTGTCACGATCGATTTCCAGCCCAGTTAGCAAGCCAATCAAGCGGATTTTACGGTTGAATTCGAATTCAAACGCGTTTGACTATCGAGAGTCAAACCGAACCAAATTCGGTTTCAAATCATGAAATTAAACGGGTTTTAATGGCCGCTAATCACGCTCAGACAATACTCCCACGTTTATAAACTTAAATCATGACCCAATTCATTGAGAATCAAACGAATTGTCTTAGAAATCAATCCCTCGACCGTTTTCTTACAATTCCGAATCAATTGAGCGTTTGCAACGAAATTGGGCTATAAGAACCAGTCCCTAACCTTCACAAACCATCGGCATTTCATCTTTGGATCACGTACAAGCTTCAAGAACAGCCGAATCTGCACCTTTGTCGTTCTCAGCCGATACTCCATCAATTCAAGTAAGTCTTAGTGCTTCTGACTCTTTATTTGGTGGCGAACAATAACCCTCTATCAATTCTTGATGAAAGAGGGTATCAAACTCAAATCGGTTTAGGGTTCATGACCAGTTCATGCGTATTGCTGATTTAGGGATTTTACTTTGATTCTTTTAGCGCATTTATAATTTTGGGTTTCTTGTTATACCAGCGAAACCACCTGGTCCGGTCGGTAAGACACTTCTCCGCCGAACCAGGTGGCGTGGGTTCGAAACCCACCATCAAAGGGCCCGTTTTGTTCATTTCTGATACAAGACCCGGCCCCCTTGCAAGTTCAAGCTTAATCAATTTTTTACCGGTTCATTATCAGTACCAGGCCCTTAGACCAGTGGTTAAACTCCTGGCCTCTCACAAACCCACCCGGGTTCGAGCCGGGTTGACTGTTTTCTTTTTTAAAAACAATTTTCACCCTCCAATTATTTTTTAAAAATAATTCTATAAAACCTATTATTGCTATGAGTGATTTGGTACAAAAATTAGCACAATTTTAAGGAGAAACAAATATCTAGCAATTAAATTGTTTTAAAACTATAATTTAAAACACAAAAATCATTTAAAATTTAATTGTTATTTAAAAAAAACAACAAATATTTAAATTTACCTATTTAGCTTATGAAATGAGATATGATTTTTATAAATTCAATATCATTTTTGTAAGGATTTTCATAAAACAAACATTGTAAAATCAATTTCTATTAATTGTATATTTTTGGGTTTAAGCCCTATTTAAACAAATGTAATTTTTCTAAATATATATTAATGTATATATTTACTTTTTCCATATTTTTTTGAACGTACTATTTTAATAAAAAAAATTGAATAAAATGAATTTGATTATTTAAATTAGTTATCAAGTCTAAAAAGCATGAAACATCCGGCACAATAAAATCCACAAAAAAAGAGTGCAACACAGTGTCTAAAGCTATCAAGTCTAAAAAATAACTCACGTAAATGGAAAGTAATGAGTGTAAGCAAAATGTTAACATGCAATTCATTTTTTTAGCCCACTAAAACTCATTGTTGTCACAAAAATTGGGTTTGTCTCGATGGAATTTTTATCTCGATTGCTTTTGAAAAAATCAAACCTCTAATATTTATTAAAAATGTGAATGCTAAACGGCTAAGTTTTATTCTATTTTTGTGTTTTTTTTTTAATTTTTACAAAATTGATTTTAATGCCAATAAAAATTATGAATCAAGATTTTACAAAAAAAAATGAAGTCATAAAATGCTAAGAGGAGAAACATCGTGTGAACAACTTCTCACCCTACACTTAGAATCATACATTGCCCTCAATGTACAACAAAAATAATGCAAAGTGAAGAATGAACACCTAACCACACACTTTAGAAATGTATATTGCCCTCAATGTACAACAAAAAACATGCAATGCAAAAGAGAATGCAGTGCAATGGAGTATGAAGGGAGAACGAAAACTTCCCTCATGCCTATCTCGGTCAAACTCAAACGGCCTACCCATAAAAATGGCGTTCCAAACAATGCCGCACATCCAAGATCTATTAAGACTAACAACATCAAACACAGATCAGTAACATCAAGCCAAAATATACATTAAAAGGAAAGATAAATATTCACATACAACAACAACAAATGTACATCAAAATAAAACAACCACAAACGCCGAAGCGTGATCAAAGAGCTTGTACATATGAAGTCAAGTACAACTCAACAAAAGATGGTCCCCAAAAGGCAATGAGAGGTACTACTCCCACTGCATACCCTTGAGATCGATGACTGTTGCACCACCTCCCTCTGCTCCACATGCATCTAGGACCAAATAGGAAAGAAGAAATCACGTTATTAGTTCCTAAATTACTTCTAGATTAATGAAAATCACACCAATTTGAAAACCCAATCAATCGACTCAAATCCCGCACATCAACCATTCGAATTTCAAATCCCTGAAACCTCATTCCAATCCAGTCGTAAACACGTTCTAATCACACTATAAATACCAATTTCAAAGGTGAGAATCAAAGTCACCACCAAAACCTCCAGCGGCATAATACCGTTCCTCCCCTGTTACGATTGGTCAAGGAGTCCAACCAAAGATTTGGTTTGGCTTCGCACTAGGTACGATTCCCTCTGTTTGTCTCCCACCTTCTATTAGATATCAAAATCTGATTTTGGGTTAGGGTTAAATGCTTCATGGTTTGGGTTTTTAAGGAAGAAGATGAAGGCTTTAAAAGGATTTAAATATATTGTTCTTCTCAATCGTTAATGCTCATACCATTTAAACATGGACTCACGGGTTCAAACCCGACGAAGCCCTATTTCTTTTTATTTTTTTTGTTTTAAATTTTTGGCACTCACAAACACACACACACACACACATATATATATATATATATATATACCTGGTTATATCTAAATTACTATGTTTTTGAATAAATGAATGTTATTACACCAAATTCTTTTAGAACTTCCGATCTACCATAATGTTATTTTATTTTAGTAAAAATATATATTTAACTTTTTATAAATATAAGGGAAGTACGAGTCATTTTTAAAAATATATTATTAACCTAAACGTTCATCTAGAACGACACAATCCTTTTCCTTGGAGCCGGTTAATGTTAATATCTAATCGTTAAGAGTATTTTATTAACTAGTTTTAGTCACCGTTGACATTGTCTTAATAATATAAATACTACATTAATATATTTTATATATATTTACAAATAATATATGTTGTTGACACCAAGTTTTATTTCACAAATAAAAATTATAAAACATCATTATTATAATAGAATTATAACTTTATTGAACTTGATATCAATAAAGTTCGTATATTTCTCGTTCATTCGTGCCAAAATCCTAGAGTCTCAATCGCTTTGTTCTTGTTTCCTCCTAGTTGCCCTTACACTAAATCTGTATAATTATTATTTAGGGCGTCTTTAAACCGGTTCACCCGTTCTCGCGACTAAGTTCAAGTTTAGATCATACCATATCGAGGTGAGTTTACATAGCCCTTTTTTCATTTTTACATACTTTGGGGTGAAACATGACTTTCATTGAAACTCTTTGCAATTACAACATATACAATTCTACATTATGACTATTTGTGTTTTTGTGTTTGAATGCTATGAGTTGAACTACATATACATGACACACTCGTACAATCATTAACTCAGTACAGGCCAACGGTAACATTGATAGATCTATTGTGTCTGACAAACCCACCCAGGTAGGGAGATTGTTACCGACACTACATCAGGATAACATGTGTTGTTATGCCCTACATTAAGATAACCTGCGGGTTATGCCCTTCGGTCACAATGTTTGATTGTACACCTAGTTTGACTATAGATTCTCCATAAAATGCCTTATTTACCATATGTCATATGAATTGTATTCAACACTTGAAAACTTCTTGGGATTCCAAAACCTATGTATGCTCACCAATTATTTATAGTTGACCCTCTCATTTTCAACATGTTTCAGGTGAAAATGTTTGAAGTATAAGTTTATCACATAGGAGCTTATTGACCAAGTGACAAAGAAAATTGGATTATTTGTTAGCATTGTTATTTGAAAAATGTATTTGTACTTTTAAATAAATTTATGCAATTTAGTTGATTATGAGCTTTTGAACAATCTACATATCCCGCCCTGACGTATTCCGCCATCGGTTGGAGTGTGACAGATTGGTATCAGAGCCATGGTTATAGGGAATTAGGTTATTAGACACCCATGACCTAGAATATAAATGTATGACACCCATCTTATGCCATGCTATATGTTATATGGTAATTGCCACATTGTTAAGTTCTACATGTTTAATACTTTGTGTGATTATCTTACATATTATTCTAAGTATTACATCGCATGATACAATACATGATAGTCTATGTACTACACTACTTGATAACTTATGTGCTTATAAACATTGCTATGTACATGCTACCTATTTGATTCCATTAAGTGTTATCCTAAGTTTTACCACACACTTATCTATACCTAAGTCTTTATACACCCTCATCCTTACACACTATGTCACCATCATCTTTTGTGAACAAAACTTAAACCCTTGGGCCTAATGCCCATTAATAAGAAACTAAGGAGCCCACTTACCCTCCAATGAGAGGAAGCCTGCTGGAGTAAATAAACCTCCCATTTGGGCCTCAAAGCCCAGCCCATATTGATTCTCATCATGACCATGAGCACAAACGATAGTGTTATTAGTACATGATGGCTGGAAGAGTGTGGGTAGACCCATGAGAGATTCTGGCTAAGGAAAGACCGGGTACTTAAGTGTGTCCCTTGTGACCCACCCCTCTTTCATGGGAATCCTCTTTATGGATAAACTACTTATAGGTCAAGTGTTACTTTTAAAATACTATTGTGAAGACTCAGTGTTATGACTCGTCAAACTCTAAATTCACGAACACTCCTATATTTAACACTTAGTACTCTTTACCGTTTATATTTTTTCCTCTTTTTTCTGCTAGACATGGACTCCTACTCACCTCCCTCCCCGGTATACTGTCCAGGAGCAGATTCTGAACAGGAAGAAGACATTGGATCACCAAACCAGCAGTCACCAACACCCCCCAGCTACTAGATCAATGTTTGACATCAGAGCAGATTGGATTAGGAACACTGGTCCGAGACTTCGAGCATCTAGATCACCTCCATCAAGGAACCCGTATCAAGCACCTCATCTACACAACCAGTTACCATCCCCTCTGAGAGACCCCTACCTAGCACCCGACCCATATCACTCTAACCCAAGGGCAAGGCAAACCATGGCACCCACTAGCACTATGGGAGTCCCATTTGATGCCATCCACCAATACGTGAGAACCTCAAAGTTTGTGAGACAAGGGATGGAGCACGGGATGAGACACGACCTACTAGCTTAGAGAATAGATAGCCTAGTGGATCAAGTGTGGTGCCAGGATGAGAAAATTGCAAGCCTGGAAGAAGACAAGGAAATACTTGAGGCACGCATGGAAGCAGCTAGAGCTGAGGCCAGATTTGCTATCCGAGTAACCATAGCGATGTTCGTCGTAGTGCTTATCTGCTTCCTAGTGGAATACTACCTGAGACGTTAGCAGGAGTCTTGTATTTCTTGTCTTTAAATTTTAGTTTAAGAACCATTTCCTAATGTTTGGAATAAATGTTCAACATTTCAGCATTTAATGATGAATTTTATATTACTACTCAAATGCTATTACTCATTGATTTGGCACAACGAGTGCGAAATACATCCGCCATATTTTCATCAGAATTCCCTAAATATCACATTTTCATTCAATACAATTTATCACATTTACCTAAAACCTTCTTTGTAAACAAATCATCTTATTGCTTGGGTTAAACAATATCATTATTTTACTTATCAAACCCTATGTTTGTAGAAATGATTGGGATATAAATTCTCAATAAACATTTCTACCTTGAAAGTGAGTTTTTAATACAAACTAATTTATGAAATAGTATTTTAATTAATTACAACATTTACTTTGTTAAATTGGTTATTACCAAATCCTGGCTAAATTACAACTACTTGTTTAGCAATTATAAAATCATAACTTAAGTTATTTAGTCACTATTTTCTCCTGAAATATTTTCTTATTATAAAATTAAATAAAAAGATTTTCATATAATCACCCATTTGGTTAGTTATTCAACTCATTGTTTTCACCATTTTATTTACTTACAAAGAAGAAGGAATTTCAAGTACTTATTTATTTATAAAACAAAATTAGTTATCCGTAAGCACATTTCTCTGAATATTTTCAGAACCTCCTCGTTATCTTGCACCTTCGGTAATGTATGAGTGTACTTGCCACTTCAAAGAGATGAATCATTTCGCGTAGACGTTAATCCTCCCTATAAACCTCAAATAGATCAAAAAAGCTAAAACCCAACTACCCACATTACACATGAACACCAAAAACAACACGCTTGTCCGCAACACTCGATCAACTACAAAATTCGTTAGTTTACGTCACTCATGAGATTCAATAACTTACGCATGAACTTTCACAAGATACACAATACTGGATTGATCACATAAAACTTAGTTGTTTGCAATATACATAATACCAAATTGAGTACATAAAACTTAGTCGATTCACAATACACGTGATATTAGATTTATTACATGAAACTTAGTTTTTCATGATACACATGATACTCAATTGTTTAAATTATACATGAAAACTTGTTTGTTTATAAAATACATAAATACTAAATTGTTCACCTTATACATAAAACCCATTTGTTTACTATATGCATAGTACTAAACTATTCACATTATATATGAAACCTATTTGCTTACAATGTGCATAACACTAGATCATACATGAAGCTTGAGTGTTTACCTTATACACGGAAGTAAATTGTTTACAAATGTTGCAATTGACCGATCACATTATACGCAAGGCATGATCATACACTTTATTCACTAAAGTTTAAAGTTATAACACTTTGAAGCCACTTGGGGTTTGACGTATTCTTGTTCAAACACGAGGAAGCTGTAACACTTTGAAACTACTCGGGGTTTGACGTATTCTTGTTCAAACAAAAGTAAGCTATGTAACTTTAGGTAATACTACATTATTACTCTTTAGTTTCCTGATTGACTTTACTATCTAGGGACACAGTTATTTATTAGCAGTTTATACGTGAAAACAATACACATGAACTAAGTAATTTAGTGCCCCCTCTTGACCCGCACACAACAGAAGGATCTATACGGAGCATGTGATTATTCAAGTAATTACGGGTGCACACGTAATTATAAAAATCAGTGATGCATGATATTATATGTATATATATATTAAATTAAATTAACCAAGTTTTAAATGTAGTAAAGGACTCACAACTAAATCACAAGCTCACGGCAAGTGTACCGGTTGCACGTAGTAAAGACAGTAAGCCCGAGTTATCGAACTGTGGACACAAAATGCGGCGGCCCTCGATACTGAACCTTTATTAACTCCTAACCAATGTAACACACAAGATGATTCTATTTAATACTTTTAGGACATGCAGTTTAGAATAAAGCAACTAAATACTGACTCGACTCAAAGACAGGCAAGACACTAAAGGTTACGGACATATAAACGAAACTAGAAAGATCAAACACACTAGAACTCAGACGAAGACCAAATATGGGACAAACACTACCTAGACCAGGAATCCTATTGACTGACTCAACTGCTTTCTGAACAACCGATTGTATGACTCCGATTCTAAAGATAGACTGCCTTGGGAATCACTAAAACATGTAGGATCTCCTCTCGGACTCACCTACACACCTCAAATATCCTAAGGGTCGGATTAAGCTCACCGCTAAGGAATTGGATTTCTTCTCGGACTCACCAAAACCCAGAATACCACATACTCAACAACGGTTTCACCTCTCGGTCTCAACCGTCCAATACTCAGAGACTATCCTAGACAGACCTAAGAGCAAGGAGTAAAATCCCAAAATACTGTTTATGACACGAAATTACAAGATGATAAAGACGACTCGGACAGCCCACTCTCGTGCAATTGCTACCCAAACCGACAAACCACAAGACAACCCGACAACTTATCTCCTCTTGGACTCAAGATTGGTAAAACACTGACTTTTATGACCACACAAACCTGCTACAACGATTGGCCTAATTGTCTAGATCACAAACACAAGGTAAATGACCCAGAAACCCGAAATCTCACCCAAAACACACAAAGTATTCAAGCAAAACCCCAAGAGCAACAAATTCATGCAAGATCAGAAGCAAATCAGTACTCAAACACATTCATAAGCAATAAATCAAGAATCTTTACACTGATATTCGTCATACGATCGATTAAAACTCGAAAACAATCAAAACATATCAATATTCATCCTAATCTTGGTAGATATGAGTTTAGCTACTCATAATACTGAGAAACAAGCCACAAAATACTGGAAACATGTTCAGAATTCGAAACAAAAATGTAAATAGAAGAAACCGAATGATGAAAACGCGAATTGCAAACCGAGTAGCAATCCCCACAAGCAATCCAAGTGATACTGAAGCTCCAAACTTGTCCTTGAAGTCTCTCTGGTCGTCCACAGCCGCAAACAATCCAACCCCAAGAATAATGGCCGCTCAAATCTTTAAGCAAAAGATGTGCCGGCTCATATTCTAACTCTCAGACCTGCCAATGAAATGTTTAAGTCATATGCTTGAGAATCAATCAAATCTCCACCCGAATGTGAAGACAAACACACAGATCAACAAGATCTTTCTGGGTTGTAATGTAAGGTTAGGTACGGATAAATGGTATAAAAGTGGCTAAGGTGAAACTAATTCGGGATTAGTCAAGCTAAGTACGAACAAACAAACATAACTAAACATTTGAGGATCTTTGATCCTCACACTTATTCTTTTGACTATCTTTTTTTTTTACATAAGCTATATTGTTGAAACACACACATATTAACTCGACTAACTAGAACCGGATTAATAACAAGGGTTAAAAATAAAAAGTTTAAAAGGCTCAAGGTGTAATATGTGGGTTAAACAAATGAACGGGATAAAGGTTCAAACTAGGTTCACTAAGGGATAATGTTCGGGTAGGGAAAACAAATGAAAAAGGGCTAAATACAAAGGGTTGAATCCTAATGCCTTAGATCATTTATGTATGCCGTCTAAACCTAGGGTCTCAAACTGTATCAAAATAATCAAGTTCTAATCCAAACAAATCATGCACGTAAACACACATCAAATGAAAAGCAGTGAATATAAATGAATATGAAAAGGCTCAAATCTCACTGAATGTGTGGAATCGGGTTACCGATACAAGTCATGTACAGTCAAAACCGTCTTGTCTGCTAAACTCTCCTAGGCATCCCAAATGATTTTATTACTGAAAAAAATGACTAGTTGAATACACTTAATCCTGAATACTTGGAGAATACCGCGCTAGGGAAACGCAACCCTACAACCGACCCGCTTAAAACTCTTGATTTACATTGCACAAAAACATGTCTTTTGTATGCCCTGGTAAAAGTATATTATGTGAAACACTCGGGACTTGCAAAACCAAACAACTCTCTTTTTTTTTTAAAGAAAGATACACCTAAGACTCAACAGTCTCCCATCCTCACACTTGAAAGACACATTGTCCTCAATATGAAACAAGAAACAACCAAAAATAAAAAGACAAAAATAAACAGGAAATGACTTAGCTGGTAGTGTATAGGCACTGAAATGTCCAGCGTTGTTCTTCCATTCGTGCACCGTATAGCATTTTGGTCGCAACTACACACTTCCTGTCGGGTTACCTTTACACAAAGATCAGATTAAGATCAACTCCGCCCGAATGGAGATTGAGTACGGACGGAGCGATCAATACCTACAAAATAAAACTCAAACCAACCCGCAACTTTAAACTGACTCATGTTACAGACTCAAGTTAAAATCAAAGACTCTAGGGACTGGGTAAGACTCAAGATAGAATGCCGGGGTACGTACCTGAAACGTGGGGAACACACCTGATATGTGGCAAGGTGGATCGTCGGTCATGAATGGCTCTGTGCTTCCCGTGGTAGTGGATAATGGTAGATGATATGATGATGATGAAAATAAGGAAAAAGGCAAGTCCAGGGAAGGTTCGCGTGTCACGAAGATTCAATGGACATTCCTCGCGTGTCACGAGGAAGTGGGTTTTTGGCCGGCCAAAATAATGCATACTCGCGTGTCGCGAAGATCCATTCTCCGGATTTCGCGTGCCGCGAAGGAGTGTTAATCACAGAAAGTTAATTCTGTAGAAGTATGTTTTCGTAACTATAGATTAAATTCTATTTATCGGTGTACTAGGCTAGTACGCAGGAGGGTGTTCCTGCGTACTTAGCTTGTTTACCACTTGGTCCTGCGTGCCTTGCGTACTTAGCAAGTACGCATGACCAATGCCCTGCGTACTTAGCCAAGTACGCAAGCAGTGTTCCTGCCCCTATAAATAGAAGACTTGTCTTCATTTGTAGGTGGAACTTCTGGAACAAGGTTGAGAGGTGTCTGGGTCGGGACGAGCTCTCCCAACCCATGGACCGTGAGTTTAGATGAAAGATGTGTGTTCCTTCGGTATGTAGTCTGTAATGTGGGATGACTTCTATGTTATGGATTATGTATGGTTTCATTATCTTTTGTTTATGTTCGTGTTTCTCTGTCTCGTTTCCTTCGTTCCCACACAAATCACAGAACATATCCGTGTATCTCCGTTGCACGACGAGGCTCCCGGGACCTTCAAATTCATATATTTTTTTTGCCCCCAAAACTTTTTTACCCCAATTTCGATAAAAACATGTCCCAATATAAAAACAACTGTAACAATACCTGGGATTGAATTCCTGATAATTTTCCCCACCGAATCACGCACGAATCCCTGCAAGACACGACACAGACAAACACAACACACCGAAAATATATGAGAAATACAACTCGGTTGCCTCCCGGAAGCGCTTGGTTTACCGAGTCCTCAGCCTCACTCATCCTCACACTTAGTTCTGTGGCGGGTCGAGGTGCACTGCCTCAACTGAGCATTCCGCAACCAGGCCAGTGATATAGTGCTTCAATCTATGCCCATTTACTTTGAACTTCGCTCCATCTTCTCCCTCTATCTCTATCGTCCCGTAAGAAAAAACCTGAATGACTGTGAACGGGCCCGAACATCGAGATCTCAACTTTCCCGGGAAAAGCATCAACCGGGAATTAAACAATAGCACTCGATCTCCTACCTCAAATTCTTTACTACCTTTTATGTGGCGATCATGCAGCTCCTTAGTCCTCAGCTTATAATTGTATGATCGCGTATACGCATGATCCCTCAGCTCCACTAACTCATGCAACTCGTACATCCGGTTCTCCCCCGCTTTGGGTTCGTCAAGATTGACAGTGCGGAGGGCCCAATATGCACGATGCTCTAACTCAGACGACAGATGACACGCTTTCCCATAAATCAACCTAAACGGTGTGGAGCCGATAGGTGTCCTGAATGCCGTACGGAAAGCCCAGAGTGCATCATCAAGCTTATTTGCCCAATCCTTCCTATTTGACCCAACCATTTTCTCCAGGATCCGCTTAATCCCGCGGTTGCTAACCTCTACCTGCCCACTAGTCTGTGGATGATAAGTCATTGGAAGTCGATGGGTGACCCCATATCTTTGCAAGGTTTTCTCCATCTGCGTATTGCATAAGTGGGTACCTCTATCGCTAATTAGTGCCTTTGGCACACCAAATCTAGCAAACAACTTCCTCAAGAACCTTACAACTACTCTCGCATCATTCGTGGGTAGAGCTTCGGCCTCCACCCACTTTGAAACGTAATCCACTACGACGAGTATGTACTTATTCCCTCGAGATGAAGGGAACGGTCCCATAAAGTCAACCCCTCAGACATCAAACACCTCAACAATCTGGATGGGGTTCTCTGGCATCTCATTCCTCGAAAAGACGTTCCTTGTCCTCTGGCATGCATCACATCTCTTAACAAATGCGTGAGCATCCTTAAATATCGTTGTCCAATAAAAACCTGAATCAAATACCCGCTTAGCTGTGTAGCTGGCCCCATTATGACCTCTAGTGGGACCCTCGTGACACTGCCTCAAAATGCTCTCGACCTCACTCTCGGCTACATATCTCGTAATCACCTGATCTGCTCCTACTCTGAACAGATGTCGATCCTCCCAAATGTAGTACCGAATATCCGCGAAGAATTTCTTCTTCTGCTGGTGAGTCATGCCCTTTATCAAGGTGCCATCAACAAGGTAGTTCTCAATGTCCGCGAACCAAGGGCAATCATACTCACTTTCATCAAACTCTCCAAAGGAAACTGATCATCAATCTTGACTCCTGTGTGTCCACTCTCAGTACCCTCTAATCGTGACAAGTGATCGGCTGCCACGTTTTCTGCCCCCTTCTTATCACTAATCTCTATATCAAACTCTTACAGCAACAGGATCCAATGAACAAGGCGGGGCTTAGCGTCATGCTTGCTGAAAAGATATCTCACCGCTGCATGGTCTATGTACACGATGGTTTTGGACATCACAAGATAGGACCTGAATTTATCGAATGCAAACACCACGGCCAACAACTCCTTCTCCGTGGTGGTGTAGTGCTCTTGAGCATCGTTCAAGGCCCGAATAGCATAGTAAATGGGATGGAAGTGTTTGTCCTTCCACTATCCTAAAACCGCCCCTAATGCAAAATCGCTCGCGTCGCACATAAACTCGAATGGAAGTGACCAATCCGGGGCTACCATGATGGGGGCATCAACCAACTTGCCCTTCAACAACTCAAATGCCCTCAAACACTCATCAGAAAACATGAAGGGCACATCCTTCTCCAACAACTGAGTCATCGGCCTTGCTATCTTAGAGAAATCACGAATGAATCGCCGGTTGAAGCCGGCGTTGCCAAGAAAACTCCTAATCACTCTCACACATATCGGCGGTATAAGTTTAGAGATCGTATCCACTTTAGCTCTATCCACCTTTGTGCCGACATGTGATATCATGTGCCCTAGCACTATGTCCTCTCTCACCATAAAGTGGCAGTTCTCCCAATTCAGCATCAGTGTTGTCTCCTCACATCGTGGCAACATTCTTTCTAAATTCCTCATGGAGTAGTCAAAAGAGCTCTAAAAAACCAAGAAATCATCCACAAAGACCACCTAAAAGTCTTGTACCAGTCATGAAATATAGCAATCATACAACGCTAGAAGGTAGCTCAAGCGTTGCATAGCTTGAAGGGCATGCGACGGTAAGCAAACGTACCATAGGGGCACGTGAAAGTGGTTTTCTCCTAGTTCTCGGGTGCAATAGGGACTTGGAAATAACCAGAGTAGCCATCGAGAAAGCAATAGAACTGTTGTCCCGCTAGACGCTCTAGCATCTGATCAATAAACGGAAGTGGGAAATGATCCTTCCTAGTCTCGTCGTTCAGCCTCCTGTAATCTATGCACACTCTCCAACCTGTAACTGTCCGTGTCGGAATCAGCTCATTCCTCTCATTCACCACAACTGTCATCCCCCCTTTCTTGGGGACAACCTACACTGGACTAACCCATGCAGAATCAGATATGGGTTAGATTAGCCTTGCATCTAACAACTTCAGCACCTCCTTCTTCACTACCTCCTGCATCTTGGGGTTCAGTCTCCGCTACCCTAGCACAACTGGCTTAAAATCATCCTCCATCAAAATCTTATGCGTGCAGAAGGAAGAGTTTATACCCTTGATGTCCATCAACTTCCACGCGATCGCATGCTTATGTGCCTTCAACACGCCAGTCAGGCTGTCCTTCTCATCTCCCGTCAAATCCACCGCAATAATCACTGGAAGCTTCCTCTCATCATCCTTGGAAAGCATACTCTAGATGTGACGGTAACTCTTTAAGCTCTAAGGAGGACGGTGGGCTCTCAACAGGAAGCCTCTCTACGGGCTCACTCCTCTCAATATCCTCAAATCCAGTGGGATCCTGGGCAGTATCACTCTCTAGAGGACTCGAACTCTCATCAAAGGCTGCTGTTGTCATCTCAATATCGCCATTCTCTCTAACCAGGATTTGCGTATTAGACGCATCTCTCCCACAGATATAGCGCAAGAACTCTGCCACATGTGACATGATCGACTCTATGAAGTACAATGTATCGTCCTGGTTGCTCGGATGCTTCATGGACTTATTCACGTCGAATGTCACCTTCTCATCATTCACACCAAGGGTCAGCTTCGCGCTAAAAACATCTATCATCGCGTTAGCGGTAGCTAGGAATGGACACCCTAAAATAAAAGGGACATGCTCGTCCTCGTCCGTATCCAATATGAAAAAGTCCACAGGGACCAACGTATTCTCAACAAAACCGTGCAGATACTTAACCGATCGGTCGGCAAGCTGAAGACTCATCCGCGTCGACTGCAGTTCTCCTAGGCCTAGCTTCTTAAAAACATAGTAGGGCATCAGGTTGAAGATAGCACCTAGGTCGGTAAGAGCGTCGCCGACAGATAACCCACCAATAACACAAGGGATAATGAAACTCCCTGGATCCTTCATCTTCTGTGGAAGGTTGAGTTCTATAACCGCAGAACACCGTTCATTCATCACCACGATGGAAAGTGCCTCAAGTTTAGTTTTGTTAGTCAATATGTCCTTGAGGTACTTTGCATACTTGGGCATACTAGACAGAGCCTCAACAAATGGGATGTTAATGTGTAGCTATCGTAGCATGCTGAGGAACTTCTGGTAGTGACCGTCCTCCTTCTCCTTTCTAAGCCTACCGTGATATGAAAGTGGGGGCTTATACTCACTCACAGGCGTCTCAGTCGCCTTCCTAGCGGTATCCTCTGGTTGTGCTGTAGTTGCTGTGATTCGCCTCTCTTGCACCTTGCAAAGATTTGCCTCCATCTCAATCTCCTCATCGACCGGTTCATCCTCATCATCCATCGGTCTCGGAGTCTCGGCACCTCGACCGCTCCTAGTAGTCACTGCCTTCGTGAACTGCCGTGAGTGACCGGGGTTCGCATCAGTATTACTAGGCAGACTACCCTCCTTCTTACTCTTCAGTAAATCAGCTATCTCTCCTACATGCGTCTCCACATTCTGCAACGCCACTCTTTGGCTTTGGGTCATCGTGTCATGCTCCTTAAACTTCGCAACATTCTCCTGCTGCCGCCTATCATCACGCTCCAGAAACTGAGTCATCATCTCCTCTAAGTGGTCCTTCTTCTCCCCGCTTCCCTAACATGAATTCAGGAATAAATTCTGGTTTGGGTTACCCCTCCAATTAGACCCAGAATTATTTCTCCATCCAAAACTACCGTATGAGCTGTTACGGTTTTGATTCCCTAAGTACTCAACCTGCTCCTGGGTCATCTGGCAATCAGCAATGTTATGCTCTCCCTTACAGATCTTGCAGCTCTTGTCCGACTTCACCTGCAAATCTTTCACTATCCTAGCTAATGCCTCTATCTACGCTGCCAAGGCTGTATTTGAATCAACATGCGTAACCCCTCTCTGTGAACTCTCAGAATGTGGGCTCTGGTAACTGGTCATAGCAATATCCTCGAAGAGGTCAAAGCACACATCAGGGGTCTTACTCGTCATCATGTTCCCCCTGCAACTGTATCTAGCTGTCCTCTACTAGCAATGGAACAGCCATTGTAAAACTTCTCGACCAAACACCAATCGCCTATACCATGACGCAGGCAATCATTACACAACCCTTTAAATCTCTCCCACGCGTCGTGAAAACTCTCCCCCTGCTGCGGCTTAAAAGCATGGATCAAACTCCTGTGGTGAGCATCCTTAGAAGGGGGGGGGGTAGTATTTAGCAAGAAATTTGCCCTTCATAGCAGCCCAAGTGGTGATGGCACCATTGGGTAAGGACTCAAGCCAAGTGGTGGCTTTATCTACTAAACTGAATGGGAATAGACGCAAGTTTTGCGTTCTCAGTGACTCCATTAAGGCGGAAAGTGTCACAGACCCTATTGAATCTAGTGAGATGGGAGTGTGGGTTCTCATGCGAGTTCCCACGGAATTGCACATTAGTGGCGATAGTGCTCATGAATTGAGATGGAAACTGCCACGAGTTAGCCTCTACAGTAGGCTGAGTGATGCTAGAACGCACGCCACCGTCGGTCGACTTGGTGTAATCAGAAACGGTCCTTCGTGCTGGTGGCTCGCCCATTTCTTCAGAAGATGTTTCAACGGTCTCTTCAACAAGTTTCTTTTGGAACAAATGTTCAGGATCGAGTAGAGCAGTAAACTCGGCAGATCCTGTGGAACGGGTGCGGCGAATATGTTGCACATACTGCAAAAAGAAAAATAAATGTATAAAATAAAGATAGTATGCTAACTAGGAAACAAAACAAAATAGATAAAATAGATGAGAAAATTAATAAAATACTAAAAAAATAAGTAGCACAAATAGTTAACAAATAGTTGTCAGACCCCCAAATCGGGTCGTTCTCGAAGTCGCCTAAAAGTGTCCCCGGCAACGGCGCCAAAAACTTGATTCGTGATATTACACACACACACACACATATATATATATATATTAAATTAATCAAGTTTTAAATGTAGAAAAGGACTCACAACTAAATCACAAGCTCACGGCAAGCGTACCGGTCGCGCATAGTAAAGACAGTAAACCCGAGTTATCGAACCGTGGACACAAAAGGCAACGGCCCTCTATACTGAACCTTTATTGACTCCTAACCGATGTAACACACAAGATGATTCTATTTAATAATTTTAGGACATGCAGTTTAGAATAAAGTAACTAAATACTGACTCGACTCAAAGACAAACAAGACACTAAAGGTTACAGACAAATATATATATATATATATATATATATATATATATATATATATTAAATGGGACAAACACTACCTAGAACCGGAATCCTATTGACTGACTCAACTGCTTTCCGAACAACCAACTGTATGACACAGGTTCTAAAGATAGAATGACTCGGGAATAACTAAAACATGTAGGATCTCCTCTCGGACTCACCTACACACCTCAACTATCCTAAGCGTCAGATTAAGCTCACCGGTAAGGAATCGGATTTCCTCTCGGACTCACCAAAACCTAGAAACCACGTACTCAACGGTTTTACCTCTCGGTCTCAACCATCCAATACTCAGAGACTATCCTACACAGACCTAAGAGCAAGGAGTAAACACCCAAAATACAGTTTATGACATAAAATTGCAAGATGATAAAGACGACTTGGACAACCCACTCTCGCGCAATTGCTACCCAAACCGACAAACCACAAGACAACCCGACAACCTATCTCCTCTCGGACTCAAGATTGGTAAAACACTGATTTTTATAACCACACAAACCTGCTTCAACGATTGGCCTAATCGTCTAGATCAAAAACACAAGGTAAATGACCTAGAAACCCGAAAGCTCACCCAAAACACACAAAGTATTCAAGCAAAACCCCAAGAGAAACAAATTCATGCAAGATCAGAAGCAAATCAGTACTCAAACACATTCCTAAGCAATAAATCAAAAATCTTTACACTGATATCCGTCATACGATCGATTAAAACTCGAAAACAATCAAAACATATCAATATTCATCCTAATCTAGGTAGCTATGAGTCTAAGTACTCATAATACTGAGAAACAAGCCACAAAATACTAGAAACATGTTCAGAATTCGAAACAAATGTAAATAGAAGAAACCGAATGGTGAAAACGTGAATTACAAATCGAATAGCAATCCCCACAAGCAATCCAAGTGATCCTTGTTAGGTCATAGTTTGTAATGACAAAAACTTTGTAATAGTTTAGATCTTATGACTTTATGTTTTTGTAATGTATTAATGTTCTAAGTGTTTTTATACAAGTTGCTAGAGGCGAACTTGTTATGTTCGCCTAGTCTAACAGAGGCGAACTTGTTAAGTTCGCTTAGTCTGTTAGATGCGAACTTGTTAAGTTCGCCTAATGCAGGTCAGTAGTCTATATATAGATGTTTACAGAGTCAGTTTTGTACACAGAAGAGAATAGATTGGAACAGAATCGATCAGAACTAGTCTGTAAACTCTATTGTGAATTGGAATACAAGCATGAAGTTTATTTACTTGATTGTCTCTATTGTCTTTTGTAAATGTAATCGTTGATTCGTTGGATTCCGCACTCCGAGTTAACGACACGTCTTATCACGAGAACGATCTGTAGAAGTGCCATGAGGACCGACAAGTGGTATCAGAGCTTTTGCTCTTGATTCTTGGTGATTCTAGACGGTTTTGCATGCAAATTGACAAGAAATTCATCATCTTTGATGTTGGGTATAGAAATGAGACTGATGCTGTCAATAGAAACTACAGTATCGAAACTAGTAGTTTCGATTCAACTTTTGTTCAATCGAAACTAGTAGTTTCGGTTGAACATTTGTTCAATCGAAACTAGTAGTTTCGGTTGAACATTTGTTCCATCGAAACTACCTAGTTTCGATGCCTGTTTTTCAGGCCTGTTTGGCAGGTGGCTTGGAAAACAAGGCACATGAGGCCTCGTATATATAGTAGAATACCCATTAGGAGTGAGTGTGTCTGTAGAGGGAATCACCACCCCAGGGGGAGCTCACCCTGGGGTGAGATAATTGTTAGTGTATGATCGAGCCTTTTAATTTTCATTTCAATCAAAGAATCATACGTTTTATGCTTTCAATTATCTGTTCTTTTCATTTTCATATGTTTCTGTCAGTGTTTGTGATTCCCGCACCCGTCTCTACCATTTCTAATTCGAGAGTGATACCGGATCCAGAGATTCCGCCTCTCGATCCGGACTGTTTGAAGATTTCTCCGCAGATTTGTGTTTTTTTTTTCGAATCTGCTCAGGACCTACAAGTGGTATCAGAGCCATGGTGGCTCTTATTGCTCTCGTATCTGCTCAAAATCAAGAAAAACCCGCCATTGAGACGTTAAACTTGAAGAAATCGATGTGTAGCATGTTCGTGACTGCTGTTCTACATTTCCACTTTCAAAATCTGAAGATGTAAGGCTTTTGAAGCATTTTTCAGATCTGGATTGGGGGTATCGAAGTAGCTAAAGGTTGAAGATGGTCAATCGAAACTATGTGGCGGCTGAACATTTTCTATCGAAACTACTGGTGTTGCCCTAAATCAGAAGTAGAAGACATCGAAACTAGGCTGTCGAAACTAGGCTGTCGAAACTAGAGGATATCGAAACTACTAGTTTCGATTGAAGAATCTCCTATCGAAACTACTAGTTTCGATTGAAGAATCTCTCTATCGAAACTTCTTGTTTCGATACTGCCTCTATCGAAACTAGCCTTGTTTCGACTGAAGTAGAGCCTATCGAAACTACAGGCAGAACTGTCCAAGTACTTTTCAAAAAAAAACAAAAAAAAAAAAAAAAAAAAAAGTTTTTTGAAAATTTTCTTGGATAAATTTTTTAACAGGATATTGCATAGAAGGAGGGGAGTTTTGGAAGAAAACTTGGAGACAGCCTTTTTCGGGTTTTCAAAAATTTCGTTTCTTCGGCAATATACATGATGTTCTGCCTGATTCAGCCGTAATTCCTTTGATTAAAGTTCAAGTTTGGGCAGCGGGTAACAAGTCAAGCATATTTGTCACAAACCGGGTCATTAGTTGTTGATTACATGGTGATTCGATCCCTTATCTTTTGCCTAGAAATAGGAGGGTCTACACTTCAGGGGGAGAATTACCACGAAAGACTTCAAATTATCAGCAGAGTTATGAAGATGCAAGACAAAGTGAGCCTTTGCTTGAAATTGACCTTTTTTTAGGGGGAGAGAAGGCAAAAGTTGATCAAGTGTTCGAGAATGTCAAGAATCTTTGTAGAAAGATGGTTATTTACTGCTTAATACTTGGGATTCAAACCTTTATCAATTGCCTACAAGATAGGAGGGTCTACACTTGAGGGGGAGAATCACAACGAAAGGCTTTGGATCATCAGTCATTCTATGAAGACGAAAGACAGAGTCGGACAAGATTTGATAGCATCAGTCTAGGGGGAGATTGTTGGGTATAGAAATGAGACTGATGCTGTCAATAGAAACTACAGTATCGAAACTAGTAGTTTCGATTCAACTTTTGTTCAATCGAAACTAGTAGTTTCGGTTGAACATTTGTTCAATCGAAACTAGTAGTTTCGGTTGAACATTTGTTCCATCGAAACTACCTAGTTTCGATGCCTGTTTTTCAGGCCTGTTTGGCAGGTGGCTTGGAAAACAAGGCACATGAGGCCTCCTATATATAGTAGAATACCCATTAGGAGTGAGTGTGTCTGTAGAGGGAATCACCACCCCAGGGGGAGCTCACCCTGGGGTGAGATAATTGTTAGTGTATGATCGAGCCTTTTAATTTTCATTTCAATCAAAGAATCATACGTTTTATGCTTTCAATTATCTGTTCTTTTCATTTTCATATGTTTCTGTCAGTGTTTTTGATTCCCGCACCCGTCTCTACCATTTCTAATTCGAGAGTGATACCGGATCCAGAGATTCCGCCTCTCGATCCGGACTGTTTGAAGATTTCTCCGCAGATTTGTGTTTTTTTTTCGAATCTGCTCAGGACCTACATTTGACATTTTCATTTCCATGGAGTTTTCAAGACTAATTTGGTTCAAATTTGGTGTTTTTGAAGAGGATTTTGAAGAAATTGATCCGACAGAAACGTTCTAATTGAGAAATTATACAATCCTACGGTTTGATTTTGACTAATTCCTTCAAAACAGTGAATTATGAAGATTTTTGGTGATTCCTGGTTCGCGGTCTCTGTTTGAACTGTTCTTGAGTTTGGATCTGCTGAAGCAAGCGAACTTACTGATTTCTTGTGCAGGCGAACTTGTCAAGTTCGCTTCTCACAGATTAAGCGAACTTATTTTTAGGCGAACTTAATCGGATTTTCAGGTTTCTGGTATAAGCGAACTTATTAAGTTCGCTTCATTTTAAGTTCGCTTAGGTATCACAGAAGCGAACTTATTATCTTCGCCTAAGGGTAGAGGGGGTTTCACACTTGGAAATTTTTTAGGAAAATGGCAAATATGGTTCAAGTAACGAATATGTTCAATTATGATAATGAGATAGGTACATCTCAAAAACCACCGAAGTTGTTGAATCTTGCTGATTATTCAAATTGGAAAAGATAGGTTTGATCAGTTAGTATCTTTCACCGACACCAGTCTCTGGATTCCTATTTTAGAAGGTTATACGCATCCGACTTATTCATGGATGGGACAGGATAATGTTCCAAAGCCGGTGTCTGCGTTAACAAATGAAGAAAAGGTGTTGTTTGATAGGGAAAAGAAAACGATGGCAAGTATTTCGATGTCCCTTCCGAAGGAAATATATCACAGTTTCAAACAATTCAAGTCTTCTCAACAACTGTGGGAAGCATTACAGAATAGATGTGAAGGCAGTTTGGATGTAAAGAAGAGTAGAAAAGAGCTACTGAAGAAGCAATTGTTGGTCTTCAAACATTTTCAAAATGAATCCTTGGATGATCTTGTACCAGATTTTATCATCTGCATAGTGAACTGTCGAGTGCGTCTGTGGTGTATGAAACTGAAGAAATTAATGATAAGTTCTTGGAGGCATTACCATCAAAATTTGATGTGTATACGGTTTTGATCAAAGAAAATATTAAGTACAAAACGATGTCTCTTGAAGAAGTTCTTGGGAAGATTCAGTCGCATGACCTGAATATGAAGAAGAAGGAGACTAACATGGAGCATATCCAGGATCCTTTAATGTATTTTGCCAAGACTACTGGTAAAACAGGTACAGGAGTTGCATTCTTTTATGGCGATGCTCAAGATTCTTCTAATGATCAGTGTTTTGGAGTTCCTATTCATTCTGGTCATTCTAGTCATTCTGGTTTTTCTGCGACAACAGCTTCTACATCTTCTGGATCTCATATAAATCAAAAGGTTGCTGATGATTATCTAGCTATGTTTTCATCATTCATGGCTTCGTATGAGAATTTTATTTGAGGAAAAATTCATGATCCTGAGGTTATTGAAGAAGATTTCAGACAGATTGACCCTGTTGATCTGGAAGAAATGAACATCCAATGGAATATGGCTATGTTAATGCGTAAAGCAAAGGATTTCTTGAAGAAAACTGGCAGAAAGTATATTGGGTCTAATTGTCGATCACGCATGGGATTTGATAAAGCAAAATTGTGTTGTTATAACTGTCAAGAGTATGGTCACTTTGCTAAAGAGTGTGTGAAGCAAAAGGTTGAGTTTGATTCTCAGAAGAAGCAGAATAATTTTCAGAATAATCGTCATCAATCACATGGTTCATCTGGAAATTCAAATCATGCATCTGCATCATCGGCATTGGTTGCACAAAATGATGAGAACTATGACTGGGGTATTCATCTGGAAGATTTAGTGGGTGCTGTAAGTCAAGCCTTTGTAGCAGAAATTCATTCTGAAAAATCAGAAGAGGTGGCTGATGATGATGAAGAGGTGGCTGATGATGATGGTACAAGTGAGAGTTCAAGTGATGGTGAAAGTGTGCAGGTTGTTGATGAAGAGGTAGAACAAGAGCAGAATATTGATTCTGATGTTGCATCAGGTGTTTTGCTGAAGCTGATATTGTTTTAACACAAAATGATTCGGATGGTGCTGATTCAGAGAATATTCCCATTGCCAAAGTTTTCATGGCAGACATGTCTGATCCGTCAAAGGTAAAAGACTCTGTTTGTCATATTTACTGTTCTAACTGCATTACTATTAAAGATAAATTGCAAAAGGTCATGGATGATAACACAAACTTGATTTGTGACATGAAATCGATGCATTCTGGTAATCAGAAACTGAAAGATAACGATAAATTGTGCATCGATAGAATTGAGTCTTTGAAAAGAGACTTAAATTCTCTAGGGTTGAAATATAAAGAACAAGCTTATCATCTGGATATGGCTTATGCTGAAATAGAAAAACGAACTGAAGTTATTGCTCAAAAGAATAAGGAAATTTCTGACAAAGAGTCTGAGGTGGTCAAACTTCATAGAAAGTTGGAAAATTTTACAAATTCTTTTGTTGTTTTGGATTATTTTAATTCAAATGCTGATCCTACTAAACGGGTTGCTGGGATTGGATTTGTTCCTCCAGCTTTTAGTGCAAATTACATGGTTGAACCTGAAATCATACATGAAGAGGAAATAGAGCCAAAAACAGTATTGAAAGTGAACTCGGTAACTGGTGAGGATATGGTGTATGAATCTGATTATGAGGATGAGGAATTTGATGAGAAAAAGGTGGAAGGTATTCCGAAAGGGGTGAAACTTGATGAACCAACTGTTGCAAAAGTTGTTACCCGTGATAGATGCATTCTGACTGAACCTAATGAGGTGAAAGTCGTTACCCCTAAGCTTTCCTTAATTTTACAGTCAAGTGGGTTTGTCGTTGCTGGTCATTAAAAGGTGCATTCATCAAAGGTGCCTACACAGGTGTATGTTCCAAAGAAGACAGTAAACGGTTCTAGAAAATCTTCTGAAGCTTATTCTTCTGATGGCTCCTCACATTTAAAGAATTCTTCTTACTTTAGAACTTATAAAGAAAGAAGAGTGTGTTTCCATTGTAACGAAGCTGGTCACATCCTGGTCAATTGTCCTTATAAGAACAAGGGCAAATTGAAGACTATTCCTTCACAACCAAAAGTGGTGAAGATTCTGAAAAGAACAGATGAGGGAAAGTCATCATTTAGTTTGGAGCAAAATATGTCCTGTCGATCTTTTGTTAAATCTTCTGGATTTAAACAGCAGGATAAATTGAACTCTAAATCATTTGTGTGTCAAGATAAACCTGAGATTCCTCATGTTGGAATTTCAAAGGATTCTCATTCTGAAGTAAAATTGTCTAGACCACAAAGGAGAAGACGAAACAGAAAATTGAAGAAAATTTTGGAAACATCTGAATCTGATAATAACATATCAAATAATTTTTTCAAAATATTCAAAAATTGTCTCCTTTGAAAAAGTCTGTTGGTAAAACTTCTATTCCAAAGGTTAATGATAACATTGATTGTGAATTACTAGAAGTTGTTTATTTTGATCAATCTGGACTACCCAAGACCACAATGGCTTGGGTTCCTACTTCTAACTGATTTTCTTTGTTTATGTAGGGACAACCAAAGAGGACTATCAACAATACATAGTATGTGGATAGTGGTTGCTCTTGACATATGACAGGGAATATTAGATTTCTTGAAGATGTTAAAAATATTGATGGAGGTTTTCTCGCTTTTGCGGGGAATAAAGGCGGGTACATAACTGGACAGGGAACTTTAAAGAATGATAAAGTCAAATTTGAGAAAGTAAATTACGTGGAGCAGCTTGAACATAATCTTTTGAGTGTATCACAAGTTTGTGACAAGAAGTTTTCATTCCATTTTAATGATGCTGAGTGTTATATCCTGAAACCTGGTTTTGTTATTCCTGACGAATGGATTCTCATGAAGGCCCCGAGGAGAAATGACACGTATGTCCTTGACATGAGTGTCGCTACTACAGCGGATTCAATTCCTACATGTATACTCTCTAAGGCGTCGGCATCGGATTCTATTTTGTGGCACAGGAAGCTAGCTCACATCAACTATCGAAAGATGAACTACATTGTTAAGAATGATCTGGTTCTTGGTATTCCGAAGATGAAATTCTCAGTTCCTGATAATTGTATTCCTTGCAAGAAGGGGAAACAACGGAAGAAATCACACCAATCTAAATCGAAGAATTCTATCGTAACTCCTTTGGAGCTGCTGCATATGGATTTGTTCGGTCCGATTAGTATCAGGGCATTGGTGGAAAATCGTATTGTTTGGTAGTAACGGATGATTTCTCTAGACTTTCATGGGTTAAGTTTCTTTCTTCTAAAGCTGAAACCACTGAGTTGGTACAATACTTAATCCTGGGTTTGGAGAATTTGTTCAATCTGAAGGTCAAAAGAATTAGGAGTGACAATGGCAGCGAATTTAAGAATAGCAAGATGGGCTTATTCTGTCTACAAAAATGGATTCATCATTAATTCAGTGCTGCGTGTCACGTTTTGAACAGGGTCTTGACCGGCAAGCGACACAACAAGGCTTGCTACGAGTTGCTGAATAATCGAAAGCCGAATCTGGATTATTTACTCCCTTTTGGTAATCCTTGCACCCTGTTGAAAGTTCGAGATGTCCCAACAAAATTCAGGGCTAAGGCTATTGAAGGGATTTTTCTGGGGTATGTTGCTAATTCTACTACCAAGAGGGTTTTTAACAAAGAGACGCGCCAAGTTGAAGAATGGTTCCATATTGACTGTTCAAGTTGGTCTTTACCACAAATGGCGATTGGACCAGATTGGGCCTTTGATTATGAATCCTTATTCAAGTCTTTTCATTTACCTTCTGATATTTCTCCTGATGAAGCTGCTGTTCTCTATGATTCATGTCAGGATGCACAGCACAATGGCTTTCTACCAAATACAGTTCCACATTCATCGGTTCCATCTACTTCCGCTCCCGATCCTAAAGTTGCTTCTTATTCGGGACTACAAGATTCAAAGAGTGAGGAAGATAATGTTGTTTTTCAAGATTCTTCTGCTGATCCTTTGTTGGGTGATGATTCATTACCTTCGACACAGAATTCAGGGGAGATTCCTACAAATTTAGACTCGGAAATTCCAATTAATCATGGTTTATCTTATCAATCTGATACAACTCGTGTTGAAGTGTTACAGGTTCCTGAGGTCGCTTCCATCAAGGAACTCAAAGATCATCCAGTGACAAATATAATCGGAAATTTGCAGGATGGAGTGAAAACACGTTCTCTTGTTGACAATACTTGTTTGTATATATGTATTAAAGATTCTGGTGTTCTTGATGATTGCTCACATTCATGTTTTATTTCTCAGGTCGAACCCAAAAATGTTGAAATGGCATTAAATGATAACAATTGGATAGAGGCTATGCAGGAATAACTTGCTCAGTTTGACAAACTTAAGGTTTGGAATCTTGTAGATCTTCCGAAGGGGGTATATCCGATTGGTACTAAATGGATGTTTAATGGTAATAAAGACGATCGAGGTGTCGTGGTAAGAAACAAGGCAAGATTAGTTGTCCAGGGCTTCAATCAACAAGAGGGAATTGATTACACCGAGGTTTATGCGCCTGTTGCGAAGCTTGAAGCGATACGGCTGTTTCTAGCTTTTTCTTCTTATAAAGGTTTTAAGGTGTTTCAATTGGATGTGAAAAGTGCGTTTTTATATGGAAAGGTCAAGGAGGAAGTTTATGTTTGCCAGCCGCCGGGGTTTGAAGATCCACTTAATCCGAATATGGTTTTCAAGCTTGATAAGGCCCTATATGGTCTTCATCAGGCTCCTCTAGCGTGGTATGAAACATTGTCCGCACATCTTTTGGCAAATGATTTTGTTCGTGGCAAGATTGACTCGACCTTATTCATAAAGAAATTAGGGGGAGATTACCTACTGGTGCAGATATATGTGGATGATATTATTTTTGGCTCAACAAATAAAGGGTTATGCAAAGATTTTGAGAGTGTAATGAAGTCGAAGTTTGAAATGTCTGCTATGGGAGAGTTATCATTTTTCTTAGGTTTACAAGTACATCAAAAGGAAGATGGTTTCTTTATTCATCAGTCCAAGTATGTCAAAGACATCTTGAGCCGGTTCAAGATGGAGGACTGTACCCCATATGATACTCCGATTCCGGTCAATCATAAGTTGAATTCAGACTCGGATGGAAAAGATGTGGATTGTCGACTTTACAGAGCAATGATTGGATCTCTCATGTACTTAACCGCTTCAAGGCCAGATATAATGTTCGATGTTTGCATCTGTTCCAGATTCCAGGCAAAACCAAAAGAATCTCACTTAATGGCTATAAAAATAATCTTTCGTTATTTGAAAGGAAAACAAAGATTGGAACTGTGGTATCCACATGGTTCTAACTTTGATTTCATTGCTTATACTGATTCTAATTTTGGTGGTTGTTGTTTGGACAGGAAATCTACAACAGGTGGTTGCCAGTTCTTGGGTAATCGACTTGTATCCTGGCAATGCAAAAAGTAAACCACATTCTCCATTTCTACATGCGAAGCAGAATACATCGCTGCTGCAAGTTGTTGTTCACAGATCCTGTGGATATAAAAACAATTAAGAGATTATGGTTTGAATTTCACAGGAACCCCTATGCTTATTGATAATAATGCTACAATGTCTATAACTAATAATCCTGTTTAGCACAGTAAAACAAAGCACATTGAGATTAGATATCATTTCATTCGTTATTGTGCAGAGAAAATGTTGATTGAGCTGGTAAAGATTCACACTGATGATAATTTTGCTTATTTGTTTACCAAGGCATTTGATCGTACCAGGTTTGAATTTCTAATCAAAATGATAGGTATGATCAATCCTGAATAAAAGTTTTTAAAAATCAGATTTTCATGGAAAATTTTGTTTTTAATTTCTTTTATTGCTTTATTACATTTCTGCATTTTAAATTTTCAGTCAAAAAGTTCTTGATTTATAAAAAGTCAAAACAAATTGAAAAATATAAAATTTGACATCATTTGAGGTTAGAGAAGAAATGATAGTACATCAGTGATTAGTTCATTTCACACGACCTTAGTAGACCTTTGATATATGATTGAGTAAACTGAGTTGATTTGATCTAAATTTCAAAGTCTGTATAAATGAGAAATGATAGTGTTATGCATGGTCTAATCTTGATAATCTGTTTTCAAATTTGTATATGAGTTTTGAAACTTGAATTGTCAAAAGATAAAAGCGTTTTGAAACTAATAGTAGTGTGAAAATTAAATATGATATGATTACATATGTGATTTGAATCCATTGTATGCCTGGGTGTGTGTGTAAAAGATCGTTATCAGATAAAGAATATATGGTTTTAAAGAATTTCATGAGACCAATATCGAATTATATCTTTAGCACAAATCTATTTCAGTTCACATTACTACCCATGCCCCGAAAAACATGCAATGTTTTGTTGAACTAAGATATGCTTTCAAAATCTGTTAAAACATATATTCGCCCTTGGATCAGTTAGATACATCATCTAGTCTGACTCCATTGAATCTTGTCCAGATAATAGTTGGATCTTCATACCTGAATCTGTTGATTCTCATTATACAGCCAATTCATTAGAATCTTCTGATTCTGAATCATCATGATTCTTATATCCTTTGGGATCTGCTTCTATTCTTGTGCTAAATGAGATAATTTCATCTTGGAAATTGATCTAATCTTAAAACAAACTGTATGTGTCTTGAAGATAGTGCAAATTATGTTTCTGTTTGGCATATATGTGGGGTACACGATGTTTTTCATCAAAATGGTACTAAATCACATGAATTTGGAGAATAAACGCTTATAGTTTCAAATCATATAATATTGACAAATTTAAGAATTCATGCTTTATATTTCAAATTCGGTATAAATAACAGAGCATTTCATAACCTGATCTTATTTACTTTGAAATTTATCACGTATCATTTCAAATATTATTCAAATTGAATGATTTATAAATACTGAAAAAAGATACATAGAGTACAAGATGAGTTGGATTGTTTCATATTTTAGGATACCCTTGGTTATTGCTAAAATGTGTGATGAATTACTCAAATACTGATATGATCTTCTTACTCATGATGTTCATTCAAAAATATGTGATTTCAGTTTATACAGATAAAAATTCAAAAATATGTGTTTCCGTTTGTACAGATAAAAATATGTGTTTCCATTTGTATAGATAAAATTCAAAAATATTTTGTTTTTTATTTTCCATGAAAATTTTAATCTTTTATTAAATTGTTCGGGATTGGATCAAATACATGCTGCTGACGGAAGTTCAAGACGTGACGGATTGAAAGTTGGTAAAAAATTTGTTCAAGGCAAATGTTGAAGACATTAAGTTCGCCTCCTTTTGGTGAAGCGAACTTAATATGTTCGCTTGACATAGGTGAAGCGAACTTATTATGTTCGCCTAGGGCTTGTTAAGCTAACTTAACAAGTTCGCCTAATCAAGCGAACTTAATCTGAATAACGGTTTATCCAGGCGAACTTATCTATTTCATCGTCTTCCCAGTTTAAAGCGAACTTGTTCAAAATTTTTTCAAATTTCAAATTCAGTGGTTGTTGAGTTGTTAATCGGTTCATTCTAAATCGAAATTGGATTGCGAATCTAACCAAGGTAATTTCATCGATTTTGTCTGTTAAATTGAGAGAAAATCAAGGTTTTTGTTCCGGTTTTTCATCCGTGATGGGTTGCCCTAAAATTGATGCTTATCCCGACTTAAATCTTGAATTTGTTCATTGCTACTGATTTAGTGGTGCTAGTCGACGGGTTTACAATGGCTATTTCAAGATTTTATCACAAATTGAAAGTTTTTGATTTCTGGTTTGAAGTTGAAACGACACAGTTCAGGCAAAATTGTTCAAGCGAACTTAAGTTCGCCTCTTGAAACACTAAGCGAACTTATTAAGTTCGCCTAGGGGTCAGAGGAGTTTTGGACTTGTGAAAATTTTTTGTGTTTGAATTTTTAAATTTTTTTTTGTGTTTTGTTATTTGTCTAATATGTGTTTGTTGTCCAAATATTTTTCAGATGGCTCGTCGTGTCGAATACAAGCACAATCAGGTGGCATTGTTAGATCCTAACATGTCAGAGGCCATACACTTTCAAGGGATTATAGGATTTTTGAATCGCTCACGACTACGTGTTGCCTAATCTGCTGATCCATACATCAGTCTGGTGTATATTCAACAGTTTTGGGACACCGTACATTCAGATACTGACGTAGAACCTCACGTTCTTCGTGCCACTGTTAACAATACTAAGATTGCTATATCTGAAGACACTATTCGTGCTGCTCTTGCATTAGGTGGTGCTGCTGAAGATCCTATATCATATCCTAATACTTTGATCATGGGATGCTTTCAAAGAATGGGTTACCGTGGACGCCCTAATGATACACAGGCACGTAAAGGTGGTTTGGTGGGAGAATGGAGATACTTCATGCATGTGATTATTCAGTGTCTCTCTCCTCGTAAAGCTGGTACTGATGGGTTAAAAACTGCTTTATAAGCTGCAATGGTAGCTTTGACGTTGAACAAACGTTTTAATTTTGCAAAATATATCTATCGGGAGATGGTTATGCAAATTACACCGGCTGAAGGTCAAGGATTTTTTATGTATCCTAGGTTTATCCAGATGATTCTAAATCATATTCATCCTGATCTTCCACAACATCCGATAAGATTAACTTTGACGCCGATGTCTAAGCGTATTTTACGGATTGCACTAAAGTGAAACAACAGAATCAAGCATTGATTCCAGTAAATGCTCCATTGATTGGTCACTTAATCAATCCTGATTAGGTTGAACCACCAAATGATAACTGGTTTCATCCTAATGAGTTAGCTTAAGTTCAAGGTCAAAATGTTCAACAACCACAACAACAACAACCTATTCCACAATTACAAGTTCAACAACAACAAGTTCCCGTACAACAACAAATTCCTATTCCAGAACAAGTTCTAATTCCACAAGCTCAGGTTGATATACCTGTCAATAAGCCTGTTCTAGAAGAGGTCGTTCATGAACATGAACAAGATCTAGGAATGAATATGGATGACTTTGTTGATCACGCTGTTAACTCGCCCATTCATGAAGTTGAAGGGAATGTGGTGACAGAGAATGAGTCGAGTTCTAGAACAAGTGATACAATCTTACCTATTTCTGAAGATACCGATTCTAATGAGTCTAGAGACTTTTCTTCAAATCATTATGAACGTTTGGCTCGTATACCTTTGGCTAATGCTGGCAAACGCCTTAAATCTACAGCCAAAAGACAACGACGAAATTCTGTTCGGGATCCTCCTTCCGGATCAGTACATGGAAAGAGAACATTAGTGGATGAGAGTTCGGATAGTGATTTTAATCCGGATCCTAAAGCTCCAAAGCTTATGGCTGCTTCAATTGCTGCTGCCCAATCTTCACAAGGTGTGGAGGATGCTACTTTTGTTGCTTCCTTGATTGTCACACCTCCAAGCTCTAAAGAACAATCTACTGTTCTCACTCCTGTTCCTCCAGTGATTCCTACTCCCAGTACTTCTGTTCCTCAATCGTCAGCTGGTCCGTGTAAGCCTTTTGATTCTGAAAGGATTACTTTCTTTGAATCGCAAGTGCTTGCCTTACAAACTCAGGTGGATACTCTTGTATCTAATGATACTCAACAACAGCTGGTGATTCAGACTACACAAATTGCTGCTATGCAGGCATTAGTATCCAAGCTTGTTGAGCGTCTTGACGCTCATGGGGAGTTAAGGATACGTGATGCATGTCACATTGAGTCTATTTAAAGACATGATGATGAAGACAATGATCCTTCGGGTAATATTGAGGGTGATCGTCAATACGCTGACGTTGATCCTATTTCTAAAGTTCAGGGGGAGTCGACATCACAATCAATTGATGGAAACAAAGATACTTCTGGAGTTAATGATGAAGATATATTATTATTGGAGTTCTTTGTTGAGTCTGAGGAGGAAGACGCTGAAAAGATAGCATGTCTTGATGACATAGATGAATTATTCAATGACATAGAAGATGATGTGTCAGATACTGAAATAGAAGAAGTGGAGATAGAGATTGAGAAAAGTCAAGATAAAGTGATTTATGAAGGCTGTGATGGTCTTAATGTCCCTTATAACTTCATCCAAGATGATGTTATTCCTGAGTTTAATTATGAAGGAGCAACAGATTCTATGGACTCAGTTGAAGACATCACACTGCCTGAAGATACTGCTGATTCTAAGATTGATACTGATGAAGAAAATATTCAATCCAATACCGATGCTAAAGCTAATGCTACTCACACTGAGTCTCCAAAGATGAATGAAGAACCTGTGATGTACAGAAATACAGGTATGACCAGAGAACAGTGGAGAGAAGTTGTAAATAGCTGGATGAAGGTGCTACCCAAGTCTCAAGCACAACCTGCTCAGAAAGAAAACTATGTGAATAAAGAGAGGTGTGTAGGAAGAATTATAAGTTGGTTTTATGACAATGACAAAAAACTATTTGCTATTAAAATATATGTTGGTGTTCAGTACTTAAAGCAGAGGATCAAGTATTTTAATACCTTGCCAAGGTGTGAAATGAATGGTCTATCTTCAAAGCCACTTATTAATATATCCAAGATTGGTTTAGCTGATGTGATTGCAATTCTAATCAAGAGAGAAGGTGGTTCGGGAAAGTATGGAAGGCTAAAGCCTCAAAGAGGAAAGAGAGTGAAGAACATAGATCACAAGACTGGGAAAGTGACCTGGAAGTACAAATTCAGACCAGTACGTGCTGTTCACAGGATACCATTGAAGAAGATTCCTCAAGATTTCCTTGGGAATATGAAATGGTGGTATGTCGATGTTAATACTGGTGAAGCAATGATTGAAGACAAAGAGAATAAGGTCATTGTATGTTTCTATGATGCAATGAATCTTATCAATTTTTCAAAGAAAGATCAGAGAACACTGAGAAAGAATGAAATCATGTTCACTGATGAATGAAAAGAACAAGGTTTGCAGTACAAACGAGTGCTGGAGATATGTAGAAGATATGGAGTGCATGCAGGAAGCAGATTGCCAGATAATTGGAAGAGCTCATCATGAAGACAGAAGACTGAAGATCAAGCTATTGTCAAGGGGGAGTCTGTTAGGACATAGTTTGTAATGACAAAAGCTTTGTAATAGTTTAGATCTTATGTCTTTATGTTTTTGTAATGTATTAATGTTCAAAGTGTTTTTATACATGTTGCTAGAGGCGAACTTGTTAAGTTCGCCTAGTCTAACAAAGGCGAACTTGTTAGGTTCGCTTAGTCTGTTAGAGGCGAACTTGTTAAGTTCGCCTAATGCAGGTCAGTAGTCTATATATAGATGTTTACAGAGTTAGTTTTGTACACAGAAGAGAATAGATTGGAACAGAATCGATCAGAACTAGTCTGTAAACTCTATTGTGAATTGGAATACAAGCATGAAGTTTATTTACTTGATTGTCTCTATTGTCTTTTGTACATGTAATCGTTGATTCGTTGGATTCAGAACTCCGAGTTAACGACACGTCTTATCACGAAAACGATCTGTAGAAGTGCCATGAGGACCTACAATCCTGAAGCTCCGAACTTGTCCTTGAAGTCTCTCTGGTCGTCCATAGCTGCAAACAATCCAACCCCAAGAATAATGGCCGCTCAAGTCTTTAAATAATGGAAAACTAGGGTTTTGCGGCTTTTTGGCCCTTCGCGTGTCGTGAAACAATCTACCCGGCCCTTTGCGTGTCGCGAAGGCCAATTTAGTCGGGCCCGGTTCTGGAGATCTTCGCGTGTCGTGAACTTCTAGAGCTCCCTCTTCGCGTGTCGCGAATAGTATAATTTCCAACTTTTTTTATTTTGTCTCTCTCCGGCTCCGTTTCTCAATATAATTCTTTGGTTTATCATGTAAACCAGCAAATTCAACAATAATTTCATTAAGTACCAATTTCTTTAGATCTTTGCTAATAAAACCGGGTAAAACGGGTCAAAAACAACTCCATAAACATATGTGTTTTAGAACACATCAATCGGCGCATGGAAAACATAGTGAATTCTGTCATGTGTAATGACCTAAAACCTGTCGTGATATAGCAACGAAACTAATGTGATATGACAAGGGCATGGTGGATACGCCGATGGTAATTCCTATATATAAGTGCTCTATCATATTATCAGAAGTAGCGTTGTTTGTGTCACGTGAAATTTTGACCTAGGCCAATGTTTGTGAAAACTTGTATCCAGTGACATTTCTTGAACATATTAGACTATATTTTAAACAAGTTTTGATCATCAAATTCTAATCGTTCTCATTTCAAGGGATGCATTTCATCTTTGGAGTCCAAAATAGTCATTGACAGTTTTCTCCTTAATTCTCTTAAACTGAATCCACTATCATCATTCATGCCTGACTTTGAGAAATAGACCTGAATCTTGTTATCGATCATACTCCTCAACCCAACTTTCAAGGTACATTGAGAATCTAAATGTGGCCCTGAGTTTACTTGGAGCGTGAGGACCAAATGAAGCTTAAGTACCCGCGTTCCTTTCCTAATTCAGTTGCCTCCATCAGTTGAATTTCGGGACGAAATTCCCTTTACTTGGGGATACTGTAACATCCGTGATTTTTACATGTAATATTTTATTTCAATTATAACATTTGTGACCACCATCGTATTCTAATCTCGTTATAACATACTTGTACTTTACCTCATGCCATTTCGATCTAGAGTTTTGAAATCTTTCTTTAATTTTAATTATATATATATATATATATATATTTATATCATATATATATATGTATATTTTTGCTATACGAGATAAATTAATTATGAAACTCTTAAGTTTTATAAAATGAGAGTTTATTTTTATAAAAGAAAAATAATATTAATGAAATAACCAACATATAGATTTTATTAAAAAAATAATAATAATAAGCCTTGAACCTTATCTTTTGCATTTGCACCTCCTCTTTTATGCTTGAACCCCATTGTGAACCCTCCCATCTCATATATTGAAACCTGGACAAAATCAAACGTATTTTGACTTTGAAAAAGTCAAAACGCGTCTAATCCTCTCTAATTCCGCAAAATCACTGATTCTAACCTTTCCAAACCTGTCCTAAACCAGTTTGCGACCAAATAGGAACCAAGAAATCACGTTATTGGTTCCTAAATTACTTCTAGATTAATGAAAATCACACCAATTTGAAAACCCATTCAATCGACTCAAATCCCGCACATCAAGCTTTCGAATTTCAAATCCCTGAAACCTTGTTCCAATCCAGTCGTAAACACGTTCTAATCACACTATAAATACCAATTTCAATGGTGAGAATCAAAGTCACCACCGAAAACCCTAGCGGCGCAATACCGTTCCTCCCCGGTTACGATTGGTCAAGGAGTCCAGCCAAATATTTGGTTTGGCTTCGCAATAGGTACGATTCCCTCTGTTTGTCGCCCACCTTCTGTTAGATATCAAAATCTGATTTTGGGTTATGGTTAAATGGTTCACGGTTTGGGTTTTTAAGGAAGAAGATGAAGGCTTAAAAAGGATTTAAATATATATTGTCTTCTGAATCCTTAACAAAAAGAAATTCAGCTCAATTGGTTAATGCTCATACCATTTAAACATGGACTCACGGGTTCAAACCCGGCGGAGCCCTGTTTCTTTTTCTTTTTTTTTGTTTTAAATTTTTGGCATTCACAAACACACACACACACATATACATATATATATATATATATATATATAAACACCTGGTTATATCTAAATTACTATGTTTTTGAACAAATGAATGTTATTACACCAAATTCTTTTAGAACTTCCAATCTACCATAATGTTTTTGAATGCTATGAGTTGAACTACATATACAAGACACACTCGTACAATCATTAACTCAGTACAAGCCAACGGTAACATTGATAGATCTATTGTGTCTGACAAACCCACCTACCGACACTATATCAGGATAACATGTGTTGTTATGCCCTATATTAGGATAACATGCGGGTCATGTCCTTCAGTCACAAGGTTTGATTGTACACCTAGTTTGACTATAGATTCTCCATAAAATGCCTTATTTACCACATGTCATATGAATTGTATTCAACACTTGAAAACTTCTTGGGATTCCTAAACCTATGTATGCTAACCAACTATGTGTAGTTGAACATCTCATTTTCAACATGTTTCAGGTGGAAATGTTTGAAGTACAAGTTTATCACATAGGAGCTTTTGGACCTAGTGACAAAGAAAATTGGATTATTTTTTAGCATTGTTATTTGAAAATGTAATTGTACTTTTAAATCAATTTAATAAATTTATGCAATTTAGTTGATCATGAGCTTTTGAACAGTATACATGTCCTGCCCCGATGTATTCCACTGTCGGTTGGGGTGGGACAGGAGGTGGTGGAGGTCGTGGAATGATCGGGTCGGGCTCTACATGCTTGGGCTCAACATGCTGGGGGTCAATGTGCTCCTGCTCCTGCCCCAACTAGGCCATATGAACCTGGTGAGTGGTGGCAATGGTCTGCGCCTCGGCCTGAACAATATCGGGGTCGGGGCCTGGTCGATCTAGATCCCATACTCGCCCCTATGTATCAATTAACCTCATACCTCCCGGTTCTCGACGAGCTACATGCATATTTCTCTAGGTCTGCATGGTCATTACTATAGTATCGGCCACCTGAGTCAAATCCGCGATCAACTCTTCTGTCAACAAGTGGTAATGCTTGGCGATCTTGGTCACAAACTAACCGCTACAGATGGCATTAGGCACATCTCTCCCAGAACTATTCACCAAGTACCCCACAATAGAGTGCGCAAGGTTGCAATTACGCGGGCGTACAAGGCAATAGAGATAGAACAACTCCAGCAGATTCACAACCGTCTCCCCTGACCTCGCGCAGAGATGGAATAAACAATACAAGGATGTAAAACATGGTGTAATGGATCACGAAGGCTCGAGGACTTGGTCAAACTCGGGTCATACGTACCAAAGCCAAACTTCTGCCAAAACTGGTCTTTGTCCAGCTCGGTCAGGAACTCAGTAATCCTATTAGTAAACAACTCGGTCTGAATCTCGTCCATCGTATACAAACCAACCAATCTCCCAAATCTAGCCACATACATCACACGCCATTCCCCGCCTAATCTAAATCTGTCCATCTCAGTCTGCTCCATATCCTCTCACGGGTATAAGAACTCATAGGTGGAAAGGTAGTCCCTCACAAGCTCCACATACTGAACGATGTACAATCTAAAAAACTGGCACCAGGGGGCGGTGACAAGGTCATTCCATCAGTCCCTCGGACCGATGGTGTCACACCCTTAAAATCCACCTGCGGGGTTTTACCACGAGACGTGTGACAAACCAGGATCTTAGTCATTAGTTACATTGAACGACTTTATATGAGTTTAAGAAAAACCATTAACGTTTAAGTAAATGCGGAATACGGAAGCGAAAAGGTTTAAGAAATTCATGCATAAAACAACGGTGCCCAAAACCATGCAGTTCAAAGTAAATAAAGTAAATCCAAAGTTTGAAAACGGATGAGACCCCAATGCATGCCCTAATCTCATGCTTGTACCTTAGCGACCTGAGAAAACATGCTAAAATGTGTCAACACTAGGTTGGTGAGTTCACAGGTTTCAATCATAAAATAATGTTACCAGATAAAACAAATACAATTATATCAATCGGTAGCTGGCCTATAAAGATGTTACTAAAGCGTTCGACACCAAAGCTGATTGTTTATGTTTGATGCCTTCCACCATTTCTATCACGAAACAATGGTGAGATGTTAGGTCATGTTTACCCCCGTTCGACCTTCAGGCGAGTTAGCGCGACTAACGCGGGTGGGGCTTGTCAGAACCCAGTAGTACTACTCAAGATTACCTCGCTATTCCCTTATATTAAAAGGTTTGATATGTAAGGACTTTCATGATATGTTTGCGCTTAGTACACAAGTGATATAAAAGAAATGTAGAATCTAACTGTTTGCGTTCATGTTTTCTCCCCTTAGTTTAAATAGAAAAGGGGCCGTGAAACTAACCTTAGAATGCGTGTAAATAATCAGCTAAGTGAAGACCGGTGAATCTCTAACTGCCACCTATTAACATAGGCCTATGAGTGTGTGTTCGTGTAGGTTGATATAAACCCTTAGTACCTAAACAATCCTATTGTTTTAAGTGTTTTGAAAATAGTTGTTCGTTTAACCAATATTGACCAAGTTTGACCTGACAACCCGTTGGTGACTCGTATAGTGACTTAATGTTTGTTTAGTATAATAATACACATAATATACAAGTACTTCATGTTCCACGATACATACACGATTCACAAAACTTCCTAACATGGCAAGCTATGAACATTCAATGTATCTTCATCCACAAAGTTACTATTTTTAGTAATGTATGAACACAAAGTTTGGTTTCCACAGATTGATCATCTATAACTCATTTCCATGACCCTAACATGCTTATGTACACATGCTAATACATAATAGATCACCACATCATATAAATCAAGACTAGAAATCAAGTTCCAATTTACGAAACCTAAAATGTTTCCTCTTTTAGTAAGCTATGAACATTTTACGTGATTTCTACAATTCAACACTTTAGAATACTTTAATACATCATAATCGATCAACTAGAATCATTCAACATCATCATACATGTGTAAAACTTATATATAAATGAAAATCTTTTAATAAAGTTTCCTCTTTAGGAAACCCTACAATTTCTAGCTTTGTTAATGAGATTCAACGCATCACAACACTTCCATGCAACCTAACTAGCATATTCACAATCATATTAATCATCAAATACGTCTAGCATGCAATCCTACAACATCACATAATCAATAAAGTTTCCATTCTTGGCAAGTTATGAACATCATGCAATTACGGTTTCACCAATAACATTAAAATCATCAAATACATGTAATAACATCAAAACAATATCAAAGTCACCAACTTTATTACTAAAATTCTTGTTTAGATGAACTAGGGTTTTATCATAAAACTTGAGATCATAAAAGTAACAAAATCGAATGGAAAAACTTACATAGATGTGTTAGCAATGCCTAGAATTGATCAAATAGGCGTTCAATTGCAAGAAAAAACTTGATTCGATTGTGGATTATGGTGGTTGTTTGCGACGGGTTCAAGGGGTGGGGGTTGGGATCGCGACGGCAATGAGAGGAAAAGAGAATTAGGGTTTTATTTTTTTATAAAGTTATATATATATGAATGGGTTTAAATATGGATTATGGATAATCCATGGGTTATCTAGGGAATCCATGGGTTATTCAAAAATAACTTTTACTAATGACAATAAAAACCCTTAACTATTATTTTTATAAAATTCCATCTTCTATAAAAATAACTAACACAAGTAGTTCTAACAGAGCATACACGATTTCACGAAAGTTCACATAATTCACATAACATGTAAATTCACATAATTTACATTAGTTTAATTGTTCATAATTATTCTTGTTAGTTCACCAACGTTCCAGGTTAGACTCGTGTGTGATTCGGTAATTCTCCGAATTACCGCTACGTGAGTGTTTGTGCAATAACTGACACATTTAATTTATCCTAAATAAATGTTATGTATGCATGACTAATTGAGATAACAGAGTTTGTATAAACAAATGTTTGAGATAACGGTGTTCATGTTAACAGTGTTAACCTGAAAATGCTGGATGTCACAGATGGCATCAATGGATCCCTGATCCAGACGTCGCCCGACTAAGGTCCGGTGCCGACATGGACATAAAACCTCCATCCGAGCCTCGTAAGCCTCCACATTGTGGTCAAACTTAAGGTGCGGGTAGTCTCTGTTTCCAACCATCTACAAGAGATATTAGAGAAATCAGATCAATTATGAAGAAGTCAGACAAAATTATGAAGATTTCTTAACTTGATTATGAAGGGGCACGGTCGCGCCTGAGAAGAGGCACCACCGCGCCAAGGTCAAGAAGCCCGACCCATTGTTGCGTGTGGCCGACCACGGGCACCAAACATCCGGGAAACACGGTCGCATTGGGTTAGAGCACGAGCATGCCTAGGGCAAAATCAACCGCGCTCAACCAAAAACCAACTTTCTTTGGATTGCAAAGGCAGGCACGACTGCGCCTGGTCAGGAACGCATTCATGCTCATCCAATTTCTAGGTTTTCAGAAACAAAATTTAAACTTTTACGCACGTTTATGAAGGGGTTTTGAAATTTAACATCCCAGGAAGTCCAAAACAACGTTTCTAACCTAAACTAACTATAAATAAAGGCCAAAACGGGAAAATTGAAGAAAACTTAAAATAAATAAAAACCCTAAATCTTTAAACACAAACTGACACCAGTCCTACCTTAGATCGTAGAAGTGGAGATCAAAAAGTTGGTTGATGAAGGTAAATGCGTTCGTTTGAGCTAAAGGAGTCTGATGTTAAAGTTCAAAAAATCAGTTTATATGGGCCATCAGAAGCAGGGCACGACCGCGCCAGGCCTTGGAGCGACTGTGTCTCATGTCCAACATACACAAAACCCTGATTTGTTATACAGACTATTCCAAAGCCGACTGCGATTCTTCCAAACTAAAATTTCTAAAAATTCAAAAGAGATACCTGAGACATTCTAATCAATATCCTCTATCCGCATAATCCAAAACACGTCCTGAAAACCTAAACACAAAAATAAACGGTAAAATCCAAGAAAAATAAAAAGGAACATAAAATGGTAGATAAAAATTAGGACATGCTACGAATGATGATATCAGAACATGCTAAGTTTATTAACGAGTCATTAGCTAGACTCAAGTCCCCGAATTCATTCACCCATGGGGTAAAGGTCCACTACCTCCAATGCCGAGGCAACCAGTCCGTCAATGTATGGTTTGAGACGATGACCATTGACATTGAAGACTCTCCCGTCTTCATGCTCAATCTCAACGGTTCCACAAGGAAACACCTCCCTAACCATGTATGGACCCGTGCATCGGGATTTCAACTTCCCGGGAAACAACCACAACCTAGAGTTGTAAAGCAACATACGACCACCCACTCGGAATTCCTTCTTGTCTTTCAAGCGTCGGTCATGTAAACTCTTGGTGCGCTCCTTATAAGCTGTGGAGTTTCCATAGGCTTGGTTCCTCAACTCATCAAGCTCGTAAATCTGAGTAAACCAGTTCTCACTCGCGTTCACTAAGTCAAGATTCACCGCCTTCAATACCCGATACGCCTTATGCTCTAACTCCACCGGGAGATGGCACGCTTTCCCATAGATCAACCTAAATGGTGTGGTACCAATAGGCGTCTTATACGCAGTCCGGAAAGCCCAAAGTGTATCAACCTACCTCTCCGACCAATCCTTACGGTTTTGCCCAACCGTTTTCTCAAGAATCCACTTTATGCCCCGGTTCATGACCTCAACCTGTCGACTGGTCTGTGGATGGTAAGTCGTGGAAAATCTATGGTGTATACCATATTGTGACAATGCTTTCTCCAACTGGGAGTTGCAGGAATGAGGTCCACAATCACTAATAAGAGCTTTCGGGGCACCAAAGCTATAACATCCCAGAAATCCACAAACTAAAGGTGTGGGTTAGTGGACGATCCAAATCCGCATTTAACTTAATGGTGACTAGAATTGACCGGAGGAGGTGCGTTCAGATACCGAAATAAGACACAATTAGTCGTTTGTAGAGGGTTCGAGATGGAAACGCGTTAGACGAAACTGGAGGGGCCCAAAACAAAACATGGGATGGTTTATAAACCATCTTTGTGCAAACCCTAAGCCATTCGGCCTAGGTGTGTGTTGCAAGGAAGAGAAAAAGGGGGATGAAGACGGCGACCTAGCGGTGGTCTCAAGGCAGTTTCAAGCGAGAACTCCATTCCTATCAAAGGTAAACCTCGTTCGTATACTTTTCTAGTTTTCCTTTCGTGTTGTGCTTGAAAAACCCGATTAGGTTGTGGAGGGTTAGCGTGAGGACTGGAGAAGAGGAGCACTGGCGAGCGGGGGAAGACCGGCAGGTGCCGATGCTCTCTGTGGCGGCTCGGTGACATGCGTAGGGCTGCAACGACCTAAAGGTGGTGCCCGCGGATGAGGCGACTGTTGTTGTGGTGCGCCGCTGTGTGAAAGGAGATATGAGGTTACACGTGACACGCGTGGTGGCTCGAGTGGAAGCTAGCGGCGACGGTGGAGGTGAAGGCATTAGTTAGATAGTGCGTAGTTAGGGTAAATCTTTACAAAGAAGACGAGGTGGTGTGCATTGGGCATGCACGATGGTATGCAGTGGTGCATGGACGAGTTCGAGTGCAGGTCTGACATGAGCGAGGATTACATGACGGCGTGTGGGTGATTAGGGTTTGCATGGCAGTGTTACGTGCATGCATGGAACCAGGTTTAAGTATTCGACTTCTAAATGGGTCAAGAACGGTCCAAGCAGTGTACCCGTGGAGTGAGGGTTCATTGGTTCAAATGTCGAGTTGTTATGACAAGATGTGGAGTTTATATTTATGTGTTATTTAACATAAACTTAAGACATGTTCTGATCAGGTGATCGAACGTCTGATAGGCTTGGGCTTTGAGTGAGAACTGACGGGTTGCAGAGCGAGGACTTGGACTAAGCGTAACCGGTGAGTTTCTAATCCCGTCTTTTAATTAGTTTTAAACGTTTTTGGGGCTATCCTACATACTTTTGAGACGTGTTTTATTACATTAAATGGGTATCAAGCTTTGGGGTCTAATCCGATGAGTTTACAAATTTAAGTATTTAAATATGGGGCTAAGGGACTATGTATTGTCCTTAAGATGTGTACGTTATAGGTGGGTAAATGGTCATGGACCATATAGTGACCTAATAGGGATGACTCGAGATTGTATTTACAGGTCGTACGGGTACAACTAGGAGGTGTCACGGGGTATGCATGTACGTGGTATTCACTTAGATAATGAGGCATAGTATTTGTATGTGTGTTGATATGGAAGTGGGGTATTGCGTTATGAGTAAGTTGGGGTTAGTCGGGATATAAGCTAAACGCTTATGAATACACGCATGATAAGTTATTCTAGTGCTATGTGCAGGGTGCAAATGTAGTTAAGGAGTTATATACGTGTAGTGTGATATTACATGTTTATAATTGAGTTGTGTGTTTGTATGTCGTTGTCCTTGTGACACGGCGGGTATTGTGTTTGCATCGTCATCTTTATGATACGGCAAACGGGATTTGAGAAAGACGAGGTCTTTCGGAAGGTCACTAAAGGTGACGATGTCCAACGGGACAGTGATGAGCTCGAGGTGTGTTGAACGCCCTGACGAGGGCACAGTGATGAGGTATGTGTTTGTGTGCATATATATGTGTTAAATTACATACAAGTGTTGAGTTATATAGACTGTGTATGAGATGATATTGACGTGGTGAATAGAGGATATTAATGTGATATGTAGAGTTATGTTGACCATTGTGTCGGGATGAGTACGTTGTGTACAGCTGTTGTGTCAGTTGGTTTGTGAGAGTTTTAGTTAGGGCTGGCTAAACCAACGTCTAGATGGTGGTTGAGATAACCAGTGTGTGGTTAATATGTGTGGTAAACTTTGAGTCATCAGAATAGTAAGCTCGATCCATGTCGAAAAGACTTACTGGGTTATAATTATGGGTTGAGTCAGGGGTGGTGAACCCTTTTGGGCTAGTATAAGACAACATGGGTTATCTATGTGTTCATAATTATTAAAACTATGTTCTAAAGTACAGAAGGTCTTAGGTGGAAATAAATATGAAAATGAGACGAGTTGGCTTTTGTTTAAAGTAAACTATTAGAACTCACTCAGCATAGCTGACTTTGTGTGTACGATAGATTGTGTTGTAGGTGAGCCTTATGGGTTGACGTATCTTGGCTTGGGAGCGGTGCTACTCGGATTGGTGAGCAGGCATTCATAAGGTAAATTTAATGACGATAGTAATTAATGTTTTTAGAAAGACTTCCACTGTAGTTTGACTAATAATGAATGTGTTTTAAACAGAATGACCCGTTATTAGACCCAACTATAGGATGCCCGGTGTGGGGTCTTACAAAAGCGGTAGAACAGCTTCTTCAAGAATCGGACAACCACCATAGCATCATTAGTGGGCAAGGCTTGAGCCTCGGCCCACTTAGAAACGTAGTTGTAACATCCCGAAAATATACCATTTATTATTTGAGCAAGCAAGTGACCTAAGTCTCTTGTAAATGCGACAGTTTACGAAGGGTTTCACGTAAAACTCTATGCATGAAATTAGGAGGACCCAGTTAGCTAAAAAGAGAATGGTGGGGATCGAAAGAGCACCAATCGAAAACCCGAGGACTTGAGCTTAAACTCTAAAGGTTTAAAAGCAAGTTAAACTCAAACCCTAGGGTCAATCGGACCCTAGGTTTGTATGACGCAGAGATGCGGAGGAAGGGAGAACCGGCAAGGAGGAAGGTGACGGTGGTGGTTCGTGGCGGTTCTACAATGATGACTAGCTACGGGAACTTCATTAGCATAAGGTAACACTCTAATCCCACTCCTTTGTTTCTCGTATCCGTTTTGCATGAAAACTCGACTAGGGTTTGGGTCTATGGGAAAGGTGAGCGACAGAGGAGGCAGGGGAAGTGGTGGCTGACTATAGTGGTGGTCACGAGTGCACGAGGGAAGCATTACGTGAGGCCGGAAATGCGGTGACATCTCCGAGTGGCTGTGGTGGTCCGGTGAGACGGGATCGACGCAGGGATGGAGCACGAAGCTCACGGATGATATCCAATCGCGATGGCTGTGTCGGCGTGGTGGCATTGATATCCAATCGAAGATGCGGAACGGAAGGCCCGATGGCATTGTCGGGTTTCTGTTGTGTCGTCGGGAGGCCGTAGGGAGGCCGAGAGGACGTCGGGGAACCATGGCGGACATGCAAGGGCTGTTCATGGAGGAGAACGAGCGGCGGGGGTTGCTCAAAGCTGTACGGAACCTAGGGGAGGGATGGTTTGAGTTCATTCACACATGGTAATAGCCGACCATGAGAACCGATATGCCGGAAGTAATAACACGCGTGTATGATGACTCGAGGTGACTCATGAGAAGCATTAGAATCTCGGGGACGTAGACGGATGTGTATGTAGTGCACGCGAACCATGCATGGTAACATGCATGCACGAGAAAAGCCATGCACATTGAAGTTCTAACCTAGTGAGCGAGATATGAGTATTGAGTCACGTATTGACTCGTGAATTTTGTGTATTATAGGTGCAAGGTTGAAAGGCGAGCACGAGAAGTTAGCGGCTTCTAGAAATTGAAGTATATCGAGCAAATGTGAGTTTCTAATCCCCTCTTAAAATGTTTTAATGTTTTGGGGCTATCGTACATACTTTCAAGACGTGTTTTATTACGTTAAACGTGTAAAGAGTTTTGGGGTCTAACCCGATGAGTTTATGAAATTAAGTATTCAAATATGGAGCTAAGGGACTATGTGTTGCTCTTAGGATGCGTAGGTTAATGGTGGGTATAAGGTTGTGGGTCGTATAGTGACCTAAAAGAGGTGAGTCGGGAAACGAGTTTACATGTCGTGCGGGTACGACTAGTAGGTGTTACAGGGTGTGCACGTACGTGGTTTGCGCTTAGAAAATGAGACATAGTAACTGTATGTGTGTTGCTATATTAGCAGTGTATTGTGTTAGGCGTTAGTCAGGGTGGGTCGGAATATGAGCTAAACGCTTATGAATACGTGTTGGATACCTTATCCTAGTACTATGTGTGAAGTACAGGTGCATCTAATGAGTCATGTACATAGAGTATAATGTTATGTGTTTATACATTTGTTGTGTGTATTGTGTCATTGTCCTAGTGACATGGCAGGAATTGTTATTGTGTCGTTGTCCTTGTGACACGGCGGGTATTGTGTTTGGATTGTTGTCTCTATGACATGGTAAAAGGGATTGTGGAGAACTACGTCCTTTGGGAGGTCACCATAGGTGGCAAATTTTGAGCAGGTTAGTGACGAGCTCGGGTGTATCAAACGCCCTGGCGAGGGTAACCCTGACGAGGGTGTAGTGACGAGGTATGTGTTTGTGTGCATAGTGACGAGGGTAACCCTGGCAAGGGTAACCCTGGCAAATTTTAACAATACATGTGTTAAACTGCATGCGAGGGTTGAGTTATATTTGTGGTGTGTGAGATGATATTATTTTGATGTGTAGATAATATTAATGGGGCGAGTAGAGTTAGATTGACCGTTGTGTCTGGATTATGATGTGATGTTTACAACCGTTGTGTCGGTTGAACTGTGAGAGCCTTGGTCAAGACTGGGTAAGTCAATGTCTGGGGATTGGTTGGCTTAAATGGTTTTCGGGTTAATATGTGTGGTAGATAACGAGTTATTAGTGTAGTAAGTCGATCCATGTCGCTGAGACTTACTGGGTTATAATTATGGGATGAGTATGGGGTGGCAAATCCTTTGGGATATTGTGAGATAACAGGGGTTAATTATATGTCAATAAATGACAAAACTACTTTATTAAGGACTGAGGTGTCCTGTGTGAAGATAAATATTAATTATGATGAAATGGATTTTGTCTACATTAAACTATTAGAACACACTCAACGTAGCTGACTTTGTGTGTATGTTAGATTGTGTTGCAGGTGAGCTTTGGGGTCGGCGTATCTTGGCTTAGGAGCGGTGCTACTCGGTTTGGTGCGCAGGCATTCGTGAGGTAAGCTTAATGACGATAACGACATTAGATAATAGTTATTGTCTTTCAGAAAGACTTCCGCTGTATTTTGATTAATAACACGAGTATTTTAAAGAGAGTAACCAGTTATGAGAACCAACTATAGGGTGCCCGGTTTGGTGCCTTACAAGTTGGTATCAGAGCCGAGGTTTAAGAGAAAACTATTATTTTTAAACAAAAAAAAAGCCTTAACTTAAACTAAAAATGGGACAAGGGTGAGACGAATGCCACAACGAGTAACCGCGAGCCAAGAGGTACGTCTTTCGAGTTGAGCAATTATTATTATTTATCATTTGTGTAGTGTTACACTAGGTCAAGGAATTGGTATGAGTAAATGATTTATGGTTTTGTGTGGGATCATGCTGTGAGATATGTGTTGTAGTAATATGTAGAATTACGTGGAGTTGTGTGGTGTGATTAAACGAGACTATAATGTGAGTTGAGTAATGTGGAGTAGCATTAATTATAACTATGTGAGATGGTTTGGTGTGTCGATATGATTAAGTGATTTTGTGTGTGTAACTAAGTGTGGTGTGAAATCGTGATAAATATGATGACTTGCTAGATTATTGTGTGGTGATATGTGAGTTGTATGGGATGCATGTGCATCCGGGGTGTGTGAAGGATAGAAAGCTAGTGTGAATATGATGGGGAAGGTTTAGAATCCGAGCAATAATATGGACCACCAAATTCCATTTGATCACCGTGACATGGCAGTCTATGATTACTCTCATATTCTGAATTTGACACCCATAAAGATCGCTCAAACTTTCTATCTTGTCCAGGTACTGATGGCCATGACGATTCGAACTAGATGGGTTAGGCAGGGAGCTTTTATCAGGAGGTTGACAGAGTGGTGAGCTAGATGTGCGGCTGTTGTTCGCACGGTTATCTTTGGGAGGAGACAGATCTTAGCACCTGTTCCGTTGACGGTGGTTCCACCAACGACTGAGGATGAGCAGGAGCTAGCAGCACAGGAGGTGATTCTCGCACTTCCGGCGCCTAATGCCCCCAGTACTACCACGACAGTTATGTGGGGTGGACTCAGTAGCTCCTTTTACAGGAGAGGTGGCTGGAGAGGAAGAATGTAGGTCCACATGACTCATCTACAGATCGATCTCGTGACAGATCGTCTTGATAACACGGAGTGCGGAATCCTTCGTGTTAACGTATTGTATACGAATTGACAATAGAAACAACAGGTAAATAAACTTCTCTTTGTATATCACCAAAACAGAGTTTACAAGATTCATTGAATACAATCGATTAAGTCCTTACTTAACATAATCTGTAAACACCTATTTATAGACACAAGCTCTGCAGTAGGCGAACTTAACAAGTTCGTCTCAAATAGACTAGTTCACCTCACATGAGACGAGGCGAACTTCAAGTTCGCCTCTAATAAGCTAGGCGAACTAGACAAGTTCGCCTCTAGCAGAACTTGTTCTAACACTTAGACAAAATTTATACAATTACCAAAAAACATAAATACAATAAGACCTAAATTATTACAAGGCTTTTGTCAAACAATCTATGTCCTAACAGACTCCCTCTTGACAATAGCTTGATCTTCTGTCTTCAGTCTTTATGATGAGTTCTTCCAGTTATCTGGTAATCTGCTTTCTGCGTGCACTCCATATCTCTGACTGATCTCCAACACTCTTTTATAATGCAATCCTTGTTCTCTCCATTCATCAGTAAACATAATCTCATTCTTTCTTAACGTCCTCTGATCTTTCTTTGAGAAGTTAATAAGATTCATTGTATCATAGAAACTAACAATGACCTTATTATCTTTATCATCAATTCTAGCTTCACCAGTATTCACATCTACGTACCACAATTTCATGTTCCCCAGAAAATCTTGTGGTATTTTCTTCAATGGTATCTTCTGTACAGCACGTACTGGCTTGAACTTATACTTCCAGGTCACAATCTCAGTCTTTTGATCAACAATTTTCACTCTATTTTCTTTGTGTGGCTTTAATCTTTCATACTATCCTGATCCACCTTCTCTTTAAAATAATTTGGCAATCACATCGGCTAATCCACACTTTGATCTATTAAATAGTGGTATCGTAGCTAGACCATTCATTTCACACCTTGGAAAGGTATTGAAATACTTGATTCTAGGCTTTAAGTATTGAACACCATCAGATCTCTTAAGAGCAAACAACTTCGTGTCATCATCATAAAACCAACTGATGATTCTTTCAATACACCTCTCTTTATTCACATATCTTTCTTTCCGAGCAGGTTGTATAAGTGACTTGGGTAGTAGTTTCATCCAACTGTTAACTACTTCTCTCCACTGTTCTCTAGTCATTCCTGTATTTCTATAGATCACAAGTTCTTCATTTGGCTTAGGAGACACAGGATGAGTAGTATCAGCATCAGTATCTATCTTGGATTGAGCAGTATCATCAGGTGTAGTGATATCTTCAACAGAGTCCATAGAATCTGTTAATCCTTCATAAGAAAACTCAGGAATAACATCATCTTGGATGAAATGATACGGTACATTCAGACCATCACTTCCTTCATATGTAACTTTATCTTTACTCTTTTCTATCTCAATCTCTACAATATCTCCTTCTTCAACTTCATTATCCAACACATCCTCTTCAATACATCAAATAATTCATCAATATCATCCAGACATTCTAACTTCTCATCTTCTTTTTCTTCAGAATCAACAAAGAATTCCAATAATAAAATATCTGCATTCACTCCAGAATCATTCTTGGTTCCTTCAATAGTTTGTGACGTCGACTCCCCCTGAGCTCTTGATATGGGATTTACGTCAGCAGCGTATTGACGATCACCCTCATCATTACCACTTGGATCATTGTCATCATCATCCTTTCATTGAATTGACTCAACATGACAAGTATCATGTATCCTTAACTCCCCCTGAGTGTCAAGACGCTCAACAAGTTTGGAAACCAATAACTGCATGTCAGCAATCTGTGTAGCTTGAGCCTAAAGGACCAACTGTCTCTGAGTATTAGTAGTCACAAGAGTATCCACTTGAGTCTACAATGCAAACACCTGTGATTCAAGGAAGGTAATCCTTTCAGAATCAGAAGGCTTTGAAGTACCAACAGAAGATTTAGAAACTGTAGGAACAGGAATAATCACAGGAGATGGATGAGTAGATGAAGGAGGTGTAACCAGTAAGGAAGCAACAAAAGTAGCATCCTCAACACCTTGAGATGAATGTTTCTGAGCTTTTGGAACCGAATGTGCATCACTATCAGAATCCGAGCTCTCATCGATTAATGTTCTCTTTCCAAGTATTGGTCTAGAAGGAGGATTCCGAACAGACTTACTGTAACATTTCTAATTTTCATTATCTGTATTTCAATTCGATGTGATACATTTCAAATCCAATTTTAGTACACTGATTTGTTCTATTCGTACCAACAATAAAATACTATGTTTCAATGCAAATCCGGAAATTTTTACACGAGTATATCCTATTAAATTCTACATAAGTTCATTTTTATACAAATCTGTCAATACTGAAATTTGCTAGGACTAATTTTATAAATAACCAGAAAACCTAATAGGCACGGTCGTGCCTCATTCTGGCACGGTCGCGTCAAGTGCTTTGGCACGGTCGCACGCCTTGCTTTGGAACGGTGGCGCCCGGTGCCTTGGCACGGTCGCGCCTCTTATGGGCACTATCGCGCCTCTCGTCAGTTAAAACGTAAATGCAACCTTTAATCGCAGGAACGTTCGAATTCGTAACCATTACACATGTCACTACTATTAACGAGCACACTTAAGTTTTCATTCACCGTAATTACAACAAATAAATCCAATTAAGTCGATTCGTCTCAAAACTGTCAAATTATTTCATGAGACCAACGATTTCTCCATTCTGATTTGCAATTCCCCCAAGCAAATACATCATCGACCCTCTCTAATGCTCCCGAGAACATTGAGGCAGCCGGAGTTGCAGCAAAGAGCACCGAAAATCAAACCCGTCGTCGCCGGAACTCGTTCTATCCGTACGCCATCGATTCGTCATCCTTCCGGGTAATTGAAACCTCCTACACCTTCGTTTTAGTCTATAGATCAAAAGCCCCATCCTAATTTGGGCTTACAATAGTTAATTTAACACGAACCCGAATCTAGGGTTCATTCTAAAAAGGTTTAATCGAATCCTACTTTGGACATGTTTTAAATGCAATTAACCTATACCAATAGACTAGTAATCACCTAATGGATGAAAGCCCTATGATTTCCAACATTAACATCATAAGATTTAAGCAATTCGTTTATGTTTTGGAACAGGCACGATCTCGCTAATCTCCTAGCGCGGTCGTGCTTCATGAGACACGGTCGTGTCAATACCAGCACGGTCGTGCCTCACGAACTCACACCCGGTCGTGCCCCTTGGCTAGACTTGGTCGTACCTCAGAACCCTAGACACGGTCGTGCCTGGCCCAGACACGGTCGTGCCTAGTGAACAACTTAGTTATGCCATCTGTTTGATCAACACGGTCGCACGCTGACTAGCACGGTCGCGCCCGTGGTCCTCGCACGATCGTGCCTTGTCCTAAGCAGAGAAAATCTTGACAGCATACTAAAATTTATATTATAAAATCAATAAGCATTCCAAATGAATTTTCAAATAAAAATACTTGATTTTATAAAGATTTATATTAACCTTATTTAAAAAGATCAAATGCCTATTTCTAATATAAATAGAAGTTATACATTTAAATCTACAAAATTATATTTACACATATTTATAAAAATAAATTAACAAAAGTTAATTATTAAATTATAATTAATATAAAACACCTGATACATTTTTATAACTAAAAAACTAGGTTACATATTTTATAAATAAATAAGGTAAAAAAATTATTTATTTAATTTATATTTAAGAATTATTTTTTTAAGTTATACTTAATTACCCCTAATACCAACATTATTTTTATAACTAAGTAAATAAATAATAATTTTGTAATTTATTTATTTAGTTATTCAAACTCAAACTTTGATCAAAATGTTCTAAAAATATCCATTTCAAACCTTTCATTTTATGCAATACCTTTCAAGAACAAACCACTAACTTTATGCACACGTCCAATTCAACCCTAAACTTAGACATAGACTATTATGCACACTATTAATTCAATGTACATTCCAATCTAGGTTAACGTTGTGCATTACAAGGATCATATTACTATCTAGTCTCTCATGTTAGCTACGCCTTTTGAATCAAGTGAGTATTACATAGCCCCTTTTACACTTTTTGGAGTGGAACATGAACACTATACAAACTATTGCTTACATTTACACAAACTACACAAATACAAATCCTCTTTACATTCATGTGTGCAATTTGAGCCTTATGCCTGAGTGCTAGTTGTGCTAACTTTTGTGTGCAATTTGTGTGCAATCATTAACTATTCAAGCCAACGGTAAACAATGATAGATCTATTGAGTCTGAGAAACCCACCTAGATTGGGGTGATTGTTACCGACAACACAATTTTGCATGCTAGTTACAAAGGTTTGATTGTGCTTTGTTACACAATAGCTGCTCTCCATAAATGCCTTATTTTATCATGCTATGCAAGGATTTGTTTATTTATAATCTATATGCTATCTATATACAAACCTGTGTATGCTCATCAAATTTTTAGTTGACATTATTTTATTCATGTTTCGGGTGCTAATATGTGAGTTTGATCAAGACATGCTACACATAGGCTTTGGACTTAGTTAAATTTAAATAAAGACTATTATGTGTTTCGTTTATGTACTTGTATGAATTTGGTTGTGTTGAATTATTTGAAGTTAAATTTGATCATTAAAATATTGAAATCTAGTCAACCTTGTGCTCATGAACAATCTACATGTCCCGCCCCGACGTTTTCGCCGTCGGTTGGGGTGTGACAGATTGGTATCAGAGCCTTGGTTATAGGGAACTAGGTTATTAGACACCCCTGACTTAGACTATAACTTTAGGACACCCACTTATGTTATGCTTCAAAATTATGTGATATGTGCTACATGCTATGTGTTACATGCTTATTATGATTAATTATTATTTCGTTTTTGATGCCTTACTTGTTAAAAATTAATGACTTATTAAGATACACTTAAATAATAATTAAATAAACAATATCCATACCTATACCCTAAAACCTCATAATATTCTTACCTACTCCTCTATCATCATCTTCTTAGCATGTGGAAACTTCATGGATCTAAAACTATAAAAAAAAATCTTTTTGTTATGCCCTCGTTAAGGTTTTTAAACTTGTTAATTATTTGAGGACACGTGCAATCTAGAAGAGTGACACCTGTATTCTGGGTTTTCTGTCTAGGAAAGCATTTCGTATAAAACCCAATCAACTGAGGGAACCGTATGCTTTCCTAGGAATTCCCAGGATGAGTGTTTACTTATAGGCTAAAGCATGTCTCCTTGAAAATTATACGAGTTTAATTAACCTTAATGTGTCATAGTACTCAAGTGATTTTATCACTATTTAAGTATAATCCAAAGTATGATTAACTATTTTATTTGTTATCTTATTCTTTTAAACCAAAACAACATTCATAAGTTCTTACATCTTTTATTGTGTTGTGCAATTCTGTAGAATGCCTCCCCGTCGTACTCCCGTGACCAACAACAACACCGACATTGCTGCTATCCTTGTACAACTTGTAACTCAACTCACCCAAGCTAATGGAGCCATTAATGGGACCCATGGAACTAATGGTAATGATGGTGCCAACCCATCACAATGCACCTTCAAGAATTTCAACTCATGTATTCCTCTTAAGTTCTATGGTACCGAAGGAGCTACGGGACTTCTTCAATGGTTTGAAAGTATTGAGAATACCTTCCTCAATAGTGACTGCCCCAATAACCTTCGTGTTTGTCATGCCACAAGTGTCTTACAAAAACGGGCACTCACGTGGTGGAATGGGGAAAAGAGAACTAGAGGCGTGGAAGTAGCAATGGCCTTACCTTGGGATGAGGTAAAAAGGCTAATGACCGAAGAATTTTGTCCTCGAAATGAGGTAAAGAAACTGGAAGCCGAGTTTTGGGATCTTGCCCAAGATGGTGGTGAAAGTCTAGCTTATACAACTCGGTTCCATGAGTTGAGTCTCCTTGTGCCCCATATGGTCACACCTTTATCCCGTTGCATTGAGAAGTATATTGGTGGATTACCTAGGCAAATTCAAGTGTCACACCCCAACCGACGGCGGAAACGTCGGGGTGGGACATGTAGATTGTTCATGAGCACAACATTGACTAGATTTCAATATTTTAATCATTAAATTTAACTTCAAATAATTCAACACAACCAAATTCAAACAAGTACATAAACGAAATACATAATAGTCTTTATTTAATTTTAACTAAGTCCAAAGCCTATGTGTAGCATGCCTTGATCAAACTCACTCATTAGCACCTGAAACATGAATAAAATAAAGTCAACTAAAAAGTTGGTGAGCATACACAGGTTTGTATTTAGATAGCATATTGATTATGAATAAACAAATCCTTACATAGCATGATAAAATAAGGCATTTATGGAGAGCAGCTATTGTGTAACCAAGTACAATCAAACCTTTGTAACTAGCATGCAAAATTGTGTTGTCGGTAACAATCACCCCAATCTGGGTGGGTTTGTCAGACTCAATAGATCTATCATTGTTTACCGTCGGCTTGAATAGTTAATGATTGCACACAAAAGTTAGCACAACTAGCACTTAGGCATAAAGCTCAAAATGCACACATGAATGTAAAGAGGATTTGTATTTGTGTAGTTTGTGTAAATGTAAGCAATAGTTTGTATAGTGTTAATGTTCCACCCCAAAAGTGTAAAAGAGTAAAAGGGGCTATGTAATACTCACTTGATTCAAAAAGCGTAGCTAACACGAGAGACTAGGTAGTAATATGATCCTTGTAATGCACAACGTTAACCTAGGTTGGAATGTATATTGAATTAATAGTGTGCACAATAGTCTATGTTTAAGTCTAGGGTTGAATTGGACGTGTGTATAAAGTTAGTGGTTTGTTCTTGGAAGGTATTGCATAAAATGAAAGGTTTGAAATGGATATTTTTAGAATATTTTGATCAACGTTTAAGTTTGAATAACTAAATAAATAAATTACAAAATTATTATTTATTTAGTTAGTTATAAGAATAATGTATGTATTAGGTGTAATTAAGTATAACTTAAATAAATAATTCTTAAATATAAATTAAATAAATAATTTTTACCTTATTTATTTATTTATAAAATATGTAACCTAGTCTTTTAGTTATAAAAATGTATCGGGTGTTTTATATTAATTATAATTTAATAATGAACTTTTGTTAATCTATTTTTATAAATATGTGTAAATATAATTTTGTAGATTTAAATGTATAACTTCTATTTATTTTAGAAATAGGCATTTGATCTTTTTAAATAAGGTTAATATAAATATGTATAAAATCAATTATTTTTATTTAAAAATTCATTTGGAATGCTTATTGATTTTAAAATATAAATTTTAGTATTCTGCCAAGATTTTCTCACACACACGACCGTGCTTGGGATAAGACACGATCGTGCTAGGACCACGGGTGCGACCGTGTTAATCAGGGCGCGACCGTGTTGATCAAACAGGAGACATAACTAAGTTGTTTACTAGGCACGACCGTGTCTGGGCCAGGCACGATCGTGTCTATGGTTCTGAGGCACGACCAAGTCTAGCCAAGGGGTACATCCGGGTCTGAGTGTGAGGCACGATCGTGCTTGGATTGGCACGACCGTGTCTCCATGAGGCACGACCGCACTAGGAGATTAGCGCGACCGTGTCTGTTCCAAAACAGAAACGAATTGCTTAAATCTTATGATGTTAATGTTAGAAATCATAGGGCTTTTACCCATTAGGTTATTACAAGTCTTTTTGTATAGATTAATTGTATTTAAAACATCTCCAAAGTAGTATTCGATTAACCCATTTTAGAACGAACCCTAGATTCGGGTTCGTGTTAATTTCGCTATTGTAAGCCCAAATTAGGTTGGGGCTTTTGATCTATAGACTAAAACGAAAGAGTAGGAGGTTTCAATTACCTGGAAGGATGATGTATTGATAAAGTACGGTAGGAACGAGTTCCGACGGCGACGGGTTTGGATTTCTGGCGTCTTCTGCTGCAATTCCTGCTGCTTCAATGTTTTCGGGAGTTTTAGAGGGGTTCGATGGAGTGTTTGCTTGGGAGGATTTCAATTTAGAATAGAAGAATTGTGGTTCAAATGAAAGAATTTCGGTTTTTTTGAGACTAATTGAATCTCTTGGAGTTATTGGATGTAATTGTGGACATTTATTCGATTAATTGTTTTCGTTACTGATAATGATGTGTATATCGGTTACGAACTCAAACGATCATGCGTTTAAAACTGTATTTACATTTCAACTGACGCGAGGCGCGACCGTGCCTATAAGAGGCGCGACCGTGCCAAGGCACCGAGCGCGACCGTTCCAAAGCAAGGCGCGCGACCGTGCCTAGGCACTTGACGCGACCATGCCTATTAGGGTTTCTTGTTAATTTATAAAATCAGTCCTTGCAAATTTCAGTTTTGATAGATTTATATAAGTATAAACTTATTTAGAATTTTAATAGGATATACCCGTGTAAAATTTGCGGTTTTGCATTGGAACATAGTATTTAATTGTTGGTACGAATAGAACAAGTCAGTGTACTAGAATTTGGTTTGAAATGTATCACATTGAACTGAAATACAGATAATGAAAATCAGAAATGTTACAGTTTCCCCATGTTGAGGAAATTTCGTCCCGAAATTTAGCTAGTGGAGGCGACGGCATTAATGAAGAGATGGGGGTACTTGAGCTTCATTTGGTCCTCTCGTTCCCAAGTAAACTCAGGACCACATTTAGATTCCAAACGAACTTTGACAATAGGAATACGGCTTCACTTGAGCTGCTTGATCTCACGATCCATGATTTCCACTGGTCTCTCAACGAAGTGCATCGTTTCGTCAATGTGCACGTCGTCAAAAGGTATGTGAAGATTCTCATCAGCAAGACATTCCTTCAGATTAGACACGTGAAAAGTAGGATGCACATTGCCAAGTGATGGAGGTAAGACGAGTTTGTAAGCCACTTTCCCAATCCTTTCAAGGATCTTAAATGGACCCACATAGCGAGGTGCTAACTTGCCTTTCTTTCTAAAACGGATCACACCCTTCCATGGAGAAACCTTTAGAAGAACAAGGTCACCGACTTGGAATTCCAAGGGTTTTCGTCGTTTGTCGGCATAACTCTTTTGCCGACTTCTCGCTACTCGAATGTTGTCACGGATTTGGATAATCTTGTCGGATGTTTCTTGAATTAGCTCGGGACCAGTGATTTGTGCTTCACCAATCTCGTTCCAACAGATAGGAGAACGACACTTGCGACCATAGAGAGCTTCAAATGGAACCATGTTGATACTCGTGTGGTAGCTATTATTGTAGGAGAACTCAATTAGGGTTAGATGTGAATCCCAATTGCCACCAAAATCAATTAAACAAGCTCTAAGCATATCCTCAAGAGTTTGGATTGTTCGCTTGGTCTGACCATCAGTTTGGGGATGGTAAGCCGTGCTCAAATTCAATCGTGTGCCAAGAGCAGTTTGAAGAGATTGCCAAAAACGGGAGGTGAACCGTGCATCTCTATCCGATATTAGGTTTAAGGGAACACCGTGACGGCTCACAATTTCATCAATGTAAATTCGGGCTAATTTCTCAACCCGATAGTCTTCACGAATAGGCAAGAAATGAGCAGATTTGGTGAGGCGGTTAATGATCACCCAAATGCTATCATAACCACTTGAGGTGCGAGGGAGTTTGGTAATGAAGTCCATAGCTAAATTTTCCCATTTCCACACGGGAATTTCTGGTTGTTCAAGCAAATCGGAAGGATGTTGATGTTCGGCTTTCACCTTGGAGCAAGTTAGACATTTGGTAACATAGAGAGCAATGTCCTTCTTCATACCGGGCCACCAACATTGTTGGTGAAGATCTTGGTACATTTTATCCGCACCAGGATGAATAGAATAACGAGTCTTGTGAGCCTCGTTCATAAGAAATGCACGGAGATCGTCGCGATCGGGAACCCAAATACGGTTCAAGTAATAAAGTAAGCCATTGGGTTTCAGTTCAAGCTGAAGTTCAACACCACACGACATTTCCTCGTACATGTTACCCTCGGTGACTGAGACGTGTTGAGCTTCTAAAATACTGTCTTACGGAGAAATCCCGCAACACTCGAAGATGCTATCCGCTTATCTACTACATTAACCGACAACCATGTGAAAGCGGGAACTCTGACTAGAAAGGGCACCAAGAAAGTTCCCGAAACCACAACCCCTCCCACACACATCAAAGAAGCCACAACTGAACCCTCCCATAATAATAAGAAAAGAAAGGCTAAAAACTATGCTATGGTCATTCCTGCAATCCCTGTTAACTAAGCTGCGCCTATAGTTCAAGCACCAGCCAAAAAGCCATATGTTGGGATCTACCCACTCTGTGCCACATGCAACTATCACCATCTCCAAAACATTCCATGTCGCCTTTGCACTCACTGTGGGAAATATGGCCATACAGTCAATGTTTTAGAGTCAAAGCACTTGCTGGCTAAGTCAACCCACCAAACCGAACCAACCCCTAAGTGGCTAATCAAGGTGTTCCCGCTATTGCAAATGGGCGTGCTTGTTATGAATGTGGTAACCCAAATCATTTTCGTGACCAGTGCCCAAGGTTCATCCATGCTAGACAAGGCGGAGCTCGTGGGCGTGCTTTCAACATAAACACCAATGAAGCTCAAGCCAACAATGATGTGGTCAACGGTACGTTCCTTGTTAATGGTCAATATGCCTCCATTTTATTTGATACTGGTGCCGATTGTCACACCCCAACCGACGGCGGAAACGTCGGGGCGGGACATGTAGACTGTTCATAAGCACATGATTGACTAAATTGAAATAGATTAATACATTAAATTTCTATTCATAACTTTAACAAAACAAATCCCATAATACATGAACATTGAAATACATAACATGTTCATTCTTGTTCAATTAACTAGGTCCATAACCTAAGTGAAGCAAACTTGATCGACTCATACTTTGTACCTGAAACATGATGAAAACGATGTCAACTAAAAAGTTGGTGAGCATACATAGGTTTCGACTCTAGATAGTATTAAAGTGTTGTGTGTAAACAAATCCATACAAGTCATGATTAACAAGGCATTTATGGGGAGCTACTATTGTGTAACCAAGTAGTACAATCAAACCTTTGTAACTAGCATGCAAAATTGTGTTGTTAATAACAATCACCCCAATCTGGGTGGGTTTGTCAGACTCAATAGATCTATCATTATTAACCATCGGCTTGATTAGTTAATGATTGTACATGTAATTGCACATAAGTAGTTAACACACCTAGCACTCAAACATAAAGCTCAAATTGCACACAAATTGTAAAGTGGATTTGTATTGTGTAGTTTATGTAAATCCTTGTAAATTGTGATCATGTTTCACCCCAAAATGTAAAAATAGTAAAAAAGTGGCTATGTAAAACTCACATTGATATTGTGACTAAAACTTGAACTAGATCACGAGAGCGAGTATATCGGTTTAACGATGCCCTAAATAAGTAATTATACAAATTTAATTATTTTGAAACGATTAAAATATACATGATTGGAATGATTGGAAATCTAGGATTTGGAATGAATGAATATTAAAGATACGAATTTTAACGATAACAAAAATGTTAATATATAAATGAAATAATGTTTTATAAATGTTATTTTATAAAAGAAAACTTGTTGTCAACCATAAGTATTAATTGAAATTTTGATATAAATAAATATCATATTAAGACAATTAAGTTTAAAATAGTCATTATGATAGAGTATTATGACATAATTTAAAATAATAGATTAGTTGTTCCAATTATTAAAAGAATCTCAATGATAGAGTGTAAGTAATAATATGATTAAAACAATTATAATATTACTAATCTTAATAATAGTTATGACGCTATAAAAAGTTTAACCAATTTATAAATCCTCTCGTTTAATAAAATTCACAAGATCATTTTATAAATTTATTTTTTCTTTCGAAGACCAATATACATGTATATATAATTATCTTTTATTAACAAAGGATATGAATTAATAACCTTGAAAGTTTATATATATATACATATATATAATTGGTTTATAACGATAATAGTTTATAAATTGTGTATATATGTTTATTCACCCGTGAAATCTTAAAATAAATAATGTATAGATGTCACCGATTATGCGTATATGTTTTGCTATAAAAAGAATAATATGTAATTTACCATTCAAATATATAAGATTACATATATTTATGTGTATATATATGTATGTATACATATATGTGTGTGAGTGAGTGAAAAAAAAAGAGCAAAACTGGGCAGGGCCGGGTTTAGAACCCGCAACCTTGCGTATGGATCTTTAGAGCTTTAACCGGTTGGTCTAAGGGCAGTTGCTTGTTAAATGATCAGAACTAAACAGTTTTATAAAGCAGAAAAGACTTGATGCCTTCATCTTTAAACCATACAGACGCAACAAGGTTTCCCCCCTTTCAAAATCCTAATTTCCAATCGTGAATCATGCCTTCAAAAACCCACTAGACCAAGTCGATTTCAAGAATGGAAAGATCAGAGATGAAGGGTTACCTGTTTTTGGCATCCAAGAACACCAGAATCGAACTCGTTTGAATGAGACCCGAAGGTTTGAGCGAATCGAAAAACGAGAGGGAAGGAGAGTAAGTTTCGAGTTATTTCTGCTTGTAATCGGTTAGGGTACGTATAGAGGGATGCAATACGCGTTTTACATGTTTTAATGGAACGAAAATCATGGGATTTGGACCTGATTTGACGGAAAAAAGAAAATGGCCGAAGCCCTTAGTTTGGTACTAAAATCGTGATTTTTAGATCGATTGGGTAGATACAAGTTTCCAATCAGTCTCAATTGAGTTGGTAGGATTAAACCTCCGGATTTTGCGGGATTGAAGGATGATTTGAATGGGTTTGACTTTCTACAGTGAAAATTGGTGATGATCTTGTTCTAGGTTTCATATATTGGAAGGAGGAGTCAAAATGGGGGTTCTTTGAAGAAAAAAAAGTCCTAGTCTAATCTTAATTGAAGTTTTGTTATAAAATAGTTTTTTTTTATAAAACTTGAAATCAAACTATTATTTATTTTATCTTGAACTATTTTATATAGGAAATTCCATTTTTATAATATTATGAATTAAGAAAAAAAAATGTTGCATATGTACGGGATTTGAAAATGAAGCGTCATTTTTGTAAAAAAAAAATGAATAGATAAATAAGTAGTACCGGAAAATCATGGATGTTACAGTCTCCCCATGTTAAGGGAATTTCGTCCCGAAATTTAACTAGTGGAGACTACTGAATTAGGAAGGAAGTGAGTTTGAGTTTAGATTGTTGGTTTGAGGAGTATAATGATCGAAAAGATTTAGGTTGGATTCTCAAAGTCAGCTTAAGTCATCATGTCAGGCCCAAATGGTGGTAGTGGATTTAGTTTGAAGAGGGTTAAGGGGATAAGCTATTGAATAATGATTTGGATTCTAAATGTGAAACGCATTACTTGGAATGGGTTTGATGGGAGCTTGATAATTAGGGTTTGTTTAGGATGTAGTCTAATATGCTCAAAATTGTCAGTATTTCACAAACATTGGTCAATGTCAGAATATCATAAAACTTCTCGTGATACGAACAACGCTACTACTTACATCATGACAGGAACACTTATATATAGGAAGTACCAGCGGCGTATCCACCATGCCCTTGTCATATCACATTAGTTTCGTTGTTATATATCATGATAGGTTTTAGGTCATAACACACGACAGAATTCGCTATGTTTTCCATGCGCTGATTTTTATAATTCCGTGTGCACCCGTAATTACTCAAATCATCGCATGATCCGTATAGATCATTCCGTTGTGTGCGGGTCAAGAGGAGGCACAAATTCACTTAGTTCATGTATGTTGTTTTCACATATGAGTTGCTAATGAGTAACTATATCCTTAAATTGGCAAGTCAGTTAGCAACTAAAGGGTAAAAGTAGTGTTACCTAGGGCCCCATAGTTTACTCGTGTTTGAACAAGAATACGTCAAACCCCGAGTTGTTTCAATGTGTTAGGATTTTCAAGTTTGGTGAACAAGGTGTATGACCATACTTCATGTATATGGTGATCAATCAATTGCAACAATTGTAAGCAACTTAGTTTCATGTATAATGTAAACATACAAGTTTCATGTATCATCTAGTGTCATGTAAGCTGTAATCAATATAGGTTTCACGTGTAATGTGAGCATCTTGTCATCATGTATTATGTAAAGCACTAGTAATGTCACCAATGTGGTATCATGTGTATTGTAAGAAATGAATTTCATGTATTGCGTTAAGACCTAGTATCATGTATTTTGGTAACCCAATAATCTTTGATGTGTAATGTAAGTAATGTAGTATCGTGTACTTTGTAACCAAATAAGTTTCATGTTCAATATGGTCCATCAAGTATTGTATATAAAATAATCAATTGTTATGCACCATGTATATTGCAAACAACTAAGTCCCATGTATCATGTGTTCAAGCCAGTAGCATGTGTATTGCAAATAAACAAGTTTCATGAGTTATGGGATCAATCCAGTAAGTTGTGATTTGCACCTAAACTAGTTTCGTGTATTATGTGATCTTGTTGTGTATCTTGTGAACGTGCATACGTAAGTTATTGAATTTCGTTTGTGACATATACTAACGAGTTTTGCATGTGATCAAGCGTTGCGAAGAAGCGTGTTGTTTGGTGTTTAAGTAAAATGTGGTGGTTAGGTTCTATCTTGTTGAGGTTTTTAGGGATGGTTGATGTCTAAGCAGTATGGATCGTATCTTGAAGCGGCAAGTGAAAGGTAACGAGGAGGTTCTGAAAACACTAAGGGAAATGTGTTTACCAATAATTGATCTTTGTTTGAAAATAGGAAATTTTAAATCGTTCTTGGTCGTAGATATATAAAGTAATGAAAACTTTTGAGTTAAATAATCTAATAAATAGATAATTTATCGGAAAATCTTTTAATTTAAAATTTTAATTATTAATAAGAGAATATTTTTAAGAGAAATTATTGGCTAAACCAGTAGTCGTATATTAATTTAGTCAGGGTTTAGAAATAATTACTTTAATGGGGAAAATCATAATTATTTATCAATTCGAAATAATATTTTTATAAAATAGGTTGTATTAAGTTCCCTTTCATAGTAGAAATGTTTATGGAAAAATTTATATTTCTGATACTCTCTAAAAGTTTGATAAACGTTTGGTTTGAAAATAACGAGGTTGTTTAAATCTAATAGGATGAGTTGTTTACGAAGGAGATTGTTGGTAGTGTACTAAATCGTATAAAATGAAGAAGGTGATACTTTGGAAATTTTGATGAAAATATGATGGGGGTAATTCACACTCAACGAGTCAAATCAATGAATAATAGCTTTAGAGTTGGAAAATATAAAATTGATTAAATGCTGAAATGTTAAGCATTAATCAAAACATAGGGAAATGGTTCTCAAAATGAAAATTTAAAGACAATAGATAAAAATAAAAAAACTTTCTGTTAACGTCACTTATAGCTTTCTACTAGAAGGAAGATAATTCCCAAGACGAGTACCGCTATGGTCACTCTAGTAGCCGATCTGGCTCCAGCTCTAGCTGTTTCCGTGCGATTCTCCAGTATTTCTTTTTCGAGGATGGAGATTAACTCCTTTTGGTACCCTAATTGGTTTGCTAGGCTATCCATTCTTTGCCCTTGCAAGTCATGCATTACCCCTTGTTCCATCCTTTGCCTCACAAATTCTGAGGTCCTTACATATTGGTGAATGTCATTGGTTGGAATTCACATAGCACTAGTGGGTGCCATGGTATGCCTTGTCCAAGGGTTAGGATGATACGGGTCGGGCACCGGATATGGGTCTCTTAATGGGGCGATCTAGGGGTTCGAAGTCTTGGGCCGGTGTTCCTAGTCCAATATGCTCTTACATCAAAACTTGGCCTGGCAGCTCGGGGTGTTGGTGACCGATACACGGGTAACCCGATGTCTTCTTCCCAATCAGACCCTGCTCCGGGGCGGTAAACCGGGGAGGAAGGAGTGTAGGAGTCCATGTCTAGTAGAAAATGATGAAAAGGTTGTAAGTGATAATGAAATACTGAGTGTTAAATATAGGAGTTCTCATAGGTTTAGAGTTTGACTAGTCATAACACCGAGTCTTCACAATAGTATTTTAGAAATACACTTGACCTATGAGCAATGCATCCCTGAGGAGGATTCCCAAGAAAGAGGGGTGGGTCACTAGGACACACTTAAGTACCCTGTCTTTCCTTAGTCAGAATACCTCATGGGCCTACACACTCTTCCAGCCATCGTATATTAATAACACTATTGTTGGGCTCATGGTCGTGATGAGAATTGTTGTGTACTGGCTTTAAGGCCTGAAAGTGAGGTTTATTTATTGCAGGGGGCTTCTTCTTCTTGGAGGGTAAGTGGGCTTCTTAGTTTATTGTTAATGGGCATTAGGCCCAATAGTTTAAGTTTAGAAAACAAGAGGTGGTGATATTATTTGTATGAGTTTAAGGGTGCATGAAAAGCTAAGTGTGTGTTAAAACTTAGGATAGCACTTAATAAAACACATAGGTAGCATGTAGATAGTATGAATGTAAGCACGAGAGTTATCAAGTAGTGTGACACATAGACTATTAAGTATTGTATCATGTAGTGTAATTACTTATGATAGCATGTAGAAATATTCACACAAGAAGTAATCATGTAGCATGTAGTAGCATGGCATTGTATGGGTGTCCTAAGGTTATAGTCTAGGTCAAGAGTGTCTAATAACCTAGTTCCCTATAACCTGGCTTTGATACCAATCTGACACACCCCAACCGACGGCGGAAACGTCGGGGCGGGACATGTAGACTGTTCATGAGCACATGGTTAACTAAATTGAAATAGATTAATACATTAAATTTCCATTCATAACTTTAACAAAACAAATCCCATAATACATGAACATTGAATATACATAACATGTTCATTCTTGTTCAATTAACTAGGTCCATAACCTAAGTGAAGCAAACTTGATCGACTCATACTTTGTACCTGAAACATGATGAAAACGAGGTCAACTAAAAAGTTGGTGAGCATACATAGGTTTCGACTCTAGATAGTATTAAAGTGTTGTGTGTAAACAAATCCATACAAGTCATGATTAACAAGGCATTTATGGGGAGCTACTATTGTGTAACCAAGTAGTACAATCAAACCTTTGTAACTAGCATGCAAAATTGTGTTGTTGGTAACAATCACCCCAATCTGGGTGGGTTTGTCAGACTCAATAGATCTATTATTGTTAACCGTCGGCTTGATTAGTTAATGATTGTACATGTAATTGCACATAAGTAGTTAACACACCTAGCACTCAAACATAAAGCTCAAATTGCACACAAATTGTAAAGTGGATTTGTATTGTGTAGTTTATATAAATCCTTGTAAATTGTGATCATGTTTCACCCCAAAATGTAAAAATAGTGAAAAAGGGGCTATGTAAAACTCACATTGATATTGTGACTAAAACTTGAACTAGATCACGAGAGCGAGTATATCGGTTTAACGATGCCCTAAATAAGTAATTATACAAATTTAATTAATTTGAAACGATTAAGACATACATGATTGGAATGATTGGAAATCTAGGATTTGGAATGAATGAATATTAAAGATACGAATTTTAACGATAAAAAAAATGTTAATATATAAATGAAATAATGTTTTATAAATGTTATTTTATAAAAGAAACTTGTTGTCAACCATAAGTATTAATTGAAATTTTGATATAAATAAATATCATATTAAGACAATTAAGTTTAAAATAGTCATTATGATAGAGTATTATGACATAATTTAAAATAATAGATTAGTTGTTCCAATTATTAAAAGAATCTCAATGATAGAGTGTAAGTAATAATATGATTAAAACAATTATAATATTACTAATCTTAATAATAGTTATGACGCTATAAAAAGTTTAACCAATTTATAAATCCTCTCGTTTAATAAAATTCACAAGATCATTTTATAAATTTCTTTTTTCTTTCGAAGACCAATATACATGTATATATAATTATCTTTTATTTACAAAGGATATGACTTAATAACCTTGAAAGTTTATATATATATATATATACATATATATAATTGGTTTATAACGATAATAGTTTATAAATTGTGTATATATGTTTATTCACCCGTGAAATCTTAAAATAAATAATGTATAGATGTCACCGATTATGCGTATATGTTTTGGTATGAAAAGAATAATATGTAATTTACCATTCAAATATACAAGATTACATATATTTATGTGTATATATATGTATGTATACATATATGTGTGTGAGTGAGTGAAAAAAAAAGAGCAAAACTGGGCAGGGCCGGGTTTAGAACCCGCGACCTTGCGTATGGATGTTTAGAGCTTTAACCGGTTGGTCTAAGGGCAGTTGTTTGTTAAAAGATCAGAACTAAACGGTTTTATAAAGCAGAAAGGACTTGATGCCTTCATCTTTAAACATACAGACGCAACAAGGTTTCCCCCGTTTCAAAATCCTAATTTCCAATCGTGAATCATTCTTTCAAAAACCCACTAGACCAAGTCGATTTCAAGAATGGAGAGATCAGAGATGAAGGGTTACCTGTTTTTGGCCTCCAAGAACACCAGAATCGAACTCGTTTGAATGAGACCAGAAGGTTTGAGCCGATCGAAAAACGAGAGGGAAGGAGAGTAAGTTTCGAGTTATTTCTGCTTGTAATCGGTTAGGGTACATATAGAGGGATGCAATACGCGTTTTACAGGTTTTAATGGAACGAAAATCTTGGGATTTGTACTTGATTTGAGGGCAAAAAGAAAACGGCCGAAGCCCTTAGTTTGGTACTAAAATCGTGATTTCTAGATCGATTGGGTAGATACAAGTTTCCAATCAGTCTCAATTGAGTTGGTAGGATTAAACCTCTGGATTTTGCGGGATTGAAGGATGATTTGAATGGGTTTGACTTTCTATAGTCAAAATTGGTGATGATCTTGTTCTAGGTTTCATATTTTGGAAGGAGGAGTCAAAATGGGTGTTCTTTGAAAAAAAAAGTCCTAGTCTAATCTTAATTGAAGCTTTGTTATAAAATAGTTTTTTTTTATAAAACTTGAAATCAAAACTATTATTTATTTTATCTTGAACTATTTTATATAGGAAATTCCATTTTTATAATATTATGAATTAAGAAAAAAAAATGTTGCATATGTACGGGATTTGAAAATGAAGTGTCATTTTTGTAAAAAAAAAAATTAATAGATAAATAAGTAGTACCGGAAAATCATGGATGTTACACCGATAAAAATTTTGTGTCACTTAACTTTGAACCCTTACTTGCAAAGACACGATCCCAATTAGAGAAAATCTTCACCGTCGAAGTAGCAAATGGTGACTCCCTTACAATTGACTCTGTTATTCATGTCTGCTCTCTAGAACTTAATGATCATACATTTCTAATCAACCTTGTACCAATGCCACTAGGAAGTTTTGATATCATCATAGGCATGGATTGGCTATCAAATCATCATGCCGAAGTCATCTGTTTCGAGAAGTGCATCCGAATACCTCTACCGTCGGGAGAAATGTCAAGTGTCTTTGGTGAAAAGCCTTGCAAAGGACTCAAGTTAATGTCATGCACTACCGCCCAAAAGTACTTACAAAAGAAGTACGTAGCCTTTTTAGCTCATGTTGTTCAAAAGGATGTCAAAGAGAAGAGTATCCAAGATATTCCCATCATTCGGGATTTTCCCGAAGATCTATCCGGTCTTACACCCGTTCGACAAGTAGAATTTCGCATTGACCTCATACCCGGAGCTAACCCCATGGCTAGAGGTCCTTACCGTCTTGCACCTTATGAAATGCAAGAACTTGCAAGTCAAGTCCAAGAGCTCTCCGATAATGGTTTCATTAGTCCAAGTCATTCACCGTGGGGTGCACCCGTCTTATTCGTCAAGAAGAAGGATGGATCATTCCGCATGTGTATTGACTACCGCGAACTCAACAAGCTTACCATCAAGAACCCTTATCCCTTGCCTAGAATTGATGATCTCTTTGATCAACTTCAAGGTTCTACTTGCTTCTCGAAGATTGACCTTCGATCTGGTTATCACCAACTCCGTGTACAAGAGGAAGATATTCCAAAGACTACCTTCCGAACAAGGTATGGTCACTACGAGTTCATGGTCATGCCTTTTGGGCTAACCAATGCACCCACAGTTTTCATGGACCTCATGAATCGTGTGTGCAAACCGTACCTTGATAAATTCGTGATCGTCTTCATTGATGATATCTTAATCTACTCCAAGACTAAAGCCGACCATGAGCAACACCTTAGACTGGTTTTGGATCTCTTGAGGAAGGAACAACTATATGCCAAATTCTCCAAATGTGAATTTTGGCTAAAGGAAGTTCAATTTCTTTGTCATATCGTTAACGACGAGGGAATTCATGTTGACCCTGCTAAGATCGAAGCGGTTAAGAATTGGAATGCCCCGAAGACCCCACCGAAGTTCGTTCATTTCTTGGTCTTGCGGGATATTATCGTCGTTTCATCTCAAATTTCTCTAAGATTGTTGTCCCTCTTACCGCTTTAACCCACAAGGGTAAACCTTATGAATGAGGACCAAAATAAGAAGAAGCTTTCCAAACTCTCAAGCAAAAGATGTGCAATGCTCCTATTTTGACTCTCCCTGATGGATATGATGATCTAGTTGTCTACCGTGATGCTTCCAACCAAGGTCTCGATTGTGTCCTCATGCAACGAGGCAAAGTAATCGCTTATGCATCAAGGAAACTTAGGATTCATGAGAAGAATTATACGACACACGACCTCGAGTTGGGTGCAGTCGTATTTGCATTAAAGATTTGGAGACATTACCTCTATGGCACAAAATGTGTGGTGTACACCGACCACAAAAGTCTCCAACACATCTTCAATCAAAAAGAACTCAATATGAGGCAAAGACGTTGGGTTGAACTCCTTAACGACTATGACTGCGAGATTCGTTATCATCCCGGCAAAGCGAATGTTGTAGCCGACGCTTTGAGTCGCAAGGACCATGTCTTGCTTCATCGTGCCCGAATCCAAACCGACATTCAAAACCGCATCTTAGAAGCTCAACACGTCTCAATCACCGAGGGTAACATGTAAGAGGAAATGTCATGTGGTGTTGAACTTCAGCTTGAATCAAAACCCAATGGCTTACTTTACTACTTAAACCTTATTTGGGTTCCCGATCGCGATGATCTCCGTGCACTTCTCATGAATGAGGCTCATAAGGCTCGTTATTCTATTCATCCTAGTGCGGATAAGATGTACCTAGATCTTCGCCAACAATATTGGTGGCCCGGTAAGAAGAAAGATATTGCTCTCTATGTTGCCAAATGTCTAACTTGCTCCAAAGTTAAAGCCGAACATCAACGTCCTTCCGGCTTCCTCGAACAACCGGAAATTCCCGTGTGGAAATGGGAGAACTTAGCTATGGATTTCATTACCAAACTCCCTCATACCTCAAGTGGTTATGATAGCATTTGGTTGATCATTGACCGTCTCACCAAGTCTGCTCATTTCTTGCCTATCCGTGAAGACTATCGGGTTGAGAAACTACCCTGAATTTACATTGACGAAATTGTGAGCCGTCACGGTGTTCCCTTAAACATAATCTCCGATAGCGATGCTCGGTTCACCTCTCGTTTTTGGCAATCTCTCTAAACTGCTCTTGGTACACGATTGGATTTTAGTACGGCCTACCATCCCCAAACTGATGGTCAGACCGAGCGAACAATCCAAACTCTTGAGGATATGCTTAGAGCTTGTGTAATTGATTTTGGTGGCAATTGGGATTCACATCTATCCTTAATCGAGTTCTCTTACAATAATAGCTACCACACGAGTATCAACATGGGTCCATTTGAAGCTCTCAATGGTCGTAAATGTCGTTCTCCTATCGGTTGGAACGAGATTGGTGAAGCACAAATCACCGGTCCCGAGGTAATTCAAGAAACATCCGACAAGATTATCCAAATCCGTGACAACATTCGAGTAGCGAGGAGTCGGCAAAAGAGCTATGCCGACAAATGACGAAAACCCTTGGAATTCCAAGCCGGTGACCTTGTTCTTCCAAAGGTGTCTCCGTGGAAGGGTGTGATCCGTTTTGGAAAGAAAGGCAAGTTAGCACCTCTCTATGTGGGTCCATTTAAGATCCTTGAAAGGATTGGGAAAGTGGCTTACAAACTCGACTTACCTCCATCACTTGGCAATGTGCATCCTACTTTTCACGTGTCTAATCTGAAGAAATGTCTTGCCGATGAGAACCTTCACATACCTATTGACGACATGCACATTGACGAAACGATGCACTTCGTTGAGAGACCAGTGGAAATCATGGATCGTGAGGTCAAGCAGCTCAAGCGAAGCCGTATTCCTATTGTCAAAGTTCGTTGGGAATCTAAATGTGGTCCTGAGTTTACTTGGGAACGAGAGGACCAAATGAAGCTCAAGTACCCCAATCTCTTCACTGATGCCGTCGCCTCCACTAGCTAAATTTCGGGACGAAATTCCCTCAACATGGGGATACTGTAACATTTCTGAATTTCATTATCTGTATTTCAATTCAATGTGATACATTTCAAACCCAATTCTAGTACACTGATTTGTTCTATTCGTACCAACAATTGAATACTATGTTTCAATGCAAATCCGCAAATTTTTACACGAGTATATCCTATTAAATTCTAGATAAGTTCATATTTATACAAATCTGTCAATACTGAAATTTGCAAGGACTAATTTTATAAATAACCAGAAAACCTAATAGGCACGGTCGCGCCTCATTCTGGCACGGTCGCGTCAAGTGCTTTGGCACGGTCGCGCACCTTGCTTTGGAATGGTCGCACCCGGTGCCTTGCCACGGTCGCGCCTCTCGTCAGTTAAAACGTAAATGCAGCCTTTAATTGCAGAGACGTTCGAATTCGTAACCATTACACACGTGACTACTATTAACGAGCACAATTAAGTTTCAATCACCGTAATTACAACAAATAAATCCAATTAAGTCGATTCGTCTCAAAACTGTCAAATTCTTTCATGAGACCAACGATTTCTCCATTCTTATTTGTAATTCCCCCAAGCAAATACATCATCGACCCTCTCTAAAGCTCCCGAGAACATTGAGGCAGCCGGAGTTGCAGTAAAGAGCACCGAAAATCAAACCCGTCGTCGCCGGAACTCATTCTATTCGTACGCCATCAATTCATCATCCTTCCGGGTAATTGAAACCTCCTACACCTTCGTTTTAGTCTATAGATCAAAAGCCCCATCCGAATTTCAGCTTACAATAGTTAATTTAACACGAACCCGAATCTAGGATTCATTCTAAAAAGGTTTAATCGAATCCTACTTTGGACATGTTTTAAATGCAATTAACCTATACCAATAGACTAGTAATCACCTAATGGATGAAAGCCCTATGATTTCCAACATTAACATCATAAGATTTAAGCAATTCGTTTCTGTTTTGGAACAGACACGGTCGCGCTAATCTCATAGCGCGGTCGTGTTTCATGAGACACGGCCGTGTTAATACCAGCACGGTCGTGCCTCACGAACTCAGACCCAGTCGTGCCCCTTGGCTAGACTTGGTCGTGCCTCAGAACCCTAGACACGGTCGTGCTTGGACCGGACACGGTCGTGCCTGGCCCAGACACGGTCGTGCCTAGTGAACAACTTATTTATGCCTTCTGTTTGATCAACACGGTCGCGCCCTGACTAGCATGGTCGCGCCCGTGGTCCTAGCACGATCGTGCCTTGTCCCAAGCACGGTCGTGTGTGAGAGAAAATCTTGACAGAATACTAAAATTTATATTTTAAAATCAATATGCATTCCAAATTAATTTTCAAATAAAAATAAATGATTTTATAAAGATTTAAATTAACCTTATTTAAAAAGATCAATGCCTATTTCTAAAATAAATAGAAGTTATACATTTAAATCTACAAAATTATATTTACACATATTTATAAAAATAGATTAACAAAAGTTAATTATTAAATTATAATTAATATAAAACACCTGATACATTTTTATAACTAAAAGACTAGGTTACATATTTTATAAATAAATAAATAAGGTAAAAAAAATATTTATTTAATTTATATTTAAGAATTATTTATTTAAGTTATACTTAATTACCCCTAATACCTACATTATTTTTATAGCTAAGTAAATAAATAATAATTTTGTAATTTATTTATTTAGTTATTTAAACTCAAACTTTGATCAAAATATTCTAAAAATATCCATTTCAAACCTTTTATTTTATGCAATACCTTCCAACAACAAACCACTAACTTTATGCACACGTCCAATTCAACCCTAGACTTAGACATAGACTATTGTGCACACTATTTATTCAATGTACATTCCAATCTAGGTTAACGCTGTGCATTATAAGGATCATATTACTATCTAGTCTCTCATGTTAGCTACGCCTTTTGAATCAAGTGAGTATTAAATAGCCCCTTTTACTCTTTTACACTTTTTTGGGTGGAACATGAACACTATACAAACTATTGCTTACATTTACACAAACTACACAAATACAAATCCTCTTTACATTCATGTGTGCAATTTGAGCTTTATGCCTGAGTGCTAGTTGTGCTAACTTTTGTGTGCAATTTATATGCAATCATTAACTATTCAAGCCAACAGTAAACAATGATAGATCTATTGAGTCTGACAAACCCACCCAGATTGGGGTGATTGTTACCGACAACACAATTTTGCATGCTAGTTACAAAGGTTTGATTGTACTTGGTTACTCAATAACTGCTCTCCATAAATGCCTTATTTTATCATGCTATGCAAGGATTTGTTTATTCATAATCTATATGCTATCTATATACAAACCTGTGTATGCTCATCAACTTTTTAGTTGACCTTATTTTATTTATGTTTCGGGTGCTAATATGTGAGTTTGATCAAGACATGCTACACATAGGCTTTGGACTTAGTTAAATTTAAATAAAGACTATTATGTATTTCGTTTATATACTTGTTTGAATTTGGTTGTGTTGAATTATTTGAAGTTAAATTTGATGATTAAAATATTGAAATCTAGTCAACCTTGTGCTCATGAACAGTCTACATGTCCCGCCCCGGCGTTTCCGCCGTCGGTTGGGGTGTGACACTTACGCCTTGGATTTCTGGCTTTAGACTTAATGCGTTTCCCCGCATTTGCCAATGGCAAAGTAGCCAGTCTTTCATAATGATCTAAGATAAAATCTATAGACGAATCAGAGTCAGTAGCCTCAAAATCAGGTAAAATAGTATCACTGGAACTCGTATCCACCACATTCCCTTTAGCTGCATGAATGGGCGAGTTCACAGCTTCATTATCAAAATCTTCCATATTCATACCCAAATCTTGTTAATTTTCTTGAGCAACGTCTTCCTGAACTGGTTCATTAACAGGAATATGAACTTGTTCTTGTGGAATAGGAACTTGTTGTTGTGCTTGTACCTGAGCTTGAACTTGTTATGGTTGTGGTACTTGATTCTGGACTTGTCCTTGAACTAACTCCTCATGATGAAACCAATTTTCATTTGGAGGCTCAATATAATCAGGATTAATTAAATGACCAAACAAAGGAGTCGGAACTGGAATCAAAGCAACATTTTGTTGTTTAACCTTGGTACAATCAGTAAAGATTCTTTTGGACATAGGAGTCAAGGTCAAACGTATTGGATGCTGTGGTAAATCTAGAATTAAAAGGTTCAGAATCATTTGCAAAAACCTAGGGTACATAAGAAACCCTTGACTGGATGATTGATTTGCATAACCAACTCACGGTATATATACAAAGCAAAGTTAAACCGTTTGTTCAGGGTTTATGCAACCATTGCAGCTTGTAACGCACTCTACAAACCATTAGTACCAGCCTTTCTTGGAGATAAACATTGGATGATCACGTGCATAAAATACCTCCATTCTCCAACTAAACCACCTTTTCGTGCTTGAGTATCATTTGGTCTGCCTCTGTAGCCCATCCTCTGAAAACACCCCATAATCAGTGTTCTAAGATAAGACATTGGATCTTCATTAGCACCTCCCAATGCCAAAGCAACAAGAATAGTTTCAACTGAAATAGCTACCTTTGTATTATTCACCGTTGCACGAAGGACGTGAGGTTCAACATCTGTGTCTTGATGTACTGTATCCCAGAATTGTTGGATATAAGGTAAGTTGATGTACGGATCTGCGGATAAGGTCACATGTAAACGTGAACGATTCAAGAAATTGATAATTCCTTGGAAATTAATAGCCTCAGACATATTTGGATGTAACAACGCCACTTGATTATGTTTGTACTCAACACGACGAGCCATCTGGAAATTTATTGGACATAGAACACACTTAGTTATTTAAAAAAAAATCAAACAAAAAAATTTCACACACACAAAATAAAATTACAAGTCCAAACACTGCTTAGCCCTTAAGCGAACTTAATAAGTTCGCTTAGTGTTGCAAGAGGCGAACATAATAAGTTCGCCTAAACAAGTTCGCTTGAACAAGTTCGCCTGAACCAGTTTGTCAATACAAATTCAAAAGCAGAATCCAAAAAGTTCAAATTGTCAAATATTTTCAAATCAAATACAGTATAAGCATCGGTTCACAACAACTAAACAATATTAAGCTTCAATTTCAAGATTTACACCGAGATAAACATGATTTACTCAGACAAGCGCAAGAATATCAGAATACGATGAACACAGGATTAAAGAAGCAATTTCCCATCGATTTAACGGTTAAAAATCCATGAAATTACCATAGATGGACTCGCAATTCAAAACCGATCCAGAAACAGACACGAAAATTTCAAATCAAAACACCCTAATTCAAAATTTCACAAGTTCCCTAAAACCTAGTAAGTTCGCTCAAAGAAGTTCGCTCCCACAGTGAAAATGGTAATAAGGATTAGTTCGCCTGAACAAAAAATTTATTCACACAATTAAGTTCACTTCATTAGGCGAACTTGTTAAGTTCGCTTAACAAGCCCTAAGAGAACATCTTAAGGTCGCTTAATCAGAAACAGGCGAACATATTAAGTTCGCTTCAAACCTTTGCATTGAACAATTTCGACACTTTCAACACGTCACATTCTTGTTGCTTGTATCCGATCCAATCCCGAATCATTTTAACAAAAAATAAAATTTTCATGGAAGAAAGAAACAAACTATTTTTGGATTTTATCTGTACAAACGGAATCACATATTTTTGGTTTTATCTGAGCAAACTGAAACACATATTTTTGGTTAAACATCATGAGCAAGAAGATCATATTAGTATATGAGCAATTCATCACACAGTGTATTATCATCTATGGGTAACCTATGATATGCACAAAAAAAATGATATGAAACAATCAAACTCATTAATGAATATTTATAAATCCATCATATTCACTTTTCAACTTTTCAATTAATTTGAATAATACTTGAAATGATACGCGATAAATTTCAAAGAAAACAAGATCAAGTCATGAAAAGCTCAATTTTTCATTCTGAATTTGTAATACAAAGCATGAATTCTTAAGTTGTCAATATTATACAATTTGAAACTAAAAGCATTTTTCTTCCTAGTTCATGTGAGTTAGTACCATTTAGATGAAAAACATCGTGTACCCCACATATATGCCAACGGAAATATAAATTTGCACTATCTTCAAGACATACACAGTTTATTGCAAGATTAGATCAATCTCCAAGATGAAATTATCTCTATTAGCACAAGTATAGAATAGCAGATCCCAAAGGATATAAGAATCAAGATGATTCATAATCAAAAGATTCTAATGAATTGGCTTTATAATGAGAATCAATAGATTCAGGTAGAAGGATCCAACTATTATTTGGATAAATTTCAATGAAATCAGAATAGATGATGTATCTAACTGATCCAAGGGCTAGTATATGTTTAATCTAGTAAAAATAAACTAAATTATCCTAGATCTAGACACTAAGTAATACTCTAGACTCTCTTAAACTACACTACTACTAACCGGCAAATGAACCAATCGACTATAGTAAAGCTAAGTAAGTCCGGATATCGAACCCACGAGACTCTATTAAATTACACTAACGACTCTATCTAGACCTAGACTAACACGGACACGACACTAACCATTTTTATTGTTTGAGGGGGGGGGGGGTTTACTAAAAATCCTAAAAATGAAATTAGAGTTAATTAAGCTAAAGTACGAAATAGATTAAGGTTGAATTCAGTAGAGATGAATGACTACCTAGACTAGAATCCGGATTGATTTAGGAATGGATTTTCTAATGGTACTAAAGTGCTATGGAACCAGGATTTTTGTGTACTAAACCCTAAGAAATCTCAGCTAAGACCTCCCGACCCTTCTCAGGAAGAAACCTAGGAGACTCTACGAAGCTGTTATGAACACCGGTTGTTAGACTTCCTCTCAGTCCTCTAACGTCTCTAAAAGTGCCCTAACATGACAACCTACCTCTCAGCACGGAAGTCTAAGGCAACTATGGGTTCTAACTTGGTTTAATAGACACAAGAATGACTAGGGAACTACGACCGGCTTCTCTCAAAACCTACCTTAGCTATATGTTAAACCGTGACCTTCTAACAAACTCGAGCCTCTCAGCGACAAGTTCAGCAGAAAACCTAGTTCTAATTGTATTTTAATTACTGTTTTTAAGGCTAGTGGCCAATTTACCCAAAGATTCCCGAACCCGTAAAGACTCGATAATCAACACAAACCCATTACATGAAAGACATTCACCAAAGTTTGTGTAAAACAGTAAACAATCAACAATCAAAGCTAGATACGCATATGCACCAAATTAGAAGTTCCAAAGTTTGTTACTTTTTGAGATTAATCCATAAACACAATAAAATCCATAAAAATCCAAACTTTATTCAATCTTTCATCTAATCTAGGTAGTTCAAGAGTTTTAGCCAAGCATCATGGTATTAAAAATCAAAGCACAATGTTTAACAAAGGAATTCATGATCAAAAGAATGAAAACACAAGAATAAGGAAAACCGGATGATAAAACCCGAATGTTCTTCTTTCCTAAGCTTCCGTCTTCAACCGAGTGATTCCTGTGAGTTAGAATGCTTCAAAAATCCCAGAACTTGCTGCAAAATTCGCCCTCAAGAAACCCTATTCGTAACTCGGTTAAACTTTGACTTTAAGATGTTTATATATGATTTGTAGCAACAATTCTACAGCAGCAACAAACTGGGCCGAAAACAACACCCGTCGCGTCGCGCGACAGGTATACCACCTAGGCGTCGCGTGGCGCGGCGCCTTCACTTCTGGGCATTACAATTCCAAGGCTACGTGTTGCGCGTATCCTCCCTCCTCAGGGGTGTCGCGTGGCGCGTAAACCTGTTTCTGTCATATTTTCTCTTTTTTCCATTCCCGTTCAGCTCCAACTCGACCCGATTCCAACCGTTAACTCTTTTCAGCATATTTTGACTGTTTTTCGCTCCTTTCAGCAACCGGGACCTGCACAAACACAAACTATCAAAAGGAACTAATCTAACTACGAAAACGCAACGAAACTATACGAAAATTATACAAACTCTAAACGATAAATAGATGTATTTTGCAATACATCAAAATATCCCCACAATTACTCTTTTTTTCGTCTCCGAAAAAGAAGTATGCAAACGGAATCAGAGACGGATAGACATTCGGGCCAAAAGCTATTTTACTTATTAGAGTCAAAACTTGTGTTAGCCGCGATTGCAAAAATACTTATCCCTTTTAAACCCAAGTCTGGTTCCAGGCCCTTATCATGCAATTTTAGTTCAAGTGCGGTCAATCTACCTAGGGTCTCACACTAGAAGCCACAGTCCACCTAATCTCACCTCAAGCTTATAGAACAAAAGGAACAATCATTGGACCACTTCCTAACCGTTTTATACCAAAATCAAGAGAATTTGAAATCAATTTTTATTTTTTATTTTTTTTTATTTTCTTTGAGCTTAGACCTTGCTTCACCTAACCCAGAGGCTGTCTCAATCAGAGTCATCATCCCCGAGAGTGACAACGTGAGCGTCGATAATTTTGCAATTTTGTTTCGACACATCCCAGAGGCATTCTAAGTCAGAGTCACCATCCCCAACGAAGATTACGTAGGCCTGCGCTACTTTTCTTAGTTTCTAGCTCATTTATTCTATTTTTTTTTCATGATTAGAAATTCTAACAATTTTAGCTTATAACGGCATTCCTTATACTATTATTGGTACTATTATTGGCGGTTGCAATTTTCCATTTTTCCTAGATGAGAACCCACTAGTAGACCGACAATTAAGGTATATTTAGATCAAAGGAACCTAAAACTGAACCGGGCCTATTCACATATCCCAAACTAGACACAAGCTCAACTATATTAATCTTATATTATCATTATTTGAACCTGAACAAAAACCCCTCTTTTCTATCATTTTCCGTTTTATTTTGCAAACTTCTTTATTCAAAAGACATTTTCAAATTTTAAAATTTTTTATTTTTATTTTTTTTATTTTATTTTATTTTTTATGAATCAACTTAAACTACTTAACTAACACTATGACTCAAGTGTCCCATCCCCACACTTGAATATTGCATTGTCCCTAATGCAAAGATGGAAACACAACCTAAACTAAATAAACTACCACTAAAAACTAAATAAATAAAATATACAAAATCTACAAGTGGAAACGACTTAGCTGAATATGTGAGACTGTCAATGTGCCAGTCAATTCCACATACGCCCTCCAATCCGAAACGCGCTCAGCAGACTGTTCCTAAATCGTACACGCGAACGGAAGCGACATAACACATCATACCTATCAAATAAAAATACAGACCAAACGAAATACGATAGATAATAAGTGTTTCAAAGTTCACCATCACAAACCAACCAATTTAAAAGTATTTAAAATATGGGGGACAGACGAGATAAGATAAAACAACATAAAAAGAAAAAAAACAAAAAAAATAAAGCATAAAAAGATACTCCTTCCCACTCCATCTGCTATCATCCCCACACTAATCATCATCCTCACTCTCACTCTCTTCATCATCACCTTGACCATAAACCTGAAACTCTGGTGTAGGATCCACATATCCATACTATCCAGAACCAGAACCACCCTGCTGACTAGAACCACCTGCACCACTCGGATCATAATACCCCGCCATCGGAAACTGAACCGGGTATTATGCTCCATCGATACTCATCCGACTCATCATATACCTGAGTGCTCCATCCTGCCTATCCTGTCGATAATCAATTCTACCAAACCCCTGATCCATGCGGTCATACAGTGAAGATAAAGTAAGCAGATCCGGTGGTGGCTGTCTCCTCGGGTACTGAGGCGCTGGAATCTCCCGTCACTGAGGCGGTCTTTGTCGGGCTGGAGGATACATGCCCGGCATAACATCATCAACCGGATGCCCTACTGGCGGCATAACCTGAGGCCCCTGCCTCGCATCTAACCAAGTAATAGGCTCTCCTAGAGTGAGTATACCCGCAAGCTGAAGATCTCTAACCTGAAAATGCCTCGATGGTGCACCCACACACAGCGTCGCCAAACTATACTTCTGAAATACCCCCAAATTCTCTGCCAACTTTGTAATATAAGGACCCATGTCAAGCGCGGCCCTATGTCCTCCTCTACGTGCTCTATTCAACGACCAAGCCAACACACTCGCTAAATTCATATTCCGTTCTTCTACCAAACACATAAGCAAAAATATATCTATCCAATTTGCCTTATTCTTACCAGACTTCCTACCAACCAGAGTGGTAGAAAAAACCTTCAATACATACCTATAAATAGGATCCTGAACAGACGTAATCCGATTAGTCTTTGCGAACCCCACATCAGCAATAGTACCCCAAAATCTCGCCAACTCATCACTGCCCAAACACAATTCTCTTTGATTCACATACACACCCCTCAGCCCAATCACAAACTCAGGAGTCACTACCTCCTCCTCTGTATAGAAACCACTCGCTACAACAAACTGTGGGATGGACATCTCATGAACCATCCACCCTAAACTAAACGATACTGCATCATCCTCAGCAAAAGAACCCTCTTTATGCTAAAAAGTCGAATGGAATTCAACAACTAACTCGTCATATTGGGGCCAATGACAATCAACCATAGCACGCAATCTCGGACCTAGCAACCGCTCAACCCTATCCCGAGCACCCACACTAGCTAACCAATCCCAATCAATGGTCCAATGCTCAAGTATCTCAGTATGAATGATTTTTTGTAACTTTGTCCACTCCTTTGTATTGACTTCAAACTGTAAGAGTGGGTGCTCTCTCCTCAGTGGAATACGGGCATAATTCACCCGTTCCTGACCCTCATATCTAATACGTCTGCGCCTAAGGACAGGCACGGGCTGCTGCTGCTCTCTCGCGACACCTCTTGGGCGTGGAACTGGCCCTCTTTTTCTTTTTCCACCTGCTCCGCTAGAACTACCTTCACCTGACATATCTGCTAAAACAAACATATAGACAAAGCAAACAGAGACATCAGCTATCACAAACTATTTTTGGTATTTTAAATTTTAAATATTTATTTTTATTTTTTTTTAAATTGGAACAACCGTATAGAATTCCATTCGCGGCTGAAACAGAAAATAAAGTGAAAAATAACAATCAGGTTACCGTTTACAAAAGCATAAGTTATAAACAACCTTGCCCGAATAGAGATTGAGTACGGGCGAAGTGTTTTGTACCTGTACGTGCATATAAGTAAACCCAAGACCCAAAAACTACTAAAATTAAAACGACTCCAAACATAAGACTCAATGTAAACTACCCCCTCCCGACACATTAATTGTCCCAATTAAGAGCCAAGTGCCTGCCAAACCGAACATTGAGTCCAAACTTGCGTAAAGAGATGTCCTTTAGTGATAAAAACTGAATTTAAGTAGACAAATCCCGCCTAGTAAAAGGAGGTTTTAACCGGTTAAACTCACAAAGCAAGTTAGGATTTTTCATGGCAATGTGATATAGCAAATCAGTTCAATGGCAATAACATACCCAAACCATGCCTCCCGCAACCAGAAAACACTAACATTCGGCTAACCCATGACATAGAACCAACCCGACACGAACCGACACCTAAATTATGCAAAACTAGACTCATACCTAGCTAATAAACGACTAATATACAGAAAATTACAAGATTCAACTTTTTAAGTGGAGAAGGGTGGTCCCGTGTTTGGTAGATTTAGCGGCTAATCGGGTGAAACTGACGGTTAAAATGGATGGGGAAGTGAAATGGGTAATGTGGGTGTAATTTGGGAGTAAAATGGTGAAGAATGGAGGTGGTTATGGCTGAAATGGGTGGTTTACGGTTGGGGATTCGCGAGTTAGGGTTTGGAGAGGTTTTAGGAAAAAAGCTGAAGCAATAGGTTATAATGTGGGAAAGGGGGGCCTTCGCGTAGCGCGTAGCTCAAAGGGAGAGAGCGTCGCGCATCGCGGCGCCTCCCGTGAAACACGGTTCTGAACTGGGGTCTACGCGTAGCGCGTAGTCTCGGGTTATTACGTGTCGCGCGACGCGAAAACCCTTTTTTCACAGAAAGTTTCGAAATTTGGAGGCTCTCATGCCTTAGAAAAATTTTGCAACATTCCAAACCTCCCAAAAACCGATCCCAAATATTTTCTAACACTGGGACTTACCTGGAACTATGTTTTCTCGCCAATCCTTCCTCATCGTTGCTAATGAAATCCTGTAAATGACTTGAAACACAAAAACAAAAACCGAAACTCTACCAAAAACTACGTTAGATACGAAAGATAATAAAAATAAAATGAAATACAACCGGTACAAACTCTACACTTGAGGTTTCCCTCAAAACACTAATCGGTGAAGGTAGGTGGGTCCTCAAGAGGAATTTCTTCCTCCTCGGTGGTGTCGATAGGACCTCCTAAGTAATGTTTCAAGCGATGTCCGTTTACCTTCCATGACACTCCATCAACTTCGTCATACAACTCAATGGTACCGTATGGAAATACCTCCTTTACGACATACGGTCTGGTCCATCTAGATTTCAACTTTCCGGCTATCAATTTCAATCTCGAATTAAACAAAAGCACTTTATCACCTACTTGAAACTCCTTCAACCGTCGCAACCTCCTATCATGCAATGCCTTCGTCTTCTCTTTGATACTCCAAGATCGTTCGTAGGCGGTATCTCTAAGAGCCTCTAACTCATGGATTTGAAAGAATCTCCTCCTAGCGGCTTCGGTAAGGTCAAAGTTTACTGTTTTTAGAGCCCAAAGCGCTCGGTGCTCTAGTTCTACCGGAAGATGGCACGCTTTGCCATACACAATCATGAAGGGCGTGGTTCCTAACGGTGTTTTGTAGGCGGTGCGGAATGCCCACAATGCATCATCTAGCTTTTCCGACCAATCCTTCCTACTTTTTTCTACCGTTTTATCCAAAATCCTCTTCACCCCTCGGTTTGCATTCTCTACTTTCCCACTAGTTTGCGGGTGGTATGCGGTAGAAAGACGGTGAGTGACCCCGTAGCGTGCTAATGCCTTCTCCATGACGGAATTGTAAAAGTGCGTACCACGGTCACTTATGATGGCCTTAGGAACACCGAAGCGTGTGAATAGCTTCTTGAGGAATCTCACCACCACTCGGGCATCATTAGTAGGCAAAGCTTGAGCTTCCACCCACTTTGAGACATAGTCAATAGCTACGAGGATGTACCTATTACCACTCGAAGAGGGGAAAGATCCCATGAAATCAATACCCCAAACGTCGAAGATTTCAAGAACTTGAATGGGATTTTGAGGCATTTCATCCTTGGATGAGATGTTGCCGGTACGTTGGCAACGGTCACATGTACTAACGAACTCTACAGCATCTTGAATTACCGAGGGCCAATAGAAACCAGTATCAAAAACCTTTTGTGCGGTGACATTCGGCCCATGATGGCCTCCCGTTAAACCCTCATGCACATGTCTAAGGATATCCAACCCTTCCTCTTTCGAAACACACCTCCTAAGTACTCGATCACCACCTATCCTAAAAAGGTACGGATCATCCCATATGTATTTCCTAGCATCCCTAAGAAACTTCTTTTTCTGTTGGTGAGACATACCCTTCACAATGTCCCTGTTTGCTAAATAGTTTGCTAAGTCTGAAAACCATGGCAAACCCTCAAACTCGGCTCGAACGAAATCTATGGATTCGTGAGGGAATTTGTCTCCTATGGCATCCTTACGAATTTCCTCTCTCTTAGGGTCCTCTAAACGTGACAAGTGGTCGGCGGCTACGTTCTCCGCTCCCTTTTTATTCTTAATTTCGATGTCGAACTCGGAGAGCAAAAGAATCCATCTAATGAGGCGTGGTTTGGCGTCTTTCTTTTAGAAGAGAAAACGCAAGGCGGAATGGTCGGTGAAAACTATGGTTTTGGAGAGCACGAGATATTGGCGGAACTTATCAAACGCGAATACTACGGCTAAGAGTTCCTTTTCCGTGGTGGTATAGTTCTCTTGAGCATCATTTAGAGTTTTGCTCGCGTAGTAGATCGGATGAAAGTGTTTCTCGATTCGTTGGCCCAATACCGCACCTACGGCATAGTCACTCGCATCGCACATTAGCTCAAAGGGCAAGCTCCAATTGGGCGAAACAAGGATGGGGGCACTAATGAGTTTTTCCTTCAAAAAGTCGAAGGCTTTGATGCATTCCTCGTGAAAGACGAAAGGTACATCCTTTTCAAGGAGTTGGGTCATGGGGCGTGTGATCTTAGAAAAATCCTTAATGAAACGCCTATAGAAGCCCGCATGACCAAGGAAGCTTCGAACGGACTTGACACTAGTGGGTGGAGGCAATCTACTTATGGTATCTATCTTGGCTCTATCCACCTCTATCCCCTCTCGCGACACTTTATGACCTAAGACGATCCCCTCCGTCACCATAAAGTGACACTTCTCCCAATTAAGCATAAGGTTGGTCTCTATACATCTCTTAAGCATCATATGAAGATTAAGGAGACACTGATCAAAGGAGGTACCCTAAACCGAGAAGTCATCCATGAAGACCTCCATAGAAGTCTCAAGCATGTCTTGGAATATAGCAACCATGCATCTTTGGAATGTAGCCGGAGCGTTGCATAACCCGAAAGGCATGCGGCGATACGTATAAGTGCCATAGGGGCATGTGAATGTCGTTTTATCTTGATCCTCCGGTGCGATGGGGATCTGAAAATAACCCGAAAATCTATCGAGAAAACAGTAAAACTGTTGACCCGCTAGACGCTCCAACATTTGGTCAATGAACGGCAAAGGGAAATGGTCTTTTCGGGTGGCGTCATTCAACTTGCGATAGTCGATGCACACACGCCAACCGGTAACAGTACGAGACGGGATTAGTTCATTCTTTTCATTCACGATCACCGTCATCCCACCTTTCTTTGGGACAACTTGGGTTGGACTAACCCATGGTGAGTCGGAAATGGGGTAGATCACCCCGGCATCTAACAACTTAAGCACTTCCTTCTTAACAACCTCTTGCATGTTCGGATTAAGGCGCCGTTGAGGTTGCACCACCGGCTTATATTCATCTTCCATGAGTATCCGGTGGGTACAATAGGCGGGGCTTATGCCCTTTATGTCCGAAAGTCGTCATGCAATGGCCTCCCTATTCTCTCTCAACACCTCTAGTAACCTACCCTTTTCCCCCTCCTCTAACTTAGATGAAATAATGACGGGCAAATCTGACCCCTCACCAAGGAAAGCATACTCTAAGTGGGATGGTAAGACTTTAAGCTCTAATGGGGTGGGTTTCTCTACAGGAGTACTCTCACTGTCGCTCTTCACCTCACTCAACTCTAACACTTCGGGTACATACTCTCCTTCTTCTTCCTCAATCTCACTCACAACTTCCTCTACTAGATCGGCTCCACTAATATAATCAAAACAATGGTCTACGCATGATAAGAAGGATTCTATGAAATAGACCGAATGACAAGGACTACTATGATCGTCGGAGCCGCTAGGGTGCTCCATGGAACGTGCTACCTCAAAAGTGACTCTCTCCTCACCGACGTGGAGTGTAATCTTACCGTTAAAGACATCAATGATGGCCTTTGCGGTGCGCAAGAATGGGCGTCCTAGGATGATAGGAACTCTCTCATCAGCTTCCATATCAAGAATGACAAAGTCTACGGGAAAGACGAACTTCTCGACTTTAACTAAAAGGTTTTCGACTATGCCACGCGGGTATTTCACTGATCTATTGGCTAAGGACAACGACATGCGAGTAGGGGACAACTCTCCTAGGCCTAACCTTTCGTACATGGAATATGGCATGAGGTTTATACTCGCTCCTAGATTGGCTAAGGCCCTATACTCGGTATCACTCCCGAACAAGCATGGAATGGTGAAAAGTCCCGGATCCGTCAATTTTTCCGGGACCTTGTTCAAGATTACGGCGGAACACCCCCCACTAAGAGGGATGTTAGAGACCTCTCCTAACTTATCCTTACGCTTTAGAAGGTCCTTTAGGAATTTGGCGTATTTAGGCATGGATTGAAAGGCTTCTATGAACGGAAGATTGATCCTAAGTTGCTTGAAGATCTCTAAGAATTTCCCGTACTCTTTGGAGTAAGTTTGGTTTTTAAGACGGGATGGGTATGGGGCACGGGAAAGATCAGGAAAGGGTGATGGAACGACTTGTTTGGGTCGTTTCTATGCACTACTCTCGACTTGAGGCTCCTCGGTGTGTGCGGTACTTGCTGGGTTTAACCTAGATTGCACTTTACCGGGAGTCTCCATCTCAATCTCCTCATCTACGGGTTCCTCATCCTCTACCTCTACACTCTCGGGTATCACTACCTCTCCTAAGGTCCTACGACTACGGGTCGAGATTGCCTTCAATTGGCCGGACGGGTTCGGCTTTGTGTTGCCCGAAAATTGACCGGGAGGTCGTTCTTGCAGCTGGCGTGCAATGTCCCCGACCTGCCTTTGAAGGTCCAAGAAATTAGAATGGTTATTCTTGAGGTAGGTAGCATGTTCTTCTAAGGTTCGTTGGGTGGACTGGTCCTTAACTAGAATTTGGGATAACATAGCTTTAATCTCGTCTAGACCACTACCCAAATCTTGATTTTTTGAACCCTGATTATTTGATCCCCCAATATTGAACTGACCTCCTGTATTTGAACCTGACCCTGAACTACCAAACTGACCCTGCTGATTCGAACCCCCACTTGAATAGAAACCTGCCCCCTGCTTTGATACTGGCCTGATGGGAAACCAGGGGGATTACCGAAAGAGCGGAAATTATTATTACTACGCCAGTTAGAGTTATTATTAAATGGGTTAGTGGGACCTCGGTTTTGACCTGCGATGTACTCGACCTGTTCTAGGGTAAGTGTTGGACAATCTACGGTATCATGACCTCCCCTACAAACCTCACACCTATCTACCTTTTTCTTAATTTCTAATAACTCTTTGGTGATATAATCTAGTTGAGATGCTACCTTTGAATCCGAGCCAACTTGGTTTACTCCTCGAGCGGTTGAGGAAGTACTAGTAACAGGAATGGAAGTCCTGCTGGTAGCACAATGATCGATATCAGCATGAGCAAAACTCTCAAAGAGATCATTGCAGTCGGCCACCGATTTCTTACCCATGAGATGGCCTCCTGCAGAGGTGTCGAATCGGGCCTTAAACTCGGGGGTGAGACCATTGTAGAATTTCTCTATGAGTGCCCAATCAGACAACCCGTGTTGGGAACAACGTGAGAGTAGGGTTTGAAACCTCTCCCAAGCTAAGTGATAAGGTTCGTCAGACTCCATTCGGAACGAATGGATCTGATCACGAAGGAGAGATGCCTTAGCAGGTGGAAAATACTTAGCTAGGAAGGTATCCCTAAGTCCAGGCCATGTGGTAAAAGTACCTACCGGCTGCGAATCAAGCCAAGTGGCTGCGCGGCCAGCAAGTGAAAACGGGAAGACTTGGAGATAGCGGGCATCAAGGTTAACACCTTCGATGCCAAAGGTGTTGCAAAGGCGGGTGAGACGGTTGATGTGAGCGAGCGCATCCTCGTCGTCACGACCGTGAAACTGATAAGAGTTGTTAATGGCGGTCACGATGTAGGACGGGATTTGCCAAGACTTGTCATTGGTGATTTGGGGAAGGGTGATGGGTGAATTCGCTGTATAACCTGCGGTGGAGCGTTGGTGGACAATTTGGTTGTTGGCCATTTGGAAATAGGGTGGAAGACTCGGAGGACGGGAAGTAGGTGGGGAGCTATGGGGTGAAGACCTCGGTATGAAGTCAAAGCTTGGTGGTAATGATTGGGATGTAGAGTCAGAAAAGGCGAAAGATGAAGATGAAGGAGTACTAACCTTTAGAGAAAAAGACGAGAAGGAAGACTTGTCCGTAGGCGGCTTCGGCGGAGGTCCTTGCGAACGCGTATGGGGGCATCCACTGAAAAACCGGAAAACAAACAAGTAAGTAGACTCAAAATCTAGACTCAAAAAAAATATAAAATAACTACGACTAATTAGACTCCTACGACTCAAACACAATTAGCACGTATAAGATATCAAATAAGTCCAAATAAAGTAATTAACGCAATTGCCAAGAGTCCCCGGCAACGGCGCCAAAAACTTGATGTTCTAAAAGTAATCTAGTAAAAATAAACTAAATTATCCTAGATCTAGACACTAAGTAATACTCTAGACTCTCTTAAACTACACTACTACTAACAGGCAAGTGAACCGATCGACTCTAGTAAAGCTAAGTAAGTCCGGATATCGAACCCACGAGACTCTATTAAATTACGCTAACGACTCTATCTAGACCTAGACTAACACGGACACGACACTAACCATTTTTATTGTTTGAGGGGGGGGGGGGGTTTACTAAAAATCCTAAAATTGAAATTAGAGTTAATTAAGCTAAAGTACGAAATAGATGAAGGTTGAATTCAGTAGAGATGAATGACTACCTAGACTAGAATTCGGATTGATATAGGAATGGATTTTCTAATGGTACTAAAGTGCTTTGGAACCAGGATCTTTGTGTACTAAACCCTAAGAAATCTCAGCTAAGACCTCCCGACCCTTCACAGGAAGAAACCTAGGAGACTCTACGAAGCTGTTATGAACACCGGTTGTTAGACTTCCTCTCAGTCCTCTAACGTCTCTAAAAGTGCCCTAACATTACAACCTACCTCTCAGCACGGAAGTCTAAGGCAACTATGGGTTCTAACTTGGTTTAATAGACACAAGAATGACTAGGGAACTAAGACCGGCTTCTCTCAAAACCTACCTTAGCTATATGTTAAACCGTGACCTTCTAACAAACTCGAGCCTCTCAGCGACAAGTTAAGCAGAAAACCTAGTTCTAATTGTATTTTAATTACTGTTTTTAAGGCTAGTGGCCAATTTACTCAAAGATTCCCAAACCCGCAAAGACTCGATAATCAACACAAACCCATTACATGAAAGACATTCACCAAAGTTTGTGTAAAACAGTAAACAATCAACAATCAAAGCTAGATACGCATATGCACCAAATTAGAAGTTCCAAAGTTTGTTACTTTTTGAGATTAATCCATAAACACAATAAAATCCATTAAAATCCAAACTTTATTCAATCTTTCATCTAATCTAGGTAGTTCAAGAGTTCTAGCCAAGCATCATGTATTAAAAATCAAAGCACAATGTTTAACAAAGGAATTCATGATCAAAAGAATGAAAACACAAGAATAAGGAAAACCGGATGATAAAACCCGAATGTTCTTCTTTCCTAAGCTTCCGTCTTCAACCGACTGATTCCCGTGAGTTAGAACGCTTCAAAAATCCCAGAACTTGCTGCAAAATTCGTCCTCAAGAAACCCTATTCGTAACTCGGTTAAACTTTGACTTTAAGATGTTTATATATGATTTGCAGCAACAATTCTGCAGCAGCAACAAACTGGGCCGAAAACAACACCCGTCGTGTCGCGCAACAGGTATACCACCTAGGCGTCGCGTGGCGCGGCACCTTTACTTCTGGGCATTACAATTCCAAGGCTACGTGTTGCGCGTATTCTCCCTCCTCAGGGGTGTCGTGTGGCGCGTAAACCTGTTTCTGTCAGATTTTCTGTTTTTTCCGTTCCCGTTCAGCTCCAACTCGACCCGATTCCAACCGTTGACTCTTTTCAGCATATTTTGACTGTTTTTCGCTCCTTTCAGCAACCGGGACCTGCACAAACAAAAACTATCAAAAGGAACTAATCTATCTACAAAAACGCAACGAAACTATACAAAAATTGTACAAACTCTAAACGATAAATAGATGTATTTTGCAATACATCAATGTTCCAACAGATGTTGGTAGAAAGCATATCTTAGTTCAGCAACACATTGCATGTTTTTGGGGCATGGGCAGTGAAGTGAACTAGAAGAGATTGTGCTAAAGACATAATTCGATATTGGTCTCATGAAATTCTTAAAACCATATATATTCTTTATCTGATAATGATCTTTTACACACACACCCAGACATATAATAGATTCAAATCATAGATGTAATCATATCATATTTAATTTTCACACTACTATTGGTTCAAAAACGCTTCTAGTCTATTGACAATTCAAGTTTCAAACTCATATTGAAATTAAAACATATTCTCAAGATTAGAGCATTCAACACACTATCATTTCTCATTTATGCAGACTTTGAAATTTAGATCAAATCAAATTTACTTTAAACTATCTTATATCAAAGGTCTACTATAGTCATGTGTAATGAACTATTCACTGATGTACTATCATTTTTTCTCTAAATTCAAATGATGTCAGTTTTATATTTTTCATTTTGTTTTGAATTTTTTTAAATAACAATTTTTGACTGAAATTTAAAATGCAGAAATGTAATAAAGCAGTAAAAGAAATTTAAAAAACAAAATCTCCTTGAAAAATAGTTTTTGAAAAACTTTTATTCGGGATTGATCATACCTATCATTTTGATCAGAAATTCAAACCTGGTACGATCAAATGCCTTGGCAGCAAAATTATCATATGTATGTACCTTCACCAGCTCAATCAACTTTTTATCTGCACAATCATGAATAAAATGATATCTAATTTCAGTGTGATTTGTTTTACTGTGCTTAACAGGATTATTTGTGATAGACATTGTAGCATTATTATCAATAAACATGGGGGTTCCTTTAAAACTCAAACCGTAGTCTCTTAATTGCTGTTGGATCCACAAGATCTGTGAACTACAACTTGCAGCAGCAATGTATTCTGTTTCACATGTTGAAATGGAGACCGTAGTTTGCTCTTTGCATTGCCGGGAAACTAGACGATTACCCAAGAACTGGCAACCACATGTAGTAGATTTCATGTCCAAACAACAACCACCAAAATCAGAATCAGTGTATGCATTGAATTCAATGTTAGAACCATGTGGAAACCATAGTCCCAATCTTTGTTTTCCTTTCAGATAACGAAAGATTCTCTTTACTGCAATCAAATGAGACTCTTTTGGATTTGTTTGGAATTTGGAACAAATACACACAATGAACATAATGTCTGGCATTGAAGCGGTTAAGTACATGAGAGATCCAATCATTGCACGGTAGAGTCGGCAATCAACTCCTTTTCCATCCGGGTCAGAATTCAATTTATGATTGACTGGAATCGGAGTATCGTATGGGGTACAGTCCTCCATCTTGAACTGGCTTAAGATGTCCTTTACATACTTGGACTGATGAATAAAGAAACCATCTTCCGTCTTATTAACTTGAAGACCTAGGAAAAATGATAACTCTCCCATAGCTGACATCTTAAACTTTGATTTCATAACACTCTCAAACGATGTGCACAACCCTTCATTTGTAGAGCCAAAAATAATATCATCTACATATATCTGCACCAGTAGGTATTCTCCCCCTGCTTTCTTAATGAATAAAGTTGAGTCAATTTGGCCACGAGCAAAATCATTATCCATAAGATGTGTAGACAACGTTTCATACCACGCTTGGGGAGCTTGATGAAGACCATAGAGAGCCTTATCAAGCTTAAAAACTTTAGACAGATTAATTGGATGTTCAAACCCTGGCGGCTGACACACATAAACCTCCTCCTTGACTTTACCATACAAGAAAGCACTTTTTACATCTAATTGAAACACCATAAACCCTTTGAATGAAGCAAAAGCAAGAAACAACCGTATAGCTTCAAGCCTAGCAACAGGAGCATAAACCTCAGTATAATCAATTCCCTCTTGTTGATTGAAACATTGTGTAACTAATATTGCCATATTTCTCACCACAACACCTCGATCATCTTTCTTGCATTTAAACACCCACTTTGTACCAATTGGATACACACCCTTTGGAAGACTACAAGATTCCAAACTTTGAGTCTATCAAACTGAGAATGTTCTTCCTGCATGGCCTCTATCCAATTGTTATCATGTAACGCCATTTCGACATTCTTTGGTTTGACCTGAGAAATAAAACAAAAATGTGAGCATACATCAAGAACACCAGTATCTTAATACCTGTATACAAGCAAGTGTTGTCAATAATAGAACGCGTTTGCACTCCATCTCGCAAATTCCCAATGATATTTGTAATCGGGTGAGCTTTGAGTTCCTTTATTGATGCAACCTCAGGAACTGGCACACATCAACTTGAGTTGTATCAGATTGATAAGACATATCCTGATTAACTGGTATCTCTGAGTACAGATTTGTAGGAATCCCCCCTGAGCCTGTGTCGAATTAGATGGTTCATCAACTAACAAAGGATCAGCAGAAGAATCTTGGAAAATAACATTGTCATCCTCACTACCAGACTCATGTGTTCCCGAACATGAAGCAACATTAGGATCTGGAGCAGATGTAGAGGGAATAGATGATTGTGGAACCGCAGTCGGTAGAAAACCACTATTCTGTGCATCCTGACATGAATCATATAATACAATATCTTCCTTAGGAGAAATATCAGAAGGTAATTGAAAAGACTTGAATAAATTGTCATAATCAAAAACCCAGTCTGGTCCAATCGCTATTTGAGGTAAAGATCGATTAGAACAGTCAATATGAAACCATTCCTCAACCTGACGAGTCTCTTTGTTATAAACCCGATTGGTAGTAGAATTTGCAACATACCCCAGAAAGATCCCTTCAATATCCTTAGCAATGAACTTGGTTGGGACATCTCTAACATTCAACAGGGTGCATGGATTACCAAAAGGTAGTAAATATTCCAGATTCGGCTTCCGATTATTAAGCAACTCATAGCATGTCTTGGTGTGTTGCTTAACGGTCAAAAATCTGTTCAAAACGTGACACGCAGTATTCACACCCTTAGCCCAAAAAGTAATTGGAAGCTTAGAATCTGCAAGCATCGTACATGCTGTTTCAACCAATGTCCTGTTCTTTCGTTCAGAAACTCCATTTTGTTGAGGTACATATGGCGCACTGAATTCATGATGAATTCCCTTTTGAAGACAAAATAAACCCATCTTGCTATTTTTAAACTCGCTGCCATTGTCACTCCTAATTCTTCTGACTTTCTGTTTGCACAAATTCTCTAAACCCAGGATTAAGAATTGCACCAACTCCGTGGTTTCGGATTTATAAGCAAGGAACTTAACCCATGAAAATCTAGAGAAATCATCTATTACTACCAGACAGTAAGATTTACCACCAATGCTCCTGATACCAATCGGTCCGAACAAATCCATATACAGTAGCTCCAAAGGAGTCACAATTGAATTCTTTGTCTTAGATTTGTGGGACTTCTTGTGTTGTTTCCCCTTCTTGCAAAGAATACAGTCATCAGGAACGAAAAATTTCATTTTCGAAACACCAATAACTAGATCATTCTTCACGAGATAATTCATTTTCCGATAATTGATGTGAGAAAGATTCCTGTGCCACAAAATAGAATCCGACTTAGACGCCTTGGAGAGTAAACATGTAGGAATTGAATCCGTTGTAGTAGCAACACTCATGTCTAGGACATATGTGTCATTTATCCTCGGAGCATTCACTAGAATCCATTCGTCAGGAATAACAAAGCCCGGTTTCAATATATAACACTCAGAATCATTGAAATGAAATGAAAACTTCTTGTCACACACTTGAGATACACTCAAAATATTGTGTTCAAGTTGCTCCACATAGTTCGCTTTCTAAAATTTGACTTTATCATTCTTCAAAGTACCCTGACCAGTTATGTACCCACCTTTATTTCCAGCAAAAGCGACATAACCACCATCAACATTAATAACATCTTCCAGCAAACGAATATTCCCTGTCATATGTCGAGAACAACCACTATCCACATACCACGTATTGTTGATAGTCCTCCTTGGTTGACCCTACATAAACAAAGAAAATCAGTTAGAAATAGGAACCCAAGCCATTGTGGTCTTGGGTCGTCCAGATGGATCAAAATAAACAACTTCAAGCAATTCACAACAAACATTATCATCAACCTTTGGAACATAAGATTCACAATTAGACCTTCTCAATGAAGACACAGTATGATAATTGGAAAAAACATTATTAGATTTATGATTACCAGATTCAGATATTTCCAAAAATTTCTTTAATTTTCTGTTACGTCTTCTTCGTTGTGGTCTAGAAAGTTTGACCTCAGGTTGAGAATCTTTTGGAATTTCAACATGTGGAATCTAAAACTTATTTTGAAAAAAAACTGGTTTAGAAATATGCTTATCATGTTGCTTAAATCCTGAAGATTTAGCAAACGATTGACAAGGCACATTCTTTACAACACTAGAAGTAGGCTTTCCCACATTTGGTCTTTTTAGAATCGTCACCACTCGTTGTTGTGAGGGAACACTCTTTAATTTTCCTTGATTCTTATACGGACAGTGAATCAGAATATGACCAACCTATTTGCAGTGAAAACAAACTTTTCTATCTTGATGATTTATGATATAAGGAGTTTTTCTTGAATTTTATGACCCTTCCGATGAACAAGCTGCCGAAGATTTTATTGAATAGTTGACTGGCTTCTTTTTAACAAAAACTTGTTTAGTCACCGTTGATGAATTCTTCTTCTGATGACCAGCAGCAACAAAACCACGTGATTGTAAAATTTTGGAAAGGTTAGGTTGATCAACTTTCACTTCATCAGGTTCTGTTAAAATGCGTCTATCACGGGTAACCTTTTTCACTACCTTTGGTTCATCAAGTTGCACTTCCTTAGGAATGCCTTCAACCTTTTCATCATCAAAAACTTCATCCTCAGAATCAGAATCATAGATCATATCTTCACCAGTTACTAGATTTACTTTCAACACCGTCTTTGGATCAATTTCTTCTTCATGAATAATTTCTGGTTCAACCACATAATTTGCATTGAATGGTGGAGGAACAAATCTAATTCCAGCAACCCTCTTTGTAGAATCAGCATTAGCATTAAAGTAATCCAATACCACATATGAATTTTCAAAATTCTCCAGCTTTCTATGTAATTTTATCACTTCAGATTCTTTATCAGAAATTTCATTATTCTTCCGAGCGACAATTTCATTTCGCTTCTCAATCTCAGCATAAGCCATATCCAGATGATATACTTGTTCCTTATATTTCAATCCCAAAGAGTTCAAATCTCTTTTCAAAGACTCAATTCTATCTATACACAATTTATCATTATCTTTCAATTTTTGATTAATTGAATGCATCGATTTCATATCACAAATTAAATTTGTATTATCATCCATTACTTTTTGCAGTTTATCTTTTATACTGATGCAATTAGAGCAATAAATGTGACAGACAGAATCTTTTACCTTTGAAGGATCTGACATATCTGCCATGAAGACTTTTGCAAACGGAATATTTTCAGAATCAGTACCATCAAAAGAATTTTGAGTTAAAACTATATCATCTTCAGATACACCAGATGCAATATCAGACTCAACATTTTTTACTTGATCATGCTCTTCATTAGCACTTGGCAAACTCTCACCATCACTTGAGCTATCATCATCAGTTGACTCTTCAGATTTTACAGAATGAATCTCAGCTACAAAGCTTGACTTACAGTACCAACCAAATCTTCAAGATGAATACCCTAGTCATAATTTTCATCATTTTGAGCAACTAAAGCAAATGATGCAGATGCATGATTAGAATTTCCAGTGCCAGAGGAGCAATGTGACTGATTATGAATGTTCTGAAAGTTATTAGGCTTCTTCTGAGAATCAAATTCAACTTTTGGCTTCACACATTCTTTGGCGAAATGACAATACTCTTGAAAATTATAGCAATGAACTTTGGTTTTGTCAAATCCCATACGTGAACGACTGTTAGAACCGATATACTCCCTTCCAGTCTTCTTCAAAAAATCCTTTGCTTGTCGCATCGGCATAGCCATGTTCCATTGAATGTTCATCTCTTCCAGATCAACAGGATCAATTTGTCTGAAATCCTCTTCAATAATATCTGGATCATCAATCTTTCCTCCAATAAAATTTTCATAAGAAGCCATAAAGGAAGAAAACATTGCTAAATAATCATCAGCAACTCTTTGATTAATACTATGTGTTCCAGATGATGAAAAAACTGTATTTGCAGATAAACCAGAATGACTTGGAACCCCAGAACAATGATCATTAGAAACATCTTGAGTATCACCAGAAAAGAACGCGACCCCTGCACCAGTTTTGCCAGAAGTCTTAGCAAAATACATTGAAGGATCTTGAATATGCTCCATATTGGTTTCCTTCTTCTTCATATTCAAATCATATTAATGAATCTTGCCAAGAACCTCTTCAAGAGACATAGTTTTATACTTGACATTCTCTTTTATCAAAACTGAATACACATCAAATTTAGATGGTAATGCCTCCAAAAACTTATCATTTATCACTTCAGTCTCATAAACCACTGAAGCACTTGACAATTCACTCAGCAAATGATAGAATCTCGTTGCAAGATCATCTAAAGATTCATTTTGAAAGTGATTGAATACTAAGAACTGCTTTTTCAGTAATTCTTTTCTGCTTTTCTTAACATCCAAACTACCTTCACACCGCTTTTGTAACGCTTCCCACAATTGTTGAGAAATCTTGAATTGTTTAAAACTATGATAAATTTCTTTAGGAAGAGACATTGAGATACTAGCCATAGCCTTCTTTTCCCTATCAAACAGTAATTTTTCTTCTGTGGTTAAAGCAGATACCGATTTAGGAACATCATCCTTTCCCATCCAAGTATATGTCGGATGTGTATAACCTTCCAAGATTGGAATCCATAAACTTGTATCAGTAAAAGACACGAACTGATCAAACCGATCTTTCCAGTTAGAATAATCTGCAAGACTTAACAATTTGGGTGGTTTCTGAGATGTACAAATCTTGTTATTGTAATTTAACATGTTAGTCACTTGCACCATATTTGTCATTTTCAGAAAAATTTCCAAGTATTGAACAAGTACTCCCCCAGGCGAAGATAATAAGTTCGTTTCAAATCCAAACAAGCGAATTTTATATCAAGCGAACTTGATAAGTTCGCTTAAACAAGAAAATCCGGTAAGTTCACCTACTGAATAAGTTCGCTTAAACTGAGAGAAGCTGCAACAAATCTCAGCAAGTTCGCCTGCTTCAGTTGTAACAAACTCAGCAAGAACTTCAACCCAAATACGAACAAAGATCACCTAAAATCATTATTTCTCACAGATTAGAAGGAATTTGAAGAAATTGGACCATTGGATTTAGTATTTTTATGAATTAGAACACTTCTATCGGATTAATTTCACCAAAATCCACTTCAAATCCACCAATTTAGCAGCAAAATCATCTTCAAGAACTTGAAAACCCCATGGATATAAAAACTTCTAAAAATGATCAATTTCTTGTCAAAATGTACACAAAATCGTCTCTAATCACCAAGAATCAAACACAAATCATGAGCCAAAGCTCTGATACCACTTGTAGGTCCACACGACTCATCTACAAATCGATCTCGTGGCAGAACGTCTCGATAACACGGAGTGCGGAATCCTTCGTGTTAACGTATTGTATACGAATTGACAATAGAAACATCAGGTAAATAAACTTCTCTTTGTATATCACCGAACACAGAGTTTACAAGATTCATTGAATACAATCGATTAAGTCCTTACTTAACAGAATCTGTAAACACCTATTTATAGACACAAGCTCTGCAGTAGGGGAACTTAACAAGTTCGCCTCAAATAGACTAGGCGAACATAACAAGTTCGCCTCACATTAGACTAGGCGAACTTAACAAGTTCGCCTCTAATAGGCTAGGCAAACTAGACAAATTCGCCTCTAGCAGAACTTGTTCTAACACTTAGATAAAATCTATACAATTACATAAAAACATAAAGACAATAAGACCTAAACTATTACAAAGATTATGTTAGACAATCTATGTCCTAACAAAGAAATGCATTTTGCAGTCAGAAGTTAGCCCCCAAGACACAACACCGAATCGGGAAATGGATGGCTAGAGGAATCTGACGATGAGGAACAAGTGGGGGATAACTTTGAATTGTTCAGTGATTAGAGCAGTGGTGGTTACCACGAGAGGACTAGAGTAATATGGGTAGTGGCCGTCAGGCACTTTTATGACGAAGTACTTGTTCTTGGTTTTTCAATTGCTTGATTTTGACCTTTATAGCGAGTCTTACCATGGGATGGTTTAAAACGTGATTAATGATTATTGCATTTGTGATAACATACTATTTGTGGTGCAGTGTTAACTTTTTGTGGTTACATGATTGTCTTCCAGCAACGTGAGTTGTATTAAAAGTAGTCCTTGCTGTGATGCTAGAACATGATTGACCAGAATGAGTGGATAGATTCGTATAGACCAGAGTTTTGAATTTGTGTATGTCTACGGTCTTAAGATAGTGTCACATATGTTTTATGTCTAGGTGATGTTTGAAGTGTAAGGGGCGTGTTGCACCTTGTGTAGTTGTTCAGGATGAAGTCATGTGGGAAAATCATAAATATACATCTTTAGTATGTATAAATGTTCACGACGAGGTCCTGTGGGAAATCTTAGTAACATACCGTATGTCTAGGTATACATATTCAGGACGAGATCCTGTAGGGAAATAAGATATTTTATATCTGTAGGTCCCTAATTCGGTGCGTGACGGATCTCTAGACTCGCAGTACGACACGGTGATAACGTGCGGAATCCATGATCAACATGCTCGTGTAACTCAATCAACAACAACGGTGTAAATAACGCTTTGTATTTCCACCACAATATCAGGTTACAAGATTCTGTCTCTAATCAAGTCTACTCTGATATCGTCTCTTCTGTCTACCACACTGATAACAGACTCTGTAACTGTATATATAAGCACCAGTTCTGCAGTAGGCGAACTTAATAAGTTCGCCTCAAAGATGCTTAGGCGAACTTATTAAGTTCGCCTCTAATAGGCTAAGCGAACTTATTAAGTTCGCCTTTGATATACTAAGTTCGCCTTAAGTTCGCCTCTGATAGGCTAGGCGAACTTGTTAAGTTCGCCTCTAGCAGAACTTACACAGAATTTTATCAACAGTTACAAAACATGTCCTATCAATATCTTGTGTGTATGAATGTATAGGGTGATGTTTTGTGTCTAGACTTTGTAGTATGTTGTGTTGAGGTATGGGTATGACCGGGTAAGCTCTGTGTGAGTATATGATGATGTGTGGCAGGGGCCACCGTTGTGTCTATAAATGACAAGGTCATATTGTATGCACGTAGATTTACTCAGACCTAGCAGTTTGTGTGTGTGCACGGGATGTGTGTTTAGAGTTTGGGGTTACTAGTACATGAGTAGAACACTGTATGTTCTGTAGATATTTGTGTGTCGGTGTGTGTCCTTGTAGTACACCCTTAGACGTGCATAGGACGGGAGGTCTGTGAGCTTAAGTATAGTGTTTCCATCTTGACGATTTTCTCTGCAATGATACATCGAGGTGATGTGAGTAGTTTTGACGTCTTTCTGGACGATCGGTGGGGTGCTTTTATGAGATACCTATGCTTATATCTCTGGAAATTTGGAGCCCGAAGCCAAGGGGTGGAATTGTGTGAGTTGGTGATGAAAGCGTACGTGGACGCTTGAACAAATATATTTATGATGAGATCAGGGTGAAGACGCCAAAGATATCAACACGGAGTTAACGAGGTGAAGAATGAATCCATTGATGAATGATAAGAAACCTACTCAGGGAGTTGACCGTCGGAATGGCGAGATCATTAGGAGTATACAAGAGACAAAGGCAATTATGCCTGTGAGCTGGAATGAAATGTGACAAGTGGGCGAACAATTAGAAGCGTTGTGATACGTAGTACTAGAGGAGATATGTACAATGTTGTTAAGAAAGTTAAGAGCAACAGTGTATTGTTAAGGACAATGAAAATGAAACCTTCGTGAAAGGGTTAGTAACCAAGACAACCACAGAAGGCAACTTCTAGCAAGTACCGGGAGGGCGAGAGTTGGAGATGCAGCCGTTTGACTAATGGCTGGAAGGACGAAATGTAAGTTAAGATGTAGGTGAAACCTACAAGTCCTAAAGCTCAAAGCAGGCAATGGGTGAGATTTCATTGAACACCAAGCGGGTGGTCATATTCCAAAGCCAAGTAATGAAAATGATCACCGTGAAGGTAAATTCTTATCAACGCATGGATTTGGTGCATGGGTAAGAACGAAAGTACATGTTGGGTCGGTTCGTACCAACACAGGATTCGAGAAAGAATCCTCTTTTAAGGGGTTATACTTGTAACATCCCAAAATTATCCACATTTATTATTTGAGCAAGCAGGTTACCTAAGTCTCTTGTAAATACGACAGTTGACGAAGGGTTTCACGTAAAACCCTATGCATGGAATTAGGAGGACCAAGTTAGCCAAAAAGAAAATGGTGGGGATCGAAAGAGCACCAAACGGAAACCCGGGGACTCAAACGATAAAGGTTTAAAAGCAAGTTAAACTCAAACGATAGGGTCATTCAGACCCTAGCTGTGTACGACGGCAGAGACGCGGAGGAAGGGAGAGAGCGAGGACCAGCAAGGAGGAAGGTGACAGCGGTGGTTCGCGGCGGTTCTACACTGACGACTAGCTACGGGAACTTCATTAGCGAAAGGTAACGCTCTAATCCCACTCCTTTGTTTCTCGTATCCGTATTCATGAATACCTGACTAGGGTTTGGGTCTATGTGCAAGGTGAGCGATGGAGGAGGTAGGAGAAGGAGTGGTCGACTGTGGTGGTGGTCACGAGTGCACGAGGGAAGCAAGTCGTGAGGCGGGAAGGCTGGTGACAGCTCCGAGTGGTTGTGGTGGTCCGGTGAGACGGGATCGACTTAGGGATGGAGCACGAAGCTCACGGCATACGCGAGGGGGAGGCACGGCGGTGGATGTGCCGGCATGGTGGCATTGATTTTCAATTGGAGACACGGAAGGGAAGGCCTGATGGCCTTGCCGGGTTTTTGTTGTGACATTGGGAGGCCATAGGGTGGCCGGGAGGACGTTGGGGAACCATGGCGGCCATGCAAGGGTTGTTCACGGGGGAGAACGGGCGGCGGGGGTTGCTTGAAGCCATAGGTAACCCGTGGGAGGGTTGGTTTGAGTTCATTCACACCTGGTAATATCTGAGTATGAGAACCGAGATGCCGGAGGTAATAACACACGTGTAAGATGACTCGAGAGACGCACGAGAAGCATTGGAACCTCGGGGACGTAGACAGATGTCTATGTAGTGCATGCGAACCATGCATGGTAACATGCATGCACTAGGGAAGCCATGCACGTTGAAGTTCTAGCTTAGTGAGCGAGATATGAACATTAAGTCACGTATTGACTCGTTAAGTTAGCGGGTTATGGAGATCGAAGTATATCGAGCAAATGTGAGTTTCTAATCCCCTCTTTAAATGTTTTAATGTTTTAGGGCTATCGTACATACTTTCAAGACGTGTTTTATTACGTTAAATGTGTAAAGAGTTTAGGGGTCTCACCCGATGAGTTCATGAAATTAAGTATTCAAATATGGGGCTAAGGGACTATGTGTTGCTTTTAGGATGTGTAGGTTAATGGTGTGTATATGGTCGTGGGTAGTACAGTGACCTAAAAGTGGTGAGTCGGGAAACGACATTACATATCGTGCGGACTAGGAGGTGTTACAGGGTGTGTACGTACGTGGTATGCACTTAGAAAATAAAACATAGTTACTGTATGTATGTATGTTGCTATATTAGCAGTGTATTGTGTTAGTCTTGGTGAGTCAGAATATGAGCTAAACGCTTATGAATACGTATAGGATACCTTATACTAGTACTATGTGTGAGGTGCAGGTGCAGCTAATGAGTCATGTGCATACAGTATAATGTTATGTCTTTATACATGTGTTGTGTGTATTGTGTCATTGTCCTAGTGACACGGCGGGAATTGTTATTGTGTTGTTGTCCTTGTGGCACAGTGGATATTGTGTTTGCATTGTTGTCTTTATGACATGGCAAACTGGTTTGTGGAGGACTATGTCCTTCGGGAGGTCACCATAGGCGGCAAATTTTGAGCAGGTTAGTGACGAGCTCGGGGTGTATCAAACCCCCTGACGAGGGTATAGTGACGAGGTATGTGTTTGTGTGCATATTTGTGAGAGCCTTGGTCAAGGCTGAGTAATTTAATGCCTAGGGATTGGTTGGCTTAAATGGTTTTCGAGTTAATATGTGTGGTAGAATACGAGTTATTAGTGTAGTAAGTTGATCCATGTCAGTGAGACTTACTGGGTTATAATTGTGGGATGAGTCTGGGGTGGAAAATCCTTTGGGATATTGTGAGATAACATGGGCTAATTATATGTCAATAAATGACAAAACTATTTTATTAAGGACCAAGGTGTCGTGTGTGAAGATAAATATTAATTGTGATGAAATGAATTTTGTCGACATAAAACTATTAGAACTCACTCAGTGTAGCTGACTTTGTGTGTACGTTAGATTGTGTTGCATGTGAGCTTTGGGGTCGGCGTATCTTGGCTTGGGAGCGGTGCTACTCTGTTTGGTGTGCAGGCATTCGTGAGGTAAGCTTAATGACGATAACGACATTAGATAATAGTTAATGTTTATAGAAAGACTTGCGCTGTAGGTTGATAACACATGTATTTTAAAGAGAGTAACCAGTTATAAGAACCATCTGTAGGGTGCCCGGTTTGGGGCCTTACAATAGTCAACAGCCACTAGGATATAACAGTTTCCATGAGAAGCTGGGAAAGGTCCTATGAAATCTATATCCCAGACATAGAAAATCTCACAATCCTGGATGCCATTCTAGGGCATATCATCTCTCGAGGAGAAGTTGCTTGCTCTATTGCAAGCATCAAAGGCACAGATCATCTCATGAGCGTCCTGAAAGATGCTAGGCCAGAATAAACTGGCGTCAAAGACCTTCTTCGTGGTCAATGTGGCTCCATGATGTCCACCCGTCGGGGCCTTGTGGCATTGTCTAAGCACCTGACGTGCTTTGTCTCCAAACACACACCTGCGTACTGTCTAATCGGCCCCGGTCGGAAACAAATAGGGATCCACCCAAAGATAGTGCTTTACATCGGTAAAGAACTTCCTCTTCTGCTGATGCGTCACAATCCCACTTGCCAAAAAGCCTTTAATCATAATCCCACTGGCCAAAAAGTTTGCAAAATCAGCAAAACAGGGACAATCCTCATCCTGTGTCTGGATGTGCATGAGAAACTCGTGGGGGAAAATGTCATTAATGGAGGACCCCGCATGCTCAGATGAAGGTGAGCACTCAAGACAGGACAAGTGGTCCGCACCGACAATCTCAGCGCCCTTCTTATCGCGGATGTCAATGTCGAACTCTTAAAGAAGCAAAACCAACTGGATTAGTTGGGGTTTGGCATGCTGTTTGTTGAACAGGTGCCGAAGAGCTGCATGGTCAATTAATACAATGGTGTTTGATAGGACAAGATAAAACCGAAATTTGTTCAAATAAAAGGCGAAGACAAGGAGTTCTTTCTATGTCACGGTGTAGTGCTCCTACGCAGCATTGAGCGTCTTGTTCGCATAATAAATCGGGTGACAAAAGTTTTTTTTCATATGCCCCAACTGCGAAATCACTCACATCACACATGATCTCTGTTTTGGGTGAAAATAATAAAGGCTAATTTCGTACCCAAACTTAGTATGTGAGGTAGTGTGTTTGATCAAAATGTGAAATAATGAACGTAAATGTAAAGTTTGACACGATGATGTACGAGGAAAACCCTTAATCCTTGAGGATCTCCGGCTTAAAACCTCGGGAAGTGACTGAAAGTCAGTTGCCTCCTGATCTTTTATTAAAACCTTGAATACAAATACAATATGAGCAGTAATCGATCCAATGCTAGGTGTTACAGAGTTGTTAATGAGTGTGATGTGTTGTGTATTAGTATTGTTGTTACTATTCGATATTACTGCTGAATAAATACAAAAAAGATAAGCCAACTAACTATCCGAGAATCCCGGCCTGACTATGTAACAACCCAAAAATCCCCTAAGAAAATGAAGGATTAAAATTTCCAATCTTCATAAGTTATGGGGCTATAATAAGAACATACAAAATCCAAAGATCAAAACTAAAATTTTGGGAAAAATAGCCTATAACGAACCATCACCAGCCACAACAGTCCGTTATGCCTCATGACGGACCATCACCCGTCATGATGGTGCGTACCGCAAAAACTAGAAGCGATTTAGGGTTTTTGACACCTATCCGATGACTCATGGCTCGTAACGGACCATCACGCCTGGTAACGGTCCGTTACGTGGTCCGGAAGTGCGTAGCCGCCAAGCAAAGGTGTGACGGACCGTCACGCCTGGTAGCGGTCCGTCACGAACTCAAACATTTTCCTATAATTAGATGGTCGAGCTCCGACCATTTCACACAACTTACACACTCAATTACACACACACACATTATCTGGAACTTCGATCCTGAACCCCGGTTCACGTGCGAGAGTCCGGTTTCTAGCTTTGCGACTTTAAATTGTCGTAGATAGAGCTGAGGTAAGGTTCTGACCTACTATTTAAGCTTTGGTTATAAACCATAAAGCTAGGATCATGTAATTTAATAATGTCGTGTTATATCTAGGAGCTTTGTCCGAGGTGTTTGTTATATTATTGACCTAATAAGCCGAAATACTGTTGAGGTGAGTTATTAAACTGTGATGCATGAACCCAGTCATGACCTTGTCTGGCATGATTGATTTATGAAAACATTTTGAGTATCTTGAAACGATTGCACCGATTGTTTTTATATCACGTATTCTAAGAGGCTTATTGTATTTCACTTGCCCGTGGAACGACATGTTGGACAGGACATGTGGAACGGTCTTTGGTTATATATATACGAATGATTGTTCATAGTTATCTATGAATTTGTGGGTGGAACCCCATGAATGTGTTGAAGATACTTTGGCGGGTCATTTTAATAAACTATTTTAGTTTATGAATTCACCAGCTTTGTGCTGACCCATGTTTTATCAAATACTTTTGAAAGCCTCACAAGTAGTCATTAGAACAGGGCATTCCGAGACTAAATAATGAAAGGATGAACGATCCAGATGATGGGCATGCCAGGAACTATAAGTCCTGAATAACTTGTTCCATGTTAGGAACAGATAATGTAACGTTTATGAACATGATGTAAACGCTATTTTAATGTTTAAATAGAAGATGATAGTTTTAGTTTCCGCTGTGTGTTCTTGATATGAATGTCACAGTAACTAGAAGGCGACCTTCTGACCGGTATATAGTTATCTGACAAACGGAATGTTCTGTGTAGGAAAGGAAGGTGTACAAATCTCTCCTAGATCCATCATTCTTTCCTAGGAACATCTCTGTTGGAGGTACTACTCTGGTTAGATGAATGTCCTGTGTTTGGGGCGTGACAAGTTGGTATCAGAGCCTCAGTTTAAGGGATTTAGATGCTACATGAATAGTATATAGACTTAAACTAGGACTCTAAGATTAGTCTAGAATGCCTAATGATAAGTTAGGTGCATACATTTAGTACGACCTATAACGTGAAATGCCTAGTAATCAGATAATTAAAGACATTTTTGGCCAAGTGTTATTACTTTATGAATTTCTAGATTATGACCGGTTATATGAATTCAGATGTTATACATCTATGTGTAGGTATAAATGATATGACGTGGTAGAGGACAAGGCAGAGGTAGGGGTAGGATGCCCAACATTAGGTCTCGTACTCGTGACACGAAAACATAAACACTGATCCAAACAAGAACGACAATACAAATATTGAACCCGAACAACCTGTGGAAGAAGTTATTATGACAGAAGCCCAATTTCAAGGGGCGGTGGCATCTGAGGTCACCCGAGTTCTTCAAACAACTCTACCTGGAATCCTTGATGATGCTCTTAGGAGAAGGGAGAATCAAGGAACAAGTGGTGCCATCCCCAAATGAAAGATACCCTTCATACCACTCCAGTAGGAAACAATATAGGTACCACCCGAACCCATGAAACAGTTGGGATGACAAACCAAAGTGTGGGGATACATAGCCAAGGATGTAACTACAAGAACTTTAGTGATTGTCACCCGAAGCCCTTTAATGGGAAGAAGGATGCTATCACAGCTTTCTAGTGGATCACATCAATGGAAGCAGTAATAAAGATGAGTGAATGCAGATCAAACCAAACTGTGAAGTTTGCTGCCCATTCATTTGAAGAAGAAGCTCTTGACTGGTGCGAGTCAGTCAAGCAGACAAAGGGAGAAGCTGTAACTGATAGAATTACTTGGGAGGATCTCAAGTATTTGATTATGAAGAGATATTGTCCACAAAATGTTGTGGATAAGATTGAAGTTGAAATTTTACGATTCGAAGCTAGAACCATGACTAATCAGGAGTACACAACCAAATTTAATGAAATGGCCAAGTTGGTGCCACATTTGGTTACTCCTGAGTCAAGGGGAGTTAAATGTTATATTCAAGGTTTACCACCTAAGGTTCGTACCTTAGTGAAATCTATCGCACCTGAGATGGTATACTTAGCTGTTGAGAAAAGTGCGGTGATTTTTGATGAGGTGGCAGCTCAGGAGCCACCAAATATTGATCATAAGAAAAAGCCCGATGAGGTTGTTTATAAGTTTAAACCGGGAAATAGTAAGTTTCCCAGGAGAGGAGGATTTAATCCCAACCCTGATAGAGCCAATTAGGGAATGAAATGACAGCTTGTCAGAAGTTTGGCCATTTTGCAACCCAATGTCCGAATGTTAAATGCTTTAACTGTGGAGAAATTGGGCATTATAAGACTTCGTGTCCTAGACCTCCTAAACAGAGAATATGTGGTCAGAATAAAGGAACAGGACGAGTGTTCGTCTTAGGAAGTGGAGATGAACAGAAAAATTAAGCTAAGGAGGTGACAAGTACTTTCTTAGTTAATAATATTTACGCCAAGATTATATTTGATACAGGGGCGAATATAATGTTTCTATCATATGCATTCACCCCATATTTATGCGTAAGATCGATTCCACTTATTCATGCCTATGTCGTTGAAACGGCAAGTAGCGAACATTTTAGGACAAAACATACAATGATTGTGTCATCAATTTTGGTGACGATAAAGTATTAGTTTCAATAATGCCAATAAACATGAATGAATATGAGGTTATCCTAAGAATGGATTGGTTAAACCAATACCAGGCCCAGATTGATTGTGACTAGAAGACGGTCAAGATTAAGTAACCAGATGAAACTAGCTTAATGATTCAGGGTGATAGCAAGACTAATAAGTTTGAAATTATTTCTATAGTAAAAGCTAGGAAAGAATTGATAATGTGTGAAAATATATTCTTAGTCCATACCATAAACATTAAACCCGAAGGACAGATTACGGATAATCCCGTAGTCTATGATCACCCAGATGTCTTTCCGGAAGAATTACCCGGTCTTCCACCTGATTGTCAGATCGGACTCCGAATCGAACTCATTCCTGGAGCTAAACCTGTTGCAAGATCACTATAAGTCTAGCTCCTTCCGAATTAAAATAACTCATAAAACAAATTCAAGAACTCTTAGACAAAAGGTTCATTCGTCCGAGCACTTCACCTTGGGGAGCACCGATACTATTTGTTAAGAAAAAGGACGGAAGCGTGAGAATGTGCATTGATTATCGGGAATTAAATAAATTGACTGTAAAGAACATATATCCATTTCCAATAATACACGATCTATTCGATCAACTAAAAGGAGCCAAGTATTTCTCAAAGATCGATCATAGATCAGGATATCATCAGTTAAAAGTACAAGAAGAAGATGCACCTAAGACTGCTTTCAGGACCAGATATGGTCACTATGAATTCCTGGTCATGTTATTCGGTGTAACGAATGCTCCCACAACATTTATGGACCTGATGAACCGAGTTTGTAAACCATTCCTTGATAAATTTGTCATCATTTTCATCGATGATATTCTTATATATTCCCGAAGTCAAGAAGAACATACAGAGCATCTTAGAATCATTTTGGAAACCCTAAGAAAATAAAGATTGTACGCTAAGTTTTCCAAATGCGAATTTTGGAAACGAGAAGTACAATTTCTTGGGCACGTTGTGAACGAGCATGGAATACAAGTGGACCTAAGTAAGATTAAAGCAGTTATGAAATGGGAAGCCCCAAAGACTCCAACAGAAATCACAAGCTTTCTTGGGTTAGCCAGTTACTTCAGAAGATTCATTCAAAACTTCTCCAAGATTGCTACACCTTTGACTGCTTTAACTCAGAAAGCAGCAAAGTTTGAATGGGGCACGAAACAAGAAGAAGCATTTAGTACTCACAAAGATAAGCTCAGTCATGTACCAATCTTAGCACTACCCGAAGGAAATGATGATTTTGTTATCTATTGTGACGCTTCCTGAACTGGTCTAGGTTGTGTGTTGATGCAACGAGACAAGGTTACTGCCTACGCATCACACCAACTTAAAATTCATGAGGAAAACTATACCACACATGATTTAGAACTTGGTGCCATAGTGTTTGCTCTAAAGATTTGGAGACAATATCTGTATGGTACCAAATGCGTGATATATTCAGACCACAAAAGCCTCCAATATATTTTTAATCAAAAGGATTTAAATATGAGGCAAAAGAGGTGGATGGAACTTATCAATGACTACGATTGTGAAATCAAATACCATCTCGGGAAGGCAAATGTAGTGGTAGATGTTTTGAGTGGGAAGGAACAAAGGCAACCGTTTAAAGTAAAAGCACTACGATTAGATCTAAAGTTAGATTTAATGGAACAAATCAAAGAAACCCAACCAAAAGCCTTGGAAGAATAGAATATCAAGAGAGAACGTATGGTTGGGAAATATAAATTGCTATCCAAAGGAAATGATGGAATCATGAGATTCGATCAAAGAATATGGATTCCAAGACTTGGAGATATTCAAAAGAAGGTGTTAGATGAAGCACATAAATCAAGATATTCCATGCATCCTGGTGCAAAGAAGATGTATAAAGATCTAAAGACACACTACTGGTGGCCTAACAGGAAAAGATCAATTGCCCAGTATATAGACAAATGCTTGACTTGTCTTCAAGTTAAGATTGAGCACTAGAACCCAGCAGGTCAATTACAACAATTAGAATTACCTGTCTGGAAATGGGATCGTATTACAATGGACTTCGTTACTAGACTACCCAAAACTCAGAAAGGGCATATTACAATATGGGTTGTGGTCGATAGACAGACTAAGCCAGCCAATTTTTTTTTGTTGAACGGTAACACCTAGATGTTCTAGGATAATTGGGTTTCCCCAGGGCAATAGCTAGAACATCTAGGGCAGCCCACCCCAGGAGGAACCTCTCAACTGGGTAAACCCTCTGACCTGGCCACAGACCCATTTTTTGCTATGGCAAAGATTTAGTATGGGAAGTCTTAGGGCTACCATTGTACCAAATAGCCAACTGTAGTTAGCCCATTTCATACCTATCAATGAAACATACTCAATGGATAAGTTGGCCAGAATATTTATCAATGAAATTGTGATCCACCATGGGATATCGTTATATATTATTTCTGATAAAGACAGTCAGTTCAAATCAAGATTCTGGACAAGTTTTCAGAAAGAATTGGGAAGTAGACTTACCATGAGTACTGCATATCATCCCAGACTGATGGACAGAGTGAACAAACAATTCAAACTCTGGAAGATATGCTTAGAGCTTGTTTTATCGATTTCGGAGGTAATTGGGATCAACACCTACCGTTAATCGAATTCCCCTACAATAACAGTTACCATTCAAGTATTAAAGCTGCACCTTTTGAAGCACTACACGAAAGGAAGTGCATAACTCCTGTCTGTTAGACTAAAAGAGGAGACAGTCAATTATTTGGACCTGAAGTTATACAAGAAACAACAGAAAATATAGTCCAAATTAAACAACGGTTGAAAGCGGCTCAAGATCGACAGAAGAGTTACGCTGACAAACGACGCCGACCGTTAGAATTCCAAGTCGAAGATTATTTAATGCTAAAAGTTACACCTTCGATAGGTATTGTAAGGTTCAGAAAATGGGGAAAATTAGGACCAAGGTATATCAGACCTTACAAAATCATTGAAAGGATTGGGCCAGTAGCCTACAAGTTAGATCCACCTGAAGCCTTACAAGGGATTCACAATATGTTTCACATACCTTGCTTACGTAAATGCTTAGCTGATCCAACTCACACTATTACACTAGATGATGTACACGTAGATGACAGGCTTCAATTCACTGAACAACCGATCAATATTTTAGACACCCAGGAACGGAAATTGGGAAATAAAGTTAAACTAATGGTATTAGTTCAATGTCAAGGTCGGCTCGGAGGGGAGGAGTTAGAGGAACAGATGAAAGCCAAATATCCTCATCTATTCACATCTTAATTTCGAGGACGAAATTTCTTAATGGAGGGGAGATTTGTAACACCCTGAAAATCCCCTAAGAAAATGAAGGATTAAAATTGCCAATCTTCATAAGTTCTGGGGCTATAATAAAAACATACAAAATCCAAGGATAAAAAATGAAATTTTCGAAAAATAGCATGTAACGGACCGTCAGCACGCATAACGGTCCGTTACGCCTTATGACGGACCGTCACACGTCATGACGGTCCGTGTGGCAAAAAGCAGAAGTGGTTTATAGTTTTTGACACGTTTCGGTGACTCATAGCTCATCACGGACCGTCACGCCTGGTAACAGTCCGTTACGTGGTCCGGAAGTGCGTAGCCGCCAACCAAAGGCGTGTCGGACAGTCACGCCTAGTAAAGGTCCGTCACGGACTCAAACATTTCCCTATAAATAGATGGTCGAGCTCAGACCATTTCATACAACTTACACACTCAATTACCCACACACTCTCTTGAACTTCGATCGCGAGCCCCGGTTCGTGTGCGAGAGTCCGGTTTCTAGCTTTTCGACTTCATGTTGCCGTAGATAGAGCTGACGTAAGGTTCCGACCTACTATTTAAGCTTTGGTTATAAAACATAAAGCTAGGATCATGTAATTTAATAATGCCGTGTTATATCTAGGAGCTTTGTCCGAGGTGTTTGTTATATTATTGACCTAATAAGCCGAAATACTGTTGAGGTGAGTTATTAAACTGTGATGCATGAACCCAGTCATGACCTTGTCTGGCATGATTGATTTATGAAAACATTTTGAGTATCTTGAAACGATTGCACCGATTGTTTATATATCACGTATTGTAAGAGGCTTATTGTATTTCACTTGCCCGTGGAACGGCATGTTGGACAGGACATGTGGAACGGTCTTTGGTTATATATATACGAATGATTGTTCATAGTTATCTATGAATTTGTGGGTGGAACCCCATGAATGTGTTGAAGATACTTTGGCAGGTCATTTTAATAAACTATTTTAGTTTATGAATTCACCAGCTTTGTGCTGACCCATGTTTTATCAAATGTTTTTGAAAGCATCACACGTAGTCATTAGAAGATGGCATTCCGGGACTAAATAATGAAAGGATTAATGATCTAGATGATGGGCATGCCAGGAACTATATGTCCCAAATGACTTGTTCCATGTTAGGAACAGATAATGTAACATTTATGAACCTGATGTAAACACTATTTTAATGTTTAAATAGAAGATGCTAGTTTTAGTTTCCATTGGGTGTTCTTGATATCAATGTCACAGTAACTAGAAGGTGACCTTCTGACCGGTATGAAGTTATCTAACAAACCGAATGTTCTGTCTAGGAAAGGACGGTGTATAAATCTCTCCTAGATCCGTCGTTCTTTCCTAGGAACATCTCTGTTGGAGGTACTACACTAGTTAGATGATTGTCATGTGTTTGGGGCATGACAGACTAAGTCCTCAAATGTGACCATTATAAGCCTTTTCATGCATATTCAACCCGTGGTCCACGTTGTAGTGAGCGAGTCTTCAGGGGTGACTAAGTCCAAACGCGTTACCTGTGAATATAAATGGAAATAGAGGACAAATAACCATTAGTAATATTATTGGTCAGGACCGAAAATACCAGGGATCTTGGATTCCAGATTATGCTCAGGATTCTGCATATGAAAATTAAGCCCTAACAATTGTCCCCAAATTATTTACAGCTGTTACCCACGATTAACGGCTGAAATAATTTTGAAATTAAAATTTTAACCCACGACTGAACTTGATAAGACGTGGAGCGGTAAACGAGGTGGCATACGACGTCATTCAACCGGTTAGTAATTGAACCCTATAATTACTCTATTTCTTTCATCTTTTTCCATAATCTTCTTCCCCTTTTCTCTACAACTTCAGGTAAAATCCTTTCTTCCGATCTTCAAACATTTTGATTTCAGTTTTCAAAAAATGGGAAAGAAGATTACCCGATTAACCTCCTCTCTGGTTCATGATTCTGATAATGATCTTGCTAGTCAAAACCTACTCGGTCTTCCTGAATCTGAGAAGTGTACCTTCTCTGACCAGGAAATTAAACTTTTGAAAACCGGAAGTGCTTTTCTGAAAAATACTTTCTTTGGAGCCTTTAATCCCAAAGTGAAGTCCGATTTTGTTTCTAAAACTTGGGTATGCTTCCCAGCATTTCCATTCACTCTAGGTTTTTCATATCCTTTTCCCCCACTAACCACGGATTTCTTTGAAAAAACTTGCCTGAGCTATGCTCAAACGATGTCGATGATTTGGAGAACTCTGCATGTTCATGAAATCCTGATCCGTCATCATGCCCTTGACTTCAATGCTTCTGAACTAGCTTATGTGTACGACCTTAGAAGCCATGGTTCTTACCGATTCATGTTTCAAATAAAAACCGGGCAAAATCATCTAGTCTTGAAAACCACTCAGAATGATTCCAACTAGAAGAATCAATTTTTCTTTGTCAGGAGGGATTCTATCCCTGGTGGGGATAAGTTGCCTTTAAAATGGACTGGAAAGGGTAGGATTCTGCTTGTAGGATCTTTAAGATTCAAAAATCCAAAATGCTAACCCAAGATTTTATTTTTGTTTGCAGCGCATAAATTTGTGGAGTTGGCTCCTCCCAGATCCGACACTGCAAAGAGAGTTGCTTTATTTTTCAGTCTCGATCCCACTGAGAGAATCTTCCGATCCAGGATCCCTTCTGCAGAAGAAACTTCGGAATGCCAACCTTTCACTTCTGACATGTCTAGTAAGATAAAGAATTTTTTCGTATGTTAATTAAAAGCATATATAGAAATCTAACCCATTGTTCTGTAATAGGTGTTCGTAGGTCTAGATCTCGATTCGCTCTTGACGACATTGACAACATGGTGTCCAAAGGTAAAGCTGTCAAAAAAGAGATAGGCCAGCCTATCATCGAAGTTATCAAGTCTGATGCTCCTACTCCTCACTCCAAGGATACTGCTGGCAAGAAGAGGAAGCTCTGTGATGCCAGGAACTCAACTATCTTCGAGGGCCTAAGCTATGTTGATGCTCACAAAAAGCTTCATGCCCTTGGTCACCTGCTAAGATAGTTTCAATATCCTGGTTCCTGAATCTGCATTAGAAAAAATACTAACATATTCACTTATAGCAGGGCCTAGAGCAAATGACTAAATGCTATGAGTCAGTTGTAAAGGAAGTTGAGGAGGCCAAACAAATGGCGAGAGATCTGCGGAAGATAGCTACAACAAAAAACAAGAGGTTAGCAGATGAGGCCAAGGACCTTAGTTAGGTGAAGGCAGAGCTGGAGGATGTCTATGTCACACATGCCCACGATCTTGAAGAGTCCTATGATCAAGCTAAAAAATCAGCCGCAATTTCCATATTTCAAGCCAGGATAAAAATGGTTAAGGAGGCCGAAGACAAGGATTTTGATCGGGTAGCTTGGGATGTTCAAGAATGGAAGAGGGTCGTGATGGAGCTTGGTGGCGAGCTGGAGCAGGATACTTAGGTGGGTAACCTGGTGGAAGTGGTTGAAGGCAGAGCGAAGGTGGCGGAGAATGCGGTGGAATAGGACAATGATGGCGACAAAGACAAGGCCTGAGTATGTGGTTGTTGAACAATTTTATTTCTTTTGCTTTGGGGATCCCAGTTTGGGATAGAAAATTTGACTGATGATCTGTGAATTGGGTGGATGGTTCCAATTTTTAGATGAAGCTCGAGTCACTATTTTTTCTACACTTTCAATAACAGTAAATAGCTTATGACTATCTGGCATGATTATTATGCGTTTGGTTTGTTTTAGCCTTGTGATACTTTAGAAAAATATGTTTAGGTATATTTTTTGGATACCAGATTTTGAATCTACCCTTAATTGAAAATTAATAAGTAATTCTAGGTACATACCTCGATTGAGAGCTAGGTTGGGTAGATATACATACCAGATAAGGATAAGGAGTCCAAACTGACTCAATGCATGATAGCTTTTAGCTGTCCCCTGTGTATAGTTTGTCAAACAAATTTTATGCTTGTTAATTGTACCTCAGGATCTTCACAAATGTCTCTAATCCGTTTAAGTATCAGGATCTTGAATCAACATATTAATTTTGAATACTTGGGTTAACACATAAGTGTTAAATACTTGGGACAGGCCAAAAACTTAGGTTAACACATAAGTGTTAATTTGGGATATGCCCGGTGAATAACACGTTTTTTATATTCCTGAGGTACAAAATATAGCCAACGGTGAAGAAATTACCAGCCACTGTTACATGGACTGGTCGCACTACCTTGAACTATACGTGGATATCGTGCGCCCAGGCGGAGTGTTTAAACTCAATTAGTAAAAAGGTGAAAACCTTTAAAACTTTGAAGGGATTTTGAATACCTTAAACTTAGAAGGATGGCCAGTCTCTATCTTTTGTCAGGATCCTTGAAGATTCTTCCTGCAAAACATAAAACCTTGGTGAAGGTGAGTGTTAGCCTGGCTAACACCCATTCGACGCTCAAGTTAGTACTTTGATAAAGAGTAATAAAGATAAAAATTATCAGGGATATAAGACATACCCGTCTTAGTTAGAGTTTAAGTTCTAACTTATATAAAATATGCTTTGAGATGGATACCATTTCAGAATCTTGGTAGGATATCTCCCTCCATAGTGGCTAGCCAATAGGCACCCTTGCCTACTTCTGAATCTATTAAGTATGTGCCTTCCCACTTAGGTGCGAGTTTTCCTTCATTGGGATTGGTAGTATTTTGAAACGCTTTTCTCAATACTAGGACAACTACTTGGAACCTTCTGATCCTTATGTTCTTGTTGTATGATTTTGCTATCCTTTGTTGATAAGCTGTAATCCAAACTTTAGCGAGATCCCTAAGTTCTTCAACAGTGTCAAGATCAGGAGCAAGAGCTTCATCGTTGGTTTCTACAGTTTGGAGATTGGTCTGGCAGTGGGGAAAATCATCTCTGTAGGGAACATAGCTTCAGTACCAAATACCAATGAGAATGGAGTTTGGCCTATTGCATTTTTTGTGGTTGTCCTGTCTGCCAAAAGTACAAATGGTAGCTCTTCTACCCATCTTCCTTTCTTAGTACCCAATCTCTTCTTAATGTTGTTTATGATAATTTTGTTGTTGGATTCTGCTTGTCCATTAGATTGAGGATGTACATGGGTAGAAGTTCGTTCTTCTTTTGCCGATGAATTGAGATCCATTATCACACACTATTTCTACCAGGATGTTGAGCTTTGTGAAGGAGATAACTTCTTTTTCTCTGACTTGGACGATAATGACGGGTAACCGAGACTCGCCATCCAAAAAGGCATACTCCAAATGGCTTGGGAGCTCCTTAAGCTCAAGTGGTAGTGGGTCGTTAATAGAAGGTTGCTCTCTTGGCTCGGACTCTCGGTCAACAACCTCAAACACCTCTTGACACGGGGGTGGCTCCTAGCCTCGCCAACTGGCCATCTGCTCTTCAAACTGATCCTCACAAACCGGATCAAGTGTCTCTCCCCAACCAACTGTGTGTCCAGGGACTCCTCCTCAACTGTGTCCGGGAGACGATCACTCACGGAAGAATAGATTGTCTCGACGAAGAAAGTGAATCATCCTGATTTTGGGTATGTTGCGTGGATATCTTAATCTCAAAGGTCACCTCCTCATCATCCACCCCTAGTGTCAGCCTGCCTGAATAGACATCAATCTGGGCCTTGGCGGTGGCCAGGAATAGTCGACCTAAGATAAAAGGTACGCTCTTGTCCTAATCCATGTCCAAAATCACAAAGTCTACAGGAAACACAAATCTATCAACCTTAACAAACATGTTCTCCACTATCCCTCGCGGATACTTCACCAAACGATCAGCGAGTCGGATACTCATACGTGTTAGTTTAGGCTCTCCCAACTCAAGCTTAGCAAAACCGCATATGGCATGAGGTTAATGCTAGCACCGAGGTTAGCCTATGTATTACTGACTGAGAAGCTACCTATCAAACAAGGGATGGTAAAACTCCCTAGATCTCTCATTTTCTCTGGTGGCTTGTTTTGAATCACAGTCGAACACTCCTCGTTCAGCGTCATAAGAGATAACTCCTCCAACTTCCTCATGTTCGTGATGATGTCCTTCAAAAACCTCGTATACTTGGGCATCTGAGCTAGAGCCTTTACAAATGGTAAGTTTATATGCAACTGCTTAAAAAGCCTCAAAAACATGCCATACTGCTCCTCCATTTTATGTTTCTTCAACCTACCTGGGTATGGAATAGGGGGGAGTGTAATCTCTCACAGCCTCTCAGGGGCATGATGCGCTCGCCGGCTTCTCCCCCGTCGGCGTCTCATTCCGAATCTCAATCACAATCTCCTTCTCGAATGGTACTGACACAAGAACCAGTGGATCTGGTCCTGTAGCTCTACCACTCCTCAGTGTAATGGCCTTCACATGAGCCTTTGGACTTGTCTTAGTGTCACTCGATAGGCTACCCTACGGTCTCTCGGAAGAAGCTTCGTGATTTGTCTGACCTGATTCTCGATGGTCTGGATCGAAGCCTTCTAATTCCTCATCTTAGTCTTATGCATGTAAAAACGCTCCTATATGTAACGGTTCTGCTTCTCGACCAACTGATTCTGACTCTCCGAGTTAGAAAGTAGACCTGCAACCATGTCCTCCAAACTGGACTTCCCTATGGGTGCGGAACGTGAACCACTACTAGAACCTTGATTTTGATAATGATTCTGTTGAGGGCCAGAATGGGAAGACTGTCACTAAGACTGATTGGACTAGTGAGACTGATGCTGGAAGCGGGGGGGGGGGGGGGGTAAGCAAACCTGGGTGGTTGCTGGCTATTGTTGCCAAACTACCAACTGAAATTCGGGTGATTCCTCCACCCCGAATTATATCTTTTGCTATAAGGACTATTATGGGGATGATTTTGGTTGGACATGAAATCAACCTGCTTATGGGTCCCTTAATCCCCAACATGGCAACTGCTTGTGGGATGCGCCCCACCACATAGCTCACACAAGGTCTAGGCCTTGTGGACATGCATTTGCTCAATTTTGGTGGAAAGTGCCTCCACCTGGGCAACTATAGCGGTGTAACCATCCACCTAATGGACACCCTGCCTCTGATTCCTCGCTCGGGAGGCATGCTGAGTATAACTCTTCGACACCACTCTTTCCAACAAATCTATGCCTCCTGGGTGTCTTCGTCCCAATGTCTCCACCGACATACGCGTCGATCAACTGCTTTCCTATCAAATCTAGACCATTGTAATAGGTCTCACACTACTGACACTTCAATAATCCATTGTGGGGAACCTTCCTCATTAACTCCTTAAATCTTTCCACTCCTCATAGACCATCTCCCCATCATCCTGCTGCAAAGAAAGAATCATAGCCCTCAATTTTGTTGTTTTATCTGGAGGGAAGTATTTTTCTAAGAATTTAACGGCCATCTAGTCCCAAGTGGTGATGGAACTAGGGGGAAGTGAGAGTAGCCATGCCTTGGATTAATCCCGTAAGGAAACCGGGAACAACCGAAGCCGAATGGCATCATCGAAGGCGTCACGAATTTTGAATGTGGCACATATCTCTATTAAACCGGCAATGTGAGTATTGGAATGCTCGTGTTCCTTGTCGTCAAATTGCCACATGTTTTGCACCATTTGAATGATGCTGGATTAGATCTCATACTGGTGAGCACCAACAGTCGGCCTATTGATGCTCGACTACAAACCTACAAGTGTCGGTTTGCCAAAATCCGAGAGCGTCCGACCCTCATCCTCGTTCGCCATCTCGTCAACCTCGTCAACAACAACCTCGTCGAGTTCGATCGCTTGGGCCTCTAATCGGGAACGGGTGTAACACCTGCCACAAAAATGTCCAAGAAATGCCAAGGTTAGAAACTAAAAGGGCTTGTGTATCTAAAGTACCAAAGTGAGCGTTAAAAATGAAAATTTTGATCTCTTGATAGATAGCGGACCGCTATCATTTCTCTCAACGGTCCGCAATGGGTAAGGGGTCGGATAAGCGGACCGTTATCATCTGGATAACGGTCCGACTAGCCGAACCCAGCCGCACTTTTTAGTGCTGACACGTGTCCTGTGACTCAGCCCTCAATTTTGACGCGTGTCTCGATAGAGGACCGCTACGCTACTCCATAACGGTCCCCTAGCTATTAAATGATTTGTGGTCTAATCAAAGTGAGACGTTTAGGGCTGACGCAATCATAGGCGGATAACGGACCACTATGCCCACCAATGTCGGTGCGCTATGGGTCTAAATCACAGCCTATAAATTCTTGGACATGTTTGATTGTTTTCTTCACTCACAACTCATTCCAAACACTCAAGAAACATTCCAGAGCTTCTCTAGGCTGTTCTCAATAATCCCGGTCCAAGTCCCGCTCATTGTAGTACTCGCTCTAAGAAGAAAATGCTCGTAGAGGTACTGAAACGCTAGAGAAACCAAGTTAAGAAGCTAGCTCTATAATTTCCAACTTAGAGGCTCATTCCTATTATCAAGGTGAACACTTTTGTCTCTTTGAAAACTTATGTCAAACATTTATGTTTACAAATATGGCAAAATAAAGGTTAAGGGAATAGTGCTCAACGTTCATCTACGAATAAAGCATTCAGGTCATAGGTATACATAAAACTTGCAAGAGATATACGGATCTCAGGTAAAAGTCCCGGATTGCGGCTCGTACTTATCTTATAATAATTTCTGAGGCGTAGACCTGGCCATTGTTATAAGGCATGATACTAGTGTAAACAGTGGTGCATACTGTTAGGAGATAAGGGCCTGCTGAATGTGTAGATTGAACACAAAGTTATCATTATTAAATTAATACTTGTTTGTGCCAAATGATTTTACTGTCAAGATAATTGTATTCACTAGCATTCGCGCTAACGTTTCATTTTCAAAATGTTTTCAGTTAATGAATAAAATGTAAAGGAAAAAGGGATACGTGCAGACATAAGATCTGACCCATGAAATGAGAAATGAAAAGGATGAAATGCGTGTTAGATTCTCAAGCCTTATGCGTAGATAATCCTGAAAAGAAGAAAAAGGAATAGGACCAAGGGATTGATCAACATTGGATAGTACTATTTCCAGTGATCTACCTTGGATAGTACTATTTCCAGTGGCTTGAACTTGTCCATAAGAGACAAGAGATGTACTAATACTTTAAGTTAAAGGATGTCTGGGATAACTCTGTTCCTACTTATTATGATCCTAACCGACCAATTAAGCAGGAATCTCCTGAATACCATCCCTTGGGTTCACAAATGAATCCCATTTCTTTGACTTTTTAAAACGACGATCCATTTGTCATCATTCCGGATAACGTTACTCCCGAATATCATCCCCAATATTATAATACTTCGAGTCAATGGATGGAAGCTGGATCCGATTTCAGCAATTGGAATATCAATCCTTTACCACTCCAAGGAAATGATGAAGCTGAGTCTAGCCAAATTCATCAGAACGTATCTACAAAAGAAGATCCTTTTAAAGAAGAATCTAATCTTGTTTGCTCAGACTCTCTAGTTCTGTACGATTCTTGCATGTTTCCTGAAACCTATTTCCAATCTCCTCCGGAGTATCAAAATACTCATAATGATATCATGGTAGGACTCCATGAGCCTCCACCTAAATTCGGTTATGAGCATAGTATGCCTTCTTCTCCTATTCAGTGCCTAGATCGCTCGTTACGCCACACGGACGAGGTAACATGAGAGAAAATCATGGACAAGGCAAGGACCCAATTTTATGGACAACATGTGTACGAATACGGAGAAAGCTTAATGACCCTTGGTCAAGAGCTAATGAAGGATTAAAACCTTATATTGTATTTTGTTTCCTTGTAAGATATTTTCTAATAATATAATCAACTTCATTTAGTTTTATCTTTTCAGATATGGTTAGAAAGGGAAAAGGACCTAATTTTCTTTGTAAATTTGCTTTAGCTAATTATTTCGGATGTAAAACAAATGGAACTACTATAGAAAATAATGAGCAAACTGAAAATTCAACTTTCAGAAGCCTCAGAGAAATAGGAAATCCTAGTGTTCCCTATAATCCTTCTATAAGTTTTCATTCCCCTCCTACTGCTGGAAGCTATAATATCACTCCAATATACTCACATAATTTTCATGAGGGATACACTGAAATGCCTTATGAAAGTAAATGTGATCCTGAAGAAGAAGAATAATGAGCTGATTCTAATAAACTCTACGGTCCATATTATGAGACTATTCCTCTGCCTTCTTCTCGCATAAATGAGAATGCATTGGGAATTGAAAGGGAAAAAATGTTGTTGAACCAAATAGCTGAGCTAGAATGAGAAAAAGATGAAGTCGAAACTCAGAATGCTTTGTTACTCCAAGCTCTTGAAGAAAAGAATTTTAGAAACTATTAAGGAACAATGATTTCTATATGTATATTTCCTCTTGTATATATTTCATCAATAAAAAGCATTTTTGTGATTCCAATCTTATTTCTCTTATAGCATGTCTAAACAAACCAGACATTCCTATAACACAAGGGGTAAAAAGAAGCAAGCGGTAGTAGAAAACGCTATTGAAGTTACGGTTTCCTGTAAAGAACTCTAGAAATTGATCACGGAAGGAACCAATGATTCTCTTCCAATGATCTTTACTAAAATGGAAAAGAGGCAGGCTAATAAACTATCTGCTCAGCCATCAATTCCAAAATGTGTACATTCTCAACCAATAACTCAAAACACTCGAACAATTACTCCATCCAAACCCGCTACTCTCAAACCTGAGGGTTCTGCTACCCATCAAACCAAGAAAACAGAGAGAGAAGAATTCTACCATAATTCCTTAAAAGAAGAAGGAATGCGGAATAATTACGGCCATCTAGAGAAGAAAAGGAAGATTACTGGATGTACATACAAGATGTTCCAAGATTGTAAGCCCTATAACGTTTCTGGAAGAGAGGCAGGAATAGCCATTTTGAGGTGGATCGAGAAGACTGAATCTGTGCTTGCTATAAGCAAGTGTGTTGAGGAAGATAAAGTTCTTTATGCTTCTAATCTATTTAAAGATCCGGCTTTAGAATGGTGGAATAACATCATTTCCGCCAAAGGAAGGGATACAGCCAATGCCATGGGCTGGAGTGCCTTCAAGGCAAGGGTGGAAAAGAAATATGTTCCCAGAATGAAAGGGAACATATCGAAGGAAAATTTCTTAAATTAAAGATGGTTGGAACAAACCATCAAGAGTATTCGACTAAGCTCCTCAAGTATGCTCGAATTGTTCCTCATCTTGCTGCCCCAGAATCCAATCTAATAAAAAGATATATTTGGGGTTTTGATCGGAGAAATCCGTGACATGGTTAAGGTTGCTAAATGCGAAACCTTTGATGATGCTATGGATCTGGGTGCCTCTCTAACCGATAGATTGATTAGAAATCAATAAGAGGGGAGAAAGAAGAAAGAAACACCTAGGCAAGGCCCAAATAGTTCTAAGAAGCCAGGATCAGGCTCCAACTCCCGAAATAACAATTCTTCCATTCCTGAATTTCCAAAGTGCAAGAGAAGGCACTTGGGACATGTAAATCTGGAGTTTATTTCAGCTTCTACAAGATGTCTCGACACAAAACGGAGGATTGTTATAAGAAGAAACCTATCACCTGCTATGAATGTGGTGAGGCTGGCAACATCAAAAGATTTTGTCCCAAACTGAAGAAACCTGAAGGGACAGGTCCCAAAACTGCTGAAGGACTAAAGAAGAATGCGCGAGCATTCGTTCTCAATACCCATGAAGTAGCATGTATGCCCGACGTCATTACGGGTACATTTCTTGTCAATGATATTTATGCTCGAGTTTTATTTGACTCTTGTGCAAAGCAAAGTTCTATAGATCATAAATTTTGTAGACTGTTGGATAAAACTATAGCTAAATTAGATAAGAAATATGTGGTAGAAACTGCCAACGCAGACCTAGTCAAGATCTCTGAAATTTTAAAACGATTGTAATATCACATTATCAAGACATGTTTTTCCTGCACAACTGTTGGCAATGACTTTGGCAGGATTTGACATTTTCTAAGAATGGACTGGTTAGCCTCTAACCAAGCCCGTATCCTATGTGATAATAAAGCTATATAGCTTCATTCGTCGAAAGGTAATATCCTAACTATAAATGGCGATACATTATCCAACTCTGTTGGAATAATTTCCATGTTGAAAGCCACAAAATATCTACGAAAAGGATGCTTAGCGTACCTTGTATCTGTAACCACCGACACTAAAAAGAAGGTTGAAGATGTGTCGGTTGTGGCTGAATTTCCTGATGTTTTTCCCGATGAACTGCCTGGAATTCCACCCGAAAGAGAAGTGGAGTACATAATTAATCTTGTACCCGGTACGGCACCAATTGCGAAAGCCCCATACAGATTAGCTCCAACGGAAATGGAAGAATTAAAGAAACAGTTAGACTAATTGCTTGAAAAGGGATTCATCAGTCCAAGCTTGTCACATTGGGGAGATCCGGTCTTATTTGTTATAGGTCCCCGCGTGTCACGGATCGTATCGTGCGAGTGAGTTTCTAGTCGAACATGGTGCGGAATACCCGTGAGTAGATGGAGTATCAACAACAACAGGTAAACCGACAACAAACACAAGTAATTGAAAAACTTCGTCTATTATCAATATCAGCCAATTACAGAGAATACAAAGAGAGTGTACTTAAAATCTCCTACAACCGGGTATATATACTAACAGACCCAGTACCTGCATACTTAGCAAGTGCGCAGGAAATCCTTCGTGCATACTTAGCAAGCACGCAAGACTTGCTTCATGCGTACTTACTAAGTACGCAGGACATAACTCCTATGCACATGCCAAGTACGTAAAACACATTTCAAAGACAACAAGACAAGTACAATCACAAGTACAATACAGACACGATTACAACTCGATAAACCATTACGAACAAAGACTGAAATACAAATACAAAGTACAATACAAAAGCAGAGATAATCTTAGAGTGATTGTCACACAGAATTGCTTCAACAAACTCCCCCTTGACAGCAGCTCTGGATTGTTTTCAATCTCTGACCGTCTTCAGCTCTGGCTCAGCTTCCCATCTTCATCTTGTAGTCGAAGCAGAACTTGACTACCTTATTGTATCTTGATGCAAGAAGCTTCGTCCATTCATCCGTGTAGATGCAGTACTTGTCGTGCAGAACCACCAGATCTTTCACAGAGAAATTGATGAAGCAGATCTCATCAAAGACTCTGATCATTTCCCTTGGCTCTACACTTCCACCTTTAGACCTTGTCTTATCCATCATCATCGCCTCACCCGTGATTGGATCCACATACCAGTACCACATGCTCCCGAGGATATCCTGAGGTAACTTGCTCAGGGTAATCCTGGTCTCACATAGCACTGACTTGTAGAACAATTTCTTTAAGTGTTTGTTAGTCACGGGAACTCTGAGTGTCTTATCCCGGACTCTCTTGGGCATCTGAGGCTTGAACACCTCGAAGTTTCCAGATCTACCTTCTTGCTTTAGTGCACCTCTCAAAACCTTCGCCACCGCTTGAATTGTATCACCAAGTTGCACCCGATGGCTAGGTTCACTAGATCATATTTTGGCAAGGAGCTGAATGCCTCACTGGTTGGTTTCAAGTATTGAACCCCACCGGCGCGTTTGATGAATAACAACTTCTTTTCATCTTCTAAGCGCACAGAAAGTATCATCCCTGCTGCTCCATGCTTGTCTGTGATATATGACTTTTGCCAAGCAGGAGGCTGACACGTCTTGAATCATTCCTGAGGAAGCTTGTTCCTCAAGGTGTCAGCAGTTTCAGCAGGTTGGGGATCGGTAGGGGAGGCTTCAGTCGAGGTTGCTGCTTCACTAGCCTCAGCAACATTTTCAGGCTCGATTAAACCTAAAGTAGCAACTTCAAAGGTCGGAGCTTCAAAGATCTCTCCGTCCTCAATCTCATAAATGCCCTCACCATCACCCTTAGGAAAGTCTACCATCACGTCCTCATCATCAACATCCCAATCTTCATCAGACTCGATCTCTCCTTCTTCTAGGTTGCTAAAATCATCGATTTGTTCAGCTTTGGAGTAGTCAGGCTCTAGAAGCAGAATCACATCATCAGATAGATAATTAAGTACTTCAGTAGCCGACTTTCCATGTTGACCACCACTACTAGAAGCATCACCAGGTTGGGTAGACTCCCCCTGAGCCATAGGCACAGCGATTAGTGGAACAACTGATAAAGCTTGTTGATCACTACCACTAGGACCGACCTCGGGATGCTTGTCTTTGTCGTTATCCTTTGTCAAGTCAACTTGATGACATGTATATTTGGTGCTTGGCTTCTGCTTCTCCCCCTGTGCAGCAAGCTTCTTGGTCAGTTCTTCCACCAAGGGAAACATCTTCTGGTGTTCATCGCGTTGAAGCGTAAGCCTTGCTTCAACAGACTTCCTATGGGCGAGCATAGATTCATTTATCTTTAATTGCATTTCAGCTTGTTCTCTCATTAACCTAAGCTGATCTTGGGTTCCCGTCCACTAGTGTCTTAGGCGTGTCACTTCATCTACCAAAGAGTTATGTGACAACCTTGAATTAGGGTCAATATCCCTTTATAGTTAGTGCACCATAAATGGGCTCGGCCCATTAATGGCCCAGTAGTAGGCCCAATATGCGAGGTTGATATGTAACCCTACTTCACGGATCACGAAATGGTTCGAGATAACGTATTGTTGATACATAGGATTAAATGAACTAAAGTGTACATGGTGGGACGTGATATCTAATTTCTAATATTAAATATTAGTAATAACTATTAATATTTACCTTGACAATTAATTTAGGAGCGTTTATGCATAAGATGTACGACATAGGATTCGCGATTACGATAAATACCAAAGTAAACAAAATCCGGTATTTGTTACCTAACTTAATAATTTGAATAATTATTAATTATAATTTTATCAATATTATTTATGATTATTTTATTAAGAAAATAATAATTTTTATCCGAAGCACGAAATGTTTAAACGAAGGAACGCATTAGACACGCTGTACTGACGCGTACCGGCCTGGACGAGAGTCAAAACGGAATTCGTGTAAACTAAAGGTTTAAATAATATTAATTGTTACTAATTTTTAATATTATACGAAGTAGTTATTATTTAATACAATCTAACAAAACGTGACTATTGAGTTAAACGTTTTAGGTAATGATATGCGGTATCCACGTACACCCTCATCTACTTGAAACCCTAACTATTTAAGGGTTCTATCTCTTCCATTCCCTCATTTTGAACCAAAATACCCACACATTTACCCTCATCTTAGAGAGAGAGAGAGGAGCCGGATATCCGGCTGCCGGCGGCGGCGCACGGCTTCGGCCTACTCCCGGCGAGTGATCTTCGAGCCACAAACTCCTATCGTCTAGATCGGCATAAGAGGACGACTCCAAAGGTGGTTTGACTCCTCAAACCCCGACGATGAGACTGGAGGTCGTGGATTCCGACAAACCTTCTCCCCTTTTCACTGTTATCGACCAGGGTCTGGCAAAACGAAAGTGGCAAACTATTGTAGCAAGGTCTGACGGGGGCTAGGGTTCACGCAGTCTTCTGGTAGGGTTAAGTGGCGGCGGTAGTGACAAGTCCTAGGGCCACCGACGGCGAAGATGGTGGTTTAAAAGGAGGCCACGTCGGCGGAGATGGTGATTGGACCACACACGTGATAACTCGACATAAGTTTATACCTACTTAATAATATTAGGTCTAGTCTATAATTCTCATTAACTACCTACAAGGATTGTATGACTCGAATAGGACATAGACCCGCTACTACCGTATTACGTAGACCTTGGTTTCCACTGTTACAAGAAGGATATCATCATTCCTAACAAATTACCAGGTGAGTTTCACTGCCCCCTTTTAACTTTTAAACGTTTTAGAAACATCGAGAGAGAAATATACTTACTTACACGTTTGAAAACATAAGACATTATTGTTAAATACATTTGAAAACATAATTGCCTGATACATTTGAGAAAACATGAAACATACTTACTAACATTTTCATATGGTAACAAGAAAACAAGACCCGACCTTTAAGTTCGCATGAGTTAACACATAGAGAGCGCTGGAAGTCCCCTGACCATCATATTTATAACCATTAGCTATAGATTAGCTTGGGATTCTATGGATTGTACTATTGGGATTGACACCCCCGGTCATGGTTAGTCACGCTAACCATGGGTCCCTCTAGCCAAATGACAGCATAATATTCAAACATTTTCTCGTGAGGCACGAGTGAGGGGCGAAACACATGTGTCATGGTTTGGTTATGCCTCATGTATGTGCATATTATTCGTAATCCTAGCTAGTTTACGGATGGGTCAAACATTACTTTTTTTTTATCATATACATTGAATCGTTTTTGTGAAGATGGATCTGGCAATAGTTTCCATGCAAATTGGTTTTGCCAATCGTTTACATACAAATGGTTTTGCCATTCGTTTACATGCAAATGTTTTTGTCAATGTTTTCAAGGAAAACGGTTTCATATTATGGCCACATACACGTTATCAATATTTTTAAGGGAAACGGGTTCATATCATGGCCACTTACACGTTATCAATGTTTTCAAGGAAGATGGTTTCATATTATGGCAAGTTACACGTTACCAATGTTTTCAAGGAAAACGGTTTCATATTATGGCCATGTACACGTTATCAATGTTTTCAAGGAAAACTACTTTTCATTACAACAATCAAACCTCTGAACTCACCAACATTATGTTGACATTTTAAGTATGTTTTTCAGGTAATACATAATAGCTATGGCACGGTTGTAATATGTTAACCATGTTAGTATTGTAATGATGCTCAATACTGCCACACCCTTAAAATTATTTACATGATAAATAACTCAAGGTTGTAACGACTGATATCATTACATAGTTACGGAAGCTATAATGAAGATTTATAAAGTGTTGAACACCAATACAAGTACTATTATAACTAATACAATGTTCTAGAACCATATAAGTCAAATCTGTCTCGAGGTCTGACAATCAGGTCTATTCGGCTTCTAGGGTTTAACCCAAATGACTAGCCTATTCCAACCATGACGTTGCCAACAATACCTGAAAAACATGCTTTAAAAGGTCAACATAAAGCTGGTGAGTTCACAGGTTTAGGTGCCACAATAGAAGTTTATTTCCTTGAAAACTTATGAAACATACCTTAAAATTTTGCAAAACTTCCCTTTGTAAATCTGGAAAGCAATGTAGTTGGAATTCCTATAGGACATCCCCTTGGAATATTTGTAAAACGTTTTATTGGATAATATGGTTGGATTTCCCATAGGACATTCCCTTGATGTGCTTGTAAAACGTTTCATCAAAAGCATGATAAACACATGTTTAAAATCTTGTTGAACTCATCGTTGGACATCATGATGGACATGTATGGAAAGCTTTTGATAAATTGGAAAAATTAAATATCATAACTGTGATAAACGAGTCCTAGGATGATCTATTGTTGTCTAGCTAGGATCAACAAAAAGTAATGCAATTACCATGAGCCTATAACCAACCCTAGACGGTTCTTGATTTTTGCCCTGTCAATATTCCATCACAAACATTGAAGTGAAATTTCTGGATAATATGCATCCATTAAACTAATAGTTGGCGCGGCCAACTTGATGAATGTCGGTGTCAACCCAATAGACTATTCATATATTCCTAGGCTAACTCCATAGCTAATGGTTATAGTGTGTGTTACTGGGGGACTTTGGTTGTGATGTCCGTGTAAACCCATGTAACTTATTTGAGATCGGAATACGTTGTTATCGTGTGAAGACCTTGTATGTCCTTGTATACTTTGTATGATTGAAAACATCGTATGTTTTTGTAAAGCTGGAATGTCTTTGTAAGACTGAAATGTAGTTGTAAAACTGGAATGTCTTTGTAAGACTGGAATGTCTTTGTAAAACAGAAATGTCTTTGTAAAACTGGAATGTATTTGTAAGACTGGAAAATGTCTTTGTAAGACTGAAATTGTTGGATCGGGATCTACCTTGATCCAATGATTCAACACATTAACCGAACCAAATCGTGCGGAATCCGATTTGATTGGTAATCCAATCTATGACACGGATCGGGTCTTAAGAAACAAGCGGATTAGATGTCGAAACGAAGGTTTCTATCGACCCTTTGGTGTAGAGAAGTTGGATACAAGACCTGGAAACTCTCAACGGACAGAGATTCGACAATACAGGTGCAAAGAGTTTGTTTGTTCTTGCTTAGTCTGGTTCTGTGTGTATATGTGTTGTATTTCTGTTGTGTTTTTTTTGTGTTGTGTGTGCTCATGAAGTGAAAGTTCTATATATAGTGCTGAGCCCATTCGTACGAATGATCCATGTGAATGGACTCATTCGTGCGAATGAATCAGCAGAATGGTTCATTCTTAAGAATGAATCATCAGAATGGTTCATTCGTACGAATGAATCATTCTCATGACTTATTCTAGCGAATGAATCATTCTCATGAGCTATTCGAGCGAATGGATCATTCTCATGATCCATTCGTGCGAATGGGCCTTTCATTAGCACGATTGATCAACGTTATCGCTATTTATCAGATCGTTTAATACACAGTCATTATATATGAGTAAACATTAAGGATAAACATGTAATTTCATTAATACATCAAATAATTACATTAAACATAGATGAAATACATATTACAAGGGATTAGGGACATATTATGCATCTACATACTCCCCCTTGGACCTAGATCCCTTCAAAATGACCTAACTAACACTAGTTGGTCTTCAACATCTCTTTTGTACGAGTTTTCCAGTTAACTCCGACGTGTATGTCAAAAGCAAAGCATATACGTATCACTTTCACATACTGCAACGCCTGGTCTATATCTGCAACTTCAAAAAACGGTTGACACTTGTATAGAGTTGTAACATCTTGTTCAGACAAGTTGGTCAGCCACAAGGGATCAAAGACCCTGATGGTCTCCCATGACCCTTCTTTACAAAGCACTATAACAGCTTCACCAGTACGCCCATCATAGTACCACCATTTGAACTGATCTGAGAAGTCCTAGATCATTTTCCTTAAAGGAATCTTCTTCATGATCGTTGGAGGTTTCCACTTTAAGACAATTAGGGGCTTCTTTGTGATTGGATGAACCTTTTCCTTATGAATGTAACGTGTAGGCATTTGTGGCTTGAAGTTCACCCACTTCTTCCGGTATTCGTATTGTAATTGACGTTCAAACCATTCGGATAGACCGGAAGATTCGCTGTATAGAAGCTTTAGACGCGCCAATTGATTTACTTCAAATGCGGGCAGCGTCTTGAAATCATGAGGGTACCTGAAATATTGTATGCCCTTCTCTCTTTTTATAGTATAGCAGCTTAATTCGTTGAAGTATGCCCAACTGATTATACGACCATCAGACTTGTGTCCTTTGAGTCGATAAACTTTAGTGTACTTGGTTGGAGGAGAGGGCTTTGAGTTCTTCTTTAATTCAGCCATGTATTCCATCCATTGACTTTTACGTTCATTCAGCTCGTCAATGTCAATAGTGGAGGAACCGGCTTCATCCTGTTTGTTGTCGATAATGCGGTTGACCTCCTCGTCGGACTGCTGAGTGAATAAGTCCACGAAGGAGGGAAGATCATCACCATCTACTGATGTGTACTTTGGATATTCTTGATCAGTGATGTCTTCGACTTCAACCTCATCAACGTCTTCTAGTTCGTCAGAAGAGGGATAATCAGTTGTTGGAACAGATGCCTCTTCAGTAATGACTTCGTCGGGATTCATTTGAAATAGCTCGGCAATCTGTTCTTTTGACAAGCAATGTACGATTTCCCGTTCCTCTTTGTCATAAATAACTGAATGTTGGATGATCCCTTGCATGTCAAGCACCTAAGTTAACTTTGAAGGTTGTTGCTTGAGAGGCATCACATCCAAAACTATTTTCATAAACAAACAAAGAATAAACATGTGAGAATTTGAAGTTTCATTGATTTAATCAAAATAAAACTGAAATTATTTACATAATAATCTAATATTTACAATAAGACAACTTAAAACACTTAAAACAAAAACTATCAACCTTCAGTGCCCTTTTGTGTATCTGATGATGGGCCTTCTGATTTGTCTGATTTTTGCTTTGTGAGTGCCTCTGCTTCTGCTGTCTTTGAAGCACTTGATGTAGCACCAGCATTGGCACCATCATCCTTATCTTTGTCATTATTATCATCATCATCGTCACCATCATCATCCTCGTCGTCATCATCATCATCATCATCATCATCATCATCGTCATCATCATCACCATCATCATCGTCATCATCATCACCATCATCACCATCTTTGCGAGCACCCTCAATTCTGGGTGTCGGGTCTCTTCTGCTTTCTAAGTCTTCCAACAGTCTCTTATTTTCCTCCTCAAGCCTTTGTATCCTCTGAGCATGTGTATTAACAGTTGTAGACAACTGTTGATTCTGGTTTGTAGCAGTGAGAAGGAGGGCTTGTTGATCATTGCATCTAGTGGAAAGACTTGTGATGGCTTGGGCTTGTTCAGTATTTTGCAGAGTCAACTGACTGATCTGCGAGCCCTGTTGGTCAATACGTTTTGATTGCTCTTCATTCTGAGCCAGTAAACAAAGTACCAAACTGTTTAAAGTACTGATCTGGTCGTGTAGAGAGACAGTCGGCAGTGACATTGAAGATTCAGCTCGAATAGTTGATGGCTGTGATGTAGGAGCAGTCGTGTAGATGGGAGGAGGCACAGTTTGTGTCTGAGGCATAGATGTTGACATTGGAGCCTCAGACCTGGTGGCAGTTGCTGTAGTAGCAGAGGTGCTCTCCGTCCTTCTGACAAGTTTAAACTTTTGGCATTTGGCCATTCTCTTTACTCTTCCTTTCTTGACTGGGGTAGATTGGGAAGAAGGAGCAGCAGATACTTGTGGACAGTCAGGGACAAAGTCAGCATCCCTGACGTCATCATCAACCCTTGAGCTTCCTTGATCTGCTCCCCTTTTTCGTTTTGTTGCTACCAATCTTGCCCCTTATTGACTGATTACAAATTCGTCTTCAGTGTCCTCAGAATCAGTAAACAGGACGGTGTCCAGGTTAACGTCTTCTGGGTTAGTTGGAAGGGAAGAATCTATAGCAGCAACATTGTGGGTGGTGGCAGCGGTAGATGGAACATTAGGAGCATTGCCACCATCTCCCTGACCATCTTGGTCGTCATCATCTTGGTCGTCAGCTGGAGGTACAACAATATCCTCCCTGTCAGAATCACTGTTATCATGACGCCATTTTCTGTTTGTTGGTGCCACATAATCTGGATTTTCCAGATGTCCAATAAGTCTTTTGTGAGGTGGCTTTGTTGGTCTTCCCTTGTAGGTTTGTACCCTGTTGAGAGTGACATCCGTCATGTGTTCTAGCTTGATCATGTCGATGTCTGACCTTGGCAGAAGAGGAAGTTGGTCATCTATTATCATCTGTAAGAATCTGGGGTACATAAGATACGCATTGTCCCCTTTTAGATAGATGTTTTCCTTAAGATGTGTGAACACCATCTCGGAAAAGTTGAACGGAATGTTCAACACCAATGCAACGAATGCGCTCTGAATTGTTTCGCGCATATCATCAAATCCGCCACGACGGGAACCGAGGCAATGTAGAAGAACATGTCCTAGATACTTGTACTGCGGACAGAGGTTCGCTTTATTTAAAACTCCTTCGGCAACATTCTCGTCGTACTTTATTCTCATGAAGCATCCGCGGACCAGATATTTATCCAGTGTCACTGGATCTTCAGGATGATCACCGAATTTACACAATCGGCGAATGTGAGCTGCCGATACAACCACATCTTGACCTGCGATCTTCCCGCGTATGACCGGTGGAGATACCTCGCAGTCAATCTCGGCAGAGGCCCAGAACTCCCTTTGGTGCGACATATATGGAGTGCAGTGATAGGATATAGCATGAGCAATCCTTGATCTAGACAGAAATTCAATCATGCCGACAAACGTTCGTGCATTCTTTGATGTAGGAATCATGTACGCACATATGTTGCTTTTAATGGAAGCCTTAAGAACAACTGGAGCTCTGTTCGCCATAACGATCAGTCTGCAAACACAAAAACATGAAGCACATCAGATCAGTACATGCAAGATTTTGGAAATATGAACTTTTGGACCATTTTCCCTTTGTACGAATGAACCCTAAAAGTTGGTTCATTCGTGCGAATGGATCATTCTGCCTATTCATTCGTGCGAATGAGTTTCATTCATAGGAATGAGTATTCATTCGTGCGAATGAGTTTCATTCATGTGAATGAGTTTTCATTCGTACGAATGAGTGTTCATTCATGTGAATGAGTGCTCATTCGTGTGAATGAGTTCTCATTCGTACGAATGAACATGAAGAGTGTGTCCATTCGTACGACAGACGGGTCGCGATCCAAATTGTCCAAAAATCAACCAAGACACGAAAAGATTTGCCGAAAAAGACACCAAAACACTCGATTATGGTTTTCAACCAGTATTTAGCATTTTAATCGGTTTATTAAGTCACTTTTTACATTTTTTTTAGGTTTTGTTTTCGGTTTTGAGCCCTAAATCTAGTCGAACGTCCACGAATCGGTATACACTTGATGAATACTTGTGGGGTTATACCTGTAAAATGAAATCAAAAGATTAGATCGGTGATTTGACGGAGTTTTGTTCAAAATCAGAATTGGATGAAACAGACGTGCGAATGCGATTTCTGTTTTGTGCGAATGAGACTGAGAATGCGAATGAATGGCCTTTTTATAGGATGGCCTAGTTCATTCGTACGAATGGACCATTCTGGTCAGTCCATTCGTGCGAATGAGCTAGACTTGATTCATTCTGTCACTCATTCGTACGAGTGGACCATTCTGGTCAGTCCATTCGTGTGAATGAGCTATTCTCCTCATCCATTCATACGAGTGAGCCATTTTGCTCATCCATTCGTACGAATGGGACAATCCCCTTGTGCAAATTAAACTTTTCAAGTTAAATGGGGTATCCGTCCACATCGGTCTAGAAAACAATTTGATTATGAAGTAATTTACATTTAATTATGAAGTGAGGGATCAATTATGAAGTTTTGGAATAGTTTATGAAGTAAAGGAACGATTTGATCAATCAGGAAGTCAAGTGGTTTTCAAATTTTGATTTTCAGACAGTCGTTCGAGTCTTATCAGATAATCTAAAATTCAGGAAAAGTAAAATCTTTTTGGATTTTTGAATATGTAATGCTGAAAATAATATCAACAAGATATATACACGCATGTCTTAGTAAGAATGATCCTTATGAGAAATCATACAGACTTAGTGACTAATGATCTGAGACATTTTGAATTTTGTAGATACAACTATACAATGGTATTTACACATCTTTTTGTGAGAGAGAACCGAACATAGGATCAGTACTAAACTCATAGCAATCAGCAACATTGCAAATTATCTGAGCTTTAAGTACGCTTAGTCAAAATGCGATCATTGATATGTTTGTCCATCTTAAACTTATGCAGACCTTTTCTCAACACTTACAAGATGATCTTGAAGGATTAAGTCCATTATCTGTGTGTCCCACACTAGTTAAGAATTGACTTGAATTACTTTTCAAAACATGTTAATGTTTCAAATCAGCACAACTTACTTAACCAGTCATCATAAGTTTATGAGATCTCAGTTATTCCCTGTTACTTCTTTACTACACCAATTTTTTTTTTTTTTTTTTTTTTAGTATTCACAGTGACAGCCATCAGCTCATGGACGGCTTCAGCCAGGTATTTACAAGGCAATATGGCACTTATACAGCTAACGGTGTTTGTGTTCATCTTATCCCATGGATGGCTTCAACCAGGCTGCAACCCGGTAATATGGCACATATACGGATTCGGATTCATACTTTTATTTTATTCTTAATCGCATGGACGGCTTCAGCCAGGTATTTACAAGGCAATATAGCACGTATACGACTTCGAAATCTAATTTTTAATTTTATAACTACTTTCTGATATCTCATTAAACCGATGATAACTGGTGTGCACAGAATGAGAAACACCTTCAGTTTCTATTGTTGATTTTTGTCAATCCTTTCACCATTATGTGACTCACAAGACAATATCTAATATGGTATAGATTGATCATCAATGGTCGAGATTCAGTAAGATAAGTCTATCAATGCATCACATGTCGACTTAGTGTGACTATTCACTATGACATTAAATGCAATGTGCTTCATACATATGGTTAGTGTGCCATCACTTCCCAAATGTTGGATACGATTTCTCATTTTTGAGTTTTTCAGATGTTTTTGGGTTTTAGACTGTACAAAAATGGAAAATCTTTTTTTTTTTTTTTTAATAACAAACTGTACACAAATAACTGTACACAATATAGAAATCTTTTTGGAGTCTCAGATAACTAGCGTCTGTGTACTATCATTTTTCTCAGCGACAGATCATTTTCTTACTGACATTTTCTCCCCCTAAAATCTTAAAATGAAAAATCATTTTGAGTTTTTTAGATTTTTAATAAACGCAAGAAAGAAAATATATATACAGGAACGTAATTGATAAAAATGATTATTGACTCGACTCTTGGTCCGGAACAACGTCATCCTTCTTTTTCATGCCGTTTACCTCTAACAAGAATAAAAATCTTGGTTTGTCAAAGGCTTTTGTATAGAGGTCTGCCTTTTGGAAATCAGTGTTAATTTGAACCATATTAATAAGTTTCTTTTCAAAACAATCACGAATGAAGTGATATTTTATGCCGATGTGTTTGGTTTTTGAATGCTAAACCGAATTCTTAGTGATAGCTATGGCAGCAGAATTATCTACATAAATAGGAGTGTTAGAGAATTGCAAACCGTAGTCCCGAAGTTGCTGTTGAATCCAGATAATCTGAGAACAGCAACTGGAAGCAGCGATGTATTCAGCTTCACATGTAGATGTAGCCACCGAAGTCTGCTTTTTGCATTGCCGTGTCACAAGACGGTTTCCAAAGAACTGACACCCTGCAGATGTAGACTTGAAGTCTGTTTTGCAACCACCATAATCAGAATCACTATATGCAGTAAGCTCAAAGTTATCATCATTAGAGTACCATAATCCAAGATCAGGAGTACCCTTCAGATAACGAAAAATCCTTTTGACAGTAATTAAGTGGGAGACTTTTGGTTTTGACTGATATCGGGCACAGAGACACGTGGCGAACATGATGTCTGGTCGAGATGCCATGAGATACATGAGAGATCCGATCATGGCTCGATAGAGAGTAGCATCAATATACTCCCCCTTGTCATCAGGCGAAATCCCGTGATTGATCGCCAATGGAGTACCAGCAGGTTTGGCATCAGTCATACTGAATCGGCTCAGTATGTCTCCAACATAATTTGTTTGATGAAGGAAAATCCCTGTCTCAGATTGATCTACTTGTAGCCCTAGAAAGAACTTCATCTCTCCCATGGAACTCATCTCGAACTTGTCCTGCATAACTCTTTCAAATTCTTTGCACAGAACATCATTCGTCGATCCGAAAATAATGTCATCCACGTATACCTGTACCATTAAAAGTTCTCCACCCTTTTCCCGAATAAACAACGTGCAGTCGATGACACCTCTTCTAAAACCATTGTTCAGAAGATGAGTGGAAAGTGTCTCGTACCACGCTCGCGGAGCTTGGTGCAATCCGTACAGTGCCTTGTCCAATTTGTAGACACGGTCACGATGCATAGGATCTTCAAACCCGGGAGGTTGACTGACGTATACGACTTCACTGATTTCTCCATGAAGGAAAGCACTCTTTACATCCATTTGATAGACTTTGAACCTTTTGTAGGATGCATAAGCAAGAAAAATTCGAATTGCTTCCAGACGAGCAACCGGTGCAAACACTTCATTGTAATCTATACCTTCAATTTGCCTAAATCCCTGAACGACCAAACGAGCCTTATTTCATATGACTATTCCTTGATCATCCCTTTTGCAATGAAGAACCCATCGAGTACCAATCTTCTTAGCTCCTTTTGGTAAATCAACTAACTTCCAAACTTCGAGCTTCTGAAATTGGAGTAGTTCTTCCTGCATTGCATTTACCCAAGATTCTTCTTTTAAAGCATCTGTTATAGACCGTGGTTCGATTTGCGAGACGAAACATGAATGCGCACAATCGTTGACCACACCAGATTCCATGATTTCTGAGTAGACTCCAGAATTGATCTGACCCCTAGTTTTAACACCAGATGTGGGATCACCAATAATGTTCTGTTGAGGATGAATTCTATCAATCCTACCCACAGGATGAGCAGGAACCTCAACTGTTTGATCAAGGTTTGTGATACTCTGTTCAATTTACACAGAATGTGAAACATCATCACTCAATTGTACAACATCATGGGAAGGATCTTCAATCACCTGGTCTATTTCTTGTCGAGAACCCTCATACTCTGAAGAAGAAGAAGAGTCATCATCCTGTGTGACTTGTGTGTTAATGGAGGACTCAGGAATGTCAGATGATGAGGGAGTAGATTACACATGTTCATCAGGTGCGTTTTGAGCATCATACATCATTTGAACAGCAACCTCCTCATCTGAACATTCTGGAGGTAGATTAAACGAGGCAAAAAGTTCTTCATAATCAAACATCCAAGGAAGACCTTTTCCAGCAGCAGGAGAGGTATACTTTTGAACATCAACATGGTACCATTCTTCTACATTCCCAGAGGCTTTGTTGTAAACTCTTTTATTGGGAGTGCTGTACCCTAAGAAGTAACCTTCCTCTACTTTCTCGTTAAACTTGCCATGAGCATCCTTTTTCAACATGGTACATGGAGCGCCGAACGGTTCAAGATACTGTAAGTTCGGTTTCCATCGATGCAACAATTCAAAGTAAGTTTTATCGTGACGCTTGATAACTAGAACCCGGTTGAGCGTGTAACACGCATTAGCAATAGCTTCATTCCAGAACTGCACGGGTAAGTGTGAGTCAGCGAGCATAGTCCTTGCCGCTTCTATCAAGGTCCGATTCTTCCTCTCAGCAACACCGTTCATTTGTGGAACATATGGTGCACTGAATTCATGGTGAATACCAAGTTTTTGACAGAAAGTTTCCATAAGATGATTTTTAAATTCAGTACCATTGTCCGAACGGATCCTCCTAACCTTTAACTTATACAAAGACTCCAATTTGGTAATCAAAATCTCCACATATTCAAAAGTTTCAGATTTTTCTTTTAAGAATATCACCCAAGAATATCTTGAATACTCATCCGTCACAACCAAACAATATAAGTCTCCAGCAATACTCTTCCGGTTGATAGGACCAAACAAGTCCATGTGTAAGAGCTCTAGTGGTATAGTGATGGAATGTTGAGATTTGGGTTTATGAGATTTCTTGGTTTGTTTGCCTTTCTTGCAAGAAACACACACGTCAGGAAGATGAAAACTTTTCACAGTGACTCCTTCAACAAGATTTTTGTGCACCAAATGATTCATTTTTCTGAGACTGAGATGTCCCATTCTTTTGTGCCATAAAATAGAATCCTTCTCAGTGGCTTTTGAAACAAAACATGATGCTGTGGACACTGAGGATGATGCTTGTGACATGTCAAGAATATAAAGATCATTCATTCTTGGAGCAGACATAACCACCATGTCTTCTGGAATCATAAACTCCTTTTTCAAGATATAACAATGCTTGTCATCAAAAAGAACCTTGAACTCCTTATCACAGATTTGAGAAACAGCAAGTAAGTTGTTATCCAACTGTTTGACAAAGTTGACCTTCTCAAAGCTGACTGCTCCATTAGACAGTGTTCCATGAGCTGAGATAAAACCACCTTTATCGCCTGTAAATGAAACATAGCCCCCTTTGATATTTCTGACGTCGAAAAGGAGAGCTAAGTTCCCAGTCATGTGCCTGGATGCCCCACTATCAATAATCCAATTATTGCTAATAGGATTATAAAGGACAACCTGCACAATAAGGAAAATAATTAGTTTAGGTTAGGGACCCAAGCCTTTACGGTCTTGGGTTTCCCAGTCTCATCTACAACAGTACAATCTATCCACTATCTTTGTGGATTTTTGGAACAACCACTTGACTTTGAAGTACAGTCGTCAGAAGCATCATCTGATTTTGCTTTCCACACATGTTGTTTGTGCAACGACTGTTTGTGGTAAACAGTGGATTGCTTAACGATTTGTACAGGTGTGGAACTCGAATCAGTGACCAACAAGTCGTGCATCTTTTGTTTAACTTTCTTTTGATGCACTTGTTGTTGGGTAAAAGAGTTAGATTTTGACTTTAAAAACTTTTGTTTATTTTCTGGAAAATGATTAACTCTTTTACTTGGCTTCTGAAGATAAGGACAGTTGACAACAACGTGTCCTTTTGTACCGCACTCAAAACAGTATCTCCGCTCAACCAACCTTGGAGATCTGTATTGATTTTCACTTTGATGAGTTTTTGAACCACCAGCCTTAGCTTCTTTTTGTTCAGCTGAAGAGAGTGACTTGTTTGATTGAACAGACTCTCCAGCTTTAACAAAATTAACCTTTTTGATTGAGGCTTTGGTTACTTGACTCTTCTGATCAGAAGTAGTGGGATAAGATGGACGGCAATTGGTTTGTTTAATTTTAAAAACATCTTTAGAAGCAGATTTTGAAATACCAATGCTGTCATTCTGTGGAGCAGACGAGCTTTTGTGTCCCAAACCACGAGTAGGGCACTCATCGTCGTCTTCATCCCACTCTTCTACCATTCCATCAACACACTGGGACTTCGAGGTCGAAGCACCATTATCGTTAACCTTTGGTTGAGGAATTTTGTTTTCGGTTGGATCAACGACAAGTGGCGTTTTGACCTTAAAGTCAATGATTGGGTTATCATCCTGTGTGTTTACCATAGTATTCAACACCGGTGGAGGACAATTGTTATACCCCATCCCAGCATTTTTCTTTCCTGGACGCCGTGAAATCATGTAATCAAGAATGTAAGCAGAATTTGAATAACTTTTCATCTTTTGATTTAAAGTTTCATAATCACACTCGACAAGCGCCAGCTTTTTCTTTGTTTCATCAATTGTGTTTAAATAAAAAGTGATGGCATTTTGTTTGTTGATAACACAGATTTCTAATTCATGAACTTGCCTGTTTAAAAGATCAATTTTGTTTTTGAAGGAAAGTTCGTTTCCCTTTAAAACACGGTTTGCTTCAAGACAATTAGTTAAATCAGCAATTAAGTCTGTGTTGTGACTTTTAAGTGTCTCAACTTTCTTCTCAAGTTCATCACAAATTAAACATGGTTGAGATTCAGACTCACTTTCAAAACTGTCAGAATTTACCTGAATGCATGTGGATGTTTTTACCATAAAAGCACAGCTACAGGTAGATTCAGAAGAGGAATTGTTATCATCCACATCAGCTGTCGATTGACTTGAAGAGACAACAGATGATTTATCTTCATTCTCAGCTGTGAATCCAGAACTGTTTGAAGATGTGTCGTATGCAGCTGATGAACTTTTTGAAGCAATCTCTCTCTCAGCATCAGAATCTGATTCTTCATTGACTTCTACAGCCTTTGCCATGTAAGCTCTATCCCCTGAACTACCATCAGCTCCAAATTTAAAAGACCAATCAACAGTCTCATCTGTTTGAACAACCATAGCTTTTGTTCCACTTGAAGTGTCCTTATCTTGTGCAGGAGTAACTGGAACAAGGTTTGTTTCTGTATTTTGATTTTGTGGCTTCGGTTGGCTTTGACGGTTGTTGAAAGGGTTGCGGTTTCCAGTCTGTTTAGGCTTTTCACATTGCCTAGCAAAATGCCCTTTCTCACCACAGTTAAAACAAACAACAGCAGACAGATCAAAACCATAAGTAGTGTCTTTGTTCCCTTCGAGAGTTTTTCCTGTCCTTTTTACATAATCTCTCGCTCTTCTGACTGCACTTGCAAGAGCCCACATTATATCAATTCGATCCATTTCATCCTTATCAATCTGAGCATAGTCTTCTGCTGTCAGATGACTGTTTCCAACTTGTCCAGCAACAAGACTGTCATATGAATTGACAATGGTAGACAACAGTACCATGTGTTCCTTGGCCACTTCGATAGTAATCTTGTCGAAGTTGTCTGTTTGCAATTTAATGGGGCTTGGTGTAGGAGTACTAGCAGTATTTCCCTACTGTGGAACCGAGCTTGATGAAACTGAAGCATGAGCTGTTGAAGACTGGCTGGCTGAAACATTTGACATGTTTGATACAAACGCAGTCTGCAAAGGAGCATTTTGTTGAGTTGATGTGGAATAGTACAATGAAGGATCCTGAGCTTGTACACCTCTCTTTAACTTCCACTTATTCATCACCTCTTGTTCTCTCAATTTCTGAAGAAATTCATTGATATCAATGGTTTCAAGAGTCTTGTTCTGTTTGAGAACCATCAAGAATGAATCCCATTTTGGTGGTAGCGCATCTGCCATGCATTGAACCTTTTCTTCTTTCGTTGTTTTGATCTCATGGGCATGCAATTCACTCATCAAGTGATAGAATCTCTCAAATAGATCATCTAAGGACTCATTCCCAATATTCATGAAATTATCAAATTCCTTCTTAATGGCCTTAGCATTGATAGCTTTCAACGAAGCATTTCCTTCGTGACGTTGTTCTAAGGCAACCCATAGAGATTTTGAAGATGTAAACTGCCTGAATTGATGAAATATTTCTCTTGATATGGCCTGAGATAAGATAGCATATACCTTCTTTTCTAAGTCATAATCTTTTCTTTGTTGTTCGCTTAAAAGGGAAGCCAAAATAGGAGTTCCATCCTCACTCAACACTTTTTGATATCCATTCTCTATCATCATCCATAAGTTTGTATCAACTCCATTAATGTGTATCTCAAACCTATTTTTCCAGTGATGATATTCGTCCATTGTCATGAGTTTTGGAGCTTTGTTAGCATTTCCAGCTTCATTATCGATTAATAACAAGTTTTTGGATTTTACTGTTCTGACTGGCAACAAAAGCTAAGTCCGACATGGTAAAAAACGAAGTTTTTCGACACAAGAAAAAAATTTAGAAGAGATTTATGCGAATGGGTCTATTCGTGCGAATGGAATGTTCTATTCGTGCAAATGGAATTTTCTATTCGTGCGAATGGAATTTTCTATTCGTGCGAATGGAATTTTCTATTCATGCAAATGGAATTTTCTATTCGTGCGAATGGAATGTTCTATTCGTGCGATTGGAAGTTTGAACAAATGAGCGGGAGACTTAATCTATTCGTGCGAATGGTAGGAGCCATTTGTGCGAATGAAGTTCATCATAGTAGCCATTCGTACGACAGAGAGTTGTTTGACTTTTTTGCACCAAAAAGTACCAATGATTGATCCTTTTATCAGATCTGAAAACTGAGACGATCAGATCACTCAGAAGCAATAATCACAAGTTTTGAACGTGGCTAAACAACGATCAAGTGATCTTTATAACATTCAAGAAGCTAGAAAAAGCAAGATTAAAAGCAAGTTTAGATTTTCTATGTTGAATCTAGAGCACAATCAGGCACTGATACCACTTTGTTGGATCGGGATCTACCTTGATCCAATGATTCAACACATTAACCGAACCAAATCGTGCGGAATCCGATTTGATTGGCAATCCAATCTATGACACGGATCGGGTCTTAAGAAACGAGCGGATTAGATGTCGAAACAAAGGTTTCTATCGACCCTTTGGTGTAGAGAAGTTGGATACAAGACCTGGAAACTCTCAACGGACAGAGATTCGACAATACAGGTGCAAAGAGTTTGTGTGTTCTTGCTTAGTCTGGTTCTGTGTGTATATGTGTTGTATTTCTGTTGTGTTTTTTTTGTGTTGTGTGTGCTCATGAAGTGAAAGTTCTATATATAGTGCTGAGCCCATTCGTACGAATGATCCATGTGAATGGACTCATTCGTGCGAATGAATCAGCAGAATGGTTCATTCTTAAGAATGAATCATCAGAATGGTTCATTCGTACGAATGAATCATTCTCATGACTTATTCTAGCGAATGAATCATTCTCATGAGCTATTCACGCGAATGGATCATTCTCATGATCCATTCGTGCGAATGGGCCTTTCATTAGCACGATTGATCAACGTTATCGCTATTTATCAGATCGTTTAATACACAGTCATTATATATGAGTAAACATTAAGGATAAACATGTAATTTCATTAATACATCAAATAATTACATTAAACATAGATGAAATACATATTACAAGGGATTAGAGACATATTATGCATCTACAGAAATGTCTTTGTAAAACTGGAATGTCTTTGTAAAACTAAAATGTCTTTGTAAGACTGGAATGTCTTTGTAAGACTGGAATGTCTTTGTAAGACTGGAATGTCTTTGTATGACTGGAATGTCTTTGTAAGACTGGAATGTCTTTGTAAGACCGGAATATCTTTGTAAGACTGGAATGTCTTTGTAAGACTGGAATGTCTTTGTATGACTGGAAAGTCTTAGTAAGACTGGAGTATCTTAGTAAGACTGGAATGTATTTGTAAGACTGGAATGTCTGTGTAAGACTGGAATGTCTTTGTCAGACTGAAATGTCTTTGTAAGACTGGAATGTCTTTGTAAGACTGAAATGTCTTTGTAAGACTGTAATGTATTTGTAAAATTGAATTGTCTTTGTAAAGCGGGTATGTTTTGTAAGACTATGCATGTTTTCCCCCCAAAATATAAAGCAAGTAAAAAGGGGCCGTGAAACTCACCTGTGCAATGTATCGTCATAACGAATCCCAGATGGGAGTAAGTGTGCCATTGTGGCGAGCAATCCTACTACACGTATGCGTTCACCATCATAACCCTAATCACAAATATTTGTATGTAATTTGTTAACTACTGATACTAAGGTTAAACATTACGTGTGCGGTTGAGCTTTGAGGATTCACTAAAGTATTATCAGTTTGGAATATGATGTCGGTTTAATGATCGGTAAAACTCGTTACTTAGGTTGATTCGGGATCCTCAACTAGTAGGTCTTACAAAAGTAGTGTTTTAGAAGTATAAGTTTGTCTCGTAACTAAACATACATGACTATATGTGTTAATAATCTATACATATAAATCGTGTTAATGCGACTATTAACAGAATGTGTGCAACTCGATGTTTTAAATAACGGTGTCAAGGTTTTGTAATGTTCGAATGAGTATCGATAAATATATGTGTATATATATTTTCAAAACCTTAACTACATTTGTATCGTATCGTATTTTGTAAATAACCATCCGAGTTTATGTAAAGTATTTGCATCAATACTAAGGTGCATATGTTATGTAAATACATATGTATGTACTTGAATCTAAATAGTATGTCGCGTAGTAAATCGCTTGGTTTTTATAAAATATGGATATATATATATATATATATATATATATATATTTAAATATATGCATTTATATGCCTACGAAAATGTATATATGTATTTATATAGGTGAAATACTTGTAATAGCATCCGAAATAATAATAACATCATTTTTGTTAAACCAAGATAATATTTACTTGAAATACGCATCGTTTATATATCAATGTTTATAGTTCTCGTTTAGTCGGTTACGCGTCCGGTTATTTTTGTTATTATTTGGCTAATAATAATATACTTCAGACAATACGTTATTATCACTTGTTTATCCAAGACATCACACGAATATATGTATATATTCCTATCGGTAACACATCTCTTATGCTCAACACAATCAACCGCATACATGTATCTAGTTTTCTCGTCAATAATTATAACTATTTTTGTACTCGTTGTACCTTTCCGTATGCTCGGTTCGTGTATACGAACATGCTGACCCGCGTGACCCGTTGACCGAGTTTGACCGACAACCGAGACCACCAAGATGGCTAGATCTATAACATGCAAAGATGGATACGAAGATTAGAGAGATGTATTCAAATGAACGGGTTTGGTTAAGGGTTTTTACCTCGGGTTACCGGTCAAAAGAAGAAATCATAGATCTGGACGGAAGATAGACATGCAAGGATGACCGGGTAGTGTGGGAGCCGTCGCTGGATACCCGCCGAAAAAGCGTGAACCTCATCGAAAACCTATATGGGTCACCGGAATTTGCGTTTTCGACCCCCATGCATGATTGCACCTTAGTCTCCGCCACTCCTACTCACGCAAACACCACCGTCGTCGTCCCTTGAGGTCGCCGGAAAGCTCCTGTGGGGGAAAAACCCTAGAGTCGCCACCCCCTTCTCACCGGATTTCCATCACCATCGTCGCGAACCAGGGAAAACCACCATTCCCACTGTACTTAGGACCACGAGGACAACCCGAAGATGTTACCTACTCGTCGCCACTTGTCGGAGAGACCAGCGCCGCCGCCTGCGCCGTCGTGCGCCACTGCAGCGCTGCTGCTGCTCCGTCGTGTCTTCCCCTGCGACGCTGTTGTCATCCGTCGGAAAGGGGGTGGCCGGCCCCTCCTCTCTCCTCCCCTTGAGTCTCTCTCTCTCTAAACTTAAGAGCATTCTTTTGTGTGTGTGTTTTTGAAGGTGAAAAATGAGGTGAATGGAGGCATCAAGCCATAAAAGGGTATTTATACTTAGGGTTCAGGGTGGGTGCTTGCAAGGGATTAAAAATATTGGTTTTGTAGAGCCGGGTATTCGTTTGAGCCTCGTATTCGACTAAAATCTCCGAATTATTATCTTAAAATTCTTATAATTATGAAATATTATTAATAATGATATTTGTGTATTAAATCATAAAATTTTACGTATCGTTTAGTGTATGAGCCGACACACGCCTACACCACGTGTCTAAACGTGTTCTATGTCGTGTAACTCACGCGTAAATTTCTAAATACATGTATGAAATAAATATTAATAATTTTTATTAATATTTAGCATTTGTGGTCAGGTACCACGTTATGTGTCGGTTATCAACTGCGTACGCGTTAATCTTTGTAACCATAGGCCGTGAGATTATGTAAATTCTAATATGTGATTCTTGAATCTTGCTTTGATTCGTCAAGTAGTGTTAGAAGTTTGGTTCATGACTTGGGCCTTTAACTGGGTCGTTAATGGGCCTTATAATTCTTTTCGGCCTTGTTGGGCCTAGGGTTAGCCCAACAACTAGGTTTTGGGATCCTGGATTTTGCGGGTGTCACATTCTCCCATCCTTAAAGAAATTTCATCCTCGAAATTTGTTAAGCTTACTCGGATTAAGCTTTCGTAATATAACTCCGTTTCCGGATGTCTAGGGAGAATTTTCACTCATTTCGAACGATAGTTGGTAATGTTGAATAAGTAGATACCTTCTCATCTAATGATATTGGTTGTATAAGGAATTGAGATGTCATTGTATCAAATAACAACATAACGTTACTGTTGAGTATGCATTAAAGCGAATGAGTTTATTTAGGTAATCCTTTGCATATGTCGCCATGCGAACGATGTTAGCTATACCCTGAGGTGATAGAGGCATCGTTAGAGTCCCATAAACAAAAGGGTTTAAAACCAGATAGGTCCTTATTGTATAGTGAGTAAGTCATGTAACGAATGTTTACTCGGTGTGAATTAAAACAGCGAGTATTCACAAATCAAGTGAACTCACATACGTGGGTAAACCATTAAGGATTTGATGCTAAAGCATTTCGTTATGTGAGAGTTCTCCTCAGCATTGTACAGTACGATCACCATCCTTTGTAATGAGAGGTAGATGTGCATTCATGCACACGGATTTCTAAAAGTATGAGGACACATACTTCGAATTTATATCTGTGTTTCCACTCGTGGGAACCAAATCATGATAGAATTTAAAAGAAAAATATTGAATGTTCAGTAATGATGGATCAGAGGGTTTAATGAAGTGATTGTGTGTTAGTCCCACAATAGGGTAATTGGCCATTCCATATTTCGAATGAGAGCAAACGGTTCTTGAAGGGTCATCGGATTGAGATATGCTTACGTTAGCACTGAAGTCTAAGCGTGACAGGGTTATGTCAGACATCCATAAGTAATATGTGCCGTTATAGAATATTTATGTATCTACCACTAGCAGCAGTAGTGTCAACACAGGATAACTCGTACATTATTATTCAATGTTACCGAGTAAAACCAACAAAGGTGGTTATCACTATAAAGTAACGAGTCTAAGAGGTTCGAGGATCAATCCTTCGATTGCACGAGATTTATATGCCCTTGGGTAACGAAGTTACCTTTCAGATCTCACGAATATCGTCATATGAATGACTGATCTTTCATGAAGCATTCGCTTTGAATGTTCATAGATCAAAGTGTCGTTATAAATACTATATACGTCTACGATGGATGGCTCAATGAAATTTGTCCATACTTGAAGTTGGGAGTTAATCTGATTGGAACTTCCAAGTGAATATTTTCATAGACGAGCCTATGAACCGATGTTCCCATAACCTTAGTTATGTCTTGTCTCAGATTTTTGAAACCTAGGACTAGACCATGAGCTAGTCACCATTTCTAAAGGTGAGCATACTATTCGAAATAGTTATCGGGGTGACATGTCGTTAGTCAAGGCCATTGTGATTCAAGTCAAGGTTTATGACAAGGTGGAAATTGAATAATCTAGTTAGAAGTCTCAAATGTGAGGAACACATTGAACTAGTTGGGTTCGGTATTTTGCTAAAGAAAAGGATAGGTTTGAACGAAAAATAAAGACAAGTGAAATGAAGTTGGAAGGAAATTTAGGTATTCAGGTGAAGGTAAAGGGTGTTTCCAAGGAAACGAATATGGTCCTCGTCCTCAAGCATCGACCGCTAGTTATACAGTTCTACCTTTGTTTGGATATATCGTGTCTTTCACACTTTGCTATTCAACAGGTAGTTAGTGATTTATTACAAAGCGTGTCTATAAGAGTTTGACTTTAGGTATGTACAGTCATGAATAACGTACTTGTGACTTTACAGTCAAAGCATGACGTTTAAAGGAAATTGGAAGCTTGAATCTGTACATGACAGTTGTTGTTATGGCTCTCATCATTGATGATTTTAGGCAATAGATATGATACACATATGTACAGGGAGTTGAACTTAAGCGTTTTGCGAAGGAATACTTCTTGACTTCAGTCTCACTCTTACACCTAGTATTTGGTGTTGGAACGTGTCAACATTCGTATTGTAAGAAGAGATTATATTTTAATGATTTAGAAGCGCAACATCTTGATCTCAGCTAACAAGGTTAAGCATGAGGAATATGAACATCCCTACTATCAAAATTTGCAATTATGAGCTTGCCTCTTTGCGGTGAAGCATGACCAAGTGATGTTTACAAGTCGAGGTCATAGTTAGTTGGTGTACTATTTACAAAAATAGTATTGCCGTCTATAACCTTTGCAACGCATCAGTTGTTCAAGACATTTTTTTCTTCTCATTGGACAATAAGAATAATGCATCGAAGGAAAGTCGACACGATTGCACGTAGGTGTGATGTTTCTTGTATATAATATGTTAGTCTTAGATAAGGTAGGAACAGATAACTTATGTTCAATTTCCAAGACTCATTTTGCATACATTTTGAATTTAGAGATTGTCAAGAGTGGTGAATCATAATAGTTTACTCAGGGTTTTGTGATCTGGAGATGAAGCCTTCTGGGGTAGACTTCCATGTAGACCTTGCTGGTCACTTCTTTATGCTTGCGTCTCTCGCCAGTAGTTGAAATGACATCTATCAAGATTCGATGTGAGAGACCATGGGAGGCATACCGAAGTGTAATTGAATTCAATATGCACCAATTAATATAACACCAAAACGTACTAGGACAATTGGCAGTAACTAACTGAATGAAAGAGATGGAATTGGGCGTACAAAGGTGTATGCATAAGTTCCAATTGATGTCACGAGTTGGTGGAAAGTTACAGTGGGGGAGTTGTAGTAATAGAAATGATTAAATACGGATAAAAGTTGCATGAGTTCATCATGGGCGTGGCCAGTTGAAGTATCCGTTGTAGTTATCTCCATTATTAGCAATCCGTGTAGGACTTGTAGAGCGTCCAACTATAAAACATGGCCAGTGTGCCCGAAGAGTTGAAATAGGGCTTGAATATAAATAAGGGTCAATTCCTACATCGCCATGGGGTTGTACAACATAAGAACTGAATACATGTTCAAGGTACTAGGTTTGTATCATTAGAACAAGATTAGCGTCAAAAGTGATCGAGTGATTAATAAATAATAGTAGACAAGATCGTCAAGATTTCTAATGCATACTGTCGGTTTGTTTAAACTGTTGAATAAGAGGTCAGATTCACGATAAGGAGATAAGGCATAGACTTATGGTTACGTTTGCGTCATTAGTAGTAGCTAGTTATTACGTCCTACTTAGGTCATCACCTCAGGATTTCCCAGAATTCACAAGTGCATGTATATTCATAATTACATGATATCAAGTGTAATTGTCAATTTAGTTCACTTGATCACTCTAGTATTCTCCTGTAGTGGGTCACAATGTAGATGCCTATTGTTTTCGTATTGATACGTATGTTAGATGCTAGCCACGTATGCCACACGATTGTTCCTAGTGTTAATGTAGGTAATGATATCCTAGTGCAATCATATACACTAACGGTTGACTCAAATGGTCTGGCAACGGTTGGAATTTCTATACTCGAGTCTGAGGTGTTCCTGTTGTAATACAAGTGTATGAAATCTCGGTCCTTAGATGCGTGCGGTTAGAGCATAGGTATCACTAAGGAAACCTAATTCGCTAAAATCATTGGCTCTGATACCAACCTGTCACACCCCCAAAATTATTTACTTGATAAGGTTGTAACTACTGATATCATTACATAGTTGCGGAAGCTATAATGAAGATTTCTAAAGTGTTGAACACCATAACAAGTACTAATATAACTAGTACAATGTTCTAGAACCATATAAGTCAAATCTGTCTCGAGGTCTGACAATCAGGTCTCTTTGGCTTCTAGGGTTTAATCCAAATTACTAGCCTATTCCAACTATGTCGTTGCCAACAATACCTGAAAAACATGCTTAAAAAGGTCAACATAAATTTGGTGAGTTCACAGGTTTAGGTGCCACAATAGAAGTTTATTTCCTTGAAAACTTATGAAACATACCCTAAGGATTTTGCAAAACTTTCCTTTGTAAATCTGGAAAGTAATGTAGTTGGAATTCCCGTAGGACATTCCCTTGGAATATTTGTAAAATGTTTTATTTAATAATATGGTTGGAATTACTATAGGAAATTCCCTTGAAATGCTTGTAAAACATTTCGTCAAAAGCATGATAAACACATATTCAAAATCTTGTTGAATTCATCGTTGGACATCATGATGGACATGTATGGAAAGCTTTTGATAAATTGGAAAAATGAAAAACCATATTGTGATAAACGAGTCCTAGGATGATCTATTGTTGTCTAGCTAGGATCAAGAAAAAGTAATGCAATTACCATGAGCCTATAACCAACCATAGACGGTTCTTGATTTTTGCCCCGTCAATGTTCCATCACAAACATTGAAGTGAAATTTACGGGTAATATGCATCCATTAACTGATAGTTGGCGCGAACAACTTGATGAATGGGGGTGTCAACCCAATTATATTGTTCATATATTCCTAGGCTAACTCCATAGCTAATGGTTATAGTGTGTGTTCCTGGGGACTTTAGTTGTCATGTCCGTGTAAACCCATGTAACTCATTTGAGATCGAAATACATCATTATCATGTGAAGACCTTATATGTCCTTGTAAACTTTGTATGATTGAAAACATCATATGTTTTTGTAAAGCTTGAATGTCTTTGTAAGACTAAAATGTCTTTGTAAAACTGGAATGTCTTTGGAATGTCTTTGTAAAACTGAAATGTCTTTGTAAGACTGGAATGTCTTTGTAAGACTGGAATGTCTTTGTAAAACTGGAATGTCTTTGTAAGACTTGAATGTCTTTGTAAAACTGAAATGTCTTTGTATGACTGAAATGTCTTTGTAAGACTGAAATGTCTTTGTAAAACTAAAATGTCTTTGTAAAACTAAAATGTCTTTGTAAAACTGAAATGTCTTTGTAAGACTGGAATGCCTTTGTAAGACTGGAATGCCTTTGTAAAACTGAAATGTCTTTGTAAAGCTGAAATGTCTTTGTAAAACTGAAATGTCTTTGTAAGAATGGAATGTCTTTGTAAGACTGGAATGCCTTTGTAAGACTGGAATGCCTTTGTAAGACTGGAATGCCTTTGTAAGACTGGAATGCCTTTGTAAGACTGGAATGTCTTTGTAAGACTGGAATGTCTTTGTAAGATTAGAATGTCTTTGTAAGACTGGAATGTCTTTGTAAGACTGGAATGTCTTTGTAAAACTGAAATGTCTTTGTAAAACTAGAATTTCTTTGTAAAACTGGAATGTCTTTGTAAGATTGGAATGTATTTGTAAAACTGAAATGTCTTTGTAAACCGGGTACCAGTCCTTGTTTAGGAATACACCAAATTCAAGATGACACTGACTGAATTTTGGGACGAAATTCTCTTTAACATGGGGAGAATGTGACACCCAGCATTTCCAAAACGTCATCTGAGCAAGACTTAAACGTGTTTACGTTAATATGTTTCTTGGATCACTCAAAATCATACACTCGAACGATAAAAGTCTAGCGAATATAATGCATCGATCGTTCATATTGTAATAATTGCCAGTTCATACGAACGTAAAGTCCGTATAACACAAACAATTGCAATTAATTATTACCACAGAAAAATATTTGGAATTATTTTCTAAATAAACGATGATGCTCCGAAGACTAAATCGTTAATATATATTATATAAAGATTCTCGCAAAAACATTCTAGAGTTGTCATTGTGAATTATTTTCTCAAGATGCATAAAAAATGTGAGCGAACACATTTACGAATAAAAAAAAATATACGTAAACTTGAACGTTTTCATTCGAGTTCGTTAATGCGTCTAAACTAAGACATATATATATATATATATATATTCCCTTATATATATATATGTATATACATATTAAAGGATGACAACTCTGAGAATTTTATATAGTAAAGCGGGTATAAATTTCGGACCGCTTCTAAAACAATCACATCATCATCATGATGATGGTTTTTTTGCTTACACTTCACTCAAGTGTCATAATCGTCATGAATATGACCTAGAGTGCAAGCAACCTCAAAGATCACATCATCATCATTATATATTTGCTTATATTCCACTCCAACATCAAGTCGTAATGATGATGACTTGTTGGGATCTACACTCAACCCCCCGTCTTATTAATAAATATATATATATATATATATATATAACCTGGAAGGTACGATCATTGGTGATTAACAAATTTCATACAAGTAAAGTCTAGAAGTATATTTATTTTACACAAAATATAAATTGGTGATGTTAATCTATAAAGATTGACACAAAAACCTTTGTTCACAAGTTTCCTAATTTATTTTCTATGTGTGAACATATACAAAGTAGTTAATTTACTAACTATGTCGGGGTTCACTAGCAAAATATTAAAACTAGTCAAACTTCACAAAATACAGGGCGTTCTAATCATTAAAGTTCTAAAACAGGGTATTATATCACGGGAGCACCTACCGGGTTTATACTACTTTGGACTGATCTAACTAGCAATTAAGATACAACTAATGATTAGACAACACCCAACCCCCACCCTTGTACCATTTACGGCCGAAAATGGGGTGGATCAACCACCCCACCACCAACTTGGAGATTCAAGGAAATTCTTGAAGTCTATGAGGGTTTTCACTAGCAACTCAAGCCATCACCATCCTCTACTCGTGTTCTTCTCCTAGCTTATCTAGTGGTATGAAACCGACACCAAACCCTAGTCCATATTTTATTCTTGTTTTAAGCATGTTGTTCATCATAAAAACAAAAGGGTTTGGGGAGTTAATGATTTTTATAAAATAACTTGAATAATTCAAGAAATAAAACAAATAAACTACATCTATATATACATATATATCGTGATATATATATATATGTGTGTGTGTTTAGTTTATTAACTTGGAAAAATTATCAAGTATGAGAATATGTATATACATGTAGAAATCGAAAATAGATATATATGTACATGATTTTTGTTGTTAATTCGGGAAAATGATTAAGTATGTGTATACACATTTGAGAATCGAGATATATATATATATATATATATATATATATATATATATATATATGTGTGTGTGTGTGTGTGTGTGTGTGCATAAAATTATAGTTGTTGAACATGGATAATTTGTTGATTGTATGAATGTAAATATATATATATAAGTCATAATACATATATGGGTGATCGTAAATTGTTAACTTGGAATGAGTTATGAAATGACTTGATGGTTTGAAATTCTACATATACATGTTTATAACTTGTTAATAGTTAATAACAAAACATAAGAAACAAATACGATGTATGTGGTCGGGATATGTAAATATATATATGCATGCTTATGGAATAGGGTTATGGAAAAAGGTTCATGTTATTTGTTAAAGTATATGAGTATGTGATCAATAAATTCTAGAAGAGAAGTAGGTAAATGATCATGTTAAAAAAACCCTAAAGTGTTGTATGTATATATATGTGAAGATCCATAGATCGTGGAAACATGTTGACAAGTTGTCTAAAAATATATGTTTATATATGCATGTGAAATAGTAAAAATACTTTAATACATATATAGAAACATAGAAATACGTGTGTGCATGTATTGGTAAAAATAAATGCAGGCTGAACCTAACTAAGTTAATAAATATCGTTCGAAATATAAGTATTTGCATGTGGATGTAGTAACATGGTTTGTACGTATGTAGAATAATTAACATGCATGGATATATACTTGAACGATATTTGAGATTGTGTATAATTATTTTTGAGAAATAATTATATGTTTATACGTGAACCCTAATGTGAAAATATTACAAATAATTACAAAAATAATATTTATTTTTGGGTAAATACAATAAGTCACCAATATAGGGACATAACATTTTCCTTAAAGAAATGTACAACGCCTAGACTGGATTAAAAATCACCAATGAGCCGTAACATTAAAACATTGTTTTTAAACAAAGTAATACTTAACAGGATCCGTTAAGTCGGGTGAACAACTTGTTTTTAAGACGGGTAGTCTTAACATATTAGTACCCTTATGTGGTTAGGGTACGAATATGCGAGGCCTGGCATTTACATTTGATTTTGCTACCATACACCATTTATGAGGTGAGTTCACGACCCCCTTTTCGCTTTTTAATGTTTTTTAACTACGGGGGAGAAACATACTTACATATCATGCTTTATGTTATTGCTCAACACACTTCAAAACATTGTTGTTTCGTACACTTGAGAAAACATTGCAAACATTTTTATATGATAACAAGAAAACAAGACACTAACATTATGTTTTACATGAGAAGAGCACTTAAAGTCCCCTGAACATTATCAACATTTGTAATCATTAGCTATGGACTTAGCCTAGGATTCTATGAATAGTACTATTGGGGGTGACACCCCCGGTCATGGTTAGTCGCGCTAACTGGGACTTGAAGGGTCGAATGGCCGCATATTGTCTTATTCAGTTCTCATGGTAAAGCGAGGGAGGGGCATTCACCAGTTAGGGTTGTTTACTGTCTCATGTATGAACATATTATTTGTAAGCCTAGCTAGCATCCAAATGGATCAACATTACTTGTTTTGTTTATCATATACGCTTAGAATTATTTGTTTACAAGAATGTCATGTGCATGTTTTCGGGGGAAAACCACTTATTTTATGACGGTAATGTCAAGTGCATGTTTTCGGGGAAAACTACTTATTTTTTACGGTAATGTCATGTGCATGTTTTCGTGGGAAAACCACTTATTTTATGACGTTAATATCATGTGCATGTTTTCGAGGTAAAAGCACTTATTTTATGACGGTAATGTCATGTCAATGTTTTTGGGGGAAACTACTTATTTTATGATGGGAATATCATGTGCATGTTTTCGAGGAAAACTACTTATTTTATGAGGGTAATGTCATTTGCATGTTTTCGGGGAAAACTACTTATTTTATGATGATAATGTCATTTGCATGTTTTCGGGGGGAAACCACTTATTTTATGACGGTAATGTCTTGTACATGTTTTCGAGGGAAAACTACTCATTTTATGAATGTAAGGTCATGTACATATGTCACACCCCAACCAACGGTGGAACGTGTTGGAGTGGGACATGGAGACTGATCATAAGCTCATGGTTTATTAAAGTTGAAATATTTAAATAACCAAATTTTATTTCATAATTCAATAGTCAAATCCAACATTACAAGAATTGAGAAATACATAAACAAATTCATTAAATGTAAAATTCTAGGTCCTCAAACTTTAGTGAAGCAACTTGATCATACCCAATTATTCGTACCTGAAACATGATAAAAACAAGGTCAACTAAAGAGTTGGTGAGCATACATAGGTTTTGACACCACATATAGATTTCAAATGTTTTATACAATTCATATGATACATGGTATATAAGGCATTTATGGAGAATCTATAGTTAAACTAAGTGCACAATCAAACCTTCTGACTGAGGCATAACACACAGGTTACCCTAATGTATTATCGGTAACAAACACCCTACATGGGTAGGTTTGTCAGACACAATAGATCTATCCTTGTGAACCGTTGGCTTGTACAGAGTTAATGATTGCACGAGTGTGTCATGTATATGTAGTCTTAACTAATAGCATTCAAACATAAAGCACAAATAACACATATGATCATATTATAGAATTGTATGCTTGTAAATGCAAATAATTTTCATTCAATAATCATGTTTCACCCCAAAATGTGGAAAATGTAAAAAGGGGCTATGTAAAAGTCACATTTATGCTGAGAGGTGATTGACTCGCAAAGCTGGAGAGTTCTAGGATTTAGATCAACGCCCTAAAAGATCATGATATAGTTAATTAGGGTTTTGGATGGCGTTTATCAGAAGTTAGAACGTTAAGGGAGGCAAGAAATAGAGGATTGAATATATAATTGTTAATGTTTTAAATTTTCAGATTTGGACGGCATAAGAGCAGAACAGAAACAGGTTTGTTAAAAATATCAAACGATGTGCTAAAATCATGAAATTTTACAGGAGGCTATTTTATAATGTTTCAAAAACTTTTTTTAGAATATTTTTCTGTTTAAAACCCGGATTATAGTCAAAACGGTCAAACAAGACAGAAGGTACTGAAAAAGGTTTCTGTCCCGTTTTTGCTACTACGAATTCATATGTTTGAATTAGAAAACGAGCCAATTATGATTGGAAAGAAAATTTGACGAACTACGTTGTAGAATTTGAGTTTTCTATGTTTCGTTTATTTATGATCAAGTTATGCTTAGTTAAAATCATCACATTTTCTGTCTACAATCAAAGGTTGCACTTAAGTGGACCGTTTAGGGTCTTAAGGTCACCGAACGCGTAAATAAAAATTAGAAGATTGTTATAATATCATTATAATACATAATATAATCAGATTAGGTTAGCCAAAACATCCCATGTCACCGGTCTAGCCATGATATTCAAAGAAGCGTTTTGGAGAATCACATAATGCAATCGGCATAGCCGACACGAGCTAGCGGATTCTATTTTAGATTAGCGTGTGGTTATTTTAAGTTAGGTTAAAGTATAGGATCAGAGATTAAAATAAATAAAAACAAGTTAGTATGAAGGTTAGAATCAAAAGAATAAGAATGAAATAAAAAGGAAGAAAGAACGGTTAAACTCGATTCGTTACCTGATCTTGGTTCTTAGCTTATTGCGATTTCTTCAAGGATTGGAGGAGAGTTTTCTTGAAACTTCTTGGCTGTAGAGGGAGGCTCAAAATCATAGGTGGGGTGGAGGGATTTGAGAAGAGGATTAAATGACAAACAAAGGGGATTAAGGGGTTAATTATAGTTAAACTAAGCCTTGCAAAACAAGAAAGGGATTTAGGGTTTGCGAAGGCCTCAAATTTGGAAATCCAGCTGATTGGGGGCTGGTTTTTTGTGAAAATTAGCTTGGGCTAGGTCCAAGTGTTAGTGGGTTGGGTTCTAGCTTGGCCCGGTTGAGTGCGCGCATCCAAAATTCGCGTTTTTAAGCAATTATAAGTGAAATTGGCAAATGTTTTCAACATGAACGTTGACTGTCATAACAAAATAAGTATATTTAGATAAAAACATTTAATTTTAAGTTATGTTAGTCGGATATGGTAATTAACGACCGGTGGACGAGAAAACGGGTTTTCTAGGGCATAACAAGTTGCGAAGGCACAATACATAGATTTACAAGCTTTTGTTGAACGTTTCAAGTGTAACAAATTATAAAAACTTTAATTTTTTATCTTTGATGTTTGCATGATTGTTAATGGGTTATGACGGGCCTAAAATGGGCCCACTTCATAATTAGGCCATCAATAAGCATGCAAAACATAAGGTAACAAGTAGTAGATCATGTATGACAAACAAGTATGTCATATGGTAATAATCCAAGTGAAAAGACATTGAAAATGATTTGCATTGATTAAATAAGTCTAGTACATGATAAGTTAAACACGAAAGTTACAGATGTTACAGTCTCCCCTAGTTAAGAGAATTTCATCCCCGAAATTCAACTATTAGAGGTTGTAGAGTCTTTGAAAAGGTGTGGGTATTTGAGCTTCATCTGGTCCTCGCGTTCCCAGGTGAACTCAGGTCCACGTTTTGAGTTCCAACGAAATTTGACAATAGGAATACGGCTTCGCTTGAGTTGCTTTATCTCACGATTCATAATCTCTACGGGTTTCTCAACAAAGTGCATTGTGTCATCAATGTGTACATCGTCAAGAGGTATATGAAGGTTCTCATCAGCAAGGCACTTCTTAAGGTTGGATACGTGAAATGTAGGGTGCACATTACCAAGGTTGGTAACTCGAGTTTGTAAGCCACTTTCCCTATCCTTTCAAGGATCTTGAATGGACCCACATAGTGAGGTGCTAGTTTGCCTTTCTTCCCAAAATGGATCACGCCCTTCTAAGGGGACACCTTTAAAATTACAAGGTCACCTATTTGGAATTCCAAGGGTTTTCGTCATTTGTCGGCATAGCTCTTCTGCCGAATCCTCATTACTCGGATGTTGTCACGGATTTGAATGATCTTGTAATATGTTTCTTAGATTAACTCAGGACCGGTGATTTGTGCTACACTAATCTCATTCCAACAGATGGGAGAACGACACTTACGACCATAGAGAGCTTCAAATGGAGTCATGTTGATATTGTGTGGTAGCTATTGTTGTAAGAGAATTTAATGAGGGGTAGATGTGAATCCCAATTACCACCAAAATCAATTACACAAGCTCTAAGCATGATCTCGAGAGTTTGGATTGTTCGCTTGGTTTGACCGTCAGTTTGAGGATGGTAAGCCGTGCTTAAATCCAATCGTGCACCAAGAGCAGTTTGGAAGGATTGCCAAAAAAGAGAGGTGAAACGAGCATCTCTATCGGAGATTATGTTCAAAGGAACCCCATGACGACTCAAAATTTCTTCAATGTAGATTCGGGACAATTTCTCTACCTGATAGTCTTCACAGATGGGCAAGAGGTGAGCCGATTTGGTGAGACGGGTCAATGATCACCCAAATGCTATCATAACCCCTTGAAGTGCGAGGGAGTTTGGTAATGTAATACATGGCTAGATTCTCCCATTTCCACACTGGAATTTATGGTTTTTCAAGTAATCCGGAAGGACGTTGATGTTCGGATTTGACTTTAGAACAAGTTAGACACTTTGCAACATAAAGTGCAATGTCTTTCTTCATATCGGGCCACCAATATTGTTGATGAAGAACTTTGTACAACTTATCAGCACTGGGATGAATAGAATAACAAGTCTTGTGTTCCTCGTTCATCAGAAATGTATTGAGATCAGCACGATCAGGAACCCAAATACGATTCAAGTAATAGAGCAAACCATTGGGTTTGGTTTCTAATTGATGTTCAACTCCACATGACATTTCATCGTACATGTTTCCCTCGGTGACTGGACATGTTGAGCTTCCAGAATACGAATTTGAATTTCGGTTTGAATTCTGACACAATGAAGCATGACGTGATCCTTACGACTCAAAGCATCGGCCACAATATTCGCTTTGCCGGGATGGTAACGAATTTCACAGTCGTAGTCGTTAAGAAGTTCAACCCAACGTCGTTGCCTCATGTTGAGCTCTTTCTTATTGAAGATGTGTTGGAGAAACTTGTGGTCTGTGAACACCACATATTTTGTGCCGTAGAGGTAGTGTCTCCGAATCTTCAATGCGAAGACGACCGCACCCAATTCAAGACCATGCGTCCTATAGTTCTTCTCATAAATCTTGAATTGCCTTGATGCATAAGCGATCACCTTGCCTCGTTGCATGAGAACACAACCGAGACACTGGTTGAAGGCATCACGGTAGACAACAAGATTATCATTCCCATCAGGGAGGCTTAGAATAGGAGCATTGCACAACTTGTGCTTGAGAGTCTGGAAAGCTTCTTCTTGTTTTGGTCCCCACTCATAAGGGTTACCCTTATGTGTCAAAGCAGTGAGGGAGACAACAATCTTGGAGAAGTTTGAAATGAAGCGATGGTAATAACTCGTTAGACCAAGAAATGATCGAACTTTGGTAGGGGTCTTAGGAGTACTCCAATTCCTAACAACTTCAATCTTAGCAAGATCAACATGAATTCCTTTTTCGTTGACGATATGACCCAATAATTGAACTTCTGTTAGCTAAAATTCACACTTTGAGAATTTGGCATATAGTTGTTCTTTCCTCAAAAGCTCTAAAACCAACCTACGGTGTTGCTCATGATATGCTTTAGTCTTGGAGTAGATCAAGATGTCGTCAATGAAAACGTTCACAAATTTATCTAGGTATGGTTTGTACACACGGTTCATGAGGACCATGAAAACTGCGGGTGCATTGTTTAAACCGAAAGGCATAACCATAAATTCATAGTGACCATATCTTGTTCGGAAGGCTGTCTTTGGAATATCTTTCTCCTGCACACAAAGTTGGTGATAACCGGATTGAAGATCAATCTTTGAGAAGTAGGTAGAACCTTGGAGTTGGTCAAAGAGATCATCAATCCTAGGCAACGGATAACGGTTCTTGATGGTAAGCTTGTTTAGCTAACGATAGTCAATACATATGCGGAATGAGCCATCCTTCTTCTAGATGAATAAGACAGGTGCACCCCATGGTGAATGACGGGGATGGATAAAACCTTTATCAGAAAGTTCTTGGAGTTCACTTGCAAGCTCTTGCATTTCAGAAGGTGCGAGTCGGTATGGAGATTTGGCTACAGGATTAGCTCCGGGTACAAGATCAATACGAAACTCCACTTGACGAACGGGTGGAAGACCGGATATATCTTTGGGGAACACTTCGGGAAAATCCTGGATGATGGGGATGTCTTGAATACTCCTCTCTTTGTCATCCTTTTGGACAACATGGGCCAAGAAGGCCACATACTTCTTTCGTAAGTACTTTCGGGCCGTATTGCACGACATGAGTTTGAGTCCACCACATGGTTTTTCACCAAAGACTTTTAATGTATCGCCTGAAGGGAGAGGGAGTTGGATGCACTTCTCAAAACAAATGACTTAGGCATGATGACTGGATAATCGATCCATGTCAAAGCATCCCAATTGCATAGGGATGAGGTTGACGGGAAAGGAGTGTTCATTAAGTTCAACGAAACAATCACGGATAACGGAGTCTATGATGATGAGATTTCCATCCGCTACTTCAATAGTATGGGTTTTCTCTAGCTTAGTTCGTGTTTTGGCAAGTAAGGGCTGAAATTCAAATGACACAAAACTCCTATCAGCACCGGTATCAAATAATATGGAAGTATATTGATTATTAACGAGGAACATACCGTTGACCACTTCATTGTTGGCCTAAGCGTCATTGGCGTTTATGTTGAATGCACGCCCACAAGCTCCAACTTGATTAACATTGGCTAGCTTTGGGCATTGGTTTCGGAACTTGTTTAGGTTACCACATTCAAAGTAGGCACGCCCGTTAGCAATAGTCGAAACCACCGGATTGGCCACTTGTTGATTAGCTCTATTACCTTGGTTGGCTTGATTATCAGGTGGTCCAGACCGGCAAACGTTGGGTACATGGCCATACCTCCCATAATTGGCACATAGGCGGCATGGTATTTTTGGGAAGTGATGATAGTTTTATGTGTTGCACAAGGGGTTGTTGCCCACATACTACTTATTGACCAGATTCTGAGCCATAGGTGCAACTTGATTGACTAGGGCAGCTGGTGTGACAACAGCAAAACTTTTAGCCTTTTTCCTCTTGTTGTTGTGATAAGGTATGGGCTTGATTTCTTTGGTGGGTGTAAAGGGGGTTGCTGTGTCTGAGGCTTTCTTGGCACCCTTCCTTGTTAATGTGCCCGCCTTAACATGATTATCAGTTAACGTGGCAACTAGACGGATAGCATCTTCAAGTGTAGCAGGATTCCTTCCTTGAAGAGTATCCTGGATTTGCATGGGCAAACCACCAATGTATTTCTCAATGCACCGGGATAGTGGTGTAACCATATGAGGTACAAGGAGACTCAACTCATGGAAACGAGTGGTGTAGATCAGGTTCTTACCACTGTCTTGGGCAAGATCCCAAAACTCATCCTCCAGCTTATTCCTTTCATTACGAGGACATAACTCCTCGGTCATGATTCTGTTCACTTCATCCTTTGGCAAGGCCATTGCCACATCCACACCCCGGTTCCTTTTCTCACCATTCCACCAAGTGAGCGCATGTTTTTGAAATACCCCGGTGGCATAGCGCACCCGGAGATTGTCAGGGCAATCACTGTTGAGGAAGGTATTTTCAATGCGTTCAAACCATTGAAGGAGACCTGTAGCTCCTTCGGTGCCATAGAAATTGATGGGGTTGCACGAGTTAAAGTGCTTGAAAGAGCATTGCGGCGGGTTAGCACCACCTCCACCAGTAGCACTACCACTATTGTTGTTGTTGGCCTGAGTGAGTTAGTTCACAAGCTGGGTGAGAAGAGCAGCGAGATCAGTGTTGTTGTTTCTGGTCCTGTTGGCATGACGGGGATGCATGCTATAGATTTAAACAATACAAGGAGAGATGTGAGAATTTATGAGAATTGCTTGGATTAAAAATAAGTGAATAAATAAAGATAAGTAATCATAGTTCGGATTGCATTCAAATAGTAACATAATCACTTGAATGCTATGACATATTAAGGTTAATTAATCTTATATAACTTTCAAGGAGACATGCTTTAGCCTATAAGTAAACACTCATCCCGGGAATTCCCACGAAAGCTTACGGATCCCTCGGTTGATTGGGATTTATATGAAATGCTTTCCTAGACAGAAAACCCAGAATACAGGTGTCACCCTTCCAGATTGCACGTGTCCTCTACTAATTAATAAATTTTAAAAACCTTAACGAGGTGTAAAAGAAAATTTAATAGAATTATATCTATGAGTATGACGTTCCACATGCTATGGTGATGATGATATGGAAGTAGGCAAGAAGGATATGAGGCTTAGGATATGGGTATGGGTATTATTATTTAGTTTATTATTTAGATGAAACCTAGTAAGTTATGAAGTATAAAAAATAAGGCAACAATTAAAATAACACATAAGGTAGTAGGCATGTAACACATAGCATGTAGCAAATATCATATACTCATAGAGCATGGCATAGATGGGTGTCCTACGGTTATAGTCTAGGTCAAAGGTGTCTAATAACCTAATTCCCTATAACCAAGGCTCTAATACCAATCTGTCACACCCCAACTGACGGCGGAACATGTTGGAGTGGGACATGGAGACTTGATATTGTGCGAAAGCACATGTCTTTATTCCATTGTTTTAATGTGTTCTAAGTAGTTTTATATTAGTTTTGAGTCAATTTTATGTACATTTGAGTCGTTGGTCTTATTTGTAGGAGCTCGGGAATATTAATGAAGAATACGTGAAGAAAACGAGCGAAGAAACGAAGCCCGGAAAAGTCCAAAGATCAAAAGACAATTTTCTGAAATTTAGGTCGCTCGCGGTACGCGAGAGACGAGTGTAATGGTTCTCGCGGTACGCGGGAAGCTCCAGGAATTCGCCCGACTATTTTGGTCCTCGCGGTACGCGAGGATCCAGTCAACATTCTCTCGCGGTACGCGAGAGGGCCGTTTTCCGCAAAACCCTAATTTTCTAAATTAAAAAGATTTAAACGGCCATTATGAAAAGTTCGATTCCAAGCCGTTTGAGAGACGAAAAAGAGGCGATTTTGAGCTTGGAAGTCAATTGAAGCTGAAGATTGAAGCTTTTGGATTCCGGGTTTGTGTAGTTGCATTCTAGGGTTTAAAGATTCAAACTTTATCTTTGATTTTGTGTTTTGAACCTATGGATCTTGCTATTTGCTTCTGTGTAGATGTTCTTAGTATGATTCTAGGCTAGATCTTCGATCTACCTAGGTCAATATGATGATTATGTGTTAAAGTTTCGATTTTTATTCGGTTTTTGGATTTGAATGTTGGATTTATGATTTAGTAAAGGTTTGAGTTTGTTTATGTGTGATGTTAGTGCATGTTTAATTCTGATTATGTGGTTGATTATGCTTTTCTGCGTTGATTGTGGTTGTCTGCCAGTTTGATCTTCGTTTCTGGTTCATAGACTTTAGGGTTTGTGAGTTAGAGTGGTGTCTAGACGTAGTAGCCATAGAAAACCTAGTTAATTACTGATTAGAAGTGAATGTGTGTCCTAGTTCAATACCCGAGAGGTGAGAATTAGTCGTTCAGTCTTCATCATTAGGAATCCGCGTGTCAGCTGTCTGAGAGGAAGTTGGTATTAGGTGTCTAGTGATAGTTGCTATCCGAATCATAGTATCCATTCTAGAACTACCCCATGCATTCCTTGAGTGTATGGTAAGCGGTGAGACTGAGAGGTAATCCGTTTATTAGGGTACTTGTCATAGTAGGAAATACCCGAGAGGTGATCCGATCATCTGGTGAGTTAATATCCTTAGGTTGTCTTCTGGTCACATCCCGAGACCGAGAGTGATCGGGAATCCACTAGATATCTTTTAGGTGTTATATCTTTAGAAACCCAGATCCAACCTAGTTCCAAAACCGATAGAAGTTGAGCTTTACACATAGGATTCCGACCTAGGTAGTGACTTCTCCATTCTTGATTTCATCTTTAGTTTACTCTTAATAGCTTGAATTGTCCTTAGTTTATTGCATTCTTAGTTAATCTTTAGTGTAGTAAACCCCCCAATCAATTAATCATATTAAGTCCTAGTTAGAGTCTAATTTAGTTATTCAGTGTCTTTTGGGTTCGATATCCGGACTTCGTTAGGCTATATTGCATTGATCGGTACACTTGCCGGTTGTGTGGTCTAGTTTTAGGTCGAGTCTAGGTTTTATAAATTTAAAGCTAGAGAGTCTAGATTAGGTTTTATTTGATAGTTTTTATAGACCGTCTGGACGACATCAAGTTTTTGGCGCCGTTGCCGGGGACACTTGGCAATAGCAATATTAGCTTTGACTAGTTCTTTGTTTGATTTTTGGTTTATTTGAGTCTTTTGTTTTCTTTTGAGTCTTGTGTGCTACTTGTGAGTCTTTATTCTGTTTCCTTCTTAGAGTCTTTCTGTTTATGCCCAATACTCGTTCGCAAGGATCATCATCTTTCGCATCTTTTCAAGAGCCTGAACGAGAGCTTCACGAGCGCACCCGCGACTTTCGGGAGCGTTTAGAGGAGCTGGTTAAATCTAAGGTACGTTCTACTAGCCCAGTTCCAATTTCTATCATGGGTGACGCTAACCCACCGGCTAGACGTACGGTGCACCAGAGGGCCAGTGAGGGGGTCACGGGCGCGAGATCTTCGATCACACGCCCCACTATACCGAACACCAATTCTTGGCAGATCCCATCACATGTCATGAGTACGATCACTCATGCCACTCAATTCCATGGCCTAGAGGATGAGGATCCACCCGGACATTTGTCCCGCTTCGCGCGGATATGTGATACATTTAATATCACGGGTGTATCTAAGGACGCAATCTACTTGCGTCTCTTTCCATTCTCTCTTTCTGGGCGTGCATCTACTTGGCTCGACACTCTTCCCGACAATTCTATCACCACATGGGAGGATCTCGAAGCCAAGTTCTTCAAGAAATACTTTCCACCTTCCAGGGCCGCTCGCCTTCGGGACCAGATCCATTCGTTTCGGATGGATCCCGACGAGCCTTACCATATGGCCTGGGAGCGGTTCAACGCGCTGTTGAGCCGATGTCCCCAGCACGGTCTCCCCGACTGGGCACTAGTGGAGAAGTTCTATAATGGCCTCACCTTCGAGACGCAACAAATGTTCAACACAGCTGCAGGAGGCCATATCATGGATAGACTCGAGCCTGAGGAGTGCGAGGATATGTTCGAGAGCTTCGCTCAAGCCGAACAGCAGCACCCACGTTCTGTTAGGGATTCCATCCCTACTGCTAGGTCACACGCCTCTTCTCCTAGAGGTGTGCATCAGGTCACTCCTGATACTAGCGTGGCTGCTGCCCTCGCCTCGATGGCGAATGAGATAAAGGAGCTCAAGCTCAGTGCTTTGAGGTGTCAAGTGTGTAGGGGAGGACATAACACCCGAGATTGCCCTGTTCATAATCAAGAGCACGTGAGCTATGCTGGCAACCAATACCAGAACCGAAATTACAACAATTCTAATACTTTTGGTTCGGGATGGAGATCTGGATTCACTGGTCGTCAGCAACAGTATGGAGGAGCAGAAGAAGGAGCGAGTTCTGGGAGCACTGTTGGGTCACGAAGGATTGAGGAGATGATGGAGACTCAGACACAGTTGCTTGCCCAGCTGGTGCAGAATAACAAGGATGCTCGGCAAAGACTGGATAGCCATGACACTTTGATGAAGAATCAGCAATCGGCGTTCCAGGATTTGCAACGCACGGTAGGAGACATTGCTAGGAGCATACATGATAGACAAGGAAGCCCTTCTACGGGCCCGAACGCTTCAGTGATGGCCGTGTCTATAGAGACTGTGGAGAGTAAAGTGGTTGAAGAGGTTGACTCCCACTCTAAGGAGCATAATATTCCCTCAGTGGAGGAGGTGAATAAGATTGATTGGGCAGCTCGATTTGCTGAAATCGACGCAAGGATGCTGAAAGAGACCGAGTTGAATGCTGTTTCGACAAGGAGCATGGGAGAGAAGGAAGATGAGAGCCCACCGGTAGTAGAAGAAGAAGAGCCGGTGGAGGAGGAAGTAGTAGTTGAGATACCTACCAAGAGGGTAGAGGAGAAGAAGAAGGGGGTGGAGATGAAGTCCCCCGAGATTGACCTGACCCGTATCCCTTATCCCACACGTGTGTTGCCACATAAACATGCTAAGGAATACGGTCACTTCCTTGATATGTTCAAACAACTCAAGGTCAATCTCCCGTTTGTAGAGGTCCTCCAGCATATGCCCAAATATGCCAAGTTCTTAAAAGGCCTTCTTTCCAACAAGAAGAAACTTGAGGAGGTCTCTGGAGTCTCACTTGGTGAGCAATGCTCGGCAGTGGTGCAAAATCATCTGCCAGAAAAGTTGTCTGATTCGGGTCGGTTCACGATCCCGTGCTTGTTGGGCAACCTACCATTACACCACGCGTTGGCCGACCTAGGTGCTAGCATCAATTTGATGCCCTATTCATTGTACAAGCAGCTGGACCTAGGTGAACCACAACCAACGCGCATGAGCATTTCCTTGGCTGACCGCTCAGTCAAGTATCCACGGGGAATAGTGGAAAATCTATTAGTGAAAGTGGGCAATTTTGTTTTCCCCGTGGATTTTGTGATTCTAGATATGGAGGTGGATGACAAGGTCCCACTCATCTTAGGGCGCCCGTTCCTACGGACCGCAAAGGCGATGATTGATGTCTTTGACGGGAAGCTCACACTTCGTGTGGGGGATGAGGTCCTTACATTCAATGCTGTAGAGTCCGGGAAGGATGTTGGCGAGCACAGCCACTCCGTGTGCATGCTCGATTCTTTCATGGACCACCATTGGGACCCCGATCCGGTGATAGAAGTAGGTGAACCCGCCCCGAATATAGAAGAACCATATGATTGGGCGTTGGAGTTAGAAGGATTGCTAGATGAGCCAGACGATTATGGAGATGAGGTGCCTGATGATTTGCTGGAGATGATGGCAGAGTTTGAAGAGGTCATAGGCAAAACCCCAAGTGTGGGGAAGTTGGTGGAGGTTGTTGAGGATCCCGAGGATCCTGGTGAGATTGTGGAGGTCATTCCTTTAGAAGTGCCCATTCCTAAACCCCTACATATCTTCACCACTGTTTGTGCTTCGGGGAGAAAGATCGAGTCACCCCCTAGGTCTAGGCCGCCTCGTAAGAGGACTCGAGAGTTAATTGACTTAGGCAACGTAGATAGAGTGCTAACCCCAAGTGTGGGGATATCGAGGAGTGACAAACTACTTGGTTATTTAATGCGTATTATCTTCGGACCGGGTAGATTTAAGTTGTGGTGGAAGGAGATGAAGGATAGAAATCCATGGTGCGGTAGGAGTAGTTGTTTGCTGAGGCTGTGGAGAACCGGTAGGCCGCGAAGGATGAAGGCGGTACCGGTTAGGATCAAGGAGAAGCCTCCTGATAGGTTTGCTTGAGTCCTGGGCAAGTGCCCGGGATGTAAAGTTTGTGTGCGTTCATTGGTATGAGTCCATGTCTTTTTCTTTGTTTTTCGGTTTGTGTTTTGTTTGTGTCAAGTTTTGCAGGAATCCATGCTCGATTCGGTAAGGAAAATCGTCGGGAATGAAGCCCCAGGTATGGTTACATGTGTTTTTATCCTTGGGACAAGGTTTTAAGGAAGTTGGGTGAAAATTTTTTCTTAAATGACCAAAAATATTCTAAGTATAAAACTTGAAAATTCTTCAAAACTTTCTGTTAACGACACCCTCCCGCGGTACGCGAAGAACGATATGGAAATCTCTCGCGGTACGCGAGAGACAAAATTCTCGGCCGGCCTAACTTTTTGGCCTTCGCGGTACGCGAAGAATATCCCCTTAGACTTACGCGGTACGCGAGGAACGGCTGGTGTCACCCTATTTCCTTTGTTTCCCATGGTTTCCCGTACCCGTTTCTGTCCCCGTTTTCCATCACCACCACTCTCATCAACATCATCATACATCAACATAATCCCCTATCACCATCCATATCCACAATTATCATTATCATCCATTATCATCATCTACTACCATTCACTTCATTCACCGACCACCATGACCATGGGAAACTAGAAACTGTTTATGACCGATGTTCGACCTTGCTGTGGTATTCATGTCTTTGTGTTTGCCACATGTCGAGTATGTTTTCTCTGCATCTATCTATCTTGAGTCTTTTAGTTTTCTTGAGTCTGTCTAGTCTCTATATTTTATTTGAGTCAGTTTAATGCTGTGGGTTTGTATGAGGTTTATTTTACAGGTTTTATCATTCTGTCCGTACTCAATCTCCATTCGGGCGGGTTTGATGATTACCATTACTATCTTGTAAAGGCAACCCGACAGCTGATGTGTAACCGCGACCGAAATGCTATACGGTGCACACAAGGAAGAACGAAGCTGCATATTAGATTGCATCTACATTACCAGCTAAGTCGCTTCCTGTTCTGTTTTCTTGTTTTATTTTTGCATTTTTATTTTTTAGTTGTGTTTTGCTTCACATTGAGGACAATGTGTCTTTCAAGTGTGGGGATGTGAGTGTCTAGTTTGTTTAGTTTGTGTCTTTAAAAATTCAAAAATACAAAAAAAAAATTGAAAAATTTGAAAAATGTTCTTGGAAATAAATGCATATATTTGGAAAATGATAGTAGAACTGGATCTATTTGTGATTTTAAATGATTAAATAATTGAAAACGTGTTGAATTAGTGATGTTTTGGTAGACCCAGCTAACTAGTAGAGCTTAAATATCCTGTTTGTGTTATTTAGGATTAATCACGGAATAAAATCATGATATCTTGTGGGTATTCATCTTAGAGTAATGGTAATACTGAAACTGTCAATATAGGGTGATAGGTACCACGATTAAGTTAAAATTTAAAGGTTTTTGAAATTTTTATGGCACACCATTCTCTTTTTATGAGAATAAATCCGAGTTTCGGTGGCGCCCGCATTCCATAATCCATGTTATTCCATAATTTATGAGCTATACTGAGTTTTGCTTATGTGTTACCCTCTGGGATAGCGACTTGGAGGATACACCCCTAAGTAAGATTTATGTGCTTCATTGATAGAATGTAGTCTATGTGTTACCCTCCGGGATAGTGACTTGGTTGAAACGCCTCTAGACGAAAGTTCTTTTGCTTATTATGCTCATTATCATCCATTCATTCATGATTTCATCTGATTTCTAAAAACCTGTAAATAGTAGTTTAACGTGGTAGGGTAAATCTATATGATTTAATCCGTGCCTAAACATGACCTTGAGACGGGACTAGGTAGAGCTGTAACTTCTAAGTGTGAGTCACATAGATTGATTGATATGTTGTATAAAATGGATTTAGAACACGTAACGGGGGCTTGAAAGTTAGTGTTTGGGTTTAATCGGACAGAAATACTAATTGTTGCTTTTTAACACGTGAGTATGTTTTGAAAATTGAAATTTATGTTTGTTGAGTTAGATGCCAGTTATGATTCCATTTGCAGATTTTTCGAGGACGAAAAAAGGTTAAGTGTGGGGATATTTGATATTGTGCGAAAGCACATGTCTTTATTCCGTTGTTTTAATGTGTTCTAAGTAGTTTTATATTAGTTTTGAGTCAATTTTATGTACATTTGAGTCGTTGGTCTTATTTGTAGGAGCTCGGGAATATTAATGAAGAATACGTGAAGAAAACGAGCGAAGAAACGAAGCCCGGAAAAGTCCAAAGATCAAAAGACAATTTTCTGAAATTTAGGTCGCTCGCGGTACGCGAGAGACGAGTGTAATGGTTCTCGCGGTACGCGGGAAGCTCCAGGAATTCGCCCGACTATTTTGGTCCTCGCGGTACGCGAGGATCCAGTCAACATTCTCTCGCGGTACGCGAGAGGGCCGTTTTCCGCAAAACCCTAATTTTCTAAATTAAAAAGATTTAAACGGCCATTATGAAAAGTTCGATTCCAAGCCGTTTGAGAGACGAAAAAGAGGCGATTTTGAGCTTGGAAGTCAATTGAAGCTGAAGATTGAAGCTTTTGGATTCCGGGTTTGTGTAGTTGCATTCTAGGGTTTAAAGATTCAAACTTTATCTTTGATTTTGTGTTTTGAACCTATGGATCTTGCTATTTGCTTCTGTGTAGATGTTCTTAGTATGATTCTAGGCTAGATCTTCGATCTACCTAGGTCAATATGATGATTATGTGTTAAAGTTTCGATTTTTATTCGGTTTTTGGATTTGAATGTTGGATTTATGATTTAGTAAAGGTTTGAGTTTGTTTATGTGTGATGTTAGTGCATGTTTAATTCTGATTATGTGGTTGATTATGCTTTTCTGCGTTGATTGTGGTTGTCTGCCAGTTTGATCTTCGTTTCTGGTTCATAGACTTTAGGGTTTGTGAGTTAGAGTGGTGTCTAGACGTAGTAGCCATAGAAAACCTAGTTAATTACTGATTAGAAGTGAATGTGTGTCCTAGTTCAATACCCGAGAGGTGAGAATTAGTCGTTCAGTCTTCATCATTAGGAATCCGCGTGTCAGCTGTCTGAGAGGAAGTTGGTATTAGGTGTCTAGTGATAGTTGCTATCCGAATCATAGTATCCATTCTAGAACTACCCCATGCATTCCTTGAGTGTATGGTAAGCGGTGAGACTGAGAGGTAATCCGTTTATTAGGGTACTTGTCATAGTAGGAAATACCCGAGAGGTGATCCGATCATCTGGTGAGTTAATATCCTTAGGTTGTCTTCTGGTCACATCCCGAGACCGAGAGTGATCGGGAATCCACTAGATATCTTTTAGGTGTTATATCTTTAGAAACCCAGATCCAACCTAGTTCCAAAACCGATAGAAGTTGAGCTTTACACATAGGATTCCGACCTAGGTAGTGACTTCTCCATTCTTGATTTCATCTTTAGTTTACTCTTAATAGCTTGAATTGTCCTTAGTTTATTGCATTCTTAGTTAATCTTTAGTGTAGTAAACCCCCCAATCAATTAATCATATTAAGTCCTAGTTAGAGTCTAATTTAGTTATTCAGTGTCTTTTGGGTTCGATATCCGGACTTCGTTAGGCTATATTGCATTGATCGGTACACTTGCCGGTTGTGTGGTCTAGTTTTAGGTCGAGTCTAGGTTTTATAAATTTAAAGCTAGAGAGTCTAGATTAGGTTTTATTTGATAGTTTTTATAGACCGTCTGGACGACATCAAGACTATTCATAAGCTCATGGTTTACTAAAGTTGAAATATTTAAATAACCAAATTCCATTTCATAATTCAAATAGTCAAATCCAACATTACAAGAATTGAGAAATACATAAACAAATTCAATAAAATTAAAATTCTAGGTCCTCAAACTTAAGTGAAGCAACTTGATCATAATCAATTATTCGTACCTGAAACATGATAAAAATGTAGAAATAAAGACTGATGGCTACAAAATTCTCTAAGTACAAATGCTGCTGATCTCAGAGTTTGATGCTGACCAACAAACTGTTGCGGACAAGCTTATCTGCTGCGGATACTTGTTCTCCTGCTGAAGAACAAATCTGCTGCGGATAGCTCTATCTGCTGAAGTCCAGAGTTGCTGCGGATAGGCTTCTCAGCAGCATCAACACTTGATGCTGCTGACAGGCAAATCATCAGCAGCTTTGGATGGTCACATCTTGCTGCTGATCCTCATATTTGTTGCTGACAGCCGTGTGCCTTGAAGACAAATCGTTGCAGCTGACTATCCATGCCAAGTGTCACTGACAACTTTCTGCAAAAGAAAATGACACACTCAAAGCAAAAGGAACCTCAATGGCACAACCAATGACAGACAACAATGCTCTTCTCTAAGCATGCAAGTAATAATGCATAAAGAAGATGCTTCAATAAAGTTAACTAGTTTTAGACTAAACGTGTAATAGTTAGCTACATACAATAGATCAACGGTCTGTGTTAGATCTGATCCTTAGAATCAAGGTGCTGTCTTGATTCTAAGTGAGTATAAATACTGTGTAAACACTTCATTGTAAGTGTGCTTTTTTGATTGAGTTCTCATTTGTAATCGTTCATTTGCAAACGCTTAATACAACAGTGTTCTCAAAAGTATTCTTTCTATTTACTCGATTATACTTGTGTAGTTGTTATTGTTTCCGCCAATTTCAACTAAGAAAAGAACCATCTTGTACTTTCACGATCCTACAAGTGGTATCAGAGCTTTGGCTCAGATTAAACAAACTCACACTTGTTTAATCACTTCTGGTTCTATTCTAAACTCTCTCTTTCATCAAGTCACCAAGAACAAAGATGGCACAGAGCAATGGATTTGAATACATCGGCATCATCAACCGACCACCAAGATTGGTATCTGGGGAAGACTATGACATGTGGAAGAATCGCATGGAAAACTTTTTCTGTTATCAGGAGTACGGAATGTGGAAATCCATCAGGGATGGACCGTACACTCCCATGGTGGCCTCGGCTGACTCTGGAGGACCACCAGTTCCAAAGGAGCCCTCCAAGTACTCAGAAGAGGACATAAAGAAGATGGAGGTGGACTTCAAGGCACTAAGAGCTATCCAAATGTGCCTTCCAAATGAAGTTTTTCATAACTTCAGAAACTACAAAACTGCTAAAGAGCTCTGGGAAGCTCTTAAGAAGATGTTTGCTGGCTCTGAGGAAGTCAAAGAAAACAGAAGAGACATCCTTACGCAATATGAAAACTTTGTCTGGAAGGAAGGTGAGTCTCTAAATGTTTTATACAATAGATTTACCTATCTTGTAAGTGAGCTGCAGTGCTCAAAAGTGAAGCTAGAGAATAAAGATATTCTCAAGAAGTTCACTAGGTCTCTACCAAGCTGATGGACACTTTACACATTGTCAATCAGAAGAACTGAGAATCTGAAGACTCTACAGATGACTGAGCTCTTTGGAATGCTAAAAACCTATGAGCTAGAGATGATTCAGGCAAAAGAAAGAAGCTCAAGCTACCAAACAGCCTCAACATCCACCACCACCTCCTCTGCCCTCCATTCTGAGCACTCAGTTCCTAGTTCAAGCAACTACTATCCTCCTATTGTCACCCATCCTCAAACTCCTATCTCTCAAACAAACAGCTCACCATTTCTTCTAGAAGCTCCTCCTCAAACATCAACCTCTGATGCGTTTGTTTCTGAAAACTCAAGCAACATGTCATTTATCAAGGAGGATCTGGAATGCTTTCATTCAGATGATTTAGAAGAAATGGACATACAGCACTCGTATGCCATGCTCTCTATAAGAGCAAAAAGGTTCTACTCTAGAACCGAAAGACCCATTCCAAGTAACAACTTCAACACCAGAGTTGGCTTGGATAAAAGCAAACTAAGATGTTACAACTGTAACCTACTGGGTCACTTTGCTAGAGAATGCAAGGCACCAAGAGCAAATCCAGCTACTCCTCAGTCAAGACATGCTCACCAAGCCCAACCCAGACAACAACAAGCTACTCCTCCAGTTCAAACTGCAGCCTGTGCAACTGTTGGAACTTCTGAGTTCGACTGGAGCTTTTAGTATGAAGAAATGCCTGTCAACAATCAAGCTCCTATGGCAGACACTACAGAGATACCACCTCAGGTATTTGAACATCTTTGCTCTCAAGCCTGTATTGATAAAGTTTTGGGTTATAGAAAGCATAACCAAAACCTTATAAATCAAAATGAAGAGTTTCATCAGATAAAATCTGAGTTCAAAAAGGTTGAAAATACTTATAAAGAAAAGATTAACTGCCTTAATAAAGAGATTTCATCACTAAAACACGAACAAACTAATCTTGAAACTCAGATTGATTATCTACTGGTCAAACTAAAAGCTACCAGAGGTGAACTGGCAGAACAGAAAGTTCATGTTGAAAAATATGAATTTTCCTCCAAAACGTTACAAAGACTTTTAGATATTAAAGTCCATGAGAAGGTAAAGACTGGACTTAGGTATAACAATGATCAGTACAATTCTGTTCCTCCTCCTGCTGACTATATTGCCATTTACGAACCAAGCTTCAATGTTGCAAATCTTGACACTGCAAACCGAAACCTTGATCCTTCAAAGGATGAACCTTTCGTCGAAGACTGCACTACCTCATCGGAATCTGAGTCAACCTACTCAAACCATGATGAAACCAGTGCAGCCCCATCTGAAGCTGTTCTAAATAGAGTTGAAGTTCCTGCTGTTCTTCTAGCTGTTCTAGCACTTGTACCATTCAAACCGATCAAGATCAGCTATCCTCCAGATGGAAGAAAGCAAAACCTTGAAAAGGGACAGACATCAGGATCCACAAACCCCAAGCCTCAGAAAAAGCCGATCACACAGAGGAAGGTATTTGATATATGTCGTAAGCCTGAAGAAAAAGTTTCATATGTTCAAAAGACCCTAGAAGAAGCCACTTTTGAACATAACAAAGCTCATCCATGGAACTTCAAGGATCTGTTCCAAAGAAAGGACTATGTCTACCTGTCAAAAGACAAACTGGCAAGATCATGCTTTGTGTGTGGCAGATATAACCACACTGCCAGCACCTGCTTTCATTACCTGGAATACCAAAGAAATTCAAAGGAGCATGCCTTTGAAAAGACTAACAAAAACAAGAAGGTAAGAAGCTACGAGGTCAAAGCAACTAAGTTCAGGGAGTCTCTATCTCCCCCAAGAGTGAAGCTGCCTAAATCTCAACAAACTTGCATCATTTGTGGTGAATCAGACCACTTTGCTGCAAACTGTAAGTTTAACCCCTTCAACCAGATCCTTCATCAAGCCCCTCAAAGACAAAAGGTAAAGAAGTATCAGCATACATCGGTTGTTAGTCAACTTAAGCCCAAGAAAACCAAGCAGAAGCTTTCAGCAGCAACCAAGTCTGCTGCTGATAAGCTAAAATCCTCCGCAGCAAAATCTGCTGCTGATAAGGCAAAGCCATCAGCAGCAAAAGTGTCCACTGTTGATAAGGCAAAATCCAAGGCAAAGCCTTCAGCAGCAAAGAATGTTGCCACTTCAAGAAAGCCATCAACAGCAGGATCTACTGTTGACAAGCCAGCAACATCAGTAGCAAAATCTGCTGCTGACAATGTGAGGAAAATTAGAAAATCACCAATAAGGCAATGGAAAGCCAAACCATCTCCAAGCATTGTCATTGGTTCCATTGACTGCAAACATACTGAAAAGGATAAACTAACAACCATCTTTTTCAAGTCTGCAGACTCTTGGGTTCCTCCTACTAATTAGAAATCTATCATGTGCAGGGACAGCCAGGTCACAAGAATAACACCTGGGTGGTAGACAGTGGTTGTTCCAGGCACATGACAGGCAACAGATCCATCCTCTCCAACTTCAGACATTTCAATGGAGGATATGTTGCCTTTGGAAGTGACTCAAAGGGAGGATCCATTACTGGACAAGGAACTGTGTCCAATGAAAGAATGAGCATTGATAAGGTCAATTATGTCAAAGAATTGGATTTCAATCTCATGAGTGTTTCCCAGGTCTGTGATCAAAAGCATTGGATGCTCTTCACAGATAAAGAATGCTTTGTACTGTCTCTAGGCTTATCCACACCTCCTCCAGAAAGCATTTTACTGACTGCTCAGTGAAAAGAAAATCTCTATGTATTGGATATGAATGAAGTCACTCCATCTGGGAGTGTCTCCTGCTTTTTATCAAAAGCCTCAGTTGATGAATCAGCTTTCTGGCACAGGAGATTAAGCCATGTTAATATCAAAACCATTAACAAATTGGTGAAGAATAATCTTGTCAGAGGGATTCCTAACAAATAATTTCAGCTAGAAGACCACTGCATTGCATGCTTAAAGGGGAAGCAACACAAGAGTTCTCACAAGCCCAAGACCTTGAATTCAAATGACACTCCACTGCAACTGCTGCATATGGATCTCTTCGGTCCTACAAATGTCATGTCAATGGCAAAAAGTCATACTGTCTGGTGATAACAGATGACTACACCAGATTCTCATGGGTATACTTCTTGAGAACTAAAAATGAAACTGCTGAAATTCTCAAATCCTACATTCTCTGGGTAGAGAATCAAAGCAATCAAAAGGTGAAGATCACAAGGTGTGATCAAGGCACAGAGTTCAAGAACCACACCTTGAACTGTTTCTGTGAAAGCAAGGGGATAGAAAGACAATACAGTGCTCCAAGAACTCCTCAACAAAATGGAGTTGCTGAAAGAAGAAACAGAACTCTTATTGAGTCAGCAAGATCTATGTTGGCTGACTCAAAACTGCCACTCACATTCTGGGCAGAAGCAGTTAGCACAGCCTGCTACATGCAAAACCGAGTTCTAATTGTCAAACCCGTCAACAAGACACCCTATGAACTTTGGTTTCAAAGAATTCCCTACAATGGGTTTCTAAAACCTTTTCGGTGTCCATGCACCATTCTCATCACACATGGGGTTCTTCCTATGTTTGGTGCCAAATCTGATGAAGGATATTTCGTAGGCTATTCCTCTCAATCAAAGGCCTATAGAGTATTCAATTGAAGAACAAGAATTGTGGAAGAATCAGCAAATGTGGAATGTAGAAAACACATTGTCTATGAGCAGGGAAAAGGTCCAAACTGGCTCTTTGACATAGACTCATTCTCCCAAATATTTGAACCTCTCACCTTCTCAAATATGGAGTCTACATCTACACAAACACCTGCCTCCACTTCATCCACTGACTACAGACTCGATTTTCCAAAATCTTCTATCAGTCTGAGAAGACATCAATTGATCCTCCATCAGTTGTGGAAGCAATTGAAGCAAGTGAAGCAGCAACAAGACTGTCTAATGTAACCAGCAGCAGCCTGTCTGAAACTGAAAATCTAAATGAAGACTATTCGGTAAATGCTGTAGATGCTGATGATGCTATTGCTGAAAATATTGATGTGGATAATGCTGTTGCAGACTCTTCCAACATGAATGAAGAGACCCCTGATCAAAATCAAAGCAATCTGGTGCTAGGGATACAGCTGGAGGTGATACCAGCACAGAGGATCCCCAAAGAACATCCTCAAGACAATATTATTGGCCAAGTACACCAAGGAGTTCTCACAAGAAGCAAAGCTCACGAGGCCAATATATGCTTGTTTTCATGTTTCCTATCTCAGGTGGAACCCAAAAAGATAGATGAAGCACTCAAACACAGCAGCTGGAAGAATTGTTGCAATTCAAGAGGCATGATGTCTGGAAACTTATTGATCTTCCACCAGGTAAATATTCCGATCATTCGAGACTTTCCCGAGGTATTCCCCGAAGATTTACCCGGTCTTCCTCCCCCTAGACAAGTAGAGTTTTGTATTGACCTTGTGCCCGGAGCAACTCCCGTGGTAAAAGTTCCCTATCGTCTTGCACCTTCTGAGATGCAAGAACTCGCAAGTCAATTACAAGAACTCTCATCCAAAGGATTCATCCGACCAAGCCATTCACCTTGGGGTGCTCCCGTGCTGTTCGTAAAGAAAAAGGATGGATCGTTTCGAATGTGCATTGATTATCGTGAACTCAACAAGCTTACAATCAAGAACCGTTATCCTTTACCCCGTATCGACGATCTTTTCGATCCACTTCAAGGTTCAACATGTTTCTCCAAGATTGACCTTCGTTCCGGATACCATCAACTTCGTGTTCTCGATGAAGACATTCCGAAAACTGCCTTTCGGACTAGATATGGTCACTACGAGTTCATGGTCATGCCTTTTGGCTTGACAAATGCACCTGCGGTTTTCATGGATCTCATGAACCGTGTATGCAAACCTTATTTGGACAAGTTCATGATCGTTTTCATTGACGACATTCTCATCTATTCTAAAACGAAAGCGGAGCATGAACAACATCTTCGTTTGATTTTGGAGCTCTTGAAGAAAGAACAACTATACGCCAAGTTCTCCAAGTGTGAATTCTGGCTAAAGGAGGTTCAATTTTTGGGACACATAGTCAACGATAAGGGGATTCATGTGGACCCAGAAAAAATCAAAGCGGTAAAGAATTGGAGTAGTCCTAAGACTCCTACCGAGATTCGTTCCTTCGATGGACTAGCGGGTTACTATCGTCGCTTCATCTCAAATTTCTCCAAGATTGTGGTTCCGCTCACTGCCTTGACTCACAAAGGTAAACCTTACGAGTGGGGACCCAAACAAGAGGAAGCTTTTCAAACTCTCAAGCACAAGCTCTGCAACGCTCCTGTTCTAACTCTTCCTAGTGGTAATGACGACTTTGTCGTTTACTGCGATGCATCCAACCAAGGTCTTGGTTGTGTTCTTATGCAGCGTGGTCAAGTAATTGCATACGCATCACATCAGCTCAAAATCCATGAGAAGAACTCTACGACCCATGATCTCGAGCTGGGTGCTGTCGTTTTCGCCTTGAAAATTTGGAGACACTATCTTTATGGCACCAAATGCGTGGTTTTCACCGACCACAAAAGTCTCCAACATATTTTCAATCAAAAAGAACTTAATATGAGGCAACGACGATGGGTTGAACTTCTTAACGACTACGACTGCGAGATTTGCTACCACCCCGGCAAAGCAAATGTTGTAGCCGACGCCTTGAGTCGTAAGGAACGTATCATGCATCATAGTGTTCATATTCATAACAATATCCAAGCCCGCATTCTCCAAGCACAACACACCTCGGTTACCGAGGGAAACATGTACCAAGAAATGGCATGTGGTGTAGAACTCTTGCTAGAAACCAAAGCCAACGGCCTATTGTATTACTTGGATCGTATCTGGGTTCCCTATCGCGACGACCTTCATATATTATTGATGAATTAGTCCCACAAAACTCGATATTCGGTACATCCCAGAGCTGATAAGATGTACATGGGTCTTCGTCAACAATATTGGTGGCCCGGCATGAAAAAGGATGTTGCCCTCTTTGTGGCAAAATGCTTAACTTGTTCTAAAGTAAAGGCCGAACATCAGAAGCCTTTCGGACTCCTCGAACAACCTAAAATTCTCATGTGGAAGTGGGAGAACCTTGCTATGGACTTCATCACCAAACTCCCACGCACTTCTAGTGGGCACGATAGTATCTGGGTTATTACCGATCGACTCACAAAGTCTGCTCATTTCTTGCCTATTCGTGAGGACTATCAAATCAAGAAATTGGCTCGGATCTACATTGATGAGATCGTAAGTCATCACGGAATCCCATTGAACATCATCTCCAACCGTGATTCACGTTTTACTTCCCGATTTTGGCAATCATTACAATCTGCGCTTGGTACTCGTTTGGATTTAAGCACGGCTTACCATCCCCAAACCGATGGACAAACCGAGCGAACAATCCAAACTCTCGAGGATATGCTTAAAGCTTGTGTCATTGACTTTGGCGGCAATTGGAATTCTCACCTACCACTGATCGAATTTTCCTACAACAACAGCTACCACACAAGTATTAATATGGCACCGTTTGAAGCTCTTTATGGACGAAAATGTCGTTCACCGATTTGTTGGAATGAAATTGGTGAAGCACAAATCACCGGTCACGAGCTTATCCAAGAGACCACCGATAAAATCTCTCTTATTCGTGACAACATTCGAGTAGCAAGAAGTCGGCAGAAGAGCTATGCCGATAAACAACGAAAACCCTTGGAATTCCAAGTTGAGGATATGGTTCTTCTAAAGGTATCACCTTGGAAAGGCGTAGTCCGATTTGGAAAGAAAGAAAAACTTGCACCTCGATATGTGGGTCCATTCAAGATACTCGAAAGGGTAGGAAAAGTGGCCTACAAACTCGATCTTCCTCCAGAGCTCAGCAACGTTCATCCGACTTTTCACGTATCTAATTTGAAAAAGTGCCTAGCCGACGAGAATCTCCACACCCCTCTTGATGAAGTGCGTATTGACGAGAAAATGCACTTTGTTGAGAAACCCGTGGAAATCATGGACCGTGAATTCAAGAAACTCAAGCGTAGCCGCATCCCCATTGTCAAGGTCCGTTGGGAGTCTAAACGTGGACCCGAGTTCACTTGGGAACGTGAAGACCAAATATCCGCATCTCTTTTCATAGCCTCCACTAGTTGAATTTATGGGCGAAATTTCTTTAACATGGGGAGACTGTGACATTTCGGGTTTTTATTCACGTTTTTATAACATATGTCATGTAATCATTTTCTATTCAATGAAATGCAAGTGTTTTTATTTAATTTTTGTACAAAGTATATATTTTTAATTTACGGATTTAAAATAATTAAAATTTTATATGTTTTAAACTTATATAAAATTTTATATAAAAATCTAAATCTAAAAAGGTTCATATATAAATAGGATGATCTATAAAATAATTAACTTTTATAAATATATATATATATATATAATAATATAAATGTACAAAAACCACTTAAATATAATTTAATTAAAAAAAATTTAATTAGTTTATAAAAGTTAAGGGGCTGTTTTGAAAAGTATTAAACTAAAAGGTTTTAAAACAAAAAAATAGGTTAAGGGGCTATTCCTGGTCAAACTAAACCTCAGGGATCTATTTGTAAGAATCTCAGGGACTATCTTAATACAAAAACAAACTCCAGGGACTAGTTTTGCCAACTTCCAATTCGCAATTCCGGTTGTCTCCCCCATGGTCCGGCGGTCCGAGCTATTTTTCGACGAACCCTCGACACGCCTGTTCCCTGCACCTCGACAGCCGAAAAGGGTCCCTCTGACCTCGTCGTCCCCACGCGAGCATAAGCCCCCGACCAATAATTAAGATAAGTTAACGACAAGTTTGTAAATGGGCCAGTCGACATTGATCTTTCCTTTTTGGATGAATCTTCCAGTAAGGCTAATTCATCTTCTGATGAGGAGTACTATTCTGACGAATGTACCAGGGACACCAAGGTTGAGGGTGCTGTGTCAGAGGAGTTCATTGATGAACCAAAAATTGTCAAAAACATCATCACTAACCGTGTCAATTGCATTTTAACTGAACCTGACATGATTGAAACTATGATAAGTTGAAAATGCTGCTTTATGGATGTTTCAAAACCATAAAGCAAGCAAAGAAAGGAACATTTGCAAACAAACTGGGAAAGAATTTTCAAGAAAATATTGGAAAACATTATACTTCCAAATGTCAATTAATGTCAGATCAAGCACAAGCTGTTGTTCATCAAATCACTCCTAATACTCATCAGGATGAATCATCAACATCCAAAACCAGAGAGCCTTACAGGAGAGTTTTTAAAGAAAGAAGGACTTATTTTCACTGTGGTTCAGTCGGTCACATCCTTGTGAACTGTCCTGATAAGAATCAGGAGAAACGACCAGTTGTCCCACAACAGGCTGTATCCCTAAGACACCATCAGTGAAGTAACCCAAGAGTCCTAAATCAAAAGTGGTAAAACCACCAGTGAAGCAAATGGTTAAGCTACAATAAAAATCTATGGTTGTACCATCTGTGGTAAAACATAATAAGCCATATGTTGTTCCTAGTGTATATACCTCTGGTAGTACACAATCTGGTGAGAATCATGTGGTGAAACTCTCTAAGCGACAGAGAAGGAGGAATAAGAGATTGAGGAAACTTGAACAACAACTTGCTGGTTGTCAACCAGGTGAAGCTTCTACTAGTTCACCTGCTTTAACAATAGCAAGCCCGATGTTCAAAAGAAACTGATGACCCAAGACCACAATGGCTTGGGTCTCCAAATCTAATTAACTTCATTTGACTCATGTAGGGACATCCGAAGGGAACTATTTCTAACCGATGGTATGTGGATAGTGGATGCTCCCGACACATGACAGGCAACATGGCCCTTCTTCAAGATGTGAACCATTCAGTGGCAGCTATGTGGCCTTTGCAGGAAAGAAAGGCGGTAGTATAACTTGTCAAGGCATGGTTTCCAATGGATGTACTAGTTTGGATAACGTCAACTACTGTGAGCAGCTGAAGCATAACATATTGAGTGTCTCTCAAATGTGCGCACAAGGAGTACTCGGTTATGTTTGACAACTCAGAATGCCTAGTTCTCAAGCCTGGCTTTGTGGTTCCTGAAGAGTGGATTCTAATGCGAGCATGTAACGAACCAACTTCTGGATTTACCATATTTTATGTTAAACATATCATAGGGGTGTATATGTCATTAATGGAAGTGGGAGGCTAGTTACCGAAGGTTGAAATGGCTAGTTTTGGTGCAAGGGGTCAAATTTGCAACTATAGGGACTGATTTTTTATTTTACCCAAAGCTGATTTAGGTGGGGAATAAAAATGGCGACACACACACTTCAGTGTGTGTGTGTGTCGCAATTGAGAGAGAGGAGCATGAGAAAAGAGGGGGTGATCACAAATCAAGAAGGTGTATGTGAAATCAGTTTATTATGGTGCAATTATCTTCTTCAAAACATCATGTAAGTGTCTTCTTCATCATCTAAACATCCATGATTAGAGTTCTTGGTGTTCTAGAGTAGAAAACCCAAATTAGGTCAATTGGTGTGGTGATTATGGTTAAATGTTCTTTATAAACCTTAATCTAGTATCACTAATGTTGGAAAATCATGTTTTACATGATCTTAACACCTAATTTGATGTTTGATTAATTAGGGTTCTTGAGTTGTAAATTGGGGGTTTTGAAGTAGGGATGTTAAATTGATAAATTAAAGACTGGTAAGTGTCCATGATGTTAATAGACACAAGATTTGGTGAAATCCCAAAATTTGATTGGTGAATGCTGATTTAAAGTTTATGCCCATAAGGTGTTTGATTAAATGCCTAAACCAAATGTTTAGTAGAAAACTTGAGTGATTTACAAGGTTTACTAGTTTAATATAAATAATTACAAGTCAAGTTTAAATTAGTGGGCATAAGCATATGGTGAACATAGATGGGGAATTGATGGATTGGAAGTTGACTTTTGGGTCAAACGGGTCATTTGTGTTGAAGGGTGATACTTGGTGTTGGAGGTTTGGTTAAGGTAGAAATAACCAAACTAAGTTGGAATCTTGAATTATAGATCATAAAGGTGTGTTGGGTGTCAATTGGTGATCTTTTGGATTACTAATTATAAATGGGTCATATAGGTAATCAAGTGGTAAGGAAGCCAGCTTGGAGGATCAAGCGGGTCATGTGTTAGAAAAGGTAAGTGCTTTGCACTTACTTAGTAATGATAGGTGGTAGTAAATTCGTATACTTGATATACATGTTGATTTTGTTGATTATCATATGTGCAAATGTGTGTATATAGATTTGGTGAATTTGACTTATGTGGTTTAGAGTCAAGCAAATGTGTAATTGACTTACGTGGTTTATAGTCAAACAAATGTAGTGAATTTGCCTTGCGTGGATTAGAGTCAAACAAATTTGGTAATTGACTTAAGTGGTTTATAGTCAAACAAATGTGGTGAATTTGACTTATGTGGTTTAGAGTCAAACAAATGTGGTAATTGGCTTAAGTGGTTTATAGTCAAACAAATGTGGTGAATTTGACTTATGTGGTTTATAGTCAAGCAAATGGGGTGAATAAGGTATAATTGAAGTCATTAAACTTCACAAGTATAAATGGTGAATTTGGGATCTTTGAATCCCACATGTTGGTGATAACGTAAGGGTTATAAATGTTGAATGGTGTCGTGTGTGTAAACTTGTAGGTATGTTAAAAGTTGGTGTTTGAAGTCTAAGAAACTCATGCGGTGGTTAATTGAGGTTGTGAACTTCACTAATATCGTTGTCGCTTGAAGTCTTTGAACTTCACTAATGTCGTCGTTGTTTGAAGTCTAAGAACCTCACACGGTAGTTATTTGAGGTCATGAACTTCATAAGTAGTTTGTGGTATTTGAAGTCTAGGAACCTCACACGGGTTTTATTGAGGTCAAGAACTTCACATAGTCGTTTTGTGGTGTTTGAGGTCTTTAGAACCTCACAAAGGAGTAAGGTCGGTTAGTGGCGATTAACTAACCAATGTATCTAAGGCGTTTTATGTGTTATTTGAAGTTTTGGGTGCTAATTGGCATTCGGGTTGGGGTTAAACATGTATAGGCGATAATACGTGTTGTTAGAAAAAGCCCAAACTTCTTTTGAGTATATCTCAGGCTAGAAAATAAACTACGAAAGCCATAATATATGAATTTGGGGTGCCTCGACATGAGGAATTCAAAAAATGGGTTTTGCACTGGGTTGGCCGTAAATTACGGTTGGTGGCTGTAAATTATGGTGGGTTGGCGTAAATTACGCCCATATGGGCTGTTTACGGTCACATTTACGCCTAAAATGTTGAAATGTTATTTTTGTTCGTTTATTGCTGTAAGGGTCTGGGGGCTCACATGGGGGTTGTATATCATTACTAATGGTTGTTTTATGGTGTTTACTTGTAGATAAAGCTCCGGTCGAAGTCTCGGGTCACGCTTCTCGTCAGATTGGATTCTCGTTAGTTTTATGGTGGTCTATGGTTGGAGTAGAACTCCTTTGGAGTTCATTAGACTCGTTTTAAATTAACATTTGGAGGTTTAAACTTGTCTTTATTTTAAGTTGTCGATTGTTTTGTTTATAAACAAAACAAGTCGTTTGTTGTATCTTTGTTTTGGCATGTGTCGTATAATCAAGAGTGTTAATTGGGACCTATTTTCCGCGTGTGTTGAAAGTTAAAACAAGTTGAAAATTTTAGGTGTTACAGAGCACCAAGAATAAACGATATTTATCAGCTCGATATGAGTGTGTCAAAAACTACCTCGTCAGTTGCTACTTGTTTGCTTACCAAAGCAACAGAAAGTGACTCAATCTTGAGGCATAGGAAACTCGGACACATTATCATCATGTCCGAAACGGTTTGGTAACCTGGGTTCCTAACCGGAGGTTTGCCATTGTAGATGATTCTATGCCTTGTAAAATGGGCAAACAACAACGGAAATCTCATACGGCCAAGATCCAAAACTCTATCGATACCCCTTTCGAGCTCCTACATATGGATTTGTTCGGGCCCATAAGTATCAGGAGTATTGGAGGTAAGTCATAATGTATGGTTGTAACTGATGACTTCTCACGTTTTTTTTTTGGTGCATTTTTTAGATACACAGGGTGAGACTGCTGAAATTCTTCAATACCTGATCTTGAGTCTGGAATCTTTATGCAAGTTGAACGTTAGAAGAATCAGAAGTGATAACGGCACAGAGTTCTAGAACAACATGATGGAGCTTTTCTGTCTCAAGAAGGGTATTCATCATGAATTCAGTGCGCCGTAAACACCTTAGCAGAATGGAGTTGCAGAAAGGAAGAACAGAACTTTGATCAAAACTGCAAGGACGATGATGTCTGATGCTAAGCTGCCAATAACATTCTGGGCAGAAGCAGTCAATACAGCGTGTCATGTTTTGAATAGGGTTCTGGTGGTGAAACTATACAACAAAACTTGTTATGAGTTGATCAACAATCGACCTCCCAATCTAGACTACCTGGTCCCATTTGGTAGTCTCTGTTCTTTATTGTTACAGTCCAAGGATCGCAAATCCAAATTTCATGAGAAAGCGGTGGAGGGCATCTTCTTAGGATATATTACCAATTCTCCATGCAAAAGGGTGTACAATATTGAAACTCGTTCAGTTGAAGAGTGGTTCGAAGTAGATTTTAGTAGGCACAACATTCCACCAAAACCAACAGCTTGGGGATTTGATTATGATGCTCTTTTCAAGTCATTCAACCTTCCAGATCTATATGCTGATGATGCCGCCAATAAGTACAACTACTGTAGCGGTGGCGACGACTCCAATTTCTCAACCAGATCTACTGTACCCATCCCAACTCCTAGTTCAAACACTGCATCTGGGACTCATGACAATGACGATGAAGAGGATACAAACGTTGAAGGAAACGATGCTCAACCTGATCCTAACTCTGTGGTAGGAAATAAAGCTCCAGTTGATCCTATCATTATTGAATCTTCTTCTAGTACACATGATGTGGGGGATTTGAGCACAAACCTTGAATCAGATATCCATGAACCTCTTGTGCCAGAGACGATAGTGCATAAGAATCATCCAATCGACAACATCATTGGTGATCCTGATGCCGGTGTTTAAACTCGTCACAGAACCATTACCGAGAAAACCAGTCTTTATGCTGAGATACTTGACACATGTATCATGTAAACATGTTTGCATGCTGCATTTGTTTCCCAATTAGTGGCGAAGAATGTGAAAGAGGCTCTCGCCGACAACTGCTGGATAGAGGATATGCAAGATGAGTTGTCTCAGTTCCAAAAGTTACATGTGTGGGATTAGGTTGACCTGCCGAGAGGTGTCCATCCAGTTGGAACCAGATGGGTGTTCAACTGCAAAACAGTCGATCGACACATTGTGGTGAAAAACAAGGCAAGATTGGTTGTTCAGGGTTTTTATCAGCAAGAGGGCTTGGATTACACAGAGGTGTAAGCCCCAGTTGCTAGACTTGAAGTTATCCGATTGTTTCTGGCTTATGCCTCCTTTGTCAGCTTCAAGTTCTATTAACTTGATGTGAAGAGTGCTTTCCTATATGGAAAAGTTCATGAAGAGGTCTACGTCACTCAACCACCTGGTTTTGAAGACCCGCAACATCCAAATAAAGTGTACAAGCTGGATAAGGCACTTTATGGTCTTCATCAAGCACCAAGGGCGTGGTATGAGACTCTATCAAAGCATTTACTGTCCAATGGTTTCAATCGCGAACAAATTGACTCTACTCTCTTAATAAGGAAACTGGGGGTGATATTCTACTTGTGCAAGTGTACGTCGATGACATTATTTTTGGGTCTACAAATGAAGAGATGTGTAGGGAATTCGAGAAGGTGATGAAGTCAAAGTTTGAAATGAGCAACATGGGTGAACTATCATTTTTTCTGGGTCTGCAAGTCATTCAAAGGGAGGATGGCATTTAACTACATCAAACTAAGTATGAACAAGAAATTTTATCTAAATACAAAATGAATGATTGTTCTACTTATGGCACACCAATCCTAGTCAATCATAGTTTGCATCCAGACAAATATGGGAAGGATGTGGATTGTAAATTATACCATGTGATGACCGGTTCTCTTATGTATCTCACAGCTTCAAGACCTGACATTATGTTTGCCGTCTACTTGTGCTCGAGGTTTTAGTCACTACCGAAGGAATCTCACTTGATTGCTATAAAGAGGATATTCAGATACTTGAAAAGGAAACCCCAATTAGGTCTTTAGTACTCCAAGAAGCAGACAATAGATTTCAAAGCCTACACTGATTCAGACTATGGCGGTTGTAACCTCCATAGAAAGTCAACCTCAGATGGATGTCAATTCTTAGGAGACAGGTTGGTCTCTTGTCAGTGTAAGAAGTAATCAACGATTTCTATGTCAATATGTGAAGCAGAGTACATTGCTACCGCGAGCTGCTGTTCTCAGATATTGTGGATTCAGCAACAATTGATAAACTACGGCTTGAGCTACACTATAACTCCTTTGTTCATTGACAACAATGCCACCATGTCTATCACAAACAACCCGGTGAAACATTCCAAAACTAAACACATTGAGATTCGTCACCACTTCATCCGTGATTGTGCTGAAAAGCACTTGGTTGAACTTGTAAAAGTTCACACGGATGACAATTTTGCTGACCTTTTCACTAAGGCGTTTGATCGTAAACGTTTTGATCACCTTGTCAACATGATAGGAATGTTCAATCCCGAGTGAAATTCTTATTCAAAACAAAATTGTTTCATGGAAGTTAAAATTTATTTCACTTTAATTCTGCATATTTCGTTTCCATTTGAAAAACTTTCAGAAAATCCAAACAAATTAGAAAATTAAGAAAATTTCAAATTCATTTGAAGAAAAGAGGAAATGATAGCACATCAGTAATTGATTTAAACGTCTTAGTCTGCACGTATGGGAAATGATTGCGTCATGATTACTTGAGCCTTATATTTGTTTATCTTGTTTCAATTTGAATATTTGCAAGTAATTTAAATTATCAGTAGGCTATAAGCGTTTTTGGATCGTCAGTAGTGTGAAAATTAAAGATAAATTACTACAACTATGATTTGAACCCATGTTTTGCAAGTGTGTGTGTGTCACACCCTCAAACTTATTTACTTATAAATAAATAAAACTCGCAACGATTGGTTCATTACATAATAGCGGAAGTTGTAATAGTGATTTCTAAGACTTGAGTACATATACAATTACTAAGACTAATTAACACAATGATCTAAGTTCTTCTAGATCAACGATAGACTTGAGACTTGATAATCTAAGCTATTCCAGCAACTAGGATTTTCCAACCGCGCCAAGGCTAAGGGTTACCTGAGAAACATACTTGAAAGTGTCAACAGAAAGGTTGGTGAGTTCACATATTTAGTTATTTCAGTGCAATTAGTTTTCCCTGAAAACATGTACATGACCTAACAGTCATAAAAATAAATAGTTTTCCCCAAAAACATGTTGTAACATCTGTAACTTTCGTGTTTAACTTATCATGTACTAGACTTATTTAATCAATGCAAATCATTTTTATTGTCATTTCACTTAGATTATTACCATACTACATACTTGTTTATCATACGTGATCTACTACTTGTTACCTTATGTTTTGCATGCTTATTGATGGCCTAATCGTGAATTGGGCCCATTTTAGGCCCAATAGGCCCATCATAAACCGTTAACAATCACGCACACGTCAAACATATAAAACTAAAGTTGTTATACTTTGTTACACTTGAAACGTTCAACAAAAGCTTGTAAATCTATGTATTGTGGCTTCGCAGCTTGTTATGCCCTAGAAAGCCCATTTTCTCATCCACCGACCGTTAATTACCGTGCGCGACTAACATAACTTAAACTTAAATGTTTTTAGCTAAATATACTCATTTTGTTATGACAATCAACTTTCATGTTGAAAACATTTGCCAATTTCGCTTAGAAATGCTTAAAAACGCGAATTTCGGATGCGCACACTCAACCGGCCCAAGCTAGAACCCAACCCACTTACACTTGGACCTAGCCCAAGCTAATTTTCACCAAAACCCAGCCCCCAATTAGCTTAATTTCGAAATTGGAGGCCTCCCCGAACCCTAAATCCCTTTCTTGTTTTCCAAGGATTAGCTTAACTATAAATAGCCCCTTAATCCCCCTTGTTTTTCATTTAATCCTCTTCTCAAATCCTTCCACCCCACCTGTGATTTTGACCCTCCCTCTACAGCCAAGAAATTGCAAAAAAACTCTCCTACAAGCCTTGAAGAAATCGCAATAAGCCAAGAACCAAGATCGGGTAACGAATCGAGTTTAACCTTTCTTTCTTCCTTTTTATTTCTTTCTTATTCTTTTGATTCTAACCTTCATACTAACTAGTTTTTATTTATTTTAATCTCTGATCCTAAACTTTAACCTAACTTAAATTAACCACACGCTAACCTAAAATAGAATCCGCTTGCTCGCGTCGGCTATGCCGATTGCATTATGTGATTCTCCAAAACACTTCTTTGAATATCATGGCTATACCGGTGACACGGGACGTTTTGGCTAACCTAATCTCATTATATTATGTATTATAATGATATTATAACAATCGTCTAATTTTTATTTACGCGTTCGGTAACCTTAAAGCCCTAAACGGTCAACTTAAGTGCAACCGTTGACTGTGGACAAAAAATGTGCTGACTTTAACTAATCATAATTAAACGAAATTGAGCAAACTCAAATCCCATGACGTAGTTCGCTGAATTTTCTTTCCATCCATAATTGGCTCGTTTTCTAATTCAAACGTCGAATCTGTAGTAGCCAAAACGGGACATAAACCTTTTTCGGTACCTTCTGTCTTGTTTGACCATTTTTACTATAATCCGAGTCCCAAACGGAAAAAATTTCTAAACAAAACTTTTTTGAAACATTATAAACTATTCGCCTGTAATATTTCATGATTTTAGCACGTCGTTTGATATTTTTAACAAACCTGTTTCTGTTCAGCTCTTATGCTGTCCAAATCTGAAAATTTACAACATTAACAATTATATATTCAATCCTCTATTTCTCACATCTCTTAACGTTCTAACTTCCGATAAATGCCATCCAAAACCCTAATTAACTATATCATGATCTTTTAGGGCGTTGATCTAAATCCTAGAACTCTCGAGCTTTGCGAGTCAATCATCTCTCAGCACAAATGTGAGTTTTACATAGCCCCTTTTTACATTTTGCACATTTTAGGGTGAAACATGATTATTCAATGAAAATTATTTGCATTTACAAATATATAATCTATAATATGATCATATGTCTTATTTGTGCTTTATCCTTGAATGTTATTAGTTAAGACTACATATATATGACACACTCGTGCAATCATTAACTATGTACAAGCCAACGGTTAACAAGGATAGATCTATTGTGTCTGACAAACCCACCCAGGTAGGGTGTTTGTTAGCGACAATACATTAGGGTAACGTGCGTGTTATGCCTCAGTCACAAGGTTTGATTGTGCACTTAGTTTAACTATAGATTCTCCATAAATGCCTTATATACCATGTATCATATGAATTATATAAAACATTTGAAATCTATATGTGGTGTCAAAACCTATGTATGCTCACTAACTCTTTAGTTGATCTTGTTTTTTGTAGGATCGTGAAAGTACAAGATGGTTCTTTTCTTAGTTGAAATTGGCGGAAACAATAACAGCTACGCAAGTATAATCGAGTAAACAGAAAGAATACTTTTGAGAACACTGTTGTATTAAGCTTTTGCAAATAAACGATTACAAATGAGAACTCAATCGAAAAAGCACACTTACAATGAAGTGTTTACACAGTATTTATACTCACTTAGAATCAAGACAACCCCTTGATTCTAAGGATCAGATCTAACATAGACCGTTGATATATTGTATGTAGCTAACTATTACACGTTTAGTCTAAAACTAGTTAACTTTATTGAAGCGTCTTCTTTATTCATTATTACTTGCATGCTTAGAGAAGAGCATTGGTGTCTGTCATTGGTTGTGCCATTGAGGTTCCTTCTGCTTTGAGTGTGTCAGTTGCTTTTGCAGAAAGTTGTCAGTGACGCTTGGCATGGATAGTCAGCTGCAACGATTTGTTTTCAAGGCACACGGCTGTCAGCAGCAATGTAGAACCAAAGACTGATGGCTATAAATTTCTCTAAGTACAAATGCTGCTGATCTCAGAGTTTACTGCTGACCAACAAACTGCTGCGGACAAGCTTATCTGCTGCGGATACTTGTTCTCCTGCTGAAGAACGAATCTGCTGCGGATAGCCTTATCTGCTGAAGACCAAAGTTACTGCGGATAGGCCTCTCAGTAGCATCAACACTTGATGCTGCTGACTGGCAAATCATCAACAGCTTTGGATGGTTACATCTTGCTGCTGATCATCATCTTTGTTGCTGACAGCCTTGTGCCTTGAAAAAAAATCGTTGCAGCTGACTATCCATACCAAGCGTCACTGACAACTTTCTGCAAAAGCAACTGACACACTCAAAGCAGAAGGAACCGCAATGGCACAACCAATGACGGACAACAATGCCCTTCTCCAAGCATGCAAGTAATGATGCATAAAGAAGACGCTTCAATAAAGTTAACTAGTTTTAGACAAAATGTGTAATAGTTAGCTACATACAACAGATCAACGGTCTGTATTAGATCTGATCCTTAGAATCAAGGGGCTGTCTTGATTCTAAGTGAGTATAAATAATGTGTAAACACTTCATTGTAAGTGTGCTTTTTATGCTTTTTGATTGAGTTTCAATTGTAATCGTTTATCTGCAAAAGCTTAATACAACAGTGTTCTTAAAAGTATTATTTCTGCTTGCTCGATTACACTTTTGTAGTTGTTATTGTTTCCGTTAACATTGGAAATGGTGGTAACATTGGAAATGGTGGATGAAATGGTTCGAAGGGACGAGCCTTCGTACTAGGATCTGGAGAAGCCCGTTACGACCATAATGTGGTCACCGGTAAGTCTCTCTTAAATAATTACTTTGCTTCTGTCCTTTTTGACACTGGTGCTGATAGAAGTTTTATATCTAAGAAACTTAGTGACATGATAAAAGGAACTTCAACTCTATTAGAAACTAAGTATACAATAGAGATAGCTGATGGCCAAATAATTGAGGCAACTCACATTCTTAAGGGATGTAAACTTGAGCTAGCTACACATATATTTGATATCGACCTTATGCCGGTCATACTTGGTAGTTTTGATGTAATTGTCGGCATGGATTGGTTATCTAAAAACCAATCCGAAATTATCTGTCATGAGAAGATTGTTCGTATACCTCTCCCTTGTGGAGAAACCCTTTCCGTCCAAGCCGAAAGAGTTGGTGCAGTCATGGGCATCATATCTTTTATGAAAGCACAAAAATGCCTTCGAAAGGGGTATACGACTATTTTGGCTCTCGTTGCTGAACAGCCCTCAGAAGAGAAGAAAATTGAAGATATTCCCATCATGCGTGAATTTTTGGAAGTATTTCCCGAGGATCTGCCCGGTCTACCACCGCACCGTCAAGTTGAATTCCAAATTGATTTAGCACCCGAAGCAGCACCGATTGCTCGGGCACCTTACAGACTGGCACCAAGTGAATTACAAGAGTTGTCCACTCAACTACAAGATTTGTTGGATAAAGGTTTCATCCGACCTAGTTCATCACCGTGGGGAGCTCCGGTACTATTTGTTAAGAAGAAGGACGGAACTTTCGTATGTGTATTGATTACCGGGAGCTAAATAAAGTCACAATCAAGAACCGCTACCCTTTACCTCGCATAGATGGCCTCTTTGATCAACTCCAAGGATCAAGTTTCTATTCCAAAATAGATCTTAGGTCCGGCTACCATCAGTTAAGAGTCCGAGAAGAGGATATCTCTAAGACTGCATTCAGAACGAGGTACGGTCATTACGAATTTATGGTCATGCCTTTCGGATTAACCAACGCACCTGTGGTTTTCATGGACCTCATGAACCGTGTGTGTAAGCCTTACCTTGACCAATTCGTTATTGTTTTCATCGACGACATCCTCATTTATTCCATGAACAAGGAAGAATATGAGGAACATCTACGCCTAATTTTGGAATTACTTAAGCGAGAGCAACTGTATGCTAAGTTTTTCATGTGTTAATTCTAGATTCGAGAAGTTCAGTTTCTAGGACATGTGGTTAACGAGAAAGGAATACATGTAGACCCATCAAAGATAGAAGCCATCAAGAATTGGGCAGCACCGACTACTCCGACTGAGGTGCGACAATTTCTGGGATTGGATGGATATTACCGTCGATTCATCGAAGGATTTTAAAAAATTGCTCAACCTCTCACTACTTTAACTCAAAATGGTAAAGCCTATAATCGGGGCGATAACCAAGAGTCAGCATTCCAACATCTTAAACAAAAACTCTGCCGTGCACCTATTTCAGCTCTTCCGGAAGGAACGGATGATTTTGTTGTATATTGTGATGCATCTATTCAGGGACTGGGTTGTGTCTTAATGCAACGCGAAAAAGTGATCGCATACGCTTCACGTCAACTAAAGGTCCATGAGAGAAACTACACCACTAATGACTTAGAGTTGGGAGCTATAGATTTCGCACTTAAGATATGGAGACATTACTTGTACGGTACCAAATGCACCATCTACACCGATCACAAGAGTCTTCAGCACATCTTCGAGCAGAAAGAGTTGAACATGCGACAACGTCGTTGGGTCGAGCTCTTAAACGATTATGACTGTGCGATCCGAAATCACCCGGGTAAAGCTAACGTTGTAGCTGATGCCCTGAGTCGAAAGGAAACGAAACCCAAACGAGTTCGAGCATTATAGCTTACTATTCACCCTGGATTACCTGACAAAATCCATAGTGCTCAACTCGAATCCCTAAAAGGAGAAAATCTACCGCTGGAAGGTACACGCGGTATGGAAGTACAACCTGAAGTCAAATCTGACGGTATTCGCTACTTTGCCGAGTGAATATGGGTTCCAGTATTCGGAAACCTAAGGGAACTTGTTATGGATGAGTCTCATAAATCTCGTTACTCGATACATCCAGGTTCCGACAAAATGTACCATGATCTAAAGGTGTTATATTTGTCGCCGAAGATGAAGGCCGATATAGCCATCTATGTTAGTAAGTGTCTGACTTGCGCGAAGGTCAAAGTTGAATATCAAAAGCCATCCGGTCTTCTGCAACAACCAGAAATCCCTATGTGGAAATGGGAACAAATATCCATGGACTTCATCACCAAATTACCACGAACCCCTACCGGGTGTGATACCAAATGGGTAATTGTTGACCGTTTAACAAAGTGCGCTCACTTCTTAGCAATCAAAGAGACCGAAAAAATGGATAAGGTTACTCGTACTTACTTGAAAGAAATAGTCTCTCGGCACGGGGTGCCAATCTCTATTATTTCGGATCCTGATGCACGATTCACATCTCGCTTCTTGCAGTCGTTACATAAGGCCTTAGGCACGCGTCTAGATATGAGCACAGCATACCATCCTCAAACTGACGGCCAAACAAAACGTACTATTCAATCACCGGAGGACATGCTACGAGCTTGTGTGATTGATTTCGGTAACACTTGGGAGTCTCACCTACCGTTGGTGGAATTCTCCTACAACAACAGTTATCATACTAGCATCAAGGCAGATCCATTTGAAGCACTTTATGGACGGAAATGCCGTTCTCCCATTTGTTGGACCGAGGTTGGAGATAGCCAACTCACAGGTCCTGAACTTGTATTTGAAACTTCTGAAAAGATCGTTCAAATTAGAAACCGTATGGCGGCAGCTCGTGATCGTCAAAAGAGCTACGCCGACAAGCGGCGTAAACCCTTAGATTATCAAATAGGTGACATGGTCTTACTCAAAGTCTCACCTTGGAAAGGTGTCATTCGTTTCGGGAAACGAGGCAAACTGAATCCTCGTTATGTTGGACCATTCAAGATAATGAAGAGAATCGGACCAGTAGCGTATCAACGGGACCTACCTGAAAGACTTAGTGATGTGCACGACGTCTTTCACGTCTTAAATTTAAAGAAATGCCTAGCAGACGAATCACTCGTAGTTCCTCTTGAGGAACTACACGTTGATGAACAATTACGTTTCATCGAAGAACCTGTGGAAATTATGGATAGGGAAGTTAAAATGTTAAAGCACAGTAAGATCCCTATTGTCAAAATTCGTTGGAACTCGAAACGCGGACCGGAATTCACGTGGGAGCGTGAGGATCAGATGATGCGCAAATATCCTAATCTGTTCAAGCACTCCACAGCAAATTCTCAAGGTACTATTTAAATTTTCAGGACGAACATTCTTTCAACTAGGGGATGATGTGATATCCCGGAAAATTTGTTTTATTTAATTTTCGGGACGAAAATTCTTTCAACTAGGTGATGATGTGACAACCCGGACCTTTCAGTTAGTTCCGTTAGAAATCCCGTTAAGTATTCAGTTAATTTCTAACCCAGTTAATCCAATATTAAACCCCAGGGATTAATTATGTCATTATTTGAACTAAAACTTCAGGGACTAGTTATGTAACTATTCAAAACCAAAATGTTGACTCCCTAAAGTCAAAATTGAAGGGTTTTGAGTTTTGTTGACTTTCCAAAGTCAAACCTAACATTCAATTGATTCGACTTAAACCAGAAACTGAAGTGGCTACTCGAATTCTCGGCTGTTAATCATCGTATTGATGATATCGATCATCAATGAGCCGTTTCTAGGTGTTTTAACTATTCCATAATCACGAATTAACTCTCTAAACCTGTAACCGTCGAACCCGCAACAATGATCATTGCATTCAAACATTCTGGTAATTGTTTACAGTCTCGTCTCAATTCATAGATCAAAAGCCCTATAATTATTATGGCTTAAATTATCGAATTCGACTCAAACTGGAATTCTAGGGTTCATCGTAAACCAGTTTATTCGATCGAGACCCTAGACTTTATTTAAATCCAATTAATATACATGATTAGCTTCGCAATCCTCTGTATATCAAAAGCCCTATGTTAATTTTGGATTCCATTATCGAATTCATCGTGATCCGATACCTAGGGTTCATACGACTTCGGTTTAGTCGAACCCTATCATTGCGATAAGGATTACTGAAATTGAAGGCAGCAATAGACTCACCTTGATTCATACATTTAAAGCCCTATGAAATTCAGAGGCTTTATCATCGAATCGAAACCGGATCGAACCTAGGGTTCTTATGATTTTCTGATTAATCGAACTCATACCAGTACCCGTTTTTAATGAAATTAAACTACATAATCAGATTCGCAATGTTGGTTTTGTTAAAAGCCCCATGATTCTAACAACTTTTATTATCAGAATCTCATGAATCGATTTTGTGTTCATAACCTAGGGTTACGACCCGTTTTTCCTAAATTCAGCGACCTTAGACCGGTTGTTTTGAAATTAATTATTCACACAAGATCGCAAGCACCTGTTTAACAAAACTTGTTCGTTGTTTTGATCGACCATCATCGAAATCGACGGATTTGGAACTAGTTTTGGTTCGGTTACGATGGGGGAGAAGAACACGCTGGACTTGTATGTTTTAACCATTCCAATCCGGATATTGTCGCGATGACCCTAGCAGGCGGATTGGTTAAGGCAGTGTGCGTGTGTGGGAGAGACCCGGGTTTGAGTCCGGGCTCCCACATTTCTTTTTAAACATTTTTATAAACAGAATTAATTAATAAAAATCATTCTTAATATTATTATATTAATATATAAAAGTGTTTTAGCCCCGAAAAACACCCGAAGGCTCGGGTGAAATTTTATAAATAGCATGTTCATTTATAAAATAATATATTTATATCATTTTCAAACCACGGCTCTGAATAAAATAATATATTTATATTACTTCCAACCCGTGACCCGTATTAATAAATAATATATATATTATTTCGTATCGTTTTGTAACCTCGTATAACACTTGAAACTAAATAATAATAATATAATTAGTTATACTATTTAACCGCATTTATCACGTTCATAAAAATAATATACTTATTATTTTGTACCACGAATGAGTAATTAGATTATCCTTTCGAACCTAAAAATAATATATTAAATTATATTATTTCCCTAATTTTTGTAAATGACAAAATGCTCGAATATAATTATTATTATTGTTGTCATTCGTTGCGCAACGTTTATATATAATCTACTTACTAATTAAAGAATTTCTATTCCCGTGGACATGTTCGTCTACTCTCGGTTACTAGAGCGTTTCGTTAGGACGTTTCTCATTCCGTGTCGTTGTCAAAATTCCCATTTTATCCCTAATTTATGTGTTTATAATTTTAGGGCATTCGTAAGTCGATTGAGACTTACACACGTGGTTCTAACTTGTCCATTTTGTGATACTACCTACAATGCAACGCAAGTGAGTTTTCACGGCCCCTTTTACTGTTTTAACTTGGGGGAGAAAACATGACTAAACAATTTTGGATTTTTAATTCGTATGATATCAATGTTAAATGCTAAGCGTAACACGCTATCACAGAAAGTCCTCAACTAATATCATACCGTTAATATGGATCTTAGCGAGGTAATATTTAGTAGTACTACTTGGTTTGACAAATCCCACCCGCATTAGTCACGCTAACTTGATTAGATATCGAACGGGTGAAATGTTAGCCTACTCACACCGCCAGTGTTGATAGACCTGGCAGGAGGCAATAAACAAACAGTCAGCTTCAGTTGCGAACGATTGAGCTGAACATGAACATAGGTTAGCTACCTATAGATACGTACTGAATGAACATAAATCCGATAAACGCTTATTTACATATATTGAAACCTGTGGACTCACCAACCTCGTGTTGTCATATTTTCTTACATGTTTTCTCAGGTCGCTAGGATAAGACACAGGTGCACGTTAGGGCATGCATGGGATTCAACTGCTTTGATTATAACTTATTCATGTTTGTTTGAATTATTCTATTGTACTTGTTTTGATTGGACGTTTGGACTTTTTGAACTTTGGTTTTGGGCGCGTGTATTTTGCGCATTTACTTTCTTTACGCTTCCGGATTGATACTCTGATTTAAATGATATTTCCATTTTGAGTCTCATATAGAGTCGTTCAAAGTAACTAATGTCTGAGATCCTGGTTCGTCACTTCCCAAACGATAAAACTACGTTTGTTGAAATTGGGGGTGTGACAGATGGTAAATTGGCAACATATCCTAAGAAGATGCATTCCACCGATTTTGCATGAAATTTGGATTTACGATCCTTGTATTGTAACAATAATGAACAGGGACTACCAAATGGGACTAGGTAGTCAAGATTGGGAGGTCGATTGTTGATCAGCTCGTAACCTGTTTTGTTGTGTCTTTTCACCACCAGAACTCTATTCAAAATGTGACACGCTGTATTGACTGCTTCAGCCCAGAATGTTATTGGACGCTTGGCATCTGACAGCATCATCCTTGCAGTTTCAATCAAAGTTATTTTCTTCCTTTCTGCAACTCCATTCTGCTGAGGTGTATACGGCGCACTAAATTCATGACGAATTCCCTTCTTTAGACAGAAAAGTTCCATCATGTTGTTCTTGAACTCCGTGCCGTTGTCACTCCTTATTCTTCTAACCTTCAGCTTGCAAAAAGATTCCAGATTTAAGATCAGGTATTGAAGAATTTTAGCAGTCTCATCCTTTGTACCTAAGAAATGAACCCAAGAAAAATGTGAGAAATCATCAGTTACGACTAGACAATATGACTTACCTCCAATACTCCTAATACTTATGGGCCCGAAAAAATCCATATGTAGGAGCTCCAAGGGGTATAGATGGAGATTTGGGTCTTAGGCTTGTGAGATTTCCTTTGTTGTTTGCCCTTTTTACAAGGTATACAGTCATCTGCAACGACAAATCACAGCTTAGGAATCCCGGTTACCAAACCGTTTCTGACAAGATGATTCATTTTACAATAAGAAATGTGTCCGAGCTTCCTATGCCACAAAACTGAGTTAGGTTCTATCGCTTTGGTAAGTAAACATGTAGCAACTGATGAAGTTGATGTTGCCACACTCATAACGATCTGATAAGTGTCGTTCATTCTAGGCACTCACATCAGAATCTAATCTTCCGGAACTTAAAAATCAGGATTGAGAACCAAGCATTCAGACTTATAAAAAATAACCGAGTACTCCTTGTCGCACATTTGAGACACACTCAACAAGTTATGCTTCAGCTTCTCGTAAAAGTTGACGTTGTCGAAGCTAATACATCCATTAGAAACCATGCCTTGACAAGTTATACTATCGCCCTTCTCGCATGCAAAGGCCACATAGCCACCTCTGAATGGTTTATGTTGGAGCATATTCGGGTGATAACGAGCTTGAAGATATTATGTCTTAGTCTTAGAGTCTTTAACTTGTAATTGATAGAATTGTTAGCAACAGTTAAAGGGGAGTTTGTTAGGACATGTTTTGTAACTGTTGATAAAATTCTGTGTAAGTTCTGCTAGAGGCGAACTTAATAAGTTCGCCTAGCCTATCAGAGGCGAACTTATTAAGTTCGCCTAGTATATCAGAGGCGAACTTATTAAGTTCGCTTAGCCTATTAGAGGCGAACTTATCTTTGAGGCGAACTTATTAAGTTCGACTGGTGCAGAACAATGCTTATATATTGACATAACAGAGTCTGTTGAAGTAGACAGGTGAGACGATATCAGAGTAGACATGAGAGAATTCTTTTAACCTGATATTGCTGGAATACAAAGAGTTTATTTACACCGTTGTTGTTGATTGAGTCACATGAGCACGTTGATCATGGATTCCGCACGTTATCACCGTGTCGTACCACGAGTTTAGAGATCCGTCACGCACCGAATTAGGGACCTACAGTTTAATATCTTGAAGCTGGGCCATGTTACCTGTCATGTGCCGGGAGCATCCACTATCCACATACCAACGGTTAGCAGTAGTTCCCTTCGGATGTCCTTACACGAGTCAAATGAAATTATTTAGTTTTGGAGACCCAAGACATTGTGGTCTTGGGTCATCCGTTTTTCTCAAAATATACAACCTTAACTAACTCGCAATCATGATTGTCAAAAATTGGTGAATCTTTTGGAGAGTCAGAATTTGAGAATTGAGAAATATCGAGTATCTTCCTCCAAACTTGTTTCCTTTGAATGGCTTGCCTTTGTCAACGACTGGTGAACTAGAAGAAGATTCACCTGGTCGACAGCCAGCTAGCTGTTGTTCAAGTTTCCTCAATCTCTTGCTCTGCATTCTCCGTTGTAGTTTAGAGAGCTTCACCACATGCTTCTCACCAGATTGTGTACTACCAGAGGTAGATACACTGGGTTTAGCAGATTGCTTTTCCCATTTTGGAACAGATGGTTCAGCCACATGTTTTACTGGAGGCTTAAACATTTGCTTCACTGGTGGTTTCACCACTTTTTATCTTGGGCTTTTGGGTTGCTTCACTGGTGGTGTCTTAGGGAGTTCAGCCTGTTGTGGGACAACTGGCCGTTTCCCTTGATTCTTGTTAGGACAGTTCACCATGATGTGACCAACTGTATCACAGTGAAAGCAAGCTCTTCTTTCCTTGTAAACCCTCTTGTAAGGCTCTTGGAGTGGGAGTAGTTTGATGAACATTAACAACATCTTGTGCTTGACTAGATTTTAATTGACTCATTGAGGTGTAATATTTGTCCATGTTTTCTTGAAAATTATTTCCCAAATGATTAGCAAAAGCTTCTTTCTTAACTTGCTTTATGGATTTGAATCCTCCATAAAACATCATTTCAGCTTATCATTGGACTCGATTGTATCAGGTTCAGTTAAAATGCAATTGTCATGATTAGTGACAATGGCTTTCTCAACATTATGTTCATCAATCAACTCTTCTAAGACCACACCATCAAATTTGGTGTTCTTAGAGCCATCATCAGAAAAGAACTCCTCATCAGAAGCTGACTCAGCTTTACCTGAGGAATCATCCTTACTCGAGGGATCATCCAAAAAGGACAAATCAATGTCGACCAGCCAGTTGACAAACTTATCGCTTACTGGTGGAGGAGTGACATTAGTACCTAAACCTTTGCCACTCACTTTTCTCACTACAGATTCGTAGTGTTCCACCACAAAGAGAGAGTTTTTCAACTTCTCAAGTTTGCCACTTAACTGTAGGATCTCATTTTGTAGTCGGGCGATCTCAACATTTCTTTTCTCTAACCCCTTGTAGGCAACGTCTAAATGAAATTGTTGTTCACTGATTTTAATTGAAAACTCATGACTTTCCTTCTTAAGGTTTTCAATTGAGTCTTTAAAACGTTTTTCATTTACCTTGTAGCTTAGAGTTGCACTACGTAGGGGTTCGAGTTGATCATGGATTCAATCATTCTCGTCCTTTAAGATTAAAAATTTGGAACAAGAAACAATAGAAAAAGAATTAGAATCTACCTCAGTTGACGTACTGGATGCTTATCCAATAGCTATTAGAGCAAGTGCAGATTCAGGTTGGTCAACAGCAGCTGCTTCTCGTTCTTCAGCTTTCATCATATCAACAATCTCTGCCATTAACCTGAGCTGTTTTGGTGAAATAAATGCATTTTCCATGTGTACTCCCCAGTCAAAGCTATCATCCTGCTGAACCACCAGTGCGTTGGACGATGCTCCTTAAGTCTGACTGTGGTTGTGCTGATTGTTGAAGTTCTGGTTATTTCCCGGACTCGGTCGAGTGAACGTGAAGCTCGGGCTTTATCCTTCTGACATTCTCTTGCGAAATGTCCAAATATTTGTCACTTGTAGCACTTAGCTTTCGATTGATCAAATCCAACCTTGGCATTATAGTGCCCACCATTGAAATTTCTACCGGTTCTGTTCAAGAAACGCTTAGCCCTCCTTAGGATCATAGCCATATTCCATTGAATATCCATATCCTCCATGTCATCTGGATCCACCTGATTAAAATCTTCCTCAATGGTTTCAGGATCCGTTAGCTTCCCACCGATGAAGTTCTCGTAGGAAAGCATGCATGATGAGAATAATGCCACATGATCTTCAGCTATCTTAGCAATAGCAGTTTGGTAGGCTAAAGAGATAGATGTAGGGCCTCTGTAGGAATGTTGATGGTATGAAACAGATCCCGATGCAGCAAAACAAGTATGAACACCACAACCATTATAATTTTCTTCTTCCTGAGGAGACCTAGAGAACAAGGCAATTCCAGAACCCGGTGAATTTGCTATGGAAGACACTCCATAATACATAGAAGGATCTTGAATCTGAGGTCTTCCAGAACTTTCTTTCTTTTTCAGATTCATGTCATGGGCTTGAACCTTTCCTATCGCTTCATCAATCGTCATCTCATAAAACTTAGAGTTCTCTCTTAGTAAGGTAGTATACATGTCAACCTTTGGTGGCAATGAATCAAGAAACTTTTCCACCAACTCGTCATCAGGATACTTCAGTTCATAAGACTTTAGCTCAGTATTCAAGTGATAGAATCTTGAAATAAGTTCATCAATATATTCATTCTCCAGGTATGTGAAGCATTCATACTGTTTCCCCAGTAGCTCTCTCTTGCTCTTCTTGACGTCACTGTTACCCTCGAACCTCTTCTGCAAGCCTTCCAAAGATCCTTAGAAGTATCATAACCTCTGAGGCTGTGAAATAACTCTCTAGTCAAGGCCATAGTTACAGAACCACGCGTCTTCTTTTCTTATAGAGATAGGTTTGGGAACAGTTTCATCAAGAAATAGATGGGTAGGATGTTTATAGCCCTCAAGAATGGGTATCCACAATGAAGAATCAGTGTACGAGATATACTCATCAAAGCATGCTTTCCAGTTAGAATAATTATTTACATTAAACAGCTTTGGTGGTTTCCGTGGAGTCCATGTCTCGTTGTCATAGTTCAGTATACTACTAATGTTCTGAATGTTCGACATGGTGTTAGACTAAGTCAAAAATCAGAAATTATGCACAACTTGCATACTTAGGAACTGATCTTGTGTACTTATGAAACGCAGGAAATGATGACAAGTACACAGGCACAAAGATTAAGTACGCATAGATTTGGTCTTATGTGCTTAACAAGTACGCAGGAACAGAAAGAATTTTGCCAAATCAGGTAAGTATGCAAAACACTTTATCCACCTGCTCCACCAACTTTTTTCGATCGTCGGACAATGCTCAGATCTTCAAAAGTTGAAGTTATGAATGAATCAATCAAGCCAAAAGGTTAGAAACTTGTTTCTAACAAACCCTTGATGATCAAAACACTCAAACAAACAATAAAAAGGTCGAATTTTGAAGGATTTTTTCCTCTAAAATAGCGCTCAAGAGCTACCTCTATTTTATCACAAAAATCAACAAAATCGGTCTCTTTTTATTGTAATAAGGCTACTGATTGTGTCGAAAATGCTCCTATCACACTCACAACACTCGAAATCAAGAGCAAATGCTCTGATACCACTTGTAGGTCCCCGGGTGTCTCGGATCATCACATGCAAGTGTGTGGCTAGTCGAACTGGGTGCGGAATGCCCGTGACTAGATGGAGTATCAACAACAACAAGTAAACCAACAACAAACAAGAGTCACTATAAACTTTGTCTATTATAAATATCAGCTACAGAATGAGAGCGTACATGCCAACTTCTACAATCAGCTATATATACTAACAGACCTGATGCCTGCGCACTTAACAAGTGCGCAGGGGTTTGTTCCTACGTACATAACAAGTACGTAGACATATTCTTGCATACTTGTTAAGTACGCAGGTTATACAACCTGCGCACTAGCTAAGTGCGCACAACACTTACAGAAGACGATTCCAAGACTAAGTACTTACATATATGATTACAACTCAATAAACCACTACATACAGATACTGAAATACAAGTACAAATACTAAAAGAACAATTACAAAAGCAGAGACAACATACAGAGTGTTTGTCACACAAACGTGCTCCAACATTTCAAATTTATAGTTTTAACTTTATAGAATTTATAAAACTAGTTATATAAACAAAAGAATTAAAACAAATGAACTTGGTTTGAACCCCCCCCCCCCCCTCTCGCAAATGAACCCCCCCTTAAAGGCATTGGACCCCTCAATTTGAACCTTTTTGGTTTTAAACCCAATATCATGCAGGTTTGACTTTTGAAAGTCAAACCGAGCTCAAACCCTCAAATTCATTCATAAATTCCTTGATTATGAGCATTTAAACTGTAATAAATCATTAGTAAGGCTTCACGCGACCGTTCTAATAATCTATAATGAACCAATTACATCAAAAATTAATGAATTTGCGTCCAATCAACCCATAACCGTTTCTAATCAAAACCATAATCAATTCGAGCATTTAACATGATATCGGCCTATAAAATCAAACCTACACCTTCATTACAGATGCCACAAACTTTCTACACTTCTATACCCATCGTATTCACCCCCAGAACTCCGACGAGCTCAAGAAATCCGACGCCGCCCCCTAGTCATTCTCCGTCAATCCTCAATTATTTTAGGTAAATTCGGTACCCATAGATTCGTTTTGATGTATTGAGTGAAAGGCCCATCGTTTTGGATTTGATCGAGTACGAATTGAGTGGAATTGGATCTAGGGTTTGGGACGGGGATGATTTGGGGGAGGAGATGATCATGTGTTAGGTGTTAAAAGGATTTGGCATCGGGTCATAACCATGGCATATGCCCAGGTCCACCGGTTTAAGCACTTAACTGTTAAGGAGGAGGTCTCGGGTTCCATTCCAGCCCCGCACCTCACTCCCTTCTTCTTGTGCGCATGGGACCCGGCTCCCCTTGCCCTTTTGTTTAAGCCATTCGAACACCCCCTTTGACCACTACCACGCCACTGGTCTAGTAGTTTGCGCGTTGGACGTTCACTGAGCAGACCTAGGTTCGAGTCCTGTGGTCTGCATTAATTTTTAAAGTCATTTTTAAACCCATTTTCAATCCAATTTTTCCTATAAAAATTACTTTATAAACCTCCCAAGGATCGGGTATATTTTATGAACTAAATTATTAATCTAACGATTTTTAATAATTATTTAACCATTTTAAAGAGTTAAAAACCAATAAAATTTATTGAGGATTTATATAAATTAAATAATTTAAAACCCTATGAACTATTTTATTAAATACCAAATTATTTAGAACAACATATGACTCTTTATCATTTATTTATTTAATCTAACTATTTAATTATTTGAGTCATTATAATAATTATCTATTCGAATAAATAATAGTCGAACATTTATTTGTTAACAAAATAACATATATATATATACTATCATATATTCAATCCTTTATTAACAAACATATCACTCCTTTATTAAACGAACATATTATTTCATTATTAACAACAAATAAATACACACCATTCAAACTAGTTCAATTTCTTTACACATTAATATTTTGAACATGACATTGATACATATAAGTTATTCAAATATTGGTTAACCTTGTGGTTAGCTAAACGACTTGTGCAATTACCCGTTCTTGTGCATTCAACCTAGAAATCCAATGTTAGTTTACATAGCCCATTTTTCACTTTTACATCTTTGGGGTGAAACATGATTACATGCAAACTATTTACAATTACTACAATTCAATCATTATGATAATGCGTGCAATTTGTGCCTTATGCTTGAACACTATTTGTGTAAACAACATTTACTTACTTTTGTGCATAGTTCAAGTGCAATCATTAACTCCGTACAAGCCGACGGTATACAATGATAGATCTATTGTGTCTGACGAACCCACCCGGTTAGGGTGATTGTTGCCAAATACACTTAAGGATAACATTTGTGTTATGCCTATTAGTCACAATGTTTGATTGTGCACCCCATTTTAAACTATAGTGATTCTCCATAATTGCCTTATTAATCCATGCATCATATGAATTGTATACAAACTTTTGATAACACTTGTTGTGCTAAAACCTATGTATGCTCACCAACTTTTTAGTTGACTTTGTTTTCATCATGTTTCAAGTGCCAATAATTGAGAGTTATACTCAGTAGTCATCACGTAGGAAGTTGCAAGACCTAGTTAACAAATTAAACTTTGTTTAAGGTACTGTGTTCTATGTTTGTCTTTGTTTTGGTGAAACTATTGTTATGAAATTTGATTTAATGAAATATGAAACCTTAGTATGATCATGTGCTTATGAACGGTCTACACGTCCGCCCTGACGTATTCCGTCATCGGTTGGGGTGTGACAGATTGGTATCAGAGCCATGGTTATAGGGAATTAGGTTATTAGAAATCCAAAACCTAGACTATAACCATAAGACACCAATTTTATACCATACTACATGTTATGTGATGCCTTACTTGTTAGATTACTTACTAGTGCTTCTATCCTAAGACTCTTATCCTTCTTACCCCTACCTATGTCATAATCAAAATCCATAAACCTCATCAAGGCTATAAATTCTAATAAGTAGTAGCGAACATGTGCAATCTGGAAGGGGACACGTATTCTGGGTTTTCGTGCTAAGAAAGCATTTCGTATAAATCCAAATCAACCGAAGGACTCGTATGCTTTCTCGGGAATTCCTGGAATGAGTGTTCACTTATAGGCTAAAGCATGTCTTCCCAAAAACTATATGGATTTAAATAACCTTGATAAGGCATATTATTCAAATGGTTATATTACCAACAAAATACAACCCGAATATAATTATTCTTACCCTTGTGTTGTTTCTTCTATAGCATGCCTCCCCGTCGTGCCAACAAGACCAACAACAATAACAATGTTCTTGATGCCCTCCTTACTCAACTTGTGAACCAACTCACTCAGGCAAGCAACAACAATAGTGGTAGTAGTAGTGGTACTGGTGGTGGTGGTGGTGCTAACCCGCCCCAATGCACCTTCAAACACTTTAAATCGTGCAACCCCATCAAGTTCTATGGTACTGAGGGAGCTACAAGTCTCCTTCATTGGTTTGAAGGCATTGAATACACTTTCCTCAACAGTCACTGCCCTAAAAATCTCCGAGTCCGTTATGCTACGAGCGTCTTCCATAAACGGGCGCTCACTTGGTGGAACGGTGAGAAGAGGAATAGAGGTGTTGATGTGGCAATGGCCTTGCCATGGGACGATGTGAAGAGGCTGATGACTGAAGAGTTCTGTCCTCAGAACGAAATGATGAAACTGGAAGCTGGGTTTTGGGATCATACCCAAAACAGTGGTGAAAACTTGTTCTACACAACTCGTTTCCATGAGTTGAGTCTCCTGGTGCCGCACATCTGTCTCAGAGCATTGAGAAGTACATAGGGGACTACCTATGATTATCCATGACATAGTGTTGGGAAGAAACCCCGCTACTCTTAAGGACGCTATACGCCACCCGCCATGTTCACTGACAACCACGTGAAGGTGGGTACATTGATAAGAAAAGGGTACGAAGAAGGTCAGTGACCAGGCAACCTCATCTGAAATAGCCAAAGTGGATAAGCCCGAACCTTCTTTCCATAATAAGAAGCGCAAGGCTAAGAAGTTTGCCGTCGTTACCCTTGTTGCCCCAGTCACCCAAGTCGCTCATGTGGCTCAGAATCCTGACAGAATGCCATATGTAGGTGTCAATCCCAAATGTAACACCTGCAAGTATCATCACTACTCGACTGTACGGTGTCGTCTATGTACAAGTTATGGCAAATATGGACATGTGGCTAATACTTACCAAGCTGGAGCTCCTATTGCCTAAGCCAATCCAGGAAACCGAGTCAATCCACCAGCTGCGAACCAAGTTGTACCAGCTATTGCTAATGGGCGCACTTGCTACGAGTGTGGTGACCCAAACCACTTCCGAGGATTGACGATGTCTTTGACCAACTACAAGGTTCAACCTGTTTCTCAAAGATTGATCTTAGATTCGGTTATCACCAACTTCATGTGCATGATGAAGATATTCCAAAGACTGCCTTTCATACAAGATACGGTCACTACGAATTCATGGTTATGCCTTTTGGGCTAACCAATGCACCTGCGGTTTTCATGGACCTCATGAACCGTGTGTGCAAACCATATTTAGACAAATTCGTAATCGTCTTCATTGATGACATTCTGATCTACTCCAAGACTAAAGCGGATCATTAGCAACACCTTAGGTTGATTCTAGACCTCTTGAAGAAAGAACAACTCTAAGCCAAATTCTCCAAATGTGAATTTTGGTTGAATGAAGATCAATTCTTAGGTCACATTGTCAACGAAAAGGGAATTCATGTGGATCCTGCTAAGATCGAAGCTGTAAAGAATTGGAGTACACCTAAAACCCCTACCGAGGTTCGTTCATTCCTAGGTTTAGCGGGTTATTACCGTCAGTTCATATCCAACTTTTCCAAGATTGTTGTCCCTCTCACTGCTTTGACACATAAGGTAAACCTTATGAGTGGGGACCTAAGCAAGAATAAGCGTTTCAAACTCTCAAATAGAAACTGTGCAATGCCCCTATTCTAACCCTTCCTGATGGAAATGGTGATCTCATTGTCGACTGTGATGCATCAAACCAAGGTCTTGGTTGTGTTCTTATGAAACGAGGCAAGGTGATTGCTTATGCATCAAGACAACTTAAGATCCAAAAAAAGAATTATACGAAGCACGATCTTGTGCTGGGTGCGGTCATCTTCGCATTGAAGATTTGGAGACACTACCTTTATGGAACGAAATGCGTGGTGTTTACCGACCACAAGAGTCTCCAACATATCTTCAATCAAAAGGAACACAACATGAGACAAAGACGTTGGGTTGAACTTCTTAACGACTTCGATTGCGAAATTCGTTACCACCTCGGTAAAGCGAATGTCGTAGCCGATGCCTTAAGTCGTAAAGAGTACATCATGCTTCATAGTGTCAAGATTCAAACCAAATCCAAATACGAATTCTTGAAGCTCAACATGTCTCGGCCACCGAGGGTAACATGTACAAGGAAATGTCACGTGGAGCTGAGCTTCAATTGGAAACCAAACCCAATGGCCTGCTTCACTTCTTAGATCGTATCTGGATTCCCGATCGTGACGATCTTCGTATATTCCTTATGAACGAGCCACACAAAATTCGTTATTCCATACATCCCGGTGCGGACAAAATGTACAAAGACCTTCACCTGCAATATTGGTGGACCTGTATGAAGAAGGATATTGACATGTATGTAGCAAAGTGTCTTACTTGCTTAAAAGTCAAAGCTAAACATCAACGTCCTTTCGGATTACTTGAACAATAAGAAATCCCCATGTGGAAATGGGAGAATCTAGCCATGGACTTCATCACTAAACTCCCTCGCACCCCAGTGGTCATGATAGTATATGTGTAATCATTGACCGTCTTACCAAATCAGCTCACTTCTTGCCAATCCGTGAAGACTATCGAGTTGAGAAATTAGCTCGAATTTACATTTACGAAATTGTGAGTCGTCACAGTGTTCCTTTGAACATAATTTCTTATCGAGATGCCTGATTCACCTCCCGATTCTGGCAATCCCTGCAGACTGCCCTTGGTACACGATTGGATTTAAGTACGGCTTTCCATCCTTAAACTGATGGTCAAACTGAATGACCAATCTAAACTCTCGAGGATATGCTTAGAGCGTGTGTCGTTGACTTTGGTGGCAATTGGGATTCTCATCTAGCCTTGATTGAATTCTCTTACAACAACAACTACCATACAAGCATCAATATGGCTCCTTTTGAAGCCCTATATGGTCACAAGTGTCGTTCACCTATCTGTTGGAACGAGATTGGTGAAGCACAAATCACCAGTTCCGAGTTGATATAAGAAATGTCCGACAAGATCATTCAAATCCGTGACAACATTAGGGTAGCGAGAAATCGGCAAAAGAGATATGCCGACAAACGATGAAAACCCTTAGAATTTCAAGTCGGGGACCTTGTTCTTTTAAAGGTGTCCCTTTGGAAGGGCGTGGTCCGTTTTGGGAAAAAGGGTAAACTAGCACCTCTCTATGTGGGTCCATTAAAAATGCTTGAAAGGATTGGGAAAGTGGCTTACAAACTCGAGTTACCGCAAGAACTCAACAATGTGCGTCCAACATTTTCATGTATCTAACCTAAAGAAATGCTTAGCTAACGAGAATCTTCACATTCTGCTTGATGAAGTGCACATTGATGACACCATGCACTTTGTTGAGAAACCCGTGAAGATTATGGATCGTGAGATTAAACAACTCAAGCGAAGCCGTATTCCTATTGTCAAAGTTTGTTGGGAATCTAAACGTGGCCCGGAGTTCACATGGGAACGTGAGGATCAGATAAAGCTCAAATACCCACACCTCTTTCCTGATTCAGTAACTTCAACTAGTTGAATTTCACGACGAAATTCCCTCAACTAGGGGATACTGTAACATCTATGGTTTTTCTCATACTTTGAATGATGCATTAATATAACTTCAATATCATTTCAGGGTGTTACACTAAGTACAATTGGTGCATTCATATTTCAACATCATTAAGATTAAATATATCTAAATATACATATACTTATTTCATTTAATTAGAAATTTAATTTACATTATGATGCATGTGAATAAATGTGGTTAGTTATAAATGCATGGCAATGTATTTTTTAACAAAACATGGCAATATTTAATTAGATTTCACTCTTGTATAATCATATAAGCATATATATAGATGTGAGTAAATTAATCCTAAATATATATATTATACACTTTATAAATCAAGACAAAGTATGTATATAGCATTAAGTAACCCATTTAAATAATTATTTAATTTAAAAAAATATATATAGGTTTGACAATTTATAAAACATTTCAAATTTATAGTTTTAACTTTATAGAATTTATAAAACTAATTATATAAATAAAAGAATTAAAACAAATGAACTAGGTTTGAAACCCCCCCCCCCCCAAGCAAATGAACACCACTTGAGCAAATGAACTCCCCCTTGAAGGCATTGGACCCCTCAATTTGAACCTCTTTGGTTTTAAACCCAATATCACGCATGTTTGACTTTTGAAAGTCAAACCGAGCTCAAACCCTCAAATTTGTTCATATATTCCATGATTATGAGCATTTAAACTGTAATCAATAATTAGTAAGGCTTCGTGTGACCGTTCTAATCATCTATAACGAACCAATTACATCAAAAATTAATGAATTTGCATCCAATCGACCCATAACCGTTCCTAATCAAACCCATATATAATTCAAGCATTTAACGTGATATCGGCCTATAAAATCGAACCTACTCCTTCATTACTGATGCCACAAACTTTCTACACCTCTGTACCCATCGAATTCATCCCCTAGAGCTCCGACGAGCTCAAGAAATCCAACGCCGGCCCCCCAAGTCATTCTCCCTCAATCCTCAATCCTCAATCATTTCAGGTAAATTCGTTACCCGTAGATTCGTTTCAATGTAGTGAGTGAAAGCCCCATTGTTTCGGATTCGGTCAGGTACGAATCGAGTGGAATTGGATCTTGGGTGGGATGGGGATGATTTGGGGAAGGAGATGATCATGGGTTAGGTGTTAAAAGGATTTGGCATCGGGTCATAACCATGGCATATGCCCAGGTCCACCAGTTTAAGCACTTCTCTATTAAGGAGGAGGTCGCAGGTTCGAGTCCAGTCCCGTACCTCACTCGCTTCTTTTTGCGCGCATGGGACCTGGCTCCCCTTGCCCTTCTGGTTAAGCCATTGGAACACCCCCTTTGACCACTACCAGGCCACTAGTCTAGTGGTTTGGGCGTTGGATGTTCACTGAGCAGACCCGGGTTCGAGACCCGTGGTCTGCGTTAATTTTTAAAGTCATTTTTAAACCCATTTTCAATCCAATTTTTCCTATAAAAATTACTTTATAAACCTCCCAAGGCTCGGATATATTTTATGAACTAAATTATTAATCTAACGATTTTTAATAATTATTTAACCATTTTAAATAGTTAAAAACCAATAAATTTTATTGAAGATTTATATAAACTAAATAATTTAAAACACTATGAACTATTTTATTAAATACGCAATTATTTAGAACAACATTCGACTCTTTATCATTTATATATTTAATCTAACTATTTACTTATTTGAGTCATTATAATAATTATCTATTCGAATAAATAATAGTCGAACATTTATTTGTAAAAAAATAACATAAATATATACTCTCATATATTCAATCCTTTATTAACAAACATATCACTCCTTTGTTAAACGAACATATTATTTCATTATTAACAAATGTATTGTTACAACAAATAGATACACACCATTCAAACTAGTCCAATTTCTTTACACATTAATCTTTTGAACATGACATTGATAAATATAAATTATTCAAACATAGGTTAACCTTGTGGTTAGCTAACCGACTTGTGCAATTACCCGTACTTGTGCATTTAAGCTACAAATCTAATGTGAGTTTACATAGCCCCTTTTTCACTTTTACATCTTTGGGGTGAAACATGATTACATGCAAACTATTTACAATTACTACAACTCAATCATTATGATCATGCGTGTAATTTGTGCCTTATGCTTGAACACTATTTGTGCAAACAACATTTACTTACTTTTGTGCCTAGTGCAGGTGCAATCATTAACTCTGTACAAGCCGACGGTATACAATGATAGATCTATTGTGTCTGGCCAACCCACCCGGTTAGGGTGATTGTTGCCGAAAACACTTAAGGATAACATTTGTGTTATGCCTATCAGTTACAAGGTTTGATTGTGCGCCCCGGTTTAAACTATAGTGATTCTCCATAATTGCCTTATTAATCTATGCAACATATGAATTGTATATAAACTTTTGATAACACTTGTTGTGAAAAAACTTATGTATGCTCACCAACTTTTTAGTTGACTCTGTTTTCATCATGTTTCGAGTGCCAATAATTGAGAGTTATATTTAGGAGTCATCATGTAGGAAGTTGCAAGACCTAGTTAACAAATTAAACTTTGTTTAAAGTACTGTGTTCTCTTTTTGTCTTTGTTTTGGTGAAACAGTTGTTATGAAATTTGATTTAATGAAATATGAAACTTTAGTATGATCATGTGCTTATGAACAGTCTACACGTCCACCCCGACGTATTCTGCCGTCGGTTGGGGTGTGACACCTAGGTCCAGCTTCTTGTGTATAGAATAGGGCATCAGATTGATGCTAGCACCCAGGTCTGCCAACGCGTGGTTCAAAGGCAAACTGCCAAGCAGACATGGGATCATGAAGTGACTTGGATATGCCAGTTTCTCTGGCAGTTTGTTCTGCACCACTGTAGAGCATCACTCACTTAGTGAGACTTTAGAGACTTCCTCCATCTTCTTCTTGTTAGAAAGAAGATCTTTTAGGAACTTGCCATACTTAGGCATATGCTGGAGGACCTCTATGAACGGGAGATTGACTTTGAGTTGTTTGAACATGTTTAGGAAATTACCATATTCCCTAGCATATTTATGAGGTAGCAAGCGCGCTGGGTAGGGAACACGGCTCAAGTCAATATCGAGGGTCTTCATCTCCACCCCCTTCTTCTTTGGGAAATAACAGGAGTGGGAAGAATACCACCTAGGTCGGAATCCTACTTGCAAAGCTCAACTTCTATCGGTTCTGGAAACTATGATCGATCTGGGTTTCTAAGGATAACAGTTATAGACAACCTAGTGGATCCCTAATCACTCTAAGGGTGTCACCAACTAAAAAACTCTAAAGATGTACTAAACTCACAAGATGGCCGGATTACCTTTCAGTCTCTCCAACAATGATAATGTACCCAAAAGACAGATCACCTCTAGGTCTCACTGTCCACAGTACATTCAAAGAATGCACGGGGTAATCTCAAGTTAACAACTATGACTCATAATAGCAACAATCACTAGACACCTAAGGGAACCTCCTCTCAGATAAATCACACTCGGAATCCTAATGACGAAGACTAACCGATTACCTCTCATTTTCGGGTATTGAGATAAGATGAACACTCCGATCTATTGAACTCTCAACTACAGCTCCTATGGCTACTACATCTAGCAAACCATACAATCAATCACAAACACATAGTCTATGATCTAGATACGCTATTCAAACTGGAAGACACCCACAAATAACATACATAACATATAACGAATCATACATCATATCTAAACATGCATATTCATCTTAATTATTTTACAAAATCATTAATCCAACATTCGAATACCAAAAACCGATAAAAATCATAACTTTAACAAGTATTCATCAAAGACCTAGGCAGTATTAAGGTTTTAGCCAAGATTCATGTTCAAAACATTCATAGCAAAAGTAGAAAATGTAAACATAGTTCAAAACGAAACAATCTACGATAAAGATTCAAACATTAAACTCGAATACGCTAATACAACGAACCCGGAATCAAAAGTCTTCAACTTCGCACTTGATTTGCCCTCCTAACTGCAGAAATCGCCCAAAAGATTCCTATGACGGCCAAAAGATCGAACCTTTATCACAATAGCCTTACAATTCTATTTAATTTGATTTTAGGGCTTTTTGCGGAATTATAAGCCTCTCGCGTGTCGCGAGAGATGGTCATAGGTTCCTCGCGTACCGCGAGGAACAAATTAGTCGAGGTCACTTTTGGAACTTCTCGCGTACCGTGAGAGTTGTTGGCTCTCCCTTCACGTACCGCGAGGGAATGGAAATCCAACTTTTTTACTTTATTTTTCCTGGCTTTCTTCTCTTGATCGGTTTCTTCGAGATTTGACTTGTAATCCAAACATTACAAAGACTCAATATGAAACAAAAACGACTCAAAACATATATAAAACTAATTAAAACACACTAAAACAATAGGAATAAAGATGTGTGCTTTGCACTACAACAAACTATAACTAGAAGACATCCAACAAGCAGCATACCGAACGATAATTAATTATAAAACAGATCTAAGCATGCATAATCATCATATCAAATGAACTAAAATCATTACAATGTCATCAAACCATCACAATAACCATAAACCGAATAAAAATCAAATCTTTAACAAGTATTCCTCTCAAACCTAGGTAGTATCAAAGATCTAGCCAACAACCATATTCAAAAGCATCAAAACAGAAGTAAAACGCAGAAACATAGTCGCAATCAAAGTATTTAAACACACGAGAATCGAAAACAACGATTAATGTCTAACAAACCCGAGGTCCAAGCTTCAAACTCCTTCTCTAATCTCAAAATCGCCTAAGAACCTTCTCTAGATGGCCAAAAGATCGAACTCTCTTGAATATGGGATTACAATTTAATTTATTTTCCGATTAGGGCTTTTCACGGATTCACACGGCCCTCGAGTACCGCGAAGGACAAAGTAGTCAGGCCCTGTTTTAGTTTTCCTCGCGTACCGCGAAACCTTCCTGGACCATCTTCGCGTACCGCGAAGCTCTAAATTTCCAACTTTTTTGAGTCATTCTCTTGTACTTCTTCTCATGCTCGATTCCTTCATGATTTTACGTTCTATTCCACACGAGGACCTGGAAACAGACTCAAATACAACCTACAACGAGTAAAAACGAACATAAAACTATCTAAGAAAGCACAAATACAATGGAATCAAGGATGTGTGCTTTGCACTACATGAAACATCCCCACACTTAACCTCTTTTCATCCTCGGAAAAGTCTGCAATGGAATCATAACTGGAACAATGTCACACCCCCAAATTCATCTAACTGAGTTTTACCGTTTGGGAAGTGACAAACCAGGATCTCAGTCTTTAGTTACATTGAACGACTCTACATGGGGCTCAAATGAAAATATCATAACAATCAGAGTTTAATGCGGAAGCGTAAAGAAAGTAAATGCGCAAAACAGACGCGACCAAAAAGTCCAAAAGTCCAAACCAAACACAATTCAAAATAGTCCAAACAGTTTAATAAAACATAAATCAAAAGGAGAATCCCATGAATGTCCTATACGTGCACCTATGTCTTATCTTAGCGACCTGAGAAAACATGCAAGAAAAGATGTCAACACGAGGTTGGTGAGTTCACAAGTTTCAATATATAAATAAACGTTTACTAGATTATAGATCATTCAATATGTATCTATAGGTAGCTAACCTATGTTCATGTTTAACTTAAGTGCTAACTACCGAAGCTGACTGTTTGTTTATTTGCCTCCTGCCAGGTCTATCAACCCCGGCGATGTGAGTAGGCTAACATATTACCCGTTCGATCTCCAATCGAGTTAGCGCGACTAACGTGGGTGGGATTTTTCAAACCCAGTAGTACTACTAAACATTACCTCGCTAAGATCCATATTAACGGTTCGATGTGTGTTGAGGACTTTTAGTGATAGCGTGTTACGCTTAGCTTTAACATTGATAACATATGAATTACAAAAATCTCAAAATAGTTTAATCATGTTTTCTCCCCCAAGTTAAAACAGTAAAAAGGGGCCGTGAAAACTCACCTGCGTTTCGTAGGTAGTATCACACAAGTATGAGATTGAAACCACAAGTGTTAGCCTGAAACAGATCACGTATGCCCTAAAATTACAAACACATAAATTAGGGACAAGTTGGGATATGTGACAATGACACGGAAGTTAGAACATCTTAACACTTTCTAAGGATTTAAGAGTAGACGAACGTGTCTACGGAATTATATAAATTTCTTAGTATAATCATTAAGGGAAAATCGTTATGTGTCGTACGTTAATAACGAATAATAAATAAATACATTCGTACGTTAAAGTCGTTTACAAAAGTTAGAAAAATAATATTATTTTTGCGTTCGTATGATTACTAATAATCATTGTGGCAAAAATAATAAATATATTTTTTTTATCGAAGTAATAAACGCGAGTAAATAATATAACTAATTATATTATTATTTAGTTCCAAACGTCACACGAGGATATAAAACGATACAAAATAATATAAAAATATATATTATTTAATACTAAGAGTCACAAGTAAAAAATAATATAAACATATCATTTTATACTAAGTCGGGGTTTGAAAATAATATTAGTAATTATAAGTTATAAAATTAAACCCGAGTCTATGGGGGTTTACGGGACTAAAACACATTAATATATTATTAATATAATATAGGAAATAGTTTTTATAAAATGAAATTCATTAAAAAGTCCCAATAAAATAATTGCAGGAGACCGGTTTCGAACCCGTGTCTCATGCGTGATTGCACTAAGCCTTAACCAACTCCGCCCGCTAGGGTATCGCATACAAGACCCGTCCCCTTTGGTTTTAACACTACAGCCTCTTGTGTTCTTCCCCATGTGAGCCGAGATTCAAAACCACCCCTGGATCCACTGAATTCGACCACGATTTGCAACAGGGGTTTGGGGGTTTTGTTAAGAAATGGATTACGAGTCTACAAGCAAGTTTAATTGCAAAAGCATTGTGTTTTAAGTCATTTAATTCCTATTTTCAAAAATCGGAAACCCTAGGTTTGATCAAGAATCTAATTGACTAAATCGTATAATGTTTGGGGTTGGATTCATGGGACTTTTGATGAATGATGGATGGCGAAACTACACAAACAATTTAATTTGATTGAAACCGTGTGTAGATTAGGGTTCGATTAAATCCAGATCGCGATGAACCCTAGATCTTGTTCTTAACGAAATCGATGATATAAGTCCTGGTTTCGATAGGGCTTTCAGTGAGTGATTGCTTGCGAAGCTAGTCATGTGACTTAATTGAATTGATACTGTGTTTAAGTTAGGGTTCAACCAAACTGGATTTGTATGAACCCTAGAAATCGGTTCAAGACAAATTCGATATTGTAAGCCCAATTAATCATAGGGCTTCTGATTTAGGGATTGAAACGAAGCTAAGGCTGAGAACAATTACCAGAATTGATATCGGATTGAAGGAGATCTATAAAACTCAGTCGCGACCTTCGAGGCTCGTACCCCGGCAACAACTGCTTCGATTTTGGTTGAATCTACGTGTGCAAAGGCTCTTCTGGGACTCGTACAAGGTGTGCAGGGTAGATGATTGAGGAATGATTCACGAATTTATGTGAATCGGTGATAATTAGTGATGAACTCGACGGTTACGGGTTTATTACCCATTATTGAGATTAATTCAAATTAATGTCGATGTTTAATGCCCTAATGATGATCGATAATAGCTACAACGTGCATATCGGTTACAGATTTCGGCAAGAAATGATCGTGAAGCTTGAATTTGAATTTAGGTTTGTGATTTTGACTTTCAAAAGTCAACTACGGAAAAAACAAACTGAATTTTGACTTTGCTTAGTCAACAGATAGGGTTTAGGTTAATTACAGGTTTGGTCCTTGCTGTTTGAATTTAGATGTTGACAGGATTAGACCCTGGGGTTAGATTTTGTTAAATAAGTTAAGATTTAACTGGATTTTGTTAACGGGGTTAAGTTTTTAACAAAATATTTAACGGGATTGTTAACGGAGTTAATATGAATAGTTGGATTGTCACATCATCCCCTAGTTGAAAGAATTTTCGCCCTAAAAATTAAAGTAAAAAAAAAAGAAAGAAAATTTCTGAGGTGTCTCATCATCCCCTAGTTGAAAGAATTTTCATCCCAAAAATTAAAATAGTACCTTAAGAATTTAATTCCAAATTGATTTAGCACCCGGAGCAGCACCGATTGCTCGGGCACCTTACAGACTGGCACCCAGTGAATTACAAGAGTTGTCCACTCAACTACAAGATTTATTGGATAAAGGTTTCATCCGACCTAGTTCATCACCGTCGGGAGCTCCGGTACTATTTGTCAAGAAGAAGGACGGAACTTTCCGTATGTGTATTGATTACCGGGAGCTAAATAAAGTCACAATCAAGAACCGCTACCCTTTACCTCGCATAGATGACCTCTTTGATCAACTCCAAGGATCAAGTTTCTATTCCAAAATAGATCTTAGGTCCGGCTACCATCAGTTAAGAGTCCGAGAAGAGGATATCTCTAAGACTGCATTCAGAACGAGGTACGGTCATTACGAATTTATGGTCATGCCTTTCGGATTAACCAACGCACCTGTGGTATTCATGGACCTCATAAACAGTGTGTGTAAGCCTTACCTTGACCAATTCGTTATTGTTTTCATCGACGACATCCTCATTTATTCCAAGAACAAGGAAGAACATGAGGAACATCTACGCCTAATTTTGGAATTACTTAAGCGAGAGTAACTGTATGCTAAGTTTTCCATGTGTGAATTCTGGATTCGGGAAGTTCAGTTTCTAGGACATGTGGTTAACGAGAAAGGAATACATGTAGACCCATCAAAGATAGAAGCCTTCAAGAATTGGGCAGCACCGACTACTCCGACTGAGGTGCGATAATTTGGGATTGACTGGATATTACCGTCGATTCATCGAAGGATTTTCAAAAATTGCTCAACCTCTCACTGCTTTAACTCAAAAGGGTAAATCCTATAATCGGGGCGATAACCAAGAGTCAGCATTCCAACATCTTAAACAAAAACTCTGCGGTGCACCTATTTTAGCTCTTCCAGAAGGAACGGATGATTTTGTAGTATATTGTGATGCATCTATTCAGGGACTGGGTTGTGTCTTAATGCAACGTGGAAAAGTGATCTCATACGCTTCACGTCAACTAAAGGTCCATGAGAGAAACTACACCACTGATGACTTAGAGTTGGGAGCTATAGTTTTCGCACTTAAGATATGGAGACATTACTTATACGGTACCAAATGCACCATCTACACCGATCACAAGAGTTTTCAGCACATCTTCGAGCAGAAAGAGTTGAACATGCGACAACGTCGTTGGGTCGAGCTCTTAAACGATTATGACTGTGCGATCCGATATCACCCGGGTAAATCTAACGTTGTAGCTGATGCCCTGAGTCGAAAGGAAACGAAACCCTAACGAGTTCGAGCATTACAGCTTACTATTCACCCCGGATTACCTGACAAAATCCGTAGTGCCTCAACTCGAAGCCCTAAAAGGAGAAAATCTACCGCTGGAAGGTACACGCGGTATGGAAGCACAACCTGAAGTCAAATCTGACGGTATTCGCTACTTTGCCGAGTGAATATGGGTTCCAGTATTCGGAAACCTAAGGGAACTAGTTATGGATGAGTCGACTCATGTTCCCTACCCAGTACGTTTGCTGCCATTCAAGTAAGCTAGGGAACAAAGTCACTTCCTTGACTTGTTTAAACAACTAAAGGTCAATCTTCCGTTGAAAGAGACCCACCAGCGCATGCCAAAGTATGTCAAGTTCCTTAAAGATCATCTTTCCAACAAGAAGAAGCTCGAGGAGGTCTCTAAAGTCTCACTTAGTGTGCAATGTTCTGAAGTGGTGCAGAACAAGCTGCCAGAGAAACTGGGAGATTCAGGTCGTTTCACGATCCCATGTCACCTAGGCAGTTTGCCTTTGCACCACGCGTTGGCCGATCTAGGTGCTAGCATCAATCTGATGCCATATTCCTTATATAAGCAGCTAGACCTAGGCGAACCACAGCCGATGCGCATGAGCATTTCCTTGGCTGACCGTTCAGTCAAGTATCCACGGGGAATTGTGGTGAATTTGTTAGTGAAAGTAGGCAAATTTTTCTTCCCCGTGGATTTCTTCATTCTAGATATGAATGTAGACGATGGAGTCCCACTCATCTTAGGGCGTCCATTCTTGCGCACCACCAAGGCATTGATTGATGTCTTTGATGAGAAACTCACACTTTGTGTGGGGGATGAGTCAGTTATATTCGATGACACTACGTCTGTGAAGGATGTTGGCGAGGATAGCCACTCCGTGTGCATACTTTGCCGAGTGAATATGTACCATGATCTAAAGGTGCTATATTGGTGGCCGAAGATGAAGGCCGATATAGCCATCTATGTTAGTAAGTGTCTGACTTGCGCGAAGGTCAAAGTTGAATATCAAAAGCCATCCTGTCTTCTGCAACAACCAGAAATCCCTATGTGGAAATGGGAACAAATATCCATGGACTTCATCACCAAATTACCACGAACCCCTACCGGGTGTGATACCATATGGGTAATTGTTGACCGTTTAACAAAGTGCGCTCACTTCTTAGCAATCAAAGAGACCGACAAAATGGATAAGCTTACTCGTACTTACTTGAAAGAAATAGTCTCTCGGCACGGGGTGCCAATCTCTATTAATTCGGATCCTGATGCACGATTAACCTCTCGCTTCTGGCAGTCGTTACATAAGGCCTTAGGCACGCGTCTAGGTATGAGCACAGCATACCATCCTCAAACTGACGGCCAAACAGAACGTACTATTCAAACACTGGAGGACATGCTACGAGCTTGTGTGATTGATTTCGGTAACACTTGGGAGTCTCACCTACCGTTGGTGGAATTCTCCTACAACAACAGTTATCATACTAGCATCAAGGCAGATCCATTTGAAGCACTTTATGGACGGAAATGCCGTTCTCCCATTTGTTGGACCGAGGTTGGAGATAGCCAACTCACAGGTCCTGAACTTGTATTTGAAACTTCTGAAAAGATCGTTCAAATTAGAAACCGTATAAGATCGTGATCGTCAAAAGAGCTACGCCGACAAGCGGCATAAACCCTTAGAGTATCAAATAGGTGACATGGTCTTACTCAAAGTCTCACCTTGGAAAGGTGTCATTCGTTTTGGGAAACGAGGCAAACTGAATCCTCGTTATGTTGGACCATTCAAGATAATGAAGAGAATCAGACCAGTAGCGTATCAACTGGACCTACCTGAAAGACTTAGTGGTGTGCACGACGTCTTTCACGTCTCAAATTTAAAGAAATGCCTAGCAAACGAATCACTCGCATTTCCTCTTGAGGAACTACACGTTGATGAACAATTACGTTTCATTGAAGAACCTGTGGAAATTATGGATAGGGAAGTTAAAACGTTAAAGCACAGTAAGATCCCTATTGTCAAAATTCATTGGAACTCGAAACGCGGACCGGAATTCACGTGGGAGCGTGAGGATCAGATGATGCGCAAATATCCTAATCTGTTCAAGCAGTCCACAGCAAATTCTCAAGGTACTATTTAAATTTTTGGGACGAAAATTCTTTCAACTATGGGATGATGTGATATCCCGGAAAATTTGTTTTATTTAATTTTCGGGACGAAAATTCTTTCAACTAGGTGATGATGTGACAACCCGGACCTTTCAGTTAGTTTCGTTAGATATCCCGTTAAGTATTCAGTTAATTTCTAACCCAGTTAATCCAATATTAAACCCAGGGATATTGTCTGTCATTATTTGAACTAAAACTTCAGGGACTAGTTATGTAACTATTCAAAACCAAAATGTTGACTTCCTAAAGTCAAAATTGAAGGGTTTTGTGTTTTGTTGACTTTCCAAAGTCAAACCTAACATTAAATTGATTCGAATTAAACCAGAAACTGAAGTGGCTACTCGAATTCTCGGCTGTTAATCATCGTATTGATGATATCGATCATCAATGAGCCGTTTCTAGGTGTTTTAACTATTCCATAATCACGAATTAACTCTCTAAACCTGTAACCGTTGAACCCGCAACAATGATCATTTCATTCAAGCAAATTCGCTTATTATTCTGCAATCAAACCCACTGCACACCTCGTTCACACTCCCCTAAAGCTTTTGCCTACACCAATTACGCCGAAGAAGCAGTCAAGGTCACCGAAATCTAGCCCACAGGCCGACGACACTCGTTCTAGCCGGAAGCTATCAATCCATCAACCATTCTGGTAATTGTTTACAGTCTCAGTCTCGTCTCAATTCATAGATCAAAAGCCCTATCATTATCAGGGCTTAAATTATCGAATTCGACCCAAACTGGAATTGAGACCCTAGACTTTATTTTAATCCAATTAATATACATGATTAGCTTCGCAATCCTCTGTATATCAAAAGCCCTATGTTAATTTTGGATTCCATTATCGAATTCATCGTGATCCGATACCTAGGGTTCATACGACTTCGGTTTAGTCGAACCCTATCATTGCGATAAGGATTACTGAAATTGAAGGCAGCAATAGACTCGCCTTGATTCATACATTTAAAGCCCTATGAAATTCAGAGGCTTTATCATCGAATCGAAACCGGATCGAACCTAGGGTTCTTATGATTTTCTGATTAATCGAACTCATACCAGTACCCATTTTTAATGAAATTAAACTACATAATCAGATTCGCAATGTTGGTTTTGTTAAAAGCCCCATGATTCTAACAACTTTTATTATCAGAATCTCATGAATCGATTTTGTGTTCATAACCTAGGGTTACGACCCATTTTTCCTAAATTCAGCGACCTTAGACCGGTTGTTTTGAAATTAATTATTCACACAAGATCGCAAGCACCTGTTTAACAAAACCTGTTCGTTGTTTTGATCGACCATTATCGAAATCGACGGATTTGGAACTAGTTTTGGTTCGGTTATGATGGGGGAGAAGAACACGTTGGACTTGTATGTTTTAACCATTCCAATCCGGATATTGTCGTGATGACCCTAGCAGGCGGATTGGTTAAGGCAGTGTGCGTGTGTGGGAGAGACCCGGGTTTGAGTCCGGGCTCCCACATTTCTTTTTAAACATTTTTATAAACAGATTTAATTAATAAAAATCATTCTTAATATTATTATATTAATATATAAAAGTGTTTTAGGCCCGGAAAACACCCGAAGGCTCGGGTGAAATTTTATAAATAGCATGTTCATTTATAAAATAATATATTTATATCATTTTCAAACCACGACTCTGAATAAAATAATATATTTATATTATTTCCAACCCGTGACCCATATTAATAAATAATATATATATTATTTTGTATCGTTTTGTAACCTCGTATAACACTTGAAACTAAATAATAATAATATAATTAGTTATATTATTTACCCGTATTTATCACGTTCATAAAAATAATATACTTATTATTTTGTACCACGAATGAGTAATTAGATTATCCTTTCGAACCTAAAAATAATATATTAAATTATATTATTTCCCTAATTTTTGTAAATGACAAAACGCTTGAATATAATTATTATTATTGTTGTCATTCGTTGCGCAACGTTTATATATAATCTACTTACTAATTAAAGAAGTTCTATTCCCGTGGACACGTTCGTCTACTCTCGGTTACTAGAGCGTTTCGTTAGGACGTTTCTCATTCCGTGTCGTTGTCAAAAGTCCCATTTTATCCCTAATTTATGTGTTTATAATTTTAGGGCATTCGTAAGTCGATTGAGACTTACACACGTGGTTCCAACTTGTCCATTTTGTGATACTACATACAACGCAACGCAGGTGAGTTTTCACGACCCCTTTTACTGTTTTAACTTGGGGAGAAAACATGACTAAACAATTTTGGATTTTTAATTCGTATGATATCAATGTTAAATGCTAAGCGTAACACGCTATCACAGAAAGTCCTCAACTAATATCAGACCGTTAATATGGATCTTAGCGAGGTAATATTTAGTAGTACTACTAGGTTTGAAAAATCCCACCCGCGTTAGTCGCGCTAACTCGATTAGATATCGAACGGATGAAATGTTAGCCTACTCACACCCCCAGTGTTGATAGACCTGGCAGGAGGCAATAAACAAATAGTCACCTTCGGTTGCGAGCGATTGAGCTGAACATGAACATAGGTTAGCTACCTATAGATACGTACTGAATGAACATATATCCGATAAACGCTTATTTACATATATTGAAACATGTAGACTCACCAACCTCGTGTTGTCATATTTTCTTACATGTTTTCTCAAGTCGCTAAGATAAGACACAGGTGCACGTTAGGGTATGCATGGGATTCAACTGGTTTGATTATAACTTATTCATGTTTGTTTGAATTATTCTATTGTACTTGTTTTGATTGGACGTTTGGACTTTTTGAACTTTGGTTTTGGGCGCGTGTATTTTGCGCATTTACTTTCTTTACGCTTCCGGATTGATTCTCTGATTTAAATGATATTTCCATTTTGAGTCCCATATATAGTCGTTCAAAGTAACTAATGTCTGAGATCCTGGTTAGTCACTTCCCAAACGATAAAACTCCGTTTGTTGAAATTGGGGGTGTGACAGATGGTGAATTGGCAACATATCCTAAGAAGATGCCTTCCACTGTTTTTGCGTGAAATTTGGATTTGCGATCCTTGTATTGTAACAATAATGAACAGGGACTACCAAATGGGTCTAGGTAGTCAAGATTGGGAGGTCGATTGTTGATCAGCTCGTAACATGTTTTGTTGTGTCTTTTCACCACCAGAACTCTATTCAAAACGTGACACGCTGTATTAACTGCTTCAGCCTAGAATGTTATTGGACGCTTGGCATCTGATAGCATCATCCTTGCAGTTTCAATCAAAGTTATTTTCTTCCTTTCTGCAACTCCATTCTGATGAGGTGTATACGGCGCACTAAATTCATGACGAATTCCCTTCTTTAGACAGAAAAGTTCCATCATGTTGTTCTTGAACACCGTGTCGTTGTCACTCCTTATTCTTCTAACCTTCAGCTTGCAAAAAGATTCCAGATTTAAGATCAGGTATTGAAGAATTTTAGCAGTCTCATCCTTTGTACCTAAGAAATGAACCCAAGAAAAACGTGAGAAATCATCAGTTACGACTAGACAGTATGACTTACCTCCAATACTCCTGATACTTTTGGGCCCAAAAAAATGCATATGTAGGAGCTCCAAAAGGGTATCGATGGAGATTTGGGTATTGGGCTTGTGAGATTTCCGTTGTTGTTTGCCCTTTTTACAAGGTATACAATCATCTGCAACGACAAATCTCAGCTTAGGAATCCCGGTTACCAAACCGTTTCTAACAAGATGATTCATTTTACTATAAGAAATGTGTCCGAGCTTCCTATGCCACAAAACTGAGTTAGGTTCTGTCGCTTTGGTAAGTAAACATGTAGCAACTGATGAAGTTGATGTTGCCACACTCATAACAATCTGATAAGTGTCGTTCATTCTAGGCGCTCACATCAGAATCTAATCTTTCGGAACTTAAAAATCAGGATTGAGAACCAAGCATTCAGACTTATCAAACATAACCGAGTACTCCTTGTCGCACATTTGAGACTCAACAAGTTATGCTTCAGCTTCTCGCAAAAGTTGACGTTGTCAAAGCTAATACATCCATTAGAAACCATGCCTTGACAAATTATACTATCGCCCTTCTCGCCTGCAAAGGCAACATAGCCACCTCTGAATGGTTTAATATCTTGAAGCTGGGCCATGTTACCTGTCATGTGCCGGGAGCATCCACTATCCACACACCAACGGTTAGCAGTAGTTCCCTTCGGATGTCCCTACACGAGTCAAATGAAATTATTTAGTTTTGGAGACCCAAGACATTGTGGTCTTGGGTCATCCGTTTTTCTCAAAATATACAACCTGAATTAACTCGCAATCATGATTGTCAAAAATTGGTGAATCTTTTGGAGAGTCAGAATTTGAGAATTGAGAAATATCGAGTATCTTCCTCCAAACTTGTTTCCTTTGAATGGCTTGCCTTTGTCAACGACTGGTGAACTAGAAGAAGATTCACCTGGTCGACAGCCAGCTAGCTGTTGTTCAAGTTTCCTCAATATCTTGTTCCGCCTTCTCCGTTGTAGTTTAGAGAGCTTCACCACATGCTTCTCACCAGATTGTGTATTACCAGAAGTAGATACACTGGGTTTAGCAGATTGCTTTTCCCATTTTGGAACAGATGGTTCAGCCACATGTTTTACTGGAGGCTTAAACATTTGCTTCACTGGTGGTTTCACCACTTTTTATCTTAGGGTTTTGGGTTGCTTCACTGGTGGTGTCTTAGGGAGTTCAGCTTGTTGTGGGACAACTGGCCGTTTCCCTTGATTCTTGTCAGGACAGTTCACCATGATGTGACCAACTGTACCACAGTGAAAGCAAGCTCTTCTTTCCTTGTAAACCCTCCTGTAAGGCTCTTGGAGTGGGAGTAGTTTGATGAACATTAACAGCATCTTGTGCTTGACCAGATTTTAATTGACTCATTGAGGTGTAATATTTGTCCATGTTTTCTTGAAAATTCTTTCCCAAATGATTAGCACAAGCTTCTTTCTTATCTTGCTTTATGGATTTGAATCCTCCATAAAACATCATTTTAGCTTATCATTGGACTCGATTGTATCAGGTTCAGTTAAAATGCAATTGTCATGATCAGTGACAATGGCTTTCTCAACATTATGTTCATCAATCAACTCTTCTAAGACCACACCATCAACTTTGGTGTTCTTAGAGCAATCATCAGAAAAGAACTCCTCATCAAAAGCTGACTCAGCTTTACCTGAGGAATCATCCTTACTCGAGGGATCATCTAAAAAGGACAAATCAATGTCGACCAGCCAGTAAACAAACTTGTCGCTTACTGGTGGAGGAATGGCATTAGTACCTAAACCTTGGCCACTCACTTTTCTCACTACAGATTCGTAGTGTTCCACCACAAAGAGAGAGTTTTTCAACTTCTCAAGTTTACCACTTAACTGTAGGATCTCATTTTGTAGTCGGGCGATCTCAACATTTCTTTTCTCTAACCCCTTGTAGGCAACGTCTAAATGAAATTGTTGTTCACTGATTTTAATTGAAAACTCATGTCTTTCCTTCTTAAGGTTTTCAATTGAGTCTTTAAAACGTTTTTCATTTACCTTGTAGCTTAGAGTTGCACTACGTAGGGGTTCGAGTTGATCATGGATTCGATCATTCTCGTCCTTTAAGATTAAAAATTTGGAACAAGAAACAATAGAAAAAGAATTAGAATCTATCTCAGTTGACGTACTGGATGCTTCTCCAATAGCCATTAGAGCAAGTGCAGATTCAGGTTGGTCAACAGCAGCTGCTTCTCGTTCTTCAGCTTTCATCACATCAACAATCTCTGCCATTAACCTGAGCTGTGTTGGTGAAATAATGGCATTTTCCATGTGTACTCCCCCGTCAAAGCTATCATCCTGCTGAACCACCAGTGCGTTGGACGATGCTCCTTAAGTCTGACTGTGGTTGTGCTGATTGTTGAAGTTCTGGTTTTTTCCCAAACTCGGTCGAGTGAAACGTGAAGCTGGGGCTTTATCCTTCTGACATTCTCTTGTGAAATGTCCAAATATTTGTCACTTGTAGCACTTAGCTTTCGATTTATCAAATCCAACCTTGGCATTAGAGTGCCCACCAATGAAATTTCTACCAGTTCTGTTCAAGAAACGCTTAGCCCTCCTTAGGATCATGGCCATATTCCATTGAATATCCATATCCTCCATGTCATCTGGATCCACCTGATTAAAATGTTCCTCAATGGTTTCAGGATCCGTTAGCTTCCCACCGATGAAGTTCTCGTAGGAAAGCATGCATGATGAGAATAATGCCACATGATCTTCAACTATCTTAGCAATAGCAGTTTGGTTGGCTAAAGAGGTAGATGTAGGGCCTCTGTAGGAATGTTGATCACAGATCCCGATGCAGCAAAGCAGGTATGAACACCACAACCATTATAATTTTCTTCTTCCTGAGGAGACCCAGAGAACAAGGCAATTCCAGAACCCGGTGAATTTGCTATGGAAGACACTCCATAATACATAGAAGGATCTTGAATCTGAGGTCTTCCAGAACTTTCTTTCTTTTTCAGATTCATGTCATGGGCTTGAACCTTTCCTATCGCTTCATCAATCGTCATCTTTTAAAACTTAGGGTTCTCTCTTAGTAAGGTAGTATACATGTCAACCTTTGGTGGCAATGAATCAAGAAACTTTTCCACCAACTCGTCATCAGGATAATTCAGTTCATAAGACTTTAGCTCAGTATTCAAGTGATAGAATCTTGAAATAAGTTCATCAATATATTCATTCTCCAGGTATGTGAAGCATTCATACTGTTTCCCCAGTAGCTCTCTCTTGCTCTTCTTGACGTCACTGTTACCCTCGAACCTCTTCTGAAAGCCTTCCAAAGATCGTTAGAAGTATCATAACCTCTGAGGCTGTGAAATAACTCTCTAGTCAAGGTCATAGTTACAAAACCATGAGTCTTCTTTTCTTGGTCATAAGCCTTCTTTTCATCTTCATCTAGTCTGGAGATAGCTTTGGGAACAGTTTCATCAAGAAATAGATGGGTAGGATGTTTATAGCCCTCAAGAATGGGTATCCACAATGAAGAATCAGTGTATGAGATATACTCATCAAAGCGTGCTTTCCAGTTAGAATAATTATTTACATTAAGCAGCTTTGGTGGTTTCCGTGGAATCCATGTCTCGTTGTCATAGTTCAGCATACTACTAATGTTCTGAATGTTCGACATGGTGTTAGACTAAGTCAAAAATCAGAAATTCTGCACAACTTGCATACTTAGGAACTGATCTTGTGTACTTATGAAATGCTCTTGCGTACTTAAGCAAGTACGCAGGAAATCATGACAAGTACACAGGCACAAAGATTAAGTACGCACAGATTTGGTCTTGTGTACTTAACAAGTACGCAGGAACAGAAAGAATTTTGCCAAATCAGGTAAGTATGCAAAACACTTTATCCACCTGCTCCGTCAACTTTTTTCGATCGCCGGACAATGCTCAGATCTTCAAAAGTTGAAGTTATGAATGAATCAATCAAGCCAAAAGGTTAGAAACTTGTTTCTAACAAACCCTTGATGATCAGAACACTCAAACAAACAATAAAAAGGTCGAATTTTGAAGGATTTTTTCCTCTAAAATAGCGCTCAAGAGCTACCTCTATTTTATCACAAAAATCAACAAAATCGGTCTCTTTTTCTTGTAATAAGGCTACTGATAGTGTCGAAAATGCTCCTATCACACTCACAACACTCGAAATAAAGAGCAAATGCTCTCATACCACTTGTAGGTCCCCGTGTGTGTTGGATCATCACATGTAAGTGTGTGGCTAGTCGAACAGGGTGCAGAATGCCCGTGACTAGATGGAGTATCAACAACAACAAGTAAACCAACAACAAACAAGAGTCACTATAAACTTTGTCTATTATAAATATCAGCTGATTACAAGCTACAGAATGAGAGCGTACATGCCAACTTCTACAATCAGCTATATATACTAACAGACCTGATGCATGCGCACTTAACAAGTGCACAGGGCTTTGTTCCTACGTACATAACAAGTACGTAGACATATTCTTGCATACGTGCTAAGTACACAGGTTATACAACCTGCGCACTAGCTAAGTGTGCACAACACTTACAGAAGATGATTCCAAGACTAAGTACTTACATACATGATTATAACTCAATAAACCACTACATACAGATACTGAAATACAAGTACAAATACTAAAAGAACAATTACAAAAGCAGAGACAACATACAGAGTGTTTGTCACACAAACGTGCTCCAACATTTCAAATTTATAGTTTTAACTTTATAGAATTTATAAAACTAGTTATATAAACAAAAGAATTAAAACAAATGAACTTGGTTTGAACCCCCCCCCCCCCTCTCGCAAATGAACCCTCCCTTAAAGGCATTGGACCCCTCAATTTGAACCTTTTTGGTTTTAAACCCAATATCATGCAGGTTTGACTTTTGAAAGTCAAACCGAGCTCAAACCCTCAAATTCATTCATAAATTCCTTGATTATGAGCATTTAAACTGTAATAAACCATTAGTAAGGCTTCGTGCGGCCGTTCTAATAAAGTATAATGAACCAATTACATCAAAAATTAATGAATTTGCGTCCAATCGACCCATAACCGTTTCTAATCAAACCCATAATCAATTCGAGCATTTAACATGATATCGGCCTATAAAATCAAACCTACACCTTCATTACAGATGCCACAAACTTTCTACACCTCTATACCCATCGTATTCACCTCCAGAACTCCGACGAGCTCAAGAAATCTGACGCCGCCCCCTAGTCATTCTCCCTCAATCCTCAATTATTTTAGGTAAATTCGGTACCCATAGATTCGTTTTGATGTATTGAGTGAAAGCCCCATCGTTTTAGATTTGTTCGGGTACGAATTGAGTGGAATTGGATCTAGGGTTTGGGACGGGGATGATTTGGGGGAGGAGATGATCATGGGTTAGGTGTTAAAAGGATTTGGCATCGGGTCATAACCATGGCATATGCCCAGGTCCACCGGTTTAAGCACTTAACTGTTAAGGAGGAGGTCTCGGGTTCCATTCCAGCCCCGCACCTCACTCCCTTCTTCTTGTGCGCATGGGACCCGGCTCCCCTTGCCCTTCTATTTAAGCCATTCGAACACCCCCTTTGACCACTACCAGGCCACTGGTCTAGTGGTTTGCGCGTTGGACGTTCACTGAGCAGACCCAGGTTCGAGTCCTGTGGTCTGCATTAATTTTTAAAGTCATTTTTAAACCCATTTTCAATCCAATTTTTCCTATAAAAATTACTTTATAAACCTCCCAAGGATCGGGTATATTTTATGAACTAAATTATAAATCTAACGATTTTTAATAATTATTTAACCATTTTAAAGAGTTAAAAACCAATAAAATTTATTGAGGATTTATATAAATTAAATAATTTAAAACCCTATGAACTATTTTATTAAATACCCAATTATTTAGAACAACATATGACTCTTTATCATTTATTTATTTAATCTAACTATTTAATTATTTGAGTCATTATAATAATTATCTATTCGAATAAATAATAGTCGAACATTTATTTGTTAACAAAATAACATATATATATATATACTATCATATATTCAATCCTTTATTAACAAACATATCACTCCTTTATTAAACGAACATATTATTTCATTATTAACAACAAATAAATACACTCCATTCAAACTAGTACAATTTCTTTACACATTAATATTTTAAACATGACATTGATACATATAAGTTATTCAAATATTGGTTAACCTTGTGGTTAGCTAAACGACTTGTGCAATTACCCGTACTTGTGCATTCAACCTACAAATCCAATGTGAGTTTACATAGCCCATTTTTCGCTTTTACATATTTGGGGTGAAACATGATTACATGCAAACTATTTACAATTACTACAATTCAATCATTATGATAATGCGTGCAATTTGTGCCTTATGCTTGAACACTATTTGTGTAAACAACATTTACTTACTTTTGTGCATAGTTCAAGTGCAATCATTAACTCCGTACAAGCCGACGGTATATAATGATAGATCTATTGTGTCTGACCAACCCACCCGGTTAGGGTGATTGTTGCCAAATACACTTAAGGATAACATTTGTGTTATGCCTATTAGTCACAAGGTTTGATTGTGCACCCCATTTTAAACTATAGTGATTCTCCATAACTGCCTTATTAATCCATGCGTCATATGAATTGTATACAAACTTTTGATAACACTTGTTGTGCTAAAACCTATGTATGCTCACCAACTTTTTAGTTGACTCTGTTTTCATCATGTTTCAAGTGCCAATAATTGAGAGTTATATTCAGTAGTCATCACGTAGGAAGTTGCAAGACCTAGTTAACAAATTAAACTTTGTTTAAAGTACTGTGTTCTATGTTTGTCTTTGTTTTGGTGAAACTATTGTTATGAAATTTGATTTAATGAAATATGAAACCTTAGTATGATCATGTGCTTATGAACAGTCTACACGTCTGCCCTGATGTATTCCGTCGTCAGTTGGGGTGTGACAGATTGGTATCAGAGCCATGGTTATAGGGAATTAGGTTACTAGAAATCCAAAACCTAGACTATAACCATAAGACACCAATTTTATACCATACTACATGTTATGTGATGCCTTACTTGTTAGATTACTTAATAGTGCTTCTATCCTAAGACTCTTATCCTTCTTACCCCTACCTATGTCATCATCAAAATCCATAAACCTCATCAAGGCTATAAATTCTAATAATTAGTAGGGAACATGTGCTAAGAAAGCATGTCTGTATTCTGGGTTTTCTTGTTAAGAAAGCATTTCGTATAAATCCAAATCAACCGAAGGACTCGTATGCTTTCCTGGGAATTCCTGGAATGAGTGTTCACTTATAGGCTAAAGCATGTCTTCCCAAAAACTATATGGATTTAAAAAACCTTGATAAGGCATATTATTCAAATGGTTATATTACCAACAAAATACAACCCGAATATAATTATTCTTACCCTTGTGTTGTTTCTTCTATAGCATGCCTCCCCGTCGTGCCAACGAGACCAACAACAACAACAATGATCTTGATGCCCTCCTTACTCAACTTGTGAACCAACTCACTCAGGCAAACAACAACAATAGTCGTAGTAGTAGTGGTACTGGTGGTGGTGGTGGTGCTAACCCGCCCCAATGCACCTTCAAACACTTTAACTCGTGCAACCCCATCAAGTTCTATGGTACTGAGGGAGCTACAAGGCTCCTTCATTGGTTTGAGGGAATTGAATACACTTTCCTCAACAGTCACTGCCCTGACAATCTCCGAGTCCGTTATGCTACGAGCGTCTCCCATAAATGGGCGCTCACTTGGTGGAACGGTGAGAAGAGGAATAGAGGTGTTGATGTGGCAATGGCCTTGCCATGGGACGATGTGAAGAGGCTGATGACTGAAGAGTTCTGTCCTCGGAACGAAATGATGAAACTGGAAGCTGGGTTTTGGGATCATACCCAAAACAGTGGTGAAAACTTGTTCTACACAACTCGTTTCCATGAGTTGAGTCTCCTGGTGCCGCACATCTGTCTCAGAGCATTGAGAAGTACATAGGGGACTACCTATGATTATCCAGGACACAGTGTTGGGAAGAAACCCCGCTACTCTTAAGGACGCTATACGCCACCCGCCATGTTGACTGACAACCACGTGAAGGCGGGTACATTGATAAGAAAAGGGTACGAAGAAGGTCAGTGACCAGGCAACCTCATCTGAAACAGCCAAAGTGGATAAGCCCGAACCTTCTTTCCATAATAAGAAGCGCAAGGCTAAGAAGTTTGCCGTCGTTACCCCTGTTGCACCAGTCACCCAAGTTGCTCATGTGGCTTAGAATCCTGACAGAATGCCATATGTAGGTGTCAATCCCAAATGTAACACCTGCAAGTATCATCACTACCCGACTGTACGGTGCTGTCTATGTACAAGTTGTGGGAAATATGGACATATGTCTAATACTTACCAAGCTGGAGCTCCTGTCGCCTAAGCCAATCCAGGAAACCGAGTCAATCCACCAGCTGCCAACCAAGTTGTACCGGCTATTGCTAATGGGCGCACTTGCTACGAGTGTGGTGACCCAAACCACTTCGGAGATCTTTGCCAAGATTGGTTAATGCAAATCAGGGTGGTGCCCGTGAGCGTACTTTCAACATAAACGCCAATCAAGCCCAAGCTAACAACGATGTTGTTAATGTTATGTTTCTCGTCAATAACCAATATGCTTCTATTTTATTTGATACCAGTGCCGAGAGGAGTTTCGTGTCACACAAATTTGAACCATTACTTGCAAAAATACGAACTAAGTTAGAGAAAACTTTTACCGTTGAAGTAGCAGATGGAAATCCCATCACAATTGACTCTATTGTCCGCGATTGTTCTCTTGAGCTTAACGAACACACCTTCCCTGTCAACCTCATACCAATGTAGTTGGGAAGCTTCAATATCATCATTGGTATGGATTGGTTATCCAACCACCATACCGACGTCATTTGTTTTGAGAAATGCATTCGAATTCCTCTTCCTTCGGGTTACACGTTGCGAATCTTTGGAGAGAAGCCTAATAGTGGACTCAAACTCATGTCTTGCACCATGGCCCAAAAGTACTTGTGAAAGAAGTACGTAGCCTTCCTGACACATGTTGTGGAATAGAAGGATAAAGGGAAGGAGATTCAACACATTCCAATCATTCTCTGAAGATCTATCCGGTCTGCCGCCCGTACGACAAGTGGAGTTTCGCATCGATCTTGTACCCAGAGCTAATCCCGTAGCTAAAGCTCCATACCGACTCGCTCCTTCAGAGATGCAAGAACTTGCAAGCTAATTCCAAGAACTTGCCGATAAAGGTGTCATTCGTCCAAGTCATTCACCCAAGGGTGCACCTGTCTTATTCGTCAAAAATAAAGAAGGTTCTTTCTAGATGTGCATTGACTATCGTGAACTCAACAAACTTACCATCAAGAACAACTACCCATTACCGAGGATTGACGATGTCTTTGACCAACTTCAAGGTTCAACCTGTTTCTCAAAAATTGATCTTAGATTCGGTTATCACCAACTTCATGTGCATGATGAAGATATTCCAAAGACTGCCTTTCATACAAGATACGGTCACTACGAATTCATGGTTATGCCTTTTGGGCTAACCAATGCACCTGTGGTTTTCATGGACCTCATGAACCGTGTGTGCAAACCATATTTAGACAAATTCGTAATCGTCTTCATTGATGACATTCTGATCTACTCCAAGACTAAAGCGGATCATTAGCAACACCTTAGGTTGATTCTAGACCTCTTGAAGAAAGAACATCTCTAAGCCAAATTCTCCAAATGTGAATTTTGGTTGAATGAAGATCAATTCTTAGGTCACATTGTCAACGAAAAGGGAATTCATGTGGAACCTGCTAAGATCGAAGCTGTAAAGAATTGGAGTACACTTAAAACCCCTACCGAGGTTCGTTCATTCCTAGGTTTAGCGGGTTATTACCGTCAGTTCATATCCAACTTTTCCAAGATTGTTGTCCATCTCACTGCTTTGACACATAAGGGTAAACCTTATGAGTGGGGACTTAAGCAAGAATAAGCGTTTCAAACTCTCAAATAGAAACTGTGCAATGCCCCTATTCTAACCCTTCCTGATGGAAATGATGATCTCATTGTCGACTGTGATGCATCAAACTAAGGTCTTGGTTGTGTTCTTATGAAACGAGGCAAGGTGATTGCTTATGCATCAAGACAGCTTAAGATCCACGAGAAGAATTATACGACGCACGATCTTGTGCTGGGTGCGGTCATCTTCGCATTGAAGATTTGGATACACTACCTTTATGGCACGAAATGCGTGGTGTTTACCGACCATAAGAGTCTCCAACATATCTTCAATCAAAAGGAACACAACATGAGACAAAGACGTTGGGTTGAACTTCTTAACGACTTCGATTGCGAAATTCGTTACCACCTCGGTAAAGCGAATGTCGTAGCCGATGCCTTAAGTCGTAAAGAGTACATCATGCTTCATAGTTTCAAGATTCAAACCAACATCCAAATACGAATTCTTGAAGCTCAACATGTCTCGGTCACCGAGGGTAACATGTACAAGGAAATGCCACGTGGAGCTGAGCTTCAATTGAAAACCAAACCCAATGGCCTGCTTCATTTCTTAGATCGTATCTGGATTCCCGATCGTGACGATCTTCGTATATTCCTTATGAACGAGGCACATAAAATTCGTTATTCCATACATCCCGGTGCGGACAAAATGTACAAAGACCTTCACCTGCAATATTGGTGGACCTGTATGAAGAAGGATATTGACCTGTATGTAGCAAAGTGTCTTACTTGCTTAAAGGTCAAAGCTAAACATCAACGTCCTTCCGGATTACTTGAACAATAAGAAATCCCCATGTGGAAATGGGAGAATCTGGCCATGGACTTCATCACTAAACTCCCTCGCACCCCAGTGGTCATGATAGTATATGTGTAATCATTGACCGTCTTACCAAATCAGCTCACTTCTTGCCAATCCGTGAAGACTATCGAGTTGAGAAATTAGCTCGAATTTACATTTACGAAATTGTGAGTCGTCACAGTGTTCCTTTGAACATAATTTCTTATCGAGATGCCCGATTCACCTCCCAATTCTGGCAATCCCTGCAGACTGCCCTTGGTACACGATTGGATTTAAGTACGGCTTTCCATCCTCAAACTGATGGTCAAACTGAATGAACAATCTAAACTCTCGAGGATATTCTTAGAGCGTGTGTCGTTGACTTTGGTGGCAATTGGGATTCTCATCTAGCCTTGATTGAATTTTCTAACAAAAACAACTGCCATACAAGCATCAATATGGCTCCTTTTGAAGCCCTTTATGGTCGCAAGTGTCGTTCACCTATCTGTTGGAACGAGATTGGTAAAGCACAAATCACCAGTTCCGAGTTGATATAAGAAATGTCCGACAAGATCATTCAAATCTGTGACAACATTAGGGTAGCGAGAAATCGACAAAAGAGATATGCCGACAAACGATGAAAACCCTTAGAATTTCAAGTCGGGGACCTTGTTCTTTTAAAGGTGTCCCTTTGGAAGGGCGTGGTCCGTTTTAGGAAAAAGGGTAAACTAGCACCTCTCTATGTGGGTCCATTAAAAATGCTTGAAAGGATTGGGAAAGTGGCTTACAAACTCGAGTTACCGCAAGAACTCAGCAATGTGCATCCAACATTTTCATGTATCTAACCTAAAGAAATGCTTAGCTAACGAGAATCTTCACATTCTGCTTGATGAAGTGCACATGGATGACACCATGCACTTTGTTGAGAAACCCATGGAGATTATGGACCGTGAGATTAAACAACTCAAGCGAAGCCGTATTCCTATTGTCAAAGTTTGTTGGGAATCTAAACGTGGCCCCGAGTTCACATGGGAACGTGAGGATCAGATAAAGCTCAAATACCCACACCTCTTTCCTGATTCAGTAACTTCAACTAGTTGAATTTCGGTACGAAATTCCCTCAACTAGGGGATACTGTAACATCTATGGTTTTTCTCATACTTTGAATGATGCATTAATATAACTTCAATATCATTTCAGGGTGTTACACTAATTACAATTGGTGCATTCATATTTCAACATCATTAAGATTAAATATATCTAAATATACATATACTTATTTCATTTAATTAGAAATATAATTTACATTATGATGCATATGAATAAATGTGGTTAGTTATAAATGCATGGCAATGTATTTTTTAACAAAACATGGCAATATTTAATTAGATTCCACTCTTGTAAAATCATATAAGCATATATATAGATGTGATTTAATTAATCCTAAATATATATATTATACACTTTATAAATCAAGACAAAGTATGTATATAGCATTAAGTAACCCATTTAAATAATTATTTAATTTAAAAAAATATATATGGGTTTGACAATTTATAAAACATTTCAAATTTGTAGTTTTAACTTTATAGAATTTATAAAACTAATTATATAAATAAAAGAATTAAAACAAATGAACGGTTTGAACCCCCCCCCCCCCAAGCATATGAACACCACTTGAGCAAATGAACTCCCCCTTGAAGGCATTAGACCCCTCAATTTGGACCTCTTTGGTTTTAAACCCAATATCACGCAGGTTTGACTTTTGAAAGTCAAACCGAGCTCAAACCCTCAAATTTGTTCATATATTCCTTGATTATGAGCATTTAAACTGTAATAAATCATTAGTAAGGCTTCGTGTGACCGTTCTAATCATCTATAACGAACCAATTACATCAAAAATTAATGAATTTGCATCCAATCAACCCATAACCGTTCCTAATCAAACCCATAATTAATTCAAGCATTTAACGTGATATCGGCCTATAAAATCGAACCTACTCCTTCATTACAGATGCCACAAACTTTCTACACCTCTGTACTCATCGAATTCATCCCCTAGAACTCCGACGAGCTCAATAAATCCAACGTCGGCCCCCCGAGTCATACTCCCTCAATCCGCAATCATTTCAGGTAAATTCGTTACCCGTAGATTCGTTTCGATGTGGTGAGTGAAAGCCCCATTGTTTCGGATTCGGTCAGGTACGAATCGAGTGGAATTGGATCTTGGGTGGGATGCGGATGATTTAGGTAAGGAGATGATCACGGGTTAGGTGTTAAAAGGATTTGGCATCTGGTCATAACCATGGCATATGCCCAGGTCCACCAGTTTAAGCACTTCACTGTAAAGGAGGAGGTCGCAGGTTCGAGTCCAGTCCCGCACCTCACTCGCTTCTTTTTGCGAGCATGGGACCTGGCTCCCCTTGCCCTTCTGGTTTGGACGTTGGTCTAGTGGTTTGGGCGTTGGATGTTCACTGAGCAGACCCGGGTTCGAGACCCGTGGTCTGCGTTAATTTTTAAAGTCATTTTTAAACCCATTTTCAATCCAATTTTTCCTATAAAAAATATTTTATGAACCTCCCAAGGCTCGGATATATTTTATGAACTAAATTATTAATCTAACGATTTTTAATAATTATTTAACCATTTTAAATAGTTAAAAACCAATAAATTTTATTGAAGATTTATATAAACTAAATAATTTAAAACCCTGTGAACTATTTTATTAAATACCCAATTATTTAGAACAACATTTGACTCTTTATCATTTATTTATTTAATCTAACTATTTACTTATTTGAGTCATTATAATAATTATCTATTCGAATAAATAATAGTCGAACATTTATTTGTAAAAAAATTACATAAATATATACTCTCATATATTCAATCCTTTATTAACAAACATATCACTCCTTTGTTAAACGAACATATTATTTCATTATTAACAAACGTATTGTTACAACAAATAGATACACACCATTCAAACTAGTCCAATTTCTTTACACGTTAATCTTTTGAACATGACATTGATAAATATAAATTATTCAAACATTGGTTAACCTTGTGGCTAGCCAACCGACTTGTGCAATTACCCGTACTTGTGCATTCAAGCTACAAATCTAATGTGAGTTTACATAGCCCCTTTTTCACTTTTACATCTTTGGGTGAAACATGATTACATGCAAACTATTTACAATTACTACAACTCAATCATTATGATCATGCGTGTAATTTGTGCCTTATGCTTGAACACTATTTGTGCAAACAACATTTACTTACTTTTGTGCCTAGTGCAGGTGCAATCATTAACTCTGTACAAGCCGACGGTATACAATGATAGATCTATTGTGTCTGGCCAACCCACCCGGTTAGGGTGATTGTTGCCGAAAACACTTAAGGATAACATTTGTGTTATGCCTATCAGTTACAAGGTTTGGTTGTGCTTCCCAGTTTAAACTATAGTGATTCTCCATAATTGCCTTATTAATCTATGCAACATATAAATTGTATATAAACTTTTGATAACACTTGTTGTGCTAAAACTTATGTATGCTCACCAACTTTTTAGTTGACTCTGTTTTCATCATGTTTCGGGTGCCAATAATTGAGAGTTATATTCAGGAGTCATCATGTAGGAAGTTGCAAGACCTAGTTAACAAATTAAACTTTGTTTAAAGTACTGTGTTCTCTGTTTGTCTTTGTTTTGGTGAAACAATTGTTATGAAATTTGATTTAATGAAATATGAAACTTTAGTATGATCATGTGCTTATGAACAGTCTACACGTCCACCCCGACGTATTCTGCCGTTGGTTGGGGTGTGACACCTAGGTCCAGCTTCTTGTATATAGAATAGGGCATCAGATTGATGCTAGCACCCAGGTCTGCCAACGCGTGGTTCAAAGGCAAACTGCCAAGCAGACACGGGATCATGAAGTGACTCGGATCTGCCAGTTTGTTCTACACCACTGTAGAGCATCGCTCATTTAGTGAGACTTGACTTCCTCCATCTTCTTCTTGTTAGAAAGAAGATCTTTTAGGAACTTGCCATACTTAGGCATATGCTGGAGGACCTCTATGAACGTGAGATTAACTTTGAGTTGTTTGAACATGTTTAGGAAATTACCGTATTCCCTAGCATATTTATGAGGTAGCAAGCGCGCTGGGTAGGGAACACGGCTCAAGTCAATATCGAGGGTCTTCATCTCCACCCCCTTCTTCTTCTCCTCTGCCTTCTCGACAGGCTTCTCGACCACTATCTCCTCGTCCACCGGCTCTTCCTCCTCTTCTGGTGGCTCTACTCTCTCCTTTACTCTTCGACTCCTAGTCGACACAACTATCACTGAAGCATTAGGGTCTGAAGACGAACCTCCCTGTCGATCCTTCAGGCTTTTAGCAATGTCTCCTATCGTGCGTTGCAGATTTTGGAACGCAAATTGCTGATTCTTCAGTAAGGTGTCGTGCGCATCAAAACGCTTCTGAGTCTCCTTATCCTTCATCACCAAGTGGGCAAGCATCTGGGTTTGAGTCTCCAACACCTCCTCAATCCGCTTCGTGTTCACGCTGCTTCCCCCGCTCGGTCCTGTTTCTCCTCCACTTTGCTGATTAGGGTGGGTAGTAAACCCCAGTGGGTTGCCTCCAGATCTCCAGCCCGAGCCATAAGAATTGTTATAATTGTTAAATCCTCGGTTCTGGTTGCCCATAAAGTTTACGTGCTCCTGCTGACTGATGGGGCAGTCTCTAGTGTCATGGCCTCTTCTTCACACCTCACACCTTTGGGCACTCAGCTTTAGCTCCTTTATCTCATTCTCCATCGTTGCGAGTGCAGTAGCCATGCTAGTACCCGGGTTCACCTGATGCACACCTCTAGGAGAAGAGGCAGGTGCCCTAGCACTAGGAATGGAAGTCCTAGTAGATGGCCGTTGTTGCTCAGCGAGATCGAAGCTCTCAAACATCTCCTCGCATTCAGCAGGTTCCAATTTATCCATGATATGGACTCCCGCAGTAGTGTTGAACATTTTTCGCTTCTCAAAGGTGACACCATTATAGAAATTCTCCACAATCGCCCAGTCAGACAGACCATGCTGGGGACATCGGCTCAACAGTGCGTTAAACCGCTCCCAGCCCATGTGGTAAGGCTAGTCAGGGTCCATCCAGAAGGAGTGGATTTGGTCCCTAAGGTGAGCTGCCCTGGAAGGTGGATAATACTTTTTAAGGAACTTAGCTTGCAAGTCCTCCCAAGTGGTGATGGAATTTTCAGGGAGGGTATTAATCCAAGTGGAAGCACGCCTAGAGAGCGAGAATGGATAGAGACGCAAGTAGATTGCATCCTTAGACACACCGGTCATAATGAAGGTATCACATATACGCACGAAGCGGGACAAATGTCCTGGTGCATCCTCATCCTCGAGGCCATGGAACAGAGTAGAATGAGTGATCGTACTCATGACATGTGATGGGATCTTCCAACTATTTGTATTAGGGATAGTGGGGCGGGTGATTGAAGATCTCGCCCCAGTGACCCCATCACTGGCTCTCTGGTGTACCGTATGTCTTACTGGTGGGTCAGCGTCGCCCATTTTAGGAAAAGGAATTGGGCTAGTGGGACGTACCTGGTTTTTGCACAACATTTTCAAACGCTCCCAGAAGTAGCTGGTGCGCGCGTGAAGCTGTTGTTCGGGCTCTTAGTAAGCTGAATATTATGGCGATCCCTGTGAACGAGTACGTTGCATAAACTGAAAGACACAAAAATAAATAAGAAAGACTCAAACACCGAAGACTCAATCCTAAATTAGACACGCACGAAGTAAACAAGACAAACCACACAATTCAGACAAAGTAAAAGAAAGAAAGAAAATAAACCAAAAATCACACAAAGAACTAATCAAAGCTAATGTTGCTATTGCCATGTGTCCCTGGCAATGGCGCCAAAAACTTGATGTCGCCCGGACGGTCTATAAAAACTAATAAATAAAACCTAATCTAGACTCAAGTAATAAATGAAATACCTATGACTAGACCGCACTGACAGGCAAGTGAACCTATCGAGTGTAGCACAACTTAATTGGTAAACCGGATTATCGAACCCTAGTGACACTGAATAACTAAACTAGACTCTGACTCAAACTATGAATGATTGGTTTGGGGGGTTTTCTACACTACTGATTAAACTAATAATGCAGAATACTAAACATCAACTCTAACTATCAAACAAGAACTTTGGGAAATAACAGGAGTGGGAAGAATACCACCTAGGTCGGAATCCTACTTGCAAAGCTCAACTTCTATCGGTTCTGGAAACTATGATCGATCTGGGTTTCTAAGGATAACAGTTATAGACAACCTAGTGGATCCCTAATCACTCTCAGGGTGTCACCAACTAAAAAACTCTAAAGATGTACTAAACTCACAAGATGGCCGGATTACCTTTCAGTCTCTCCAACAATGATAATGTACCCAAAAGACAGATCACCTCTAGGTCTCACTGTCCACAGTACATTCAAGGAATGCATGGGGTAATCTCAGGTTAACAACTATGACTCATAATAGCAACAATCACTAGACACCTAAGGGAACCTCCTCTCAGATAAATCACACTCGGAATCCTAATGACGAAGACTAACCGATTACCTCTCATTTTTCGGGTATTGAGATAAGATGAACACTCTGATCTATTGAACTCTCAACTACAACTCCTATGGCTACTACATCTAGCAAACCATACAATCAATCACAAACACATAGTCTATGATCTAGATACGCTATTAAAACTGGAAGACACCCACAAATAACATACGGAACATATAACGAATCATACATCAGATCTAAACATGCATATTCATCGTAATTATTAACCTAAAATCTTTACAAAATCATTAATCCAACATTCGAATACCAAAAACCGATAAAAATCGTAACTTTAACAAGTATTCATCAAAGACCTAGGCAGTATTAAGGTTTTAGCCAAGATTCATGTTCAAAACATTCATAGCAGAAGTAGAAAATGTAAACATAGTTCAAAACGAAACAATCTACGATAAAGATTAAAACATTAAACTCGAATATCCTAATACAACGAACCCGGAATCAAAAGTCTTCAACTTCGCACTTGATTTGCCCTCCTAACTGCAGAAATCGCCCAAAAGACTCCTTTGACGGCCAAAAGATCGAACCTCTATCACAATAGCCTTACAATTCTATTTAATTTGATTTTAAGGCTTTTTGCGGAATTATAAGCCTCTCGCGTATCGCGAGAGATGGTCATGGGTTCCTCGCGTACCGCGAGGAACAAATTAGTCGGGGTCACTTTTGGAACTTCTCGCGTACCGTGAGAGTTGTTGGCTCTCCCTTCGCGTACCGCGAGGGAATGGAAATCCAACTTTTTTACTTTATTTTTCCTGGCTTTCTTCTCTTGATCGGTTTCTTCGAGATTTGACTTGTAATCCAAACATTACAAAGACACAATATGAAACAAAAACGACTCAAAACATATATAAAACTAATTAAAACACACTAAAACAATCGGAATAAAGATGTGTGCTTTGCACTACAACAAACTATAACTAGAAGACATCCAACAAGCAGCATACATAACGATAATTAATTATAAAACAGATCTAAGCATGCATAATCATCATATCAATTGAACTAAAATCATTACAATATCATCAAACCATCACAATAACCATAAACCGAATAAAAATCAAATCTTTAACAAGTATTCCTCTCAAACCTAGGTAGTATCAAAGATCTAGCCAACAACCATATTCAAAAGCATCAATACAGAAGTAAAACGCAGAAACATAGTCGCAATCAAAGTATTTAAACACACGAGAATCAAAAACAACGATTAATGTCTAACAAACCCGAGGTCCAAGCTTCAAACTCCTTCTCTAATCTCAAAATCGCCTAAGAACCTTCTCCAGATGGCCAAAATATCGAACTCTCTTGAATATGGGATTACAGTTTAATTTATTTGCCGATTAGGGCTTTTCACGGATTCACACGGCCCTCGAGTACCGCGAAGGACAAAGTAGTCAGGCCCTGTTTTGGATTTCCTCGCGTACCGCGAAACCTTCCTGGACCATCTTCGCGTACCGCGAAGCTCTAAATTTCCAACTTTTTTGAGTCATTCTCTTGTACTTCTTCTCATGCTCGATTCCTTCATGATTTTACGTTCTATTCCACACGAGGACCTGGAAACATGACATAGACTCAAATACAACCTACAACGAGTAAAAACGAACATAAAACTATCTAAGAAAGCACAAATACAATGGAATAAAGGATGTGTGCTTTGCACTACATGAAACATCCCCACACTTAACCTCTTTTCGTCCCTGGAAAAGTCTGCAATGGAATCATAACTGGAATAATGTCACACCCCCAAATTCATCTAACGGAGTTTTACCATTTGGAAAGTGACAAATGAGGATCTCAGTCATTAGTTACATTGAACGACTCTACATGGGACTCAAATGAAAATATCATAACAATCAGAGTTTAATGCGGAAGCGTAAAGAAAGTAAATGCGCAAAACACACGCGACCAAAAAGTCCAAAAGTCCAAACCAAACACAATTCAAAATAGTCCAAACAGTTTAATAAAACATAAATCAAAAGGAGAATCCCATGAATGTCCTATACGTGCACCTATGTCTTATCTTAGCGACCTGAGAAAACATGCAAGAAAAGATGTCAACACGAGGTTGGTGAGTTCACAAGTTTCAATATATAAATAAATGTTTACCAGATTATAGATCATTCAATATGTATCGATAGGTAGCTAACCTATGTTCATGTTTAACTTAAGCGCTCACTACCGAAGCTGACTGTTTGTTTATTTGCCTCCTGCCAGGTCTATCAACCCCAGCGGTGTGAGTAGGCTAACATATCACCCGTTCGATCTCCAATCGAGTTAGCGCGATTAACGTGGGTGGGATTTTTCAAACCCAGTAGTACTACTAAACATTATCTCGCTAAGATCCATATTAACGGTTCGATGTGTGTTGACGACTTTTAGTGATAGCGTGTTACGTTTAACTTTAACATTGATAACATATGAATTACAAAAATCTCAAAATAGTTGAATCATGTTTTCTCCCCTAAGTTAAAACAGTAAAAAGGGTCCGTGAAAACTCACCTGCGTTTCGTAGGTAGTATCACACAAGTATGAGATTGAAACCACAAGTGTTAGCTTGAAACGGATCACGTATGCCCTAAAATTATAAACATATAAATTAGGGACAAGTTGGGATATGTGACAACGAAACGGAAGTTAGAACATCATAACGCTTTCTAAGGATTTAAGAGTAGACGAACGTGTCTACGGAATTATATAAATTTCTTAGTATAATCATTAAGGGAAAAGCGTTACGTGTCGTACGTTAATAACGAATAGTAAATAAATAAATATATTTGTACATTAAAGTCGTTTACAAAAGTTAGAAAAATAATATTATTTTTACGTTCGTATGATTACTAATAATCATTGTGGCAAAAATAATAAATATATTTTTTTATCGAAGTAATAAACGCGAGTAAATAATATAACTAATTATATTATTATTTAGTTCCAAACGTCACACGAGGATATAAAATGATACAAAATAATATAAAAATATATATTATTTAATACTAGGAGTCACAAGTTAAAAATAATATAAACATATCATTTTATACTAAGTCGGGGTTTGAAAATAATATTAGTAATTATAAGTTATAAAATTAAACCCGAGTCTATGGGGGTTTACGAGACTAAAACACATTAATATATTATTAATATAATATAGGAAATAGTTTTTATAAAATGAAATTCATTAAAAAGTCCCAAAAAAATAATTGCAAGAGACCGGTTTCGAACCCGTGTCTCATGCGTGCTTGCACTAAGCCTTAACCAACTCCGCCCGCTAGGGTATCGCGTACAAGACCCGTCCCCTTTGGTTTTAACACTACAGCCTCTTGTGTTCTTCCCCATGTGAGTCGAGATTCAAAACCTCCCCGGGATCCACTGAATTCGACCACGATTTGCAACAGGAGTTTGGGGGTTTTGTTAAGAAATGGATTACGAGTCTACAAGCAAGTTTAATTGCAAAAGCATTGTGTTTTAAGTCATTTAATTCCTATTTTCAGAAACGGAAACCCTAGGTTTGATCAAGAATCTAATTTACTAATTCGTATAATGTTTGGGGTTGGATTCATGGGACTTTTGATGAATGATGGATGGCGAAACTACACAAACAATTTAATTTGATTGAAACCTTGTGTAGATTAGGGTTCGATTAAATCCAGATCGCGTTGAACCCTAGATCTTGTTCTTAACGAAATCGATGATATAAGTCCTGGTTTCGATAGGGCTTTCAGTGAGTGATTGCTTGCGAAGCTAGTCATGTGACCTAATTGAATTGATACTGTGTTTAAGTTAGGGTTCAACCAAACTGGATTTGTATGAACCCTAGAAATCGGTTCACGACAAATTCGATATTGTAAGCCCAATTAATCATAGGGCTTCTGATTTAGGGATTGAAACGAAGCTAAGGCTGAGACCAATTACCAGAATTGATATCGGATTGAAGGAGATCGATAAAACTCAGTCGTGACCTTCGAGACTCGTACCCCGGCAACAACTGCTTCAATTTTGGTTGAATCTACGTGTGCAAAGGCTCTTCAGGGACTCGTACAAGGTGCGCAGGGTAGATGATTGAGGAATGATTCACGAATTTATGTGAATCGGTGATAATTAGTGATGAACTCGACGGTTACGGGTTTATTACCCATTAGTGAGATTAATTCAAATTAATATCGATGTTTAATGCCCTAATGATGATCGATAATAGCTACAATGTGCATATCGGTTACAGATTTCGGCTAGAAATGATCGTGAATCTTGAATTTTAGTTGAGGTTTGCGATTTTGACTTTCAAAAGTCAACTACAGACAAAACAAACTGAATTTTGACTTTGCTTAGTCAACAGATAGGGTTTAGGTTAATTACAGGTTTGGTCCTTGCTGTTTGAATTTAGATGTCGACAGGATTAGACCCTGGGGTTAGATTTTCTTAAATAAGTTTGTATTTAACTGGATTTTGTTAACGGGGTTAAGTTTTTAACTAAATATTTAACGGGATTGTTAACGGAGTTAATATGAATAGTCGTATTGTCACATCATCCCCTAGTTGAAAGAATTTTCGTCCTGAAAATTTAAGTAAAAAAAAAGAAAGAAAATTTCTGAGGTGTCTCATCATCCCCTAGTTGAAAGAATTTTCATCCCGAAAATTAAAATAGTACCTTAAGAATTTGATGCGGAGTGCTTGAACAGATTAGGATATTTGCGCATCATCTGATCCTCACGCTCCCACATGAATTCCGGTCCACGTTTCGAGTTCCAGCGGACTCTAACAATCGGAATTCTATTGCGTTTTAACGTTTTGACCTCCCTATCCATGATTTTGACTGGTTCTTCGATGAAAAGTAACTGTTCATCAAGGTGTAGTTCCTCAAGAGGAACCACGAGTGACTCGTCTACCAAACATTTCTTCAAGTTTGAGACGTCAAAGACATTGTGTACACCACTAAGCCCTTCAGTTAGGTCCAGTTGATAGGCTACTAGACCAATTCTCTTCACTATCTTGAATGTTCCAACATAACAAGGGTTTAACTTGCCTCGTTTCTCAAAATGAATGACACCTTTCCAAGGTGAGACATTTAACAAGACCATATCCCCTACTTGAAATTCTAACGGTTTACGACGCTTATCGGCATAGCTCTTTTGACGATCACAAGCTGCTACCATACGATTTCTAACTTGAATGATTTTCTCAGAAGTTTCAAGTACTAGTTCAGGACCTATAAGTTGACTATCCCCAACCTCGGCCCAACAAATAGGAGAACGACATTTTCGACCATATAATGCTTCAAATGGAGCTGCCTTGATGCTAGTGTGATAACTGTTGTTATAGGAGAACTCCACCAACGGTAGGTGAGACTCCTAGGTGTTACCGAAGTCAATCACACAAGCTTGTAACATATCCTCCAGAGTTTGAATTGTACGCTCCGTCTGGCCATCAGTTTGAGGATGGTATTCTGTGCTCATATCTAGGCGCGTGCCTAAATCTTTATGTAACGATTACCAGAAACGAGAGATGAATCGTGCATCACGATCCGAAATGCAAGAGATTGGCACCCCGTGCCGATAGACTACTTCTTTTAAGTAAATACGAGTAAGCTTATCCATTTTGTCGGTTCCCTTGATTGCTAAGAAGTGAGCGGACTTTGTTAAACGGTCAACAATTACCCAAATGGTATCACTTCCGGTAGGAGTTCGTGGAAATTTTGTGATAAAGTCCATGGATATTTGCTCCCATTTTCACATGGGAATCTCTGGTTGCTGGAGAAGACCAGAAGGCTTTTGATATTCAACTTTGACCTTCGCGCAAGTCAGGCAGTTTGTTCACGTAGGTGGCTATATCGACCTTCATATTTTGCCACCAATATAGCACCTTTAGGTTATGATACATCTTGTCAGAACCTAGATGAATAGAGTTACGAGATTCATGAGCTTCATCCATGACCAGTTCCCTTAAATTTCCGAATATTGGAACCCATATTCGCTCAACGAAGTAGCGAATACCGTCCGATTTTACCTTGAGTTGTGCCTCCATACCGCGTGTACCTTCTAGTGGTAGGTTTTCCTCTTTCAGAGCTTCAAGTTGAGCATTTCGGATTTTGTCAGGTAATCCGGGGTGAATGGTAAGCTGTAATGCTCGAACTCGTTTGGGCTTGGTTTCCTTTCTACTTAGGGCATCAGCTACAACAGTAGCCTTACCCGGATGACACCGGATCGCACAGTCATAATCATTCAAGAGTTCGACCCAACGACGCTGTCTCATGTTCAGCTCTTTCTGCTCGAAGATATGCTGAAGACTCTTATGATCGGTATAGATAGTGCACTTGGTACCGTACAAGTAGTGTCTTCATATCTTAAGTGCGAAAACTACGGCTCCCAACTCTAGATCATGAGTGGTGTAGTTTTTCTCGTGAATCTTTTGTTGACGCGAAGCATATGTGATCACCTTTTCTCGTTGCATTAGAACACAACCCAGACCCTGAATGGATGCATCCAATACACCACAAAATCATCCGTACCCTCCGGAAGAGCTAGGATATGTGCCTGCAAAGTTTCTGCTTAAGATGTTGGAATGCTGACTCTTGGTTTTCGCCCCAGTTATAGGCTTTACCCTTCTGAGTTAAGGCAGTGAGAGGTTGTGCGATCTTAGAGAATCCCTCGATGAATCGACGGTAATATCCAGGTAAGCCAGAAATTGTCGCACCTCAGTCGGAGTCGTCGGTGCTGACCAATTCTTGATGGCTTCAATCTTTGATGGATCGACATGTATTCCCTTCTCGTTAACCACATGTCCTAAAAATTGAACTTCTTGAATCCAGAATTCACACTTGGAAAACTTAGCAAATAGCTGCTCCTTTTTAAGTAATTTCAGGATTAAACGTAAATGTTCCTCATGTTCCTCCTTGTTCTTGGAATAAATAAGAATGTCGTCGATGAAAACGATGACAAACTGATCAAGGTATAGTTTACACACACGGTTCATGAGGTCCATGAATACCGCAGGTGCGTTGGTTAACCCGAAAGGCATGACCATAAACTCGTAGTGGTCGTACCTTATCCTGAAAGCAGTCTTAGAGATATCTTCATCTCGGACTCTCAATTGATGATAATCGGACCTAAGATCTATCTTGGAATAGAAACTTGATCCTTGGAGTTGATCAAAGAGATCATCTATGCGAGGCAGAGGATAACGGTTCTTGATCATCACTTTATTCAGTTCACGGTAGTCGATACACATACGGATAGTCCCGTCCTTCTTCTTGACAAACAGGACTGGAGCGTCCCATGGCGATGGGCTAGGTAGGATGAAACCTTTATCTAACAATTCTTGTAATTGAGTAGATAACTCTTTCAATTCACTGGGTGCCAGTCTGTAAGGTGCCTGAGCGATCGGTGCCGCTCCAGGTGCTAGATCGATTTGAAATTCAACTTGACGGTGTGGTGGCAGACCAGGCAAATCCTCGAGAAATACTTCCAGAAATTCACGAACGATGGGAATATCATCAATCTTCTTTTCTTCTGATGACTGCTTAGTAACGAGGGCCAAAATAGCAGTATGCCCTTTTCGAAGGCATTTCTATGCTTTCATAAAGGATATGATGCCCATGACTACACCAACCTTTTCGCCCTAAATGGAAAGGGTTTCTCCACTCGGGAGAGGAATGTGAACAATTTTCTCATGACAGATGATTTCGGCTTGGTTTTTAGATAACCAATCCATGCCGACAATTACATCAAAACTACCAAGTGTGACCGGCATAAGGTCGATATCAAGTTTATGACTAGCTAGTTCAAGCTTACAACCCTTAAGAATGTGGGTTGCTTCAATCATTTGACCATCGGCTATCTCTATTACATACTTAACTTCTAACAGAGTTGGAGTTCCTTTTATCATATCACTAAGTTTCTTAGATATAAAACTCCTATCAGCACCAGTGTCAAAAAGGACAGAAGCAAAGTAATTATTTAAGAGAAACTTACCGGTGACGACATTATGATCATAACGAGCTTCTCTAGATCCTAGCATGAAGGCTCGTCCCTTCGCACCATTCCTTCCGTTATTGCTGTTGTTGCCACCATTGTTGTTATTCTGATTAGGGTTGTGGTTTCCATTACCTCCCTTCTTTAATTGAGGACAATTCTTCCAAAAATGTCCCTCTTTCCCACACTCGAAACAACCCTTAGTGGACCCAGGCTGTTGAAAAGGTTGCTTGGCTTGCAACTCACCCCTACAATCTTTGGCAGCATGACCTATTTTGCCACACCGCTGACAACGGTTGCAAACCCCGAAGTGATGAAAGTTGCCCTTGTTACACTTGGGAGACTTCCCCGCATAACCACTCTGATTTTGACATGGAGAAGTCATCTGGTTGAAGTTCTTAGTAGGCTCAAACCTACGCTGCTGCTGTTGCTGAGGTTGGTTGGGCAGGGTCCTTTGGAGCTGGAGTGAGAGTTGGAGTGGTGATCAAATTTGCGTTTATGAATGTCGGTGGATTTAGAGACCGAACCTCTCGGGGGTAAAGTCCCTTGAGTCACAGCCTGATCGGTTAGGTTGTGGGCTAGTCGGATCGTCTGCTGTATGGTAGCAGGGTTGGATGAAGTAACCATACTTTGAATTTTTGGAACTAGACCTCCAATATACAGCTCAATCCTCTTGTAGTCCGGGGTCACCATATGTGGGCACATGGTAGCAAGCTCATGTGAGCGAGTGGTATACAGCTCAATTTCAGAACCTTCCATCTTCAGGTTCCAGAACTCTCCTTCCAATTTCTGAATTTCATCTCGAGGATAGTACTCCTCCTTCATCATTGTCTTAAAATCCTCCCACGGGAGTCCATTTGCCATGACTAAACCCAACATCTGGACCTGGGCATTCCACCACATGAGAGCCGGGCCCTCCAAATTTCCAGCGGTGAACTTGACCAGATTTGCCACAGGGCAGTTGCACATGGCAATCACCGATTCTACTTTTTCGAAACACCGGAGTAGTCCGACAGCTCCTTCGGCTCCACTAAACGTGTGGGGCTTACAGTCCATAAACGTTTTGAAGGTGCAGGCTGGCTGCTAATTCTGTTGACCTGGATTTAGAAGCATAATATAGGATTGGGATTATAGAGCTTAGGAAAGGCGCTTTAAGAGATGGATTGACCTCATTAGTCAATAGCTAAAGTATTTACGTGCAGCATTCTGTGCTGTGAGAGCCTCTGCCACACTATCGTTGATTAGTGCAGCCAGCTTAGCTGCTGTCATGTTGATGGTACCTCGGCCACCAGCACGACCTCCACGTCCTCTTCCCGACATAATTCTTCACATTCATAAATACAGAACAATGAAAAATATATCGTATATTAAACATTATTTATGTACAAGTAAGGAAATACAACATCTAACATTTTGAAAATTAAATAAATTGTAAGGCTACAAAATAAAGAACTCAAACATTAAACTTCTCATGCTTTTATTGAATGGGAACAACCTTACCCATCTAGGTTTGAAAAGAGAAATAACATAAACTAAACATGAATGAAAAGGAAAGATAGAATAGAAAGATCATCAAACATCCTCGTCATCGAAAGAAACGTATGATTGTGCATCGTCGATCTCCACCGGTTCCTCCTCGGGTGGCTCCTCCTCTAAGGGCTCATCCTCGAAGGGCTCCTCCTCGAAGGGCTCCTCCTCGAAAGGTTCCTCCTCGTCGTCCGAAAGTGAAATGTCCTCCAAAAATAGGGCTGCTTGTAGTTGGGCTTCTAAGTGAGTCACTCTCTCCGAAGTCCCTCAGCAGCATGATCTGCTACTTGCAGCTAGGCTTCCAGATTAGTCACTCTCTCTAGAATCCCTCCTACTTCCTGGTCCGAAGTGTCCACCCTCATCTCCAAATGTGTAAACCGATCCATCAAAAGGTTATGGACTTGGTCTGTTGCTGCTAGCTCAGCAGTTAAAATCTCAATTCCTACCTTGTTTTCTTCCACTTGTGGCTCTCGCTCTAGAATGCCAGGTATCTCATCAGTGGAATCCTTCATCTCCTTTAATTCCTTAGTTTTGATAAACACAAAAGCTGCAAAAGCTTGTTCCATGGTACATGGCAAGCTAGGTAAGGTAGCGGATGAGGAAGTAAACCCAAAGTAGGGTGATGGAACATTTCCCATCTCAATCCACCTTTGGATCCTCTTCGGATATGCACTGCAATTAAGTGTCGTGTTCCTTGCTCGTGCATTACTTGGTTCACCCTGTTCCACCAAGTTGTCACTAGAACTAGTCCGACGCCTTTTAGGCTCCGGGGACGATATGGTAGGTGCCTTAGATGATGGTGGAGTTGACGACATGACCCTGTAATATAATATATAAGTGCCAAACATTCAAGGTTTATGACATGTAACTAATGTGTGAGGTTATAGTCTAGTATGCAATCCTAGTTCTCCAAAACATGTCTCTGATACCAATCTGCCACACCCCCAAACCCAGTAGTACTACTAAATATTACCTCGCTAATATCCATATTAACGGTTCGATGTGTGTTGAGGACTTTCAGTGATAGCATGTTACGCTTAGCTTAAACATTGATAACGTATGAATTACAAAAATCTCAAAATAGATGAATCATGTTTTCTCCCCCAAGTTAAAACAGTAAAAGGGGCCGTGAAAACTCATCTGCGTTGCGTAGGTAGTATCACACAAGTATGAGATTGAAACCACAAGTGTTAGCCTGAAACGGATCACGTATGCCCTAAAATTATAAACACATAAATTAGGGACAAGTTGGGATATGTGACGACGACACGGAAGTTAGAACATCTTAACGTTTTCTAAGGATTTAAGAGTAGACGAACGTGTCTACGGAATTATATAAATTTCTTAGTGTAATCATTAAGGGAAAAGTGTTACGTGTCGTACGTTAATAACGAATAATAAGTAAATAAATAAATATATTCGTACGTTAAATTCGTTTACAAAAGTTAGAAAAATAATATAATTTAATATATTATTTTTACGTTCGTATGATTACTAATAATCATTGTGGCAAAAATAATAAATATATTTTTTTATCGAAGTAATAAACGCGAGTAAATAATATAACTAATTATATTATTATTTAGTTCCAAACGTCACACGCGGATATAAAACGATATAAAATTATATAAAAATATATATTATTTAATACTATGAGTCACGAGTTAGAAATAATATAAACATATCATTTTATACTAAGTCGGGGTTTGAAAATAATATAAATATATTATTTTAAAAGTTGAACTATTAGTAATTATAAGTTATAAAATCAAACCTGAGTCTATGGGGGTTTACGGGACTCAAACACATTAATATATTAATAATATAATATAGGAAATAGTTTTTATAAAATGAAATTCATTAAAAAGTCCCAAAAAAATAATTGCAGGAGACCGGTTTCGAACCCGGGTCTCGTGCGTGCATGCACTAAGCCTTAACCAACTCCGTCCGCTAGGGTATCGCGTACAAGACCCGTCCCCTTTGGTTTTAACACTACAGCCTCTTGTGTTCTTCCCCATGTGAGCCGAGATTCAAAACCTCCCCTGGATCCACTGAATTCGACCATGATTTGCAACAGGGGTTTGGGGGTTTTGTTAAGAAATGGATTACGAGTCTACAAGCAATTTAATTGCAAAAGCATTGTGTTTTAAGTCATTTAATTCCTATTTTTAGAAACCAAAAACCCTAGGTTTGATCAAGAATCCAATTGACTAAATCGTATAATATTTGGGGTTGGATTCATGGGGCTTTTGATGAATGATGGATGGCGAAACTACACAAACAATTTAATTTGATTGAAACTGTGTGTAGATTAGGGTTCGATTAAATCCAGATCGCGATGAACCCTAGATCTTCTTCTTAACGAAATCGATGATATAAGTCCTTGTTTCGATAGGGCTTTCAGTGAGTGATTGCTTGCGAAGCTAGACATGTGACTTAATTGAATTGATATCGTGTTTAAGTTAGGGTTCAACCAAACTAGATTTGTATGAACCCTAGAAATCGGTTCACGACAAATTCGATATTGTAAGCCCAATTAATCATAGGGCTTCTGATTTAGGGATTGAAACTCAGTCGCGACCTTCGAGACTCGTACCCCGGCAACAACTGCTTCGATTTTGGTTTAATCTACCTGTGCAAAGGCTCTTCTGGGACTTGTACAAGGTGCGCATGGTAGATGATTGAGGAATGATTCACTAATTTATGTGAATCGGTGATAATTAGTGATGAACTCGACGGTTACGAGTTTATTACCCATTATTGAGATTAATTCAAATTAATTTCGATGTTTAATGCCCTAATAATGATCGATAATGGCTACAACGTGCATATCGGTTACAGATTTCGGCAAGAAACGATCGTGAAGCTTGAATTTGAATTGAGGTTTGCGATTTTGACTTTCAAAAGTCAACTACGGACAAAACAAACTGAATTTTGACTTTGCTTTGTCAACAGATAGGGTTTAGGTTAATTACAGGTTTGGTGCTTGCTGTTTGAATTTAGATGTTAACAGGATTAGACCCTGAGGTTAGATTTTGTTAAATAAGTTAAGATTTAACTGGATTTAGTTAACGGGGTTAAGTTTTTAACAAAAATATTTAACGGGATTGTTAACAGAGTTAATATGAAAAGTCGGATTGTCATAAAAACGCTTTAACATCTTATTATCTTATTAGCACAAGTATACTCACGCGTTAGAAAGAAATAATCTGTATTTCTGTCCGATTAAACCCAACCACCACCTATCAAGCCCCCGTTCATGTTCTAATTTCACTTTATACAACTATCAATCAATCTATGAGTCTCACACTCAAAAGCTACAGCTCTACCTAATCCCGTAACAAGATCCTGTCTAGGCCCGGGTTAAACCATATAGATTTCCCACCACGATAAACTAAAATTTACATGTTTTAGAAATTAAGGTGATTAATGAATGAATGGATGGAAATGAATAAGCTTTAAAATTTAATAAATGAACCTTGTCTAGAGGCGCTTCAACCAAGTCGCTATCCCGGAGGGTAACACATAGACTACAGTTCTAGCAATGAAACACTTAAGAGTTGCTTAGGGGTGTTTCAACCAAGTCGATATCCCAGAGGGTAACACATAGGTAAAACTTAGAATTCTAAATAATTAAGCTCATGTATAATGGACTTATGGATTGCGGACGCCACCGAATCTCAGATTTATTCTCATAAAAAGATAGTGGTGTGCCAATAAATTTCAAAAACCTTTAAATTTTAGCTTAACGTGGTACCTATCACCCTATGTTGACAGTTTCAGCTTTACCGACACCCCCTAAGATGAGTACCCACAAGATATCATGATTCAATTCAATTAATTATCCTAAACAACACGCACATGCTATTTAAGCTTTCAAATTGGCTGGATCTACCAAAACATCACAATTTAGACGCGTTTTCAATTATTATTCATTTAAACTCAGCATCAGCTTCCAGTTCTACTATCATTTTCCATTTATATTGTAAAAACGTATACTTTCGAAGGACATTTTTTCAAAATTTTCAATTTTTTTGTATATTTTTAAAGAAAGACAACCTAAACAACTAAACTCGACGCAGTCTCCCATCCCCACATTTAAAACGCACATTGTCCCCAATGTGAACCGAGAAATAAAGAAAAAATAAAAGATACAAAAATAATCTGGGAAGACTTAGCTGGTACTGTATGCATGATTGTTGTCAAGCTTTGCTCTTCCACTTGTGCAACCGTATAGCATTTCATTCGTGGTTGCACACACACTCTGTAGGATTGCCTTTACACAAATATAATATAAGCATCGACCCCGCCCGAATGGAGATTGAGTACGGGCGGAGCGATCAATACATGCATAAATAAACCTCAAACAAACCCACAACATCAAACTGACACATAGTACAGACTAAAAGTAAAATAAAAGACTCTACTGACTCAACTCAAGATAGAGCAGGGACACGTACCCGATGGTTGACAAACGCATAGACATGAATATCAACATCAAGGTAAAGTCAATCTCGAACGATCCTTCGGTTTCCCACGGTGGTGATAATATGTGGATATGATGAAGGGTAGTGATGAAGGATGGTAATGGAGGATAATCGTAGTGAATTTAGGTAGATAGGTGGATGGTGGTAGTATGTAAAACCATGGAACACAAAGGAGGTGGGAAGGATCTAGGGTTCCCTCGCATATCGCGAAAAGTAGGGCAACACTCCTCGCGTACCGCGAGGAAGTGAAAATTTAGCCCAGCCTGACCGTATCACGAGGGACTTCCCTCTGAGCTTCGCGTACCATGAGGAGACCATGTTCACAGAAAGTTTTGAGGTTTTTTATGCTTAGAAAAGTTTTCACCCCTCAATTCCTTCTTCCCAAAATTGCTATACAAACATGTTCCAACTATAAAAACAAGTGCACATATACCTGGAACTTCGTTCATGATGATTTTCCTCACTGAATCAGATCTGAATCCCTGCAAAACAAGACACAAACAGAGACACGCACATCGAAAAACACCAAAATAACATGAAAATAAGCAAATAGTTATAGAAACTGTATACCCGGGCACTGGCCCTAGAGGCAAATACGCCTAATCAGGAGGCTTCTCCTTGATTCTAACTGGAACCTCCTTCATCCTATGCGGCATACCTCCACTCATTACCAACAAATCATCATCAAATAGCACACATCTCTTAAAACTATCTCTCAGATTAGTCCACCAACACTTATACCTACCGGGTCCGAAAAGAACATGCATCATGTACCCAGTAAAATATCACCCCTAAACGTCCCTATACTTGGGGTTTGCACTATTCTCAATTCACATATACCTCTCAGCCCTCAGAGTTTCTTACAGGGCGGTCTAGACTTAGGGGGTGACTCGGTTTCTATCCCCTTAGAATGAATGACAGCAATGGGTAAGGGTTCATGATGGGATATCACTAACGGTGTGGCCTCGACACTCTCAACCGGATCATCATGAACCTCAACACTCTCTATCTTCTCCACACTTAGGGTTTGCCATATCACCTCCTCTAGCTCTGCCATCTTCTCCTGCAGATCACGGGGCACCTCATCACCGTATTCATCTTGCTCATTTAGCAACTCCTCTAACTCTAGCGTCCAATCAGATGGCTCTCCTAACTCAGGGGCGGGCTTACTAGACTCAGACTCTCCTAGATCAGAATCCTGATGGTCACCTATGAAGGCATCAATCATGCAGATTGCATTGCTCTGCTCAGCAAGCCCCTTCACAGGTTTCATAACATCAAAAGTGTAAGACTCATCTCCCACACGAAGTGTGAGTTTCCCATCAATGACATCAATCAATGCCTTGGCGGTGCGTAGGAAATGGCGCCTGAGGATGAGTGGGACTCTATCATCCACCTCCATGTCCAGAATAACAAAATCCACGGGGAAGACAAATTTATCTATCTTCACTAGCAAGTTTTCCACTATTCCCCGTGGATAATTGACTGAACAGTCAGCCAAGGATATCCTCATGCGCGTTGGTTTAGGGTCTCCTAGGTCTAGCTGCTTATAAATAGAATATGGCATCAGATTGATGCTAGCTCCCAGGTCAACCAACGCGTGTTTCATAGGCAAAACGCCAAGCAGACACGGGATCGTGAAGTGACCCGGATCTGCAGTTTCTCTGGCAGCTTGTTCTGCACCATCGCAGAGCACCTCTCACTTAGAGAAACTTTTGAGACCTCCTCCAGCTTCTTCTTGTAGGAAAGAAGATCTTTCAAGAACTTAGCATATTTAGGCATATGGTGGAGGACCTCGATAAACGGGAGATTGACCTTCAATTCCTTAATCATAGTAAGGAAGTTATCGTACTGCCTAGCATACTTATGCGGTAGGAAACGGGTTGGGCAACGAACACGGCTTAGGTCAAACTCAGGGGGTCTTAATCTCCCCCTCTTTCTTCTTCTCAGCTTTCTCGGGAGGCATCTCCATCACTAACTCTTCACCTACCGGCTCTTCTTCCTCCACCGGTGGGTTCTCTCTTACTCCTCCTCTTCCACTCCTAGTCGTCACGCCCGAAGCATTAGAACCCTTATAGGCCACATATGATTCTCCCTACTTATCCTTGAGATTCTTCGCGATGTCTCTTACCGTGTGCTACAGATCTTGGAATACAGATTGCTGATGTAGGTCCCCAGGTGTCTCAGATCGTATCGTGCGTGTCACACCCCAACCAATGGAAGAACATGTTAGAGTGGGACATGGAGACTGTTCATAAGCTCATGGTTTACTAAAGTTGAAATAACTAAACAACCAATTTCATTTCATAATTCAAGACATCAAATCCAACAATACAATAATAGAAATTACATAAACAAACTCGTTTAAATTAAAATACTAGGTCCTCAAACTTAAGTGAAAGCAACTTGATCAAACTCATTTATTCATACCTGAAACATGATAAAAACGAGATCAACTAAAAATTTGATGAGCATACATAGGTTTTGACACCACAAATAGAGTTTAAATGTTTTATACAGTTCATATGATACATGGTTTATAAAGTATTTATGGGGAATCTATAGTTAAGCTAGTGCACAATCAAACCTTGTGACTGAAGGGCATAACACTCAATGTTGTCCTAATGTAGGGCTTAACAACCAATGTTATCCTGAATGTAGGGCATAACAACAAATGTTATCCTGATGTAATGCCGATAACAATCACCCTACCTGGGTGGGTTTATCAGACACAATAGATCTATCAATGTTACCGTTGGCTTGTAAAGAGATGATGATTGTACTAGTGTCATTTATATCGAGCCTTAACTAATAGCATTCAAACATAAAGCACAAATAAACACATATGATCATAATATAGAATTGTACATGTGGAATTGCAAATAGTGTTTATTGAATAATCATGTTTCACCCCAAAAGTGTGTAAAAAGGAAAAGGGGCTATGTAAACTCACTTGCATCAATTGTGTAGGTAACAAGAGCAATTTTGTTGCACAAGTGATCTCAAAATCACAAGTTAACCTAGAGTGAAATGTATAAACTTGTATTAATAATGTGCACAAAGTCTAAGTCATGATCTAATATTTATCGGGTTTTGATATGTGTGGATTTGTACAAAGTTTGAGTCATTTCATGTAAAAAGGATGTTTGTATGTTTACATATGTATTTAGATAAAAGTTTGGTATGAAAATGTAAGTTTAAAGAATGTTTGGAAAATAATTATTGTTTTAGGGTTTAAGTTTAATTAATTTAAATAGTTTCTTTTTATTTATTTAAAATAATGTGTTTTAAAAAGTAATGTAATATTATTAAAATAAATAAATCTATTTTATTTATTTATTTATAATGTATCAAAATATAGGGTGATTATGTATATTAGTACATATTAAAACCATAAATAAATTTGTTAATGTAAAAAGATAACTAATAAATAAATTTATTTATTTATTATTAAAGTAGTATGTTCTAAACAAATAAGGAATGCAAATGTATTTATTAATATATATTAGAAAAAGATTTATTAATTTTAAATATGGTTTTATACTCTAGTATATGTATATATGGTTTAATGGAAAAAACAAAAGATTTATAAACTTTGTTTCATGGAAATGTATTTTTATAAAATCTTGTCATAATATTTATAAAATTAGGTATTTAAAATACTTTGTTTAATAATTAAATAATTTGATTTAAAATGTCTTCTTAAATGATTAAAATGAGATTTTAAACAATAAAATTTGTAAAAAAATAGTTGTTTTATGTATAAAATTGCAATTTATTGTATTAGTTTGTTCTAAATGATGGTAGGTTTGTAAAAATAATTTTTATAGAAAAAACAAACTGTTTTAAAATGATTTTTAAAAAAAGGAACACAACCCGGCTCAAACCCGGGTGGGTTCTGTGAAGGCAGCATCTATTACCACCAAACCAGGAGACTAGTCCGTGTAAAGATCCGGTTCGAAATAGATTTAACAAATGTATGGAAAGGGGCCGGTCCTGGGTTTGACATACGCGCAAAAAGGCCGGGTATGTGGGTTTCGAACCCACGCCACCTGGTTCGGCGGTGCAGTGGCTTACGGTCCAGACCAGGTGGTTTAGCTGGTTTAACTTGAAACCCATTAAATTTTATATGATTAAAAGATTGAAAGCCCCAAATCCGATATTCGTATGAACCGGTCATGAACTAATCTTGCAATTGAATCAGATATAGTTCGTTATTATGAATTCGTATGGGGATATTGGAATACACACAAAAACGAATCGAAAGACACAAACTATACCTATTTTGGTGAGGTATTGAATGCAAACGGCTAGCGACACAGAAAGGATGTTCTTGGTGCTCGATTTATGACCAGAGCCGTAATTTGGATCGATGGAGCATTCAGGGAACTTGTATGAGATTATGCGAAGGTGTAAGGGTATATTAATTTTATCAATTTTGTTTTAATTACATGATTTGATTCGTGGTTTAAGGACGACAGCTGTAGAGCAAAAATACGCGTTAATCCGACTGTGTTGGAATGAATTGGGTCGCGAAATCGGCTTGAATACACGAGGGATTTGTCTAAGCGTGATTTGCGGGATTGAACACGCTTGATTTCTTGATTTGAGGCCGAATTAATTCGGTTTTGACTCTGCGAAGTCAAGTATTCAAAAATCGAAATTAAATGCGTTATTTGGATGATTTGAAATGTCGATTTGGCCGGGATGAGGTCAATACTTGATCTAGGATCCAATGCTAATCCAAAGCATTCGGGCTTAGCCGATTTCTCCATTGAATTTTGCAAGGATTTGGTCCATTTGACTTTTGATAGTCAAATTTGGTCAATGGTTGTGAATGGGGTCAAAATTTAGGGTTTGAGGGTTCAAATTCAAGACGGGGGTTCAAGGTGGGAGTCCAAATGCTCAAAGGTTCAAATAAAATTTATTAAAATAAAACATGTATATATAAATACATGTATGCATTAACTTTTAACTTTTAAAGCTAAAACTTTATAAATCATGTTAATGTTTTAGTGTAAATGTGTTATAAACCAATACACATTTTATGTGTGCTAATTTGTGTAAGTATAGAGTAAACTTGCAAGAATACTGGATCCTTAAACTTTGTTTTAAATTAGTATGTATGTATGTGATCATGTAGACATCAACATTGTATTGAGTGAAACTTAGACATTGACATATATCATAAGGTATTGAAATGGAAATGGAATTGAAATATTATTTATTACAATAGTCAAGTACATAAAAATCAAGAATTTTACAGTATCCCCATGTTGAGTGAATTTCGTCCCGAAATTTAACTAGTTGAGACTACTTAATCAGCAAAGAGGTGTGGATACTTGAGCTTCATTTGATCCTCATATTCCCAAGTAAACGCATGACCACGTTTAGATTCCCAACGAACCTTGAAAATAGGAATACGACTTCGCTTGAGTTGTTTTACTTCACGATCCATAATGTCCACAGGTTTCTCAACAAAGTGCATCGTGTCATCAATGCGCACATCGTCAAATGGTATATGGAGATTCTCGTCAGCAAGGCATTTCTTCAGATTGGATACATGAAATGTAGGATGCACATTGCCAAGTGATGGAGGTAGCTCAAGTTGGTATGCCACTTTCCCAATCCTTTCAAGGATCTTGAATGGGCCCACATAGCGAGGTGCTAGTTTGCCTTCTTCCCAAAACGTATCTCCCCGTTCCAAGGAGACACCTTTAGAAGTACATGGTTACCGACTTGGAATTCCAAGGGTTTTCGTCGTTTGTCGGCATAGCTCTTCTTCCGACTCCTCGCTACTCGATTGTTGTCACGGATTTGAATGATCTAGTCGGAAGTCTCTTGGATTAACTCGGGACAGGTGATTTGTGCTTCACCAATCTCGTTCAAACAGATAGGAGATCGACACTTACTATCACACCCCGGCCCGCGGCGGATTATACGCCGGAGCTAACGCGGTTGTTCATAAGCACATGACCATCTATCAATAAGTGATAATATTATTTCATCATAATTAAAGCATATGTTACAAATAGAAGTGGAAAAAAAGGAGTTCAAACATAACTCAAGTTAAATTCAATCTATATTAAAACTAGGTCAATAGTCCTATGTGATCATGTAGTGTCTTCAAACTAATGCACTTGAAACATGCGAGTAAATGTCAACTACAAGTAGTTGGTGAGTAACATAGGTTTTGACACCAAAAAAAGTTATGTATAGTTTACAATTCAATATGTTCAAAGCAAGTCTAAAGCATGAATGTGAAAACATACAAGGTTCCAAGCGTACATTCAAGCCAGGTAATGGAAAACTAGATACGCAACCCACTGATTGTCATTTTGAAAAAGTAGTAATATGGTACACACAAAACCCGCCAAGGTTTGTGTTAACTAGTATGTATCAGCTTCCCGTATAAATGATCATAAAAGGTACCACCTTAGGCTTGGGTAGCAAGTTAATGATTGCACTGACATGAACACACGTAATGGTCATAAAGTATTTTAAGACATAAAGCATAAAGATCATAGCATAAGAACAAAGGTATTGAATTGTGTAAGTAAAGCATTTGTAAACATGTTTCACCCCAAAAGCAGAAAGAGTAAAAAGGGGCTATGAAAACTCACCTTGCATTGAGTAGCTGGAATGTCACACAAGTATGTTGTTTGTTGCACAAAAGTTATAGCTAATCACAAGGTTAACCTATGTTTGTTGGAATATATGTATCAATGATTTGTACAAATGAAATAGGGAATCCTAATGTGCGAGGAGATTGATGTGGGTGTCCTCATTTTAATAATAAAATAATTATATAAATGTATGAATAAATAATTAGGTTTTCGTTTGTTTGTAAAGAAATACACAAATAAATAAATGAGTAGTTTTCTTTTATTTGAAATCGCATAAATTAATAAATAAATGAGTAATAATTGGTTGAGTAATTAAATAATTTACTACATAAATAAATGAATAAAACCTTTCATTTAATTTATGTAAAATAAATGTTAAAATAATGATTTAATTAATTGGTAATTAAACCATAATTTAAAGTATAATAATAATGTTCTAATTAATTAATTATTAATTAAAAGTATATAATTGTGTTTTAAATGTTCTCATATAATAAAAATAAACTATATAAAAGTTTGTATAAATATTTGCAAGTAAATGGGTTTTATAATCATAATCATAATTAGTTGAAAGTGGTTGTTGTACGCTAGAATGGTTATCATTCCAAAGTAGTACCTCCAACAGAAAAGTTCCTAGGAAAGAGTTGGTCAGATCAGAACCCCGACTTTTCCTAGTCAGAACTTTAATTTTTGTCAGATAACTATATACTAGTTTGAAATTTACTCTATTTAGGGTGTGTTTGGAAAGTATATGGATTAAAGTGGAAATATGAGTTTAGTAAAGATAGAAATTGAATATTAAATAATTTAGTTTGAAAATAAGGAGTTTTAGTAAAAAACATAATTTTTGAAATTGAAAGGAACAAGAAAGATAAAACCAAGCTTTTAAATAAAAGTTTTAAACAAATTTAATTAGAATAGGGCTTTTAATCTTAGATAGGTCTATGATTATAACATACACATGTTAGGGATCATAGACCTAGCTAGTTATGAGGGATTTTTGAAAGGAAAAGTATGAACAAGCAAGAACATAAGAGTAACTTACTTAGAACGGAAGGATTTAAGCTAGAATCTTCCAAAAGTTGAGAAGAACGACCTTTAGTAGCTAGAGAACCCTAGAGGATCGTTGAGGCGCGAATAATACATGAGACTAAGAGCTCTATTTATAGGGTAGGATCAGGGGCTTATTTATGAAATTTAATTTGTTGTAAGGACTAGACTGAAAAAGATGAATAAGAGTTTTTAATTTCATAACATATACTAACTTAAGTGCTCATAAATTTTCAATGTTTTCAGAACCGGACCGGACGTCGAACCGGTCTCCTTACCGGTCCACTGGTCGGACCGGTCCGACCGGTCGGACCGGATTTAAGAACCGGACGACGTCATAAATATTATAAAAATATATCAGTCTAAATAGCCATTAATCCTTTCAAAAACCACCAACAAGTCAATTCCAATAATTTTAAACCAACAATTACCTACGAAATACGAAGCCAAGAGACTTAAAAAAGATTAAAAAAAAATAGTCAAGCGGTTCAACCGGTCCGACCACCCGGTTCAACCGGTCCGACCACCCGGTTTCCGGTCCGACCGCCGGTTCAACCGGTCCGACCACCGGTTCGCTGCAGAAACGGTTCAACACATGTAACCGGACCGGTCAGACCACCGGTTCCCGGTCCGACCGGTCCGACCGGCCGGTCCGGTCCGGGTTTCAAAACATTGTAAATTTTATGTTTATGACTCCATTTCATCATAAATGTAATTATATATTTATTTGTTTTATTTATCTTTAGTAATTTAAAACACTAGTAATGTTAATTAACAATGTTATATTTTTCATAATAAATTGTTTAAATGATTTATTTATCATGTATATATATATATAGTTACATATATTTTTATAAGTAGACACATAAAGGATATCAATTCATAATCAAAGCTTGTAAGTTTAGACTTTGTTATTATAACAAGGTATATATATTTATTTCATAACAATCATATAAGTATGTATGCACACTCATTAATTATAATGAATAAATAGGATATTTTTCATAAATGTGAATCATAAAATAATGAAATTACAATTTGCCGGAATAGTTAAAATAAAGGTCGAAATTTCCTGGGGATTACAGTCTGCCTTACTTTAGAAACTTTCAACCCGAAATTGATTAAGAAGAGGGTTCAAGAAAGACAGATGCGTGTTTGGATTCTCAACTAGTTTTGCCTGTCGGTTTGAGGAGCATATTTGATGACAAGGTTCAGGTCAGGTCATCGCATCAGGTATGGGTGGTGGTAGTGAATTTTGTTTGATTGAAAAATAAGGAGAAGATTGCCCTAGAATGATTTTGGACTCAAATGATGGGATGCATCACTTGTAATGAGGATGATGGGAATTTTAAGATCTAAACTTGTTTAGGATATAGTCTAAGATGTTCGATTAATGTCACTGGATAAGGATTTTACAACTATTGGTCAATGTCAAAGTAATAGGAAACCATATGTGATACAGACAACGTTACTTCTGACAATATGACAGGAGCACTTATATGTAGGACATACAAGCGATATATTCACTATGCCCTTATCATATCCCATTAGTTTTTTTACTGTATATCACCATAGGTTTTATGTCATCACCCATGACAGAATTTACTATGTTTTCCATGCGCCGACTTTTATAATTAAGTGTGCACCCGTAATTACTCAAATCGTCGTATGGTCCGTATAGATCATTCTATTGCGTGTGAGTACAGAGGTGGGGGAACACCCAAAAATATTTGGTTTATTATTGTTTTCATATATGAGTTGCTAATAAGTAATTGTGTGTTTGGATGGTAAAGTCAATCAGGGAGTAAAGACTAACAAGGTGGCACAACCCCATACATGGGTGCCCTAAGTAGGTGGCATACCCTCCAAGTTACCCATAAAGTTATAGCTCTTTCGTGATTGAACAAGTATTCGTCAAACCCTCAGCAACTCAATGTTTATAGCTTACTCGTTTTTGAACAAGAATACGTCAAACCCCGACTAGCTCAAAGTTTATAGCTATCGATTTTCATGGTTAAAGTGAACGATCATGCCTCATGTATATAGTGGACAATTAATTGCACATAATGTACACAATCTAGTTTTCATGTGTAATGTAAACACTCATGTTTCATGTATAACGTAAATAATCTAGTATCATGGGTAATTCAAACAACCAAGTATTATGTATATTGTAAGAAATCAAGTTCCGTCTATAATGTGATCAATCTAGTATCATGTAAGCAATCAAGTTCCGTCTATAATGTGATCAATCTAGTATCATGTAAGCAATCATATTCCGTCTATAATGTGATCAATCTAGTATCATGTATATTGTATACAACCAAGTTTCATGTATAACGTGAACAATCAAGTTGCGTGTATATTGTAATCAATTTAGTCTCAGGTATATTACGAACGTTCGTATAATTGAATCTTATGTATAACGTAAACTATCGGATCTTGTCGATGATCGAGTGTTGCGGACAAGCGTGTTGTTTGACGTTCATGTATCATGTAGGTAGTAGGTGTTTTAATTTTTCAATTTTGTTGAGGTTTATATGGGTGGTTAACGCCTACGCGAAATGATTTATCTCCTTGAAATGACTAGTAAGCTCATACATTCCCGAAGGTGCAAGGTGATGGGAAGGTTTTGTAGGTAATCAGAATAGTGTGATCATGAATATCTAATTTGTGCTTTTTGTTTGTAAATAAACACGTAATTAAAATTTTCTCTTGTTTGTAAATTAATAAATACGTGAAATAATAATTTGAGTGGAAGGATAATTGGATTAAAAACCTTTTATTTATTCAATTCAATTATCATAAAGAAGATGTTTCAAAATATAATGATGGCCTTATTGTTTAACGAAATAAAAAGTCATAATAAAATAATTAATCAAGTCATTATTAAAATGATGAAATATTTGTTAACGCTTTTATAAAACAATTTGCACCAGACGTGTATTAAGTTTCTTTATGAGGTAAAGGGTTTGTAAAGAATTTATAATCTAGATAAAATTCATAAACCAAGGGTTTGATAAAAGTTTTGTTTGAACAAAATAACTACATTAGTCAAATCAGGAAATAACAAAATAATTAGTTTGCAAGGAAGGTTTAGATGTCAATCATTAAAAAAGTAATAATAACATTTATATTTGGGTTCAGGATATGGGTTTCATTTTAAGTTTTAAGAAAATGCGAAATAGAATGTCTACCTAACATCTCAGATAGTTTTCCACCAGGAAGCAGATGAGCACTAAGACGAACATCGTTGTGGTTTTTCGTATTGCAAATTGGGCTTCAGCTCTAGTTATTTCCGTATGTGCATCAAGTATTCCCTGGTCTCCATTTCTAGCCTCTGAAACTATGCGGTCCTTACATATAGGTGAGCGGTATCAGTTGGAGCTCCTAATGCACTAGTAGGTTCCTTAGCTTGTCCTACTCCTGGGTCAGGAATTCGGGATGGTATAGGTTAGATGTTGTAGGTCCCTAGGGTGTGGCGGATCGTCACATGCAAGTGGGTCTACTAGTTGGACCGGGTGCGGAATGCCCATGACTAGGCGAAAAGTCTAGCTAAACAAAGTAAACCGACAAGAGAAAAACACTTTAAACGTTCTTTGTATTATAAACACTTGAAGGTTACAGAGAAAAGCACTGAGATTACAATCTGCGTATTTGCGTCTATGTCTGCGTACTTAACTTCTGTCAACCTATCCTATTTATACAAGACCCGATGCCTTGCGTACTTAGCAAGTACGTAGAGTTGTTCTTGCGTACTTGCTAAGTACGTAGGAGCTTTCTCCTGCACACTTACAAGTGCGCAAAACACTTAGAGAATTTTGCAACATTCAATATGTAAAAGTAAATACAACTCTGTAAACTAATACATAAAGACTCTTACATACAAAGACAATTACAAACAAGACAAGACAACCTAAGACTAAGAATCTATCTATCCAGAGTGTTTGTCATAGGAAAGTGCTTCAACAAACTCCCCCTTGACAACAGCTCTGCATAATCTTCAGTCTTCGGTCTTCACAGCTTCAGTCTTCACAACACTTGATCTTTAGCTTCCATCTTCTTCTTGTAATCAAGGCAGAACTTAATAACCTTGTCATATTTAGAAGCAAGGAGCTTTGTCCACTCATCCGTGTAAATAGCGTTATGCTAGTACCTCCAGATCTTTCACAGAAAAGTTGATGAAGCAGACTTCATCAAAAATTCTGATCAGTTCCTTTGGCACCATGTTCCCACTCTCTGAACATCCCTTACCCATGATCACAGCCTCGCCCGTCTTTGGATCTACGTACCAGTACCACATGTCACTAAGAATATCCTGAGATAACTTGCTCAGGGGAATCTTAGTTTCACATCGCACTGGATTGTATACCAATTTCTTTAAGTGCTTCTTAGTCAAAGGATGTACAGCGTGCTTATCCTTGACTCTCTTGGGCACTTGAGGCTTGAACATTTCAAATTTCCCCGATCTTGCTTCTCGCTGCAGAACCACCCACAAACCCATCGCCACTGCGTGATTAGAATGACCCAGCAGCTCTAGGTTTGCTAGGTTCACAAGGTCGTATTTGGGCAAGGAGCTGAACGCTTCACTGGTGGGTTTCAAGTATTGAACCCCGCCAGATCTTTTGATAGCGAACAGCTGCTTGTCCTCCTCGAACCTTACAGCCAAGATCATCCCTTTGTAGGTCCCTCGGGTGTGGTGGATCGTCACATGCAAGTGGGTCTACTAGTCGGACCGGGTGTGGAATGCCCGTGACTAGGCGGAGAGTCTAGCTAAAAAAAGTAAACCGACAAGAGAAAAATACTTTAAACGTTCTTTGTATTATAAACACTTGAATTTTTGAGTGAAAGTCGGAGGGAATATGAACCGGTTTGAAAGTGATAAGTTTCTGAAAATTTTCTATGTCCGGATTATATACCCCACGCAAAAAGGTCGTGCGTACTTAGCAAGTGCGCACGTTTTAACTCGTGCGTACATACAAGTGCGCAAGACTTAACTCTTGCGTACTTACAAGTGCGCAAGACTTGCGTACTTATTAAGTACGTAGGGCTTACTTCATGCGAACATACAAGTACGCACAAACCCTTAAGTGCGTAAACTTTCAACACAAATTTATGAAGTTTATCAAGTCAAATAACGAACAAGTTAAAAATATTCAATCAAGAGGATTCAAATACAATTCAGGAAGGTTAAACACAAATATTTTTGGCTTTTCTGAATAAAATTGAACTATGCATAAACTTAAAATCTTTTTGATCTTTTCTAATAAAAGTATACAAGTATTCACACAGACTATTTTTGATCAAAGACACGAGCAGAGGATCATATCAGGCTATCTCATAGCAAAAACGATACAATATAAATATCAGAGAATATGGGATCATGTCATGAATTACTATTTATTCATACGTAATAAGCACATAAACAAGTAATTCAAGTTGACAATATTATAAGATTTGAAACTATGAGTATCTTTGTATCACGTTCTTGTGTATTAAGATATTAATTATAAGATATACAATATGTACCCCACTGATATGCTACAATAATGTAAATTGCATTATCTCAAGGCATCTAAGATTTTCCCAATGATTTTCTACATTTTTCAGAATGAAGTTACATCTATTAGTACAGGAAAAATCAAGTAAAATTCATAAGGATTATCAGGAATCATAAGATTCAGAATCAAGTGACTCATATGTCTTGGTTTCATTTGATTTTCTTCATTGAATATCGGTATGATGATTCAGGATAATATATATGGTGTTTGAGTTTTAAGGTAAGGGGATCCAACTTTTATCTGGATTTGATTTCAATGAATCAGGAGTGATTCAAGGGTGCATACATGCTCAATGGTTAATGTAGAGACATGTCTTGATTCAATCTCTCCTTGCATACTTGTGAGTATGGGAAGTGAGATGAACGACATTAATTGTGCTAACGACATAACCCGAAACTGACCTCAAAAGAAAATCATTGCCAAAATCTAACATCCTTTATCCGATAATGATCTTTTCATATTCTTTTACACACACACACACACTTGCAAACATGGGTTCAAATCATGGTTGTAATTTAGATTTAGTTTCCACACTACTAGTGATTCAAAGACGCATACAACCTACTGACAATTTAAATTACTTGTAAATAAGCAGATTAAAAACATAATGATTTAAACAATTAAGTAAGCATGACGCAATCATTTCCCATATGAGCAGTCTGTGACGTTTAGATCATTTCTGATGTACTATCATTTCCTCTTTTCTCAAGTTAACTTTGAAATTTTCTTCATTTTCTATTTTGTTTTTGATTTTGTAAAATATTTTGAAACTTAAAAGAACTATACAGAAAATTTAATAGAAATAAAGTTTAACTTCCATGAATTGAATTGATTTAAGAAAAATTAAATTTTCATTCAGGATTGATCATTCCTAGCAAGTTGACAAGATGCTCAAAACGGGATCGATCAAATGCCTTTGTGAAAAGGTCGGCAAAATTGTCATCCGTGTGAACTTTTACAAGTTCAATTAAATGCTTTTCAGCACAATCACGGAAGAAATGATGGCGAATCTCTATATGTTTAGTTTTGGAATGTTTCACCGAGTTATTTGTGATGGACATGGTGGCATTGTTGTCAATGAATAGAGGAGTTCCAGTGAAGTTCAAGCCGTAGTCTCTCAATTGCTGCTGAATCCACAATATATGAGAACAACCGCTCGCTGCAACAATGTATTCTGCTTCACAAGTTGAGACAGAAACCGTTGACTGCTTCTTGCACTGCCAGGAGACCAGTCTGTCTCCTAAGAATTGACATCCACCAGAAGTTGACTTTCTGTCAAGGTTACAACCGCCATAATCTGAATCAGTGTAGGCTTAGAAGTCGAATGACTGCTTCTTAGAGTACCAAAGACCTAATCGGGGTTTCCCTTTCTGATATCTGAAAATTCTCTTCACGGCTATCATATGTGACTCCTTCGGTTGAGACTGAAACCTTGAGCACAAGCACACAGCAAACATTATACCGGGTCTTGAAGCTGTGAGATACATAAGTGATCCGATCATCCCACGGTACAATCTGCTATCTACATCCTTTCCATCTTTGTTAGGATGTAGACCATGATTGACTGGGATAGGTGTGCCATAAGTACTGCTATCATTCATCTTGTATTTTGACAAGATGTTCTGCACATACTTGGTTTGATGTAGATAAATGCCATCCTCTCTTTGACTGACTTGCAGACCCAGGAAGAATGACAATTCACCCATATTACTCATTTCAAACTTGGACTTCATCACCTGCTCGAATTCCCTACACATCCCTTCATTGGTAGATCCAAAGATAATGTCGTCGACGTATACTTGTACAAGAAGAATGTCACCTCCTGCTTTCCTAATGAAAAGAGTCGAGTCAATCTGTCCACGGTCATAACCATTATACAGTAAATGCTTACATAATGTCTCATACCATGACCGCGGTGCTTGATGAAGACCATAAAGTGCTTTGTCGAGCTTATACACTTTATTGATATTATGCAGATCTTCAAAGCCGGGAGGTTGAGTGACATAGACCTCTTCATGAACTTTACCATAAAGGAAAGCACTCTTCACATCAAGTTGATAGACCTTGAAGCCGACATATGGGGCATAAGACAAGAACAGTCGAATGGCCTCAATTCTAGCAACTAGGGCATATACTTCCGTGTAATGCAAGCCCTCTTGCTTATAAAAACCCAAAACAACCAACCTTGCTTTGTTCTTCACAACAACATGACGATCATCCGTCTTGTATTTGAACACCCATCTAGTTCCAATTGGCTGAAAGCCTTTTGGAAAGTCAACCAAATCCCACACGTGCAACTTTTGGAATTGATACAATTCATCTTGCATCGCCTCAATCCAGCAGTTTTCAGTGAGAGCCTCCTTCACATTCTTCGGTTCTAACTGGGACACGAATGCAGCATGCAGACATGTTTCCATGACACCAGTGTCAAGTATCTCTGTGTAAAGACTGGTGTTCTTAGTGATGGTTCGATGACGAGTCTGAACACCGGCATAAGGATCACCAATAATGTTGTCGATTGGATGATTCCTATGCACTCTCGTCTCTGGTACAATCGGTTCCTCAATTTCTGGATCAAGATTCGTGCTTAACTCCCCCATTTCTTGTGTTCCAAAGGAAGAAGATTCAATGTTAATTGGATCAGCTGGAGCTTCATTTCCTACAGTTGTGATAGGATTAGCTTGAGCGTCATCTCCAATAACAAGAACATCTTCACTGTTATCACTGTCATGAGTTCCAGATGCAGATGCAGCATTGGAATCAGGAGTTATAATCGGTACAGTAGCACGAGTAGAGAAGCTGGAGTCATTGTCGCCACCCAATAATTCATAAACATTTGCGGCGTCAACTGCAGATAGATTAGGAAGATTGAATGACTTGAATAGCGCATCATAATCAAAACCCCAAGCTGGACCTGTTGGTTCTGGGGGAATGCTGTGTTTATTGCAGTCCACTTAAAACCATTCCTCGACAGTACGAGTTCCTATGTTGTACACTCTCTTGCAAGGCAAGTTGGCACGTATCCTAAGAAGATGCCTTCCACCGCTTTTGCATGAAACTTAGACTGGCGGTCTTTGTACTGTAGTAACAAGGAACATGGACTACCAAAAGGAACTATATAATCAAGATTGGGAAGTCGATTGTTGATCAACTCGTAACAAGTCTTGTTGTGCCTTTTCACAACCAGAACTCTGTTTAAGACGTGACAAGCTGTATTAACGGCTTCTGCCCAAAATGTGACAGGAAGCTTTGCATCCGACAGCATAGTCCTTGCAGTCTCAATCAGTGTTCTGTTCTTCCGTTCAACAACTCCATTCTGCTGAGGCGTGTACGACGCGCTGAATTCGTGACGGATCCCTTTCTTGAGACAGAAAAGCTCCATCGAATTATTCTTGAACTCAGTTCCGTTGTCACTCCTTATTCTTATAACTTTCAGCTTGCAAAGAGATTCCAAGCTCAGGATCAAGTATTGAAGAATATCAGCAGTCTCATCTTTAGTACAAAATTATTCTAAGTACAAATGCTTCTGATAGGCTTATCAGCAGCATTCAGCACAAGTTGCTGCTGATAGGCTTATCAGCAGCATTCAGCACAAGTTACTGCTGATAGGCTTATCATCAGCGGTCATCCATGTTTGCTGCTGATAGGCTTACCAGCAGCAACCTTCACTCTTTGCAGCTGATAGCTCTATTCACTGAAAACCAAACGCTGCAGCTGACTATCCAGGCCAAGCGTCTCTGACACCTTTATGCAAAAGCAACTGACAGACTCAAAGCAGAAGGAACCGCTATGGTCAACCAATGACGGACAACAATACACTTCTCCAAGCATGCAAACAATCATGAATAAAGAAAACGTTTCAGTAAAGTTAACTAGATTAGCCTTTACGTGTAATGTAAATTAATAAACAAGATCAACGGCTTGTGTTCGATCTGATCCTTAGAATCAAGGGTCTGTCTTGATTCTAAGTTACTATAAATACTGAGTTGCCACTTCATTGTAAGTGTGCTTGTAGTGCTTGTCATACTTATTCATTGAGTTTCTCACTTGTAATCTTTGCATTCACAAAAGCTTAATACAACAGTGTTTATCAGTATTCTTTGTGTTTACTTGATTATAAATTGTGTAGTGGATTTTGTTTCCGCCAACCTCAACTAAGAACAGAACCATCTTGTATTCTCACGATCCTACAAGTGGTATCAGAGCTTTGGCTCAGATTAAACAAACTAACATTTGTCTAATCATCTCTGGTTCTATTCTAAACTCTCTCTTTGATCAAGTCACCCAAAATCAAAACAAAAATGGAACAGAGCAATGGCCTTGAAGATATTGGCAGCATCAACCGACCACCAAGGTTGGTATCTGGAGAAGACTATGACATGTGGAAAAATTGCATGGAAAGCTTCTTCTGTTACCAGGAATACGGAATGTGGAGATCCATCAAGGAGGGTCCATATATTCCCATGGTGGCCTCTGCTGATGGTGGAGGGCTACAAGTCCTGAAGGAAACCTCCAAGTACTCTGAAGAGGACATCAAGAAAATGGAGGTGGACTTCAAGGCACTAGGAGCCATCCAAATGTGCCTTCCAAATGAAGTTTTTCACAACTTCAGAAGTTACAAAACTGCCAAGGAGCTCTGGGAGGCGGTGGAGAAGATGTTTGCTGGCTCTGTAGAAGTCAAAGAGAACAGAAGGGACATACTGAAGCAGCAGTATGAGAACTTCGTCTGGAGGGAAGGTGAGTCCTTAACTATTTTATATAACAGATTTACCTATCTTGTAGGTGAACTGCAGTGCTCCAAGGTAAAGCTGGAGAATGAAGACATTCTCAAGAAGTTCATAAGATCTCTTCCTAGTTGTTGGACATTTTACACTGTGTCCATCAGAAGAACAGAGAATCTGAAGACTCTTCAGATGACTGAGCTCTTTGGCATGCTCAAAACCTATGAATTAGAAATGATTCAAGCTAAAGAAAGGAGCTCCAGTTATCTATCAGCTACCACTTCCTCCACTACCTCCTCAGCGCTTCACTCTGATCATTCCGGTCCTAGTGCAAGCAGCTACTATCCTCCCATTGTTACTCACCCTCAGACCCCAACCGCTTCACAATCTAACTCATCACCATTTCTTCTTGAGGCACCTCATCAACAGCCAACCTCTACTGCTTTTGTCTCTGACAACTCAAGCAGCATGTACTTCATAAAAGAGGATCTGGAATGCTTTCATCCAGATGATCTTGAAGAAATGGATATTCAGCACTCATATGCCATGCTCTCCCTCAGAGCAAAAAGGTTCTATTCTAGAACCGGAAGATCATTTCCAAGCAACAACTCAAACAGCAGAGTTGGGCTTGATAAAAGCAAGATCTGTTGTTACAACTGTAACCAAATGGGTCACTTTGCTAGGGAATGCAAGGCACCTAAATCCAATCAGGGTGCCGGCCATCAAAGACAAGCCTACCAATGTCAGCCCAGACAACAGCAGCAGCAACAAACTCCCCCAGCACAAACTGCAGCCTGTGCAAATGTTGGAACTGCAGAATTCGACTGGAGTTTTCAATATGAAGATGTTCCTGTCTCCAACCAAGCACTTATGGCAGACACTGCAGAGATACCACCTCAGGTATTTGAACATCTATGCTCTCAAGCCTGCATTGATAAAGTTTTAGGTTATAGAAAACATAACCAAAACCTTATAGATCAAAATGAAGAGTTTCTTCAAATGAAATCTGAGTTCAGAAAGGTTGAAATCACTTACAAAGAAAAAATTGAATGCCTTAAGAAAGAGATTTCATCTCTAAAACATGAACAAACCAATCTTGAAACTCAGATTGATGATCTATTAGTAAAACTTAAATCAACCAGAGCTGATCTGGCAGAACAGAAAGTTCATGTTGAAAAATATGAATTTTCTTCTAAAAAGCTACAGAGACTTCTAGATATTCAAGTCCATGAAAAGGTAAAGCTTGGAGGACTTGGATATGGCAAGGAACAGTACAATACTGTTCCTCATCCAGCTGACTATGTTGCCATCTATGAACCAAGCTTCGATGTTGCAAAACTCGACACTGCAAACAGAAATCTTGATCCTCCAATGGATGAACCCCTTGTTAAAGACTGCACTACCTCATCAGAATCTGAGTTAACCTTCTCAGACCATGATGAAACCAGTACAGCCTCATCTGAAGCTGTTCTGAATAGAGTCCCAGTCCCTACTGTTCTCCCAGCTGTTCCAGCCCCTATACCATTCAAACAGATCAGGATCAGCTATCCTCCAGGTGGAAAAAAGCTAAACATTGAAAAGGGACAGACATCAGGATCCACAAACTCCAAGCCTCAGTTCATGCCAAATCAGAAGAATCAGCAACAGGTTAGAAGAGTTACGACCAAGAAAACTCAGTTCAGAAACTCTTCTTCTCCACCAAGGAAGCAGCAGCCCAAAGTTTAGTAGTCCTGCATCATATGTGGGGAATCAAACCACTTTGCTGCAAAATGTCAGTTTAACCCCTTCAACCAGATCCTTCTTCAATCAGCGCATAAACAAAAGAAGGATCAGCATACTTCAGTTGATAGGCCATCTGCAGCCAGTAGAAGAGTTGAAACTGCAGAAAAACACAAGCAGCAGCAAAAGGCAAAGCCTTCAGCAGCCACCAATTCTGCTGCTGCTCAAACAAAGCAGTCAGCAGCAAAAACTAAATCTGCTGCTGCTCCAACTAAGCCTTCAGCAGCAAAAGCAAAATCTGCTGCTGAAAGGCCAAGGCCATCAGCAGCAACATCTGCAGCTGATAAGCTGAAGCCATCAGCAGCAAAACCTGCCGCTGCTGACAAGCCAAAACCTCAAGCAGGAAAACCAGCTGCTGATAGAGCAAATTCATCAGCTGCCAAAGCCAAATCCGCAGCCGATAAAGAAAAGAGAACTGGAAAACCACTACTTAAGCAATGGAAAGCCAAAATCTCTGCTCCTGTCAGCAAAATCATCATTGGTGCTGTTGAATGCACACATGATGAATCAGAAAGTCCAAGAACTCTTTTCTTCAAAAAGGAGAGCTCTTGGACCACTCCCACTAACTAAATCTCTTTCATGTGCAGGGACAGCCAGGTAACAAGAATAACACCTGGGTGGTAGATAGCGGCTGTTTCAGGCACATGACAGGCAACAGGTCCATCCTCTCCAACTTCAGACATTTCAATGGAGGATATGTTGCCTTTGGGAGTGACTCAAAAGGTGGATCTATCACTGGACAAGGCACTGTGTCCAATGAGAGGATGAGCATTGAAAGAGTCAACTATGTTAAAGAACTTGACTTCAATCTCATGAGTGTTTCCCAAGTATGTGATCAAAAGCATTGGATGCTCTTCACTGACAAAGAATGATTTGTGTTAGCTCCTGGCCTATCTAAACCCCCGCCAGAGAAGATTCTCCTAACTGCTCAAAGAAAGGACAACTTATATGTGCTTGACATGAATGAAGTCACTCCATCTGGTAGTGTTTCAAGTTTTCTGTCAAAGGCATCAGTTGATGAATCCGCTCTCTGGCACAGGAGGTTAAGCCATGTTAACATCAAAACAATCAATAAATTAGTGAAAGACAATCTTGTCAGAGGGCTTCCTGACAAAGAATTCCAGCTAGACGATCACTGCATTGCCTGCTTGAAGGGAAAACAACACAAGAGTTCCCATAAGCCCAAGACATTGAACACAAATGACACTCCTCTCCAGCTACTGCATATGGATCTCTTTGGTCCTACAAATGTCATGTCAATGGGCAAAAAGTCCTACTGTCTGGTGATCACTGATGACTTCTCCAGATTCTCTTAGCTTTAAGTTATCAGCAGGTACATGTTTCCTGCGGATAGCTTTAAGGCTTTCAGCAGCAATTCCTTTGCTGCAGATTTTTAAACCTTTCAGCAGCAAAATCTGCTGCTGACAGACTTATCTTTCCGCAGCAACCAAGTTTGCAGCGGATAGGCTTATCCATCAGCTGCAACCAATTTTGTTGCGGATACTCTTATCTTTCAGCAGCAACCAAGTTTGCTGCTGATGGGTAAACATAAGTCTAAATTAACTTTTACCCGCTGTAAAATTTACCGTCAGTCCCTTCCATGACTGCCTTGGTGTATTACAGCTGTAACAACGAAAAGTGAAACAGGTTGTACTGTACAAGTAAGGTTGCTTTTTCTTCGTCTGCCGTTATATCACAATCACAAACGTTCCCTCAACCTCTTCACATTCTATTTCAAACCTATCTCCCATCACTTTCACTCCCGTCTCCACAGCATTCAAAACCCTCCATAACTACCATTCAAACACCCTTCTTTCTTCCCTCCAAATCCATCACAATGGCAGTCGCCGACATAAACATCCCCAACGACAAGTTTGCTCCATACCACAACCTCACTGCATACCTAATAAAAGGCTAGAACTCCGAAGGTTTCGACGGTATGATCGACTTCCTCTGTCGGTCCAAAGTTTACCATGCCCTAACCGTCAACCCAACCATATATACTTCACACATGGAAGATTTTTGGAGCTCAGCCGTGTATTCTACTGAACAGGGCACTCCTCAAATCAGAGGCACAGTAGACGGTAAGGAAATGATCATCACTGAAGCAAAGCTCCGCCAACACCTCAAGCTTCAGGATGAAGGGGACGCCCTCTCTTACCCAACAGACGTATACATGAGGACCTTTGTATCCATAGGGTACACTGGGAATCAAACAGAGTATACGATAGAGAAGGCACTCATGGGTCCCAAATGGAAGTATCTCTGCCACACTCTTCTCCAATGCATATCTCAAAAGAGGAGTGGCTGGAACCAACTAAGCTCCAGACTTGCGTCGGCAATTCACGGAAGTGTTCAACATTGAGCACCAAGATCTTTCAAAAACTACAAGAATCTATGTAATGCTGGGACATAAGAACAATATATTTCAAAGCATGAGAACAGTTTCTTCCAAGTTCTCCGGGGCCGATGTTCCATTGTTATTTACAATGTTGAACACGCAGAGTGCCCAGGGTGACAGTTCAGCAAACCCAGCTGATACTGATCCCACACCCTCCACCTCACTGCCACAAACTCAAACTACTGCTTCCCTTTCTCGAACCCCTGTGCATTCTACTGAGGATGTACAGGTACATACATTACTCACCCCAGTTTGCTTGCTCAACCGGAACACAGGGCCCCGGTTGCAGCCAAATATACAAGAAAAAGGGGCAAGAGAACTCCTTCTTCTCGTGCCTCCAAGGCCCAAACCCAAGCCAACATCCCTCACTCAGAATCACAACATTCTGGTGAGAATACCATAAGGGAAAGCCACATTGTTAGGGAGACTCCTTCGGAAGTCTCTCTATTAGGATTAGGATCACTTCCCGGATCCATAGAATAGCCCGTTGAGCCATTCCTGTCTTCCTTGAACTTAAGTGTTGAGGAACCCGACCAAAGTGATGTACCTTCTCCAACTACCACTATCAAGGAGGTACTGATTGGTCTTGCTTCCGACACACCCAGCCCAAGTTCTTCACCCTTGAAGGTCCACTCTAGGAGTATTGAAAGAGTGGATGTGGAAGAGGCTGTCACTACTGCTGGTCCATCAAATGACCAGGAGGACAGTGACAACATCTTTAAGACCTCGACCATGGCAACTCATGGTGAGGGTGTTTCCCTGGAAACTCCCCTCACTGAGAGGAATCCCTGGAGCCAAGAAACCACGGGTGATGGGGATGCTGAGGCTCGGCCTACGGCCCCATCTGGGTCCAAGGATTCCAAAACTGTGGATGAGGACAGTCTGAAACTACACAACTTGGAATTGACGGCCAGGGTGGCTATGCTTGAGGCCGAAGTGTCCAAACTACGACACCAAGTCTTGATGCATGAAGCCCATCAATGTCCCTCCACGGCTTCTCCCTCTCTTGTCTCAGTGGGCACTCAAACAGATGCCTATATGTCCACTGATGCAACCAAAAAGGGGGAGATAGTCTCCATGGAAGAAGACGAAGACAGCCTTGAAGACTGGATACAGGAGCAGGCTGCCTTCCAAAGCTCACTTTACAGGCCAACTTTTGTACAGGTCTACGACTTGCCAGTATCAGAAGATGAAGAAGAAGAGATCTCTGAAGACTGGAAGTTGGTTGTCAGGGCTGTGGATGAAGTGCTGACTGATGTTGAAGGCAAAGATCAAACATCTACATTGGTCAGCATCATCCCTGAAGCAGCAGCCATCATAGGTCAATCCACTACCCCCCAAATCTTTAAAGAAGCTAGAGTTTGACTCTATTCTAGCTTGGGGGTATGATGGATCAGCTGAGAGGTTCTGGATTGGATGGGAGTTCAGCGGAGTAGAAGAGCTGAACTGGAACTCACTCAATGCCCTCCAAGTCCTACAACTATATCTATCTAACTGCATCAACTCTTCAACGGATCTCTCAGCAGAACTTGCCATTGGCAGATTCTATGACCTGATGGAGGATAATCTACCCAAGTTCAGAAGACTCCTACAAATAGCAAGATGGGTAGCTTATCCTGAATCTTCGTCGGCCGCAGAAAGAAGACTGTCTCTCAACAATCTTGCAATAACAAGGAGCAGTCTTCTCACTAAAGAAGGAGTTCTGGGCCTTCAAAGATTTCTGTATGCCTTCCTGGTCAAGGACTCGGACGTGCTAGGATGGGTAAGCACTAGGCTCCTTGACCACGCTTTCTTCCTAAGCAACGGTTCTGCTCTCATCATCAACACCGGGAACATCCTTCACCTACCAACAAATTTCCTCCACAAGATCTATCTACTAAAAGCCAACATCTGCAATGTCAACTCCCTTGAAAGCCAGGCGATGATAGCAATTATCAAAGCTCACCTTGAGAAGGAAGGAAGGATTGATGAGGAAGAAGATGTGTCATCCTCTGACGCTGACTCCAACTAAGATTCCCCTCCAGTTAACATCTGCGCTGCAGCTTATGAAGCAAGATCCTCTGTGAGAGAAAGGCTTCTAGAATTTACAGATCCTGAGTGCCAAACTGAAGACCTTCCCTTATCTACCTCTCAACATGCCAATGAAGCCGAGGCAGAGATCCCAACAGCACAACAATCAGCTGTTTCTGTGATCAGTGAAGCCAGAGCAGAGGCATCCAATGTTAATAAAGGGAAGGGCATCATGACAAAAGAGGATGAACAGAGGTTGCAAAAGGAAAAGAAAGAGAAAGAAGAGAGAAGAAGGAAAAGAGAAGAAGAAGAGTTGGCTGAAGAGATGGCTCAAAAACAAAGGCATGAAGATAGAAAGACAGCCATACTTCTCAGACAACAGACAATCCAGCTGTATGCCAAACAGCTGGATGAAATGAAGGTAAAAGTCCATGCAGGGTCTCAAGTTGAGGAAGATGAACAACTTGCTAGACAGCTGCAGGAATAGTTTGCAAAAGAAGAAGAAGAATAAGCTAAAAAGAAAAGGAAGGAAGATGCTAAGTTTAGAATCACTGATTGTAAATTAGCAAAAGAATTAAGGGAGGAGTGGACTGAAGCTTTGATCTCTCAAGGTGAGGATGCAGACTACCTTGAAAAACTGTCAAACAAAGAGATCTACAGAGCCTTCATGGGTCAGCAGGGAGAATTGGCAAGGAAAAAGAAAGATGAAGAGAAAGAAAAAGCTCAACAGAAGTCAAAGAAAGTCATTGCCCTTAATCTAAGGACCCATGAAGAAAGGAAGAAGATGACTGACTTCCTTAAGGCAAGGGGAGAAAGTGGAAAAAGGTTAGGTCCCATGTCCTTCATGAACCTACAAGCCCTGTATACAACAGTGAAAAAGGAAGAGGAAGAAAGACTGGAAAAGAGACCAGTCAAGAAACAAAGAACCTCTGCACCAGAAACTACTTCCTCTCTCCAAACACCATCCACAAACATCCCCAAGCCTTCCACTCCTCCACCCAAAAAGTCCAAGTCATCCCACCCAGCTCCCACTCATCAACAGCCTCCCTTGAAGATACCCAAACCCACTCCTAAACCAGAAGACTCAAGAAATATAGTTAACTGGTTCTACAATTCACAAGATCAAGTGTTTGAGATCTTCAGGGGGAGAACTGAGAGAAGAAGATCCACTTACAGGTCTGTTGATGAGGTTCTGCAATTACCTGATTCCGATCTTCAAAGAATTTTAGAGCTGGGTGAAGCACATAAGCCTACAAATGAGAGTGGGAAACATCTTATGCTAGCTATCAGACACTACTTCAATCCTAGCAAAGATGTGGTCATGAATATCAAACCACTCAAGTCTCACTCTCCATTTGTATCTTGGTCCTATAATGCTGATTTGGATGAATTCACTTTGATTGATGTAAAGAAGCAGCAGATGAGATGTTCAAGCAAAGCTATCTACAAAATGCCACACAAAGACATCAAGACTATGTCTGAACTTCCATTAAATAATCCCAGCAAGGATCAAAGAGGCTATGAGGTGGAAAGAATAGTCAGCCATATGCAAAAGCTTCAGCAACAAAGGGACTAGAAGAATTTTCGTAGCATCAGTCTAGGGGGAGTTTGTAGAACCAAATACTGATTGTTACAAAATTATTCTAAGTACAAATGCTGCTGATAGGCTTATCAGCAGCATTCAGCACAAGTTGCTGCTGATAGGCTTATCAGCAGCATTCAGCACAAGTTACTGCTGATAGGCTTATCAGCAGCGGTCATCCATGTTTGCTGCTGATAGGCTTACCAGCAGCAACCTTCACTCTTTGCTGCTGATAGCTCTATTCACTGAAAACCAAACGCTGCAGCTGACTATCCAGGCCAAGCGTCTCTGACACCTTTCTGCAAAAGCAACTGACAGACTCAAAGTAGAAGGAACCGCTATGGTCAACCAATGACGGACAACAATACACTTCTCCAAGCATGCAAACAATCATGAATAAAGAAAACGTTTCAGTAAAGTTAACTAGATTAGCCTTTACGTGTAATGTAAATTAATAAACAAGATCAACGGCTTGTGTTCGATCTGATCCTTAGAATCAAGGGTCTGTCTTGATTCTAAGTTACTATAAATACTGAGTTGCCACTTCATTGTAAGTGTGCTTGTAGTGCTTGTCATACTTATTCATTGAGTTTCTCACTTGTAATCTTTGCATTCACAAAAGCTTAATACAACAGTGTTTATCAGTATTCTTTGTGTTTACTTGATTATAATTTGTGTAGTTGATTTTGTTTCCGCCAACCTCAACTAAGAACAGAACCTTCTTGTATTCTCACGATCCTACAATAGCTGATTGGTTAGCTGAAGACGTAGCAGGAGGATTTCTTGAGGTATGGTGATGATGAGATCCCAACCCTGATCCTGAAGCATAGCATGCATGACCACCACACCCAGTTGAGTGGTCTTCTTCAGTAGGGTTTCCAGTGAAGATGGCAATTCCATAGCCCGATGACTTAGATGTAGAAGTCGTCCCATGATACATAGAAGGGTCTTGTATCTTGGGTCTTCCTGAGCTCTCCTTTCTTCTTAGGTTCATGTCATGAGCTTGAATCTTTCCTATTGCCTCCTCAACTGTCAACTCATAGAACTTTGGATTTTCTCTCATTAGGGTTGTGTACATCTCAAATTTGGGTGGTAAAGCATCCATAAACTTTTACACCATCTCTTCATCTGGATACCTGAGTTCAAAAGCCTTCAACTCAGTCTGTAAATGATAGAATCTAGAGATGAGGTCATCTAAAGATTCGTTCTCTATAAATCTGAAGCACTCATACTGCTTCCTGAGAAGATCCCGCTTACTCTTCTTGATGTCACTATTTCCTTCGAATCTCTTCTGTAAAGCTTTCCAGAGATCGTTAGTATTGTCATAACCTCAGAAACTGTGGAACAAATCCCGAGTTAATGCCATAGTGATCGAACCAAGTGCCTTCTTTTCACGATCATAAGCTTTCTTTTCTTCGTCTGAAAGCTTAGAGATAGGTTTGGGCATGGTTTCATCAATATAGATGTGTGTGGGATGCTTATATCCCTCAAGGATTGGTATCCATAGCGATGAGTCGATATAAGAAATGTAGTGCTCGAAACGTGCTTTCCAATTAGAATAATCGTTCACGTTCAGCAACTTTGGTGGTTTCTGTGGTGTGCCGATCTCATTATCATAATTTAACAAGTTTCCCAAATTCTGAAGATTCGACATAGTGAACACTTAGTCAAATTTCAGAAAAATCAGACAAAGTTGCGCACTTGATTTTTGGCCTTGCGCACTTGAGAAATGGTCTTGCGTATTTAGATTTACTCTTGCGTACTTGTAAGTACGTAGGATTAAATGTAAGTACGCAGGATATAACTTAAGTTCGCACAAGTTCAGTCTTGCGCACTTATAAGTACGCAGGAGATAAGTCTTGCATATTTAGTAAGTACGCACAAAACTGTACTTTTTGCCAGAAATGGTAAGTACGCACAATACCTTTTCAGCAACTTTCACCAAACTTTTCTGGTCACCTGAAACTCGCCGGAGATGGTAAAAATTGGTCTGATGATCAATGCAAATGAGCCAAAGGGTCAGAAACTTATTTCTAACCAACCTTTGATGCTCAAAACACTCAAATACACAACAAAAATCAGTTTTTGAGTGATTTTTGTTTCTAAAATAGTGCTCAAGAGCTACCCCTATTTTATCACAAAAAAATCAACAAAAATACCTCTTTTTGCTTGTAAAAACTCGCCAAACTCACTCACAACACTCGAAATCTGGAGCAATCGCTCTGATACCACTTGTAGGTCCCTCGGGTGAGGCGGATCGTCACATGCAAGTGGGTCTACTAGTCGGACCGGGTGCGGAATGCCCGTGACTAGGCGGAGAGTCTAGCTAAACAAAGTAAACCGACAAGAGAAAAACACTTTAAACGTTCTTTGTATTATAAACACTTGAAGGTTACAGAGAAAAGCACTAAGATTACAATCTGCGTATTTGTGTCTATGTCTGCGTACTTAACTTCTGTCAACCTATCCTATTTATACAAGACCTGATGCCTGCGCACTTAGCAAGTGCGCAGGGCAAAATGCTCTTGCGTACTTAGCTAGTACGCAGAGTTGTTCTTGCGTACTTAGCAAGTACGCAGAGTTGTTCTTGCGTACTTGCTAAGTACGCAGCAGCTTTCTCCTACGCACTTACAAGGGCGCAAAACACTTAGAGAATTTTGCAACATTCAATATGTAAAAGTAAATACAACTCGATAAACTAATACATAAAGACTCTTACATACAAAGACAATTACAAACAAGACAAGACAACCTAAGACTAAGACTCTATCTATCCAGAGTGTTTGTCACAGGAAAGTGCTTCAACAGATGTTAGATAAGGGTCTCTTGGAGGAGGTGATTCAGCTGCTCGGACTCTCAAGTCTGCTCCTAAGCCAATCTGCTCTGCGGTCAAACATGGATCTGGCAGCTAGTCGTGCTGGTGACCGGTTTTCTAGCGATGGGGATCCAAAGTCTTCCTCTTGTGTTGACTCCACTTCGGGGTGATTCTCAGGGGAGTGATGAGGGTAAGAGGCCATGTCTAGCACGAAAAGGTCGTAAGTGTAATGGTGAGTGTTAAAGGTGTCCATGAGTTTTAAAATTTAGCTAATCATAACACCGAGTTCTTATAATAATATATCAGGAGTAACACTTGACCTATAATTAGCATACCCATGAAAAGGATTCTCAGGAAAGAGAGGTGGGTCACAAAGGATACACTAAAGTACTCAGTCTTTCCTTAGTCAGAATCTTCCATGGACTTACACTCACTCTTCCAGCCATCATGTACCATTAACATTATTTTTTGAACTCATGTTTATGGTGAGAATCGTTAGGGATTTTTTCTTGTGGCTCAAGGGTGTGTTTCATCCATTCAAGCAACTTCCTTTTCTTGGATGGTGGGGTCTAAGGGTGTAAATCTCTCACAAGAGATGATAAGGATGATAAGATTTTCAAGGCATAAGGATGGAAGGTAGAGGAACTTAAATAAGATTAAATGTAAGAATTTTAGTATTTAAACGAATGATGTTTAGGTTGTATTCACTTGGGACATAACCCAATGATACTGGGACAAATCAAAGTGATTTGAGTTCATATACTTTCAAGAAATCATGCTTTAGCCTATAGGTGAACACTAACTTCGGGAATTACCAGAAAATCATACGGATCCTTCGGTTGATTTGGATTTATATGAAATGTTTTCCTAGACAGAAGACCCAAAGTACAGGCATTCACCTTTCCGGATTACACATGTTCTCTATTAGTTTTTAGAACCCAAAACTTTGACGGGATTTTAAAATTTTAATTGGTATTGGGTCTAGGAGTTTGAATCTTTCCATAAGTGATTAGTGATGATGTGTAAAGATGAAAGTTTGTAAGGTTTTTGATATAAATAAGCGTATGGCAAAACTTAGGATAGCATTTAGTGGTATCAAATAGGTATTGTGAAGACAAATCAAATAGTGTAGAAAATAAGGTATCACATGAGTAGTAGTCTTTGTAAACATGTAACATGGCACATTAGGTAACACATGTTGTATCATGCAATGTAATGCCTAAGATTACACAAGGGTCTCCTAATGTTATAAACTATAGACTAAGAATACGCTTCAAGTAATCCACGTTGTTTCGAATAGTTCCATGTAGTCCTTGGGATGTTGTAGTTCATGGAATTATATCATGTAAACATAAGTAGATAAATGTAGGTAAGCATGTGTATAAAAGAGTATAGATTGGAGTTCCTAATAGAAGACATGAGTTAAACTAATGTTTGGGGACTCCTAGGTTATAGTCTAGGTCATGTGTGTCTAATAACCTAATTCCCTATAACCATGGCTCTGATACCAATCTGTCACACCCTGGCCGGCGGCGGATTATACGCCGGAGCTGACGCGGTTGTTCATAAGCACATGATCATCTATTAATAAGTGATAATATTATTTCATCATAATTAAAGCATTTGTTACAAATAGAAGTGGAAAACAAGGAGTTCATACGTAACTCAAGTTAAATTCAATCTTTATTAAAGCTAGGTCCATAGTCCTATGTGATTATGTAGTGTCCTCAAAATGGTGCACCTGAAACATGCGAGTAAATGTCAACTACAAGTAATTGGTGAGTAACATAGGTTTTGACACCAAACAAAGGTAAGTATAGTTTACAATTCAATATGTTCAAAGCAAGTCTAAAGCATGAATGTGAAAACATACAAGGTTCCAAGCGTACAATCAAGCCTAGTAATGGAAAACTAGATACGCAATCCCACTGGTTGTCATTTTGAAAAAGTAGTAATATGGTACACATAAAAACCGCCAACGTTTGTGTTTACTGGTATGTATCGGCTTCCCGTATAAATGATCATAAAAGGTACCACCTTAGGCTTGGGTAGAAAGCTAATGATTGCACTGACATGAACACACGTAATGGTCATAACGTAGTTTAAGACATAAAGCATAAAGACCATAGCATAAGAACAAAGGTATTGAATTGTGTAAGTAAAGCATTTGTAAACATGTTTCACCCCAAAAGCAGAAATGGTAAAAATGGGATATGAAAACTCACCTTGCAATGAGTAGCTGAAATGTCACCCAAGTATGTTGTTTGTTGCCCAAAAGTTATAGCTAACCACAAGGTTAACCTATGTTTGTTGGAATATATGTATCAATGATTTGTACAAATGAAATAGGGAATCCTAATGTGCGAGGACACTGATGTGGGTGTCCTCATTTTAAAAATAAAATAATTATATAAATATATGAATAAATATTTAGGTTTCCTTTGTTTGTAAATAAATACACAAATAAATAAATGAGTAGTTTTCTTTTATTTGAAATCGCATAAATTAATAAATAAATGAGTAATAATTGATTGAGTAATTAAATAATTTACAACATAAATAAATGAATAAAACCTTTCATTTAATTTATAAAAAATAAATGTTAAAATAATGATTTAATTAATTGGTAATTAAACCATAATTTAAAGTATAATAATAATGTTCTTATTAACTAATAATTAAACCATAATTAATTATTAATTAAAAGTATAGAATTGTGTTTTAAATATTCTCATATAATAAAAATAAATTATATAAAAGTTTGTATAAATATTTGCAAATAAATGGGTTTTATAATCATAATCATAATTAGTTGAAAGTGGTTGTTGTACACTAGAATGATTATCTTTCCAGAGTAGTAACTCTAACAGAAAAGTTCCCAGGAAAGAGTTGATCGGATCAGAACATCGCCTTTTCCTAGCCAGAACTTTAATGTTTGGCAGATAACTATATACTGGTTTGAAATTTACTCTATTTGCATATTTAACCAAGTTTAGGGTGTGTTTGGAAAGTATATGGGCTAAAGTGGAAATATGAGTTTAGTAAAGATAGAAATTGAATATTAAATAATTTAATTTGAAAATAAGGAGTTTTAGTAAAAAAACCTAATTTTTGAAATTGAAAGAAACAAGAAAGATCAAACCAAGCTTTTAAATAAATGTTTTGAACAAATTTAATTAGAATAGGGTTTTTTATCTTGGATAGGTCTATAATTATAACATAAACATGTTAGGGATCATAGACCTAGCTAGTTATGATGGATTTTTGAAAGGAAAAGTATGGACAAGCAAGAACATAAGAAGAACTTACTTAGAATGGAAGGATTTAAGCTAGAATCTTCCAAAAGATGAGAAGAACGACCTTTAGTAGCTAGAGAACCCTAGAGGATCGTTGAGGTGCGAATAATACAAGAGAATAAGAGCTCTATTTATAGGGTAGGATCAGGGGCTTATTCACAAAATTTAATTTGTTGTAAGGGCTAGATTGCAAAAGATGAATAATAGTTTATAATTTCATAACATATACTAACTTAAGTGCTCATAAATTCTATGTTTATGACTACATTTCATCATAAATATAATTATATATTTATTTGTTTTATTTATCTTTAGTAATTTAGAACACTGGTAATGTTAATTAACAATTTTATGTTTTTCATAATAAATTGTTTAAATGGTTTATCTATCATGTGTATATATATATATAGTTACATATATATTTATAAGTAGACACATAAATGATATCAATTCATAATCAAAGCTTTTAAGTTTAGATTTGGTTATTATAACAAGATATATATATATTTATTTCATGACAATCATATAAGTATGTATGCACACTCATGAATTATAATGAATAAATATGATACTTTCATAAATGTGAATCATAAAATAATGAAATTACAATTTGCCAGAACAGTTAAAATAAAGGTCGGAATTTCCTGGGAATTACACATACGACCATAGAGAGCTTCAAATGGAGCCATGTTGATGCTTGTGTGGTAGCTATTTTTGTAAGAGAAGTCAATGAGGGATAGATGTGAATCCCAATTGCCACTGAAATCGATGACACAAGCTCTAAGCATGTCGTCAAGAGTTTAGATTGTTCGCTCGGTCTGACCATCAGTTTGGGTATGGTAAGTCGTGCTTAAATTCTATCGTGTACCAATAGCAGTTTGGAGGGATTGCCAAAAGCGAGAGGTGAAACGAGCATCTCTATTGGAGATTATGTTCTGTGGAACACCGTGACGACTCAAAATTTCGTCAATGTAGATTCGGGCCAATTTCTCGACCCGATAGTCTTCACGGATGGGCAAGAAGTGAGCATATTTAGTGAGACGATCAATGATCACCCAAATGCTTTCATACCCACTAGAAGTACGTGGGAGTTTGGTAATGAAATCCATGGCTAGGTTCTCCCATTTCCACACTAGAATTTCCGGTTATTCAAGTAAGCCGGAAGGAGCAAGTTAGACATTTTGCAACATAGAGTGCAACGTGTTTCTTCATACCGGGCCACCAATATTGCTGGTGAAGATCTTTATACATTTTATCCGCATCAGGATGAACAGAATAACGATTCTTGTGTACCTCGTTCATGAGAAATGCATGAAGATCATCATGATCGGGAATCCATATACGATTAAAAGAGTAAGCCATTGGGTTTAGTTTCTAATTGAAGTTCAACACCACACAACATTTCATCATACATGTTACCCTCGGTGACTGAGACGTGTTGAGCTTCTAGAATGTGATTCTGAATATCGGTTTGAATTCTGACACAATGAAGCATAACGTGATCCTTACGATTCAAGGCATCCTCTTGCTTTTGTAGTTCCTCATGGAGCTTCTAAGGATCGATCTCGTGATAAGACGTGACGTTAACTCGGAGTGCGGAATCCAACGAATCAATGTTTATATGCATAAAAGACAATATAGACAATCACGTAAATAACATTCTCAATTGTATTCCATATCACAATGATGTTTACAGACTCAATCAGACTAATCAATAATTCTCTGTTCTATCTGTTTTGACTGACTCTGTAAACACACACATATATAACCATCTGACCTGATATAAGCGAACTTACTAAGTTCTCCTCTAACTGACTAAGCGAACTTAACAAGTTCGCCTCAGATAGACTTAAGCGAACTTATTAAGTTCGCCTCTGATAGACCAGGCTAACTTAACAAGTTCGCCTCTAGTTAAACTTGTATAAACACTTAGTAACTTTTACATAACAAAAACATAAAGACATAATATCTAACTATTACAAGCTTTTGTCATTACAAACTATGTCCTAACAGGCTTCCCCTTGACAATAGCTTGATCTTCAGTCTTCATGATGAGCTTTTCCAGTTATCCAGTAGTCTGCTGCAGCATGCACTCCATATCTTCTGCATATCTCTAAAACTCTCTTGTACTGTAATCCTTGTTCTTTCCATTCATCAGTGAACATTATTTCATTCTTTCGCAATGTCCTCTGATCTTTCTTTGAGAAATTTATAAGATTCATTGCATCATAGAAACATACAATGACCTTATTGTCTTTATCTTCAATCCTTGCTTCATCAGTATTGACATCAACATACCACCATTTCATATTCCCAAGGAAGTCTTGAGGAATCTTCTTCAACGGTATCTTGTGTACAGCACGTACTGGTTTATACTTGTAACTCCAGGTCACTTTCCCAGTCTTCTGATCTGTGTTCTTCACTCTCTTTCCTTTTTGTGGTTTCAGTCGTTCATATTTTCCTAAACTACCTTCTCTCTTGATTAAGTTTGCTATTACATCAGCCAAACCATTCTTCGATCTATTAATAAGAGGCTTTGAAGCTAGATCATTCATTTCACACCTTGGTAAGGTATTGAAATACTTGATCCTCGGCTTTAAGTATTGAACCCCATCAGATCTTTTAATTACAAATAATTTTGTATCACCGTCATAGAACCAACTTATGATCCTTCCTACACACCGCTCATTATTCACATATTTCTCTTTCTGAGCAGGTTGTGCTGGAGACTTGGGTAGCACCTTCATCCAACTATTTACAACTTCTCTCCACTGTTCTCTTGTCATCCCTGTATTTCTATACATCACAGGTTCTTCATTAACCTTCGGAGACTCAGTGTGAGTAGTTTTAGTTTCAGCATTTTTATTGGATTGAATATTCTCATCATCAATATCCATTTTTGAATCAGCAGTGTCTTCAGGCAGTGTGACGTCTTCAACAGAGTCCATAGAATCTGTTACTCCTTCATAAGTGAATTCAGTAATAACATCATCCTGTATGAAGTTATACGACACTTTAAGACCATCATAGCCTTCATAAGTAACACTATCTTTATCTTTCTCTATCTCTATCTCTACTATCTCTCCTTCTTCTATTTCATTTTCAGACACTTCATCGTCCATGTCATTGAATAAATCATCAATGTCATCAAGACATGCAATCTTTTCAGCTTCTTCTTGGTCAGAATCTGCAAAGAACTCCAATAATAGAATTTCTTCTTTATTAGCACCAGAAGTATCTTTGTTTCCTTCAAGTGATTGTGATGTTAACTCCCCCTGAACCTTTGATATAGGATTAGCGTCAGTGTATTGACGATCACCCTCAACATTTCCAGCAAGATCATTGTCTTCATCATCACGTCTTTGAATAGACTCTGTGTGACATGTATCGTGTATCCTCAACTCCCCCTGAGCGTCAAGACGTTGAACGAGTTTAGATGTAACATTTCTAAATTTTCATGTATTTGTTTCACAACAATAAACGATATTTCAGTTCTAGTGCAAACACCCTTTGTTATCCATGCAAAGTTTATAATTCAAGTTTTCATTCAATACAACGTCATGATTCCTTCTTACATATTTCCTATAAAAGATTTAAAAGCTCTAATAATTCACTCCAATATATATATATATAATAAATAATAATTTAATATATATAGACATATATATATATGTAAGTTTTAAGCAAAAGTTAATATTTCACATATGCATACATATAAACTTATATATATACAAGGTAATGGGTTGTAAACACCCCCCTTTACATATAGTTATATAAAAGAAAATATCAAAAATAAATAAGTGTATATACATAACCTTAAACTTTTGAAACAAGGATCAACTTGTATATACATATATATATATATATATGTATATATATATATGTATATATATATACACTTGCATATTTAATTTAGTAAGTTGGTTTGAACCCTAATCATTTAAACTCCCAACATGAACCTCAACTCTCAAAGTTGACCCTTTTTCCCTAACGTTGATCCCCACTCACCAAATTTAGCCTATTTTGACTTTTGAAAGTCAAATCCGGCTCAAATCGGTTGAGTTTCAAAATACTAAGCCAGCAAATCAATGGATAAGGACTTACTATACACATGTAACCGATATTAGGCCACACCCGAGCCCATTCACAGTCTCAATTTGATCAAAAACATGGCTGGGATTTGAATTTTGAACGGTTGACTCTTTTTGAGTCAAAACCATGTGCAAATCAACCCCAAATTGAGGATTTGGAGCGCAATCAATCCTGCAAATCACGCTTGGACTAAACTAACACGGATTCAACCCAAATTCGCAACCCAATTCATCAAGAATTAAACGGATTAACACGTAATCTCGCTCTATAGATGCCGGCCTTAAACCACGAATCGAATCCTATAATTAAAACACAATTAAACGAATTAATATACCCTCACACCTTCGCACGACCTCATAAAAGTTCTCTAAACTATCCATCGATCCACATAATGGCTCTAATACCGGCCTAAGACTTCGAACGTCTGGATCACCCGCACCCAGGAACCCGTATCAGACACCCCATCTCCATAATCAGTTACCACCCCCATTAAGAGACCCACATCTAATGCCCGACTCGTATCATCCTAACCCTTGGGTAAGGCATACCATGGCACCCACTACTGTTATGGGAATTCCAACCAATGACATTCACCCACGTGTAAGGACCTCAGAATGTGAGAGGCAAAGGATGGAGCAGGGGGTAATGCACGATTTGCAAGGAAAAAAGAATGGATAGCCTAGCAAAACAATTAGGGTACCAAAAGGAATTAATCTCCCTCCTTGAAAAAGAAATACTGGAGCATCGCACGGAGAGAGCTAAAGCTGAAGCCAGATCAGCTACCCGAGTGACCATAGCGGTGCTCGTCTTGGGAATTATTCTCCTCCTAATGGAAAGCTACAAGAGACGTTAACAAAATTATTTTTCCATTATTTATTGTCTTTAAATTTTTAGTTTGAGAACCATTTCCCTATGTTTTGAGTAATGTTTAACATTTCAGCATTTAATCAATTTTATATATTTCAACTCTAAAGTTATTATTCATTGATTTGACCGTTGAATGCGAATCACACCCATCATATTTTCATAAAAAAAAAGTTTTCTCAAGTATCACCTTCTTCATTCAATACGATTTAGTTACTACCGACACTCTTCATCGCAAACAAATCATCCTATTATTTAATTTAAACAACCTCGTTATTTTGTTCATACAAAACGTTTATCAAACATTTAGATAGTATCAGAAATATGAGTTTTTTTTATAAACATTTTCATCTTGTGAGAAAACTCAATACAACCTGTTTTTTAAAAGCATCATTTCAAATTGATAAATAAGTATGATTTTCCTCAATAAAGTAATTATTTCTAAAACATGGCTAAATTGATGTACAACTACTTGTTTAGCCAATAATTTCTTTAAAAAAAATATTCTCCTTATAATAATTGAAAATTTAAAAAGTTTTTCCTATAAACTGTCTATTTATTTAAATTATGTAACTCAATGGTTTCACTACTTTATATATCTACAACCAAGAACAATTTACCACTTTCTATTTTAAAACAAAGATCAGTATTTATAAACACATTTCCCTAAATGTTTTTCAGAACCTCCTCGTTATCTTTCACTTGCCGCTTCAAGAGACGACCCATTTCACGTAAACGTTAACCATCCCTACAGACCTGAACGAGATTTAAAGAGCTAGAACCTAACTACCACATCCTACACGAACATAAACCAACACGCTGCTCCGCAACACCTAACCACATGCAAAACTCGTTAGCATATGTCACACACAAAATTCAATAACTTAGGTATGCACGTTCACAAGATACACATCACGATCACATAATACATTAAACTAGTTTATTTGCAAATCACAATTTACTAGGTTGATCACGTAACACATGAAACGAGTTTATTTGCAATATGCATGATACATAACAATTGTTTGCTTGGTACAAAATAATAGATTGACTACATTGAACATGAAACTTATTGAGCTACAAAATACATGATGCTAAGTTGTCAACACCATACATGAACTTCATTTCCTACAATACACGTGACACTATGTTGTTTACATTACACATGAGAGCTTATTGATTTACAAAATACATAATACTAAGTTGTTCACGCTACACATGAAACCTATTTGATTACAAGCTACGTGACACTAGATCATACATGAGACTTGTCTATTTACATTATACGCTAAACTAAGTTGCTAGCAATTGTTACAAATGATTGAGCACCTTATACACAAATAACGGTCATATACTTTGTTCACCAAAGTTGTAAGCTATAACACATCAAAACTACTCGGGGTTTGACGTATTCTTGTTCAAACTCGAGGAAGCTGTAACACTTTATACAACTCGGTGTTCGACGTATTCTTGTTCAAACACGAGTAGGCTAAGAAAACTTTAGGTTATACTATATAATTACTCTTTAGTTGCTAACTGACCTGCTTAAGGACATAGTTATTTTTTTTACAACTTTTTGTGAAAGAAATAGACATGAACGGAGTGAAATGGTGCCCCTCTTGACACGCACAGAACTGGATGATCTATACGAACCATGCGATGATTTGAGTAATTACGGGTGCACACGAAATTATGAAAATCAGCGCATGGAAAACATAGTGAATTCTATCATGTGTTATGACTTAAAACCTATCGTGATATATAACAACGAAACTAATATGATATGACAAGGGCATGGTGGATACGCTGATGGTACTTCCTATATATAAGTGCTCTATCATATTATCAGAAGTAGCGTTGTTCGTGTCACGTGAAGTTTTGACCTAGACCAATGTATGTGAAATCTCTTATCCACTGACAATTCTTGAGCATATTAGGCTACATCGTAAACAAATCCTGATTATCGGGTTCCCATCAAATCTATTCAAAGTGTCGCACTTCACCTTTAGATTCTTCGAAAGATCTCTCCTTAACTCTCTTGAAACTAAAATCCACCGATACCATTCATACTTAACTTAAGCTTTAGACACAAATCTTGTTATCTATCATACGCCTCAAACCGACAGTCAAAACTCGTTGAAAATCTAAACGTGACCCAGAGTTACTTGGGAATGTGAAGATTAAATGAAGCTCAAGCACCCTCATCTCTTTGCTGATTCAGTAGCCTCAAGTAGTTAAATTTCGGGACGAAATTCCCACAACAGGGAGATACTGTAACATTTCTAAATTTTCATGTATTTGTTTCACAACAATAAACAATATTTCAGTTCTAGTGCAAACACCCTTTGTTATCCATGCAAAGTTTATAATTCAAGTTTTCATTCAATACAACGTCATGATTCCTTCTTACTTATTTCCTATAAAAGATTTAAAAGCTCTAATAATTCACTCCAATATAGATATATATATATATATGTATAAATAATAATTTAATATATATAGACATATATATGTAAGTTTTAAGCAAAAGTTAATATTTCACATATGCATGCATATAAACTTATATATATACTTATATATATACAAGGTAATGGGTTGTAAACACCCCCCCCCTATACATATGGTTATATAAAAGAAAATATCAAAAATAAATAAGTGTATATACATAACCTTAAACTTTTGAAACAAGGATCAACTTGTATATACATATATATATATATATATATATGTATACTTGCATATTTAATTTAGTAAGTTAGTTTGAACCCTAATCATTTAAACTCCCAACATGAACCTCCACTCTCAAAATTGACCCTTTTGCCCAAATGTTGATCCCCACTCACCAAATTTAGCCTATTTTGACTTTTGAAAGTCAAATCCGGCCCAAACCGGTTGAGTTTCAAAATACTAAGCCAGAAAATCAATGGATAACGACTTACTATACACATGTAACCGATATTAGGCCACACCCGAGCCCATTCACAGTCTCAATTTGATCAAAAACGCGGCTGGGATTTGAATTTTGAACGGTTGACTCTTTTTGAGTCAAAACCGTGTGCAAATCAACCCCAAATTGAGGATTTGGAGCGCAATCAATCCCGCAAATCACGCTTGGACTAAACTAACACGGATTCAACCCAAATTCGCGACCCAATTCATCAAGAATTAAACGGATTAACACGTAATCTCGCTCTATAGCTGTCGGCCTTAAACCACGAATCGAATCCTATAATTAAAACACAATTAAAAGAATTAATATACCCTCACACCTTCGCACGACCTCATAAAAGTTCTATAACGATCCATCGATCCACATAATGGCTCTGGTCATCAATCGAGCACCAAGAACACCCCCTCGGACTGCCTAGTCGTTTGCATTCATTACTTCACCAAAACAGGTAATTCTTATGACCTTCGTACTCGCTACATCTTGTAGATCGAAAGCCCTCTGTTTAACTCCATTAACAGAGGGCAATTCGATGCGTATTTGGTGATTCTTGGTTCTAGGGTTCATATCAATTCGGGGGCTAATTTGAGTTTTTGTTTAAAAGATTTTCCGTTTCATGATATACACTAACAAGCCCGTAGTCAGGATGGTTAGATGCATGTGTGTTTGGTGACCCAGGACTGACCCGAGTTCGATCCGATCAGTCTTGGTTTTCATGTTTTCTTTTTTTTTTGCCTTTTAATCAGATTTGTAACTTCTAATAATTTTTATAAATTCTGTTAAATCTTTATAAACTTAAAATAATTTTTATTTATACTTTTATTACCAGAATCTTTTATCTAATTAAACTTAACTCAAACTTATATTAATTTAATCTTTAAAAATTGATTTAAATTCTTAAAAACTATAAAAAAAACATACTTTATAAACTTATAAATTACATGTCATTTATTTAAACTTACACTACATTTTAAACGTTATTTCCAAATTAAATGTGAAATAAATACTAAACATCTAAACACTTTAATAGATGGTTAGACAAAATAATTATTCGCATAAGATAATTATTCATCCTTAATAATTATGTATACTTTAAATAATTATTATTAAACTTTAACCATTAATTACTCTTTAAATAATTATTTATCCTTAATAATTGTTCTTTTATTATTAATCCTTGTTTATTCCTTGAATAAATCCTTAATAACTATTTAGTCTTTAAAAAGATTATTCTTAACCTTTGAATATTATTTAACCGCTAGATGATTATTATCCTTTAATAATTTATTATTCTTTAAATAAGTATTTTAAATCATTAATAATTATCTAGTCTTACACTTAATTTATTTATAAATAACTTGAAAACATTATTTCCTATTTTGTGTATTTGTGAGGCTTTTAAATAATTAACAAATAAACTTATTACACTCTGATGTCATTCATTCAAAACTTCTATTTGAAACTTTAACCTAAACTTTATAGACACAATCAATCTCATCTCCCATTGGAACCTTAGTCAAATCTTGAACCCTTGATCCTAGCCATAGACTTGTAGATTATACTTAAACTCTAGACTTTTATTCTTAGGCTTATTTCGAGGATATTCTCCCTTGAAGTCTTGCAAACTTACTCTTACCGGATACCCTTCATCAATCCAAGTGAGTTTTACATAGCCCCTTTTTACATTTTGCATTTTTGGGGTGAAACATGATTTCCTTTGAAATTCTTTGCAATTACTCATATACAATTCACTAATATGATGCTATGTGTTATTTGTGCTTTATGCTTGAATGCTATGAGTTAAGACTACATATACATGACATTAGTACAATCATTAACTCAGTACAAGCCAACGGTTAACATTGATAGATCTATTGAGTCTGATAAACCCACCCGGTTAGGGTGTTTGTTACCGACTTTACATTAGGGTAACCTGCGTGTTATGCCTCAGTCACAAGGTTGGATTGTACACACCTAGTTTAACTATATATTCTCCATAAATGCCTTATACACGTGTATCGTATGAATTGTATAAAATACTTTAAACTTGGTTATGTGTCAAAACCTATGTATGCTCACCAACTTTTAGTTGACCTCGTTTTCATCATGTTTCAGGTACTAATGATTGAGAATAAGTGCAAGATGCTTCACTTAGGACCGATGGCCTAGAATTTAAATTAATGAGACTATTTATGTATTTCTATTTTCCTTGTAATGTTGGATTTATGTTTATTTGTGACATGAAATTGGTTGTTTAATTATTTAAACTTTAGCAAACCTTGAGCTTTTGAACAGTCAACATGTCCCGCCCCGACGTATTCCGCCGTCGGTTGGGGTGTGACATTAGACACCAATGCTTGCATGTCAGCTATCTGTTGAGCTTGAGTCTGAATCACCAGCTGCCGTTGTGAATCCGTAGAAATAAGAGTGTTCACTTGTGTTTGTAAAGAAAGCACTTGAGATTCAAGGAAAGTAATCCTTTCAGAATCAGAAGGCTTAGACGGACCAGCTGACGATTGTGGAATCGAAGGACTTGCAGTAGGAGTAATGATGGGAGGAACAGGAGTTATAACCGGAGATGTATCTTTAGATCGTGGAGGAGTAATAATCAAGGAAGCAACAAAATTAGCATCCTCTACTCCCTGCGAAGATTGAGCAGCAGCTAATGAAGGAGACATTAACTTTTGAGTCTTTGGATCTGGATTAAAGTCACTATCAGACTCAGTACTGTCATCAACCAAGGATCTTTTTCCAAGTACTGAACCGGAAGGAGGATCCTGAACAGACTTTCTTCTTGGGCGTCTGGCTTGAGATTTAATGCGTTTTCCAGCATTAGCCAGTGGAATAGCAGCTAATCGTTCATAATGATCTGAGGAAAAATCCCTAGATTCATCAGAATCAGTGCTTTCATTAACATGTAATATCGTATCACTTGAGCTTGAACTAGATTCATCATCAGTCACCACATTCCCTTCAGCTTCATGAATGGGCGAGTTCACAACGTCATAAACGAAATCATCCATGTTCATTCCTAAATCATGTTCATGTGCATGAACGACCTCTTCTTGAACAGGTTCATGAATAGGTATTTCAACCTCAGCTTGTGGAATTGGAACTTGTTCAGGAATAGGAATTTGCGGTTGTACGGGAACCTGAACTTGTTGTTGTATCGGTTGCTGTGGAATTTGTTGTTGTTGTTGTTGTGGTTGTTGTTGTTGTGGAACATTTAATCCTTGAGCTTGAGCAATTTCATCAGGATGAAACCAGTTGTCATTAGGTGGTGCAACATAATCAGGATTGATTAAGTGACCAAACAAAGGAGTATTGACTGGTATCAATGCGGCATTCTGCTGTTTCACCTTCGTGCAATCAGTAAAGATACACTTTGACATCGGAGTCAAAGTTAATCTTATAGGATGTTGTGGAAGATTCGGAATAAGATGATTTAGAATCATTTGAATAAAGCGAGGATAGATCAAAAATCCTTGACCTTCAGCCGGATTAATCTGCATGACCATCTTTCGATAGAAGTAAAGTGGAAAATTGAATCGCTTATTCAACGTTAAAGCCACCATTGCAGTTTGAAGAGCCATCTTTAAACCATCGGTTCCAGCTTTACGAGGAGAAATGCATTGAATAATCACATGCATGATATACCTCCATTCACGACTAAGCCACCTTTACGTGCTTGGGTATCATTCTGTCTCCCACGATAACCCATTCTTTGAAAACAACCCATAATAAGAGTGCCAGGATATGACAGTGGTCTTCAGCATTACCTCCCAAATCAAAGTAGCACGAATTGTTTCTTCAGATATGGCAATTTCAGTATTATTGACAGTGGCACGAAGAACATAAGGTTCTACGTCCGTATCCTGATGAACTGTATCCCAAAATTGCTGTATGTATACCAAACTGATGTAAGGATCAGCAGATAAAGCAGTATGAAGACGCGAACGATTTAGAAATCCGATTATTCCTTGAAAATTGACTGCCTCGGACATGTTAGGATCTAACAATGCCACTTGATTATGCTTATATTCGACACGTCGAGCCATCTGAAAACATTCGGAAAATAAAACACATTAGTAAAAAAATATCAAACACAAACAAACAAACAAAAAATTTAAACAAATTTTTTTTTTCAAACACTCAAAAATCACAAGTCCAAATACCATCTGACCCCTAGGCGAACTTAATAAGTTCGCTTAGTGTTGCAAGAGGCGAACTTATTAAGTTCGCCTGGACAAGTTCGCTTCGAACAAGTTCGCTTAGAACTAGTTCGCCTGAACCTGTGACGATTCAAATTCAAACACCGAAGTTCAAAAATCAGCAAATCGAGTTAAACTCATGAAATAAGAAATGAACATCATTCGAATAGCACTTAGCAACCAATTAGAATGATCAATTTTATATTTCCAGTCAAAATTAGGTCAAAAACCGTTCGTTCAAATTTACGAAGTGAGCCGAGAAGAAAAACACCAAATACTCAAAATTGAACAGATGAAAATCAGTGAAATTACTGTAGTTGTGTTCGCAAATCAATTTGGAATATGATAGAACCGGCAAACAACTCCAACAACACAGATTAAAAATTTTGAAAAAATTTCAGATAAGTTCGCTTCGAACGAATGAAGACGATGACTGTCAAGTTCGCTTGGCCAAGATCCTTTTGTTAAGTTCGCTTAACAAGCCATCGGCGAACATGCTAAGTTCGCTTCACCATCCACAGACAAACAGATTAAGTTCGCTTCACTGTTCTTAAGCGAACTTATTAAGTTCGCTTCACTGTACACAGGCGAACTTAATATCTATTCACTTTTGCCTTGAACAAAATTTTACCAACTTCAACCTTTCAAGTCTTGAACTTTCGTCAGCATCATGTATCCGATCCAATCCCGAACAATTTTAATAAAAGTTTAGAATTTTCATGGAAAATCAAAATCAAAATGTTTTTGAATTTTATCTATACAAACGGAATCACATATTTTTGGATTTTATCTGTACAAACAGAAACACATATTTTTGGATTTTATCTGTACAAACAGAAATACATATTTTTGGATTTTTATCTGAATAAACTGAAATCACATATTTTTGGATTTTATCTGTACAAACGGAAACACATATTTTTTGATTATTATCTGAATAAACTGAAATCACATATTTTTGGATTTTATCTGTACAAACGGAAACACATATTTTTGGATTTTTATCTGAATAAACTGAAATCACATATTTTTGAATGATCATCATGAGCAAGAAGACCTATCAGTATCCAATTAATTCATCACACATTTTAGCAATAACAAAGGGTAACCTATAATATGAAACCATCCAACTCAGTCTTGTGCACTTAGCACCTTTTTCATTTTGAAACTCATTCAATGTGAATAATATTTGAAATGATACGCGATAAATTTCATAGTAAATAAGATCAGGTTATCAAATACTCATTTATTTATACCGAATTTGAAATATAAAGCATGAATTCTTAAATTTGTCAATGTTATATGATTTGAAACTATAAGCGTTTGTTCTTTAAATTCATGTGATTTAGTACCATTTAGATGAAAAACATCGTGTACCCCACATATATGCCAAACAGAAATATAAATTGCACTATCTTCAAGACATATACAGTTAATGGTAAGATTAGATCAATTTCCAAGATGAAATTATCTCTTTTAGCACAAGTATAAAAGCAGATCCCAAAGGATATAAGAATCATGATGATTCAAAATCAGAAGATTCTAATGGATTGGCTGTATAATGAGAATCAATTGATTCAGGTATGAGGATCCAACTATTATCTGGATAAAATTCAATGAAGTCAGACTAGATAATGTATCTAACTGATCCAAGGGCGAATATATGTTTCAACAGATTTTGAAAGCATATCTTAGTTCAACAACACCTTGCATGTTTTTCGGGGCATGGGCAGTGAAATGAACTGAAATCAATTTGTGCTAAAGATATAATTCGATATTGGTCTCATGAAATTCTTTATAACCATATATTCTTTATCTGATAATGATCTTTTACACACACACCCAGTCATATAATGGATTTAAATCACAGATGTAATCATATTATTTTTAATTTTCACACTACTATTAGTTTCAAAACGCTTTTAGTCTATTGACAATTTAAGTTTCAAAACTCATACACAAATTATCAAGATTAGAGCATTCACAACACTATCATTTTTCATTTATGCAGACTTTGAAATTTAGATCAAATCAACTCAGTTTAATCAATCATATATTAAAGGTCTACTAAGGTCGTGTGAAATGAACTAATCACTGATGTACTATCATTTCTTCTCTAACCTCAAATGATGTCAAATTTTATATTTTTCAATTTTTTTTGACTTTTTATAAATTAAAAACTTTTTGACTGAAAATGTAAATGCAGAAATGTAATAAAGCAATAAAAAAAATTAAAAAAAAAATTTCCATGAAATTCTGATTTTGAAAAGCTTTTATTCGGGATTGATCATACCAATAATTTTAACTAGGAATTCAAACCTAGTACGATCAAACGCCTTGGTAAACAAATCAGCAAAAGTATCTTCAGTGTGTACCTTGACCAGCTCAGTCAACCTTTTCTCTGCACAATCACGTATAAAATGATATCGAATTTCGATGTGCTTAGTTTTACTATTTTTAACAGGATTATTAGTTATGGACATAGTAGCATTATTATCGATAAGCATGGGGGTTCCTGTGAAATTCAAAGCGTAATCTCTCAATTGCTGTTGTATCCACAGGATCTGTGAACAACAACTCGCAGCAGCGATATATTCTGCTTCGCATGTAGAAATCGAGACTGTGGTTTGCTTTTTGCATTGCCAGGACACAAGTCGATTACCTAAGAACTAGCAACCACCTGTTGTAGATTTCCTGTCCAAACAATAACCACCAAAATCAGAATCAGTATAAGCATTGAAATCAAAGTTAGAACCATGAGGATACCATAGCCCCAAACGTTGTTTTCCTTTCAAATATCGAAAGATTCTTTTCACAGCAATTAAGTGAGATTCTTTTGGCTTTGCCTGGAATCTGGAACAGATGCACACGGCGAACATTATATCTGGCCTTGAAGCGGTTAAGTACCTGAGGGATCCAATCATAGCTCTGTAAAGTCGACAATCCACATCTTTTCCATCCGGGTCAGAATTCAACTTATGATTGACCGGAATTGGAGTATCATATGGGGTACAGTCCTCCATCTTGAACCGGCTCAAGATGTCTTTGACATACTTGGACTGATGAATAAAGAAACCATCTTCCTTTTGATTTACTTGCAAACCTAAGAAAAACGATAACTCTCCCATAGCAGACATTTCAAACTTCGATTTCATTACACCCTCAAAATCTGTACATAACCCTTCGTTTGTTGATCCAAAAATAATATCATCCACATAAATCTGCACCAGTAGGTAATCTCCCCCTGATTTCTTTATGAATAAGGTCGAGTCTATCTTTCCATGAACAAAGTCATTTGCCAAAAGATGTGTGGATAATGTTTCATACCACGTATGAGGAGCCTGATGAAGACCATAGAGGGCCTTATCAAGCTTGAAAACCATATTCGGATTCAGTGGATCTTCAAACCCCGGTGGCTGACAAACATAGACTTCCTCCTTGACCTTTCGATATAAAAACGCACTTTTGACGTCTAATTGAAACACCTTAAAACCTTTAAAAGAAGCAAAAGCGAGAAACAACCTTATAGCTTCGAGCCTCGTAACTGGCGCATAAACCTCGGTGTAATCAATTCCTTCTTGTTGATTGAAGCCCTGGACAACTAATCTTGCCTTGTTGCGTACCACGACACCTCGATCATCTTTCTTACATTTAAACACCCATTTTGTGCCAATCGGATATGCACCTTTCGGAAGATCAACAAGATTCCAAACATTAAGTTTGTCAAATTGAGCAAGTTCTTCCTGCATAGCTTCTATCCAATTGTTGTCATTTAAAGCCATCTCAACATTCTTGGGTTCAACCTGCGAAATAAAGCATGAATGTGAGCAATCATCAAGAACACCAGAATCTTTAATGCAGGTATACAAACAAGTATTGTCAACAAGAGAACGTGTTTTCACTCCATCCTGTAAATTTCCAATTATATTCGTCACTGGATGATATTTGAGTTCCTTGATGGATGCAACCTCAGGAACCGGCAACACGTCAACTTGAGTAGAGTCAGATTAATAAGAATAATCTTGATTAATTGGAATTTCCTAGTCTAAATTTGTAGGAATCTCCCCTGAGCCTGTGTCGAAGATAATGGATCATCACCTAACAACGGTTCAGCAGAAGAATCTTGAAAAATAGCATTATCCTCCTCACTCTCTGAATCTTGTGGACCTGAACAAGAAGCAACATTAGGATCGGGAGCAGAAGTAGATGGAATCGATGAATTTGGAACTGCATTTGGTAGAAATCCATTGTGCTGTGCATCCTGACAAGAATCATAAAGAACAGCAGCATCTTCATCAGAAATATCTTAAGGTAAATGAAAAGACTTAAATAAGTTTTCATAATCAAATGCCCAATCTGGACCAATCCCCATTTGTGGTAAAGACCAATTTGAACAATCAATATGGAACCATTCTTCAACTTGGCGCGTTTCTTTGTTATAAACCCTCTTGGTTGTTGAATTAGCCACATACCCTAGAAAAATCCCTTCAATAGCCTTCGCACTGAATTTTGTTGGGACATCTCGAACTTTCAGTAGGGTGCAAGGATTACCAAAAGGTAGTAAATAATCCAGATTCGGCTTTCGATTATTCAGCAATTCATAGCAAGTCTTGTTATGTCGCTTGACGGTCAAGACCCTGTTCAAAACATGACACGTAGTATTCACAGCTTCAGCCCAAAGGTGACTGGAAGCTTAGAATCTGCATGCATTGTGCGAGCCGTTTCGACTAAAGTCCTGTTCTTTCGTTTAGCGACACCGTTTTGTTGAGGAACATATGGTGCACTGAATTCATGATGAATTCCCTTTTGAAGACAGAATAAGCCCATCTTGCTATTCTTAAATTCGCTGCCATTGTCACTCCTGATTCTTCTGACTTTCAGATTGAATAAATTTTATTGTCAGATTCGGATTCGGAGGTCAGATTCGGATGTCAGATTCGGATGTTTCCAAAATTTTGAAGACAGAATAAGATCCATTTTTATTATTTTGAAAAACATTATTTGATATATTATTGTCAGATTCGGATGTTTCCAAAATTTTCTTCAATTTTCTGTTTCGTCTTCTCCTTTGAGGTCTAGACAATTTAACTTCTTGATGAGAATCTTTTGAAATTCCAACATTAGGAATCTCAAGCTTCTCTTTGCATACAAAAGATTTAGCATTCAATTTATCATGTTGTTTAAATCAAGAGGATTTAACAAAAGATCGACCAGGCAAATTTTTCTCCAAACTAGAAGACGACTTTCCCTCATATTTTATTTTCAGAATCTTCACCACTTTTGGTTGTGAAGGAACAGTCTTCATTTTATCATGGTTCTTGTAAGGACAATTGAGCAAAATGTGACCAGCCTCGTTGCAATGAAAACACACTCTTCTTTCATGATAACTTCTGAAATAAGGAGTTTTCTTTGAATGTGAGGATCCATCAGAGGTATAAACTTCAGAGGAAAGTCCAGAACAGTTTATCGGCTTCTTTGGAACATAAGTCTGTGTTGGCACCTTTGAAGAATACACTTTTTGATAACCGGCTGCGACAAATCCACTTGACTGTAAAATTGGAGAAAGCTTAGATGTACCAATTTTCACTTCTTCAGGTTCAGTCATAATGCATCTATCTCAGGTAACAGATTTAACAACTGTTGGGTCATCAATTTTGACCTCTTTTGGAATGCCCTCGACCTTCTTCTCATCAAACACCTCATCTTCAGAATCAGACTCATACACCATATCCTCCCCAGTTACCGGATTCACCTTTAACACAGTCTTTGGATCTATCTCCTCTTCATGTATGATTTCAGATTCCACCACATAATTTGCATTAAACGGTGGAGGAATAAATCCAATTCCAGCAACACGCTTAGTAGGATCAGCATTTGAGTTAAAATAATCCAAAATAACCGAAGAATTTTCAAATTTTTCCATCTTTCTATGAAGTTTGATCACTTCAGACTCTTTGTCAGATATTTCTTTATTCTTTTGAGTAACAACTTCATTACGTTTTTCTATCTCAGCATAAGCCATATCTAGATGATAACCTTGCTCTTTGTATTTTAGCCCAAGAGAATTTAAGTCTCTTTTCAAAGACTCAATTCTATCGATGCACAATTTATCATTATCTTTAAGTTTCTCATTAACAGTATGCATCAATTTCAGGTCACAAATCAAGTTTGTGTTATCATCCATGACCTTTTGCAATTTATCATTAACAGAAATGCAATTAGAACAGTAAATATGACAAACAGAGTCTTTTACCTTAGACGGATCAGACATGTCTGCCATGAATACTTTGGCAATGGGAATATCTTCTGAATCAGCACCATCAGAAGCATTTTGAATAAGAACAATACCCTCCTCAGCAATACCTGATGCATCATCAGAATCAATATTCTACACTTGTTCTACTTCTTCATCAACGCTTGGAACACTGTCAACATCACAAGAATCATCACTAGAACTTTCTTCATCGGTCGACTCGTCTGGCTTTTCAGAATGAATTTCTGCTACAAAAGCCTGACTCACAGCATCCACCAAGTCTTCCAGATGAATTCCCCAGTCATAGTTTTCGTCGTTCGGAGCAACCAATGCCGATGAAGCATATGCATGATTTGTATTACCAGATGGACCATGTGACTGATTCCTATTATGCTGAAAATTAGGCTGCTTCTTTTGAGAATCAAACTCGACCTTTGGCTTCACACATTCCTTAGCAAAGTGACCATATTCTTGACAGTTGTAACACCGAACTTTGCTTTTATCAAAACCCATATGAGATCGACTATTTGAGCCAATATATTTTCTGCCCGTTTTCTTCAAGAAATCTTTAGCTTGACGCATCAACATGACCATATTCCATTGGATATTCATTTCTTCCTGATCAACAGGGTCAATCTGTCTGAAATCTTCTTCTATAACATCAGGATCATGTATTTTACCTCTAATAAAATTCTCATATGATGCCATGAATGAAGAAAACATAGCAAGATAATCATCAGCAACCTTCTGATTCAAATGAGATCCAGATGAAGTAGAAGCTGTAGTCGCAGAAAATCCAGAATGGCTTGAATGACCAGAATGAATTGGAACTCCAGAACACTGATCATTTGAAGAATCTTGAGCATCACCAGAAAAGAATGCCACTCCATTACCAGATTTACCCGTAGATTTGGCAAAATACATTGAGGGATCCTGGATATGCTCCAAGTTAGTCTCTTTCTTCTTCATATTCATGTCATTAGACTGAATCTTCCCTAGAACTTCTTCAAGAGACATGGTTTTATACTTAATATTCTCTTTGATTAAAACCGTGTACACATCAAATTTTGATGGTAAAGCCTCCAAGAATTTATCATTGATTTCCTCAGTCTCATACACCACAGAAGCACTTGCCAGTTCACTAAGAAGATGATAGAATCTTGTAGCAAGATCATCCAAGGATTCATTTTGAAAATGCTTAAAGACCAAGAACTGCTTCTTTAATAGCTCCTTTCTACTCTTCTTCACATCCAAACTTCCTTCACACCTTTTTTGTAATGCTTCCCACAATTGTTGAGAAGACTTGAACTGTTTGAAACTGTTATATATTTCTTTCGGAAGAGACATCGAAATACTAGCCATCGATTTCTTTTCCCTGTCAAATAGTAGCTTCTCTTCAGTAGTTAATGCTGACACCGGCTTTGGAACATTATCCTATCCCATCCAAGAATAAGTCGGATGCGTATAACCTTCCAAAATCGGAATCCACAAACTGGTATCGCTAAAAGATACAAACTGGTCGAACCGATCTTTCCAATTTGAATAATCAGCTAGATTCAACAACTTCGAAGGTTTGTGAGATGTACCGATCTCATTGTCATAATTGAACATATTTGTGACTTGAACCATATTTGCCATTTTTCCTGAAAAATTTTCCAAGTGTTGAACTCCCTTTACTCTTAGGCGAAGATAATAAGTTCGCCTCTGATACACCCAAGCGAACTTAATGAGAAGCGAACTTAATAAGTTCGCTTAAACCAGAAACTTGAAATCTGCTTAAGTTCGCCTAAAATAAGTTCGCTTAATCCTGTGAGAAGCGAACTTGACAAGTTCGCCTGCACAAGAAATCAGCAAGTTCGCTTGCTTCAACAGATTCAAACTCAAGAACCCTTCAAACCACTTTCGCGAACCAGAGATAGACTGAAATCATCATTAATCACCGATTTGAAGGAATTAATCAAACTTTGACCGTAGGATTGTGTAATTTCTTTATTAGAAGCTTTCTATCGGATCAATTTCGTCAAAATCCTCTTCAAAAACACCAAATCAGATCTGAATCAGTCTTGAAAACTCCATGGAAATGAAAAAACTCAAAAATGACGAATTTCATGTCAATTTGCATATAAAACCGTCTAGAATCAACAAGAATCACGAGCAATAGCTCTGATACCACTTGTAGGTCCTCATTGCGCTTCTACGGATCGATCTCGTGATAAGACGTGACGTTAACTCGGAGTGCGGAATCGAACGAATCAACGTTTATATGTATAAAAGACAATATAGACAATCACGTAAATAACATTCTCAATTGTATTCCATATCACAATGATGTTTACAGGCTCAATCAGACTAATCGATAATTCTCTGTTCTATCTGTTATGACTGACTCTGTAAACACACATATATATAACCATCTGACCTGATATAAGCGAACTTATTAAGTTCGCCTCTAACAGACTAAGCGAACTTAACAAGTTCGCCTCAGATAGACTTAAGCGAACTTATTAAGTTCGCCTCTGATAGACGTTAAGTTCGCCTCTGATAGACCAGGCGAACTTAACAAGTTCGCCTCTAGTTAAACTTGTATAAACACTTAGTAACTTTTACATAACAAAAACATAAAGACAAAAGATCTAACTATTACAAGCTTTTGTCATTACAAACTATGTCCTAACAGCTTTGGTCCCCACACATAAGGTTTACCTTTGTGGGTCAGGGTAGTGAGAGGGACAACAATCTTGGAGAAGTTTGAGATGAACTAACGGTAATAACCCGCAAGACCAAGAAATGAACGAACTTCGGTAGGGGTCTTAGGGGCACTCCAATTCTTAACAACTTCGATCTTAGCAGGATCAACATGAATTCCCTTTTCGTTGACAATATTGCCCAAGAATTGAACTTCCTTTAGCCAAAATTCACACTTGGAGAACTTAGCATATAGTTGTTCTTTTCTTAAAAGGTCTAAAACCAACCTAAGGTGTTGCTCATGATCTGATTTAGTCTTGGAGTAGATCAAGATATCGTCAATGAAAACGATCACGAATTTATCTAGGTATGGCTTGCATACGCGGTTCATGAGGTCCATGAAAACCGCGGGTCCATTGGTTAGTCCGAAAGGCATAAACAAAAATTTGTAGTAACCATATCTTGTACGGAAGGCAGTCTTTGGAATATCTTCCTCTTTCACACGAAGTTGGTGATAACCGGATCGAAGATCAATCTTTGAGAAGTAGATGGAACCTTGGATTTAATCAAAGAGATCATCAATCCTAGGCAAAGGATAACGATTCTTGATGGTAAGGATAGTCAATACACATCCGGCATGAGCCATCTTTCTTCTTTACTGTCACACCCCCAAATTCATCTAACGGAGTTTTACCGTTTGGGAAGTGACAAACCAGGATCTTAGTCATTAGTTACATTGAACGAATCTACATGGGACTCGAATGAAAATATCATATTAATCAGAGTTTTTATGCGGAAGCATAAAGAAAGTAAATGTGCAAGACACACTCGCCCAAAAAGTCCAAAAGTCCAACCCAAACATAATTCACAGAAAGTCCAAACAATTTAATAAAACATAAATCAAAAGGAGAATCCCATGCATGTCCTATGTGTGCACCTGTGCCTTATCTTAGCGACCTGAGAAAACATGCAAGAAAAGATGTCAACACGAGGTTGGTGAGTTCACAAGTTTCAGTATATAAATAAACGTTTACCAGATTATTTATCATTCAATATGTATCTATAGGTAGCTAACCTATGTTCATGTTAAACTTAAGCGCTCGCAACTGAAGCTGACTGTTTGTTTATTTGCCTCCTGCCAGGTCTATCAACCCCAGCGATGTGAGTAGGCTAACATTTCACCCGTTCGATCTCCAATCGAGTTAGCGCGACTAACGCGGGTGGGATTTGTCAAACCCAGTAGTACTACTACACATTAACTCGTTAAGATCCATATTAACGGTTAGATGTGTGTTGAGGACTTTCAGTGATAGCGTGTTACACTTAGCTTTAACATTGATAACATATGAATACAATAATCCAAAAATAGTTTGCGACATGTTTTCTCCCCCAAGATAAAACAGTAAAAGGGGCCGTGAAAACTCACCTGGATTGAGTAATGGATTGGCTCACACAAGAGATAAGTTGAAACCACAAGTGTAAGTCTCAGACGACTTACGTATGTCTTAAAATTATAAACACATAAATCAGGGACAAGTTGGGATTTGAGATGATGGCACGGAAAGTTAGAACGTCTTGATGCATTATAAGGATTTAAGAGTAGACGAATGTATCTACAGGATTAAAGATTTCTTAATATAATAATTAAGATCAAAGCGTTACGTGTCGAACGTTAATCACAAATAATATTAAATAAATAAATAAATTCGTATGTTTGATTCGTTTACAAAAGTTAGGAAAATAATAATATTTAATATATTATTTTTAGGCTCGTCGGATTAACTAAATAATCATTTGTGCGGAAAAAAATAATAAATATATTATTTCTTAATCGATATAATAAACGTGAGTAAATAGTATAACAAATTATATTATCTATAATTTTTTAATCGTTTCATAAAGTTTATAAACGTGGCAAAAATAATATAAAAATTTATATTATTTTTAGTTGAGATCGAGAGATTGAAAATAATATGAATATATTATTTTATTCGAAGTCTTAGTTTAAAAACAATAAAGATATATTATTTTATAAGTGGAAATAACAATAAAAATGGGTTATAATTTGAAAACCGAGCCTACGGGTCGTTTCCCAGCTAAAACACTTTAATATAATAATATAATATTATAAGGGTGGGTTTTATAATTAAATAATGCTTTAAAAATAAATAAAAACCAAAATAGTGGTAGGAAGATTCGAACCCGGGTCTCCTCCCCACCAGTCACCCGTTCTACCAGTCCTGCCCGCTAGGGAATCGCAAACAGAACCGGATTCAAAAGGTTTTAATCACAAACTCTAGTGGGTTCTTCCACCCTATCGCGATCCGGACCAAAACCATTCCAAATCTAACGATTTCGAATACGAATTGAAATAGAAGCAAAGGGGTTTAGTTAAGTGATTGATTTCGATTCTGAAGTTGAGTTTGATTTCAAAATCGATGAGTTCAGGATCGTTTAATTATTATTTCAAAAAGCCGAACCCTAGGTATGAACACCGGATTGGTTTAAAAAAATTCGATATTAAGAGTTGTTAGAATCATAGGGTTTTCACTAAATAGATCCTTTCGAATCTGATGGTGTTGTTTAATTTGATTGAAATTAGGTCTTGAGCCAAAAGCCCCAAAACGTTTTAATGATAAACCCTAGTTTACGGATTATGATCAAATCAATGTTATACATTTAAATTAAAATAGGGCTATTATTAAATAGGAGATTGCGAGTCTGGTAATACAAGTTAATTGGATTTAAAATAGGTTCAGAGTAGGATTCGATTAAAACCTAAAAGAGTAAGAACCCTTGAATCTGTTCTTGCTTAATTCGATAATGTAAGCCCTGATAATAATAGGGCTTATGTTCTAGGGGTGAAAACGAAGTTGTGGATGTGATTAATTACCTTAAACGCTATCGACTTGTTGGAGATCGAGTAAAACAGCTGCCGACGATGACCGAATTGGTTGCCGGTGATTACCGTAGTTTCTCAGGTGAAATTGATGTGCGCAGAAGCTTTAGAGTGATTTGTTTTAGGTGCGCAGATGATTAATTTGTGAGTTGGTATCCGAATTCGATGATTTCGACAGTATAAGTTCATGGAGTTGACGGTTACGGGTTAATTGCTCATTATTAGCTTTAATTCGACAATGATGCTACTTTAACACAGTAGTTAAGACTGTTAATGTCAAGGACGTGCTTGATCAGTTACGATTTCGAACAAGGATCGATTATATATTTGAATTTTTGGCTCAAAGCTTCACGGTTTGACTTTCAGAGTCAACCAAATCGAGCTTTGGGTTATTACAGAAATAGTCCCTCTGATTTTATGTGTTGGAGTTTTAGAAAAGGGCAGAAATAACCCTTGTGGTTTGGATTGAGGTTATATCCTTGTTAGTTTGACTAGCACAAGTCAACATGAGTACAATTTTGACTTTGAAAAGTCAACATAATGGTTTAAGGATATTACACAACTAGTCCTTGGAGTTTTGAGTTTAGAATACTGATAGAATTAGTCCCCAGGGTTTGAGTTAGGTTAATTCAGTTAGGATTTAACTAAGATTGGTTAACTCCGTTAACCTAAAAAGTTTGGATTGTCACATTTATGAATAGGACGGGTGCACCCCAAGGTGAATGACTGGGACGGATGAAACCTTTATCAGAAAGTTCCTAAAGCTGACTTGCAAGTTCATGCATTTCAGAAGTGCAAGACGTTATGGAGCTTTGGGTACCGGATTAGCTTCGGGTAAAAGATCAATACGAAACTGCACTTGACGAAAAGGTGGAAGACCCGATATATCTTTATGAAACACTTCGGGGAATTCCCAAATGATGGGTATGTCTTGAATACTCATCTCTTTGTCATTATTTTGAACAACATGGGCTAAAAAGGCCATATACTTCTTTCGTAAGTACTTTCGGGCCGTAGTGCACGACATGAATTTAAGTCCACCACATGGTTTTTCATCAAAGACTTTTAATGTATAGCCCGGTGGGAGAGGGATTCGGATGCACTTCTCGAAACAAACGACCTCGGCATGTTGACGGGATAACCAATCCATGCCTATGATGATGTCAAAGCTTCCCAATTGCATAGGTATGAGGTTGACGGGAAAAGAGTGTTCATTAAGTTCAACGAAACAGTCACGGATAATGGAGTCAATAATGATGGGATTTCCATCCGCTACCTCAACAGTAAATGTTTTCTCTAGCTTAGTTCGTGTTTTAGCAAGTAAGGGCTCAAATTCAAGTGACACAAAACTTTTATCAGCACCGGTATGAAATAGTATGGAAGCATATTGGTTATTAAAGAGGAACGTACCGTTGACCACATCATTGTTGGCCTGAGGTTCATTGGCATTTATGTTGAAAGCACGCCCACGAGCTCCACCTTGATTAGCATTGACTAGCCTTGGGCATCTGTTTCGGAAGTCGTTTGGGTTACCACATTCAGAGCAAGCACGCCCATTGGCAATAGCCGGAACCACTTGATTAACCACTTGCTGATTGGCTCTGTTTCCCTGATTGACTTGATTAACAGGTTGCCTAGATCGGCAAGTGTTGGCTACATGGCCATACCTTCCATAGCTGGCACATAGTCGGCATGGCATGGTCAGGAATAGTTGTATGTGTTGCACAAAGGGTTGTCTCCCACATATTGCTTCTTAACCAGATTCTGAGCCATAGGTGACAACAACAAAGTTTTTAGCCTTTCGCTTCTTATTGTTGTAATAGGGTTCAGACTTAATTTCTTTGGAGGGTTCAGAAGGGTTTGCTGTGTCAGTGACTTTCTTGGCACCTTTTTTGTTAACGTGTCTGCCTTCACATGATTATCGGTTAATGTGGCGGATATTTTCTTCAAGAGTAGCATGATTTCTTCCTAGGACAGTATCCTGAATTTTCATGGGCAGACCACCGATGTATTTTTCAATGCACCGAGTCAGTGGTGTGACCATGTGAAGTGCCAGAAGACTCAACTCATGGAAACAAGTTGTGTAGGCTAAGCTTTCACCACTGTCTTGGGTAAGATCCCAAAACTCAGCATTCATCTTCTTCATTTCATTACGAGGACAGAACTCCTCGGTCATGAGTCTCTTAACTTCATCCCATGGCAAAGCCATTGCCACACCCACACCCCGGTTCCTTTTCTCACCATTCCACCAAGTGAGCGCCCGTTTTTGAAAGATGTTGGTGGCATAGCGAAACCGGATATTGTCAGGAGCAGTCACTGTTGAGGAAGGTGTTTCAATGCCTTCAAACCATTGAAGGAGACACGTGGCTCCTCCAGTGCCATAGAACTTGACAGGGTTGCATGATTTAAAGTGCTTGAAAGTGCATGGTGGTGGGTTGGCACCACCACCACCACCATTAGCACTGCCAGTAGTGCCACCATTGTTGTTGTTATTAACCTGGGTGAGTTGGTTCACAAGCTGAGTGAGGAGAGCAGCAAGATCAGTGTTGTTGTTGGTCTCGTTGGCACGACGGGGAGGCATGCTATAGATTTAAACAAAAACAAGGAGAGGTGTAAGAAATTATGAGGATTTCTTGGATTAAAACAAAAGGATAAATAAAAAAAAGTAATCATAGTTTGAATTACACTCAAATAGTAATAATACGACTTAAATGCTATGACATATTAAGGTTAATTAAACTCTTATAACTTTCAACGAGATATGCTTTAGCCTATAAGTAAATACTCATCCCGGTAATTCCCAGGAAAGCATACAGATCCCTCGGTTAATTGGGATTTATATGAAATGTTTTCCTAGACAGAAAACCCAGAATACAAGTGTCACCCTTCCAGATTGCACATGTCCTCTAATAATTAACAAAGTTTAAAACCTAAACGAGCTATAAAAGAAAATTTTATAGACTTATGTCTATGAGTATGACGTTCCACATGCTATGATGATGACATAGAAGAAGGATTGAGGCTTAGGGTAAGGGTATGGGTGTTATTGTTTAATTTATTATTTAGAAGGAACCTAATAAGTCATGAAGTCTAACAAATAGGCATCAAATAAATCAATATATAAGGTAGAAAGCATGTAACATATAGTATGTAGCAATTATCATATAATCATAGAGCATGGTATAGATGGGTGTCCTAAGGTTATAGTCTTGGTCAAAAGTGTCCAATAACCTAATTTCCTATAACCAAGGCTATGATACCAATATGTCACACCCCAACCAACGGCGGAACATGTTGGAGTGGGACATGGAGACTGTTCATAAGCTCACGGTTTACGAAAGTTGAAATAATTAAACAACCAATTTCATTTCATAATTCAAGACATCAAATCCAACAATACAATAATATAAATTACATAAACAAACTCGTTTAAATTAAAATACTAGGTCCTCAAACTTAAGGGAAAACAACTTGATCAAACTCATTTATTCGTACCTGAAACATGATAAAAACGAGGTCAACTAAAACGTTGGTGAGCATACATAGGTTTTGACACCACAAATAGAGTTCAAATGTTTTATACAATTCATATGATACATCATTTATAAAGCATTTAAGGGGAATCTATAGTTAAGCTAGTGCACAATCAAACCTTGCGACTAAAGGGCATAACACTCAATGCTATCCTAATGTAGGGCATAACAACCAATGTTATCCTAAATGTAGGGCATAATAACAAATGTTATCTTGATGTAATGCCGGTAACAATCACCCTACATGGGTGGGTTTGTCAGACACAATAGATCTATCAATGTTACCGTTGGCTTGTAAAGAGTTAATGATTGTACTAGTGTCATGTATATCTAGCCTTAACTAATAGCATTCAAACATAAAGCACAAATAAACACATATGATAATAACATAGAATTGTACGTGTGTAATTGCAAATAGTGTTTATTGAATAATCATGTTTCACCCCTAAAGTGTGTAAAAAGGAAAATGGGCTATGTAAACTACTTGTATCAATTGTGTAGGTAACAAGAGCAATTTTGTAGCACAAGTGATTCTCAAAATCACAAGTTAACCAAAAGTGAAATGTATGAACTTGTATTAATAATGTGCACAAAGTCTAAGTCATGATCTAATGTTTATCGGGTTTTGATACGTGTGGATTTGTACAATGTTTGAGTCATTTCATGTAAAAAGGAGGTTTGTATGTTGACATATGTATTTAGATAAAGTTTTGTATAAAAATGTAAGTTCAAAGTATGTTTGGAAAATAATTATTGTTTTAGCGTTTAAGTTTAATTAATATAAATAATTTCTTTTTATTTATTTAAAATAATATGTTTTAAAAAGTAATGTAATATTAATAAAATAAATAAATCTATTTTATTTATTTATTTATAATGTAACAAAATATAGGGTGATTATATATATTAGTACATATTAAAACCCTAAATAAATTTGTTAATGTAAAAAGATAACTAATAAATAAATTTATTTATTTATTTATTATTAAAGTAGTATGTTCTAAAAAAATAAGGAATGTAAATATATTTATTAATACATATTAGGAAAAGCTTTATTTGTTTTAAATACGATTTTAAATTCTAATATATGTATATATGGTTTAATGGAAAAAAAAAGATTTACAAACTTTGTTTCATGGAAATGTATTTTTATAAAATCTTGTCATAATATTTATAAGTTTAGGTATTTAAAATACTTTGTTTAATAATTAAATAATTTGATTTAAAATGTATTCTTAAATGATTAAAATGAGATTTTAAAAAATTAAATTTGTAAGAAAAATAGTTTTTTTATATTGAAAATTGCAATTTATTGTACTAGTTTGTTCTAAATGATGGTAGGTTTGTAAAAATAATTTTTATAGATAAAACAAACTATTTTTAAAATGATTTAAAAAAAAAAGGAACACCACCCGGCTCGAACCCGGGTGGGTTTCGTGAAGGCAGCAGCTATTACCACCAGACAAGGAGACTAGTCCGTGTAAAGATCCGGTTTGAAATAGATTTAACAAACGTACGGAAAGGGGCAGGTTCTGGGATCGACATACGCGCAAAAAGGCCGGGTATGTGGGTTGCGAACCCACGCCACCTGGTTCGGCGGTGCAGTGGCTTACCGACCGGACCAGGTGGTTTCACTGGTTTAACTTGATACCCATTAAATTTTATACGATTAAAAGATTGAAAGCCCCAAATCCGATATTCGTATGAACCGGCCATGAACTCAACATGCAATTGAATCCGATATAGTTTGTTATTACGAATTCATATGGGGCTATTGGAGTACACACAAAAATGAATCGAAAGACACAAACCTTACCTGTTTTGGTGAGGTATTGAATGCAAATGGCTAGCGAGATAGAAAGGATGTTCTTGGTGCTCACCAGAGCCGTAATGTGGATCGATGGAGCGTTCAGGGAAGTTGTATGAGGTTATGCTTAGGTGTGAGGGTATATTAATTTGTTCAATTTTGTATTAATTACACGATTTGATTCGTGATTTAAGGACGACAGCTGTAGAGCGAAAATACGCGTTAATCCGACTATATTGGAATGAATTGGGTCGCGAAATCGGCTTGAATACATGAGCGATTAGTCTACGCGAGATTTGAGGGATTGAACACACTTGATTTCTTGATTTGAGGCTGAATTAATTTGGTTTTGACTCTGCGAAGTCAAGTATTCAAAAATCGAAATTAAACGCGCTATTTGGATGATTTGAAATGTCGATTGGGCCGGGATGAGGTCAACACTTGATCTAGGATCCAATGCAAATCCCAAGCAGTCAGGCTTGGCCGATTTCTCCATCGAATTTTGCAAGTATTTGGTCCATTTGACTTTTGAAAGTCAAATTTGGTCAATGGTTGTGAATGGTGTCAAAATTTAGGGTTTGAGGGTTCAAATTCAAGACGGGGGTTCAAGGTAGGAGTCCAAATGCTCAAAGGTTCAAATCTAATTTGTTAAAATAAAACATGTATATGTAAATACATGTATGCATTAACTTTTAAAGCTAAAACTTTATAAATCATGTTAATGTTTTAGTGTAAATGTGTTATAAACCAATACACATTTTATGTGTGCTAATGTATGCATGTATAGAGTAAACTTGCAAGAATACTGGATCCTTAAACTTGGTTTTAAATTAGTATGTATGTATGTGATCATGTACACATCAACATTGTATTGAGTGAAACCTTGAATATTGACATATATGTAGGTCCAGATTTCAATCGAAAATCACTCAAAAGATCGATTACACACACACAGGCGGAAACTGTGTGTATGGTGGTGAAACAGAGGGTAGAAACAGAATTGGTGAAGATAAACATGCAAACCACATAGGAATCAACACAAATAAGATATGAAATTGTAAGAACAATAGATGAAATAACTCCAAATGTGTATTGATTCATAAAACTGTGAAAGAGAGAATTTTAGGCTTACAACCGCTATCCACACCCTAAACATTCTCAAACTACGCTATTTATAGTAAGTTGACAGGCATCGAAACTATGCTCACCGAAACTAGTAGTTTCGGTTGAGCATTTACAAATGAAAGAACCTCCTGTCGAAACATCATGTCTATCAAAACTACTAGTTTTGATTAAACAAACCTCAATCGAATCTAGGTTGTTTTGATGGCCCAGACTTAGAATAAAAACATGAAATTATATAAAATGAAATTACAAGTAATCAAAACTTAACTGAACAATGTTCAAAGAAATACATTGATGACAACAGCTTATACAAATATAAGACTCTACAATCTCCCCAAAAGCTGCTGCAACAATGTCTTCAACTCTCTCTAAGCAGTTGACGCTTGACTTGGTTTCTGAAAGTGAGGTTTTGCATTAATAGTCACCACCCTTTGATATCCCTTGGCATCAGCTTCGTCATCTTCACTAAAGATCTTGATAGAGTTGTTAAATAACACTTCAAGATCCTTAGGTTGAAATTTTAGTAACTCCATGGGCTCAAAAATATTGATGTCTTCCATTCCTTCACACTCAATCACTACACTTCCAATGGTAGAGTTGTAAAACTATTTTCTAAAATTCTAAAGCTGCAAAGGTACAGATCATGGCAGTATGATGGATTTGACAGTTTATTCCGGCTTGTACCTAAGGCTTACCCAAGGCCTTGGAGTTCTAGGATGAATTCTAGACTTGGAGATAACTCTTATTGGTTTAGCAGTGGTCATGGATCTGAAATCATTAAAGGTCTGATTTCTCAAGAAGGTCTCAAAGTCTCGTGCAATGCCCACATCTCTAGGGTTTTGTAGAGGTAGCTTGGCAAGGGCTCTTAAATCATATTTAGGCAGGGAGCTAAAGTCATGAGGAGACTTGAAGTGATCCACTCCTCCTTTGTATCTTCTCACTATGAAAAGTGAGCGTTCTTTATCGTACTTCCCACCCGACTGGTGGCCTTTTTAGCTCTTGATACTCAGCAAACCGCTCATAGTGCTTTGGAGGTTCCTGAGCTTGCATCTCTTTGAACCAAGACCTTCTAGGGTCTAAGGCCTGGACGGATGGAGTATATGTTCCTGTTGCAGTTGGTGTTTCTGTTGGAGCTTCTTCAGTTGTGCATGTTGGCCCCAGCAGTGTTTACAGGCTCAACAAAGATCACAGTGACATTTTGATCATCTAGCTCATTATCTGATGGAGCATCAAACTCATTTCCTTCTTCAGTGAAATACTTGAGCTTATCTCCATGTTCTTCTCATAAGGTAACAATTTAAGGGTAATCTTCAATTGTTCCAAAGTCATCAACCTGCTTTAGTAGCTCATCCAGCTCATGATCCGATCCAACTTCTTCTTTATCAAGAATAACAACATCAACACTTGATTCTTTTCCTTTTCCTCTTTCTCTAGTGGCTCTCCTTTCACTAACTGATGGGAGATCATAACCAGATTCTTCAATCTTGACTTCCACATCTTCCTTTTCTTGGCAACTTGGCCAGTGAAGATTGTCAATGCAGAGTGAGTATTTGTAACAAAGTCAGGGGAAGAGGGTCCCCCAGCAGACGTGGTCTCCTCCTGAGCTGTGGAAGGGGTTCCTTGTGGACAAGATTTAACCATTGAAGCCTTGATTTGCTCAACAGTATCAGATAAAGCTTTAAAATCTTGTTGTTGTTGAGAGATTATCTTCTGTTAGGTTTCTAGTTGAATCTTCTGAACATCAAGTTGGGTATGTAAGCCTCCGACTTCCAGCCTAAGATCTTTTACTTCTTCCTTGCACTCTCTTAGTTCAGTCTTTAGATCCTCTATCACTTTATCTTGTTTTGTTACTGTTTCCTGTAACCTTTTTACCTCCAGGCTTAGGGTTTTGACTCTTTGAACTGATGGTGATAGGTCAGGGTCAGGGGATGCAGGTGGTGTAGGAACAGGTGTATGTTGTGGAGAAGGTGGTCGTGAGGGTGGTGGAATATGAGTAGGTGACTGAGTGGGGGTTAGATGTTCTGGAATGTCAAACGGTGATTTTAAAGAAGAGGTCAAAGACTCCATCCCGGTCTTGATTTTCTTTACTAGTGGTTCTTCTAATTCGTAGTCAGACTCGGAATCAGCTAGTCTCTTGGAGGAGGATACATGAGGATTAGTTTGCTCATCATCTTCTGACTCATAGTCCGACTGATCATATTTTGTACCGTAGATGCCTTCGTCTAAGGTTTCACTTGACTCAGCTTCATCATGTGCTTCTGCTTCTATGTTTTCAATAGGTTTTTCTTCAATCACAGGCTCAATATTCTCTAACAATTGATCCATGAAAGGAGCTTCCAAGATAGGCTGTTCAACATCTTGCTCAATCTGTTATTCAGCTTCAACATCTGGCTCTTGGTTCCCTTGACCTTGTTCTGCCTCTTCTTCTTCAGATGATGATTCAACTTGCAGTTCTAGATCTATGTCAGGAACATCCTCTTCTTCTTCACCCAAAATGTGGCCAAACAGAGGAATATCAACAATCACTCTGTTGGTTCTCTTGCTTGAACTTTTCATGTAGCTTTAGGGTCTTAGCAGTCATATGATCAAAGACGAATACATGGCCATCTTGTTAAAGGTTAGGATGAAGGTGATTGATAATTATTTGAAGAAAACTAGGATAGACTAAGAACTTTTCTTTAACTCCTCCAATCATGCTTTCTTTCAATTGCTCAAAGACCAGCCCAGAGAAGTTGTAATCCCTTCCTTTAATCAACCCCAAGACTGCAGATGCCACCATGGCATTAGCTGAATCAAAACCACCTTTTCTGATGGACAAGCAGTGAATAAAAACATGTACAATGTATCTCCATAGAGGGGAAAGGGCATTCTTGATAATCTGTCGGCTTTTGAATTCGTCTGGATGCCCCAACCTTCTGAAACATTCCTTAACATAGAAACTTGGAAATTCCACCGGTGCTTCATGATTGTCATTAAAGTGCAACACCTCTCTGATTGTTGCCTCGGACAGTAGAACTTCTTGATTATGAACTGTAGCCCGGATATGCTCCATATTGTCTATAACTGTTGTTGTTGCAGTATTCCAGAATTGCCTTATAGTTGTTTCAAACACTGGCAGGTGGTGGCTTATAGCAAAGCTGATGTTGGAGTTGGCTAAGAAGTCAAGTATAGGTATGAAGTCTACATTCTTGGAATCAGTAGTATTCAAGATAGCACATACATTGTGCTTTTTAACAAATAAAAGATCCATATCTGCATAGAAACAACACAAGAAATTTTTTTCAAAAATCAGTCTAACACTTAGGAAAAATCTCAGAAAAGCCTGACCGAAACTACTAGTTTCGGGTGAAGAAACCATATCGAAACTACATAGTTTCGGGCAAAAGACTTGGTCAAAATTACAGAGTTTCGGGCAGCAATGGGTATCGAAACAACTAGTTTCGATAGAAACCTTTTCAAATTCTGAGAAACACATTTTAAAACCAAAACACCCTTAAGCGAAACAACTAGTTTCGATGCCTGAATTCTGAATAGATATACAAGCATTCAAAAAGCAAAAAAAGCTAAGTTAAAACTATATACAAATTATCAAACTATAAACATAAATAAAAAGAATGGTAAAGTTCACCTGAGGTGTCAAAACTCCGTCTTACCAAGAGTTTTTAAGGTAATCTGCAAAATCAAACATAGAAGAATGAGATATCAACAATGGTGAGTTGATAGACAGAATCTAAGCATGAAACAACCCAAAACACATGATTTTAGTCGTAACAAGGGTAAAAATGAAACCCTATCCTTCGCTATATAAAACAGTAGCAAACATTTTGAGTAATCAAACTTGATGAAGAAGACGACGGAGGAATCAGATAAGAAATACATTTCGCAAACTTAGACTGATGAATCTCGAGCTTTTGTATGTGAAAACGAAGGTGAAAATGGTTTCGAAGAGTGACAGTGAGAATGAGCATGCGAAGGAGTCTGATTAAGAAGACATTTAATTTGAGCTTGATAAAAGACCAAAATGCCCTTGTCGAAACTACTAGTTTCGATAAGGCAAAGTAGTTTCGGGTGGGAGGTAGTTTCGGGCGGTTTGAGTAGTTTCGGTGGAATGTTGTTTCGGGTGACATGAGATGCTTGATCAGAGACAAAGGACAAGAAAACTCTCATATGTACACAATTTAAACAAGCTAATACGGAAGATTAAGAAATTTATAATGAAAAATAACAGTAAAAGCAATAAAAGATATAAACACTTAGCCTTGGAAAAGATCCAATCGTGAGATTATGGCTGGTCAAAGCCCTTGAAACACTTCATTTTTCCACTCACTACTGTGAATCCCTGAAGATAGCCGATATTTGTGCAAGATAAACCCGAACATTTGCTTGTACAATGATTTCATGTGACTAAGTGGTACCATTTGAGCACAAAACACAGCGTACCCCACATTTTGAAATAAAATGGTTTTTGAAAGCCTATCAATCCTCAAGAAATACCCGCATTCTCTTAGAGGTTAACCAGTGTACCATCTTGGTAAGTCAAAATCACCGCCAAAATTAAAATAAGATCCAACTGGATATCAGAAATTGTAAAAAGAAAAAATTTCCTAGTGGATATTAAAAAGGTACGAACATTCTAGGTCTTTGCATAAGCAAAACAGAAGAAGCCATAAAATTATCCAAGCGGATAGGAAAAGGTTGAACACCCGAGATCTTTGCGTAAGCAAAACAGACGGGGTTAAATTATCCAAGTGGATAGGAAAAAGATGAACTCCCGAGATATTTGTGTAACCAAAACAGACGGGGTCATCAACGGTAACTTTCATTACTTTGACGGTTGTCTGGCGTATGAATCAGAATCCAACACGTAAGCCTATATCTGATTGAATCATTTTTCTTACATAAAAAGGGCTAGATGTTTCAAAAATGGGTTCAAACACACGTGCACGATTGAGAGTTAGGTTTTCACATTACTAAAGAGTTATAACCATATGTCGGGCCTACCGACTATATCTCAGTAAGCACCATCGCTTATGGTCCATTACATGTTCAAGAAGTGTGATGAGACTATCATTTTTCACAAGGTCGGATCCGATTTTCCTGAAACAAAAGATGATACTTAAAGTGAGTTTTTCTTAAGCAAACAATAAACAAATCAAATGTTTTCTTTTCTTTTTGACTATGCAAAGCAAATCTTTTCTTACTAACTATAAATTCCAATTTCTCCCCCAAAAGTTTTGCTTTCACAAACAGAAAAAGAAACAACTATACAGAAAAATAAAATCATTTTGGAAATCTTCCCGATTAACAAGTTTAAATAGAAGAGACAATATGCACAAGGGTTACTTAAAGTTGATCATGCCGAGCATCTCCACCAATTTCTCAAATCTGGCAGAATCAAATGCTTTTGTAAAGATGTCGACGGTTTGCTTGTCGGTTTTGACTTCAACGATTTTGATATGCTTCTTTTCGACACAGTCACGGATGAAGTGGTCTTTGATCTCAATGTGTTTGGTTTTTGAATGCTGAACGGGATTTTTAGTGATATGGGGAATGACGAAATTATCACACAGGATGGGGGTTTCATGGAAGGTGATCCCGTAATCAATCATTTTATGGTGGATCCACCTTACTTGGGAACAACAAAGGGCTGCGGCAATGTATTCGGCTTCTGCTGTGGATTGGGAAATGGTGGTTTGTTTCTTACATTGCTAGGAGATGAGGCGGTTGCCAAGGAATTGACAACTCCCAGAAGTGGATTTTCGGTCTAAGTTGCATCCCCCGTAGTCTGAATCTGAATATGCCAAAAGATCAAACAAGTTATTTTTGGGATACCAAAGCCCAAGTTTTGGCTTGTACTTCAAATATCTTAAAATATGTTTGACAACAATTAAATGAGAGAGTTTAGGATTAGCCTGAAAGCGTGCACACAAGCACATGGCGAACATGATGTCTGGTCTGCTGGCAGTGAGATACATGAGAGATCCTATCATCGAGTGATAGAGGTGCTGATCAATGCTTTCACCATCCAAATCAGGAGACAGACAATGTCGAACTTCCACGGGAGTCTTCTAAGGATGAAACTCAGTCATTTTGAACTTGGTCGGGATTTCTTTGACATACTTCTCTTGATGGATAAGAATTCCTGACTCAGACTGATCTACTTGCAAACCAAGAAAGATCTACATTTCTCCCATAGAACTCATTCCAAACTTAGAACGCATCACTTCCTCGAACTCTTTACATAACTGAGGATTTGTGGATCCAAAAATGATATCATCAACACAGATTTGCACCAAAATGGTATCCTTACCGTCCTTTAGTTTGGACAAAGTTTGGTCAGTTGCCCCTTGTGTGAAACCGTTATCAAGCAGATGCTTAGATAACGTCTCATACCACGCACGAGGTGCTTGATGAAGACCGTACAATTCCTTGTCAAGTTTGTTAACTCTGTCAAGATAACTTGGATCAATGAAACTCGGTGGCTGCTTGACATAAGCTTCCTCTTGAACCTTTTCATACAGAAATGCGCTTTTGACATCCATCTGATGAACTGTGAAGTCCATATAGGCTACATATGTGAGAAACATTCTGATGGCTTCCAAGCGAGCCACTGGTGCAAAGACTTCCTCAAAGTTAATCCCTTCTTCTTAATAAAACCCCTAAACCACCAAATGAGCTTTGTTACGAATCACGATTCCCCATTCGTCCTTCTTGTTACGAAATACCCAACGAGTGCCGATTGGGACTTTGTTCTTTGGAAGGTCTACCATATTCCACACATGTAACTCGTTAAACTGCTGCAATTCTTCCTGCATGGCCTCTACCCAACTGTTCTCAAACAAAGCAGCTTTGATATTCTTAGGTTTAACTTGAGATATGAAGCAAGTGAAAAGACCGCCATTCATTGCTTCGGTGGCACTACGAGTTCGGACTCCTACATTGAGTGGACCAATGATGTTGTCTTTAGGATGATCCTTGTGAATTCTCAACTGTGGAATCTCATCCTCTTCCAACTGTTCATCCAGATTGGTAATGTTGTAGTAAGGAAGATCAGCTTCCTCATTAACAGGACCTTCAACAGATGACTGTGGATAAACATCCACTATTGGAGGAGTTTCTTCCTCAAAAGTTTCACTTGTTGCTACAGAGTCCAAAGAATCATGAGTGGATGATGAAGAGGAGCTTGAAGAAGTAGAGGTACCTAGGATATTCACAGATATAAGAGGATTAGCTGAGACAGATATGTTAGTGAAATCAGGATAATTAAACGATTTAAACAAAGAATCGACATCAAAAAGCCAATCAGGACCGTCACAGCTTCCGTATGATTGCTTTCATGCCAGTTGATATCAATGGACTTCAACATAATCCTTCATCTCTTTTTGTAAACACGAAAAGCTCTTTGGTTAGAGGAATAGTCCACGAAATAGCACTCATTCTATTTGGCTTCAAACTTGTTAAGTTGATCAGAAGTATTCAGCATTATGCAAACACACCCAAACTTCCCGAAGAAATCAATAACAGGCTTGCGCTTGTACATAATTTCATAAGGTGTCTTGTTGCAACTTTTGGTGATGAGAACTGGATTTTGTACAAAACATGCGGTATTGACTGCCTCGGCCTAGAACATGACAGGAAGCTTAGAATCAACGATCATAGTTCTTGCTGCTTCTATCAACGTACGATTTCTTTGTTCAGCTAGACCATTTTTTTGTGGAGTACGAGGTGCACTGACTTGCCGAGAGATACCCTTACTTTCACAGAAAGAATCTAGAATGGCATTCTCGAACTTTGTGCCATGATCACTTCGAATAGTCTTCACAAGATTGAACATATTCTTGATTTGTAGCAGATGAATCTTCAGAGTCTCTGGCGCCTCATCTTTCTTTGGTAGGAAGAATACCCAAGTAAACAGAGATAAGTCATCGGTTATCACCAAGCAACAGGATTTCCTTCCATGACTTATGACACTCACAGGACCGAAGAGATCCATGTGAAACAATTGTAGAAGGGAGTCAGTGGAATTGGTGGTTTTGGGATTGTGAGATGATTTGTGCTGCTTGCCCTTGGAACAGGAAAGACAATGTTCCAAGGGTGAGAAGTCTTTTAGAGGCAAACCGGTGACGAGGTTTCCTCGAACAAGGCGGTTCATTGCCTTGAAATTCACGTCCTAATATCTTAAGCCAAAGAAAGGACTCATCCTCTAAAGCTTTTGAAAGAAAGCAAGATTTGATTCCTGATGGGTTATTCATATGCAGACTGTAAGTATTGAATCTTCGAGGAGCACGCATAAGGATTGGTCTTCGGGAATAACCACTCCAGGCTTCAGAATCAAACATTCTCATGAGTTGAAGAGGGCACAAAAGTCTTTATCACAAATTTGGGATACACTCATCAGATTATACTTTAGCTGTGGGACGAAGTTGACATTCTCCAAGCTATTTACACCGTTGGACACAGTTCCTTGTCCTTCAATATTTCCTCCTCTTGGATTGCCTGCAAAGGCGACAAAATCTCCGTCCATTGGATGATAATTTTGTAAAAAAGAAAAATGACGAGTCATATGTCTTGAGCAACCACTGTCGACATGCCAGATATTGTCTCCAGTCCTCCTTGATTGTCCCTACATAAAATGAATCATTTAGACATTGGTACCCAAGTCATTGCTAACTTGGAACGTCTTAGTTTTTCAAGATGCATTTCGGAAATCACAGTCAGAATCTTCCTTTAATGTATTATCAAAAAGATCATTATTCTTAATTTTCCAAATCCTTTTCGACCAATTTTTAGCATTTTTAATCCTTTTACGTCGCAAATTTCTACTATGTTGTGATTTAGAGAAAACATTTGAAACACAATCAACTGAATTTTGAATAACAGATGGTACATTTTCTTCTTTGAAATGATATGTAGACAATTTACATATCTTAAATACATGATTAGATTCCCCACAACTAAAACAAACTTTATCACATGTCGGCTTAGCCTGATAATTGTCATCACAATTTGTGATGTTGAGACATCAGAACTAGAGGCAACTCGTTCTTCAATATTTCTTTCATGAATGCTTTGATCTTCCTTTAATCTGAAAAATTCCAGATTGCTCATTGTTTCTTGTGGAATATGAGGCACAACAACTCCTGCACTTTTAAAATTTGCAATACAACTCATAACATTTACAGATTTTGGAACAAAAGGCAAAGCATTCTTAAACTTAGAAATAGCATTTCTCAAACTGACATGCTCAGAAGGCACAAAACCAAAATACAAATTTTCAATGTGTTCACAAATATCTGGTTTTGACACGGACATATTATTACATTCATCCGACTCAAGTTCATTTAAAACATTTCCCTTACTAGAACTCTCATCACAATCATCTTCGGAACTTCACAATCTGACTCTGCACAAGAAGCAAAATTGTTAGAATCTGAAGTTTAGATATAATCATCAGTAGATAAATTGCAAACAAAGGGTGTGGGAACATGAGGAACTGACATATCAGCAAATCTACCAGACTTGGAATACGGAGGAGGGTGAGAGTTACACCCAATGCCTTCTGTGATCTTTTTATGAATTTGGTTATCAATGATTCCAAAAAGAGTTTTCTGATCCCTACCCATGTGTTCAACTTGAAAATTTGCTTTTTCAGCCTTTTGAAGTCTTTCGGTTAAAATATGATTATTACTCTTTTATGTAGTAAGTTGTACAATCAAAGATCGATTTTCTCCATAAATATCACGAATTTTCTTTAAGTAAAGTGTCTCATTTTTAGCCACAGAATCATACATCACGTTTTTGTGATCACGTTCATCGACCAAAGCCTAGTTGATGAATCTATATTTCTGTATCTCATTTAAACAAGATTTAGTATTGCAAAGTCTAGACATTACCTCAGCTGGTACGGCGGTTAAATCCTCTGCTAGTTCAATCATGACACATTTTTCTTCTTCTTCAATGTCTGCCATCAGTGTCTTGTCAGCTGCTTCCCCTTCTTGATCTCCCCAATGATAGTGTCCGTCAGCTTGACAGACTAGAGCTGTTGAGCTGGAAGTTGTAGTGGATTTGGGAGAGACGGCAGCTTGCTTTCCAGATGAGTTCTTCTTCTCATGCTGCTCCTTTGATGATGGCTCCTTGCAATTTCTTGCAAAATGACCCTGCTCGTCACAGTTGTAGCATCTTACCTTTTTGATGTCAAACACTAGAGTCTTTCCTTGCTTAAATCTAACCATACAAGTCCTCTTGATGTATATTTATGCCCTCAGAGTCAGCATAGCCATATACCAATCAATATCCATCTTTTCCAAATCATCCGGGTTGATCTGCTCCAAGTCATTATGTTGAAAGCTAACCGGTGTAAGGTTTCTAGAAATCAGTGCATCATAGCACGACAATAAGGCAGTCATGATAGGCAGATATTCATCGGGTATCATAGTGGTTGGTTTCTGAGAAGAGGATGAAGTAGTAGTCTCAACTCAAGAAATTGAAGGTGGGACATCAATTTGAAAATTGAGCTGTGTTTCGAGACTGATTAGTTAGAGTGACTGCACCCTTCTTTATCTCTAACTCATAAGACTCCAGAATGTTGTAGAGTTCTTGTTGTACAAGTCACTTGGCTTTTTAGTTTTCTTGATCATAATCTGGTACATATTCCATTCCTCTGGCAGTGTATCAAGCAGCTTCTTGTTTAATTCAACAGTGGGATACTCAGTTCCCAAAACTTTTAACTTAGAGACAATGCTTGAAAATTGGTTGATCAATTCAGACATGGGTTCTCCAGGGACACTACTACACATCTCATACTGCTTCATGATCAAATCCCTATTGCTTTCTCTAACCTCAGCATTTCCCTCATACCTTGTACATAAAGCAACCCAAAGATCTTTGGCAGGAGTATACTCAGAAAATATGTTGAACACATCCATAGGAAGAGCCATAGCAATATATCCATAAGCCTTGTTATCTCTGGAAATTAAGGCAATATCCTTTTCATCATATTCAGACACAAGCTTGGGACGTTGAACATCTACAGTGGTAGTAACTGGCTTGTGTGGACCATCGGTGATTGACTGCAAAAGAGTATGGTCATGGAACTGACAGAAAGTCTTCATTTTCTTGGTCCAATCATCAAAGTCTCTAGTGGATACCAAGACAGGTGGTTTGTTTCCTCTAGCATATTCATTGTTGCTTGAAGATGCCATAAATCAGACAATTTAAATTCAAACAGTAGCTAGTTTCGGGTGAACAGGGTTGATCGAAACAACTAGTTTTGATAGAGAAAAAGTTGACCGAAACTATTAGTTTTGATAGATCAAGGCTTTCCCGAGACTTCTAGTTTCGATAGAGAAAACAGAATCTAGAAACAACTAGTTTCGATGAAGAAGACTTAGCAGAAAATCCAGCAAACTCAGTAGAAACTACAAGTTTCGATTTAAACTAGTTTCGATAGTGCAGTAGTTTCGGGTGATCAATCTGCAAAGGTTAGTTTCGATATAACATGACAAATAACTACTTTCGATGATACCTTCTCCAGACAAGAGTACAGACAAGAAGTTTCGATGACCAACGAAATGGCAGAAATTGTCCCCCAGTACTTTCGATGTCTTCTTCCCCAAGTTTCAGAAAACCTCCATTGAAGAACAACTTCAATAATCAATAGCGAAGAAATAGCAATCCAATCCAACGAAAAGATTCTAACAAAACTCCTGATCACGAATATACCCTTTAATGTGGAAAGCTCGAACAAATACGACCGGAAATCAATGGAACAGTGCTTCCAAACTCACATGCAGAAATACTTCAAAAATATACTGAAAAACACCTAAAATCTATCACAAAAAACTGAATACACTTCTAAATCAAGAGCATAAAGCTATGAAACCAATTGTAGGTCTTGATTTCAATCGAAAATCACTCAAAAGATCGATTACACACATAGGCGGAAATTGTGTGTATGGTGGTGAAACAGAGGGTAGAAACAGAATTGGTGAAGATAAACAGGCAAACCACACAGGAATCAACACAAATAAGATATGAGATTGTAAAAACAACAGATGAAATAACTCCAAATGTGTATTGATTTAGAAAACTGTGAAAGAGAGAATTTCAGGGTTACAGCCGCTATCCACACCCTAAACATTCTCAAACTATGCTATTTATTGTAAGTTGACAGGCATCGAAACTACGCTCACCGAAACTAGTAGTTTCTGTTAAGCAATTACAAATGAAAGAACCTCCTATCGAAACTTCCTATCTATCGAACCTACCAGTTTCGATTGAACAAACCTCAATCAAAACTAGGTAGTTTCGATGGCCCAGACTTAGAATTGTAGATGCACTTTCTTGTGACAACACTCTGGATAGAGTCTTAGTTTGTATTTCTAATGTCTGTAATTTGTCTTTGTATGTAAGAGTCGTTATGTAATAGTTTATCGAGTTGTATTTACTTTTACATAGTGTATGTTGCATTTCTTCTAAGTGTTTTGCGCACTTACATGTGCGGAGGAGAAAGCTCCTGCGTACTTAGCAAGTACGCAGGAAGACGCATGCGTACTTGCTAAGTACGCAAGAGCATTTGGTCCTGCGCACTTGCTAAGTGCGCAGGCATCTGGTCTGTATAAATAGGTTTGGTTCACAGAGGATAAGTACGCAGAACTCATATCTTAGACGAACTCAGTTTGTTAAGTACGCAATTTGTAATCTCTCTGTAACCGTCGAGTGTTTATAATAGAAAGAGCTTTTATTGTGACTCTCGTGTTGGTTTACTCTGTTTTAGTTAGACTCTCCGCCTAGTCACGGGTATTCCGCACCTGGTCCGACTAGTAGACCACTTGCATGCAACGATCCGACACACGCGAAGGGACCTACAAGTGGTATCAGAGCATTGCTCTTGAATTAGAGTGTTGTAAGTGAGTTTGGAGACATTTTTACTGAGTTTTACAAGCAAAAAGAGGTATTTTTGTTGATTTTTGTGATAAAAAAGGGGTAGCTCTTGAGCACTTTTTTAGAAGCAAATATCTCTCAAAAACCAATTTTTGTTGTGTATTTGAGTTATTTGAGCATCAAAGGTTGGTTAGAAACAAGTTTCTGACCCTTTGGCTCATTTGCATTAATCATCAGAACAATCTTTACCATCTCCGGCGATTTTCAGGTCACCGGAAAAGGTTGGTGAGAGTTGCTGAAAAGGTATCCTGCATACTTACCATTTTTGGCAAAAAGTACAGTCTTCTGTGTACTTACTAAATACGCAAGAGTTATCTCTTGCGTACTTACAAGTGCGCAAGACTGAACTTGTGCGAACTTAAGTTATATCCTGCGTACTTACATTTACTCCTGCGTACTTGTTAAGTACGCAAGAGGAAATCTAAATACGCAAGACCATTTCTCAAGTGCGCAAGGCCAAAACCAAGTGCGCAACTGTGTCTGACTTTTCTGAAATTTGACTAAGTGTTCACTATGTCGAATCTTCAGAATCTTGGAAACCTGCTGAATTATGATAATGAGATCGGTACACCACAGAAACCACCAATGTTGCTGAACGTGAACGATTATTCTAATTGGAAAGCACGTTTTGAGCACTACATTTCATATACCGACTCATCATTATGGATACCAATCCTTGAGGGATATAAGCATCTGACGAAGCTTTCTGACGAAGAAAAGAAAGCTTATGATCGAGAAAAGAAGGCACTTGGTTCGATCACTATGGCATTAACTCGGAAATTGTTCCACAATTTCCGAGGGTATGACAATTCTAAGGATCTCTGGAAAGCCTTACAGAAGAGATTCGAAGGAAATAGTGACATCAAGAAGAGTAAGCGTGATCTTCTCAGGAAGCAGTATGAGTGCTTCAGATTCTTTGAGAACGAATCTTTAGATGACCTCATCTCTAGGTTCTATCATTTACAGACTGAGTTGAATGCTTTTGACCTCAAGTATCCAGATGAAGAGATGGTGGAAAAGTTTTTGGATGCCTTACCACCCAAATTTGAGATATACACAACCCTGATGAGGGAAAATCCTAAATTCTATGAGTTGACAGTAGAGGAAGCAATAGGAAAGATTCAAGCTCATGAAATGAACTTGAAAAGATAGGAGATCTCTGAAAGACCCCAGATACAAGACCCTTCTATGTATCATGGGACGACTTCTACATCCAAGTCATCTAGCTCTGGAATTTCCCTCTTCACTGGAAATCCTACTGAAGAAGACCACTCAACTGGATGTGGTGGTCATGCTTGCTATGCTTCAGGATCAGGGTTGGGGTCTCACCATCAAAATACCTCAAGAAATCCTCCTGGTACGTCTTCAGCTAACAACTCAGCTATAGCCAGAATAGCTGAAGATCATGTAGCTTTATTCTCATCCTGTATGCTTGCAAATGAAAATTTTATAGGTGGCAAGCTTACTGATCCAGAGACGATTGAAGAAGATTTTAATCAAGTGGATCCTGATTACATGGAGGACATGGATTTTCAATGGAATATGGCCATGCTTTTGAGGAGAGCCAAGCATTTCCTAAACAAAACAGGAAGAAAGTTTATTGGCGGGCATCCTATTGCCAAGGTCGGGTTCGACAAATCTAAGGCCAAATGCTACAAGTGTCTGAACTATGGACACTTTGCTCGTGAGTGTCAGAAAGACAGAGCACCTGCCTCTGGTTTTACCCGACCCAGCCAAGGAAACAGCCATGGCCAAAACAATCCAAACCACCACAATCAAAGCCAAAGTGGAACGTCCAATGCACTGGTAGCCCAACAGGAGACAGCTTTGATTGGGGCATTCATCTTGAGGATGCCATCATCGCACAAAAATAGGTTGGTCTCATGGCTGAGATCATGGAAATGATGGAAGCAGAGAGAAGGGAAGCTTCTATTGCTGACCCAAAAGAGTCTACTACTGCTGCTACAGAGGAAGAGGAGGAAGCTGAAGGAAAGGAAGCTTCGGTAGCTGAGAAAGAGGAATCGACTGTTGTTGCTCTCATAGCCATTGGAGAAGCAACAAGTTCATCTCATGAGGTAGACTCTAATCCCTTTTCTGTTGTTTCATGTTCTAAGTGTCTAGTGCTAAAACTTAAAAACTCTAAGCTCCAAGACAAAATCGAACCCCTAAGTATGGCAGCTCTAAACTATAAAGAAAACGAAAAACGTTTTAAAGAATCTATTGATTGACAAAGGAAAAACGTGAGTATTCTTTAAAAATGAGCGATCAACAACTTCACTTGGATATTGCTTATAAGGGGTTAGAAAAACGGAACAATGAAATCAACAAACTGCAAAATGAGATCTTGCAGTTAAAATGCACTAATGAGAAGTTGAAGAACTCTCGCTTTGTGGTGGAACACTACGAATCTGTAGTGAGGAAAATGAATGGTCTTGGTACCAATGCCATTCCTCCACCAGTGAGCGGGAAGTTTGTCAATAGCTTAATAGATATTGATCTCACTTGTCTAGATGAGTCCTCTGATAAGGATGATTCCCCTAAGAAGGATGAATCCTCAAGTAAGGCTAACTCCACATCTAGTGAGGAGTTTGTTACTGCTTCTGAAGATGGGTCGGTTAACTCTTGCCCTAAAGGAGTAGTATCTGAGAAGTTGTTGACTGAACAGAAGGTCAAGAAAAACATTATCACTAATGGTGATAATTGCATTTTAACTGAACCTGATGTCATTGAATCAAATGATAAACTTAAGGTAATGCTTTATGGGGGGTATAAAAACCTTAACCAGGTAAAGAAAGAGGCTTTTTCAGCTCACTTTGGTCTTGGTTACAAAGAAAATTTAGAAAAATACTATACTCCCAAAAATCAAATTGCTAAGGTTCAGACTGCTGTTCAGAAACCAACTCCTCCTGCTCATAATGGAGTGTTTTCTAAGGCCAGATCCAATGAGCCTTACAAGAGAACTTATGTAGACAAGAGGAACTGTTTTCACTGTGGCTTGGTTGGTCACATTTTTGTGAACTGTCCTTCTAAGAACCAAGGGAAACGGCCTGTTGTTCACAACCAGCTGTTATTCCCAGGTCGCCACCAGTGAAACCATCTCCCAAACATCCAAAGCAGAATGTGGTGAAACCACCAGTCCAACCAATGGCAAAGCCAAAGATCAAATCTGAGGCCAAACCATCTGTGACAAGAAAGGTAAAGCAACATGCTGTACCTCGTGTATCTACATCTGGTAGTACACGTACTGGTGAGAAATCTGTGGCTAGACTATCTAAGCCACAGAGAAGAAGAAGGAATAAGAGGTTGAGAAAGCTGGAACAGCTGACTAAAGCTCAATCAAGTGAAGCTTCCACAAGTTCACCGGCTGTGGTTGAGCCAAAGTCTCCTGTTCTAGTTAAGAATCAAAAGAGATCCTGGAACAAGAAAGTAAAAGGTTCTCAATCTCCTGTTCCCAAATCCTCCAAAGATTCACCAATTTTGAACAGTCATCATGACAGTGAGTTGAAAGAAGTAGTTTATTTTGAGAAAGACGGACGACCCAAGACAACAATGGCTTGGGTCTCCAAATCTAACTAATTCTTTTTTGTTACTCGTGCAGGGACGTCCGAAGGGTACTATCTCTAACCGCTGGTATGTAGATAGTGGATGTTCCAGGCACATGACAGAAAACATGGCCCTGCTTCAAGACGTTAAACCATTCAGAGGCGGCTATGTGGCCTTTGCCGGAGAAAAAGGCGGCAGCATCACATGTCAAGGCGTGGTTTCAAACGGTTGTGTCAGCTTTGACAATGTCAACTTCTGTGAGCAGCTGAAGCATAACCTGTTGAGTGTCTCCCAAATGTGTGATAAGGAGTACTCGGTGATGTTTGACAAGTCAGAATGCCTGATTCTCAAACCTGGTTTTGAGGTTCCCGAAGACTGGATTCTGATGAGAGCATCAAGAACGAATGACACATATCAGATTGATATGAGCGTTGCAACAACCACCTCATCATTTGCTACTTGTTTGCTTACAAAAGCGACAGAACTTGATTCTATCTTGTGGCATAGGAAACTCGGACATATTTTGTATCGTAAAATGAATCATCTTGTCCGAAACGGTTTGGTAACCGGGGTTCCTAAGCTGAGATTTACCGTTGCAAATGACTGTATGCCTTGTAAAAAGGGCAAACAGCAACGAAAGTCTCACAAGCCCAAGCTCCAAAACTCTATTAATACCCCTTTGGAGCTATTACACATGGATCTGTTTGGCCCCATAAGTATCGGGAGTATTGGAGGTAAGTCGTTCTGTCTAGTTGTAACTGATGATTTCTCACGTTTTTCTTGGGTGCATATTTTAGGTACTAAAGACGAGACTGCTGATATTCTTCAATACTTGATCCTGAGCTTGGAATCTCTTTGCAAGCTGAAAGTTAGAAGGATAAGGAGCGACAACGGAACTGAGTTCAAGAATAATTTGATGGAGCTTTTCTGTCTCAAGAAAGGGATCCGTCACGAATTCAGCGCGCGGTACACGCCTCAGCAGAATGGAGTTGCTGAACGGAAGAACAGAACACTGATTGAGACTGCGAGGACTATGCTGTCGGATGCAAAGCTTCCTGTCACTTTCTGGGTAGAAGCAGTTAATACAGCGTGTCACGTCTTAAACAGAGTTCTGGTAGTAAAGAGGCACAACAAGACTTGTTACGAGTTGATCAACAATCGACTTCCCAATCCTGATTACCTAGTTCCTTTTGGTAGTCCTTGTTCCTTGTTGCTACAGTACAAAGACCGCCAGTCTAAGTTTCATGCAAAAGCAGTGGAAGGCATCTTCTTAGGATACGTTGCCAACTCGCCTTGCAAGAGAGTGTACAACATAGGAACTCGTACTGTCGAGGAATGGTTTGAAGTGAATTGTAGTAAACACAGCATTCCACCCGAACCAACAGGTCCAGCTTGGGGTTTTGATTATGATGCGCTATTCAAGTCACTCAACCTTCCTGATATATCTGCAGTTGACGCCGCAAATGTTTATGAATTATTGGGTGGCGGCGATGACTCCAGCTTCTCTACTCGTGCTACTGTACCGATTGTAACTCCTGATTCCAATGCTGCATCTGCATCTGGAACTCATGACAGTGATAACAGTGAAGATGTTCTTGTTGTTGGAGATGACGCTTAAGCCAATCCTAACACAACTGTAGGAAATGAAGCTCCAGCTGATCCAATTAACATTGAATGTTCTTCCTCTAGAACACAGGAAATGGGGGAGTTAAGCACGAATCTTGATCTAGAAATTCAAGAACCGATTGTACCGGAGACGAGAGTGCATAGGAATCATCCAATCGATAACATTATTGGTGATCCTTATGCAGGCGTTCAGACTCATCATCGAACCATCACTGAGAACACCAGTCTTTACACAGAGATACTTGACACTGGTGTTATGGAAACATGTCTGCATGCTGCATTCGTGTCCCAGTTAGAGCCGAAGAATGTGAAGGAGGCTCTCACTGACAACTGCTGGATTGAGGCGATGCAAGATGAATTGTCTCAATTCCAAAAGTTGCATGTGTGGGATTTGGTTGACATGCCAAAGGGTTTTCAACCAATTGGAACCAGATGGGTGTTCAAATGCAAGACGGATGATCGTCATGTTGTTGTGAAGAACAAAGCAAGATTGGTTGTTCAGGGTTTTTATCAGCAAGAGGGCTTGGATTACACGGAAGTATATGCCCCAGTTGCTAGAATTGAAGCCATTCGACTGTTCTTGGCTTATGACACATATGTCGGCTTCAAGGTCTATCAACTTGATGTAAAGAGTGCTTTCCTTTATGGTAAAGTTCATGAAGAAGTCTATGTCACTCAGCCTCCCGGTTTTGAAGATCCGCATAATATCAATAAAGTGTATAAGCTCGACAAAGCACTTTATGGTCTTCATCAAGCACCGCGGGCATGGTATGAGACATTATCTAAGCATTTACTTTCTAATGGTTTCAACCGTGGACAGATTGACTCGACTCTCTTCATTAGGAAAGCAGGAGGTGACATTCTTCTTGTACAAGTATATGTCGACGACATCGATTGACTTTGACATTCTCCTAGTGTAGGGAATTCGAGCAGGTGATGAAGTCCAAATTTGAAATGAGTAATATGGGTGAATTGTCATTCTTCCTGGGTCTGCAAGTCAGTCAAAGAGAGGATGGCATTTATCTACATCAAACTAAGTATGTGCAGGACATCTTATCAAAATACAAGATGAATGATAGCAGTACTTATGGAACACCTATCCCAGTCAATCATGGTTTTCATCCAGACAAAGATGGAAAGGATGTAGACAGTAGATTGTACCGTGGGATGATCGGATCACTTATGTATCTCACAGCTTCAAGACCCGATATAATGTTTGCTGTATGTTTGTGCTCAAGGTTTCAGTCTCAACCGAAGGAGTCACATATGATAGCCGTGAAGAGAATTTTCAGAAACCTGAAAGGGAAACCCCGATTAGGTCTTTGGTACTCTAAGCAGCAGTCATTCGACTTCAAAGCCTACACTGATTCAGATTATGGCGGTTGTAACCTTGACAGAAAGTCAACTTCTGGTGGATGTCAATTCTTAGGAGACAGACTGGTCTCCTGGCAGTGTAAGAAGCAGTCAACGGTTTCTGTCTCAACTTGTGAAGCAGAATACATTGCTGCAGCGAGCAGTTGTTCTCAGATACTGTGGATTCAGCAACAGTTGAGAGACTACGGCTTAAACTTCACTAGAACTCCTCTATTCATTGACAACAATCCCACCATGTCCATCACAAATAACCCGGTGAAACATTCCAAAACTAAACATATAGAGATTCGCCATCATTTCATCCGTGACTGTGCTGAAAAGCATTTAATTGAACTTGTAAAAGTTCACACCGATGACAATCTTGCTGACCTTTTCACAAAGGCATTTGATCGATCCTGTTTTGAGCATATTGTCAACTTGATAGGAATGTTCAATCCTGAGTGAAAACTAAGTTTTCTTAACTCAATTCAATTCATGAAAGTTAAATTTTTAATTCCTTTAAATATTCTGTATAGTTCTTTTAGCCTTTAAAATATTTTACAAAAATCAAAAACAAAATAGAAAATGGAGAGAATTTTGAAGTTAACTTGAGAAAAGAGGAAATGATGGTACATCAGAAATGATCTAAACACCATAGACTGCTCATATGGAAAATGATTGCGTCATGGTTACTTAATTGTTTAAATTATTATGTTTTTAATCTGTTTATTTACAAGTAATTTGAATTGTCAGTAGGTTGTATGCATCTTTGAATCACTAGTAGTGTGGGAACTAAATCTAAATTACAACCATGATTTGAACCCATGTTTGCAAGCGTGTGTGAGTAAAAGAATAGAAAAGATCATTATCAGATAAAGGATGTTAGATTTTGGCAATAATTTTCTTTTGAGATCAGTTTCGGGTTATGTCGTTAGCACAATTAATGCGGTTCATCTCACTGCCCATACTCACAAGTATGCACGGAGAGATTGAATCAAGACATGTCTCTACATTAACTGTTAAGCATGTATTCACCCTTGAATCACTCCTGATTCATTGAAATTAAATCCAGATAAAAGTTGGATCCCCTTACCTGATAATCAAACACCATATCTATTATCCTGAATCATCATCCCGATATTCAAAGAAGAAAATCACATGAAACCAAGACAAATGAATCACTCGATTCTTATGGATTCTGCTTGATTTTTCCTGTGCTAATAGATTTAGCTTCATTCTGAAAATCTAGAAAATCATTGGGAAAATCTTAGATGCCTTGAGATAGTGCAAGTTAGAATAGCATATCAGTGGGGTACACGTTGTATGTCTTATAATTAATACCTTAATACACAAGAACATGATACAAAGATGCGTACAGTTTCAAATCTTATAATATTGTCAACTTGAATTACTTGTTTATGTGCTTATTACGTATGAATAAAGAGTAATCCATGACATGATCCCATATTCTTTGATGTTTATTTTGTATCGTTTTTGCTAAAAGATAGCCTAATATGATCCTCTGCTCGTGTCTTTGATCAAAAATAGTTGGTGTGAATACTTGTATATATCTATCTAGAAAAGAACAAAAAAAAATTAAGTTTAGCATTGTTCAAGCTTAATCAGAAAAAGCCAAAAATATTTTATGTTTAACCTTCATGAATTGTATTTGAAACCTCGTGATTGAATACTTTTATCTTGTTCGTTATTTGATCTAAAAAACTTCATAAATCTGAGTTTCAAATTTGCGCACTTAAGGCTTGTGCGTACTTGTCAAGTTCGCACGAAGTAAACCTTGCGCACTTAGCAAGTACGCAAGATTTAGTCTTGCGCACTTGTAAATGCGCAAGAGTTAAGTCCTGCGTACTTGTAAGTACGCAAGAGTTAACTCGTGCGCACTTAACAAGTACGCACGACCGATAAGTGAAGGGTATAAAAGTGACACTTAGAAAATTCTTTCAGTTTCAAGCTTTCAAACCGATCACCTTCCCTCTGCAAATTTAACTCAAAATCAAGTGTGTCTAAACCATTTTTTTCGTCTCGTCTATAGTTTCATCATCTCATTTCATCTCATTGGTGAGAATCTAGGCGATTTCCATCCATTAAATCGTGACATTGGACCGATTCTGACTTAGCAATTTTTAGGTTAAATCCGAAATATTTTGGGTAAAATTGGGGTTGTTTGGGTAACTTATTGACATTTCTATGCTAATAGGGTTCTTAATCGACTCCATATTCATCCATTTCGTCCTCGATTCTAGCCGTCGGTGGAATTTTAATCGACAGTGGGATTGGGCGACGTTTTTAATTCGAAATTGGTCTTGGTTTGGTAGTTACTGGTGTTAATAACGGTCCCATAAGTTCGAATCCTCGATTCCGACGTATTGGCGACCTACTTGACCCGGTCTTTGAGCAATCTGTGATTTTCTTAAAAATTCTGAAAATTTTTGCCAAGTGTTGTTCTTGCGCACTTAGCAAGTACGCAAGAAGCAATTCCTGTGTACTTGTTAAGTACGCAAGAGGAAAAGCCTGCGCACTTGCTAAGTGCGCTGGACCAACACTTAGAAAAATTTTCATGACTGAAATTTTTGTTCATAATGTAACTACTATACCGTGTCATGTTTGTTCATCTTCAATAATATACGTTGTTCTGATTATGTTTTCTGTGTGTCTCTGCAGACTATGGCTCCGGCATTCACTGATGAGTTCAACTTGTTAGCAAACACTCAACCTGAGTGGAAAGGGGCAGCTTTGCAGTATCGGCAGGTCATTGACTTTTTGAACCAATCGAAAATAAGTTATGCAATTTCAGCTGACCCAACCGTCTCAAGACCTTACTTGGAGCAATTCTGGGAGACGACAGAGCACGACTGCACGGTATCCCCTAATGTCATAAGGGCTACCGTTGATGGTCGGGATATTGCCTTCTCTGAGGATACAATAAGAAGGGTTCTGCAGTTCGGAGACCTCGCTACCGACCCGACATCCTATCCAGATTACTATGTGGATGGATGTTGGAGGCATAGAATGGGATATGTCGGAGCGATGGACTATGCCTCTTACAAGAAGATGTGGGTTTTGGATCAATGCGGTATTTTTCCCACATCATGATCGTGTGCATCTCGTCCAGAAAAGCGGGGAAAGATGCCATGGGTCATGACCTTGCAGCAGCCATGGTGGGCTTGTCTCTTAATAGGGGCTACAACTTCTCTCGCTACATCTTCAAAGCAATCAATGATCAGATTAATACAGCAGAGAAGTTTAGGTTCCTATTGTACCCGAGGTTTGTGCAACTTTTGATTGATGATGCATTGCCAAACTTACGTGCTATCGGGGAGAGTCTGCAAGTAAAACGGGTGGACAAGAGAGTATTTGCTCAGTTTCTAAAGCTAGGCAGTGTAGATCCTACCCCTGTGCATACTAAACTCTTTGGCCACCTGCTTAATGAAGCATATGTCGCACCAGAAGATTGGAATTGGTATAGTCCCAATTCAGCACCAGAGATGAGTGATGATTCTGATGAACAACAAGAAGAAGAGAATGAAAGTGATGGAGGTGATGACGAAGGTGGTGATGGTGGTGCTGAGGAATCCGATTCAGAAGCAACAGAATCAGATTCTTCTGATTCTGATGACGCACCATCCCAGGCACACCCGAGGAGATTGGCACAGGTAACCCTGCCTGCGTCGTCTTCAAAAAGAAAGCGACAAAGCTCGAGCAGCGAATATGAGCCGACTTCTGACTCTGACGCTGCTCTACAAAGACAAAGGCAAGAGAGTGCCAACAAGAAGAGGGGCGATAGGCAAGAGGTTGCTATCCCCAGGGTTGTAGAGATCCCGACTGTGCAGCAAGTACAACCTGCAGCTGACAGTCCAGAGTCAGAATCTACCTCACCAGCACAACAACTGTACAGAAGGAGGAGAAGGCCACTAGTACAAGATAATGTGGCAGTCACAGCGGTCACAGAGGAGATTCCTGTGACGGTGACCCTCCCTACTCCAACCGTCCAGGTGACGGTGACTACTCCACTTCTCACGGAGTCAGTCACCATCACCCCAACCATAACACCCACTCCCATCATTACATCCCCACACCCACCTCACACCACTGAGCCGTCAGGTCAACCCTTCAACTATGGTGATTTCTCATAAGGGTTTGACTTTGACACAATTTTCTCCTCCCCCATCCATAATGCTGAAGCCTCATCATCTAGGCATTCTGATCCGTATGAAGCAAGGATCAATGTCTTAGAAACCCAAGTTGCTGAACTGTTGAAGACCATTCAAAAGTCAAAGGAGGAGTCTGATGCTCAACAAGCACAGATTAAATCCCTGGCCGATGAAGTTAGGATTCTCCACAGCCAGAGAATAGGGACAAATGAGCAACTGAAGAATGTTATGGCACAGAACGAGCTGCTGATGAAAACCAATGAAATGATTCTAGGCCACAGAACTTCACTTGAGCTAAGGATGGACTTGCAGAGAAAAGAGCATGAAGCGATGGTCAAATTAGTTGAAGAACTGACCAAGAAGCTTGGTGCTCAGGGGAGAAAGAAAAAGAAAAAGAGAAAGAGAAAGAGAAAGAACATAAATCCACTGGTTCTGAGCCTTGTCATCCAGTAGACTTGACTAAGGATGATGATAAAGACAAGGATCCTGAAGTCGGTCCTAGTGGAGGTGAGCACCAAGCTTTGGCGATTGTGCCCATCTCTTCTGTTCCAATGGCTGAGGGGGAGTCTACTCAGCAAGAGGGTGGTGATACATCTGGTGGTGGTGGTGATAAAGGGAAGTCAGTGGCTGAAGTACTTAAGGACTTATCTGATGATGAGATCCTATATCTAGAGCCTGACTACTCTAAAGAAGCACAGATCGATGCTCTCTTCAATCTAGAAGAAGGAGAGATCGACTCTGGTGATGACTGGAATGATGAAGATGAGGATGTGGTGATAGAGATTCCCAAGGGTGACAGGGAAGGAGAGTACGAGTTAGAGGATGGTGAGATCTTTGAAGTACCATCGCTCGAATCTCTGCTCGACACAGGCTCAGTAATGTTGAAGCTACAACTGAAGCCTCCCCAGTCGACCCTACACCTGTGGACCCCGAGGCACCAAAAGATAAAGACATGCCTTCTGCATCATCTAAGGGTCCAGCTCCCGTGTGGCAAAAGACGTCCATCACAGACAAGCACGGAGCTACAGGTATGATCTTGGCTGTTAGGTTCGAGGAGGACAAGCAGTTGTTCGCCATTAAAAGATCTGGGGGGTTCAATATTTGAAACCAACCAGTGAGGCGTTCAACTCTTTGCCCAAGTACGACCTTGTGAAGCTCGCAAACCGCGACCTGCTGAGTCACTCGAGTCATACAGTAGCAATGGGTTTGTGGGTAACACTACAGCGAGAAGCAAGATCAGGGAAATTTGAATACTTCAAGCCTCAAGTGCCCAGAAGAGTCAAGGATAAGCACGTTGTACATCCTGTGACTAAGAAGCACATAAAGAGATTGGTATACAAGCCAGTGCAATGTGAAACTAAGATTCCCTTGAGCAAGTTATCTCAGGATATTCTTGGTGACATGTGGTACTGGTACGTAGATCCAAAAACGGGTGAGGCTGTGATCATGGGAAAGGTTCGTTCCGAGAGTGGGAACATAGTACCAAAAGAACTGATCAAAATCTTTGATGAAGTCTGCTTCATCAACTTTTCTGTGAAAGATCTGGAGGTACTAGCGGAACGCTACTGTGTCCACACGGACGAATGGACAAAGCTCCTTGCTTCTAAATATGACAAGGTGATTAAGTTCTGCCTTGATTACAAGAAGAAGATGGAAGCTAAGGGACCAGTGCTGTGAAGACTGAAGATTGAAGACTGAAGACGATGAAGATCCCGAGCTGTTGTCAAGGGGGAGTTTGTTGATGCACTTTCCTGTGACAACACTCTGGATAGAGTCTTAGTTTGTATTTCTAATGTCTGTAATTTGTCTTTGTATGTAAGAGTCGTTATGTAATAGTTTATCGAGTTGTATTTACTTTTACATACTGTATGTTGCATTTCTTCTAAGTGTTTTGCGCACTTACATGTGCGCAGGAGAAAGCTCCTGCGTACTTAGCAAGTACGCAGGAAGACCCATGCGTACTTGCTAAGTACGCAAGAGCATTTGGTCCTGCGCACTTGCTAAGTGCGCAGGCATCAGGTCTGTATAAATAGGTTTGGTTCACCGAGGATAAGTGCGCATAACTCATATCTTAGACGAACTCAGTTTGTTAAGTACGCAATTTGTAATCTCTCTGTAACCGTCGAGTGTTTATAATAGAAAGAGCTTTTATTGTGACTCTCGTGTTGGTTTACTTTGTCTTAGTTAGACTCTCCGCCTAGTCACGGGTATTCCGCACCCGGTCCGACTAGTAGACCACTTGCATGCAACGATTATAAGTGTAGGTTTTGAAATCAAACTCCTGCTGCTTGGAGTACCAAACACCTAATCGGCGCTTCCCTTTCAGGTATCTGAATATCCTCTTTACATTTATCAAGTGAGATTCCTTTGGTTGTGACTGAAACCTCGAGCACAAGCAGATGGCGAACATAGTACCAGTTGTTGAAGCTGTGAGATACATAAGAGAACCGATCATCCCAAGGTACAATTTATAATCCACATCCTGTGACACCCAACATTTCAGGTCAATATTCATATTTATAATTGCACGTTCATAGTTTATATTTCCTGAACTTTTATTTTGACAAAGTATTGTCAATGAGTCTAGCAAAGGAACACACATTATATTTTAGTAATTTTTAGGATTACTAGGGAATAAATAATTATAACCCACAATGTACGTTCGTTGGTGATTAACAAGATTTTATTCCAGAAAAGTCTAGAGATACGTTTTTAATATAAAAACATATATATTGGTGACTAAACCTTTAAAATGACATAAAAATGTTTATCACATGGCTTTAAGATTATTTTTATGTGTAAACATGTATGGTTTAGTTAAAATAATGATTATAACGGATCTAACTAGTCAACTATTGTGACTAGTCAATCAACACAAAAATATATCAAGTTATTTGATCATGAAAAGTCCTACACCGGGAATTAAATCACAGGATCACTTACCGGGTATACACTACCTAAATACCATCTACCGAAACATGTGATTGATAACACATGAAATGATAAGTCCCAACCCCCCCTAACTACCCCATTTGGCTGAAAGGTGGAGCCCACCCACAAACCACCACCAATCACATCTCCATTCTTTGTGTCATAGTTCCCATTCTCAATCAAGTGTGAGTCAAGCTAATATCATATCAACCATCTCCTACAATGATGATTGGTGAACCAAACACTCAACCCTCTCTTTCTCCCTATATATATATACGATTCATACACACACACTTGCATTCTTTAAAAATCCAAGAGCAAGAATTAGAGAGTTCTAGCTAGAAATTGGGAGATTCAAGGAAGTCTTGAGGTCTAAGGATCAGTTTTGATAACAACACGATATTCTATCAATTTCTACTTGGGATTCTTCATCTAGCTTTGTCTAGTGGTACGGAACCGACACAATGTTTATCTTTATCTCTTATTCTTGATCTAAGCACGTTGTTCATCTTTGAAAACGAAAGGGTTTGGGGAAATTAATGATTTTATAAAGAGTATCAAAGTGATAACTCGAAAAATTTAGGATTTGAAACAAGAAAAACTTATGGATATATATATATATATGTAGACATGTTTGATCTTATAGTTAACTTGGAAATGATAAAGTGTATGTATACATGAATAAAGGTATATGTGGGTATGTATATTATTGTGGTATTAACTTGAAACAGTTATAATGTATTCATGTATACATAAAAGTCATAATTTTATATTTATGTGGATGATTATCTGTTATGGATTAATAAAAGCATGATTCACACTTAATGAAAAGTGAAATGTATAGATAAAGGCTTGAAGAAATTGTGGTTTGTATGTATATAGATGTGGGTATTTAAAGTTTAGTAACTTGGAAGATTGCTAAGCATGAGATTATGTGTTCATATAAAGAGATCAAAAATAGGTATAAATATGCATGATTATAGTTGTTAAATGGGAAAATGATTAAGTGTATGTATGCATATTTAGAAACCGAAACATATATATATATATGTGTGTGTGTGTATGATCATAAGTTGTAGAACTTGAAAAGTGGTTAAGTATATGCATGTAAATATATATATATATATATATATATAAGTCATAATATATATATATATATTATTAAAAATAAGTGCATGACGAAAAATAAATTGTTAACTTGGGATGAGTACCTGAGGTCGAAAAATAAATAAATAAATAAATATGTGCATGAAATCTAAAGACGTTTGGTAAAAAATAAATAATCACATGGTATCATGAAACATATTTAAGTATATGTTGAATTGTTGAAATACTTGTATGTATATATTATTAAAAATAAGTGCATGACGAAACGTAAACAAATTAATAAATGTCGTTCAGAACCAGTATTTGCATGTGGATGTGTTAACGTGGTTTATATGCACGTAGAATAATTGACATGCGTAGAATATACTTGAACGATATTTGAGATTTTATATAATTATTGGTAAGAAATAATTATATGTTTATACGTGACCATAATATGAATATATTATAACTTATTACAAAAATAATATTTATTTTTGGTGCACATAACAAGTGACCAATATGGAACCATAATATTTTCTCTGAAAATAGGTAAGTGTCTAGACTGGAATAATAATCACCAATGAGTCATCACATGAAAACATTGTTTTGTAGGTCCCTAATTCGGTGCGTGACGGATCTCTAGACTCGCGGTACGACACGGTGATAACGTGCGGAATCCATGATCAATGTGCTCATGTGACTCAATCAACAACAACAGTGTAAAGAAACTCTTTGAATTTCCACCACAATATCAGTTTACAATAATTTTGTCTCTAATCAGTTCCTCCTGATATCGTCTCTAAAATCTCACCCTGATAACAGACTATGTATTTCCACCCTCAAAGATGCTTAGGCGAACTTATTAAGTTCGCCTCTAATAGGCTAAGCGAACTTAATAAGTTCACCTCTGATATACTAGGCGAACTTAATAAGTTCGCCTCTGATACGGTAGGCGAACTTGTTAAGTTCGCCTCTTGCAGAACATACACAGAATTTTATCAACAGTTACAAAACATGTCCTAACAGACTCCCCTTTAACTGTTGCTAACAATTCTATCAATTACAAGTCAAAGACTCTAAGACTAAGACATAATATCTTCAAGCTTATTGTCACCAGAATATGCTCCAACAGACTCCCCCTTGACAACAGCTTTAGAAGATTGTCATCCGTCTTCAAATATCATCAAACACACTGTAGTCTTCGTCTTGTTCATCTGCACACTCTCTCTTTATCTAGAAGAAAACTCGGGAGAAGGACCCCTTGTCAGCTTCTGTCTGCAATATTCAGTTTTTGCAAAGGAGAACAACCAAGAATAACCAACAATTAAGATTTCCATGGAAGCTGAAAAAATAAAATCTTTTTGGTTTTTCAAACATAAGAAAACACAAAATCTTTTTGGTTTTTCAAACATAAGAAACACAAAATCTTTTTGGTACTTATTTTCATATATAAATAAACTGAACAAAGACTAGACCGTTATGTTTGTATGAGGAACAATAAAGCGTTAAAAGTCCCCTAAACAACAAAAACATTTTGTAACCATTAGATATGGTCTTAGCCTAGGATTCTATGAATAGTACTATTGGGGGTGACACCCCCGGTCATGGTTTGTGACAACCCGACATTTCAGGTCAATATCCGTACACATTATAAACAAGTTTACGTTATAATTATTTTTGTGATTTATTTAATTTCACAAACAAGGACATTAAGGTCTAACAAAAATCGAACATTGTCTCATTTCACATTTTGGTAATTCTAGGAGTTACCGGTTCACGTGTTATATAAACCGACAAATTCGAACACTAGTGGTTAATTTAAATAACCAGAGAAATATATATATACATATATATTTTATTTCCACAAACTTTACCTAGAACAATAAATTATTTTCAGAATAAATTTATAATACCGTGGAGGATCTAAACCGGATTTATCTACCCCTTTAAAACTATAATTGATATTAATACCTAAATCTAATTATTATACTAATTAAACCCAACTTACCCTAGACTTCTTGGCCGAAGCGCAGAGAAAACCCATACCATACTTGCGAAATGCAGATAAAGGCCATACCACCCTCAATTTCTATCAATTCATCACTCAAAACTCTCACAAACCTTTTATTTATCTCATTTTCTTACGAAAATCTCCCCATATCTCTTCAAATTGAAGTCAAGTTTTAAGGCAAAATCCACCACAATTCAGTGTTTTAAGAAGAATTTCAAGTATTTCAAAAGAAAAGTTAGCAAAAGATTCAAGATCATCTATGTTTTCTCTCATCATCATCGTCACTGTTTTAAGGTAAAAACTCAAAACCATCTACTTTATTCTCTTTAAAAACCGTATCTAAGCATACAAAAGGTTCAATCGCAAGTAAGATAACAAGAAAAGTGTGTCAAATTCAAGTTTTAAAACATTAATATGCAGGACTGATTCTGTCAAACAGAAGTCCAGTAATCGAAACTATGAACTTTCGATACCTATACTCAATCGAAACAAGTAGTTTCGATACCTGTTACTCAATCGAAACAAGTAGTTTCGATACCTGTTACTCAATCGAAACTAGGAGTTTCGATACTAGCTGTTCAATCGAAACTAGGTAGTTTCGATACATATTGCTCAATCGAAACTAGGTAGTTTCGATACCCTTCTTGTCAATTGAAACTAGATTGTTTCGATAACACTTACTCAATCGAAACTAGGTAGTTTCGACACTCAAATACTCCATCGAAACTAAGAAGTTCCGTCACCTGACTACTCCATCGAAACTAAGTAGTTTCGATACACATATGCCCAATCGAAACTAAGAAGTTTCGACACCTGGTCAACAGTCCCCTTTGGGCAGTAACTCAAAACTGTTTTTATAACAAAACAAGTGTTGAACAACTAAGGAGATATTCAAACAAAAACGACCAGATTTACAAGGTCGGTGAACAATTTACAATTAAGACGTTGGTCTTAACAACAATTTACCCTTGGTATCTAGGGTACGAATAGTCAAGGTTGACTACAACAAGTTTTATCACAAGTATATACACAAACTCAAGGTGAGTTTCACGGCCCCTTTTTACTGTTTTCAATATTTGGGGGAAAAACATACTTACAATTATTTTATGGGATAACAAGAGAATAAGACACGACTTGTATGTTTACATGAGATGAGAACAACAATTTGAGGCCGGAAAAGTCCCCTGGAACAATGTAGTAACCATTAACTGTAGCCTAGGGTCCTATGAATAGTACTATGGAGAGTGACGTCTCCCGGTCATGGTTAGTCGCGCTAACCACAATCTGGAGGATTTATGGCCGCATAGAACCGGATAACGAAATTAGGGGCGTGTACAATTGTCATGGTTTGGTTACGCCTCATGTAGGAACATATTATTTGTATTCCTAGCTAGTTTACAAATGGGTCAACAATTCTTATTCTGTTTATCACATACAACTGAAACTATTTACGAACAATGAAATTTTGCAAAGAACTATTTGATTAAACCTGTGAACTCACCAACCTCGTGTTGACAATTTTAAGTATGTTTTTCAGGTAACTGAACGTGATTTCAAGGTTAGCAATGTAGATTACATGCATGCACGATGGATACTACTCAAGGAGGATTTCCCTTGTATAACTCATTGAATTGAGTCATATTTGTGAAATCTTAATGTTTTGTAAACTCATTTTACATTTTGTAATGTAAAACTTTAAACTCATTTATGTATCCATTTATCATGTATGTGTTTGCGGTAATCATATGCTTTGGAAACCATAAACGTCGCGCCTCGCGTTTTCGCCTTGGCGGGGTGTGACAGAAATTGGTATCAGAGCCATTGATTATAGCGAACTAGGAATCTAAATTGGAACCTAGTCTATAATCTAAATGACTCACTAAAACGTTTTCATTGCATAAGCATTGTATAACCAGTCATTTTGTCATATGGATATTGTAGTCATAAGCATGTCGTCACATTCACATTCTGATCCCGTCTCTGACACTGAATCAAACGAGGAACGTTCCGCCTCACATCCCAAAAATCGAGTACAAACCCGTAGCTCCACACCACCTAAAGTCGCCTTGGGAAAACCGCCTATCGCCTACCGAAAGAAAAGCGGAGGACCAGTTAAGGTGCAAAGTGCTAAGAAGAAGTTTCGACTTCCACACAAAAGGAATCTAGCAGCCCGTGACCAGAAGACTTGGAGGCTGGTGAAGAACCACCTAGGCAAAGACCCTGCTACCACCCGACTGTGGGAACTATCCGTTGGATGCCACGTACTCTGGCCCGATGGAGGGAGATGGAGAGCATCCCATCTACCTTTGAGATTGGAGAGTCTTCTAACTCCCCAACACCCCTACCCCACACTGGGGAAGTCATAGAGCTCACAGTGCCTACACTAGTAGCACGCGTTCGTACGCATGAGGAGCGTCTTGATGATCTCCTAGATGACATCCGGGCACAGGGGGATGCAGCCACGCGACTTCGTCAAGGACTCGGATCTCGAGTTCAGACTCTAAATGACCGCACCCGAAACATACAGGATGCCACTAACTATATGGAGTTGAGAGCCGACATGGACTGGCAGTTCACTGTCACTGTCCGAGACATGGTGGAAGCACTGGAGGAAAGGACTTTGGCTGCAGAATTTGTGGCTAGAGCAAGCTTTGTTATGGCAGGACTTGCCATGATGATTGGATTGTACTCTCACTTCTTCTTCTAAACCTATTATGGGCGGGTTGTGCCCATAGTACATTATGCAGTTTAAAACTTTAGTACTGATGAGGTCATGAGAACCCATCACTTTTGTATCCGTTTCTTTTGGGAACAATGTACTATGAATGTTTTAACTATGTATATAATGGTTTATGTTTTGATGTTGTCGTATCCTTATGCCATGTGCTATCATTATTGTCATATAATGTTGTTTCTTTTTAATTGATGTGTTAGAAAGAACGTCATGGCACCAAAGCGTAGCACACCCCGTAACACTACTGGAGACAACAACGAGATAATTTCTCCAAATGTGGAACAACTTATAGCACAGCGAGTAGCTGCTGCCATGCAACAGTATGAGGCGAATCGAAATAGTGGAGGACGAAACGGCAGTGGTACCGGTGCAGGAGGAAGCGGTACAGCTGGAGGTTCCGGAGGTAATAGAATAAATAAGCTGTAACACATGGTCATGATCCGAATTATTGACGTTATGACTTGTAATTCTACAGATGCTCCAAATAGAAAGTGCTCCTACAAGGCCTTTCTATCTTGCAAACCCCGTAACTTCAATGGCACCGAGGGTGCAGTTGGGCTAATGAGATGGATAGAGAAAATGGAATCAGTGATTGATATCAGTGAATGCACCGCTGACTGCATGGTGAAGTATTCTACATGCTCACTCACTGATAAAGCTTTAACCTGGTGGAATTCACAAATAAAGACTTTGGGAAGGCAGAGCATATGAGTTGTCATGGGAAGACCTGAAGGCCATGATGATCGAGGAATATTGTCCTCGAAATGAGTTACAAAAGATCGAATCTGAAATGTGGAATTTGCAAATGACAGGAGATGATGTTGCTGGCTACACTGACCGATTCAATGAGTTAGCAATCTTGGTTCCACACATGGTTACCCCAGAATACAAGAAGGTTGAAAGATACTTGTGGGGTCTCGCACCTCAAATCCGAAGTCTGGTGACTTCATCGAACCCTATGGATGCCAAGAGCACCATAACTCTAGCTTTCAAACTGAGGGATAATGCTGTACGTGATGGTTTGTTTGAGAAGAAGGAGACCGAAGAAGGAAGGTCGGGGGAAAAGAGGAAATGGTTTGGAAAACCAAGTAATCAAAACAGGAATCAAAGTTACAAGAGACCTGAAACTATGAAAGCCTTTGTCGCCAACACTGTGGGACAAAATGGATACCTTGGAGCACTACCAAGGTGTGACAAATGTGGATATCATCACAGTGGAAGGTGTACTCAATGTGGAAAATGTAAAAAGTATGGGCACCTAGCCCATAACTGTTGGAGCAATGCAAACTCTAATAAGACAAATCAAGTAACAGGAAAGGGCAACCCAGGAACAGGGAGGATGAATCAGGGATGCTTTGAGTGTGGAGATCCAAAGCACTTCAGAAAAGACTGTCCAAAGTTGAAGAACCGAAACGACAATCAGGCCCGTGGAAGAGCATTTGTGATGGGGGCTGGTGATGCACGACAAGATCCAAACATTGTCACTGGTACGTTCCCGATAAATAATCACTATGCCTCTATACTTTTTGATACGGGTGCTGATTTGAGTTTTGTGTCAAATGACTTTAAGTCCCTACTCGGCATTAAGCCCAGTAAACTAGAACAAAAGTATACAATTGAATTAGCGAACGGAAAATTAATTAATACCGAAGAAGTCATTCAGGGTTGTACCTTATGTCTTAAAAACCATACATTTAGTATAGATCTGTTACCCGTTGATTTAGGAAGCTTTGACGTTGTTATTGGCATGGATTGGTTGTCAAAGAATCATGCCGAGATTGTTTGTTTTGAGAAGATTGTCCAAATCACACTCTCAAACGGAGAAGTTCTTTCGATTCAAGGTGAGAAGAGTGGAGTAACGTTAAGGATGATAAACTGCATGAAAGCTCGTAAGTGTTTACGTAAAGGCTATTGCGTGTTTCTGGCTCACGTCGTCGAAAAGAAACCCAAGGAACGTCGACTTGAATATATTCCAATCGTTAGGGATTACCCCGAAGTTTTTCCTGAAGACTTACCTGGATTACCACCACCGAGGCAAGTCGAATTCCGAATCGATTTGGTACCAGGATCCGCACCGATTGCGCGATCGCCGTATCGATTAGCACCTTCTGAAATGCAAGAATTATCAAATCAACTACAAGAGTTGCTTGATAAAGGTTTCATAAGACCGAGTTTCTCACCTTGGGGAGCTCCGGTCCTATTCGTAAAGAAAAAGGATGGAACCTTTAGGATGTGTATAGATTACCGAGAATTAAACAAGCTTACAATCAAAAACCGATACCCACTTCCTCGAATAGATGATTTGTTCGATCAACTACAAGGTTCTAGCTTCTATTCAAAAATTGATCTACGTTCAGGGTATCATCAATTAAGAATCCAAGAAGAAGATGTACCAAAGACAGCATTTAGGACTCGATATGGCCACTACGAATTCCTAGTTATGCCATTTGGTTTGACAAACGCACCAGCTGTTTTCATGGATCTCATGAACCGCGTGTGCAAACCATACTTGGATAAATTCGTGATTGTGTTTATCGATGGCATATTAATATATTCACGAACCAAGGAGGATCATGAACATCATCTTAAATTAATCTTAGAACTACTCAGAAACGAGAAACTTTACGCTAAATTCTCTAAGTGTGAGTTTTGGATCCGAGAAGTGCATTTTCTTGGACATGTCATCAACAAGGAAGGAATTCACGTTGATCCATCTAAAATTGAAGCGATCAAAAACTGGGAAGCACCAAAGACTCCGACAGAAGTACGTCAATTTTTAGGTTTGGCCGGTTATTACAGACGATTCATCTAGAATTTTTCAAAAATAGCCTTGCCTTTAACCACATTAACCCAGAAAGAAAAGAAGTATGATTGGAGTGACAAGCAGGAGTCAGCTTTCCAATTACTGAAACAGAAGCTGTGTAGTGCACCAATCCTATCCCTTCCGGAGGGAATCGAAAATTTTGTCGTATACTGCGATGCATCACACCAAGGACTTGGTTGTGTGTTAATGCAAAGAGACAAAGTCATCGCATATGCCTCACGACAACTAAAAGTGCACGAAAAGAATTATACGACACACGACTTGGAATTGGGTGCAGTTGTGTTTGCGCTCAAAATTTGGAGACATTACCTTTACGGTACAAGATGTACTATCTTTACTGATCACAAGAGTCTCCAACATATCTTTGATCAAAAGGAACTTAACATGAGACAACGTCGCTGGGTAGAACTACTAAACGATTATGATTGTGATATCAAGTACCATCCCGGGAAAGCCAATGTCGTAGCGGACGCTTTAAGTCGCAAAGAACGAGTTAAAACTCTTCGTGTTCGTGCCTTAGGATTGACAATTCATACGAATCTTACTACTCAAATTTGGATGGCACAACATGAGGCAATCAAAGAAGAAAACATTCAGAATGAAGCTTTACGAGGAATGGTAAAGCAATTGGAGCCAAAGTCGGATGACACTTTATACTTCATGAATAGAATTTGGGTGACACGTTTTGGTAACTTGCGGGATTTAGTTATGGACGAAGCCCACAAGTCTAGGTACTCCATTCACCCAGGTTTAGATAAAATGTATAAGGATCTAAAATAATTATATTGGTGGCCCAATATGAAAGGAGATATTGCCACATATGTCAGTAAGTGCTTAACATGTTCAAAAGTAAAAGCCGAACATCAGAAACCGTCTGGTTTGTTACAACAACCTGAAATTCCCCAATGGAAATGGGAACAAATTTCTATGGATTTTATCACAAAATTACCCAAGACATCCAGTGGTTATGATACCATATGGGTAATTGTCGATCGATTGACAAAATCAGCTCATTTCCTACCTATCAAAGAGACGGATAAAACCGAGAAACTTGCAAAGCTTTATATCAAGGAAATTGTGGCTAGGCATGGAGTGCCAATTTCTATTATATCGGATAGAGATAGCAGATTCGTGTCTAGAATCTGGAAATCATTACAAGAAGCCATGGGCACACGTCTTGACATGAGCACGGCATATCACCCACAAACAGATGGTCAAAGCGAAAGGACCATTCAAACATTAGAAGATATGCTCCGTGCATGTGTAATGGATTTCAGAGGAAATTGGGATACTCATTTACCATTAGCTGAGTTTTCCTACAATAACAGCTACCATACGAGCATTAAGGCAGCTCCGTTTGAAGCTTTATATGGTCGTAAATGCCGCTCACCGTTATGTTGGGCGGAAGTTGGTGAAAAACATTTGACAGGCCCTGAGATTGTCCAGGAAACCACTGATAAGATTTTCAAAATTAAGGACCGTTTGAAAGCGGCCCGAGACAGACAAAAGAGCTATGCTGACAACAGACGAAAACCATTAGAATTTCAAATTGGTGACCGAGTAATGTTAAAAGTCTCACCATGGAAAGGCGTTGCAAGGTTTGGTAACCGTGGTAAGCTCAACCCTAGATACGTTGGTCCGTTCGAAATACTGGCTAGGGTTGGCCCTGTAGCTTACAAACTCAAGCTACCACAAGAACTAAACAATGTACATGATACGTTTCATGTATCAAATCTCAAGAAGTGTTTATCAGACGAGACACTAATTATACCACCTGACGAAATTCACATTGACGATAAACTTCATTTCATCGAGCAACCAATTGAGATATCAGATTGGAAGGTTCAAAAGCTGAGACGTAGTCGGATCAAACTGGTTAAAGTACGTTGGAACTCAAAGCGTGGTCCTGAGTATACATGGGAACGAGAGGACCAAATGAAAACAAAATACCCATCCTTGTTTGAGGATGCACCAGTTCAAGAGGACACAAATTGAATTTCGGGACGAAATTCTGTTAACATGGGGAGAATGTGACAACCCGACATTTCAGGTCAATATCCGTACACATTATAAACAAGTTTACGTTATAATTCTTTTTGTGATTTATTTAATTTCACAAACAAGGACATTAAGGTCTAACAAAAACCGAACATTGTCTCATTTCACATTTTGGTAATTCTAGAAGTTACCGGTTCACGTGTTATATAAACCGACAAATTCGAACACTAGTGGTTAATTTAAATAACCAGAGAAATATATATATACATATATATTTTATTTCCACAAACTTTACGTAGAACAATAAATTATTTTCAGAATAAATTTATAATACCGTGGAGGATCTAAACCGGATTTATCTACCCCTTTAAAACTATAATTGATATTAATACCTAAATCTAATTATTATACTAATTAAACCCAACTTACCCTTGACTTCTTGGCCGAAGTGCAGAGAAAACCCATACCATACTTGCGAAATGCAGATAAAGGCCATACCACCCTCAATTTCTATCAATTCATCACTCAAAACTCTCACAAACCTTTTATTTATCTCATTTTCTTACGAAAATCTCCCCATATCTCTTCAAATTGAAGTCAAGTTTTAAGGCAAAATCCACCACAATTCAGTGTTTTAAGAAGAATTTCAAGTATTTCTAAAGAAAAGTTAGCAAAAGATTCAAGATCATCTCTGTTTTCTCTCATCATCATCGTCACTGTTTTAAGGTAAAAACTCAAAACCATCTACTTTATTCTCTTTAAAAACCGTATCTAAGCATACAAAAGGTTCAATCGCAAGTAAGATAACAAGAAAAGTGTGTCAAATTCAAGTTTTAAAACATTAATATGCAGGACTGATTCTGTCAAACAGAAGTCCAGTAATCGAAACTATGAAGTTTCGATACCTATACTCAATCGAAACAAGTAGTTTCGATACCTGTTACTCAATCGAAACAAGTAGTTTCGATACCTGTTACTCAATCGAAACTAGGAGTTTCGATACTAGCTGTTCAATCGAAACTACGTAGTTTCGATACATATTGCTCAATCGAAACTAGGTAGTTTCGATACCCTTCTTGTCAATTGAAACTAGATTGTTTCGATAACACTTACTCAATCGAAACTAGGTAGTTTCGACACTCAAATACTCCATCGAAACTAAGAAGTTCCGACACCTGACTACTCCATCGAAACTAAGTAGTTTCAATACACATATGCCCAATCGAAACTAAGAAGTTTCGACACCTGGTCAACAGTCCCGTTTGGGCAGTAACTCAAAACTGTTTTTATAACAAAACAAGTGTTGAACAACTAAGGAGATATTCAAACAAAAACGACCAGATTTACAAGGTCGGTGAACAATTTACAATTAAGACGTTGGTCTTAACAACAATTTACCCTTGGTATCTAGGGTACGAATAGTCAAGGTTGACTACAACAAGTTTTATCACAAGTATATACACAAACTCAAGGTGAGTTTCACGGCCCCTTTTTACTGTTTTCAATATTTGGGGGAAAAACATACTTACAATTATTTTATGGGATAACAAGAGAATAAGACACGACTTGTATGTTTACATGAGATGAGAACAACAATTTGAGGCCGGAAAAGTCCCCTGGAACAACGTAGTAACCATTAACTGTAGCCTAGGGTCCTATGAATAGTACTATGGAGAGTGACGTCTCCCGGTCATGGTTAGTCGCGCTAACCACAATCTGGAGGATTTATGGCCGCATAGAACCGGATAACGAAATTAGGGGCGTGTACAATTGTCATGGTTTGGTTACGCCTCATGTAGGAACATATTATTTGTATTCCTAGCTAGTTTACAAATGGGTCAACAATTCTTATTCTGTTTATCACATACAACTGAAACTATTTACGAACAATGAAATTTTGCAAAGAACTATTTGATTAAACCTGTGAACTCACCAACCTCGTGTTGACAATTTTAAGTATGTTTTTCAGGTAACTGAACGTGATTTCAAGGTTAGCAATGTAGATTACATGCATGCACGATGGATACTACTCAAGGAGGATTTCCCTTGTATAACTCATTGAATTGAGTCATATTTGTGAAATCTTAATGTTTTGTAAACTCATTTTACATTTTGTAATGTAAAACTTTAAACTCATTTATGTATCCATTTATCATGTATGTGTTTGCGGTAATCATATGCTTTGGAAACCATAAACGTCGCGCCTCGCGTTTCCGCCTTGGCGGGGTGTGACATGGTTAGTCACGCTAACCGGGACTTGAAGGGTCAAATGACCGCATATTGTCTTATTCCGTTCTCGTGGTGTGGCGAGGGAGGAGCATTCACTAGTCATGGTTTGGTTATGGTCTCGTGTATAACATATTATTTGTATTCTTACCTAGTCTACAAATGGGGTCAATTGGTTATGAATTGTTCAATTCATTGGTTATATATATATGTATATTATTTGATTGGAAAAACTTATTCATATGAGCGTTTGTAAATGTTGGAACTACAAGAACATTTGATCAAAACCCGTGAACTCACCAACCTCATGTTGACACTTTTTAAGTATGTTTTTCAGAAAATTGTATGTGGTCCCAAGGTTAGCAGTGTAGGTTGCATGCATGCATGATGGATACGGCTTTTGAAGGATTTCTCTTGTATAACTCATCGTATATGAGTCATATTTGCGAAATATTAACCTTTGTAATATTAAAACGATATTTTGAGATGTAAAACTTTAAACTTGATTATGTATCCAATTATCATGTATGTGTTTGCGGTAATCATATGCTTTGGAAACTAGTGGATGTTACGCCTCGCGTTTCCGCTATGGTTGGGTGTGACAGAATTGGTATTAGAGCCATTGATTATAGCGAACTAGGAGTCTAAAACTGAACCTAGTCTATAATTTAAATGAGTCACTAAAACGTTTTCATTGCATAAGCATTGCATAACCACTCATCATGTCATATGGATATGGTAGTCACATCATGTCACACACTAACCCCACTCTAACTTTAGTCTGCTACCCCAAGACGATCGAGCACCGTTTAGATTCCATAAGTAGTCCGCGAGATGACTGAGCCTACAGACATGACCGCGCCCAGAGTACCTAGAGTGGATATGTCTTATTGGGATTGGTTGACCCGAGCGATCCAGATGTGGAGGGTGGAGGAGGATCTTCCTACGACTTGCGACCCCACCGGACTATCCTGCTTATCACGACCCGTACCGCTCACATGGGAGTGCGTGGAGTGCACTATTCCTATACTAGTGACCGTAGCAATACACACGGGGAGAAGATCTGCTTTTTGGAGACCGACATAGGAAATCTTCAGGAAGACATGGCGTCTATACATCAACTGAAGTTGCACGTTTTAGGGGTGACGAAGGATCAAGAGCTGTGCGACCAGTCCCTTGAGCATGCAGCTAACTGATTGGTGGAGGTCGAGAGGAGACTAGTAGAGATGGAGTTGAGGACCACCGCCGCAGTGCAGAGAGCAGAGGCAGCCGAGCAGAGGGCGATTGAGGCTGAGCTCTGAGCCACTTTACCTGAGGCACGCGTCGAGGCTATGATCACCTCAGCTACTGCTCCACCGAGGGCACCTTCCTACGTCTAGACCTATTACGGGTGGGTTGTGCCCGTAACACACTATGTAGTTTGAAACTTTGGTACTGATGTGGTCATATGAACCCATCTATTTTGTATCCTTGTCTTTTGTAACAATGTACTATGTATGTGATATATATGTTGTGATGATGGTTGTCTACGTTTGATGTTGTTGTATCCTTTATGTCATGTTATATCATTATTATTATGTAATGTTGTTTCTTTTTAAATCTTATGTTAGAAAGAACACAATGGCACCTAAGCAAAGGATGCCCCATGAAACTACCGGTGACAACAACAAGACGGTTTCCACAGACGTGGAGCAACTCATATCACAACGGGTAGCTGCCTCCATGGAGCAGTACGAAGCCAATCGAAATAATGGCAGAGGGAATGGCAGTGGTACTGGCGGAGGAGGTGCAGGAGGCAGTGGCACAACCGGAGGTTCTCGAGGTAATAGAACGAGTAATTATCTTCATAACGCATAGTCATGATCTAAATTAATGACGTTATTAAAATAGCGACTTGTGACCCTACATATGCTTCGAGCAGGAAGTGCACCTACAAGGCCTTCCTATCCTGCAACGCTCGCAGCTTCAATGGCACCGAGGGTGCAGTAGGCCCGATGAGGTGGATAGAAAAGATGGAATTGATAATTGACATTAGTGAGTGTACCACTGACTGCATTGTGAAGTATTCTACTTGTACGCTCACCGATAAGGCATTGGCCTGGTGGAATACCCAAGTGAAAACTTTGGGAAGGTAGACAGCATATCAGTTATCATGGGAAGATTTGAAAGTCATGATGATCGAGGAATACTGTCCTCGAAACGAGTTGCAAAAGATCGAGACAAAAATGTGGAATTTACAGATGATCGGATATGATGTGGCTGGGTACACCAACTGTTTCATTAAACTGGAAATTCGAGTACCGCACATGGTCACGCCAGAACATAAGCATGTGGAGAGGTATTTGTCGGGCCTTGTGCCTCAAAATCGCAACATGGTAACTTCATCTAATCCGATTTGATGCCAAGAGTGCTATAACTTTAGCATTCAAGTTAAGAGATGATGCGGTGCGTAATCGATTGTTTGGGAAGAAGGAGAATGAGGAAGGTAGATCTGGAGGGAAAAGGAAATGGATGGGAAATCCAAGTAACAAATCTAGGAAACAAGGATTCAAGAAGCAAGAAACGGTGAAGGCTTTTGCAGCCAATACTGCGGAGAGAAAAAAATAGGATGGGGGCCTACCGAGGTGTAACAAGTGTGGATATCACCATGGGGCTGGGTGCATCAAGTGTGAAAAATGTGGTAGGTTTGGACATACCATGTAAAACTGTCGAATCAACACCAACCTCGCGGTTAAAGCTAAATAGGTATGTTTCAAGTGTGGTGATCTGAAGCACTTCAAGAAAGACTGTCCCAAGTGGAAGAATCAGAACAAAGCTCAGGCACCGGGGAGAGCATTTGTGATGGGTGTCGGGGACGCACGCCAGGACCCGAATATCGTCACTGGTACGTTCCCGATAAATAATCACTATGCCTATGTACTTTTCGATTCGGGTGCTGATATGAGCGTTGTGTCAAGTGACTTTAAATCTTTACTCGATATTAAGGCCAGCAAACTAGATCAAAGTTACACAATCGAATTAGCAAATGGGAAATTAATTAAAACCGAAAAGGTCATTAAGGATTGTACTTTATGTATAGAAAACCATGCATTTAGTATAGACCTTCTGCCTGTTGATCTGGGGAGTTTTGACATCGTTATTAGCGTGGATTGGTTATCAAAGAATCATGCCGAGATCGTATGCTTCGAAAAGAGTGGAGAAATTCTTTTAATTCAAGGCAAAAAGAGTGGAACAATGTTAAAGATGATAAACTGCATGAAAGCTCATAAGTATTTACGTAAGGGTTATTGCGCATTTCTGGCTCACATCATCGAGAAGAAGCCCGAGGAACGTCGACTTGAGGATATACTGATCGTTAGGGATTACCCTAAGGTATTTCCCGAAAACTTACCTGGACTACCGCCACCAAGACAAGTCGAGTTCCGGATCGACCTAGTACCAGGAGCCGCACCAGTTGCGCGATCGCCGTATCGTCTAGCACCTTTTGAGATGCAAGAGTTGTCAAGCCAACTGCAAGAGTTGCTTGATAAAGGTTACATAAGACCGAGTTTCTCACCCTGGGGAGCTCTGGTCTTGTTTGTGAATAAAAAGGATGGAACCTTTAAAATGTGTATTTATTACCGGGAGTTGAACAAACTTACAATTAAAAACCAGTATCCGCTTCCTCGAGTAGACGATTTATTCGACCAACTTGAAGGTTCCAGCTTCTATTCTAAGATTGATCTATGATCAGGGTATCATCAACTCAGAATCCAGGCGAAAGATATACCAAAGACGGCTTTTAGGACTCGTTATGGCCACTATGAGTTTCTAGTTATGCCATTTGGTTTGACTAATGCACCAGCAGTTTTCATGGATCTCATGAACCGCGTGTGCAAGCCATACTTGGATAAATTCGTGATTGTGTTTATCGATGACATATTGATATATTCACAAACCAAGGAAGAACATGAACATCATTTAAATGAAGCTCTACGAGTAATGATCAGACAGTTGGAACCTAAGTCAGATAATACTTTATACTTCATGAATAGAATTTGGGTGCCACATACTGGTAATCTATGGGAGTTGGTTATGGATAAAGCCCACATGTCCAGGTACTATATTCACCCAGGTTCAGATAAAATGTATACGGATCTGAAGGAACTCAATTGGTGGCCAAACATGAAAGGAGAAATTGCAATCTATGTTGGCAAGTGTCTGACATGATCAAAAGTAAAGGCAGAACATCAGAAACCGTCTGGATTGTTACAACAACCCGAGATTCCTCAATGGAAATGGGAACAGATTTCTATGGATTTCATTACAAAATTACCCAAGACATCAAGCGGGTATGACATTATATGGGCAATCGTCGATCGTTTGACGAAGTCAACTCATTTTCTACCTATCAAAGAGACGGATAAAACCGAGAAACTTGCAAACCTTTATATCAAGGAAATTGTGGTTAGGCATGCAGTGCCAATCTCTATTATCTCTGATAGAGACAGCAGATTCATGTCAAGAATCTGGCAATCATCACAGGAAGCCTTAGGCACACGTCTTAACATGAGCATGGCATATCACCCACAAACCGATGGTCAAAGTGAAAGGACCATTCAAACTTTAGAGGATATGCTCCGTGCGTGTGCAATTGATTTCGGAGGAAACAGGGATACCCATTTGCCGTTGGCTGAGTTTTCATACTATAACAGTTACCATACTAGCATTAAAGCCACTCCGTTATGTTGGGCGGAAGTTGGCGACAAGCATTTAACTGGTCCTAAGGTCATTCAGGAAACCACTGACAAGATTTTCAAAATCAAAGATCGTCTAAAGGCCGCCCGTGATGACAAAAGAGTTACGCGGATAACACCATTGGAATTCCAAGTTGGAGACCGAGTTATGTTGAAAGTCTCACCTTGGATGGTATTTACAAGGTTTGGCAACCGTGGCATGCTTAACCCTAGGTAGATTGGACCGTTTGAAATATTGTAAAGGGTTGGCCCTGTAGCATAAAAACTTAAGTAGCCACAAGAACTAAACAATGTACATGATTGTAGGATCGATGTTTTACAAGATGGTTCTGTTTAGTTGAGATTGGCGGAAACAATCATAACTTTGCAAAGTAATAAGAAACAGTGAAGAAACTGATAAATGCAAACTGTATTGATCTTCAAAGTTTACAAGATTACAGAGAAAACTCTAAGGAAGCTTCTTTTTACAATGAAAAAAACAATACATATAAAGGAACTTAGAATCAAGGCAAACCCTTGATTTTAAAGACCATATCAAACACAAGTCGTTGATCTTGAACTGATGAAAAGCTATACTACTATTGGTTTACAACATAAAGACAAGTAACAAAAAGAAAACTGCAGTGAAAAGACTTAAGCAATGAAAAGAAACAACAAAACTAAGGTCTTCTCAGTAATCATTGCAGGATAGAGCAGAATAGAAGCATTGTCTTTTCTCATCTGCACCAATAAAATTCCTTCTGCTGATAGGTGTGTCAGTGTTGCAGCAAAAGGTGTCAGTAGTAAAGTCAAAGCTGCTGACGATTTGCCTATCAACAGCAACTATGGACTTCAGCAGACAAAGCTATCTGCATCATAGTAGTTCATCAGCATCAGAACTTAACTAGAACATCTCATTTTGTTTCATTTGACATCAACCAGTGTCCCTTCTTGGCATGCTGAAGATGGCTTTGCTAGAACATCTCTTTTTGTTTCCTTTGACATCAACTAGTGTGTATTCATCTTTGTCAGGATTGTAGGACCAGTTGATAAGAGGAAAGTGAGATTTGAGTGGTTTTGCATCAATAACAACATCTCTTCTAGGATTTAAGTGATGTTTGATCACTAGCAGAAGATGCCTCCCACTTTCATTGTCAGGCTCATGAGATTCACCCAGCTCCAAAATTTTCTTTAGATCATAATATGGAAGCTGCATCACTTCATCTACAGACTTGTAGACTGATCTCTTCTTTTCTACCTCTCCTCTGAACACTTCAAACCATTGATCTAAATCACTGTAAAACCATTGCACAATCATACTTGAATCTTCAGATGTGGTAGGAAGTTTGAGTTTCTTTTTGGGAGGTTGTTGATGAGAGGGAGTTGGGTGGGAGGATTTGGAATCTATGGGAGAGGAGGGAAGTTTAGGAGGGAGAGAAGTAATTTGTTAGATAGAAGGAGGAGAGACTAAGGGAATAGTTTTGGGCTTCTTTGATGTTCTTTATTTTGTAGAGGTGTCTACCCTTTTCAAAGGATTAGTCTTCTTCAATCTTTCTTCTTCTTCCTTTTTTACTTGTCTATATAGAGCTTGCAGATTTATGAACTTCATAGGACCTTGTCTCTTCCCACTCTCACCTCTTGCCTTTAGGAAGTCAATCATAACCTTCCTTTAAGGAAGAAGAGGAAAGATTGAAGAAGACTTCATAACGTGCCTTTAGGAAGGTTATGATTGACTTCCTTTAAATCTTTCCTCTTCTTCCCACTCTCACCTCTTCTTCCTTTAGGAAGTCAATCATAACCTTCCTTTAACCTTCCTTTCCTCTTGCCTTTAGGAAGTCAATCACAACCTGCCTTTAGGAAGGTTATGATTGCTTCCTAAAGGCAAGAGGTGAGAGTGGGAAGAGACTAGGTCCTATGAAGTTCATAAATCTGCAAGCTCTCTATAGACAAGTAAAAAAGGAAGAAGAGGAAAGATTGAAGAAGACTAATCCTTTGAAAAGGGTAGACACCTCTACAAAAGAAAGAACATCAAAGAAGCCCAAAACTATTCCCTTAGTCTCTCCTCCTTCTATCTAACAAATTACTTCTCTCCCTCCTAAACTTCCCTCCTCCTCTCCCATAGATTCCAAATCCTCCCACCCAACTCCCTCTCATCAACAGCCTCCCAAAAAGAAACTCAAACTTCCTACCACATCTGAAGATTCAAGTATGATTGTGCAATGGTTTTACAATGATTTAGATCAATGGTTTGAAGTGTTCAAAGGAGAGGTAGAAAAGAAGAGATCAGTCTACAAGTCTGTAGATGAAGTGATGCAGCTTCCAGATTATGATCTAAAGAAAATTTTGGAGCTGGGTGAATCTCATGAACCTGACAATGAAAGTGGGAGGCATCTTCTGCTAGTGATCAAACATCACTTAAATCCTAGCAGAGATGTTGTTATTGATGCAAAACCACTCAAATCTCACTTTCCTCTTATCAACTGGTCCTACAATCCTGACAAAGATGAATACACACTAGTTGATGTCAAAGGAAACAAAAAGAGATGTTCTAGCAAAGCCATCTTCAGCATGCCAAGAAGGGACACTGGTTGATGTCAAAGGAAACAAAATGAGATGTTCTAGTTAAGTTCTGATGCTGATGAACTACTACGATGCGGATAGCCTTGTCTGCTGAAGTCCATAGTTGCTGTTGATAGGCAAATCGTCAGCAGCTTTGACTTTACTACTGACACCTTTTGCTGCAACACTGACACACCTATCAGTAGAAGGAATTTTATTGGTGCAGATGAGAAAAGACAATGCTTCTATTCTACTCTGTCCTGCAATGATTACTGAGAAGACCTTAGTTTTGCTGTTTCTTTTCATTGCTTAAGTCTTTTCACTGCAGTTTTCTTTTTGTTACTTCTCTTTATGTTGTAAACCAATAGTAGTATAGCTTTTCATCAGTTCAAGATCAACGACATGTGTTTGATATGGTCTTTAAAATCAAGGGTTTGTCTTGATTCTAAGTTCCTTTATATGTATTGTTTTTTTCATTGTAAAAAGAAGCTTCCTTAGAGTTTTCTCTGTAATCTTGTAAACTTTGAAGATCAATACAGTTTGCATTTATCAGTTTCTTCACTGTTTCTTATTACTTTGCAAAGTTATGATTGTTTCCGCCAATCTCAACTAAACAGAACCATCTTGTAAAACATCGATCCTACAATCATGTACATTGTTTAGTTCTTGTGGCTACTTAAGTTTTTATGCTACAGGGCCAACCCTATACAATATTTCAAACGGTCCAATCTACCTAGGGTTAAGCATGCCACGGTTGCCAAACCTTGCAAATACCATCCAAGGTGAGACTTTTAACATAAATCGGTCTCCAACTTGGAATTCCAATGGTGTTATCCGCGTAACTCTTTTGTCATCACGGGCGGCCTTTAGACGATCTTTGATTTTGAAAATCTTGTCAGTGGTTTCCTGAATGACCTTAGGACCAGTTAAATGCTTGTCGCCAACCTCCGCGCAACATAGCGGTGAATGACACTTTCGAAAGGACCATTCTACATAATACTACAACAGATAGCACTACACAAATGGTAAATAATAACTACTGCTCAACTCGAAAGACGTACCTCTTGGCTCGCGGTTACTCGTGGTGGCATTCGTTTCACCCTCGTCCCATTTTCAGTTTAAGTTAAGGCATTTTATTTTTTTAAAAACACCTGTTTTCTCTTAAACCATGGCTCTGATACCAACTCGTAAGGCCCTAAACCAGGCACCCTACAGTTGGTTCTCATAACGGGTTATTCCCTTGAAAGTACTCATTTTAGACATATTAAACTACAGCGTAAGTCTTTCTAAAAACATTAATTAATAATTAATGTCATTAAATTACCTCACGAATGCTTGCACACCAATTCGAGTAGCACCTCTCCCAAGCCAAGATACGTCAATGCAACGCTTACTTGTAAAACAATCTATCGTACACAAAAAGTCAGGTACACTGGGTGAGTTCTAATATTTTAGTTTAATTAAAAGCTAACTCATCTCAAAAGTTATTTGAACTTTACTCAGTACTCACGGTCCTTACAAAGTAGGTCCACAATTCATTAACATTTGATAACCCCTGTTATCACACGATATCCCATAATAATACATTACCCAAGACTCCTCCCATAATAACAATAGTCCCGCAGTCTCATCGAGATAGGTCGAACTTACTACACTATTAACTCATACTCAAGTACACGTATTAACTCGACACTTAGTTAACACAACAAATACCTAAACATCCTTTACTCAGCCTTGACTAAGGCTCTTACAAATCAACTGATATAACAGTTGTAAACACCACATCACAATCCACACACAACAGTCAATCTAACTCGACTTACCACAATAATGCTAACTCATGCACAATAAATATAACTCAGCTTTTACATGCAATTAACACAAATATATAAGCGCACAAACACATACCTCTTCGCTGCACCCTCGTCAGGGCGTTCGACACACCCCGAGCTCATCACTGTCCTGTTGGACATCGCCACCTTTGGTGACCTCCCGAAGGACTTCGTCCTTCACAATCCCGTTTGTCGTGTCATAATGACAAAAATGCAAACACAATACCCGCTGTGTCAAAAGGATAATGACACAATACGTACAACACATGTATAAAACACATAACATCATACTCTATTTACCTAACTCATTAACTGCACCTGCACTTCACACATAACACTACGATATAAAATCCTACACGTATTCATAAGCATTTAGCTTATATCCCGACTCACCTCGACAAACTCATTACACAAGACACTGCTAATATAGCAACACACACACAAATACTATGTCTGGTTATCTAAGCACATACCATGTACGTGCACACCCTGTAACACCTCCTAGTCGTACCCGCACGGCCTGTAAATACAATCCTGACTCATCCCTACTATGTCACTACGCAACCCCCGACCATATACCCACCTTTAGCCTATACATCTTAAGGGTAACACATTGTCCCATAGCCCATATTTAAATACTTAAACTTGTAAACTCATCGGGTTAGACCTCGAAGCTCGATACACAATTAATGTAATAAAACACATCTTGAAAGTATGTACGATAGCCCCAAAATATTAAAATAACTTAAAGAGGAGATTAGAAACTCAGTGGTTATGTTGAGCCCAAATTCCCAATTTTGCACCTCGGTTACTCATTCAAACTCCCAACCTATCAAACGTACGATCCATGGTCATAACAAGTTCTACACATATTCCAGTCAATGCATATAGCATAAACTCCTACACCATCGCGTCATCATAGTTTGATAATTCTCATTCACGAACCTGTTTCTCCGGGGTTTACATATAATAGGGTTCCCGTCTCGATTAGAACTCGCTTACACCGACCCAAGTTCTCATGCATGTACGTAAATATGCCATGCATAAACCCTAATCGTCTCACCCACACCCGGCTCGTCCACGCTGTAGACGCATGTTTTAGTAACTATAGATAAAATTATATGTATTGGTGTAGTAGACTAGTACGCAGGAGGGTGTTCCTGCGTACTTAGCAAGTACACCACCTTGTTCATGCGTAGTTAGCCAAGTATGCAAGGCTTTTGCCCTGTGTATTTAGCTAAGTGCGCAGGTAGTGATGATACCCCTATAAATAGAAGACGTGTCTTCATTTATGGGGTGGAACCTCTTGAACAAGGTTGAGAGCTGTCTTGGCGGGATGAGTTCTCCCGCCCCTGGACCGTGAGCGTAGACGAGAGATGTGTAATTCTTTGGTATGTAATGTGAGATGACTTCTTTGTTACCTATCGTTTGATTCTACTATCTTTTATCTTTGCTTTTCTCTGTCTCGTTTCTTTGTTCCCATACAAATCACTGAACAGATCCTTGTTTTTCCGCTATGACACGAGGCTCTAGGGACCTACAACTGGTATTAGAGCGTAGGTGTTTGTTGATTTGTGTTCCAGATTCGAGTTTTTGGGTTTTGAGCAGATCTGAGTTCTTATCTAGGTCGCTACTTTTTTGACCAAAAATCCTTAAATTCGAGTTCGTTATCGCTTCATTTGGTGGTTGGATGGCTGAGGGTTTGTTAGATGATGATTTCTAAGATTTTGGAAGCATCAACTTCTCAGATCCAACACTTTTCGAGCATTCTCCTTAAGATCAGTCAAGAACGCTGCTTCGGGCCACTTTTGAGATCAATTTCTCAGATCCAAAAGTTTTTTGGCGGGAAAAATTTTCTTGGCCAAACTTTTTATGATCGTTTGTACGCTTGTTTCGGGCCACTTTTGAGATGATAGCAGTTTTGGTTTTTCGGGACCGAATTTTGTATTTGATGTGGCTTGGCGAAACAAGGGCGAGATTTTTGTTGGATGATACCAATTATCATATATTGGTGAGGTGTTCAAACCTGAAAATGTGGGCTACGAGTATCTGGGATACTTCTTTAATAGGGAATGAATGTTGAATCAAGTTGAGCAACTGGGTCGTCATCGGCTAAAGGTCTCGTTTTATTTGTGAAAATGTTGCTGCTTTGGGTCTTTGCAAAAAGAATCTTATTGTTTAGGTATTCAAACATGAATAGGCTACGAGTATCTATGATACTTCTTTAATAGGGGATGAATACTGTAACAACTTGAACCCAAGGTTTTGCTGCGTTGGATCTTTGCAAAGGAAGAAAAGAATAAAAATCCTAGAGTTGACTAGTTGTGGTGTTTGAGGATTTGAGTGAAGCGATGTTGAAGCTGGTTATAGTTTACAGAGAAATGAGGGGGATAAAATCTAAAAGTATTCATGGGACTTTAAATAAGTAATGGAAAAGCCGCTGGTACTTCCTATATATATACCTCTTCGACGTAACATTAATCTCAACTATGATTTCTCGTGTAAACTATATTTTTCATGCCCTCATTGGTCAAGCATGTGTTTAAAATTTGATGTGATTTAGTTATGATTGGATTTCTCATTTGGGATCTGGGCGGAATCCAGATAGAGAACCTAGTTATGGAACTTCACCGTGGTGAATGTATATAGATTAGGAGGTGTTAACCAGGAATGAAGATCTAATTGAAGACTGTTGGACTTCGGATTCAGGATGATCACTGTTGAGCATGATTTTGTGTTAGATTCTATTGTGTGTTTTCAAGATGAATCTTGATCTCCGCTGGATTATTAGTTGAAGATGGAATCCTTTTCATTGGCCGATGGGATAGGAAACATTCTCTTGTTTCTGGTCTAGTAAGATGGAGCTTAAATTGAAAGGGGATATTGGAAATGAACATCTTCGAGAATTTAGCTGACTCGTGAAGATACAGGATAGAGTTGGACACATATGGTTTGAAGACATAAGTTTGTCTTACTGGAATTCATATGGGAGCTAATTAGTTTGATGCAGGTTATTGGAAATTCAAACTCTCTATCATATGCCAACTGGTTTGGAGGAACCTACTGCTGAGGGGATGAACTACAATTAGGTGTGTTGGGTTAGTTGGTTCTTATTGAAGCACTTGGTTTAATCTACAATACAAGAATCAGTTAAAGGGTGTCGGTGTGTTTGACGATTACTCGGTAACTGAAGACTGCAAACTGAAGATTAAAGATTTGAAGTTCACAAGTGGAATGCCAGAAGACCAAGTCTCGCCAGAAGACACGTGATGTCATTAGTTTAGAGGGAGTATGTTAGGACATTCTTTGTAAACTGATGTTTATCAGTGTTAGTGATAGATATAATTTGATGCTATAGTTAAGAGGAAGTCTATAGAAGCATGTTTTAGTAACTATAGATAAAATTCTATGTATCGGTGTACTAGGCAAGTACGCAAGAGGGTGTTCCTGTGTACTTAGCAAGTACACCACCTTGTTCGTGCGTACTTAGCCAAGTATGCAAGGCTTTTGCCCTGCGTACTTAGCTAAGTGCGCAGGTAGTGATGATACCCCTATAAATACAAGACTTGTCTTCATTTGTGGGGTGGAACTTCTGGAACAAGGTTGAGAGGTGTCCGGACGAGATGAGCTCTCCCACCCCTGGACCGTGATCTTAGACGAGAGATGTGTACTTCTTCGGAATGTAATGTGAGATAACTTCTTTGTTACCTATCGTTTGATTCTACTGTCTTTTATCTTTGCTTTTCTCTGTCTCGTTTCTTTGTTCCCACACAAATCACTAAACAGATCCTTGTTTTTCCACTGCGTGACGAGGCTCCAAGGACCTACACATGCACCATGATTCCATAACCTAATGTCACCTCATCGGCCATCCGCCTTCCACCGTGCTTCCCGTCATGCACCACCGAGCCCGTCAACAAACCACACGACATCACCGGTCACTACCTACCTTTGCCTTGCCTCCACAGTCGCTCCACGGTCACCGGAGCCACCATCACCTTCACTCGCCACCCCGCCATGCACAAACCAAGGCTATCGCACATGTTCTAGCGTACGTCGAGCACCACCACACCCAACAGCCCTCCTCCGACTCCTTCTGTATTGCTGGTTTCCCTCGTCCTACGCCACCAACGGCATCGCCTTATTCTTCGCACCCTACCACAGCCATCCCCGGTCTTTCTCAACCTCACCATCGTTGTCCTCGGACGCCATGCGTCACAGAGCCGCACCCTTCGTTGGGTCAGCTAACACCACGGCCGTCTCCACTGCTACACTTTCCCTTATCGACATCCCCTACCTTGGCCACCATTTCTGATCAACACGCCTCTCCTGATACTCTAACAACCAAGCAAGACACGAATACAAGAGCGTACATAACAAAACAGATATTACCTTCACGAACTTCGGAAACGCTGGCGTACTATCATCGCCGTCGATCTCGTCGTCGGCTTCCTTTCACTCTTCCCGTGTTGCTGTCCGCGTCCCCTAGGTCCAACGTGACCTAGGGTTTTGCATTAAAGGGATATTTAAACCTCAAGATGTTTTGTTCGGGCCCCTCTAGATTCATCCCGTCCATTTCCATCCCCAACCATCCTTTAAATGATTACCCGCACACCTAACGTTATTAAAACATCTCATGCGGGACCAATCTTGCTCCTAGTTTACATAAAATATTTGGGTCGGGTCACCCACCGGGCTGAACTATAGCTTGACTGGTTTCTAGGATGTTACAATACAGATTGAATTTATCATTTTTAGAGTATCATAGCCCAAGTCCTAGAGCTCCCTTCAGATACCTAAAAATTCTGTTAACAGCTTGGAGATGAGAAGTCTTTGAAGCTGCTTGAAATCTTGCACATAGACATACTGCAAACATGATATCTGGTCTGGAAGCAGTCAGATACATGAGTGATACAATCATTGCCCTGTACTAATGTTGATCAGTGTCTTGACTATTTTTGTCTAGGGACAGTTGATGGTGCACTTGAATTGGAGTTCTTACAGCAGAGCAATCAGTCAGCTTGATTCTTTCCAGAATGCTTTTGACATATTTGGATTGGCTGATGAAGATTCCATTTGATACCTATTTGACTTGGAGACCCAGAAAGAAATTTAGTTCACCCATTGAACTAATTTCAAACTTTGAGTGCATTAGGATTTCAAAGTTTTTGCATTTGTTTTTCTTTGTTGATCCAAAGATGATGTCATCAACATAGATTTGTACGAGTAGAATTTCTCCCCCTTCATCTTTGATAAACAAAGTTTGATCAATGGCAGCTCTTCTGAAGTTGTTACGGAGTAGATATCCGGACAAGGATTCAGACCAGGCTCTCGAGGCTTGATGTAACCCATACAGAGCTTTATCTAATTTGAATACTTTGTTAGGATGTGAGGGATCTACAAATCCTGGAGGCTGTCTGACATATACTTCCTCACCAATCTACCCATATAGAAAAGCACTTTTGACATCCATCTGATAAACAGTAAAGTTCTTGGATGCAGCATATGCTAGGAAGATTCTGATTGCCTCCAGTCTGGCAGCCGATGCAAAGACTTCATCATAATCAATTCCCTCTTCCTGAGTGTAGCCTTGAGCTACATGTCTGGATTTGTTATTGATTACAATTCCTCTCTCATCTTGTTTATTTCTAAAGACCCACCTTGTGCCTATAGCAGTTTATCCAGGTGGTAGATCAACTAGGGTCCATACTTCTTGTCTTTTGAATTGCAGAAGCTCTTCCTGCATTTCTTCAATCCAGCTGCTATGTTGTAGTGCTTCATCTATCTTCTTTGGTTCAACTTAAGACAGAATGCAGGAGTACAGACAAATATTGGCTTCATGTGACTTTTTTCTTGTCTGAACTCCTTGTTGAACTGAACCAATGACATTCTTTAGAGGATGTGTTCTATTAATTCTTTGGGCTGGAACAACATCTATCCGGATTTCTTGGTCAAGATTGCTTTGGTTTTGATCAGGAAGATTTTCATTTTCAAGAGGGTTGTTTGCATAAATGTCTTCAAGTGCAACAACATCTTCAAGTGAGTTGTCAGCAGCAACAGATGCAATACCCTCATCTTGATCTTCATTGTCAGAAAGATTGTTCCTGGTGACATTTGAGTTGCTTGTTCTGGCTTCACTGGCTTCAATAGCATCAACAACAGATGGAGGATCAATGGATGGTCTTTTGATTCTTATAGATTGACCATTGAAGCCTAATCTATAGTCATAAATTGATGAAGTGGTTGGGTGGTGTGAGGATGAAGACTCTATATTTGAGAAGATGAGAGGCTCAGATATTTGAGAGAAGGAATCTATATCAAACAGCCAGTCTGGCCCTTTTCCCATTTCACATGGAATGTGTTCCCTACATTCCACATTTGTTGATTCTTCAACTATTCTTGTTCTAGAGTTGAATACTTTGTAGGCTTTGGATTGAGAGGATTATCCCACAAAATATCCTTCATCAGATTTGGCACCAAATTTTGGAAGAACACCATTGGTGATAAGAATAGTACACGGGCATCCAAAGGGTTTTAGGAAGCCAATATAGGGAACTCTATTGAACCACAATTCATAAGTTGTTTTGTTGAGAGGCTTGACAATAAGAACACTATTTTGTACATAACAAGTTGTACTAACTGCCTCAGCCCAGAATGTGAGAGGCGGCTTTGAGTCAGCCAACATGGATCTGGCAGACTCAATTAGAGTTATGTTTCTTCTTTCAACAACCCCATTTTGTTGAGAGATTCTTGGAGCAATGTATTGTCTCTGAATGCCTTTGTTTTCACAAAAAAAAAATTTAAGATTTGATTCTTGAACTCTGTCCCTTGATCACACCTTATTGTCTTAACTTTCTGATTGCTTTGATTCTCAACCCTAAGAATGAGGGATTTGAGAATATCAGCAGTTTCATCTTTTGTTCTCAAGAAGTATACCCATGAGAATCTGGTATAGTCATCCGTTATCACCAGACAGTATGACTTCTTGCCCATAGACATAACAATTGTAGGACCAAAAAGATACATATGTAGCAACTGTAGTGGAGTGTCATTCGAGTTTATTGTCTTAGGCTTGTAAGAGCTCTTGTGTTGCTTCCCCTTTAGACATGATATGCAATGATCTTCAAGTTAGAATTCTATATCAGGTAGTCCTCTGACTAAATTTCCTTTAACCAACTTGTTGATGGTTTTGACATTAACATGGCTCAGTCTCCTATGTCATAGAGCAGATTCATCAACCGATGCCTTGGACAGAAAACAAGATACACTACCAGATGGAGTGACCTTGTTCATATCAAGCACATATAGATTGTCCTTTCTTTGAGCAGTTAACAAGATCTTCTCAGGAGGAGGTTTGCTCAGACTAGAGGATAACACAAAGCATTCTTCATCTGTGAACAACATTCAATGCCTTTGATCACAGATTTGTGATACACTCATGAGGTTAAACTTCAATTTCTTCACATAATTTACCCTTCAAAGCTCATCCTTTCATTTGACACAGTTCCCTGTCCGGTGATAGAGCCACCCTTTGAATTGCTTCCAAAGGCATCGTATCCTCCATAAAATTTTCTGAAGTCTGAAAGGATGGACCTATTGCCTGTCATGTGTCTAGAACAACCACTATCTACAACCAGATGTTATCTTTGTTACTTGGTTGTTCCTACACATGAGAGAGTTCTAGTTAGAAAAGAGGACCCAAGAGCTTGCAGACTTGGGTGGGACTTTTGACATAAGACTAAAATCATCAGCAGGCTGGCATTCAATGGATCCAATTACGATACTCTGATATGAAGGTGAGGATTTGGATTTTGCTTGCCATTGTTGAATCACTTCTGCAGTTCTTTTAACATTATCAGCAGCAGATGTAGCTTTAGTTGCTGATAGTTCTATCTGATTTTTTATATTTCTGGGTTTAGACTGATCAGCAGCAAACTTGGTTGCTATGGATGGTTTTAACTTATCCGCATCAGATTTCGTTGCTGCTGAAGGCTTTGGATTGTTCTTTATCTTCTTTGTTTTCTTATGATCAGCAGTATTCTTGGTTGTTGTTGATGGTATAGCTGGTTCAACAATCATTGACTTTTCCTTCTTTACATTCCTATTAAAAATAGGTTTTTCTGTGTGGGTTCTTCTATAGACAGGTTTTTGTCTATCAGGGATGATTTTGACTATTGATGCTAAGGATGATGATTGAGAGAACTGGTTGATGGGATTAAACTTACAGTTTGAAGCAAAGTGGCCTGATTCACCACAAATGATGCAAGATTGTTTAGCTTTTGGTGGTTTGATAGTAGCGATCTGTCTTGGCGGAGAAATAGACTTTCTGAACTAAGTTGATCTTGCTTCATAGCTTCTTACCTTCTTGCTTTTGTTTGTTGTCTCAAAAGCTTGTTGCTTGAGATTTCTTTGCTGTTGAAGGTAGTAGAAACATGTGTTTGCTGTATGGTTGTATTTGCCACAAAGAAACATGATTTTGCAGTCTTGTCCCTCTGAAGATACACATAGTCCTTTCTTTTGAATAGATCTTTGAAGTTCCAAGGATGATTTTGTTGTGTTCAAAAGTGGCTTCTTCCAGTTTCTTCTGAACATAAGGCATTCTTTCTCTAGATGAATGATAGATGTCAAACACTTTCTTTACAGGGATGGAGGCTGAGGATGTTGAGGATTGGCCCTTTTCAATGATTAGTTTTCTTCCTTGAGGAAGATAGTTGATTTTTATTTGTTTGGTTGTGTGACTAGTGTGGATGGAATGAAAGGACTTGGAAAGTTTCTTTGAATCACTTTCCCAGATTTGGTGGTTTTCATAATTACTTCATTTGTGGGAAGTAAAGGGGCATCACAGTTTTTAGAGTCTGAGCATGTGGAGTCAGACTCTGTGGAGGTACTGCATTCTTGCACAACAATATATTCCTTGGAAGGATCAAGGTTTCGGTTTGCATGATCAAGATTGGTTAGGTTGAAGTTGGGTTCATGAATTGTTACATAATCAGTAGGTGGTGGTACAGATTTGTACTGTTCAGTTTGGTACCCAATACCAGCAGTTACTTTTTCATGGATTTGAGCATCCAATAATCTTTGTAGCTTTTTGGATGCAAACTCATATTTTTCAACATGAACCTTTTGATCTGCTAGATCAACTCTTGTAGCTTTTAACTTAACCAATAGATCATCAATCTAAGTTTCAAGATTTGTTTGTTCATGTTTTAATGAGGAAATTTCTTTCTTTAGACAGTTAATCTTTTCTTTATAACTGTTTTTAACCTTTTTGAATTCAGATTTCATTTGATGAAACTCTTCTTTTTTATCTATAAGATTTTAGTAATGCTTTCTATATCCCAGAACTTTATCAATGCAAGCTTGAGAGCAAAGATGTTCATATACATGAGATGGGATCTCTGAAGTGTCTGCCATGAGTGCTTGGTTGTTGGTAGATATTTCTTCACACTGAAAGCTCCAGTCAAAGTCAGATGTTCCAAGTTGTTGAGTTGCACAAGCAGCAGGTTGAGTCTTTTAACCTGTTTGGCCTTGATGAGGCTGTCTTTGTTGTGTAGAAGCTGTGTTTGCCTTTGGTGCTTTACATTCTCTGGAAAAATGACCAAGTTGATTATAGTTGTAGCATCTTAACTTGCTCTTGTCCAAGCCAACTCTGGTGTTTGGACTGTTGCTAGGGATAGGTCTTCCTGTTCTGGAGTAGAACCGTTTTGCTATAAGAGAAACATAGCATAAAATGTTGTATGTCCATTTCTTCTAAGTCATCTGGATGAAAATATTACAGATCTTCTTTGATAAAATACATGTTGCTTGGGGTATCAGAAATAAAGGCAGCAGGGTTTGAATTCTGAGGAGGAGCTTCAAGAAGGAATGGAGAGTTGTTTGCTAGTGAGGTGGGTGTTTGAGGATGTGTGACAATGGGATGATAGAGTGTAATGCCAAGGTTGTGGTAGATGATGAGGGTGTAGAATAATTTTCTCTCTCTAGCTTGAATCATTTCCAGCTCATATGTCTTTAACATACCAAACAGCTCAGTCATTGTGAGAGTCTTCAAGTTTTCAGTTCTTCTAATTGACACTATATAGAGTGTCTAGCAACTTGGAAGGGATCTAATGAACTTTTTGAGAATATCCTCATTCTCTAGCTTGACCTTAGATCACTGCAGCTCGCACAAGATAAGTGTACATGTTGTACAGGATTGTTAGGGACTCACCATCCTTGTGTATGAAATTTTCATATTGTTGCTTCAGAATGTCTCTCCTTTTTTCCTTAACCTCTTCAGATCCAGCAAACATCTTCTCAAGAGCTTCCCATAGCTATTTAGCAGTCTTGTGTTCTCTGAAGTTGTGAAACACTTCATTTGGCAGGCACATCTGTATATCTCCTAGAGCTTTAAAGTCTACCTCCATCTTCTTAATATCTTCTTCTGAATATTTTGAAGCTTCTTTGGGAATAGATGGACCTCCGGAATAAGCAGAGGCCACCATAGGCACATAAGGACCATCAATTATGGATTTCCACATTCCATATTCTTGATAACAGAAGAAGCTTTCTATTCATTTTTCCACATGTCATAATCTTCCCCAGACACCAGCCTTGGTGGTCTGTGAAGGCTTCCAATATCATCAAATCCAGTATTTTGTGCCATACATTGGATGGATGATTTGTAGCAAAGAGATAATAGTAACAGAACCAGAGAGTGATTAAACAAAGGTGAGTTTGCTTAATCTGAGAGCCAAACTATGATACCACTTGTAGGATCGATGTTTTACAAGATGGTTATGTTTAGTTGAGATTGGCGGAAACAATCACAACTATGCAAAGTAATAAGAAACAGTGAAGAAAGTTATGAATGCAAATTATATTGATCTTCAAAGCTTACAATATTACAGAGAAAACTCTAAGGAAGCATCTTTTTACGGTGAAGAAAAACAATACATATAAAGGAACTTAGAATCAAGACACACCATTGATTCTAAGGATCAAATCAAACACAAGTCGTTGATCTTGAACTAATGAGAAGCTATATGACTATTGGTTTACAACATAAAGACAAGTAACAAAAAGACAACTACTGTGAAAAGACTTCTGCAATGAAAAGACAACAGCAAAACTAAGGTCTTCTCCGTAATCATTGCAGGACAGAGCAGTATAGAAGCATTGTCTTTTGTCATCTGCACCAATAACATTTCTTCTGCTGATAGGTTTGTCAGTGTTGCAGCAAAAGGTGTCAGTAGTAAAGTCAAAGCTGCTGATGATTTTCCTATCAGCAGCAACTATGTACTTCAGCAGACAAAGGTATCCGCAACATAGTAGTTCATCAGCAAGTTGAACTTAACTATCTGCAGCGTATACCTTATCCACAGCAACTTCATCAGTTATCAAAATTATTGAGTCCGCAGCAGATATACTTAGAGAATTTTGTAGCCATTAATCTTTATCTCTACAATGATACGTTTCATGTGTCAAATCTCAAGAAGTGCTTATCAGACGAGACGTTAATTATACCGCCTGATGAGATCCACATAGACGACAAACTGCACTTCGTTGAGGAACCCATTGAAGTCACAGATTGGAAAGTTAAGAAAACAAGGCGTAGCCGTGTTAAATTGGTTAAGGTACGTTGGAATTCAAAGCGTGGCCCTGAGTATACATGGGAACCAGAAGATCAAATGAAAGCCAAGTACCTGTCCTTGTTCACGAACACTCCAAATCCAGATAACAACAACTGAATTTCAGGACGAAATTCTCTTTAACATGGGGAGAATGTGACACCCGGCATTTCAGGTCAATATCCATATTCATAATTGCACGTTCATACCTTATATTTCCTGAACTTTTATTTTGACAAAGTATTGTCAAAGAGTCTAGCAAAGGAACACACATTATATTTTAGTAATTTTTAGAATTACTAGGGATAAACAATTATAACCTGCATTGTACGTTCGTTGGTGATTAACAATATTTTATTCCAGTAAAGTCTAGAGACACGTTTTTAATATAAAAACATATATATATGGTGACTAAACCTTTAAAAGTGACATAAAAATGTTTATCACATGGCTCTAAGATTATTTTTATGTGTAAACATGTATGATTTAGTTAAAATAATGATTATGTCAGGTCTAACTAGTAAACTATTGTGACTAGTCAATCAACACAAAAATATATCAAGTTATTTGATCATGAAAAGTCCTACACCGAGTATTAAATCACGGGATCACTTACCGGGTATACACTACCTAAATACCATCTACCTAAACATGTGAATGATAACACATGAAGTGACAACTACCAACCCCCCCCCCCCAACCACCTCATTCGGTCGAAAGGTGGGGCCCAACCACAAACCACCACCAATCACATCTCCATTCTTTGTGTCATAGTTCCCATTCTCAATAATATGTGAGTCAAGCTAATATAAAATCAACCATCTCCTACAATGATGATTGGTGAACCAAACACTCAACCCTCTCTTTCTCCCTATATATATATATATATATATATATATATATATATATATATATATATATATATATATATATACACGATTCATACACACACACACTTGCATTCTTTAAAAATCCAAGAGCAAGATTTAGAGAGTTCTAGCTAGAAATTGGGAGATTCTTCACCTAGCTTTGTCTAAGGAGATTCATACACACACACACACTTGCATTCTTTAAAATTGGAAGTCTTGAGGTCTAACGATCGGTTTTGGTAGCAACACGAGCTTCTATCACTTTCTACACGAGATTCTTCACCTAGCTTTGTCTAGTGGTACGAAACCGACACAATCTTTATCTTCATCTTTTATTCTTGATCTAAGCACGTTGTTCATCTTTGAAAACGAGAGGGTTTGAGGAAATTAATGATTTTTATAAAGAGTATCAAAGTGATAACTCGAAAGATGTAGGATTTGAAACAAGAAAAACTTATGGATATATATATATGTGATTTCCAGAGAAAACCAATAGTTAGGTGAAAACCGAGAAAAGACTAAAAAAACCAATTTTAACCAATAATATAATAATATTTATTTTTTATTTTATTTTATTTTTATTTTTTTATAAAAGTATCAATGTAATATTACAAATGTTTACCGAAAAATCATTTAAATATTGGTTTACGTATACGTAACCCATAGTGTTACGTATAAGCAAACAGAAAACAAAACAATTCAAAAAAATTGCGGTTACGTATACGTAACTCATAGTATTACACATGGTTTTAGTGGTTTTCTCGGTTTTCGCCTAACTTTGTGGTTTTCTCTTGATCCCTATATATATATGTGTGTGTGTGTGTGTGTGTGTGTAGACATGTTTGATCTTATAGTTAACTTGGAAATGATAAAGTGTATGTATACATGAATAAAGGTATATGTGGGTATGTATATTATTATGGTATTAACTTGAAACAGTTATAATGTATTCATGTATACATAAAAATTGTAATTTTATATTTATGTGGATGATGATGAGTTATGGATTAATAAAAGCATGATTCACACATAATGAAAAGTGAAATGTATAGATAGAGACTTGAAGAAATCGTGGTTTGTATGTATATGGATGTGAGTGTTTAAAGTTTGGTAACTTGGAAGATTGCTAAGCATGAGATTATGTGTTCATATAAAGAGATCAAAAATAGGTATAAATATGCATGATTATAGTTGTTAAATGGGAAAATGATTAATTGTATGTATGCATGTTTAGAAACCGAAACATATATATATATATATATATATATATATATATATATATATATATATATATATATATATATATATATATATATCTATCTGTGTGTGTGTATGATCATAAGTTGTAGAACTTGGAAAGTGGTTAAGTATATGCATGTAAATATATATATATATATATATATATATATATATATATATATAGAAGTCATAATATATATATATGAGTGATGGTAAATTGTTAACTTGGGATGAGTACCTGAGGTCGAAAAATAAATAAATAAATATGTACATCAAATCTAAAGACGTTCGGTTAAAAATAAATGATCACATGTTATCGTGAAACATATTTAAGCATATGTTCAATTGTTGAAATACTTGTATGTATATATTAGTAAAAATAAGTGTCTGACGAACGTAAACAAATCAATAAATGGCGTTCGAAACGAGTATTTGCATGTGGATTTGTTAACGTGGTTTATATGCACGTAGGATAATTGACATGCGTAGAATATACTTGAACGATATTTGTGATTTTATATAATTATTGGTAAGAAATAATTATATGTTTATACGTGACCATAATATGAATATATTATAACTTATTGCAAAAATAATATTTATTTTTGGTACACATAAAAAGTCACCAATATGGAAACATAATATTTTCTCAGAAAATAGGTAAGTGTCTAGACTGGAATAATAATCACAAATGAGTCGTCACATGAAAACATTGTTTTACTAAACAAAGACGTACTTAACGGGATTCGTTAAGTCGGGTGAACAACTTGCGTTTAAGACTGTTAGTCTTAACCTATAAGGTATCCTTGTGTGATTTGGGTACGGATAAGCGAACTTACATTTATTCAAATATTTTCTAGCATACATTCGTGTCGAGGTGAGTTTCCCTGTCCCCTTTTTTCTGGTTTTTGAAATGTTTTGGGGAGGAAACATACTTGTACTTATTTTCATATATAAATGAAACGAACAAAGACTAGACCATTATGTTTACATGAGGAACAATAAAATGCTAAAGGTCTCATGAACAACATAAACATTTTGTAACCATTAGCTAAGGTATTAGCCTAGGATTCCATGAATAGTACTATTGGGGTGACGCCCCCGGTCATGGTTAGTCGCGCTAACCGGGACTTGAAGGGTCAAATGGCTGCATATTGTCTTATTCCGTTCTCGTGGTGTAGCGAGGGAGGGGCATTCACCAGTCGTGGTTTGGTTAGGGTCTCGTTTATTACATATTATTTGTATTCTTAGCTAGTCTACAAATGGGGTCAATTGGTCATGCATTGCTTAATTCATTGGTTATATATATATATATATTAATTGATCGGAAAAACTTATTCATTTGAACGTTTGTAAACATTGGAACTACAAGAACATTTGATCAACTCCTGTGAACTCACCAACCTCGTGTTGACACTTTTTAAGTATGTTTTTCAGGAAATTGAACGTCATCTCAAGGTTAGTAGTGTAGGTTACATGCATGCATGATGGATAAGGCTTTTGGAGGATTTCTCTTGTATAACTCATCGTATATGAGTTATATTTGCGAAATCTTAACCTTTGTAATCTTAAAATGATATTTTGAGATGTAATACTTTAAACTTGATTATGTATCCAATTATCATGTATGTGTTTGCGGTAATCATATGCTTTGGAAACCAGTGGATGTTACGCCTCACGTTTCCGCCATGGCGGGGTGTGACACATCCTTGCTGTCTTTGTCCAGATGCAGACCATGATTGAATGGGATTGGTGTGCCATAAGTAGAACAGTCATTCATTTTGTATTTAGACAAAATGTTGTGTACCTACTTAATTTGATGTAGATAAATGTCATCCAAAAAATGTTGTGTACATAGTTTGATGAAGACTAACTTGTAGACCCAGAAAAAATGATAATTCACCCATGTTGGTCATTTCAAACTTGCACTTCATCACCTTCTCAAATTCCCTACACATATCCTTATTTGTAGACCCAAAAATAATGTCATCCACGTACACTTGCACAAGTAGAATATCTCCCCCGGTTTTCCTTATGAAAAGAGTCGAGTCAATTTGTCCGCGATCAAACCCGTTGGACAATAAATGCTTTGATAAAGTCTCATACCACGCCTTTGGTGCTTGATGAAGACCATAAAGTGTCATAACCAACTTGTACATTTTATTGGGATGTTGCGGGTCTTCAAAACCAGGTGGTTGAGTGACATAGACCTCTTCATGAACTTTTTCATATAGGAAAGCACTCTTCACATCAAGTTGATAGAACTTGAAGCCGACAAAGGAGGCGTAAGCCAGAAACAGTCTGATGGCTTCAAGTCTAGCAACTGGGGCATACATCCAAGCCCTCTTGCTGATACCCTGAACAACCAATCTTGCCTTGTTTTTCACCACAACGTGTCGATCGTCTGTTTTGCACTTGAACACCCATCTCGTTCCAATTGGATGTACACCTCTCGGCAGGTCAACCAAATCCCACACATGCAACTTTTGGAACTGAGACAACTCATCGTGCATCGCCTCTATCTAGCAGTTGTCAACGAGAGCCTCCTTCACATTCTTCGGCTCTATTTGGGATACGAATGCAGCATGCAAACATGTTTCCAGGATACCTGTGTCAAGTATCTCATCATACAGACTGGTGTTCTCGGTAATAGTTCTGTGACGAGTTTGAACACCGGCATCAGGATCACCAATGATGTTGTCAATTGAATGATTCTTATGCACTCTCGTCTCCAGCACAAGAGGTTTATGGAAATCTGATTCAAGGTCTGTGCTCAACTCCCCCACATCATGTGTACCAGAAGAAGATTCAATAATGATAGGATCAACTGGAGCTTCATTTCCTACCACAAGGTTAGGATCAGCTTGAGCATCGTTTCCTTCAACACTTATATCCTCTTCATCATCACTGTTATGAGTTCCAGATGCAGATGTAGCATTAGAACTAGGAGTTGGAATGGGTACAGTAGATCTGGTTGAGAAATTGGAGTCGTCGCCACCGCTACAGTAGTTATACAGATTGGCGGCATCATCAGTAGATAGATTTGGAAGGTTGAATGACTTGAAAAGAGCATCATAATCAAATCCCCAAGCTGGACCTGTTGGTTCTGGTGGAACGTTATGCTTACTACAATCCACTTTGAACCACTCTTCAACTGAACGAGTTTCAATATTGTACATCCTTTTGCATGGTGAATTGGCAACATATCCTAAGAAGATGCCCTCCACCGCTTTCTCATGAAATTTGGATTTGCGATCCTTGGACTGTAATACTAAAGAACATGGACTACCAAATGGGACCAGGTAGTCTAGATTGGGAGGTCGATTGTTGATCAACTCATAACAATTTTATTGTGACGCTTCACCACCAGAACTCGATTCAAAACGTGACACGCTGTATTGACTACTTTCTCCCAGAATGTTATTGGCAGCTTAGAATCAGACAGCATCATCCTTGCAGTTTCAATCAAAGTATTGTTCTTCCTTTCTGCAACTCCATTCTACGGAGGTGTGTACAACGCACTAAACTCATGACGAATACCCTTCTTGAAACAGAAAAGCTCCATCATGTTGTTATTAAACTCTGTCCCGTTATCACTTCTAATTTTTCTAACCTTTAAATTGCATAAAGATTTCAGACTCAAGATCAGGTATTGCAGAATTTCAGTCGTCTCATCCTTTGTACCTAAAAAATGCACCCAAGAAAAACATGAGAAGTCATCAGTTACAACCAGACAGTATGACTTACCTCCAATACTCCTGATACTTATGGGCCCGAACAAATCCATGTGCAGGAGATCCAAAGGGGTATCAATAGAGTTTTGGGACTTGGGCTTGTGAGATTTCCGTTGTTGTTTGCCCTTTTTACAAGGCATACAGTCATCTGCAACAACAAATCTCAATTTTGGAACCCCGGTTACCAAACCGTTTCGGACAAGATGATTCATTTTTCTATAAGAAATATGTCCTAGTTTCCTATGCCACAAGATTGAGTGAATTTCTGTCGCTTTGGTAAGCAAGCAGGTAGTAAATGATGAGGTGGTTTTTGCCACACTCATATCGATCGGATAAGTGTCGTTTGTTCTTGGTGGTCACATCATAATCCACTCTTCAGGAACCACAAAGCAAGGCTTGAGAACCAAGCATTCAGACTTGTCAAACACAACCGAGTACTCCCTATCGCACATTTGAGAGTCACTCAACAGCATATGTTTCAGCTGCTCATAGTAGTTGACGTTGTCGAAACTAATACATCCATTGGAAATCATGCCTTGACAAGTTATACTACCGCCTTTCTCTCCTGCAAAGGCCAAATAGCCGCCTCTGAATGGTTTCACATCTTGAAGCAGGGCCATGTTGCCTGTCATGTGCCGGGAGCATCCACTATCAACATACCATCTGTTTGAAATAGTTCCCTTCGGATGTCCCTGCATGAGTCAAAAGAAATTAATTCGATTTGGAGACCCAAGCCATTGTGGTCTTGTTGCGTCCATTTTTCTCAAAATAAATTACTTCAATTAACCCGTAATCATGATTATCAAAAAATGGTGTGTCACACCCCTCCGAAGACGGAAACACGGAGTGGGACCGGTACATCACATTGAACACAAGTACAAGAGAAACTAAAAGGAAAGTTATGCATTACATTGAACCATACTACATGCTTCTAATGAACGTACGAATACATGAAAATCCTGAATCAATACAAAGGGTCTAAAATGCCCAACTACAACCAAAAGTACATAATAATAACTCTTCCCAAAAGCAAGCCGTTTAAAGCTCGTTATCCCCATAACTGTTTACCTAAAAAGCATGTTTCGAAAATGGGTCAACTATAAAAATAGTTGGTGAGCACCCAGGTTTTGCGACTCTATAAAAAGTAAGTAAATAAATTTCCAAATGTAATAGTAATCATCCGCAGATGATCAAGTACACGTGTTAAGATATAATTACCCTGAGCCACAATCAAAACCGTCAGACTAGTTGTTGCCCCTGTATCCAGGTGTCGAATGTGAACACCTACTATGGCTAATTATGCGCCCAAATGACCCTACAAGTCTGGTTGGAACGACCAACCCTGGGCGGGGGTGTCAACCCAAATAGTACTATTCATAATTCCCACCGGCTATCCAAGCTAATTGATTGTGTTAAAGTGGGGACTTAATATATTCATGAGTAAACCCAGGTAACAACGTGTAGTGTGTGAAACAGCTTTTCCCCCGTAAAACAGTAAAAATGAAAAGTGGGACCGCGAAACTCACCTGAACAACGTCGGTGATAAGTGTGACATAGTCAACAAAAACCGTAAAGTTCGGTTAATATCCAAATTCTATCAAAGGCCAGCAGCCAAATGCAAGCAAAGTGTGGCTAGCAACTCAGTGCTACCAAGGTACGGCTAAATCCGCAAGAACCTCAAAAACAGGTGTCCTAACTGAGTCCTACTAACCAAGTAGACAAGAAAAAAAAATCATTTAGGACGCCTAAAGTATAAAAATGTGTCTACTACTCAAAAGTGTCTATGCAGTCGGTTGCATACCCAAAACCCGTGCACACACGTACGAACCGCTCAAAAGTTGTAAAACCGGATTTTATATAAATTCGTGACTTTGAAACCTTAAGTTTTAGATTTTATTAATGAATATCAGTAGTTATAATGTCATATATGATAAAATCTCAAGTCACAGTTTCGTTTGACCAAAAACGCGATTATGTGCGTAAAGTAAGGTTTACGGTTTAAAAATCCGATTCATCCGAAATTAGGGTTTTAGTGTGATTTTAGCACCCAATTTAAAAGTCTAAATTTTATATTTTTTTATATGATAATACTTCTGTCCAAACTCCCATTAAAACTTTTATAAAAATATTTTTATACAAAAACTTCCAAAAATAGTAACTTTTTATAAAGTTTTAATGGATAATAATTCTAAAACCATATTTAGACATAAAATTAATGCTTGAAACTTTCATTAATTGTTCATATACATATATAAAAATTTCTGAGCAATTTTCAAAATTTTTCAATATCTAGATTATTTATTATGAATATAATATTATTAAAATTTAATAAATTCAGTAAAAATAGTTATAATTTTCCAAACTTCACCAAATTTTTACTAAATAAGTTTTAACTTCATATGAGATTCTATTATAAGTTTCAAGTCCTAATGTTGTCCAGAAGTATATGATCCCAAATTCAATCATTAAAACTTCATAAATACCAAAAACCTACTTAGCCAACTCCAATTTTTATGAATTTTGGACAGAAGTCATGTTTTATCATATACTAATTACTGACCAAATTCCAGATTTTTCCAATATACAGAGGTATTTTTCCCAATTTTCATGTATTAAACTTGTAGAAATTTTAATAAATAATCTATAAATAATTTAGTTACCATAGTTTCCAGATCTTACTTTTTATAGAAATACTACTTTTTAAAAATAAATTTGAAAGCTAAATCAAAAGTTTATAAAAATCCATAAAAAAACAATTGTTGTATAAAAATAAATATATTAGTTACACGTGAATCGGGATTGGGTTTATAACCTAATAACCACTCAAAATATCAAATATCTCAATACTAAATATTTTTGGGTTCAATTCCCAACCAGTTACTCATAAAACTATTCTAACATAAAATTAAATCTTAACGGGTAAAGTTTATACCTTTCGTATAAATGGTTCGCGTAAGCGGGACCTCCCGTATTTCACATGCAATACGAACCAAAAACAACATTAGGATGTTTTTTATCTTCTGAACATTTCCAAATGCTCAAAATTGACATGCAATGACGTTTGGATGGCCATGCAACCCGATCAATTTCCTGTTTCGGTCCTATAAACTGTTGCAATCTGTTCGTATTCAAACATATAGTTCCCAACATCTGATCGGAATTTCGTGCAGTAAAAACATTCATATTTGTGTTACGAATCTACTGTCCAAAAATCGTCACAATCCAACGGTCGGATATCCGGGGATCGACGATTCTTTGAGACCTAGTTTTTCAAATCCGAAAATCCGATCAATAACATTCGAGGGTATGAAAAGCATACCTAGAGGGATCTGATCAAAAATTCCTCTGGTAGGGTTTTGCGTCTATGTGTTGAGAACATCATATCCAAATTTCATGCATTTCTAACGGTCGGATTTCCAGGGATAGTCCGATCTTTAAAACTGCGCATGCATAAAACTTTCTGGACAGATTTTAAAAACTCTTTTTCATGAATTTAAGCAAGGAATTAGAGAAATCTGAGCTTACCATTGCGTTCATAGCGTCAAAAAATGGTTCCGGGTGAAAAACGGGCTTCGGCCGCCACCGACCACCGCGCCGGACCACCGTTGGCCGCCACGCACCACCGTCGGACCACCACTACTTCGCCGGAATCCTCTCCACTCTCTCTCTAATTTTTTCTCTGAAATGATCAAATGAGAAAAAGGGAGTGTAGTGGGGTATTTATATCCCTCGTGGTCTCCGATCGCGTGTCGGTTTCTCGCTTAAACAAACCCGATAAAAAAATAGAGGCGTTATTTTATCCAAAAATAACTTATTATAATTTATTATTTTCCCTCGAGTCCTTGCGTCTCGTAAATATATATCCTTTCGGATTTAAATTAAAATTTACGAAACCGTTCGACTCGGGTGTTAACGCGTATAAACTAGAACTTGATCAAATTTTTGACATTATAACACCTAAATAAATCTTGCTATTATTTTTCGTTTACTAACGAGTTCCTTTCGTTTGAAAGTATATTTCACATAATAATAATATTATTATTATATTATACGAACTCGTCGAACACGGGTGTTGACCGTAAAAGTCATGGTTGTCACATTCTCCCCTAGTTAACAGAATTTCGTCCCGAAATTCAAATGTTATAATAGTTGACAAGTTCTTTTTCGTAACTTGATTCATGTACGATCATCAAGGGAAATCTAGTTTCTTAGATACAGCATGGAGATTTGAAAAATCGAGATCTAAGAATCATGGAGAGTAGGTTACATTTAGAAAGGCTCAAAAGAAAATTGAATAATCATGAGAGAAAAATCCTTCGAATTCCAAAGAGTCTATAGATCATTGTTTCACCGAATCAGTCAAAAAGTACACTGTTGGTGTTATTCAGAAGATTAAGAAATCCGTCATAGGATTGATATACACAAGTATACAAAATTGGTACAAATCCAGAATGATATTATGATACAAAATCCCGGTGATTCAGTATCATTTTATGAGCAAGGAAAAGTATCATTCGACTTGGTGCCATTAAAGAATACTATTATAAATAGTAACCATAAAGTTATAGTATGAGAGGTGATATTAAGATCCAAAGAGTGGGTAGAATCACCACGACTCATTGGAATAAAAAATGTATCACAGCGATAACAAATATCATAGGTTATAAAGGATGGTCATATCATGTACTTAGAATACAGAGAGATAACACCTCGTTAAAATGAAAATTGTCGTCAATACGAACTTCCTTAGGTTGTATAATTACGGATTCGACTGCTAAACACCTTTTGAGACTCGATATACGATAAGCATCGTATATACCATTAAGCTTCTTAGGTAGTTTTAGTTTATACATAACAAGACCAATCAAATGATTACTACCAACTTTAGCCCAACAAAATGGTGATCAACATTTGTGTCAAAACAAAGCTTCCAATGGTGCTCATTTAATGGTAGTGTGATCACCGTTAGTGTAAGGAAATCGGACCAAAGGTAAAAGAGTATCCAAATTACCACCAAATTGTATCACACAAGCCCTTAGCATATCCTCCAAGGTATGAATAGTTCGATCACTTAGACCGTCGGTTTGAGGATAGTAAGTGGTGCTCATATCTAAGCGCGTTCTCAAAGCTTTCTGTATTGTCTGCCAGAAATGGGATGTAAAGCGACTATCCCTATCGGAGATAAAGGAAACAGGCACTCCATGCCTTGCTACAATTTCACTACTATACAGTCGAGCTAGCTTTTCTATCCAGAAGTCCTCTCGAATAAGTAGGAAATGTACAGAGTTAGTCATTAATTAGTTAACAATGTCCCAAAATGAATCATAGCCGCCTAAATTTCTAGGCAGGCCTAGTAACGAAATCTATTGAAATTTGTTCCCACGTCCACTGTGAAATCCCGGGTTGTTGTACCTTGTGATTGTCAGTAATAGTAGTTACTATTCAATAGTTTGTACATTGTTGCATAATAGGGCGATACAACATGGTTGGTGTGTATACGACATAACCGTAAAAGTAGATACAAGGGAATTTTGAAAATCAACATAACAAAAAGACGAGATTCACACTTCTTGTACTAGAATTGAAGAGTGATGATTAGTCATTAGAGAATGTATTAATAATGATAAATCCAAGCTTAAAGCTTTACAAAGCAATTATATAATGAGTACCAGTATGATTGTACCAAACTCTAGTCGTGAAACTGAATATTAACAAACAAAGGATATTATACTAGGATTCTGTCGAGATAAATTTGTTAGGAGTCAAATTTACTCAATCCTATCAAGTGTTATAGAAAATGAGTTATCATTATAAAATAGATGTCAGCAATGACCCGTGCTATGTAACCTCACCACAAAGCATTAGGATTTGGTACTAACTCGCATATTAGTCTCGATATAATATAACCATGTTTGGTGATTTTAAATTAAAGGTTCATATACATATTGTCGAAAGTTAGCAATGGGTTATATGATAATCAAGTCATGATAAGATATAGATAGAGCAAGTAACTAAAAATCCAGAACGATCTAATCAAGTAGATTAGTTAAAAAAAACTAGGTGCCAGTTCAATAGTTGGACATTGAATTGACAACCACCAGCAGTCGAATTTGGTTAACGGTCAGAAATGGAATTCTGATATTTTAACAAGAAGTCCATATTAAAAAGATGGTCTAGTCCTCACACTGAGTCGTCCAAATTTGATAGGATACAATAGACGTCTACATCTTTCTTGATGTGTATTGAAATGATTCGGAAGTAATCCGTTATTCATCTAGATGAGAAAATAAACAGTCACGTTGTGGAAATAATCTCACAAAAATAGTGTCCCCCGAATATGATTATGAGCTTTCTAACCCACAAAATTGGTAGACTTTGATATATTATCATTGTCAATTTATCATGGGGTTTGATTCTCATAAAGTAGACATCAGAAAATAGGATAGGATCAAGTAAAACTTCATGAATTTGTCAAATGTGAGGACTTCATGCTCATAGGTCCCTTAAGGATAATGCAATCCCAAGCGGATCTTCAAGAGAGTAGAGTCAACTATGATTCGTCCCTTGTTCCTCTTCCCGGTAGTGTACAACTTTAATTGGTTAAGAATCGTAAAACACATAAATAAATTCAAAATTTCTCTCGTATGATTTTAGGACACATCTTTCAAATGAAAATGTTTTCAAATTTTAACTTAGGTCCTCGATTTTCCATTAAATTCGGTGGAAATGGACCATAAGGTTTCAGAGTTTGTCCTTAGATCTCACGTTGAAGGGAGTTAAATAGATTATCCGTCAATAACTGGTAGTACAGTATGCCTGCAACTTTCTTGGCTTTCGAACGGTATCACTATGACTTACCATTTCGTATTTCACCCATACTAGTTATAGCCTAAAATCCTTTGCATAAGGGTTTAAGCCATAAATTTGATGGAATGAGTGTTTAAATGTCATAGATTCGTATTCCTTCAGGGCACGTGTTAAGAAGTCGTTTCTAAACAGTAGTTGCTCTAAGGCTTTCTAATTACAGGTGGCTGAGAATAAAGGATACGTATACGTCTCTACCTAGTTGGAAATCAAAAAGTCAATCAACAAAATGACATTTGAGAGAGAGAACAAGTACAAAAAGGATATGAGACTATCCTATTCGGATCTATAAGGACAGTATACGTAGAGTAACAAATAGCGATAATCACCATAAATAAACTTTGAATGATTACTAATAAAATTTTTGGTACACAAACAAAATCAGTCCAACATAAAGTTTCATTTTCTCCATCAAAATGGTTTTCAATAAGACATCGAAGCACCAGGAGAAATAAAGATTTGCAAAACATACGTAGCAATGTTCACAAAAAGGGCATTAGTTTCATACTAAGCCATAGCTATCCCAAAATAAAAAGTTTTTGTAAATCCAACGAAAAGAATCCTTGGCACAAGCCGCTCGGGGTCCATAGTAGAACTACAAATGATAGAAATAAACACGACAATGAACGTCGTAAGGATGGCTCCTCCCAAGTAAACAAGTTTCTCAAGTTAGGTTTCCACAATATTAGCGTCGCGGTTAAGAGAATCGGGATTGAGTGTACCAAATTACCATAGTGAGTGCAGAGCACTTGCAATGGAAATTTCAAGTAGGTGTAAAACTGAATTATTAAGAATATTTATCAGGAGTATAGTGAAAATGACAAACATCGAAATGAGGATTTATACGAACGATCGTATAGAAAGGTTATATTGTCTAAGAAAAAGAAGCTTATATTTCTTTAAGGAATTTCTCCATCATATTTTTACTCCATCGATGTTAGAGTATATTTGGATTATAAGATAAAATACGAGATTATACCGAGACCTCCGATGATAGTCGTACACTTACTGCAAGTGTCGAGCGTTGTAAAGTCCCATACTGAATTTACGTGGCCGATAAAATCTCAAGGGATATGATTTAGCAAGTAAAATAGATGAGAGCAAATCTTTGTTGCTCAAGATCCACTAAGGAGTTGATTAGATCAAATTCGAATTTCTCTTATTCCTTTAGAATTACAAGAACGTTACACTTTGATCCATTAGGGGAGTTAGAAATGTCGAGGTATGATTCACGCTAGACCGAGATTCGTCACATGCGTTGATAAACATATAACAAAATTGAAATGAGAGAATCTTTAGCTGGATCTCAAATGTGAAGCAATACTTAACAAATAATTGCCAAATTCGGTCCAAATACCGAGGTTAAATCAACTGAGAACAGATCTCTTCGGTGTCTCGGTCTAAATTGCTATGCAAAAGAAATATCGATAATAGTTTTGGATCCATTACGATTCAAAGATAAAAGGGACAATATAAATTCCAGTGTCACCTGAGGTAGCCCATCGCATCATTCGATGTCTTCGACTCAAACCTAAGGTTACGATAGTTTTTTTTATCAATATTCGAATGACTGGGAATCGGGGTTAGAAATATAGATTAATCATGAACATTAGTTCGGACAGTAAGACTCACTAGAGTTCTCAAGCACTGCAAATTATGATTACGTGTGCACCCGTAATGATAATTTACTTTACATGGTCCCTATAGTGTTTCCCTTATCCCAAGCTCTCAACTAAAAAAAAGGAACTGAAATGTTCATTGGATCACGTCTTCATGTTGCACTTTCGCGTAAAAGTGTGGATGTTCTATCTGATCACTTTTAATTATTTGTACCAATACTCATGGATCTGCAGACTAAGGCTATTGTTAGATGGAAGTAATGATAGAGGGGAGCAACCAGCGTCCTCTAATAAAAGAAAAAGTGTGTGGTGGAAGTCATGCAGTAATAATAGGGCAGAGATCCCCAAATCAGAGTCGAGCAAGTCATGCTACAAATTTGTACATATACGCGGATCCAATGATCCAACAAAACAAACAAAAAAAAAGTTTATGGGTCTCCTGACCCGTAGAGTTCTCTCCCGTTTAGTCCTGCTTCTCCACCTCGGGTTCCCTTTAGATCGAGCAATTGTGTCTGCCATATCTCATGGCGAAAGTTCTAGCCATCCAATCCAGCAGATCACCAAAGCAAGTATATACCGCACAAAGTGAAAACAATAAATGTTAAATAAGAAAGTCGACTCGAGAACTGGATTAGATGCAGGTGCGGTGTAGGTACAGGTACAGCTCGAGGTAACACCAAGACAGATAGAGACAGATATAGAATACCGCAAACGTAACCGGAATCATCAAAGAGTACACGTAGTGCCGTGACAATGACATGATTATGACGAAGCAATGTGTCATAGATAAGCAAGAGGTAGTATGCAATGCACATATAATTCTCTATAACCAGTGCTCTGATACCAAGTCTGTCACACCCCGCCGAAGACGGGAACACGGAGTGGGACCGGTACATCACATTGAACACAAGTACAAGAGAAACTAAAAGGAAAGTTGTGCATTACATTGAACCATACTACATGCTTCTAACGAATGTACGAATACATGAAAATCCTGAATCAATACAAAGGGTCTAAAATGCCCAACTACAACCAAAAGTACATAATAATAACTCTTCCCAAAAGCAAGCCGTTTAAAGCTCGTTATCCCCATAACTGTTTACCTGAAAAGCATGTTTCAAAAACGGGTCAACTATAAAAATAGTTGGTGAGCACGCAGGTTTTGCGACTCTATAAAAAGTAAGTAAATAAATTTCCAAATGTAATAGTAACCATCCGTAGATGATCAAGTACACTTGTTAAGATATAATTACCCTGAGCCACAATCAAAACCGTCAGACTAGTTGTTTCCCCTGTATCCAGGTGTCGAATGTTAACACCTACTATGGCTAATTATGCGCCCAAATGACCCTACAAGTCTGGTTGGCGCGACCAACCCTGGGCGGGGGTGTCAACCCAAATAGTACTATTCATAATTCTCATCGGCTATCCAAGCTAATTGATTGTGTTAAAGTGGAAACTTAATACATTCATAAGTAAACCCAGGTAACAACGTGTAGTGTGTGAAACAGCTTTCCCCCCGTAAAACAGTAAAAATGAAAAGTGGGGCCGCGAAACACTCCTGAACAACGTCGGTGATAATTGTGACATAGTCAACAAAAATCGAAAGTACGGTTAACATCCAAATTCTATCAAAGGCCAGCAGCCAAATGCAAGCAAAGTGTGGCTAACAACTCAGTGCTACCAAGGTACGGCTAAATCCGCAAGAACTGCAAAAACAGGTGTCCTAACCAAGACCTACTAACCAAGTAGACACGAAAAAAATATATCATTTAGGACGCCTAAAGTATAAAAATGAGTCTACTACTCAAAAGTGTCTATGCAGTCGGTTGCATACCCAAAACCCGTGCACACACGTACGAACCGCTCAAAAGTTGTAAAATCGGCTTTTATATAAATTTGTGACTTTGAAACCTTAAGTTTTAGATTTTATTAATAAATATAAGTAGTTATAATGTCATATATGATAAAATCTCAAGTCACAGTTTCGTTTGACCAAAAACGCGATTATGCGCGTAAAGTAAGGTTTACGGTTTAAAATTCCGATTCATCAGAAATTAGGGTTTTAGTATGATTTTAGCACCCAATTTAAAAGTCCAAATTTTATATTTTTAATATGATAATACTTCTGTCCAAACTCCCATTAAGACTTTTATAAAAATATTTTTATACAAAAACTTCCAAAAATAGTAACTTTTTATAAAGTTTTAATGGAAAATAATTCTAAAACCATAATTAGACATAAAATTAATGCTTGATACTTTCAAAAATTGTTCATATACATATATAAAAATTTCTGACCAATTTTCATAATTTTTCAGTATCCAAATTATTTATTATGAATATAATATTATTAAAATTTAACAAATTCAGTAAAAATAGTTATAATTTTCCAAACTTCACAAAATTTTTACCAAATAGGTTTTAACTTCATATGAGATTCTATTATAAGATTCAAGTCCTAATGTTGTCCAGAAGTATATGATCTCAAATTCAATAATTAAAATTTTATAAATACCAAAAACCTACTTAGACAACTCCAATTTTTGTAAATTTTGGACAGGAGTCATGTTTTATCATATACTAATTACTGACCAAATTCCAGATTTTTCCAATACTCAGAGGTATTTTTCCTAATTTTCATGTATTAAACTTGTAGAAATTTTAATAAATAATCTATAAATAGTTTAGCTACCAAAGTTTTCAGATCTTACTTTTTTAATAAATACTAGTTTTTAAAAATAAATTTGAAAGCTACATAAAAAGTTTATAAAAATCCATAAAAAAACAATTGTTGTATAAAAATAAATATATTAGTTCCACGTGAACCGGGATTGGGTTTATAACCTAATAACCACTCAAAATATCAAATATCTCAATACTAAATATTTTCGGGTTCAATTCCCAACCAATTACTCATAAAACTATTCTAACATAAAATTAAATCTTAACGGGTAAAGTTTATACCTTTCGTATAAATGGTTCGCGTAAGCGGGACCTCCCGTATTTCACATGCAATACGAACCAAAAACACCATTAGGATCGTTTTTATCTCCCGAACATTTCCAAATGCTCAAAATTGACATGCAATGACGTTTGGATGGCCACGCAACCCGATCAATTTCCTGTTTCGGTCCTATAAACTGTTACAATCTGTTCGTATTCAAACATATAGTTCCCAACATCTGATCGGAATTTCCTATGGTGAAAACATTCATATTTGTGTTACGAAGCTATTGTCCAAAAATCGTCACGATCCAACGGTCGGATATCCGGGGATCGACGATTTTTTGAGACCCAGTTTTTCAAATCCGAAAATCCTATCAGTCACATTCGAGGGTATGAAAAGCATTCCTAGAGAGCTCTGATCAAAAATTCCTCCAGTAGGTTTTGCGTCTATGTGTTGACAACATCATATCCAAATTTCATGCATTTCTAACGGTCGGATTTCCAGGGATCGTCTGATCTTTAAAACTGCGCATGCATAAAACTTTCTGGACAGATTTTAAAAACCCCTTTTCACGAATTTAAGCAAGGATTTAGAGAAATCTGAGCTTACCATTGCGTTCGTAGCGTCGAGAAATGGTTCCGAGTGAAAAACGGGCTTCGGCCGCCACCGACCACCGCGCCGGACCACCGTTGGCCGCCACGCACCACCGTCGGATCACCGTTGGCCGCCACGCACCACCGTCGAACCACCACTACTTCGCCGGAAACCTCTCAACTCTCTCTCTAAATTTTTCTATGAAATGATCAAATGAGAAAAAGGGAGTGTAGTGGGGTATTTATATCCCTCGTGGTCTCCGATCGCGTGCCGGTTTCTCGCTTAAACGAACACGATAAAAAAATAGAGGCGTTATTTTATCCAAAAATAACTTATTATAATTTATTATTTTCCCTCAAGTCCTTGCGTCTCGTAAATATATATCCTTTCGGATTTAAATTAAAATTTACGAAACCGTTCGACTCGGGTGTTAACGCGTATAAACTAGAACTTGATCAAATTTTTGACATTATAACACCCAAATAAATCTTGCTATTATTTTTCGTTCACTAATGAGTTCCTTTCGTTTGAAAGTATATTTCACATAATAATACTATTATTATTATACGAACTCGTCGAACACGGGTGTTGACCGTAAAAGTCACGGTTGTCACATGGTGAATCTTTTGGAGATTTGGAATCAAAGGATTGAGAACTCTTGGTTTCTTTCTCCATGATCTTTTCTTTTGTTTCTTTTAAACAATGAACTTGCTATCGTTAACAACTGGTGAACTAGTAGAAGCTTCACCTGGGTGACAACCAACAAGTTTTTGTTCAAGTTTCCTCAACCTCTTATTCCGCCTTCTCCTCTGTGGCTTTGAGAGTTTCACCACAGGATTCTCACCAGAATGTGTATTACCAGAGGTAGATACACTAAGATTAGCAGGTTGCTTTTCTCATTTTGGAGCAGATGGTACAGCCACAGGTTTTGCTTGTGGCTTAACCATATTCTTCACTGGTGGTTTCACCACTTTTGATTTTGGACTCTTTGGTTGCTTCGCTGATGGTGTCTTAGGAGATTCAGCCTGTTGTGTGACAACTGACCTTTTCTACTGATTTTTATTAGGGCAATTAACAAGAATGTGCCCGATAGTACCACAATGAAAACAACTTCTTCTCTCCTTGAAAACTCTCATATAAGGCTCCTTGGTTCTTGATGTTGATGATTCAGCTTGATGAGCAGTAGGAGTAGTTTGATGAACAACAGCTTGTGCTTTACCTGAATTTGATTGACTTTTAGGAGTATAATGTTTGTCAATGTTTTCTTGAAAATTCTTTCCTAATTTGTTAGCAAAAGTTTCTTTCTTTGCTTGCTTTATGGTTTTGAAACCTCCATAAAGCATCATTTTCAATTTATCATTTGTCTCAATCATATCAGGTTCGGTTAAAATGCAATTATCACAGTCAATGGCAATGTTTTTCTGAATTTTAGGTTCATCAATCAACTCCTCTGAGACAACTCCCTCAACCTTGTGGTCCTCAGAGCATTCATTAGAATAGAACTCCTCATAAGAAGTTGAATCAACCTTACTACAAGACTCATCTAAAAAGTACAAATCAATGTCAATTGGCCCATTGACAAACTTGTCGTTTACTGGTGGAGGAATGGCATTAGTACCTAAACCTTTGCCACTTACTTGTCGTACGACGGACTCGTAGTGTTCCACCACAAAACGAGAGTTTTTAAACTTCTCAAGTTTGCCACTTAACTTCAGGAACTCATTTTGCAGTTTGGCCATTTCGACATTCTTTTTCTCTAACTCCTTGTAGGCAACATCCAAATGAAATTGTTGTTCGCTGATTTTAATTGAGAAATCTTGTTTTTCTTTCTTAAGATTTTCAATAGAACCTTTAAAACGTTTTTCATTTTTTTTGTAATTTAGAGCTGCACTACGTAGATGTTCGAATTGATCATGGATGCGATCATTCTCGTCCTTCAAGATTAAACAGTTAGAACATGAAACTTGAGCAAAAGCATTAGAATGTAGCTCACTAACCTTGTTGGAAGCTTCTCCAATGGCCATCAGTGCAAGTGTAGATTCCGGTTATACAGCTGCTTCTGCCTCTCTTTCCTCATCTTCCAGTATTTCAACAGTTTCTGCCATCAACCCAAGCTGAGTTTGTGAAATTATGGCATCTTCCAAATGAACTCCCCGGTCAAAGCTATCATCCTGTTGAACCACTAATGCATCAGATAATGCTCCTTGATTCTGACTGCGGTTGCTCTGGTTGTTGAAATTCTTGTTGTTTCCCGGACTTTGTCGAGTGAAACCAGAAGCTGGTGCTTTGTCCTTTTGACATTCTCTTGCAAAGTGCCCGAAGTTCAGACACTTGTAACACTTAGCTTTGGATTTTCAAACCCTACTTTAGCATTTGAATGTCCACCGATAAACTTTCTTCCGGTTCTGTTTAGAAAACGTTTCGCCCTTCTTAAGATCATAGCCATATTCCATTGAATAACCATATCTTCCATATCATCAGGATCAACTTGGTTGAAGTCTTCTTGAATGGTCTCCGGATCTGTAAGCTTTCCTCCGATAAAGTTTTCATAGGCAAAGCATACACGAAGAAAATAAGGCTACATGATCTTCAGCAATCTTGGCTATAGCACTTTGATGAGTTGATGATGTAGAAGTGGGGACTCTTAAGGAATGTTGATGAAATGAACCAAACCCTGATGCAGCAAAACATGTAGAACCACTACAACCCCTAGAATTCTCCTCATCCTGAGTAGTATTCCCTGAGAACAATGCAATTCCAGATCCAGATAACTTTGAAGTGGAAGATGTTCCAAAGTATAGTGATGGATCTTGAGTTTGAGGTCTGCCTGACGTTTCTTTCTTTCTCAAATTCAAGTCATGTGCCTGAATCTTCCCTATCGCTTCATCAATAGTCATCTCATAGAACTTAGGGTTTTCTGTCAATAAGGTTGTGTACATATCAAACTTTGGAGGTAAAGCATCAAGAAATTTCTCCACTAGTTCATCATTAGGATACTTTAATTCATAAGACTTCAGTTCAGTCTTCAAGTGATAGAATCTGGAAAGAAGCTCGTCAATAGATTCATTCTCCAAGTATCTAAAACACTCATACTGCTTCCTCTTTAGCTCCCTCTTACTCTTTTTAACATCAATGTTACCCTCGAACCTTTTCTGCAATGCTTTCCAAAGATCTTGCGAAGTCTCATAACCTCTGAAGCTGTGAAATAAATCTCTTGTCAGTTCCATGGTTATAGAACCATGTGCTTTCTTTTCTAGGTCATAAGCCTTCTTTTCTTCTCGTCAAGCCTAGAAATGGGTTTAGGAACAGTCTCATTTAAGAATTCATATGTTGGATGATTATACCCTTCAAGAATGAGTATCCACATGGTTGAATCAGTGTATGAGACATACTCCTCAAATCTTGCTTTCCAGTTCGAATAATCATTTACATTAAGTAACTTTGGTGGTTTCTGTGGAGTCCCTATCTCGTTGTCATAGTTCAACATGCAACTGATGTTCTTAATGTTCGACACGGTGAAATACTTACTCAAAATTCAGAGGTTTCTGCACAACTTGCGTACTTAGCAAATTGGTCTTGCGAACTTATGAAACTGGCCTTACGTACGCAGGAACAATGACAAGTACGCAGCAAGGTTTGTCTTGCGTACTTGTTAAGTACGCAGGAACAACTGAGATTTTGCCAAATTAGGTAAGTACGCATGTCACTTTTTCAAACCTGCTCCCAACAATTTTTTCCGGTCACCGAAAAGTGCTCAAATCTTCAAATGTTGATGTAACGACTAAATTTATCAAGACAAAATGTTAAAAACTTGTTTCTAACGAACCCTTGTTGATCAAAACACTCAAACAAACAACAAATGGGTCGAATTTTGAAGGATTTTGAGTATGAACACAGCGCTAACGTCAGAGGCTATTTTCAGTACAAAATCCACAAAACTCAGTCAAATCTCAAGAAATTAGGCTTCTAAATGTGTCGAAAATTCTCCTAACATAGTCACAACACTAGAAATCAAGATGAAATGCTCTGATACCACTTATAGGTCCCCGGGTGTCTCGGATCGTATCGGGCGAGTGTGTGACTAGTCGAACAGGGTGCGGAATACCTGTGACTAGGTGGAGTATCAACCACAACAAGTAAACCGACAACAAACACAAGTCACTGAAAAATTTATTCTATTATCAATATCAGCCAATTACAAAGAATACAAAGAGAGCGTGCTTAACATCTCCTACAATCGGCTATATATACTAACAGACCCAGTACCTGCGTACTTGGTAAGTGCTCAAGAAATCCTTCCCGCGTACTTAGCAAGTACGCAAGACTTGCTTCATGCGTACTTGCTAAGTACGCAGGACATAACTCCTGCGTACATGCCATGTACCCAAAGCACATTACAAAGACAACAAGACATGTACAATCACAAGTACATACATATACGATTACAACTCGATAAACCATTACAAACAAAGACTGAAATACAAATACACAATACAATACAAAAGCAGAGACAATTTCAGAGTGCTTGTCACACAAAATTGCTTCAACAGCTGATTCTTCAATAACGTGTCATGCGCATCTAATCTCTGCTGAGTCTCCTTGTCTCTCGCTACTAGATGAGCAAGCATTTGGGTCTGAGTTTTCAGCATCTCCTCTATCCTCTTGTTCCCAGACCGCTTCCAGAACTCGCTCCTACATCGCCTCTACCATACTGATTCTTGCGCTGCTGAAACCAAGGTGGGTTTCTGCCGGACCTCCATCCCAAGTTAAAGGTATTGCAAAGGCATTATTAAAATCTCGGTTCTGGTTACTCACATACTCCACCTGATATTGCTGATTTACGGGGCAGTCACGGGTATCGTGGCCACCTCTACACACCTCACATTTCTGTGCACTCAACTTCAGCTCTTTGATTTCCTTCGCCATGGCGGCAAGAGCAACTGCCACGCCAGCATCAGGGGTGAGCTGATGAACACCTCTAGCAGAAGAGGCGGGTGTCCTAGCAATAGGAATGAAAGTCCTAATGGAGCATGGTTGTTGCTGCTCGGCTAAAGCGAAGATCTCAAACATCTCCTCGCTTTCAGCTGGCTCCTTCTTGTCCATGATATGGCCTCCTACAGGAGTATTGAACATTTTCTACTTCTCAAAAGTGAGGCCATTATAGAACTTCTCCACTATCGCCCAGTCAGAAAGACCATGCTGGGGACATCAGCTTAACATGGCGTTGAACCTCCCCCAGGCCATTTGATAAGGCTCGCCAGGGTCCATACGGAAGGAGTGGATCTGGTCCCTTAGGCGAGCGGCCTTGGAAGGTCAATAGTACTTTTTCAGAAACTTGGCTTGCAAATCCTCCCAAGTGGTGATGGAATCATCGGGGAGGGTATCAAGCCAAGTGGCAGCACGCCCAGAGAGCGAGAATGGAAAGAGATGCAAGTAGATTGCATCCCTAGATACACCAGTGATATTAAAGGTGTCACAGATACGCACGAAGTGGGACATATGTCCTTGTGCATCCTCATCCCTAAGGCCATGAAACTGAGTAGAGTGAGTGATTGTAATCATGACATGTGATGGGATTTGCTAATTGTTATTAGTAGGCACAGTTGGGTGCATAATTGAAGATCTGGCCCCAATAACACCATCACTGGCTCTCTGGTGTACGGTACGTCTTGTTGGTGGGTCAGCGTCACACATGTCAGGAATAGGAATAGGGCTAGGGATACGTACCTTTTCTCGCACAAAACTCTTAACCGCTCACGAAGGTTGCGGATGCGCTCGTGAAGCTCTTGCTCGGGCTCTGAATAAGCTGTAAACTCGGGTGATCCTTGCGAGCGAGTATGTGGCTTAAACTGACAGAAAACAAAACAAATAAATAAAGACTCAATCCTAAATTAAGACACACGAGTAGCAAGCAGGACAAAGCACACAAATAAGACCTAAAAAGAAAAGACTCAAACTACTAAAAGCAAAGAGAGAATAAAAACAAATGACCAAACAAAGAACTAATCAAAGCTAATTTTGCTATTGCCAAGTGTCCCCGGCAACAGGGCCAAAAACTTGATGTCGCTCAGACGGTCTATAAAAACTATATTAAAAATCTAACCTAGACACATTAGTAATACTCTAGAAAACCTATAAACTAGACCGCACTGACAGGCAAGTGAACCTATCAAATGTAGTAAAGCCTAATGGTAAACCATATTATCAAACCCTACAGACATTGTATAACTAAACTAGACTCTGACTAGCACTAAGATTATTGGTTTAGGGGGTTTTCTACTACTACTGATTAAACTAATTAAATGCAAATGAAAACCAGATGAACGACACAAACAATCAGATGAAAGTCTCGAAAGATATCATGAATAAAGAAAGCACTACCTAGGTCGGAATCCTACTTGTACAGCTCAGACTTCTACCAGTTATGGAAACTATGATGGAACTGGGATTCTAAGAATAACAAACCTAGACAACCTAGTGGATCCCTAATCACTCTCAGGGTGTCACCAGAAGGAAACTCTAAGGATGTAAAACGCTCACCAGATGTTGGATTACCTTTCAGTCTCTCCAACGACAATAAAGTACCCTACAAATAGATCACCTCTCAGTCTCACTTTTACAGTACATCAAAGATGCAAGGGGTAATCTCAGCACAAAATGATATGACACGGACTAGCAACAATACTGAAAACACTAAGGAAACTTCCTCTCAGATAGTTCACACTCAGAATCCTAACACCAAAGACTAACCGACAACCTCTCACCTTTCGGGTAACGAGATAAGAAGAACACTCAGATCTAACAATTTCTCAATCAGCGCTCCTATGGATTACTACGTCTAGCAAACCACAAAACAATCACAAACACACAGTCAATGATCTAAAATATTCAACTATAACTGGAAGACATCCAACAAGCAGCATACGGAATGAAAATTAATTATAAAACAGATCTAAGCATGCATAATCATCATATCAACTGAACTAAAATCATTACAATATCATCAAACCATCACAATGACCATAAACCGAATAAAAATCAAATCTTTAACAAGTATTCATCTCAAACCTAGGCAGTATCAAAGATATTGCCAACAACCATATTCAAAAGCATCAAAACAAAAGTAAAACGCAGAAACATAGTCGCAATCAAAGTATTTAAACACGTGAGAATCGAAAACATAAATTAAATGATTAACGTCTAACAAACCCGAGGTCCAAAGCTTCAATCTTTAGCTTCAAACTCCTTCTCTAATCTCAAAATCGCCTAAGAACCTTCTCTAGACGGCCAAAAGATCGAACTCTCTTGAATATGGGATTACAATTTAATTATTTTCCGATTAGGGTTTTTTGCGGATTCACACGGCCCTCGCGTACCACGAGGTAATTTTCCTGGTCCTTTGCGTACCGCGAAGGACAAAGCAGTCGGGCCCTGTTTTGGATTTCCTCGCGTACTGCGAAACCTTCCTACACCATCTTTGCGTACCGCGAAGCTCTGAATTTCCAACTTTTTTGACTCTTTCTCTTGTACTTCTTCTCGTGCTCGATTCCTTCATGATTTTACGTTCTATTCTAGACGAGGTCCTGGAAACATGACATAGACTCAAATACAACCTAAAACGAGTAAAAATGAACACAAAACTATCTAAGAACACACAAATACAATGGAATAAAGGATGTGTGCTTTGCACTACATCATATAACAAGGGAGTATTCATGTCTAGGAAATCTTCATCCTAACATATCCTCTTATTTTTATTCCTGCAGATTTATCTTCATGCTAGCAGCACATAACCCTATCAAAATTCTTTATGTACACATTTATCCCCAAGACTATCCCGTAGGATTAGCCTTATAGATAATCATTGATTACCTAAAAACAATTTTAGAAAATAAAACATCAGCGCGAACGCTGGTGAACATGATTATCATGACCAGTTTCATTTGGTAAATACAGTATTAAAACATTTAACCATAATGCGGGTACAATCTACCATCCAGCGAAACTATTTCATCCGAGTGTACAACCACGGTATACACAAATAATTTCCCTAAAAGGACTACTGGCATTACCAGACTTACTTACTGCGATGTCCCATAATCGAGACCCAGTCTTACATCAAGTTATAAACAATTACCATCCCCAATATGGTAATTTCACCCATAAAGTGTGTATCCCTTGATCAAGTTTTACGTATACTTATGGCCTGAATGTTGTCCGTAGATTCCCTTATGCATCAAACTTTTAAATACATGTATTGCCATTTCGTAAACGTAAAACTTTCCAAGTTTTGAAGATAAAGACAAATAAACATATTCACCTCAACAGATGCTTGGTCTTTTCTCAGGGGTAGTACTTGAGTGCTAGTTTAAACCTTAACGCAAGTTCTAAGACCAGTTAATATCTTAACGCACGAGTACGGAAATACACGAAAGTCGAAAAAAAGCGAAAGTCAGATAAATTACCGGAACGAGGGCACGAGGATCAAGGTAGGTCTGCTCCAGTAATGTGCGAAGTGGTTTGTGTGTTTGTGTGTGTCAAAATGAAGAGCCGGATGGCTCTATTTATAATTAGCTAACAAGACTAGTAGCGGACCGTTACCTAGGGGCGTAGTGGTCCGCTACCACCCGATGATTGCGTCAGCCCTACATGTCCTACTCTGATTGGACTGTTCCTCGTATTGCGGGTGGCGGACTGTTACGGAAGGCGTGGCGGTCTGCCACCACGGCACGCGTCAGATATTAGGGCTGAGTCACAGGACACGTGTCAGCTCAAAGAATTGGGGCTGGATTGCGGCTAGCGGACCGTTACCGGTATGGTGGCGGTCCGCCACCCAATCATTTCAACCCTTGCGAACCAGGTCTAGTGGACCTCCAACCTTTGTGGCCTTGGCGGACCGCTATGGGACTTGGTAGCGGTCCGCTACAACCCATTTGCAGAATTTTTTTATTTTTAATCCTTGATTTCTAGGGACTTGGCAAATCCATCCCCTAGGGTTTCAAACCTGGAAAATGAGAACCTCGGATTTGGCCTGGTGTTACAACTGGCTTTCGCTTATAAACCGGACTCGAGCGTTTAAGAGCCATAGAAACCCGAGGAATGCATAAAAGTGCGAGTTAAGGTGCTAGAGCCCTAAGAGCTGACTCTAAGAGCTATGTAGCATTAAGATTATTATCTTCCGAGCTTCAAAACCAAGGTGAATACTCATCTACGTTTTTGAGTCTATTTTAAGTCATGGATGTGCTACAAACATTCTCACGTAAAAATCAAAGTATTATGTTTACATGAAGAGGCAAAACACGAAAACTAAATACTTAATCATATAAATCCCAGAATTAGGGGTTAAGATCAACTCCTATGGATGATACCCAAGAAGTGTACGTAAAGTTTGATCAAGTCTTTATACTCGCTCTGGATCCAGATAACACCGGGGCGAGGTTGGCATGTATGTTGGTTGATTGTGTAAAACGCAGGATGGAAAGTTGGGTCGCGTAGCCCCCGAGTGCGTGACCAATGTATGCATATACATGAAAAAGGAAAGAAGTGATGTGTTCACTAGATTCCAGAAGAAAAAGTGTTTAATTATTTAATTTAACTGTTTTACCATTATTACGAAATGATTTGGGGTCATAAAGTATTCACCAGCATATAGCTGACGTTCATTTTCAAATGTTTTTAGGAAAAGAATGATATGACCTCAGCACACCGGGATCGGCTATGACCTATGTCCCGGAGACAGTTTTGTTACGTAGCCGGGTCAGGCCACACACCTAGACCCGGTGCAACCCAAAAATAGGTTATACAGGTTCGTGCTATGCACAGGAAAGACATGAGACGAAGGACAAAGTTAAGGTGCCCAAAGGATTCCGACTCCCTAGGCAGAATACCTCCTTATAGATTTTACTGACTTTGGTTAGGGTTTTGATTTCAAACTAAATGTACAAATGATCGGGTTTTATACCCAAGTATTTAAATAAAAATATTTTGTCTACACGACAAGATACTGATATTTACAAACCAACACTTGAGGTTGAGATGATTGATAAAAAGATCCTTTTGGTTAAAAACCATTATTCCACTAAACAAAAACCAAACTCTGAAATCAAAGCAGGTACCGAAGGTGCCAACTGACATCGCAGCCCAGTAACGTCCCGGGGGTGCCCGGCGCGGGGTGTGAACGCAGCAGCGGTAGGGGACAGGGGTGGAAGCAGTGGTTGGCGGTGATGTTTTACGGGGGACGGCGGTGATCAAGGGTGAGGGTGGCAGCGGGGCCGGAGGGCGGAGACGATCGGAGGAGGCGAGGGTCGACGGAGGCGCGCTTGGCAGAGGCACCAGGGGCGGCGGGCGGAGGGATTGGGGTACGGATGCGACAACAGTGAGTGGTCGGATATTCCATTTATTTCTGGTGAATTCCTTCATAATTTTGAAGGAATTTGAAATCCTTTACTTGAAGGAATATGAGGGAATTAAATCTGATTCCAATTCCAATCCCTTTCCCAACCAAACACGTTAGGAATTGAATTCGAAATCCAATTCCAATGAATTATGCGAACTAAACACATTGACCAATGGAATTCAGATTCCAATTCTATTGAATTCCCATGAATTCCTACCAACCATACGGGTCCTAAGGAATTGAATTTGGAATTATAATTTGTCTAAAGGATTTGAAATTTAAAGGAATTGGTATCTATTAAAGGAATTTAAATTCCAAATCCATATGAATGACAAAACAATTATAAAGGAATTGGAATTTATCACCCTCGCCACCACCCATCAATATCGTCACCGCCATCGACCACCGCTCCCGCAGCCGCCGATGTAACACCTACAAAAAAATGTAAAAAATAATGCCAACGTTAGAACCTAAAAGGACTTCTGTATCTAAAGTACCAAAGTCTAGGGTTAAAATTGAAATTTTTGATTTTTGATTAGATAGCGGACCGTTATTATATTCCCTAACAGTCCGCTGAGAGCTAAGGGTCAGATAGTGGACCGATATTGTCTGGATAACGGTCTGACTAGCCGCAATTTCGAGTGCTGACATGTGTCCTGTGACTCAGCCCTAACATCTTACGCGTGTCTTGATAACGAACCGCTATGCCATCCATAACGGTCCGCTAACCATAAAACGAGTTGTGGTCCAATCAGATTTGGATGTGTAGCCTGACGCAACTATTGGGCGATAGCGGACCACTACGCCTGACCATAACAGTCCGCTATGGGTCTGAAATTCAGCCTATAAATAGTTGGACGAGTTCGATTGTTTTCTTCATCCACAAATCGTCCCTTCACTCAAAAATCATTCAAGAGCCTCCCTAGGCTGTTCCCGACGATCCTGGTCCAACTCCCGTTCGTTGTAGTGCCCAGTTTAAGAAAAAATGCTCGTAGAAGTGCTGAAACGCTAGAAAAACCAAGTTAGGAGGCTAGCTCTATAATTTCCAACTTAGAGGCTTATTCCTATTATCAAGGTGAATACTTTTGTCTCTTTTAGAACTTGTGTCAAACATTTACGTTTATGAAAATGGCCAAATAAAAGTTAAAGGAATAATGCTCAACGTTCTTCTACGAACAAAGCATTCAGCCCATAGGTATACGTAAAACTTGCAAGGGATAGACGGATCTCGGGTGAAAGTCCCGGATTACGGCTGGTACTTTTCTTATAACAATTTTGAAGGCGTAGACCTGGCCATTGGTATAAGATATGATACCAGTGTATATAGTGGTGCATATGATTAGGAGATAAAGGCATACTGAATGTGTAGATTGAACACAAAGTTGTGATTATGAAATTACTACTTCTTTGTGCCAAATGATTTTATGTCAAGATAATTATATTCACCAGCGTTCGCGCTGTCGTTTCAATTTCAAAATGTTTTCAAGTAATCAGTAAAAATGTAAAGGAAAAAGGGCTACTAGAAACAAAGGATCTGACCCATGAAATGAGAAATGAAAAGTATGAAATGCATGTTGGATGTAATATCCTGACATTCGAAAGCATAGATCGAGCATGGGATTTACAAAGAACAAGGACGCTGAAAGGGGATGGGTCTTGGGCTTGGACTTGCGTCGGAATAGGTAAGGAGATTGGGCTGCATAAAACCCCAACTTCATCCCTTCCACCCTCATTTCACCATCTTCTTCATTTCCACAAGTTCTAGAGAGAGAGTGAGAGGTTAGAGAGAGAAAGATTTCATTTTTGCTCAGAGATCGAACCAAACTTCTTCTCTAGTGATAACACGAAGCTTTGCTGAAGAAACGAGCCGATTTGAGGTAAGAAACTAACTCAGATCTGAGTTTTTGTTAAAAATGGGATTTTTAACTTAAAGGTCGGATTTTTACGTATAAAAACACATGAAAAGTATAGATCTAGTTTCATGGGAGTTGGAGAAATGATTTGAACGTAAAAAGTTATGGTTTTGGATCGAAAACAAGTCTGATTTGGAATTAGGGTTCTTGAGCCCACTCTTGAGTGTCGCTACCTGCAAGTAGCGACACGCAGCGAAGAAGAAGGGTAGAAAGAGTCGGCTAGGGAGAATCGGCCAGGGAGAATCGGCCAAGGAGAATCGACCAAGAGAGAATCGGCCCCTATAGCATGACAAAAGACCTGAACGCAAGTTCAGACGACACTCGAGAGTGTCAGCCGACTCTTGAGAGAGTGTCGGCCAACTCTTGAGAAAACATTAGCCGATTCTTGAGAAAGCATCGGCCAACTTTTGGGAGTGTTAGCCGACTGTCTCAGCCGACTCTCAAGCATAACAGCAGATACTTGCAAGTTTGACCGATTTTATGTATTGTATACACACAGATCACGTAGCCATCGTGTAGGCCAAGCTTTTAGTTTTAGATTGCACGTGTCCTCAAATAATTAACAAGTTTAAAAACCTTAACGAGGGCATAAAAAAAAGATTTTTTTTTATAGTTTTAGATCCATGAAGTTTCCACATGCTAAGAAGATGATGATAGAGGAGTAGGTAAGAATATTATGAGGTTTTAGAGTATAGGTAGGGATATTGTTTATTTAATTATTATTTAAGTATATCTTAATAAGTCATGAATTTTTAACAAGTAAGGCATCAAAAATGAAATAATAATTAATCATAATAAGCATGTAGCACATATCACATAATCATGAAGCATGACATAAGTGGGTGTCCTAAAGTTATAGTCTTGGTTAATGGTGTCTAATAACCTAGTTCCCTATAACCAAGGCTCTGATACCAATCTGTCACACCCCAACCGACGGCGGAAACGTCGAGGCGGGACATGTAGACTGTTCATGAGCACAAGGTTGACTAGATTTCAAAATTTTAATCATCAAATTTAACTTCAAATAATTCAACACAACCAAATTCAAACAAGTACATAAACGAAATACATAATAGTCTTTATTTAAATTTAACTAAGTCCAAAGCCTATGTGTAGCATGTCTTGATCAAACTCACATATTAGCACCTGAAACATGAATAAAATAAGGTCAACTAAAAAGTTGGTGAGCATACACCGGATTGTATATAGATAGCATATAGATTATGAATAAACAAATCCTTGCATAGCATGATAAAATAAGGCATTTATGGAGAGCAGCTATTGTGTAACCAAGTACAATCAAACCTTTGTAACTAGCATGCAAAATTGTGTTGTCGGTAACAATCACCCCAATCTGGGTGGGTTTGTCAGACTCAATAGATCTATCATTGTTTACCGTCGGCTTGAATAGTTAATGATTGCATACAAAAGTTAGCACAACTAGCACTCAGGCATAAAGCTCAAATTGCACACCTGAATGTAAAGAGGATTTGTATTTGTGTAGTTTGTGTAAATGTAAGCAATAGTTTGTATAGTGTTCATGTTCCACCCCAAAAAGTGTAAAAGAGTAAAACGGGCTATGTAATACTCACTTGATTCAAAAGGCGTAGCTAACACGAGAGACTAGATAGTAATATGATCCTTGTAATGCACAACGTTAACCTAGATTGGAATGTACATTGAATTAATAGTGTGCACAATAGTCTATGTCTAAGTCTAGGGTTGAATTGGACGTGTGCATAAAGTTAGTGGTTTGTTCTTGGAAGGTATTGCATAAAATGAAAGGTTTTAAATGGATATTTTTAGAACATTTTGATCAAAGTTTGAGTTTGAATAATTAAATAAATAAATTACAAAATTATTATTTATTTACTTAGTTATAAAAATAATGTTGGTATTAGGGGTAATTAAGTATAACTTAAATAAATAATTCTTAAATATAAATTAAATAAATAATGTTTTTACCTTATTTATTTATAAAATATGTAACCTAGTCTTTTAGTTATAAAAATGTATCGGGTGTTTTATATGAATTATAATTTAATAATTAACTTTTGTTAATCTATATTTATAAATATGTGTAAATATAATTTTGTAGATTTAAATGTATAACTTCTATTTATTTTAGAAATACACATTTGATGTTTTTAAATAAGGTTAATATAAATCTTTATAAAATCAATTATTTTTATTTGAAAATTTATTTGGAATGCTTATTGATTTTAAAATGTAAATTTTAGTATTCTGCCAAGATTTTCTCTCACACACGACCGTGCTTGGGACAAGGCACGATCGTGCTAGGACCACGGGCGCGACCGTGCTAGTCAGGATGCGACCGTGTTGTTCAAACAGAAGGCATAACTAAGTTGTTCACTAGGCACGACCGTGTCTGGGCCAGGCACGACCGTGTCCAGGGTTCTGAGGCACGACCAAGTCTAGCCAAGGGGCACGACCGGGTCTGAGTTCGTGAGGCACGACCGTGCTCGTATTGACACGACCGTGTCTCATGAAGCACGACCGCGCTAGGAGATTAGCGCGACCGTGTCTGTTCCAAAACATAAACGAATTGCTTAAATCTTATGATGTTAATGTTGGAAATCATAGGGCTTTCATCCATTAGGTGATTACTAGTCTATTGGTATAGGTTAATTGCATTTAAAACATGTCCAAAGTAGGATTCGATTAAACCTTTTTAGAATGAACCCTAGATTCGGGTTCGTGTTAAATTAACTATTGTAAGCCCAAATTAGGATGGGGCTTTTGATTTATAGAATAAAATGAAGGTGTAGGAGGTTTCAATTACCCGGAAGGATGATGAATCGATGTCGTACGGATAGAACGAGTTCCGGCGACGACGGGTTTGATTTTCGGTGCTCTTTGCTGCAACTCCGGCTGCCTCAATGTTCTCGGGAGCTTTAGAGAGGGTCGATGATGTATTTGCTTGGGGGAATTGGAAATCAGAATAGAGAAATCGTTGGTCTCATGAAAGAATTTGACAATTTTGAGACGAATCGGCTTAATTGGATTTATTTGTTGTAATTACGATGATTGAAAACTTAATTGTGCTCGTTAATAGTAGTGACGTGTGTAATGGTTATGAATTCGAACGTCCCTGCGATTAAAGGCTGCATTTACGTTTTAACTGACGAGAGGCCCGACCGTGCCCATAAGAGGCGAGACCGTGCCAAAGCACTTGACGCGACCGTGCCAGAATGAGGCGCGCGACCGTGCCAAAGCACTTGACGCGACCGTGCCAGAATGAGGCGCGGCCGTGCCTATTTGGTTTTATGGTTATTTATAAAATTAGTCCTTGCAAATTTCAGTATTGACAGATTTGTATAAATATGAACTTATGTAGAATTTAATAAGATATACTCGTGTAAAAATTTGCGGATTTGCATTGAAACATAGTATTTAATTGTTGGTACGAATAGAACAAATCAGTGTACTAGAATTGGGTTTGAAATGTATCACATTGAATTGAAATACAGATAATGAAAATAAAAAATGTTACAGTGTCCCCATGTTGAGGGAATTTCGTCCCGAAATTTAGCTAGTGGAGGCGACGACATCAGTGAAGAGATGGGGGTACTTGAGCTTCATTTGGTCCTCTCGTTCCCCAGTAAACTCAGGAGCACGTTTAGATTCCCAACGAACTTTGACAATAGGAATACGGCTTCGCTTGAGCAGCTTGACCTCACGATCCATGATTTCCACTGGTCTCTCAATGAAGTGCATCGTTTCGTCAATGTGCACGTCGTCAAGAGGTATGTGAAGGTTCTCATCGACAAGACAATTCTTCAAATTAGACACGTGAAAAGTAGGATGCACATTGCCAAGTGATGGAGGTAAGTCGAGTTTGTAAGCCACTTTCCCAATCCTTTCAAGGATCTTAAATTGACCCACATAGCGAGGTGCTAACTTGCCTTTCTTTCCAAAACGGATCACACCCTTCCACGGAGACACCTTTAGAAGAACAAGGTCACCGGCTTGGAATTCCAAGGGTTTTCGTCGTTTGTCGGCATAGCTCTTTTGCCGACTCCTCGCTACTCGAATGTTGTCATGAATATGGATAATCTTGTCGGATTTTTCTTGAATTAGCTCGGGACCGATGATTTGTGCTTCACCAATCTCATTCCAACAGATAGGAGAACGACATTTGCGACCATAGAGAGCTTCAAATGGAGCCATGTTGATACTCGTGTGGTAGCTATTATTGTAAGAGAACTCGATTAGGAATAGATGTGAATCCCAATTGCCACCAAAATCAATTACACAAGCTCTAAGCATATCCTCAAGAGTTTGGATTGTTCGCTCGGTCTGACCATCAGTTTGGGGATGGTAGGCCGTGCTCAAATCCAATCGTGTACCAAGAGCAGTTTGGAGAGATTGCCAAAAAAGAGAGGTGAACCAAGCATCTCTATCGGAGATTATGTTTAAGGGAACATCGTAACGGCTCACAATTTCGTCAATGTAATTTCGGGCTAGTTTCTCAACCCGATAGTCTTCACGGATAGGCAAGAAATGAGCAGACTTGGTGAGACGGTCAATGATCACCCAAATGCTATCATAACCACTTGAGGTACGAGGGAATTTGGTAATGAAATCCATAGCTAAGTTCTCCCATTTCCACACGGGAATTTCCGGTTGTTCGAGTAAGCCGGAAGGACGTTGATGTTCGGCTTTGACTTTGGAGCAAGTTAGACATTTGGCGACATAGAGAGCAATGTCTTTCTTCATACCGGGCCACCAATATTGTTGGCGAAGATCTAGGTACATCTTATCCGCACCAGGATGAATAGGATAACGAGTCTTATGAGCCTCGTTCATGAGAAGTGCACGGAGATCATCGTGATGGGGAACCCAAATACGGTTTAAGTAGTAAAGTAAGCCATTGGGTTTTGATTCAAGTTGAAGTTCAACACCACACGACATTTCCTCGTACATGTTACCCTTGGTGATTGAGACGTGTTGAGCTTCTAAGATGCGGTTTTGAATGTCGATTTGGATTCGGGCACAATGAAGCATGACATGGTCCTTGCGACTCAAAGCGTCGGCTTCAACATTCGCTTTGCCGGGATGATAACGAATCTCGCAGTCATATCTCATGGCGAAAGTTTTAATCATCCAACCCAGCAGATCATGAAGGAGGGTATACATATCACACCAAGTGGAGAAAACATAGGTTGGAAAAGGAAACTAACTCCATAGTTGAACTAGATACATGAGTGGCTTGATTTGTAATCTGAATAGTGATAATTCGTTGAGTAATGTTGTAGATGTGTATTATTTACACGTTGTTGTATGTGTTAAATGTTTATTCCTTGTGCTATGTAATTGTATTATATATTAGTGTAGCAAATGCTACCCTAGTGTAACTACATGCACTAATGATCTACTCAAGTTGCTCGGCAACGGTTGGAATTGCTATGCTCAAGTCTTGGGTGTTCTTAGTGTGATGCAAATCTTTGAATTTTTGGTCCCTAAATGAGTCTGGTTAGAGCCTAGGTGACCCTAAGGAAACCTAATTCGCTAAAACCATTGGCTCTGATACCAATCTGTCACACCCCCAAATTCATTTACTTAGTGTATAAATAAACAAATTAAGGTCGCAACGATTGGTAACATTACACAACAGCGGAAGTTAAAGTAAAGACTTCTGAATATTGAACACCATTACAAATACTATAATAAACTTGTACATTGTCCTAGAACCATGTATAGGTGAAAGCCATCTTGAAGTTTGACGATCATACTCCTTCGGCTTCTAGGGTTTAATCCAAAAGGCTAACCTATTCCAACCATGCCATAACTATGAATTACCTGAAAAACATACTTAAAAATGTCAACACAAAGGTTGGTGAGTTCACAGGTTTGATTGTTGCAATGTAAAGTGATTTTCCTTGAAAACAATGATATTGTGTACATGGCCATGACACGAAACTGTTTTCCTTGAAAACATTTAAAATATGTACACGGGTTTAATGTAAGGTTGTTTTCCTCGAAAACATGTGATGACTTCATAGTCATAAAACGAGTAGTTTTCCCAATGAAAACATGTGATGACTTCATAGTCATAAAACGAGTAGTTTTCCCAGTGAAAACATGTGATGACTTCATAGTCATAAAACGAGTAGTTTTCCCAGTGAAAACATGTGATGACTTCATAGTCATAAAACGAGTAGTTTTCCCAGTGAAAACATGTGATGACTTCATAGTCATAAAACGAGTAGTTTTCCCAGTGAAAACATGTGATGACTTCATAGTCATAAAACGAGTAGTTTTCCCAGTGAAAACATGTGATGACTTCATAGTCATAAAACGAGTAGTTTTCCCAGTGAAAACATGTGATGACTTCATAGTCATAAAACGAGTAGTTTTCCCAGTGAAAACATGTGATGACTTCATAGTCATAAAACGAGTAGTTTTCCCAGTGAAAACATGTGATGACTTCATAGTCATAAAACGAGTAGTTTTCCCAGTGAAAACATGTGATGACTTCATAGTCATAAAACGAGTAGTTTTCCCAGTGAAAACATGTGATGACTTCATAGTCATAAAACGAGTAGTTTTCCCAATGAAAACATGTGATGACTTCATAGTCATAAAACGAGTAGTTTTCCCAATGAAAACATGTGATGACTTCATAGTCATAAAATAAGTCATTTTTCCTGAAAACATTGATACTGTGTACATGGCCATAATATGAAACTGTTTTCCTTGAAAACATTGATAAAAAACATTTCCACGTAAACGAATGGCAAAACCATCGGTGTATAAGTGATTGGCAGATCCATCTGCACGAAAACGTTTCAATGAATATGATAAACAAAACAAGTAATGTTGACCCATTTGTAGACTAGCTAGGAATACAAATAATATGTACATACATGAGGCATAACCAAACCATGACACAGGTGTTTTGCCCCTCGCTCGTACCTCACGAGCAATGATTGAACACTATGCGGTCATTTGGCCAGAGGGACCCATGGTTAGCGCGACTAACCACGACCGGGGGTGTCAATCCCAATAGTACTATCCATAGAATCCCAGGCTATCCTTAGCTAATGGTTATAAAATATGATGGTCAGGGGACTTTACGAGCTCCAAACGTGTTCACTCATGCAAACATAAAGGTCGGGTCTTGTTTTCTTGTTACCATATGAAAATGTTTATAAGTATGTGTTCCATGTTTTCTAAGATGTATCAAGTAATGATCTTTCGTGTTTTCAAACGTGTTATGGAAGTATGTTTCTCCCCCGATATTTCTAAAACATTAAAAGTTAAAAGGGGACAGTGAACTCACCTCAAGTCCAGCAAATGCGATCACAAGCTCAACTGACAACAAGTGAGCGCAACGATCCTAAACGGTTCCTATTGTTCAAACAAGTGTTGTCAATTTCAACAACAATATAACTAGGATCGTGCCCTAACATTACAGTTTCAAATCTAAACCCAACCCATGTTGAGGACATCTAAGTTGTAGAAACCAAATTCTTTATTTTTAACGAAAATTGGGCAGAGTCCCGTTTGTTTTTGGCTAAACCCGAAAATATCCAATTGTCCAATCACAACATCAACTTACACCAATAATCCAATAAACCGCACTTTAGATCCTAATACTAAAGTCATACTTCAATTCGACAATTATTTGATAAATATATAAAAACTATATAATTCTAATACAATTTAACGTGCCCGAAAAACGTTCTCAAAGGATGTCCCCGACAAAATTTATAGGTCCCGTGCTACTACCTGATAATAGATATATAAGTGTTTCGGGTCATACCTTAGCCTACAAGCCGTTCTAAGCGGTTTTGTACGAAAAGCTGAGCACGACGCGAGAAGAAACTTGTTTCGCTCATAACTTGATCATACGAACTCCGATTGAGGTGATTCAAGCGGCCATGAACTCGTCTCGCCAAGCCCCACCAGCGCCGCCGGTCTCCGCCGTCGCCGGAAAACCGGACAGTGACCGGATTTGATGGTTTTGGCCGGAAAGCTTCACTTTTTCAACCCAAACTTCTTCGTATGCGTAGATCGAACCTTTAGGAACCCTTTTCTAGCAAAAGCCCCATTTGTCGAGGTCGCCGGAAAACTGTTTTTGGCCGGAATCTCCACCACCGTCGCGAATCAGAGGGAACCGTCACCACCTTTGGAATCAGGGTGACGAGACCTAGTGGGCTAGGTGGTTCACTCGCCGCCACTCGCCGGCACCGCCGCCGCCGACGCCGTGCTCCGCCGTCTGCCGCCGCAGGTCTGCCGGAGTCCGGCCACTGCTCTCACTCTCCCCCATTTTCACCTTTTGTGTGTGTTAGATTTGTTTGGATAAATGAAGAGAATGAGGGGTGTTCTAGTACTTATAGGCGGAGTTTTAACGAGTTTAATTCGTGTAACGAACCCGTCTCCGTCATGTTCTTGCGTTAATCGATTGCTCAATCTTTATTTTAAAATTCTTAGAGCTTTAAAACGTCATTAATAATATTATCCACGTATTTTAAGCCGTGAGATTTAAGTTTCGGTTGATGAACGAACATGTACGCGTTGGTACCACGTTTTCACGCATTCGTTCTTTTTAAACGTTTTCGCTCCGAGTTTGTAGAATATTACTTTACCAATGATATTAAAATATTATTTGTTATATTTGTCGTATCGCATACGTATCGGTAACAATCGTACTGTTATTGTCAGTTTTATGAGCATCTAACGCGAATTAGCATCCGTTTATACGTACTACGCGTGTATTTATCTGTATAGTCTTTCATCTGAATATTAATACTTGATGTAAAAAAATTCATTATCTTTCATAATCGTTCTGACGAATATCTGTTAGTGACTGATGTCTAACACGTTAAACGTTTAAAATACCGAATCGCGTACGTGCATCCATTCTTTCTTAAATTCTCATAACTGCGTAACAAGTCACTAGACTAAGCCGTGTGACTAATATGATATTCGGATTGTGTAAATTGAAACCTCTAACGTGCTTGGGTTCTTATTGGGCCTCATTGGGCCTAGTTGGGCATAGTCTAACAACTAGGTTTTAGATGCAGTAATTTTTGTAGGTGTCACAAAAACGGACGAGGTAACACGGGAGAAAATTACGGATAAGGCAAGGACGCAATTTTACGGACAATAGGTGTACGAATATGGAGAAAACCTGATGATCCTTGGAAAAGAGCTGATGAAGGATTAAAAAATTTATGTTGTAATTGTATTTTATTTTAATGTATTTTCAATATAATAAACATTGTTTAGTATTGTTTTGAACATATATGGTTGGAAAAGGAAAAGGTCCTAGCTTTCTTCGTAAATTTGCACCAGCTAGTTATTTCGAACATAAAACAAATGAATCAACAATAGAAAATAATGAGGAAAATGAAAGTTCAAATTTCAGAAGCCTCGGAGAAATAAGGAACACAAATATTCCCTATAATCCTTCTATAAGTTTTCATTTCGCTCCTACTGCTAGAAGCTATAATATCACTCCAATATACTCACATAATTTTCATGAGGGACTAACTACAATGCCTTATGAGAATCGATGTGTTCTTGAAGAAGAAGAAGAACGAGTTGATTCTAATAAAATCTACGTTCCTTACTATGAGACTGTTTCTCTCCCTGCTCCTCACATAAATGAGAATGCATCGGGAAATGAAAGGGAACAGATGTTAAATCGAATAGCTGAGTTAGAACGAGAAAAAGTTGAATTCGAAACTCGGAATACTTTGTTGGTTCAAGCTCCTGAAGAAAAGAATTTTAGGAACGATTAGGAATAATGATTTCTATATGGATATTTTCTCTTATATATATTTCATCAATAAAAAGTTTTGTTTTTTATTCCAATCTTATTTCTCTTATAGTATATCTAAACAAACCGGACCATCCTATAACACAAGGGGTAAAATGAAGCATGCGGTGGTTTAAAACGCTGCTACAATTACTACTTCCCGCAAAGAACTTCAGAAAATGATCACAAAAGGAATCAAGGATTCTCTTCCAATGATCTTTACTGGCATGGAAAAGAGACAGGCCGATAAATTATCTGCTGACCATCAATTCCAAAATTTGTACACTCGTAACCTATAACTCAACATACCCGAACCATTACTCAGTCCAAACCCGCTACTCTCAGACCTGAGGGTTCTGCCACCCATCAAACCAAGAAAACAGAGAGAGAAGAATTCTACCATAATTCCTTAGAAGAAGAAGGAATGGGGAATAATTATGGTCATCTAGAAAAGAAAAGGAAGATTGTTGGTTGTACGTACAAATTTTTCAAGATTGTAAGCCGTACAACTTATCTAGAAAAGAAGGAGGAATAGCCACTTTAAGGTGGATTGAGAAGACTGAATCTGTGCTTGCTATAAGCAAGTGTGCTGAAGAAGATAAAGTTCTTTATGCTTCCAATCTATTTAAAGATCAAGCTTTAGAATGGTGGAATAACATCATTGTTACCAAGGGAAGGGATGCAGCCTATGCCATGGGCTGGAATGCCTTCAAGGCAATGGTGGAGAAGAAATATGTTCCCTAGAATGAAAGGGAACAGATCGAAGCAAAAATTTCTTAGTTTAAAGATGGTTGGAACCAACCATCAGGAGTATTCGACTAAACTTCTAGAGTATGCTCGAATAGTTCCTCATCTTGCTACCTCAGAATCTAATCTGATAAAAAGATATATTTGGGGTTTGATCGGAGAAATCCGTGACATAGTCAAGGTAGCTAAATGCGAAACCCTTGACGATGCTATGGATTTGGGAGCCTCTTTGACTGATAATCTAATCAGGAATCAAGAGGAGGGGAAAAATAAGAAAGAAGCATCGGGGCAAGGCCCAAGTGGGTCTAAGAAATCAACCTTCACCCCGAGAAATAACAATTCTTCAATTCCTAAATGTCCAAAGTGTAGAAAGAAGCATTTGGGACAATGTAAATCTGGATTTTATTGTTGTTTCTGCAAAATGTCTTGACACAAAACGGAAGATTGTTATAAAAAGAAGCCTGTCACTTGCTATGAATGTGGTAAGGCTGGCCACATCAAAAGCTTTTGTCCCAAACTGAAGAAACCTGAAGGAACAGGTCCTAAGCCTGCTGAAGGAGTAAAGAAGAATGCACGAGCATTCATTCTCAATACTCATGAAGCAGCAGGTATGCCCGACGTCATTTCAGGTACATTTCTTGTCAATGATGTTTATGCTCGAGTTTTATTTGACTCTGGTGTAAACCAAAGTTTTATAGATCATAAATTTTGCAGACTGTTAAATAAAAATCGAACTATATTAGACAAGAAATACATGGTAGAAATTGCCAACGGACACCTAGTCCAAATCTCAGAAATCTTAAATGATTGTAATATCACACTATCAGGACATGTTATTCATGCACAATTGTTGCCAATGACTTTGGCAAGTTTTGACATTGTTCTAGGAATGGACTGGTTAGCCTCTAACCAAGCCCGTATCCTGTGTGATAAGAATGCTATAGAGCTTCATCTGTCGCAAGGCAATATGATCACTATAAATGGTGATAAATTACTCAACTCTATTGGAATAATTTCCATATTGAAAGCCACAAAATATCAGGGATGCTTAGCATACCTTGTATCTGTAACCACTGACACTAAAAAGAAGATTTAAGATATACCGGTTATGGCTGAATTTCTTGATATTTTTCCCGATAAACTGTCTAGAGTTCCACCCGAGAGAGAAGTAGAGTTCAGAATTAATCTCGTTCCTGGTATGACCACGATTGCCAAAACCCCGCACAGATTAGCTCCAACAGAAATGGCAGAATTAAAGAAACTGTTAGATGAATTGCTCGAAAAACGATTCATCAGACCAAGCTCGTCGCCTTGGGGAGCTCCGGTCTTATTCGTTAAGAAGAAAGATGGTTCGATGCGCATGTGTATCGATTATCGTGAACTGAATAAAGTCACGATTAAAAACCATTATCCACTTCCCAGGATTGATGATCTTTTTGATCTACTTCTGGGATGTTTTTCAAAAATCAATCTTCATTCTGGATATCATCAATTGAAGGTATATGAAGAAGACAATCCTAAAACAGCTTTCAGAACTCGATATGGTCATTATGAGTTTACGGTAATGTCGTTTGGACTCACTAATGCACCAGCTGCTTTCATGGACATGATGAATCGAGTTTGCAAACCTTACTTGGATAAATTTGTTATCGTATTCATTGGCGATATTCTTATTTACTCCAAAAGTAAGGAAGAGCATGCAAGTCATCTGAAAATCAAGCTTGAACTCTTACGAAATGTAAAGCTATATGCTAAATTTTCAAAATGTGAATTATGGCTGTCAGAAGTTCAATTCCTTAGACATGTCATTAACAAGGATGGCATCCAAGTTGATCCTGTTAAAACTGAAGCGATATCCAAATGGGAAATTTCTAAGTCACCAACTGAAGTCCGATTCTCGGTTTGGTTACTATCGAAATTCATCCAAGATTTCTATCGAATTGTTGTTCCATTAACTTCTCTGACTCGCAAGTTAGTTAAGTATGAATGGGGACCGAAACAATTTGAAGCCTTTGAGACTCTGAAACAGAAACTGACACAAGCACCCATAATGGCTCTGCTAGACGGAAATGAAAGCTTTACAGTTTACTATGATGTTTCACACACCGTCTTCGGTTGTGTGTTAATGCAAGGGAGCAAAGTTATTGCTTATGCTTCCCGTCAATTGAAAACTCATGAAAAGAATTATACGACTCACGATTTAGAATTGGGCGCCATAATCTTCACACTGAAATTATGGAGGCACTATCTTTATGGAGTCAAATTTACTATATTCACTTATCACAAAAGCCTAAAGAATATATTCAGTCAGAAAGAACTGAATATGAGGCAAAGGCGTTGTATGGAAGCCTTGAATGCTTACGATTGCGAAATATATTATCATGAAGACAAAGCTAATATTGTAGCTGAAGCCCTGACCAGAAAAGAACATGAGAAACCTAAACGAGTCCGTGCTTTAAGACACGATCATCAAATCAATATTATTACTCGTATTAAGGAATCTCAAAAGATTGCCCTACAAGAACCAAACCTTGACAAAGAAGGCTTGGGACGTATGATCGACCAATTGGTCAAGGGCAATGATGATATTCTTAGAATGAACCAGAAAATCTGGGTTCATATCTATGGAGACTTACGTGAAAAAATTCTCGAGGAAGCTCATAAATCTAAGTATTTAATGCATCCTGGAAGCAATTACTGGTGGATAGGGATGAAGAAACATATCGCTATCTATGTTGCAAAATGTTTAACCTATTCTCAAGTTAACGCTGAACATCAAAAGCCGTCTGTCTTGTTACAGCAACTTGGAATTCCTATCTGAAAATGGGAAATGATAACTATGGATTTCATTAATAAACTTCCCCGAACCAGTCGAGGAAATAATACTATCTGGGTTATCATTGATAGACTTACTAAGTCTGCTCATTTTCTTCCCATGAAAGAAACGTTCAGTATGGATAAGTTGGCATAATTGTACGTTAATGAAATTGTGTCATTACACGGTGTGCCACTATCTATTGTATCAGATAGAGATAGTAGATTTACTTCTCGATTCTAGCAAAGCTTTCAAAAAGTCCTAGGTACAAAATTGAATCTTAGCACTGCCTATCATCCTCAAACGGACGGGCAGAGCAAAAGCACTATCCAAACATTGGAAGATGTGTTAAGGGCTTATGTTATTGATCTTGGAGGAAGATGGAATGTCCACTTACCTCTAATGGAATTATCCTATAACAATAGTTATCATACGAGTATACAGGTCGTTCCTTTTGAAGCCTTATACCGTCGTAAATATCAAACTCCAATATGTTGGTCTGAAATAGGAGAAAATCAGTTGTCTAGACCTGAAATAGTCCAGGAAATAACTGATAAAGTGATTCAAATAAGAGATAGATTGAAAGCAGCCCAAGATTGTCAAAAGAGTTATGCTGATAAAAGACGAAAGCTATTAAAATTCAACGTCAGTGATAACGTTCTGTTGAAAGTTTCACCATGGAAAGGTGTTGTAAGATTTGGAAAGAAATGGAAATTAAGTCCTAGATTCGTAAGACCGTTCAAAATCTTGAAAAGAGTTGAGCATGTGGCCTATCAACTCCAATTACCAGAAGTAATGAAGGGAGTACATGATGTATTCCATGCATCAAATCTGCGCAAGTGTTTGGCTGATGAAACTCTGTTAATGCCCCTACAAGATGTAGAGGTAAATGAAAAGTTGAAATTTGTGGAATAACATTTGCAAATCGAGGACAGGAAGGACAAGAAAGTGAAAAGAAAGAAATTGATTATTGTGAAAGTAAAATGGAACTCCAGACGTGGCCCTGAGTACAAGTGGGAACCGGAGTCAGAATTGAAAAAGAAATATCCTCACTTATTCAAGTAATATCGGGGACGAGATTAAAAAAATGTGTGGAGGATGTAACACCTGCTATAAAAATGTCCAAGAAATGCCAAGGTTAGAACCTAAAAGGGCTTGTGTATCTAAAGTACCAAAGTCTAGGGTTAAAATGAAAATTTTGATTTCTGAGTAGATTGCGGACCACGGTTATACTCCCTAATGGTCCACTGAGAGCTAAGGGTCGGATAGCGGACCGATATTGTCAGGATAATGGTTTTACTAGTCGCAATCTGCCCACAATTTCGAGTGCTAACACGTGTCCTGTGACTCAGCCCTAACATCTAACGCGTGCCTTGATAACGGACCGCTACGCACTCCATAATGGTCCGCTAACTGTAAAACAAGGTGCAGTCCAATCAGATTTGGACGTGTAGGGCTGACGCAACCATTAGGCAATAGCGGACCGCTACGCCTGAACATAACAGTCTGCTATGTGTATGAAATTCAGCCTATAAATAGTTGGACGAGTTCGATTGTTTTCTTCATCCACAAATCGTTCCTTACATTCAAAAATTGTTCCAGAGCCTCCCTAGGTTGTTCCCGGTGATTCCGGTCCAACTCCCATTCGTTGTAGTGCTCAGTTTAAGAAGAAAACGCTCGTAGAAGTGCTGAAACGCTAGAGAAACCAAGTTAGGATGCTAACTCTATAATTTCCAACTTAGAGGCCCATTCCTATTATCAAGTTGAATACTTTTGTCTCTTTTAAAACATGTGTCAAACATTTACGTTTACGAAAATGGCAAAATAAAGGTTAAACCAATAATGCCCAACGTTCTTCTACGAAAAAAGCATTCAGGCCATAGGTATACGTAAAAGTTGCAAGGGATACACGGATCTCGGGTGAAAGTCCCGGATTGCGGCTGGTACTTTTTCTTATAACAATTTCGAAGGCGTAGACCTGGCCATTGTTATAAGACATGATACCAGTGTATACAGTGGTGCATATTATCAGGAGATAAGGGCCTGCTGAATGTGTAGATTGAACACAAAGTTGTGATTATGAAATTAATACTTGTTTATGACAAATGATTTTATGTCAAGATAATTGTATTCAACAGCGTTCTCGCTGACGTTTCATTTTCAAAATGTTTCAGGTAATCAATAAAAATGTAAAGGAAAAGGGGTACGGGCAAACAAAGGATCTGACCAAAGAAATGAAAAATGAAAAAGATGAAATGCGTGTTGGATTCTCAGGCCTCTTGCATAGATAATCCTGAAAAAGAAGAAAAAGGAGATAGGACCAAGGGACTAATCAACCTTGGATAGTACTATTTCCAGTGGTTTGAACTTATCCATAAGAGATAAGAGATGTATTTGATTTCAAACACAATTTGTAATCAATAAGAAAAGGGTATTTAAATCTATGTGTTTATGAAATAAAAACAAGACTTTTGTTTTCCAACTGGGTCTTGATTTTTACAAAAAGCAACCCTCTAGGTTGAGAAAATGATGAAAAGATCCTTGTGAAAAAGACTTTCGCTGTATTTTATAAAACAACTCTGAAATCAAAACAGGTATCAATCGAGCTCACACACGTACAGGGGGTGCCTGAGGCAGGGTGTGACAGCTGACCACCTCACCGCTATCGATTACCGACCGCCCCCGCCACCAAAAGCCGACCGCCACTGACAACCAATCGCCACCGAAAACCAAACACTGCCGCAACCGATAACCGAGTGCCGATCACCGCTGCTACCGACCGCCCCCACCACCAACTATCACCGCCACCGTGGACCACCCCGCCACCGCCTACTATTTTTCACTCTCCACCTGCCTATCGTTTTGACCTGCCGCCATTCGCCAAGATAAATCCCGTGTTCCATGTTTCTTTACTTAAACAATGCTATTCAGGAGGTTTCAAAGGAAACTCATACAAAATGGAGGTTGTTTTGAATGTATCAGGGAAGCAGAATTTATGGTTAAATGCTTTAACATAGACCTATCTGAAGTGACATGGGAGAGAAGCAATGAGTTAACACAAACGCACCAAACTTTTGGTCTTTACCTCAAGGACGAGGTCGATTTTCAGGGAGGGAGCATTGATGCAGCCCTTGCATCGATGTCTACTTCATCACTTGACCCAGTGGGCTCGATGGAACAAGATAGGCTTATTCAAGTTGCTGATCAACTAACCCGACCCAAAAGAAACATCTGAGGTTACGAGAGGGAACGAATCTTCCATTATTTATGCAGGTTTTTGATTTCCTTGTTGTTCGTTCAACCATGATCTCCATAATAGTCATGGGTAGTTATCCCTTATTTTGTTACTTCAGTGGTGGTCGGGGACAGGGGTGGCGGCTGTGGTCGGCAGCGATGTTTGGCGAGGGATAGCGGTGGTCAAGGTTGAGTGTGGCAGCGGGCAGAAGAGCGGCGACTATCGGAGGAGGCGAGGGTCGATGGAGGCGCGCTTGGCAGATGTGTTAGGGGCATTGGGTGGTGGTCATGGGTGGTCGGAATGGTGGCGACGGGGTCCGGGTCGGCGGGATTAGGTTACGGATGCGACAACGGTTAGTGGTCTGAGATTCCATTTATTTCTGGTGAATTCCTTCATAATTTAGAAGGAATTTGAAATCCTTTACTTTAAGAAATTTGAGGGAATTAAATCTGATTCCAATTCCTTTCTCAACCAAACACGTTAGGAATTGAATTCGAATTCCAATTCCAATGAATTATGTGAACCAAACACGTTGACCAATGAAATTCAGATTCCATTGAATTCCTACGAATTCCTGCCAACCAAACGGGTCCTATGGAATTGGATTTGGAATTGTAATTTGTCTAAAGGATTTGGAATTTAAAGGAATTGGAATCTATTAAAGGAATTTGAATTCCAAGTCCATTTGAATGACAAAACAATCATAAAGGAATTGGAATTTATCACCCTCGCCACCACCCACCGATATTGTCGCCGCCCCACCACCGCACCCGCCTACCACCTCGCCGCCATTGATTAACGACCGCCCCACCACCAACAACCGACCGCCACTGACCACCAAAAACCAAACACTGCCGCCACCAATAACTAACTGTCGATCATCCCTGCTACCGTCTGCCCCCACCAACAACCATTGCCACCACCGTGACCACCCCGCCACCTCCTACTGTTTGTCTCTCCTCCACCCTGCCTATCGTCTTGACCTGCCGCCATCCGCCAAGATAAATCCCGTGTTCCATGTTTCTTTACTTAAATAATGCTAAACTAATACCAACTAGAGGTTGTTTTGAATGTATCAAGGAAGAAGAATTTATGGTTAAATGGGTGAACATAGGCCTATCTGAAGCGACATGGGAGAGAAGCAATGAGTTAAGATGGGCGCACCCAACTTTTTGTCTTGACCTCGAGGACGAGGTCAATTTTTAGGGAGGGAGAATTGATGCAGCCCATGCAGCGACGTCTACTTCATCACTTGACCCACTGAGCTCGATGGAACAATATAGGATTATTCAAGTTGCAGATCAAATAACCCGACCCAAAAGAATCATCTGAGGTTACGAGAGGAAATGACTCTTCCATTTTTTATGCAAGGTTTTGATTTCCTTGTTGTTCGTTCAACCATGATCTCCATAATAGTCATGGGTACTTATCCTTATGACACCCGGTAAATTTCAGGTTGATATCCATTCCCGATTGAGATACATATTACATTATTAGACATGCATCACACTTAATTTTATAGTAATTAAGTCCATTTCACACTTAGCAATTCAATCTGTTTACATGTGTTGGTAATCCGGAAGATTACCCTGTCAAACACGCGTCCTCCAGCACGACCGTTGGTGATAATTTAAAACAAATACCTAGACATATAATCTGTGTGTGAAAATTATATGTAACACTGTGATTTAATTAATCATGCCTATATGGATTTTTCGGTGATTTATAGAAATACTTTTATTTTCAGCACAGTCCGGTAGACACGCAGTGTGCACTAGCTAGGTCCATAATTCTAAGCAGACACTTAGACATATATTTGGTGTGCACAAATTATATATAGTACTGTGATATATTATTCCAAGACTCTTTGAACTTTTCAGGAATTTTCTGAGAAACTTTCTGTTTTAACGCTGACCGGCCAGTGTGAAGTATGTACCGACATTTTCAAATAAAAATCCAAAAATTTTATATGTTAAACATACCAATATGAGTCAAATTATTTTTAAATAATTTCGTTGATACATATTTGGGATTTCCGTCAATAAATCGGTGACTATTCGTTTGCACCAGCCGGTACAAAAACCCGCTATATAAACCCCCACCAATCCACTCATTTCCACTACTTCCATCTTTCACTTTCACTTTCGCTCTCTTTCTCCCCTCTCTTGAGCCGAGACCACCACCCACCACCTTCATCCACCATTTTTTTTATTTTTTTGATCTTTCATTCATCAAATCTAAGCTTCCAAGAACAAGAATAAAGCATTTGCAAGAGATTTCATCCATCATTTCATCATATTTCAAGTTTGGTAAGATCAAAACCCTCTTTTTTTCATTTTTCATCTTCATGTTCATATGAACATGCATCCAAAGAAAACTAATTTTTATGAAAGATTAACGATGGATTTTTAAAAGAAATGTGTTTTAAAACTCAAATGGTACATATTGTTGGTGATTTTGAACCCGGATTTTATTCATAGGCTCGGTTTCCATTTAAGGAAACTTTATTACATGTGCATGTGTTAGATGATGAGATTTTGTTGATTTGATGATGGATTATGTTGTAATAATTGTTGTAGATGTATAATATGTGCAAACTTTGTTGTCAAAAGTGTTGGATGATACATGCATGCTCGGTTTTGCTATTTTAGGAAACTTTAATTTTGGGTTTCATGATAGATGCCATGTTTAGGGTGATTTGATGATGGAAAATGGTTAGATATGCATAAAGAATGGATAATATGTGTAGATTTACTATCTAGAACTTTGGTCATATGAGATTTCATGCTCGGTTCTATTTATAGTAAATTTAATTTTTGGGTTTTTGTTAAAAGAAATTATGATGTGATTTGTTTGGTGGAAATGATGCATAAACACTAGATATAGAGATTGTATGATTTTTTTTCGGTAAAATCACATGTTCATGATGCTTTTAAGCTCGTTTTCTATTTTTAGAAACTTTATATCTTGACATGTATGAAAACTTAATGTTTTGGTGTATTCAAATCATGAAACTAGTGTAGTGAACATTATGGAAGAATGATTGACCAAAATGATGGATTAAAATGCATGTGTATAAGTTTTAGAGCCCGGTTTCTAAATAAGGAAACTTTATTCTTTCAAGAGTTATGATTGCAAGTTATTAACATGATTAGAAGGTCATGACTTAGTAACATGTAACTAAGTGCATTGTATGATAATATATGTTATTATTCCATAGACTTGACAACTTGACATAGTCTTGCTATAATAGGAAACTTTAATTATCTGAAACTCGCATGTTTGTCTATTTATAGCAAGTAAACATTGAAATGTTCTATATATGTTATAACATGCCTAATTTCATGTGTGAACATCAACTTTGCATAGTTGCCATGTTTAGGACTCAAAAACTTGACTTTCTAATTTGGGAAACTTTAATGAATCAAAAGTTGTGTTTCAAGTTCTAAATTCCAATTGAATTTGCCAATGTGTTTATTTTACGATAATAGACTATTTCAAAGTAGGTTTGAATTCTATGTTAGGATTTGAATGCTTAAGTCCAACGTGTCACCAAACGGGTCATCAAGTCAAAACATCTTTGAAACATCAAAGTCACTTTTCAAACAACTCTTTGGATGCATAGAGTTCATAGTCAAGCATTTACAATACTTAGACCTTAAAGTCCTAAATGTTTACTAGGGCACGAGTAGGTCGTCTCATTTAGCCAGATTTTCTAAGACTTGAATATTATTATCGCTTTATCAGGTGACTTCTCACAGCCCCGTTTTACTCATTTTCCATTTTAGGGTGAGATACATGCTCAAGTACATTTTTCAAACTTCATATTTCCATGCTTACACAGTTACATTAATTATATAAGTTGTACTAGTGTGTACAAAGTCCTCTCAGAGTCAACTGTTAATTTTGTCTGTAAGCGAGGTGATCATGAACAATACTGTTGGATTTAAAAACCACCGCCCGGGTAAGTAGCGCTAACTTCGACTGGAGGTCAAACGGTGTCACACCCCGCCAAGGAGAAAACACTGGAGTGCGACGAAATTGAATAAAATAACACAAGGCAATAAAGAAGATTACTATTAAATTCCATAGAGTTAAAATCTCATTACATAAATCACAACTTAAACCAACCAAATAACATGTTTAAAAGACAAAACAACTTATAACAGAATTTCTTTATTTAATATCTAGGAAAATCCTATGTGATCCTTTGCTTGACCTATCATGAGCTTAATCACCTGAAACATGTATGAAAAACAAGTGTCAACTAAAAATAGTTGGTGAGAAATCACAGATTTAATAAAAGCGTAAGTTTGGCAAAGGTAACAATTCATATTCCAAGATCATCATATAGCACGTAATAAAATAAACACATGATTAGCAAATCCTACCTAAAATGATGAATAACGAATAACTGGTACAACTTGCAAGTTGCACTAATAATGAATAAGATGTCCATAAAGTATGATGCGGTTTCCATCCTATGGCCCATATCTGTACTACCGTTGACTTGAAAGCTTCAAATTAAGGATTTGCATGTTTAACGTTTATCATGTTGTGTTCATTTATTCACATATATATAAGATTCACTTGTTTTAGAATTATTTGAAAACGAACGTGTTTTAATGCGTGCCAACGCGTACATGTTTCCCCTAAAATGTTTTGAATAAAGTGGGGCTATGAAGTCTCACCTTGATAACTAGGAGCGATAAGAAACTTGAGCAAACAGACGAGGTAAATCATGGACCAGACCCTAAACAAAAGAATAAACTAGTTTTAGGGTAGGTTCGATGGTTACGAGTGTTAGATAGGCGATTCGGATCATAAGGTTAAGAATAAACTACATCTTGGAATTTTATTTTCATCATTTTCGTTTAATTATGGTCAAGTTATGCTTAGTTAAAGTCAGTACAGTTTCTGTCCACACTCAACGGTTGCACTTAAGTGGACCGTTTCGGGTTTTAAGGTTACCGAACGCGTAAATAAAAATTTAGATGAATGTTATTATATCATTATATTACATAATATAATCATATTAGGTTAGCCAAAATGTCCCATGTCACCCGTCTAGCCATGATATTCACAGAAGCGTTTTGGAGAATCACAGAATGCAATCGGCATAGCCGATACGAGCAAGCGGATTCTATTTTAAATTAGCGAGTTCATATAAGTGATAATACATAATAATCAACATGTTTTAAGTTATCAAGAACATACTAAAGCTTCATCAAAGCCACTTTTGCAATAGTTGTCTTGAGGATTCACAGAATACGACGGCATAGCCGCCATTGCAAACGGGATCCTTTGTTTCATTGTTGGTGATGTTAGCTTGATTTCTTGGTTTAGTTAAGATTATTATATGGTTTTTAGGGCTGAGGTTTGATACGATCAAGTGATCCTGGATAGAAAATATAAAAAGATTGAGGGGACGAAGAAAGAATGAATTAAAAGACGGTATTTAACTTCGGAGGGTTACATACTTGTTTGATCTTCAACTCTTGGAGTCCTCTAAGGATTTTCGAAATCTTCAAAAGGGGAGGCAGGGATTTCACAAATTAAAAAGGTTTGGGAGTGTTTGAGGGAGAATTAGGAAAGAAAACAAGTTCCTAAGCCTCATATTTACACTAATGGGTGAAGCGGTATAAAAATGGAATGTCTTGGAAAGGAATTTAGTGTTTTTAGGGTGTGTAAAGGGGGTGGTAGAAATTTCTTGGCCTTGTGGACTTGTGGACTTGTGGGCTGCAAAATTATTCCATGGATCATGGGTCGTGGGTGGCCTTTGACCCATGATTCATCTAACGGTTCGGTTTCGCGGTTTTTTATCGTTTTTTCAAATTTCACGATTTATTTAAGAAATGTTTTGCAAACAAATTTTGTTTTAATTAATGAAATGAATATGTTAAACATCTAAAACATAAATTAATGTGATGTTAGGCGAATTTGTTGGGTGTGGACGGTACTGTAGGTCCTCATGTCACTTCTACGGATCGTTCTCGTGATAAGACGTGTCGTTAACTCGGAGTGCGGAATACAACGAATCAACGATTGCATACACAAAATACAATATATACAATCAAGTAAATAACATTCACGATTGTATTCCAATTCTCAATAGAGTTTACAGACTCAATCTTTCAACTCTGTTCGTTTTCTGATCGATCAGTTACAAACAGACTATGTAAACATCTATATATAGACATCTAACCTGCATTAGGCGAACTTAACAAGTTCGCCTCTAACAGACTAAGCGAACTTAACAAGTTCGCCTTAGATAGACTTAAGCGAACTTAACGAGTTCGCCTCTGTTAGACTAGGCGAACTTAACAAGTTCGCCTCTAGCAAAACTTGCATAAAACACTTAGAACATTATACATAACAAAAACATAAAGACATTAGATCTAAACTATTACAAAGCTTTTGTCATTACAAACTATTTCCTAACAGACTCCCCCTTGACAATAGCTTGATCTTCAGTCTTCTGTCTTTATGATGAGCTCTTCCAATTATCCGGTAATCTGCTGCCTGCATGCACTCCATATCTTCTACATATCTCCAACACTCTCTTGAACTGCAATCCTTGTTCTTTCCATTCATCAGTGAACATGATTTCATTCTTTCTCAGCGTTCTCTAACTTTCTTTGAAAAATTGATAAGATTCATTGCATCATAGAAACATACAATGACCTTATTATCTTTGTCTTCAATCCTTGCTTCTCCAGTATTAACATCGACATACCACCATTTCATATTCCCAAGGAAATCTTAAGGAATCTTCTTCAATGGTATATTGTGTACAGCACGTACTGGTTTGAATTTGTACTTCCAGGCCACTTTCCCAGTCTTTTAATCTATGTTCTTCACTCCCTTTCCTTTTTGAGGCTTTATCATTTCATACTTCCCCGAACCACCTTCTCTCTTGATCAGATTTGCTATCACATCAGCTAATCCAAACTTAGCTCTATTAATAAGTGGTTTTGAAGCTAGACCATTCATTTCACACCTTGGCAAGGTATTGAAATACTTGATCCTCGGCTTTAAGTACTGAACACCATCAGATCTTTTAATAGCAAATAATTTTGTGTCATTATCATAAAACCAACTTATGATTCTTCCTACACACCTCTCTTTATTCACATAGTTTTCTTTCTGAGCAGGTTGTGCTTGAGACTTGGGTAGCACCTTCATCCAGCTATTCACAACTTCTTTCCACTGTTCTCTGGTCATACCTGTATTTCTGTACATCACAGGTTCTTCATTCACCTTTGGAGACTCAGTGTGAGTAGTATTAGCTTCAGGATCTGTATTAGATTGAATGTTTTCATCATCAGTATCAATCTTAGAATCAGCAGTATCTTCAGGCAGTGTGATGTCTTCAAAGAAGTACATAGAATCTGTTGCTCCTTCATAATTAAACTCAGGAATAACATCATCTTGGATGAAGTTATAAGGGACATTCAGACCATCACAGCCTTCATAAATAACTTTATCTTGACTTTTCTCTATTTCTATCTCCACTATCTCTCCTTCTTCTATTTCAGTATCTGACACATCATCTTCTATGTCATTGAATAATTCATCAATGTCATCAAGACATGCTATCTTTTCAGCTTCTTCCTCCTCAGACTCTGCAAAGAACTCTAACAATAAGATTTCTTCTTCATTAACTCCAGAAGTATCTTTGTTTCCATCAATGGATTGTGATGTCGACTCCCCCTGAACTTTAGATATAGGATTAACGTCAGCGTATTGACGATCACCCTCAATATTACCAATATTACCAGAAGGATCATTGTCTTCATCATCATGTCTTTAAATAGACTCAGTGTGACATGTATCACGTATCCTTAACTCCCCCTGAGCGTCAAGACGCTCAACAAGCTTGGACACTAATGCCTGCATAGTAGCAATCTGCGTAGCTTGAGTCTGAATCACCAGTTGTCTTTGAGTATCAGTAGATACAAGAGTATCCATCTGAGTTTGTAAAGCAAACACTTGAGATTCAAGGAAAGTAATCCTATCAGAATCAGAAGGCTTAGAAGGACCAGCCGAAGATTGAGGAACTGAAGTACTAGGAGTAGGAATAATCACAGGAGGAACAGGAGTTAGAACAAGAGATTGATCTTTAGAACTTGGAGGTGAGACAATTAAGGAAGCAACAAAAGTAGCATCCTCGACACCTTGTGAATATTGAGGAGCAGAAATTGAAGCAGCCATAAGTTTTTGAGATTTAGGATCCGGATTAAAATCACTATCAGAACTCTCATCCACTAATGTTCTTTTTCCAAGTACTGATCCGGAAGGAGGATCCCGAACAGACTTACGTCGTTGTCTTTTGGCTGTAGATTTAAGAAGTTTACCAGCATTAGCCCATGGTATACGAGCCAACCTTTCATAATGATCTGAAGAAAAATATCTAGACGCATCAGAAATAGGTAAAATTGTATCACTTGAGCTAGAACTCGACTCATTCTCTATCACCACATTCCCTTCAGCTTCATGAATGGGTGAGTGCACAACGTCATCAACAAAGTCATCCATATTCATCCCTAGATCTTGTTCATGTTCATGAACGACCTCTTCTAGAACAGGTTCATTAACAGGTATATCAACCTGAGCTTGTGGAATTGGAACTTGTTCTTGAATGGGAATTTGTTGTTGTACGGGAACTTGTTGTTGTTGTTGAACTTGTATCTGTTGTGGAATAGGTTGTTGTGGTTGTTGTTGTTGTTGTTGAACATTCTGACCTTGTACTTGAGCTATCTCATCAGGATGAAACCAGTTGTCATTTGGTGGTTCAACATAATCAGGATTGATTAAGTGACTAAACAATGGAGTATTAACAGGAATCAACGCTGCATTCTGTTGTTTCACCTTAGTGCATTCCGTAAAGATACGCTTGGACATCGGAGTCAAAGTTAATCGAATTGGATGCTGTGGGAGATCAGGAAGCAGATGATTCAGAATCATCTAGATAAACCTAGGATACATCAAAAATCCTTGACCTTCAGCAGGTGTGATTTGCATAACCATCTCCCGATAAACATATCGTGCAAAATTGAATCGCTTGTTCAACGTCAAAGCTACTATTGCAACTTGAAGAGCAGTCTTTAAACCATCTGTACCAGCTTTACGAGGTGACAGACATTGGATAATCACATGCATGAAATATCTCCATTCACCCACCAAACCACCTTTACGGGCTTGTGTATTATTCGGTCGTCCACGATAACCCATCCTCTGAAAGCATTCCATGATCAATGTATTAGGATATGATATAGGATCTTCAGCAGCACCACCTAGTACAAGAGCAGCACGAATAGTTTCTTCAGATATAGTAATCTCCGTATTGTTGACAGTAGCCTGACGAACATGAGGTTCTACGTCAGTATCTGAATGAACTGTGTCCCAAAACTGCTGAATATACACCAGACTTATGTATGGATCTGCAGATAATGCGACACGAAGTCGTGAACGATTCAGAAATCCTATAATCCCTTGAAAGTTTACGGCCTCTGACATGTTAGGATCTAACAATGCCAGCTGGTTATGTTTATATTCGACACGACGAGCCATCTGAAAAATATTTGGACAAGAAACATATTAGACAAATAACCAACACAAACAACACGAAAAACAAATTTGAAACAAAAACAAAACAAACAAACAAATTTTTTTTTTTTTTAAATTTCAAACACACAAAAATTTTGACAAGTCCAAAAACCCTTCTGACCCCTAGGTGAACTTAATAAGTTCACTTAGTGTTTCAAGAGGCGAACTTATTAAGATTTCCTAGACAAGTTCGCCTGAACTATATGACGTTTCAAATTCAAACCAGAAATCAAATTTTGTGTAATCGATGATTTAACCAAGAATTAACCATATTAATGACAGCGACTAGTACTCTCGAAACAAATACAACAATCAATTTGAAAATTTAAGTCAAGATAAGCATCGATTTTAGGGCTAACAGCCACTGGATTAAAACCGAGATAAAACTTCAATTTTCTCACAATTGAACGGATGAAAAACGATGAAATTACCTTAGGCACGTTCGCAATTCAATTTCGAAATAGAAGATACTAGTAAACAACCAAACAACCACTTAATTTGAAAATAAAATTTTTTGATTACGGATCGAACAAGTTTGCTTTATCTGTGAAGAAGATGAAGTGAATAAGTTCGCCTAGACAACCCTTATACAGATTAAGTTCGCTTATTTAGGCGAACTTTTTAAGTTCGCTTAATAAGCCCTAGGGGAACATAATAATTTCGCTTCACCAGAGTTAGGCGAACATATTAAGTTCGCTTCATCAGAATTAGGCGAACTTAATGCCTTCAACTTTTCCCTTAATCAAAATTTTACCAACTTTCAACCCGTCACTTCTTGAACTTCCGTCAGCAGCATGTATTTGATCCAATCCTGAACAATTTAATAAAAGATTAGAATTTTCATGGAAAATAAAAAACAAAATCTTTTTGAATTTTATCTATACAAACGGAATCACATATTTTTGGATTTTTATCTGTACAAACGGAAACACATATTTTTGAATGAACATCATGAGTAAGAAGATCATATCAGTATCCGAGTAGTTCATCACACATTTTAGCAATAACCAAGGGTAACCTATGATATGAAATAATCCAACTCGTCTTGTACTTTATGTATCTTTTTCAGTATTTATAAATCAATCAATTTGAATAATATTTGAAATGATACGCGATAAATTTCAAAGTAATTGAGATCAGGTTATGAAATGCTCTTTTATTTTACCGAATTTGAAATATAAAGCATGAATTCTTAAATTTGTCAATATTATATTATTTGAAACTATAAGCGTTTATTCTCCAAATTCATGTGATTTAGTACCATTTAGATGAAAAACATCGTGTACCCCACATATAAGCCAAACAGAAATATAATTTGCACTATCTTCAAGACATATATAGTTTATTTTAAGATTAGATTAATTTCCAAGATGAAATTATCTCATTTAGCACAAGAATAGAAGCAGATCCCAAAGTATATAAGAATCATGATGATTCAGAATCAGAAGATTCTAATGAATTGGTTGTATAATGAGAATCAACAGATTCAGGTATGAGGATCCAACTATTATCTGGATAAGATTAAATGGAGTCAGACTAGAGGATGTATCTAACTGATCCGAGGGCGAATATATGTTTCAATAGATTTTGAAAGCATATCTTAGTTCAACAAAACATTGCATGTTTTTCGGGGCATGGACAGTAATGTGAACTGAAATAGATTTGTGCTAAAGATATAATTCGATATTGGTCTCATGAAATTCTTTAAAACCATATATTCTTTATCTGATAATGATCTTTTACACACATACCCAGGCATATAATGGATTCAAATCACAGATGTAATCATATCATATTTAATTTACACACTACTATTAGTTTCAAAACGCTTTTAGTCTATTGACAATTCAAGTTTCAAAACTCATACACAAATTTGAACACAGATTATCAAGATTAGAGCATTCACAACACTATCATTTCTCATTTATGTACACTTTGAAATGTAGATCAAATCAACTCAGTCTAATCAATCATAAATCAAAGGTCTACTAAGGTCGTGTGAAATGAACTAATCACTGATGTACTATCATTTCTTCTCTAACTTCAAATGATGTCAAATTTTATATTTTTCAATTTGTTTTGAATTTTTATAAATTAAGAACTTTTTGACTAAAAATTTAAAATGCAGAAATGTAATAAAACAATAAAAGAAATTTAAAAACAAAATTTTCATGAAAATCTGATTTTGAAAAACTTTTATTTGGGATTGATCATACCTATCATTTTGATTAGAAATTCAAACCTGGTACGATCAAATGCCTTGGTAAATAAATCAGCAAAATTATCACCAGTGTGAACCTTTACCAGCTCAATCAACCTTTTCTCTACACAATCACGAATAAAATGATATCTAATCTCAATGTGCTTTGTTTTACTGTGCTTAACAGGATTATTAGTTATAGACATTGTAGCATTATTATCAATAAGCATAGGGGTTCCTGTGATATTCAAACCGTAATCTCTTAATTGCTGTTGTATCCACAGGATCTGTGAACAACAACTTGCAGCAGCGATGTATTCTGTTTCGCATGTAGAAATGGAGACGGTGGTTTGCTTTTTGCATTGCCAAGAAACAAGTCGATTACCCAAAACTGGCAACCACCTGTTGTAGATTTCCTGTCCAAACAACAACCACCAAAATCAGAATCAGTATAAGCATTGAAATCAAAGTTAGAACCATGTGGATACCATAGTCCCAATCTTTGTTTTCCTTTCAAGTAACGAAATATTCTTTTTACAGTTATTAAGTGAGATTCTTTTGGTTTTGCATGGAATCTGGAACAGATGCATACAGCGAACATTATATCTGGCCTTGAAGTGGTTAAGTACATTAGAGATCCAATCATTGCTCTGTAAAGTCGACAATCCACATCTTTTCCATCCGGGTCAGAATTCAACTTATGATTGACCGGAATCGGAGTATCATATCGGGTACAGTCCTCCATCTTGAACCGGCTCAAGATGTCTTTGACATAGTTGGACTGATGAATAAAGAAACCATCTTCCTTTTGATTTACTTGTAAACCTAAGAAAAATGATAACTCTCCCATAGCAGACATTTCAAACTTCGACTTCATTACACTCTCAAAATCTTTGCATAACCCTTCATTTGTTGAGCCAAAAATAATATCGTCCATATATATATGCCCCAGTAGGTAATCTCCCCCTGATTTCTTTATGATTAAGGTCAATTCAATCTTGCCACGAACAAAATCATTTGCCAAAAGATGTGTAGATAACGTTTCATACCACGCGTGAGGAGCCTGATAAAGACCATAGAGGGCATCAAGCTTGAAAACCCTATTCGGATTAAGTGGATCTTCAAACCCCGGTGGCTAACAAATATAAACCTCCTTCTTGACCTTACCATATAAAAACGCACTTTTCACATCCAATTGAAACACCTTAAAACCTTTATAAGAAGCAAAAGCTAGAAACAGCCTTATTGCTTCAAGCCTCCCAACAGGCGCATAAACCTCGGTGTAATCAATTCCCTCTTGTTGATTGAAGCCTGGACAACTAATCTTGCCTTGTTTCTTACCACGACACCTCGATCGTCTTTCTTACATTTAAACATCCATTTAGTACCAATCGGATATACACCCTTCGAAAGATCTACAAGATTCCAAACCTTAAGTTTGTCAAACTGAGCAAGTTCTTCCTGCATAGCCTCTATCCAATTGTTATCATTTAAAGCCATTTCAACATTTTTGGGTTCGACCTGAGAAATATAACATGAATGTGAGCAATCATCAAGAACCCCCGAATCTTTAATACATGTATACAAACAAGTATTGTCTACAAGAGAACGTGTTTTCACTCCATCCTGCAAATTCCCGATTATATTTGTCAGTGGATGATCTTTGAGTTCCTTGATGGAAGCGACTTCGGGAACCTGTAACACTTCAACACGAGTTGTATCAGATTGATAAGACAAATCATGATTAATTGGAATTTCTGAGTCTAAATTTGTAGGAATCTCCCCCGAATCCTGTGTCAAAGGTAATAGATCATCACCCAACAAAGGATCAGCAGAAGAATCTTGAAAAATAGCATTGTCTTCCTCACTCTCTGAATCTTGTGGTCCCGAACAAGAAGCAACATTAGGATCGGGAGCAGAAGTAGATGGAACCGATGAATGTGGAACTGTATTTGGTAGAAAGCCATTGTGATGTGCATCCTGACATGAATCATAGAGAATAACAGCTTCATCAGAAGAAATATCAGAAGGTAAATGAAAAGACTTGAATAAGTTTTCATAATCAAATGCCCAATCTGGTCCAATCGCCATTTGAGGTAAAGACCGATTTGAACAGTCAATATGGAACCATTCTTCAACTTGGCGCGTCTCTTTGTTAAAAACCCTCTTGGTAGTCGAATTGGCAACATACCCCAGAAAAATCCCTTCAATAGCCTTAGCACTGAATTTTGTTGGGACATCTCGAACTTTCAACAGGGTGCAAGGATTACCAAAAGGTAGTAAATAATCCAGATTCGGCTTTCGATTATTCAGCAACTCGTTGCAAGTCTTGTTGTGTCACTTGACGGTCAAGATGCTGTTCAAAACATGACACGCAGTATTCACAGCTTCAGCCCAAAAAGTAACTGGAAGCTTAGAATCTGCAAGCATCGTGCGTGCCGTTTCAACCAACGTCTTGTTCTTTCGTTCAGCAACACAGTTTTGTTGAGGAACATATGGCACACTGAATTCATGATGAATTCCCTTTTTTAGACAAAATAAGCCCATCTTGCTATTCTTAAACTCGCTGCCATTGTCACACCTAATTCTTCTGACCTTCAGATTGAACAAATTCTCCAAACCCAGGATTAAGTATTGTACCAAATCAGTGGTTTTAGCTTTAGAAGAAAGAAACTTAACCCATGAAAATCTAGAGAAATCATCCGTTACTACCAAACAGTACGATTTTCCACCAATGCTCCTGATACTAATCGGACCGAACAAATCCATATGCAGCAGCTCCAGAAGAGTTACGATAGAATTATTCGATTTAGATTTGTGTGATTTCTTTCTTTGTTTCCCCTTCTTGCAAGGAATACAATTATCAGGAACTGAGAATTTCATCTTCGGAATACTAAGAACCAGATCATTCTTAACAATGTAGTTCATCTTCCGAGAGTTGATGTGAGCTAGCTTCCTGTGCCACAAAATAGAATCTGATTCCGACGCCTTGGAAAGTAAACATGTAGGAATTGAATCCGTTGTAGTAGCGACACTCATGTCAAGGACATACGTGTCATTTCTCCTCGGGGCCTTCATGAGAATCCATTCGTCAGGAATAACAAAACCAGGTTTCAAGATATAACACTCCGCATCATTGAAATGGAACGAAAACTTCTTGTCACAAACTTGTGATACACTCAAAAGATTGTGTTCAAGCTGCTCCACATAATTCACCTTCTCAAATTTGAATTTATCATTCTTTAAAGTACCCTGTCCAGTTATATACCCGCCTTTATTCCCCGCAAAAGCGACATAACCTCCATCAATATTTTTAACATCTTCAAGCAATCTAATATTCCCTATTATATGTCGAGAGCAACCACTATCCACATACCATGTATTGTTGATAGTCCTCATTGGTTATCCCTACATAAACAACGAAAATCAGTTAGAAATAGGAACCCAAGCCATTGTGGTCTTGGGTCATCCAGATTGATCAAAATAAACAACTTCTAGTAATTCACAATCAATGTTATCATTAACCTTTGGAATAGAAGTTTTACCAACAGACTTTTTCAAAGGAGACATATTTTGATTATTTTGAAAAACATTATTTGATATATTATTATCAGATTCAGATGTTTCCAAAATTTTCTTCAATTTTCTGTTTCGTCTTCTCCTTTGTGGGCTAGACAATTTAACTTCTGATTGAGAATCTTTTGAAATTCTAACATGAGGAATCTCAAGTTTCTCTTGACAAACAAATGATTTAGAGTTCAATTTATCCTGTTGTTTAAATCCAGAGGATTTAACAAAAGATCGACAGGACATATTTTGCTCCAAACTAAATGATAACTTTCCCTCATCTGTTCTTTTCAGAATCTTCACCACTTTTGGTTGTGAAGAAACAATCTTCAATTTGCCCTGGTTCTTATAAGGACAATTAACCAGAATGTGACCAGCTTCGTTGCAATGAAGACAAACTCTTCTCTCTTTATAAGTTCTAAAGTAAGAAGAATTCTTTGAGTTTGGGGAGCCATCAAAGGAATAAGCTTCAGAAGATTGTCTAGAACATTTTACTGTCTTCTTTGGAACATAAACCTGTGTAGGAACCTTTGATGAATGCACCTTTTGATGACCAGCAGCGACAAAACCACTTGACTGTAAAATTGGGGAAAGCTTAGGTGTAACGACTTTCACCTCATCAGGATCAGTCAGAATGCATCTATCACGGGTAACAGTTTTTACAACTGTTCGTTCATCAAGTTTCACCTCTTTTGGATTACCTTCGACTTTCTTCTCATCAAACACCTCATCCTCAGAATCAGATTCATAAACCATATACTCACCAGTTACCGGGTTCACTTTCAATACAGTTTTTGGATCTATTTCCTCTTCATGTATGATTTCAGGTTCAACCACATAATTTGCATTAAATAGTGGAGGAACAAATCCAATCCCAGCAACCCGTTTAGTAGGATCAGCAGTTGAATTAAAATAATCCAAAACAACCGAAGAATTTGTAAAATTTTCTAACTTTCTATGAAGTTTGATCACCTCAGACTCTTTGTCAGAAATTTCTTTATTCTTTTGAGCAACAACTTCATTTCGTTTTTCTATTTCAGCATAAGCCATATCTAGATGATAAGCTTGTTCTTTATATTTTAATCCTAGAGAATTGAAGTCTCTTTTCAAAGACTCAATTCTATCGATGCACAATTTATCATTATCTTTCAGTTTCTGATTAACTGGATGCGTCGATTTCATATCACAAATCAAGTTTGTGTTATCATCCATGACCTTTTGCAATTTATCTTTAACAGTAATGCAGTTAGAATAGTAAATATGACAAACAGAGTCTTTTACCTTTGACGGATCAGACATGTCTGCCATGAAAACTTTGGCAATGGGAATATTCTCTGAATCAGCACCATCTGAAGCATTTTGTGTTAGAACAATATCATCTTCAGCAACACCTGATGCAACATCAGAATCAATATTCTGCACTTGTTCTAACTCTTAATCAACAATCTACACACTTTCACCATCACTCGAACCCTCACTTGAACCCTCACTCGAACCATCACTCGAACTGTCATCATCAGTCACCTCTTCTGATTTTTCAGAATGAATTTCTGCTACAAAGGCTTGACTTACAGCACCTACTAAATCTTCCAGATGAATACCCCAGTCATAGTTCTCATCGTTCTGTGCAACCAATGCCGATGATGCACATGCATGATTTGAATTTCCAGATGAACCATGTGATTGATTACGATTATTCTGAAAATTATTCTGCTTCTTCTGGGAATCAAACTCAACCTTTTGCTTCACACACTCTTTAGCAAAGTAACCATACTCTTGACAGTTATAACAACGCACTTTGGTTTTATCAAATCCCATGTGTGATCGACAATTAGATCCAATATACTTCCTGCTAGTTTTCTTCAAGAAATCCTTTGCTTGACGCATCAACATGGCCATATTCAATTGGATATTCATTTCTTCCAGATCAACAGGGTCAATCTGTCTGAAATCTTCTTCAATAACCTCAGGATCATGAATTTTCCCTCCAATAAAATTCTCATACGAAGCCATGAATGAGGAAAACATAGCTAGATAATCATCAGCAACTTTTTGATTTATATGAGATCCAGAAGATGTAGAAGCTGTTGTCGCAAAAAATCCAGAATGACTAGAATGACCAGAATGAATAGGAACTCCAGAACACTGATCATTAGAAGAATCTTGAGCATCGCCAGTAAAGAATGTAACTCTTGTACCAGTTTTACCAGTAGTCTTGGCAAAATACATTGAAGGATCCTGGATATGCTCCATGTTAGCCTCTTTCTTCTTCATATTCAGGTCATGCGATTGAATCTTCCCAAGAACTTCTTCAAGAGACATGGTTTTGTACTTGATATTTTCTTTGATCAAAACCGTATACACATCAAATTTTGGTGGTAATGCCTCCAAGAACTTATCATTAATTTCTTCAGTTTCATACACCACATAAGCACTCAACAGTTCACTAAGCAGATGATAGAATCTGGTAGCAAGATCATCCAAGGATTCATTTTGAAAATGTTTGAAGACCAAGAATTGCTTCTTCAGTAGCTCTTTTCTACTCTTCTTTACATCCAAACTACCTTCACATCTTTTCTGTAATGCTTCCCACAGTTGTTGAGAAGACTTGAATTGTTTGAAACTATGATATATTTCCTTCGGAAGAGACATCGAAATACTTGCCATCGCTTTCTTTTCTCTATCAAACAGCAACTTTTCTTCAGTCGTTAACGCTGACACCGGCTTTGGAACATTATCCTGTCCCATCCATGAATAAGTCGGATGCGTATAACCTTCTAAAATAGGAATCCAGAGACTGGTATCGGTAAAATATACGAACTGATCAAACCTATCTTTTCAATTAAAATAATCAGCAAGATTCAACAACTTCGGTGGTTTTTGAGATGTACCAATCTCATTATCATAATTGAACATATTCGTTACTTGTACCATATTTGCTATTTTCCTGAAAAATTTCCAAGTGTTGAACACTCACTACCCTTAGGCGAAGATAATAAGTTCACTTCTGTGATACCCAAGCGAACTTAATAAGTTCGCTTAAACCAGAAATCAGAAAATCTGATTAAGTTCGCCTAAAAATAAGTTCGCTTAATTTGTGAGAAGCGAACTTGACAAGTTCGCCTGCTAAGTTCGCCTGCACACAAAATCAGCAAGTTCGCTTGCTTCAGCAGATTCAAACTCAAGAACAGTTCAAACCAGAAACCGCGAACCAAGAATCACCAAAAAGCTTCATAATTCACTGATTTGAAGAAATTAGTCAAAATCAAATCGTAGGATTGCGTAATTTCTCAATTAGAACCTTTCTATCGGATCAATTTCTTCAAAATCCTCTTCAAAAACACCAAATCAGAACCAAATTAAGCTTGAAAACTCCATGGAAATGAAAATATCAAAGTTGATGAATTTCTTGTCAATTTGCATACAAAACCGTCTAGAATCACGAGCATAGGCTCTGATACGACTTGTAGGTCCTCATGTCACTTCTACGGATCGTTCTCATGATAAGACGTGTCGTTAACTCGGAGTGCGGAATCCAACGAATCAACGATTGCATACACAAAAGACAATATATACAATCAAGTAAATAACATTCACGATTGTATTCCAATTCTCAATAGAGTTTACAGACTCAATCTTTCAACTATGTTTGTTTTCTGATCGATCAGTTACAAACTGACTATGTAAACATCTATATATAGATATCTAACCTGCATTAGGAAAACTTAACAAGTTCGCCTCTAACAGACTAAGCGAACATAACAAGTTCGCCTCAGATAGACTTAAGCGAACTTAACAAGTTCACCTCTGTTAGACTAGGCGAACTTAACAAGTTCGCCTCTAGCATAACTTGCATAAAACACTTAGAACATTATACATAACAAAAACATAAAGACATTAGATCTAAACTATTACAAAGCTTTTGTCATTACAAACTATTTCCTAACAGACTCCCCCTTGACAATAGCTTGATCTTCAGTCTTCTGTCTTTATGATGAGCTCTTCCAATTATCCGGTAATCTGCTGCCTGCATGCACTCCATATCTTCTACATATCACCAACACTCTCTTGTACTGCAATCCTTGTTCTTTCCATTCATCAGTGAACATGATTTCATTCTTTCTCAGCGTTCTCTAATCTTTCTTAGAAAAATTGATAAGATTCATTGCATCATAGAAACATACAATGACCTTATTATCTTTGTCTTCAATCCTTGATTCACCAGTATTAACATAAACACACCACCATTTCATATTCCTAAGGAAATTTTGAGGAATCTTCTTCAATGGTATTTTGTGTACAGCACGTACTGGTTTGAATTTGTACTTCCAGGTCACTTTCCCAGTCTTTTGATCTATGTTCTTCACTCTCTTTCCTTTTTGAGGCTTTAGCCTTTCATACTTCCCCGAACCACCTTCTCTCTTGATCAGATTTGCTATCACATCAGCTAATCCAAACTTAGCTCTATTAATAAGTGGTTTTGAAGCTAGACTATTCATTTCACACCTTGGCAAGGTATTGAAATACTTGATCCTCGGCTTTAAGTACTGAACACCATCAGATCTTTTAATAGCAAATAATTTGTGTCATTATCATAAAACCAACTTATGATTCCTCCTACACACCTCTCTTTATTCACATAGTTTTCTTTCTGAGCAGGTTGTGCTTGAGACTTGGGTAGCACCTTCATCCAGCTATTCACAACTTCTTTACACTGTTCTCTGGTCATACCTGTATTTCTGTACATCACATGTTCTTCATTCACCTTTGGAGACTCAGTGTGAGTAGTATTAGCTTCAGCATCTGTATTGGATTGAATGTTTTCATCATCAGTATCAATCTTAGAATCAGCAGTATCTTCAGGCAGTGTGATGTCTTCAAAGGAGTCCATAGAATCTGTTGCTCCTTCATAATTAAACTCAGGAATAACATCATCTTGGATGAAGTTATAAGGGACATTCAGACCATCACAGCCTTCATAAATCACTTTATCTTGACTTTTCTCTATTTCTATCTCCACTATCTCTCCTTCTTCTATTTTAGTATCTGACACATCATCTTCTATGTCATTGAATAATTCATCAATGTCATCAAGACATGCTATCTTTTCAGCTTCTTCCTCCTCAGACTCTGCAAAGAACTCCAACAATAAGATTTCTTCTTCATTAACTCCAGAAGTATCTTTGTTTCCATCAATGGATTGTGATGTCAACTCCCCTGAACTTTAGATATAGGATTAACGTCAGCGTATTGACGATCACCCTCAATATTACCAACATTACCAGAAGGATCATTTTCTTAATCATCATGTCTTTGAATAGACTCAGTGTGACATGTATCACGTATCCTTAACTCCCCTTGAGCGTTAAGACGCTCAACAAGCTTGGACACTAATGCCTGCATAGCAGCAATCTGCGTAGCTTGAGTCTGAATCACCTGCTGTCTTTGAGTATCAGTAGATACAAGAGTATCCACCTGAGTTTGTAAAGCAAGCACTTGAGATTCAAGGAAAGTAATCCTATCAGAATCAGAAGGCTTAGAAGGACCAGCCAAAGATTGAGGAACTGAAGTACTAGGAGTAGGAATAATCACAGGAGGAACAGGAGTTAGAATAGGAGATTGATCTTTAGAACTTGGAGGTGTGACAATTAAGGAAGCAAAAAAACCTTGTGAAGATTGAGCAGCAGCAATTGAAGCAGCCATAAGTTTTTGAGATTTAGGATCCGGATTAAAGTCACTATCAGAACTCTCATCCACTAATGTTCTTTTTCCAAGTACTGATCCAAAAGGAGGATCCCGAACAGACTTACGTCGTTGTCTTTTGGCTGTAGATTTAAGGCATTTACCAGCATTAGCCAATGGTATACGAGCCAACCTTTCATAATGATCTGAGGAAAAATCTCTAGACGCATCAGAATCGGTTTCTTCAGAAATAGGTAAAATTGTATCACTTGAGCTAGAACTCGACTCATTCTCTGTCAGCACATTCCCTTCAGCTTCATGAATGGGTGAGTGCACAGCGTCATTAACAAAGTCATCCATATTCATCCCTAGATCTTGTTCATGTTCATGAACGACCTCTTCTAGAACAGGTTCATTAACAGGTATATCAACCTGAGCTTGTGGAATTGGAACTTGTTCTTGAATAGGAGTTTGTTGTTGTACGGGAACTTGTTGTTGTTGTTGAACTTGTATCTATTGTGGAATAGGTTGTTGTGGTTGTTGTTGTTGTTGTTGAACATTCTGACCTTGTACTTGAGCTATCTCATCAGGATGAAACCGGTTCTCATTTGGTGGTTCAACATAATCAGGAATGATTAAGTGACCAAACAATGGAGTATTAACAGGAATCAACGCTGCATTCTGTTGTTTCACCTTAGTGCAATCCGTAAAGATACGCTTGGACAGCGGAGTCAAAGTTAATCGAATTGGATGCTATAGGAGATCAGGAAGAAGATGATTCAGAATCATCTGGATAAACCTAGGATACATAAAAAACCCTTGACCTTCAGCAGGTGTGATTTGCATAACCATCTCCCGATAAACATATCATGCAAAATTGAATCGCTTGTTCAACGTCAAAGCTACCATTGCAGCTTGAAGGGCAGTCTTTAAACCATCTGTACCAGCTTTATGTGGAGACAGACATTGGATAATCACATGCATGAAATATCTTCATTCACCTAACAAACCACCTTTACGGGCTTGTGTATCATTCGGTCGTCCACGATAACCCATCCTCTGAAAGCATCCCATGATCAATGTATTAGGATATGATATAGGATCATCAGCAGCACCACCTAGTGCAAGAGCAGCATGAATAGTTTCTTCAGATATAGTAATCTCCGTATTGTTGACAGTGGCACGAAGAACATGAGGTTCTACGTCAGTATCTGAATCTGTGTCCCAAAACTGTTGAATATACACCAGACTTATGTATGGATCTGCAGATAATGCGACACGAAGTCGTGAATGATTCAGAAATCCGATAATCCCTTGAAAGTTTACGGCCTCTGACATGTTAGGATCTAACAATGCCACCTGGTTATGTTTGTATTCGACATGACGAGCCATCTGAAAAATTATTGGACAACAAACATATTAGACAAATAACCAACACAAACAACACGAAAAACAAATTTGAAACAAAAACAAAACAAACAAACAAAATTTTTTTTTTTTTTAATTTCAAACACACAAAAATGTTGACAAGTCCAAAAACCCTTCTGACCCCTAGGCGAACTTAATAAATTCGCTTAGTGTTTCAAGAGGCGAACTTATTAAGTTTGCCTAGACAAGTTCGCTTGAACAAGTTCGCCTGAACTGTCTGACGTTTCAAATTCAAACCAGAAATCAAATTTTGTTGTAATCGATGATTTAACCAAGAATTAACCATATTAATGACAGCGACTACTACTCTCGAAACAAATACACCAATCAATTTGAAGATTTAAGTCAAGATAAGCAGCGATTTTAGGGCTAACAGTCACTGGATTAAAACCAAGATAAAACTTCAATTTTCTCACAATTGAACGGATGAAAAATGATGAAATTACCTTAGGCACATTCGCAATTCAATTTCGAATCAGAAGATACTGGTAAACAACCAAACAACCACTTAATTTGAAAATAAAAATTTTGATTACGGATCGGACAAGTTCGCTTTATCTGTGAAGAAGATGAAGTGAATAAGTTCACCTAGACAAACCCTTATACAGATTAAGTTCGCTTATTTAGGCGAACTTGTTAAGTTCGTTTAATAAGCCCTAGGCGAACATAATAATTTCGCTTCACCAGAGTTAGGCGAACATATTAAGTTCGCTTCATCATAATTAGGCGAACTTGATGCCTTCAACTTTTCCCTTAATCAAAATTTTACCAACTTTGAATTACAAACTATGTCCTAACAGGTACGCAACTAACGGCGGTTTAAAAGGCAAACGATCGTAGAAAAGTACTAACTAACGTACTAGGGCATCAATTTGAATTATGTGACAACTTGAATGAGTTAAATAACTATGTTAGGCACATATGGTTGATACATTGCCTTTGAGTTAGTAGTGGGTGAGTTTTCGTGTCAGTTAACGAGTAATTAAATGGTTTAACGGTCCAAGTTGCAATTTAAGGCAATTCCAAGCGTTGCAGTCAACATGTGACCATGTAATAAGTATAATGTGCATGAAATAGGTATGTTTCAAGTATGATGTGAACACGAGTTATGATGAGGGTTTCAAGCTTCATTGATTCATGAATATGGTAAGCGTTACAAGTACGCGGAAAGCATAAATGTTACAGTCTCCCCTAGTTAAGGGAATTTCGTCCCCGAAATTCAACTAGTAGAGACGGTGATAACTAGAAAAGGATCTAGTCCCACTTCCAATGCACCATTAGTGTTTATATATAGGGTGTACCATTGCTAACCTACCACACTTTTGGCGCCTTGGAAGCGTACTAGCCACCTATCAATACTACCACTAACACTAAATAATGTTGGGTGGCATGATTCGAGTTCAGGAATTGGTTATGGGTAGCTATATCGTAGAATTTCACTTCACACCAATGTACCTGTAAATTCATGATTACGTTCGCGACCGTAATCGTCAATTTACCTTATACGGGTGTGATATGTTTTTCTACTATGCGCCTGTAAAGAGATGATAGCAATGTAGACGGAGGTTACGAACATTATTGAAGGGCAGTGAAAACATGTTGTTTTGAGATTTAAGAGTCATGATTAAATAGGTATCTTATGCATATTTAGCAGTAATGTATAAAGTGGGATATTCACATAGCAATACATAAAATGAATCTTGAATAATAATACATCCAAACATAGTGCAAATTTATGAGAAAAATGATTCACTGATAAAAGAAATCAACTTAAGTCTCAAGATAGTGTCATCCAAACAAACATATAATTCAAGTTTTGACGAACCAAGGTAACAAGTTAAGAAATCAAATAAGTAACATAGTTTTCATGTCTCCCCTAGTTAAGTGGATTTCCTCCCAAAGCTTAACCAGTGGGGTTTGCGTTTTCTTGGGGGGTAGGGTCTTCACGAGCCTCAGCTGTTCCCATGACAAAAGTGCGAGCACAAGTACCTTGATCGTTATTAAGCTTGGGACAACGATGCTTGACGTGATCGGTTGCACCACACTCAAAGAAAGACATAACATTGGTATTAAAAGGGACCATGGCGTTGTTGGCAGCAGGAGTAGGCATGCGGCAAGAGGTGTCTAGATGCCTATTTCTTCCGCACTTGGTGCACTTACGACACGGTTGTGTAGAAAGGTGATGATACTGGCACTTTGCCCACAGAGGGTAAGGTCCACCGTATGGCTTCTTGGCAGAAACAGAGGCAACTTGGGTAATAGGAGTGGCAGGAGTTACTATAGCAAAGCCATTGGATGTATTTTGTTTCTTATGATGGTACTCAGGCTCCATCATTACTTCTTCGTTGGTTCTCTTGTCACTTTTCCTGATCATGATCCCAGACTTAACTAGATCGTCCGTTAAGGACCCAGACAAACGAATAGCAGCTTCAAGTGTTATGGGGCTACTTCCCATGACGGTACCCCGAATTTAAGGCGGATAGCCTCCAATGTAACGATCAATTTTCCGAGTCAGAGGTGTAACCAAATGCGGGACTAGGATGCAGAGTTCATGAATGCATGTGGTGTATGCCTCACTCTCCCCACTATCCTAGGTAAGGTCCCATAACTCAATCTCCAACTTTTTCATCTCATTGCTGGGATAGAACTCCTCGATCATAATTTCCTTGAGCTTATCCCAAGTCATAGCAAGTGCTCCTTCCCTACCCCGAATCTTCTTTTCAGCATTCCACCAAGTTAGTGCCCTTTTTTGGAAGGAACTTGTAGCATACTTTACCTTAAGTTCATCGGGGCAGTCACTCATCTCAATCGTGTTCTCCATGCCTTCAAACCATTACAATAGCCTTGTTGCACCTTCAGATCCAAGGTACTTGTGTGGGTCACAAGAGTTAAAGTGCTTGAATGTGCAAACACTCCCACTAGATCTTCCAGGGGATTTGTTAGTTTGAGTGACAATAGTGGGTAAGACAGCAGCAAGTTGTTGAGTGAGAAGGGTGGCTATGGTGGAGGTTTCGGCGACAAGGTTGGAGGCTTCACCGGTGTTGGCCACAGTGGTATCGGGATCACGACGAGGAGGCATTCTATGAAAGAGAAATCACAGGTTGAAAGTTACGATAGACATTCAAATAATAATAAAATCACTCATTCATTAATATCAAATATCTTACAAGATTAATAAAACATATACTAAAACATAGATGTTGAATTACAATTGAAATTAAAGATAAAATTGACTAATCAAAACTCAAGGTCCGGATGAATAATACTAGTGAGACGTGTTTTAGCGTATAGGTGGGCACTCACTCCAAGGGTCTCCAGGTAAGTGTGACTCGTAACGAACGTGCCTCACTTTCCTTAATGCCAAGACCCCTAGTGTACAGGCGCTCACCCTTCCAGATTACACGTGTCCCTGATGAGTGATTGAATTACTCGTACTAATTGTATACAATCATATGTTTTAAACTCTAACTATATAAGAAACAGGTAACTTTTAGCTCATTTTATATTTTCAGGGTATTTAGTAGAAAACAAGTTAAAATGAATAAATAAGATCAAATATTTAAATTGATTTAATTAAATTATTAGAAAATTCAAATGTAAAGTAAGTTCACCACTTCAACTTTGAGAAAACATAAGATTTAATTTACTTTGACTTTTGTTTTCTTTTGGCAGTGGGTCCGTATGAATGAGTTAATGGAGAATGCAAAATTGGTTAAATGAGGACCAATCAAATTAACGAGAATTTGAGGTGAAAATTATAGCTGACTTGGGATGTGGTATTTAAATGGGCTGCTTTGGGCTTTCGTTATGACACAAAAGGAATTAATAAACTTGCAGCCCACAAAAACGAATTTAAAAGAGGAGTTCGACGGCTGCAATTAGGGGGATAGAACTCAACGACAGAAAATAATTCAAAGGTTTTTGTTGAAGGTTCTTTAGGAGGAATCATTATTCTAAACTCAAGGATGTCAACCAAATCAAGCTTTGATGATTTGTTTACGAAGATGCGCGGCTAAACCACCCGTGGCTTACTCCTGGCGGATGGTTCGTATAGGTTTTCATATTTAATTTAATTTGTTTATGTTTTGGGTCTGTTTAGTTTCTGACAATAACCGAGTATGTTGATGTATTGGTTGAATTAAACAGTTTATATTTATGCTTTGAGTTTTCTCATTTAAAATCATGTTCGGTTGATGATAAAACCTAGTAGTAGGGTTAGGTGACTAAAGGGGGTAACTTGGCATTTATAAATTGGGTAGTTGGATTATACTGGTTTGTGATGAAACTGGTTATATAGGTTGCTGACAACAACTTGTCTTCAATTACTGTTTTAACTAATTTTCCAACACTATGTCTATATGGTGTCCAATGAACAACTGAGTTTTATCTGAAAACTAGAACCTGAAGTTTGGAGAGAGTTACAACTTTATTCGATCTGAGTTTTAATTATAATTTACTAAACTAAGCAGTTATATCTTTACACTGATTCTCTATGGATTCGACAACCCTACTTTCATGTATACAGTCTAAGATAGGTAATTAGTAGTTTTTATAAGTGTTTTTGATTGACCTTAACACCACGATCAAAATGGCGCCGTTGCCGGGGAGTCGGTGCGCTTAGTTTGTTGCTTTAGTTTAGTTGTTTTTTTTTTGTTGATTTTGATTTTTTTTAACAAAAACCCAAAAATATTTTAATGTCTTTTATTTTTATTTTTATTTTTTTGTTTATTTCTTCATTCAGAACTACTTGGGTGTGCTACTTGTGCAGGTCGGTATGGACAGGAACTACCATGATGACTAGTATTACTATGAGTCGTGCAGTAACTGTGGCATCAATAGCCACTGGGCTCAAGATTTCCCAAGATACAATCAACATGGTGGTGGTCCTGAGTATCAAAGTTATCAGGAAAATTACAACCAAGACTACCACCCAAGCGGTTCACCTGATCAAGGCAGCTATCAATCTGAATTGCATGACATCCGGTCAAACATGATGGAGCTGGAAAAAGTGGTCCATGAAGTGGTGAAACAAAATGAGAGCCAGGAAAGGCATCATCAAACCTTGTTAGATCAAGTTGTCCACTTAGCCGAGATAGTTGCAATGCTCGTTAAAGAATCAGGTAAGCCTTGCAGTGCACATCAGTATTCAAGTGCTGAAACCACCAACAGTGCACACCTGAATGTTGTAAGTCTTCAGACCTCGTTTGAGTTTCCTGCTATTGAAAAGACTCCACCACCGGTTGTAGAGAGAGTGGTGGAGCACAATGAGTCCAACTCTGACCATAATCAGGATCTTATTTCACAAAATAACCTGAAAAATAATAATGTGAATAAACCTGTAAAAATCTCATTTTCTGTTACTTTAATCAAATCGGTTCAAAAAGAAAAAGAAAAAGATCCAACACAGGATGAACGATGGAAAAAGTTTGAAAAGCTTAAAATCAATTTGCCATTTTTAAATACGCTTAAACAAGATCCCGATAGTGTTGAGTGCTTGAAAGGTTTGAGTACCCGAAAACGACGGCACAAATGTCCCGAACAAGTAAAGCTGAGTGTCAGTGTGAATGTCGTGTTTACGGGTAACCTTCCCCCGAAACTCCAAGATCCATGAGCACCTATTATTTCTATACAAATAGGTGAAATTACACTCGATAGAGCATTGCTGGATCTTGGAGCATCTGTGAGTATAATAACAGGGAGTCTATACGATCAACATGATTTTGGTCTGTTACAGAGAGTCCACACCACTGTGGTGTTGGCTGATCAGACTCCCACACATCCTCAGGGGATTGTAAAGGATGTGATTGTGAAGGTGGGGAGTTTTATTACCCAGTGGATTTCTTGGTGTTGGATTGTGTTACTAACACACAACCAACTATTATTTTGAGTAGACCATTCTTGGCCACTGCTCAGGTAAATATTAATTGTGCTGAGGGAACGGTAAGGATGAGGTTTGTGGCTCAAAAATTGAGTCTTAAAATATTTTCAAACTTGCCGAACCCGAAAGCTAACAAGTATGAATCACCTGAAAAGGTGAATCACACGGTCGAGAACGATTGTTTTGTGAGTGACAGGTTAGCTGAGCAGAAGGATGGTGAAACTCCAGACAATGGGAAGAAGAGAGTCAGGAAGAGGAAGCGAAAAGGGAATAAACCGCAAGTTCCAGATGCAGAGCGAGAATTGTTTGCATTATTTGTGAAAGCTTGGAGGACATATGATGATGAGAGGAACTTAAGTGTGGGAAAGGAGGACTGCAACGCACCCGACCACCATGATGCAAGTAAGGTACACCGCGTCTGGCTGAAGACGTTAAACTTAGCGCTCTTGGGAGGCAGCCTAAGGTTAGTGTTTTAATTTCATGTCTAGATAAATGAACGTTGTGGGTGTGTTCTCTAGAAACCCTCACGAGACTCAACTCGTCCACTCGGGCTACCGAACGGTTTAAAAGGCTTGTTGCATATGCTAAATGCAATCGTGATTCCTATGAAAGTGAGTTAGGTCTTTATTTCTTAGTTTCTTTATTTTTGGTGTGTGAACCGGCCAAGTGTGGCGAAGTCTCATGGATTTTCAAGTGAGTGTGAGTATATGAAAAATGAATGTAGCCCATTTGTAGAGTTTGTAAAGGTGTGTGTTTTTCGGTTATTATCGAGTCAGTTTTATGTTGTTATATATTGAGTCAGTTTGATGTTTTTGGGTTTGTTTCGAGTTTAATTTTGCAAGGTTTGGATTGATCCACCCGTACTCAATATCCATTTGGGTGGTGACATTTCGAGCTTGATCTTCTTGTAAAAGGCAGCCCAAGAACAGATTTTGAAGACGATCGCGAATGAAATGTTATACGATCGTCTGAATTTGGATTGACGACATTTACAGTTTGAAGCCAGCTAAGTCATTTCCAATTCTCTGTATCTTTTTATTCTTGTATATTTATTTTTTTTAGTAGTCTCTCATCCTACATTGGGGGCAATGTAGAGTTTAAGTGTGGGGAGGGGAGACTAAGTCTGTATAGTAGAAAAAATTGAAAAATCCATAAAAATTTAAAAAGATTTCAAAAATGTCTTTGGATTAGAATTTTTGCAACTAAATGGAAAATGATAGATAGAATTGGAAAATATGCTTGTGGATTTTAATTGAATAATAATCATAATCAAATGCGTCTAATTTGTAACGTTTTGGTAGACCCAACCGACTCTATAGGCTTAAACATCCCGACAGTGTATTTAGGTTTAATTGAATAATTAATTCAGGATATCTTGTGCTTTCTCATCTTAGTAGTGTCGGTAAGGTCGAAACTGTCAATATATGGTGATAGGTACTTCTATAAACAAGCATTTATAAGTCTTTTGAAATCTTTTGGCACATCGCTTTCTTTTTATGAAAATAAATCCAAAAGTTGGTGGCGCCCACATTCCATAATCCATCTTGCATGAGCTTAATTAATTGAATTATAAGCTTGAGTTTCTCCTACGTGTTACCCTCTGGGATAGCGACTTGGTTGAAACACCAATGGGCGAGACTTAAGTAATCAATATCTGGATATCTAAGTTAGGTTTGTGTGTTACCCTCTGGGATGGTGACTTGGGGGATACACCACTAAACCAAAGCTTATGAACTTCATTGCTTAAAAACTGCAGCCTACGTGTCACACATCGAGTTCCAGCTTGACTGAAACACCACTGGGTTAGGTTTATTCATAGAACGTTAATAAAAGCTCACATCATTCATTCATCGATTCATCATTCATTTTGACTTTTAAAACTTATAAATTCCTATTTATAGTGGTGGGAAAAATCTATATGGTTTAACCTGGGCCTAAACATGACCTTGAAGGGAGATTAGGCTGAGCTGTAGCTTCTTGAGTGTGAGACCCATAAATAAATTGATTGCTTGGTAATAGATATCATTTTAGATCATAGAATTGGAGGCTCGTTGGTTGGTGGTTGGGTTTAATCGAATAGAAATACCAATTGTTACAGTTAACGCGTGATTATGTTTGAAATGTTAAATGAATGAGAATATGAAACAGTTTCCAATTATGATTCCACTGCAAAATATTTTTCGGGACGAAAAAAGATAAGTGTGGGGATGTGATGAGTGGTTGAATTACCCATGCTAATTGTATATAATCATATCTTTTTAACTCTAATTATATAAGAAACAAGTTACTTTGAGCTCATTTTATATTTTCAGGGTATTTAGCAGAAAACAAGTTAAAATGAATAAATAAGATCAAATATTTATATTGATTTAATTAAATTATTAGAAAATTCAAATGTAAAGTAAGTTCACCACGTCAACTTTGAGAAAACATAAGATTTAATTTACTTTTACTTTTGTTTTCTTTTGGCAATGGGTCCGTATGAATAAGTTAATGGAGAATGCAAAATTGGCTAAATGAGGACCAATCAAATTAACGAGAATTTGAGGTGAAATATATAGCTATCTTGGGATGTGGTATTTAAATGGGCTGCTTTGGGCTTTCGGTATGACACAAAAGGAATTAATAAACTTGCAGCCCACAAAAACGAATTTAAAAGAGGAGTTCGACGGCTGCAATTAGGGGGATAGAACTCGACGACAGAAAATAATTCGAAGGTTTTTGTTGAAGGTTCTTTAGGAGGAATCATTATTCTAAACTCAAGGATGTCAACCAAATCAAGCTTTGACGATTTGTCTATGAAGATGCACGGCTAAACCACCTGTGGCTTACTCCAGGCGGATGGTTCATATAGGTTTTCATATTTAATTTAATTTGTTTATGTTTTGGAATCATTAGGAGGAATCATTATTCTAAACTCAAGGATGTCAACCAAATCAAGCTTTGACGATTTGTCTATGAAGATGCACGGCTAAACCACATGTGGCTTACTCCAGGCGGATGGTTCATATAGGTTTTCATATTTAATTTAATTTGTTTATGTTTTGGATCTGTTTAGTTTCTGACATTAACTGAGTAGATTGATGTATTGGTTGAATTAAACAGTTTATATTTATGCTTTGAGTTTTCTCGTTTACAATCATGTTCGGTTGATGATAAAACCTAGTAGCATTTATAAATTGGGTAGTTGGATTATACTGGTTTGTGATGAAACTGGTTGAATAGGTTGATGACAACAACTTGTCTTCAATTACTGTTTTAAGTAATTTTCCAACACTATGTCTATATGGTGTCCAATGAACAACTGAGTTTTATTTGAAAACTAGAACCTGAAGCTTGGAGGGAGTTACATCTTTATTCGATCTGAGTTTTAATTATAATTTACTAAACTAAACAATTATATCTTTCCACTGATTCCATGTGGATTCGACAGCCCTGCTTTCCTGTCTACGGTGTAAGGTGGCTAATTAGTAGTTTTCATAAGTGTTTTTGATTGACCTTGACACCGCGATCAGTCCCTAGTACCCTAATGCGGGTCTTTGATTTTGATGAGAGTGTCATGGATTGGGCCTTGCCCAAGAATTGGAGACAGCTTCATGCAAGCTTCTTTTTCCTTCTTGTTGTTGTGCTCCAATTTTCTAGGAATGTAGATGACTTCTTCCTTGGGTCATGAGTAGTGCGGGTTAGTTGTATCCAACAGTAGTTTGAGGTCTTCCTTCTTGCGGCCTTCTTGATCAGACTTGGGCTCTTCGACGTGTGACAGCGGATCTGATTCTTCATGAGTGTGTGTAACGTGAAGGTTGTGTATGAGATACAGTGAAAGCATAGTAATTACATGTAATCACATACTTCCTAATAATGTGGCACTTAGGTTATAGTCTAGGTTATTGCTAAGGGTACCTAATTCTCTATAACCAAGGCTCTTACACCAATCTGTCACACCCCGCCAAGGCGGAAACACTGGAGTGCGACGAAAATGAATAAAAGAACACAAGGCAATAAAGAAGATTACTATTAAATTCCATAGACTTAAAATCTCATTACATAAATCACAACTTAAACCAACCAAATAACATGTTCAAAAGACAAAACAACTTATAATAGAATTTCTTCATTTAATATCTAGGCAAATCCTATGTGATCCTTTGCTTGGACTAGCATGAGCTTAATCACCTAAAACATGTATGAAAAACAAGTGTCAACTAAAACTAGTTGGTCAGAAATCATAGGTTTAATAAAAGCGTAAGTTTGGCAAAGGTAACAATTCATATTCCAAGATCATTATATAGCACGTAATAAAACAAACACATGATTAGCAAATCCAACCTAAAATGATGAATAACGAATAAGTGGTACAACTCGCAAGTTGCACTAATATCGAATAAGATGTCCATAAAGTATGATGCGGTTTCCATCCTATGGCCCATATCCATACTACCGTTGGCTTGAAAGCTTCAAGTTAAGGATTTGCAAGTTTAACGTTTATCATGTTATGTTCATTTATTCACATATATATAAGATTCACTTGTTTTAGAATTGTTTGAAAACGAACATGTTTTAATGCCTGCCAACGCGTACATGTTTCCACCAAAATGATTTGAATAAAGTGGGGCTATGAAGTCTCACCTTGATAACTAGGAGCGATAAGAGACTTGAGAAAATAGACGAGGTGAATCATGGACCAGACCCTAAACAAAAGAATAAACTAGTTTTAGGGTAGGTTCGATGGTTACGAGTGTTAGATAGGCGGTTCAGGTCATAAGGTTAAGAATTAGTTGCAAAAGTAGAGTTTTAGTTGTTTTACTGATTTGGATATCAAAGTAGCTGAACCAAAACGGGCTTGTTAAAAATATCAAACGACGTCCAAAAATTATGAAATTTTACAGGTGATTATTTTAATTCGTTCCGAACAAGTTTCGTTTAGAAAGTTTTTTCCATTTGATACTAGGATCATAGCCAAAACAGTCAAACAAGACAGAAGATACTAAAAAAGATTTCTGTCCCGTTTTGGCTACTGTGGAGTCATACGTTTGAATTAGAAAACGAACTAATTATGGTTGGAAAGAAAATTCGACAAACTACGTCATGGAATTTGAGTTTGCTCATTTTCGTTTAATTATGGTTAAGTTATGCTTAGTTAAAGTCAGTACCGTTTCTGTCCCCAATCGACGGTTGCACTTAAGTGGACCGTTTAGGGTTTTAAGGTTACCGAACGCGTAAATAAAAATTTAGATGAATATTATTATATCATTATATTACATAATATAATCGTATTATGTTAGCCAAAACTTCCCGTGTCACCGGTCTAGCCATGATATTCACATAAGCGTTTTGGAGAATCACAGAATGCAATCGGCATAGCCGACACGAGCAAGCGGATTCTATTTTAAACTAGAGTGTGATTTCATATAAGTGACAATACATAATAATAAACATGTTTTAAGTTATCAAGAACATACTAAGGATCATCAGAGCCACTTTTGCAATAGTTGTCTTGAGGATTCACACATTGCGACGGCATAGCCGCCATTGCAAACGGGATCCTTTGTTTGATTGTTCGTGATGTTAGCTTGATTTTTTGGTTTAGTTAAGATTATTAGAGGGTCTTTAGGGCTGAGGTTTCATACAATCAAGTGATCCTGGATAAAAGATAGAAAAAGATTGAGGGGATGAAGAAAGAATGAATTAAAAGACGGTATTGAACTTCGGAGGGTTACTTACTTGTTTGATCTTCAACTCTTGGAATCCTCTAAGGATTTTCGAAATCTTCAAAAGGGGAGGCAGGGATTTCACAAATTAAAAATTTTTGGGAGTGTTTAATTGAGAATTAGCAAAGAAAATAATTTCGTAAGCCTCCTATTTATACTAATGGGTGAAGCGCTGAAAAAATGGAATGTCTTGGAAAGAAATTTAGGGTTTTTAGGGTTTGTAAAGGGGGGTGGCAAAAATTTCTTAGCCTTGTGCCCTTGTGGGCTGCAAAATCATTCCATGGGTCATGGTTCGTGGGTTGCCTTTGACCCATGGTTGATCCAACGGTTCGGTTTCGCGGTTTTTGATCGTTTTTTTGAATTTTAGGATTTATTTAAGGAATGTTTTGCAAACAAACTTTGTTTTAATTAATGAAATGAATATGTTAAACATTTAAAACATAAATTAATGTCATGTTAGATGAATTTTTCGGGTGTGGACGTGTAGGTCCCTATGGCGCTTCTACGGATCGATCTCGTGATAAGACGTGACGTTAACTCGGAGTGCGGAATCCAACGAATCAACATTTATATGCATAAAAGACAATGTAGACAATCACGTAAATAACCTTCTCAATTGTATTCCAAATCACACTGGTTTACAGACTCAATCAGATAATTCTCTGTTCTGTTCCAATCTGTGTAAAACTGACTCTGTAAAACATCTATATATAGACTACTGACCTGCATTAGGCGAACTTAACAAGTTCGCCTAAAAGATGCTTAGGCGAACTTATTAAGTTTGCCTCTAATAGGCTAGGCGAACTTAACAACTTCGCCTCTGATAGGCTAGGCGAACTTGTTAAGTTCGCCTCTAGCAGAACTTACACAAAATTTTATCAACAGTTACAAAACATGTCCTAACAGGACGGTAAGCAACTAATGGCGGTTTAAAAGGCGAACGATCGCACGAAAGTACTAACTAACGTACTAGGGCATCAATTTGAATTATGTGACAACTTGAATGAGTTAAATCACTATGTTAGGCACATATGGTTGATACATTGCCTTTGATTTAGTAGTGGGTGAGTTTTCATGATGGTAAACGAGTTATTAAACGGTTTAACGGTCCAAGTTGCAATTTAAGGCAATTCCAAACGTTGCAGTCAACATGTGACCATGTAATAAGTATAATGTGCATGAAATAGGTATTTTTCAAGTATGATGTGAACACGAGTTATGATGAGGGTTTCAAGCTTCATTGATTCATGAATATGGTAAGCGTTACAAGTACGCGAAAAGCTGAAATGTTACAAACGGGTACATAATTGACCTAATCCATTCATGTGCAAGGCACAAAGAGGTGAACCACATCTTTTCCTTTTTCAGTTGCTACAATTGAGCTTCGGTTGGCGGAATTATGATATTTTTTGGTTTTTTTTTATCAACAATGATTGTGTAGAGTATATATGCTTTTCTATGCATTTTCAACATATGCTTTTCCATGCATTGTCAATATATGATTTTCCAAAACATTTCATGATATGATTTCCGTTACATATAACCTGCGAACTTACCAACATTATGTTGACCCATTTTAGCATGTTTATCTTAGGTCGTTGAATGCATAGGATATGTGGCTAGGATGCACCCACTAGAGTCACACACTCATCATGCATGGTATCCTATTTTGATAAACAATATTTTATCATCCTTATTTTCAAATGTTGTAAACATTTAAACATTGCTTCTGCACTGTTTTGGACCATGTCAAACTTTATTTTGGACTCGTTCTGGTCATGCATAAAACAGGTATTTTGAAAGCCATTTAGTGGTCATTCGAAGTAATTCAATGGTAAAGATCCTCTCGAGTCACGCCCCTCGGGTATAGCCTGGAAGTGGAATTTGGGGGTGTGATAGACTGGTATCAGAGCCATTGGTTGTAGCGAACTAGGTTGCATATAGTGGACTTAGACTGTAACCGATGTCTCATTTGCATTTCACTTCCACAGTACACAGTATTCTCACATACACTTAGAATACTCACGTAAGATTGAAATTGTGGTTGACCTGTAATAGGAACATGTCGTCAGCCAACTCAGGAAACACACCATTTCCCCTAGCCATGCCACACGAGGAAGAGCCAGAACAAGTATCAGAATCAGAACCAGAGGAGGAGTCGGAAGAGGAACCAGTGGGAGACGCGAAAAGAGCAAACTCCGACACCGACTTAGGAGAGACTGTGCCGTACTCAATCGCCTACTGGGAGGACACTTGCAGTGAGGAGGTACGACCACCTACCCCTTTCCCTCCTCGGTTTCCCAGCCCTGCACCGCTACGTCGTGATTGGGTCAACTTCATGGGACTTGCACGCGGTGGAACCGCTCGCAAAACCGTATTACCGCCCAAGAAGCAGGCCCTTTCTTCTACTAACACCGAGTCGTTACCGAAGATGCACTGCCTTTTGAATCAACTAGAGATTGGGGAATCTTCCCATCAGATTAGGCCACAAGAAGTGGGGCCTACTAAGCCGACCATACCGCCTAACACTGAGAGGAGCGAGCCACAACCCACCCAAAAACACAACTGAGTGAGAGCACTAACGAGGACTCGGATGCTGTCATGGAGGCACTAGATGATCGTCTGGTGCAGCATCATGGAGTGGTGGGCCTTACTAACTCAGCATTAAGGAGGCTACATGGACGAGTTGTCATCGGAGAGACACGGCTGACAGCGGTAGAGCATGAGGTGATTGCAGCAGAGCAACGGAATGAGTGGGCCGGCGAGCGTCTGGATTCATTTGCAGCTCTCACCATCGTGAACACGATGTTGCTCGCATTTGTCCTTTTTAGAGGATGGCTCTCTTAGATTCACTATTTCAGCCTATTGTGGGCGGGCTGTGCCCACATGATATTTGAAGTATTAAACTTGTTCTCATTTTTGAGGAGCGGAGACTCCTAGAATATTTTGTGCTACTTACAATCTATTTTATCAAGTTTATTATCTTTTTATATTTTGTGGTTCATTGGTGATGTGATGTGTTATTTTGCGCACATGTGTTGGTTGTATGTTACATATAATCTAACTTTTGCTACCATTATAATATGAAGAGACATGCCGCCCCGCCAAGCAACAATGACGGCAACACAAATGGAGGCCCTGATTAACCAAAGAGTAGTTGTAGCTGTAGCAGCCATACCGAACAACCAGAATGCAAGAAGACAAGGAAAAAATCCCCCAGTATGCACCTACAAGCTTTTCCTTGACTGCAAACTGCTCTCATTCAATGGGCGGGATGGAGCAATTAACTTGGTACGATGGATTGAGAAAGTAGAGTCTACTTTCGAGATGTGCAACTGTCCGGAAACTTAAAAGGTGAAATTCGCTACTGGAAATTTTGAGGTACAAGCCCTCACCTGGTGGAAATCCATTGTCCAAGCAATGTGCTTGGAAGCAGCGAATGCTATGCCATGGGCAGACTTCAAGAAGCTACTAAGGGATGAGTACTATACATAAAATGAGATCCAGGATCTCGAGGAAAAGTTCTGGAACATGAAAATGAATGGACCGGATGTGGTAGATTACACGTCGAAATTTCATGATTTGGCAGGATTGTGTCCTCATATGGTAACACCCGAAGAGAAGCGTATTGAGCGTTATCTGTGGGGACTAGCCCCGCAAATCCAGGGTATGGTATCATCTTCTGAACCTACAACCATCCAACAAGCAATCTGGTTAGCACACAACCTGACGTCCCAGGTCGTTCGTCAGGGACTCTTTGACAAACCTGCTAATAACAACAGAAAGTGCGAAGGTAGTTCTTCAAGGTCATTTAATCCGCCACCACCACAGAAAAGGCAACTACCCGAGACTACACCGCAGGTTAAGCTAAAAATAAGCCAATGAGAGCTTACATGGGAACCCTACCAAAGTGCAATCGATGCAACTTTCACCATAACGGCACTTGTGAGGAAGCAAGGTGCCAGAAATGCAAAAGGATTGGCCATGCGGCCAAGGATTGTAGAATGAGAGGACCAGTTCCAAACACTGGAGCAATCCGTGTTTGTTACACTTGTAGGCAGAATGGACATTTTTCAAAGGATTGCCCAAGGAATAGGAAGCCAGGAAACAACAACAACAATGCCAAAGGGCGAGCTTTTGTAATTGGAGCAGGAGAAGCCAAACAGAACCCCGACACCGTCACGGGTATGTTCCTTCTAAACAACCATTATGCATCTATGTTATTTCATACCTGTGACACCCGACAATTCAGGTCAATATCCGAACATGTTATAAACAAGTTTACATTATAATTGTTTTTGTGATTTACTTAATTTCACAAACAAGGACATTAAGGCCTAACAAAAACCGTACATGGTCTCATTTCATATTTTGGTAATTCTAGGAGTTACCGGTTCACGTACCAGGATAACCCGACTAAATACGAACACTAGTGGTTAAAATTACACTTAAATCAAATGGTTTGATTTATTTAAATCCCAACCCACTTGCTTGACTTTCTCGACCGAAAGTCAGGGGAGCCATTCCCCCACTTGCTAATTCACTCAAATTCAGATAAAAACCATACCTCCTCAATCGAAATCCCACAATCCCTTTCATACTTCTCATTTTCTTACGGCAAATTCCCAATTCTCCTTCAAGTCGAAGTCCAGTTTAAGGTAAAAATCCACCGTATTTCGGTGCTATAAGAAGAGTTCCAAGTGTTGTCTCAAGAATCAAGATAAGGAGCTCAAGATCATTCTCTGTTTCCCTGAAAATCATCATTCTCTGTTTGAGGTAAAAACTCGATATTATCCATTTCATTTTCTTTAAAATCGTAGCTGAACATACAAAAGGTTCAATCGCAAGTAAGATAACAAGAAAAGTGTGTCAAATTCAAGATTTGAACATAAAAATATACAGGACGAATTCTGTCAATCAAAGTGCAGTAATCGAAACTAGGAGTTTCGATACCTGTTATTCAATTGAAACTAGGAGTTTCGATACCTATTCAATCGAAACTAGGAGTTTCGATACAAGTTTACTCAATCGAAACTAGGAGTTTCGATACTAGTTGTTCAATCGAAACTAGGTAGTTTCGATACATATTGCTCAATCGAAACTAGGTAGTTTCGATACCCTTCTTGCCAATCGAAACTAGGTAGTTTCGATACCAGTTTTTGCTCATTCGAAACTAGGAAGTTTCGATATCTAATCTGCGCAATCGAAACTAGGAAGTTTCGACATCTGTTCATCAGTCACTTTGGGCAGTAGCTAAGATCTGTTTTATAACAAAACAAGTATTGAACAACTAAGAGGATATTTTAAACAAAAGCAACTAGATTTACTAGGTCGATGAACAATTTGCAATATGAGACGTTCGGTCTTAACACAATTTACCCTTTGGTATCTAGGGTACGAATAGTCAAGTTCGGCTAGAACAATTATCATTGCAAGCATACACAAACTCAAGGTGCCCTTTTAACTCTTTACTGTTTTGTAAACATCGGGGGAGAAACATACTTACTTGTTATGTTTTGAAAATACGAATTACATTGTTTATACGTTTGACAATATGAACATTTTGGTTTAACTTCTTGTGAGTCTCCCAACCCCACTTTTACTACTGGTTTTTAAATTGTTTTTAAACAAACGGGGAGAAAACTTGCTCAACTAAACAGCTGGACAAGAACACACAACGATTGTTCGGATGAACAACACACAACGATTGTTCGGATGAACAACACACAACGATTGTTCGGATGAACAACACTCAACGATTGGGGGAAACACATACTTACAGTTATTTTATGGGATAACAAGAGAATAAGGCACGACTTTATGTTTACATGGGATGAGAACAACACATTGGAGGCCGCTAAAGTCCCCTGGAACAACATAGTAACCATTAACTGTAGCCAAGGGTCCTATGAATAGTACTATGGAGAGTGACGTCTCCCGGTCATGGTTAGTCGCGCTAACCACAATCTGGAGGATTTATGGCCGCATAGAATCTGATAACGCTTAATAGGGGCTCACACATGTCATGGTTTGGTTACGCCTCATGTATGAACATATTATTTGTATTCCTAGCTAGTTTACAAATGAGTCAACAATTCTTATTCTGTTTATCACATACACCTGAAACTATTTACGAACAATTGAATTTAAACAAAGAGTTTTGATCCGGATAAAGTGATCATGTTTATACAAAAGGGTTCGGATTAGTTAAAATGATCAGGTTTAAACATATTTTATGACGGTTAAGTCATGAGAATGTTTTCAATTGAAAACTACTTAGTTTTATGACGGTAAAGTCATGAACAGGTTTTCGGGGAAAAACTATAAGCACTAATATAACTAACTCTGTGAACTCACCAACCTTTGTGTTGACACTTTCAAGTATGTTTCTCAGGTGACCTCTAGCCTTGGCGCGGTTGGAATAGGCTAGCTATGTTGGATCAATTCCTAGTAGCTGGAAGGACGTAGAATATCAAGTCTCAAGTCTGTCGTTGATCTAGAAGAACTTAGATCATAGTATTTCTTAGTTTTAGTAATTGTATATGTAATCAAGTCTTAGAAATCATTATTACAGCTTCCGCTATCGTGTAATGAACCAATCGTTGCAACCTGTATTTATTTAATAAGTAAATAAAATATGGGGGTGTGACAGATTGGTATCAGAGCAATGGTTTTAGCGAATTATGTGTCCTTAGTGATACCTAGGCTCTAACCGGACTCATTTAGGGACCAAGATTTCTAAGACTTGCATCACATTAAAAACACCCAAGACTTGAGCATAGGAATTCCAACCGTTGCCGAACAATTTGTGTAGACTATTAGTGTATGGAGTTACACTAGGGTACCATTAGCTACACTAATACAATTACATGGCACATATAGTGAACACTTAAACACATACAATAAAGTGAAAATAATAAACACTTATAACATGTTATTGTTCGGGTTACGAGTCAAGAATAACGGGTACTCAGCATACTGCAACCTTAGAAGATCGAGTTACGAGCTGAGCTTGAACGACGACGGCGGCGATCGTCAGTTACCGATCTTGGTATCACAACAGGTTGAACTCGTACCAGAATCTGTACCTATACCTGCACCACAACTACTCCAGCCATGGAGGCAACTATCTTTCTAACGTATTTGCGATATAAATACTCTCATTCATAAGTTGTCGGATCGGATGCCTAGACTCTCGCCATGATATATGGCTGGCATGATTGCCCAGACAGAAGGGAATTCAAGGTGAATAAGCAGGACTAAATGGGAGAGAACTCCAAGGGTCAGGAGACCCAGACATACATCAGGATCATGTGGATCCATGCATATATACAGACTTGGAGCATGAGTTGCTCGACACTCGTTTGAGGATCTCTGCCCAACACATAGTGCCTGAATTTCACCATGCACATTTTTTTTAAGAGACACTGGTGGTGCCTCTCTACCCTTAGCCTCATCCGACAACTGCCATATTCGGCAGATTCATGAGTATTGGTACACATAATTAACAGTAATCCGATAAAACAATACACACTCATGTACAAAGGTGCACACGCAATCTAATGATCTTTTCAAATCACTTTTGATTAAAAGCTAGGGATAGAAGAAACACTATAGGGATCAGGCAAGGCAAATCATCATTACGGGTGCACACGTAATCATAATTTGCAGTGCATGGGAACTTTAGTGAGTCTTACTGTCTAAGCTGATGATCAACCCATGTTCTCAATCACTTGATTAAGGATTGAATCCTATCAAATCAGACTTCTCAATTAGGTGCTCACAAAGCATTCTCCTAGTTTTGGAGGAACGAGAGAAATTCAAATTGAATTCAACCAATCCTTAGTAAATCCTGAACGACGAAGAAATTCGCACATTCACTCTTTGAGATTCTACTTGTCAGGAATGCTTCAAATTGAGTGTTACCACAACTAACACTTACAGTAATTGCACAACTATTGTGGGAGATTATGGCATAATCTCAGGATCCATCATACAGTTCAATCTCACAATTGCTTGAAAGTTACGCCAAGAGTGTTATGCACTAACTTCAGTAATAGGGCAGGGTATTATTCTGACCCGCATACACATGGCACTTATGGATATTGTGGAAGCTCGTCATGAGACAAGTAGGAAATCGGACATTTCAGAATGTCGGTCAAACAGGATTGCTCTAGCAACCATTGACATTCAATATACCTTTAAGTCTGACTATTCTCTCTGCAATAGATAAGCCGGGGTTGATGCTCAAACGAATACCAAAGAAACCTAAGTGTGGACTAACGACTATTGTCGCACTAACCAACGACATGCAAAACCCTTAAAGGAGTCCCAAATGCGGAATCTCATGCTAATCTCATTAGCTCATGATATGCATAAAGGACGTAAACTCGAACTATTCACAATAGGCCACTGTCCACAAAGAGTTGAGAAGAATAATTTATTACTCTTTTATACTCGCACTTCCCCAAAGTTCATCTTGTTGGATGGATCCCAGATTTAGCCTAGAAGAGAGGTGTGATTGCATCTTTCACTCCTAGTTTTCTATAATTGGGAAGCTCTAGAGCATCTATTGTTAAGAAATGATCTCTTGGAGTAGACTCAGTTAGAATACAAAAGTCTCGACGTTCAACACTCATTACCTCAAGTTTATCCTTGTGCTAAGGATTTTGAGGCTATAACCTGAATGAGTGGAATACGTAATGGTATGTCACCAAAGTACCATTCAAACCCTAAGGAAGTGCAGATACACTGAATGACTACAAAATGGAAATTGTGAAACTCCTAAAACATCTCAGCCAACTCAATGGGTGGACAAGCCCAAAGCCCATTTTGGGGAAAACACTAATTCGATGAGACCATTCTTACAGTATTATTATTCATTCCCTCAGCTAGACGGAATATGAATATTCCAATCAAACATCGAACTTCGTATGGCTTACATACTTTGAAGGTATGGTAGTCGAGACATGAGTTTACATATCAGGACGCTACAACCCAAAGGCTAGTCTGCCTCGAAAGGTAGTGCGAGCAAAGGGGTAAAGTGGTGATTAGACTTGAAGTTCGCAAATAAGAGCTCCCAAGGAACATCAATTCCTAGCTCCATGAAGGCATATGGAGAGGAAAATCATAGAAAACATGAAACCTGAAATAAGAGAAAAGTCTTAGTCCGGGAAAATGCTTTCGAAAAGCATAAGAGGGACAAACATAAAGTTTCATTTTCATAGTTTTTCATTTCTACCCAATATACAACAAAAACTTGGATACCTCGTCGAGTAATTCTTTCATAAGATCGAGTTTCTTACCATGGGGAGTTCCGGTCCTGTTTGTAAAGAAAAAGGATGGAACCTTTAGAAGGTGCATCAATTATCGGGAGTTGAACAAGCTGACAATCAAAAACCGGTATCCTCTTCCTCGAGTAGACGATTTGTTTGATCAACTTCAAGGGTCCAGTTTCTATTCTAAAATTGATCTACAATCAGGATATCCTCAACTGAAAATTCAGGAAGAAGATATACCAAAAACGACTTTTAGGACTCGTTACGGTCACTACGAGTTCCTAGTTATGCCATTTGGCTTGACTAATGCACCGGCCGTTTTCATGGACCTAATGAACCGCGTGTGCAAGCCATACTTGAATAAATTCGTGATTGTATTTATCGATGACATATCAATATATTCACAAACCAATGAGGAACATGAACATCATTTGAAATCAATCTTGGAACTACTCCGGAATGAGAAGCGTTATGCCAAATTCTCTAAGTGTGAGTTTCGGATTCGAGAGGTTCACTTTCTCGGACACGTCATCGATAAGAAGGGTATTCACGTAATCCCAACCAAGATTGAGGCTATCAAAAACTGGGAAGCACCAGGAACTCCGACTAAGGTGCGTCAATTTCTAGGTTCGGCAGGATATTACAGGCGATTTATCGAGAATTTTTCAAAGATAGCCTTGCCTTTGACCACATTAACTCAGAAGGACAAAAAGTTTGATTGGACTGATAAACAAGAATCAGTGTTTCAATTGTTGAAGCAAAAACTTTGCAGTGCACCAATCATATCCCTTCCCGAAGGAACTGACAATTCCATCGTGTACTGCGACGCATCACACCAAGGTCTGGGATGTGTATTGATGCAAAGAGAAAAAGTCATCGCATATGCCTCACGACAACTAAAAGTGCACGAAAAGAATTATACGACCCATGACTTGGAATTGGGCGCAGTTGTATTTGCACTCAAAATTTGGAGACATTACCTTTACGGTACAAGATGTACTATCTTTACTGACCACAAGAGTCTCCAGTACATCTTTAATCAGAAAGAACTTAACATGAGACAACGTCGTTGGGTAGAACTACTAAACGATTATGATTGTGATATCAAGTATCACCCTGGTAAGGCAAATGTCGTAGCAGATGCCTTGAGTCGTAAAGAACGAGTTAAAACTCTTCGTGTTCGTACCTTAGGATTGACAATTCATACGAATCTTACTACTCAAATTCGGATGGCACAACAAGAGGCAATCAAAGAGGAAAACAGTCAGAATGAAGCTTTACGAGGAATGATAAAGCAGTTGGAACCAAAGCCAGATGACACTTTATACTTCATGAATAGAATTTGGGTGCCATGTATTGGTAACTTACGGGAGTTGGTTATGGACGAAGCCCACAAGTCCAGGTACTCCATTCACCCAGGTTCGGATAAAATGTATAAGGATCTGAAAGAACTCTACTGGTGGCCGAACCTAAAATGAGAAATTGCTATTTACGTCGGTAAATGCCTGACATGTTCAAAGGTAAAGGCAGAACATCAGAAACCGTCGGGATTGTTATAACAACCCGAGATACCTCAATGGAAATGGGAACAAATTTTAATGGATTTCATTACAAAGTTACCCAGAACACCTAGCAACTATAATACTATATGATAATCGTCAGTCGTTTGACGAAATCCGCGTATTCACTACCAATAAAGGAGACAGATAAAAGTAAGAAGCGTGCAAGGCTAAATATTAAGGGAATTAAGGCTAGGCATGGTATGCCAGTTTCCATTTTCTCTAAAAGGGACAATCGATTCATGTCAAGAACCTGGCAGTCTGTACAAGAAGCCTTGAGCACACGCCTTTACATGACCACTGCATATCATCCCCAGATGAACGGTCAAAGTAAAAGGACCATCCAAACTTTAAAAGATGTGCTCCGTGTGTGTATAATCGATTTCAGAGGAAATAGGGATACTCACCGCCGTTGGATGAGTTTTCATATAATATCAACTACCATACCAACATTAAAGCCGCTCCGTTGAGGCTTTGTATAGTTGTAAGTGTCACTCATCGCTATATTGGGCGGAGGCTAGCGAAAAACATTTGACTGGTCCTGATATTGACTAGGGAACCGTTGACAAAATCTTTGAAATAAAAGATCGTCTGAAAGTCACTCAAGACAGACGAAAGAGAGTTGAGATAGCAACAGACGAAAACCATTAGAATTCCAAGTGGGAGACAAAGTCATGTTAAAGGTCTCACATTGGAAAGGGGTTGCAAGATTTGGCAACCGTGGCAAGCTTAACCCTAGGTACGTTGAACCATTTGAACGAGAGGATCAAATGAAAAAAAAAATACCCATCCTTGTTTAAGGATACAACAGTTCAAGAGGACACAAATTGAATTTCGGGACGAAATTCTTCTAACATGGGGAGAATGTGACACCCGACAATTCAGGTCAATATCCGTACATGTTATAAACAAGTTTACATTATAATTGTTTTTGTGATTTACTTAATTTCACAAACAAGGACATTAAGGCCTAACAAAAACCGTACATGGTCTCATTTCATATTTTGGTAATTCTAGGAGTTACCGGTTCACGTACCAGGATAACCCGACTAAATACGAACACTAGTGGTTAAAATTACACTTAAATCAAATGGTTTGATTTATTTAAATCCCAACCCACTTGCTTGACTTTCTCGACCGAAAGTCAGGGGAGCCATTCCCCCACTTGCTAATTCACTCAAATTCAGATAAAAACCATACCTCCTCAATCGAAATCCCACAATCCCTTTCATACTTCTCATTTTCTTACGGCAAATTCCCAATTCTCCTTCAAGTCGAAGTCCAGTTTAAGGTAAAAATCCACCGTATTTCGGTGCTATAAGAAGAGTTCCAAGTGTTGTCTCAAGAATCAAGATAAGGAGCTCAAGATCATTCTCTGTTTCCCTGAAAATCATCATTCTCTGTTTGAGGTAAAAACTCGATATTATCCATTTCATTTTCTTTAAAATCGTAGCTGAACATACAAAAGGTTCAATCGCAAGTAAGATAACAAGAAAAGTGTGTCAAATTCAAGATTTGAACATAAAAATATACAGGACGAATTCTGTCAATCAAAGTGCAGTAATCGAAACTAGGAGTTTCGATACCTGTTATTCAATCGAAACTAGGAGTTTCGATACCTATTCAATCGAAACTAGGAGTTTCGATACAAGTTTACTCAATCGAAACTAGGAGTTTCGATACTAGTTGTTCAATCGAAACTAGGTAGTTTCGATACATATTGCTCAATCAAAACTAGGTAGTTTCGATACCCTTCTTGCCAATCGAAACTAGGTAGTTTCGATACCAGTTTTTGCTCATTCGAAACTAGGAAGTTTCGATATCTAATCTGCGCAATCGAAACTAGGAAGTTTCGACATCTGTTCATCAGTCACTTTGGGCAGTAGCTAAGATCTGTTTTATAACAAAACAAGTATTGAACAACTAAGAGGATATTTTAAACAAAAGCAACTAGATTTACTAGGTCGATGAACAATTTGCAATATGAGACGTTCGGTCTTAACACAATTTACCCTTTGGTATCTAGGGTACGAATAGTCAAGTTCGGCTAGAACAATTATCATTGCAAGCATACACAAACTCAAGGTGCCCTTTTAACTCTTTACTGTTTTGTAAACATCGGGGGAGAAACATACTTACTTGTTATGTTTTGAAAATACGAATTACATTGTTTATACGTTTGACAATATGAACATTTTAGTTTAACTTCTTGTGAGTCTCCCAACCCCACTTTTACTACTGGTTTTTAAATTGTTTTTAAACAAACGGGGAGAAAACTTGCTCAACTAAACAGCTGGACAAGAACACACAACGATTGTTCGGATGAACAACACACAACGATTGTTCGGATGAACAACACACAACGATTGTTCGGATGAACAACACTCAACGATTGGGGGAAACACATACTTACAGTTATTTTATGGGATAACAAGAGAATAAGGCACGACTTTATGTTTACATGGGATGAGAACAACACATTGGAGGCCGCTAAAGTCCCCTGGAACAACATAGTAACCATTAACTGTAGCCTAGGGTCCTATGAATAGTACTATGGAGAGTGACGTCTCCCGGTCATGGTTAGTCGCGCTAACCACAATCTGGAGGATTTATGGCCGCATAGAATCTGATAACGCTTAATAGGGGCTCACACATGTCATGGTTTGGTTACGCCTCATGTATGAACATATTATTTGTATTCCTAGCTAGTTTACAAATGAGTCAACAATTCTTATTCTGTTTATCACATACACCTGAAACTATTTACGAACAATTGAATTTAAACAAAGAGTTTTGATCCGGATAAAGTGATCATGTTTATACAAAAGGGTTCGGATTAGTTAAAATGATCAGGTTTAAACATATTTTATGACGGTTAAGTCATGAGAATGTTTTCAATTGAAAACTACTTAGTTTTATGACGGTAAAGTCATGAACAGGTTTTCGGGGAAAAACTATAAGCACTAATATAACTAACTCTGTGAACTCACCAACCTTTGTGTTGACACTTTCAAGTATGTTTCTCAGGTGACCTCTAGCCTTGGCGCGGTTGGAATAGGCTAGCTATGTTGGATCAATTCCTAGTAGCTGGAAGGACGTAGAATATCAAGTCTCAAGTCTGTCGTTGATCTAGAAGAACTTAGATCATAGTATTTCTTAGTTTTAGTAATTGTATATGTAATCAAGTCTTAGAAATCATTATTACAGCTTCCGCTATCGTGTAATGAACCAATCGTTGCAACCTGTATTTATTTAATAAGTAAATAAAATATGGGGGTGTGACAATACCGGTACCGAAAGAAGCTTCGTGTCTAATGAATTTAGTCCATTACTTGGTATCGAACCTACCATTCTAGATAACTAGTATACCGTAGAACTAGCTGACGGTAAATTAATCAAAACCAACCACATTATTCCGGGCTGTGTCCTAGAATTAGCCAATCATTCCTTCGAAATAGATCTGTTACCCGTTAACTAGGGAGTTTTGATTTGATTATCGGCATGGACTGGATGTCCAAGAATGGAGCGGAGATTGTATGCCGTGAAAAGATTATCAGATTACCCCTACCAGATGGAGAAACACTTGCAATACAAGGAGAAAGGATCATGATTCCTCTGAATATCATCTCATGTATGAAAGCCTAGAAGTATCTACAGAAAGGATACTATGCCATATTAGCACATGTAACGGAGAACCGGACAGAAGAAAGGAAGGTCGAGGACATACTAGTTGCTCATGATTTTCCTGAAGTATTCCCTGAAGTCTTACCGGGACTCCAACCACAGCGACAAGTCAAATTCCGAATCAACCTTACCCTAGGAGCTACCCCGATAGCGCAGTCACCGTACCTATTGACGTCGTTAGAAACGCAAGAATTATCAAACCAACTACAGTAGTTGCTAGATAAAGGATTTATCCGACCAAGTCATTCGCCTTCGGGAGCACCTGTCTTATCTGTCAAAAAGAAAGACGGATCATTTCGTATGTGCATCAACTACAGAGAATTGAACAAAGTAACCATCAAGAACCGATATCCTCTACCCCGAATAGACGATTTGTTCGACCAACTACAAGGATCGAGCTATTACTCCAAGATCGACTTAAGGTTAGGATACCATCAGCTGAGAATCCAATAGGAGGACATACACAAGACGGCATTCCGAACTCGATATGGACACTGCGAGTTTTTGGTTATGCCATTCGGTTTGACCAATGCACCCCACAGTATTTATGGATCTTATGAACTGTGTGTGCGAACCCTACCTAGACAATTTTGTTATTGTGTTCATTGATGACATAATGATCTTTTCTTGCAGCGATGAGGAACACGTTGAACATCTAAGACTCATTCTAGAATTATTGAAAATCGAGAAGCTGTACGCTTAGGTTTTCAAAGTGTGACTTCTGGATCCGAGAAGTTCTTTTCCTAGGTCACGTGGTAAACGAGATGGGCTAACACATTGACCCAACTAAGATTGAAGCAATAAGAAACTGGTGAACACCCAAAACCGCAACTGAAATACAACAATTTTTGGGACTTACCGGATATTACAGAAGATTTATCGAAAACTTTTCAAAGATTGCAAAACCATTGATTGCTTTGACGCAGAAAGACGTGAAGTTCGATTGGAATGATAGAACTGAAGAAGCATTTCAGTTACTCAAGCAAAAACTTTGCAGTTCACTGATCTTAGCACTACCTGAAGGAAACGACGACTTCATAGTCTACTGTGATGCGTCACACCAAGGACTAGGTTGTGTAATAATGCAACGAGAGAAGGTTATCGCATATGCTTCACGACAACTCAAGGTGCACGAAAAGAACTACACCACCCATGACATGGAATTGGGAGTCGTGGTTTTTGCACTCAAAATCAGGAGACACAACCTCTATGGTACCAAATGTACGATTTTCACCGACCACAAAAGTCTCCAACACATCTTTGATCAAAAGGAGTTGAACATGCGACATAGCAGATGGGTCGAATTGCTTAATGATTATGATTGCGCTATTTGTTACCATCTAGGAAAGGCAAACGTAGTTGTTGATGCCCTAAGTAGAAAAGAACAACTCAAACCACGTCGAGTGCGAGCGTTAACCATGACAATCCACACGAATCTACCTATCCAGATATGTGACGCTCAACTCGAGGTTCTCAAGAAGGAAAATTTGGAAAATGTTGGCCTATGAGGCATGGAGAAACTGCTTGAGATCAAATCCGGTGATATGCGTTACTACATGGAATGATATGGGTACCGAACCATGGGAAATTAAGAGACAGAGTGATGGATGAGGCACATAAGTCGAGGTATTCAATTCACCCTGGTTCTGACAAAATGTACCAAGATCTCAAGACAAACTACTGGTGGCCAATCTTGAAATCCGAGATTGCCGCCTATGTTAGAAAATGTCTAACCTGCGCCATGGTTAAGATGGAATACCAGAAACCATCAGGGTTACCACAACAGCCAGAAATTCCACAATGGAAGTGGGAACAAATTTCAATGGACTTCGTCACGAAGTTACCCAAAACCCCAAGCAGATACGACACCATCTGGAATCGTTGACCGTTTAACCAAATCCGCACACTTCCTTCCAATCAAAGAAAATGACAAAATGGAGAAGTTGACCCAGCTTTACCTAAAGGAAGTAGTTTCAAGGCATGGAGTGCCGATCTCCATCATCTCAGATAGGGATAGCCATTTTACTTCCCGGTTCTGGCAATCATTACAAGAAGCGTTGGGAACACGTTTAGATTTGAGCACTGCCTATCACACACAAACAGATGGTCAAAGTGAATGAACCATCCAAACACTAGAAGATCTATTAAGAGCTTGTGCGATAGATTTTGGCAACAGCTGGGATACTCACCTACCATTAGTTGAATTTTCATACAACAACAGTTACCACACGAGTATCAAGGCAGCATCATTTGAAGCAATTTATGGAAGAAAGTGCAGATCACCACTCTGTTAGGCTGAAGTCGAAGATAGTCAGTTCACTAGACCAGAGCTTGTCCACGTGACCACCGAGAAAATTTTCAAAATTCGAGATAGACTAAAATCCACTTAGGACAGACAGAAAAGCTACGCTGATCAAAAGCATAAACCAGTAGAGTTTCAAGTAGGTGACAAAGTGTTACTGAAAGTTGCGCCTTAGAAAATCGTAATTCGTTTTAGCAAACAAGGGAAACTGAACCCCCGCTACATAGGACCATTTGAGATCCTACAAAGAATTGGCCCTGTTGCCTACCGACTCAACCTACCGGAAGAGCTACAGAATATCCACAATGTATTCCATGTCCAACTTAAAGAAGTGTCTATACGATGAGACACTGACAATACCTCTCGAGGAGTACAAATCGATGAACAACTACATTTCGTCGAAGAACCTGTGGAAATCATGGACCGCGAGGTTAAGCAACTGAAACATAGTCGCATTCCGATAGTCAATGTCTGATAGAATTCCAGACGCGGACCAGAGTTCACATGGGAGCACGAAGATCAGATGAAGAGCAAGCACCCACACTTGTTTCAGACCACACCATCAGATATTACCGCAAGCTAAATTTCGGGACGAAATTACTTTCAACCGGGGGATAATATGACACCCGACAAATTTCAGGTTGATATCCATTCCTAACTGAGATACATATTATATTATTAGACATGCATCACACTTAATTTTATAGTAATTAAGTCCATTTCACACTTAGCAAGTCAATCCGTTTACACGTGTCGGTAATCCGGAAGATTAACCTGTCAAACACGCGTCCTACAGCACGACCATTGGTGATAATTTAAAAAAATACCTAGACATATAATCTGTGTGTGAAAATTATATGTAACACTGTGATTTAATTAATCATGCTTATATGAATTTTTCGGTAATTTATAGAAATACTTTTATTTTCAGCACAGTCCGGTAGACACGAAGTGTTAGATCCATAATTCTAAGCATTAGACATATATTTGGTGTGCAAAAATTACATGTAGTACTGTGATATGTTATTCCAATACTCTGTGAATTTTTCAGGAATTTTCTGAGAAACTTTCTGTTTTAACGTTGTCCGGTCAGTCTGCAGTATGTACCGACATTTCCAAATCAAAATCCAAAAAATTTATATGTTAAACATACCAATATGAGTCAAATTATTTTTAAATAATTTCGTTCATACCTATTCGAGATTTTCGTCAATAAATCGGTTACTATTCGTTTTCCACCACCCGGTACAAAAACCCCCTACATAAACCCCCACCAATCCACCCATTTCCACCACTTCCATCTTTCAGTTTCTCTCTCTTTCTCCCCTCTCTTGAACTGAGACCACCACCCACCACCTTCATCCACCATTTTTGATTTTTTTGATCTTTCATTCATCAAATCCAAGCTTCCAAGATCAAGAATCAAGCATTTGCAAGAGATTTTTTTGAAATGTTCTATATATGTTATAACATGCCTAATTTCATGTGTGAACATCAACTTTGCATAGTTGCCATGTTTAAGACTCAAAAACTTGACTTTCCAATTTGGGAAACTTTAATGTATCAAAAGTTGTGTTTCAAGTTCTAAATTGCAATCGAATGTGCCAATGTGTTTATTATATGATAATAGACTATTTCAAAGTAGGTTTGAATTCTATGTTAGGATTTGAATGCTTAAGTCCAACGTGTCACCAACGGGTCGTCAATTCAAAACATCTTTGAAACGTCAAAGTCACTTTTCAAACAACTCTTTGGATGCATAGAGTTCATAGTCAAACATTTACAATACTTAGACCTTAAAGTCCTAAATGTTTCCTAGGGCACGAGTAGGTCGTCTCATTTATCCGGATTTGCTAAGACTTGCATATCATTACCGCTTTATCAGGTGAGTTCTCACAGCCCCGTTTTACTCATTTTCCATTTTGGGGTGAGATACATGCTAAAGTACATTTTTTAAAATTCATATTTCCATGCTTACACAGTTACATTAATTATATAAGTTGTACTGGTGTGTACAAAGTCCTCTTAGAGTCAACCGTTAATTTTGTCCGTAAGCAAGGTGATCATGAATAGTACTATTAGCTTTAACAACCCCTGCCCGGGTTAGTAGCGCTAACTTCAACTGGAGGTCGAACGGGTACATAATTGACCTAATCCATTCATGTGCAAGGCACAAAGAGGCGAATCACATCCTTTTCCTTTTTCAGTGGCTACAGTTGAGCTTCGTTTGGCGGACTTATGATAATTTTTTGTTTTGTCTGATCAACAATGATTGTGTAGAGAACATATGCTTTTCCATGCATTTTTAACATATGTTTTTCCATGAATTGTCAATATATGATTTTCCAAAACATTTCATGATATAATTTTCATTACATATAACCTGCGAACTCACTAACATTACGTTGACCCATTTTAGCATGTTTATCTCAGGTCGTTTAATGCATTGGATATGTGGCTAGGATGCACCCACTGGAGTCACACACTCATCATGCATGGCATCCTATTTTGATAAACAATATTTTATCATCCTTATTTTCGAATGTTGTAAACATTTAAACATTGTTTCTTCACTGTTACTTTGGACCATGTCAAACTTTATTTTGGACTCGTTCGAGTCATGAATAAAACAGGTATTTTGAAATCCATTTAGTGGTCATTCAAAGTAATTCAATGGTAAAGATCCTCTTGAGTCACGCCCCTCGGGTATAGCCCGGAAGTGGAATTTGGGGGTGTGACAATCCTTTCTTTTGTTACAGCAGCGGTGGTCAAGGACAAGGGTGGCGGCAGTGGTCGGCGGCAATGTTTGGCCGGGGACAGCGATGATCAAGGTTGAGATTGGCGGCTAGGCCGGAGGGCGACGACTATCGGAGGAGGCGAGGGTCGACGGAGGCGCGCTTGGCAGAGGAGCAGGGGGCGACTGACGGCGGTCATGGGTGGTCGAAGAGGTGGCGACGGGGACGGGGTCGGGGGTTTTAGGGTACGGATGCGACAACGGTGAGTGGTCGGAGATTCCATTTATTTCTGCTTCATAATTTGGAAGGAATTTGAAATCCTTTACTTTAAGGAATTTGAGGGAATTAAATCTGATTCCAATTCCTTTCTCAACAAAACACGTTAGGAATTGAATTCGAATTCCAATTCCAATGAATTATGTGAACCAAACACGTTGACCAATGGAATTCAGATCCCAATTCCATTGAATTCTTACAAATTCCTGCCAACCAAGCCGGTTCTAAGGAATTGGATTTGGAATTGTAATTTGTCCAAAGGATTTGGAATTTAAAGGAATTGAAATCTAATAAAGGAATTTGAATTCCATGTCCATTTGAATGACAAAACAATCATAAAGGAATTGGAATTTATCACCCTCGCCACCACCCATCGATATCGTCACCGCCCCATCACCGCACCCGTACCCACCGACCACCTCGCCGCCATTGATTACCGAACGCCCCGCCACCAATAACCGACCGCCACTGACCACCAATCGCCACCGAAAACCAAACACTGCCGCCACCGATAACCGATTGCCGATCACCGCTGCTACGGACTTCCCCCGCCACCAACCATCGGCACCACCATGGACCACCCTACCACCTCTTACCGTTTATCTCTCCACCACCCTGCCTATCGTCTTGACCTGCCGCCATCCACCAAGATAAATCCTGTGTTCCATGTTTCTTTACTTAAACAATGCTACATTCAGGAGGTTTCAAAGGAAACTCATACCAACTGGAGGTTGTTTTGAATGTATCAGGGAAGAAGAATTTATGGTTAAATGGGTTAACATAGACCTATCTGAAGCGACATAGTAGAGAAACAATGAGTTAAGACTGGCGCACCCAACTTTTGGTCTTGACCTCGAGGACGAGGTCGATTTTCAGAGAGGGAGTATTGATGATGCCCATGTAGCGACGTCTACATCATCACTTGACCCAATGGGCTTGATGAAACAAGATATGCCCATTCAAGTTGCACATCAAATAACCCGACCCAAAAGAAACCTCTGAGGTTACGTGAAGGAACGACTCTTCCATTATTTATGCAAGTTTTTTATTTCCTTTTTGTTCGTTCAACCATGATCTCCATAATAGTCATGGGTAGTTATCCTTTCTTTTTTTACTGCAGCGGTGGTCGGGGACAAAGGTGGCAGCACTGGTCGGTGGCGATGTTTGGCGGGGGACGACGGTGGTCAAGGGTGAGGGCGGCGACGGAGCCGGAGGTCGGCGACGATCGGATGAGGCGAGGGTCGACGGAGGCGCGCGTGACCGAGGTGCGCTTGACGGAGGCGTCGGCCGGCGGTCATGGGTGGTCGGTGTGGTGGCGACGGGGGCCAGGTAGGCGGGGTTGGGGTACGGATGTGATAACGGTGAGTGGCGGAGATTTCATTTATTTCTGGTGAATTCCTTCATAATTTGGAAGGAATTTGAAATCCTTTACTTAAAGGAATTTGAGGGAATTAAATATGATTCCAAATCCAATTCCTTTCCCAACCAAACACGTTAGGAATGGAATTCGAATTCCAATTCCAATAAATTATGCGAACCAAACACGTTGACCAATGGAATTCAGATTCCAATTCCATTCAATTCCCACAAATTCCTGCCAACCAAATGGGTCTTAAGGAATTGGATTTTAAATTGTAGTTTGTCCAAAGGATTTGAAATTTAAAGGAATTGGAATCTATCAAAGGAATTTGAATTCCGAATCCATTTGAATGACAAAACAATCATAAAGGAATTGAAATATCACCCTCGCCACCACCCATCGATATCGTCGCCGCCCCACAACTGCCATCGACCACCACACCCGCCGACCACCTCGTCGCCATAGATTACCAACCGCCCCCGTCACCAACAACCGACCGCCACTGACCACCAATCGCCACCGAAAACCGAACATTGCCACCATCGATAACCGACTGCCGTTCACCGCTGCTACCGACCGCCCCCGCAACCAACCATCGTCGCCACCGTTGACCACCCCACCACCGCCTACTATTTGTCTCTCCTCCACCCTGCCTATCGTCTTGACCTGCCACCATCCGCCAAGATAAATCCCGTGTTTCATGTTTCTTTACTTAAACAATGTTACATTCAGGAGGTTTCCAAGGAAACTCATACCAAATGGAGGTTCTTTTGAATGTATTAGGGAAGAAGAAATTATGGTTAAACGGGTTAACATAGACCTATCTGAAGCGACATGGGAGAGAAGCAATGAGTTAAGACGGGCGCACCCAACTTTTGGTCTTTACCTCGAGTACGAGGTCGATTTTTAGGGAGGGAGCATTGATGTAGCCCATGCAGCGACGTCTACTTCATCACTTGACCCAATGGGCTCGATGGAACAAGATATGCCCATTCAAGTTGCAGATCAAATAACCCAACCCAAAAGAAACATATGAGGTTACGTGAGGAACGACTCTTTCATTATTTATGCAAGTTTTTGATTTCCTTTTTGTTCGTTCAACCATGATCTCCATAATTGTCATGGGTAGTTATCCTTTCTTTTGTTACTGCAGCGGTGGTCGGGGACAAGGGTGGCAGCAGTGTTTGCCGGGGTACGGCGATGGTCAAGGGTGAGGGTGGCGGCGGGGCCGGAGGGCGGCGACGATCGGAGGAGGCGAGGATCGACGGAGGCGCCGGGGGCGGCGGGCGGCAGTCATGGGTGGTCGGAGTGGTGGCGAAGGGGGCCTGGTCGACAGGGTTGGGGTACGGATGCAACAACGGTGAGTGGTTGGAGATTCCATTTATTTCTGGTGAATTCCTTCATAATTTGGAAGGAATTTGAAATCCTATACTTGAAGGAATTTGAGGGAATTAAATCTGATTCTAATTCCAATTTCAATTCATTTCTCAACCAAACACGTTAAGAATTGAATTCGAATTCCAATGAATTATGCGAACCAAACACGTTGACCAATGAAATTCAGATTCTGATTCCATTGAATTCACACGAATTCTACCAACCAAACGAGCCCTAAGGATAAAAATATATTTTTTTTTAAGGATAAACGACCATTTGCATGACTTAAAAGTTAAAAGACATTAAGTACAAGTTAACACTGTAATAGATGGTCAAAACATAACTAAACCATAAAATCATTAATGCAATTTATTAAAAAAAAAAGTTAGAACACATGTTTTTACTAATATTTCCTATATCTAAGTTTTATTCTACTAGATTATCAATTAAATATAAAATGTGGAGACTTAAAACTTAAAAGGCAGGTTTGTGAAAATAATTGATTAAATATAAAACTTAAACCCCAAAATCCTATTTTGGTTTGGACATGGCCCATGGGTCAATCAATAGGGCATGATCCAAATCTTGTTTTTGTTTTTTTCCCTTTTTCTCCCTAAAAACATGCATGAAAGTTGGGGGAAGGTTGAACAGGTCTTCTACTTTTATTCAATTTTGTCATGGACTCATGCTGACCCTTCTATTATAATTTTATGACTTTAGGATGTGGTCGTTGTAGGGTCATTTTTGTCATTCACTAATTGCTTCTATTTATAAAATCATACCCAATTTCCCATCATTTTAATAAATATGTTATGTGATTTATTTCACTTTCTTTTTAATTTAAAAAGGTTATTTAAAAAATTGTTTTACTTAATATATTTGGAGGGTGTTTTATTTTGTTTTTAAATTTCTTAAAATTTTAATTTAGTTTTATAAACTTAAGTTTTATGCTTTTCAATTTTCTTAAACCTTTTACTGTCTCATATTTTTATTCTTTTAGTTTTATAAAATGGTTTTATGTTTTCTAAATTTCGTACACCTACTGTGTTTTAACAACTTGAAACTTTTAATATATTTTCTATGTATATAAAAAGGTAATAAAAATAGCACCCAATCCAACAAACTCTATCCAACGAACTCTCTAAAGTTGTATGAGATAAAAATTAAAAATAAAATTATATAAAAAAATATGAGATACTATTATGACAACCCACTTTAATTCAATCTAAGCATTTCTTAATATATTTATAAAGTTGGCACTTTGGATAATTTGACCATAATTTGTTATTTTCTTTATACTTATAGTTACCATTTCAATACGTGGGTTATCATTCAAAACGCTTCTATTAGTGATTACTATTCATTTTAACCTATCATTAGTATTTACGATTCAATTTATATAAAATCTCGACGTCAATCCTTACCGGGTATCAAATTACACTAAGGCTATGTGCAGTGGAGTAATTAAAAAATGATTCACACCCCGAACCTCCATATCACTGTCACGTCAATCACTAAACCAAATCACTAAGTAATGGTTTCACTATCCCTATTAATTTAAAATTTTATTTTTTTATTTAAACAATTAAAACCAATGTGATTGGTTGAAAACAAATCACCTGCACCCTACGCCCGTGATTTCCCTCACGATTGCGTCCATTCACGCCCAATCACGGCCCACGGTGGATTACGCCCCCCAATCTCTCTACCATTACACATAGCCTAATGCAAATATTAAATTTCTCAAACTTCATTTCTAAACTATATAAAAAGTTTTTATTTAATTCCAAAGACTTGTGACGTCCCACGAATCCTAGAACCTAGAGAAGTAATATGTACTAGCCTTCGATGATGAACCACTTTATTAACTCTTTTCTGGCCAATGTGGTACTAGTTCACTTGGTAGAGACATTTAGTTATTAGATAATAGGTTCTTGCCTTCTTGGTTCAAACCCAAGCATAGGTTATGTTGTCCAACAATCATTCCGTTGCAAATTCAACAAACAAACCTTTTTTTCTCTCACCATGCTCCTTTTCAAACCTTGATCCCAAAATTCATGTAGTTTTCCTTGAAAATAAACCCGCTAATCATGAATCAGTACATACATTTTAATTATCTCTTAGAAGTTACGGTAAATAGAAATGTATTAATGTTCAAATTATTGGGTTACCGTAAAAATCAACATACTTTGCATGAAAAGGTCATCAAACCCAACTTTGATTAAAGTATTTGAACTTCTTCAGAACACATGTATTTGTGAAATCAATGATAAACACTGGTTACTAGTAGGGTTGGCAATGGTACGAGAGTAGGTAATTGGGTATGAGTTGGGAGCAGGCGGGGCTGTAGGAGGGGGCGGGGCTGTAACAGATGGTGGGGGCATTTGGGCAACAGATGGTAGGGGCATTTGGGCATTTGTGGAAGTGGACGGTGTCGAGGTTTCAGTGACGGGTTAGGTAGAGAAGAAAGGGAAAGGAGGATCTTCAAGAAACTGGTAGGAATTGGGAGTGGCAAGACTTCCTTCATAGAAGGGAAAGGAGGATTCGTCAAACATGACGTGACGTGAAAGAAGTAGCTTTCCGGTGGATGGATTATAGCAGCGATAACCCTTGGAAGTTTTCGGGATACCCGAGAAAGATACAGAGGGCTGTTGCCATGAGTTTTACCTAGATTGGTAGTAGTTCCTGCCTCGGCCACGATTAGAGCGCCCACGCCCTCGATAAAAATTCCCCCGTCCACGATTCGGCTGGTACGGAGGGCGGGAGTCTGTGTGTTGGTGGGGGGATGGCTTCGGTCAGATGGGGCAGCAAGTACAGTTTGGCTTTGATCCTTTCTGGCTGAGACACGCTGTTGTTCAAGTTGAAGCATGTTTGTCCCAAGTGATACCATCACTTTTATTAATAAATGAAGCAACAACATCAAATTCTCGTGGGAGACCCCGAACCAGCTGTAGAACTTTTTGGGATTCTGACACAGTGTTATCAACGTCTCGGAGTTGGTCTGCTAGATCAGTGATTTTTTGACAATAATCGTCCATAGACGAGCATGCTCCTAGGGTGAGATTGCAGAATTCTCCTTCAAGAGCAGCCGCTCGGGATCCTTTGTTGTTGTGAAATACCTTCTGGATTTTTAGCCAAGCCTGACGAGCAGTGATGTCGGTGTCGAGAACTCAGGCTAGAAGTTCATAAGAGAGAGTGCTATAGATCCACTGCAGTACAAGCGCATCTATTTCCTTCCAGAGGGCATAATCTTCGTCTGTTGCAATAGCGGTTGGGGAGTCGTCAATATGGTTCAAAACTTTATAAGCTATGGCGTGAAGCTTAAAAAGTTTTGTCCAAGACGAGTAGGTGACTTTAGATCCGTCAAGGGTTCGGACCTTGGTTTGGATGTTGGTGACAGAGTACGTAGGGTGAAGGGCCGTAGCCTTGGGTGCTGCTGATGAGGATGAATCTTCTGTGTTAGGCATGATCGTAACAGCAGCGACAAAGAATTCCGGCTGCAGATGAAGGATTCCGGTGGAGGAAAAAAGAGGAATAAAGGCCAGCGGCTGGATTCTTTTGGGGTTTTCAGAACCGTGGCTCTGATACCATAATAGTAATATGGTAAACAGAATTCGTGTCTTCCATTGAGATACCAGTCTTGAATATATACAAGGAATACAATCTCCTAAACTAGGAAAGCCTAAATAAGAGGCAATTAACAGAATACAAAATATATAAATATAATACAAATATATAAATATATACGCATGCTAATACGGGCTTGGGACGGGTTTAGGTAATCCCAACCCCATACACAGTTATAAATCTTTTCCCATACCCGGCCCAAAACCCGTCGGGTTTCTATCGGGTAATTACCCGTCGGGTATCGGGTATACCCGCGGGTTTCGGGTAAACCCGTTAGTTTCAAAAAAATGCATGTTGGGTATACTCGACATAAACCAGTCGGGTATCTATCGGGTATACGTAAAAATTGTAACTAAAATAAAAAAAAGAAAAACTAAATCATGTCGGGTATATACATTTAAAATAAATACGATATATATACTTAAAATAAATACGATATATATACTTAGAATAAATAAAAAAGAAAGAAAACTATGTTGGGTATATAATCGGATAAATGGATATACGTTATCGGGTAATCAGGGCAGGTAAATGGGTAAATCACCATATCCCATACCCATCCCAAACCCGTAAAAAATTTCAAAAGTAATCCCAAACCCGGTCTCATACCCGATTACCTGACCTCATACACGTACCAAGTGTTTCAGGTTTCGGGTTTTTCCATCGGGTTCGGGTTTCATTGCCATCCCTAGTTACTAGAACAATCATTACATATGTAGAGACTATGTAGACAGTTTTTTGTTGACGTAAATGTCATGTCCATTCTTCAGGTGACATAACTATTTTATTAATTTAACCGCTTTAAATAAAAAATTACTAGTTTTTCATGATACTAGTAATAAACATAGCAAGGAAACGTGGTATGAATAAGGATCTAGGGGTCTGTTTTGTATGAGGTAATGGAATGAACGAGGGAATGGAATGGACGAGTGAATAGAATTGACAAGGGAAAGAAATGGATCATTACCATTTCATTGTCCTGTTTGGTTACGCTATAAGAATTAAATGAATCATTACTTTGTGCTAGTTGCTAGACAGGAAAATATTTTAGGAAAAATGAAATATTTTTAACTAATAAATTTATACTATGGTTCGAGTCTTGAGACGGGTCATGGGATGGGTCATGATTGGGGTCATAGGTCGGGGCATGGTTCGGGTCATGGTTCGAGTCATGGGTCGGATCACGGTTCGGGTCATGGGACGGGGCATGGGTTCAGTCATGGGTCTAGGCATGTGTCGGGTTATGGGTCGATTCATGGTTCGGCCCATGGGTCGGGCCATAGTTTGAGACATGGGTTGGGTCATGGTTCGGGGCATGGGTCGAGTGTCTACTAAAAAATCGATCTATTCGACCAACTTCAAGGGTCGAGTGTTTACTTAAAAATCGATCTAAGATCTGGATATCATCAGCTGCGAGTTCAAGATGAAGATATATCCAAAACCGCTTTTAGAACCCGGTACGGCCATTACGAGTTTTTGGTCATGCCATTCGGATTAACCAACGCACCCGCAGTGTTCATGGACCTCATGAACCGTGTGTGTAAACCCTACCTCGACCAATGCATCATCTTTTTCATTGACGATATCCTTATCTATTCTAAGAGTAAGGAAAAACATGAAGAGCACTTGCGCTCAATCCTGGAACTGCTAAGACAGGAGCAGCTATACGCGAAGTTTTCCAAATGCGATTTTTGGATTCGCGAGGTTCAATTTCTCGGGAATGTAGTCAATGAGAAGGGAATACATTTTGATCCATCCAAAGTAGAGGCCATTAAGAATTGGCAGCTCCAACGACTCCAACAGAGGTGCGACAATTTTTGGGATTGGCTGGCTACTATCACCGGTTTATCGAGGGATTTTCTAAGATCGCTCAACCTCTCACCGCCCTAAATAAAAAAAGTAAACTGTATACCTGGAACGAAACTCAAGATTCAGCATTTCAACTTCTGAAGCAGAAACTCTGTAGCGCACGCATCCTATCTCTGCCAGAAGGAACGGATGACTTCATAGTGTATTGTGATGCTTCTATCCAGAGTCTCGGTTATGTGCTAATGCAACGCGAGAAAGTCATCGCATACGCTTCTCGGCAATTGAAAGTCCACGAGAAAAACTACACGACTCACGACTTGGAGTTAGGAGCCGTGGTATTACTAAAAATCTGGGGACACTACTTGTATGGTACCAAGTGCACTATTTACACCGATCACAAGAGTCTCCAGCACATATTCAAACATAAAGAGTTAAACATGGGACAACGTCGCTGGATCGAACTCTTAAATTATTATGATTGTGCCATCAAGTACCATCCAGGCAAGGCTAACGTAGTAGCCGATGCTCTGAGTAGAAAGGAAACCAAACCCAGACGAGTTCGAGCATTGCAACTCACTATTTATACAAGATTACCCGAACAAATCCGTAATGCTCAACTTGAAGCCTTAAAGAAAGAGAACTTAGCATTGGAAACCACCCGTGGTATGGAGAAACAACTGGAAGTTAAATCTGATGGTATTCTCTATTTCGCAGAGCAAATATGGATTCCAGTGTATGGAAACCTAAGAGAGCTTGTTATGGATGAAGCTCACAAATCCACGATACTCTGTTCATCCGGGATCTGACAAAATGTACCACGATCTGAAGGTGTTGTATTGGTGGCCGAACATGAAAGCCGACATAGCCACCTATGTGAGCAAGTGTCTTACTTGTTCAAAGGTCAAGGTGGATTATCAAAAGCCATCCGGATTGCTTCAACAACCGGAAATCCCGATGTGGAAATGGGAGCAGATTTCCATGGATTTTATTACCAAATTACCCCGAACCCCTACTGGATGTGCCACAATCTGGGTAATAGTGGATCGTCTAACTAAATCCGCTCACTTCCTTGCTATCAAAGAAACTGACAAAATGGAGAAGTTAACCCGCATTTATATAAAGGAAGTAGTCTCTCGGCACTGAGTGCCAGTTTCAATCATTTCAGATAGAGACGCTCGATTTACTTCGCGCTTCTGGCAATCCCTACAGAAATCTCTAGGTACGCGTCTTGATATGAGCACAGCGTACCATCCCCAAACAGATGGCAAGAGTGAGCGTACAATTCAAACCCCAGAAGACATGCTACGGGCTTGCGTAATCGATTTTGAAAATAGTTGGGAGACTTACCTACCCTTGGTGGAGTTCTCTTATAACAATAGCTATCATACCAGCATCCAGGCAGCACCTGTGACACCCAGCAGTTCAGGTCAATATCCGCATTTCATAAACGCACGTTCATAATTATTATTTCCTAATACTTATTTTGACTAAGTAAAGTCAAGAAGTCTAGCAAAGGAGTTTATTTCCAAGTCTAGTAAATCTTAAAGAATTACTAGAAAAAGTAAGCAGAATAACCCGACTTAATACGAACGTAAATAGTTAAATAAAATAACCAGAAAAATATATATATATATATATATATATATATATGTTACACAAAATTTACGTTGAACCATAATTTATGGTTAAGACTAAATTATATAACATACATAAAAGTAAAATAAAGGACTCTTCGAAGACGTTACGAGGTAGCGCCATGTTTAGGTACTCATACCTACAAATAATCACCTCAACGAATTATACAAATCAAGGTTTCAATATTTTCTTCAACGAGCCATAAACTGGTAAAAATTGAAGAATCGAAACTGAATTAAATTACCCCTTTAAAACTCTAATTGATACTAATATCATTAATAAATTAATGATTAAAATTGTTATCATTAACCCCAAACCCACTTCTTGACTTTCTTGGCCGAGAGTCAGGGGAGCCATGCTCCCACTTGCCTGATTTACTCTGATTCAGATGAAAACCATACCCTTCAGTCGAAACTTCACCATTCCTTTCAAACCTCATCTTTTTCTTACGGCAATTTCACCATTCTCCTTCAAGTCGAAGTCCGGATTAAGGCAGAAATCCACCTAATTCAGTGCTATAAGGAGAATTCCAAGCGTTTCTGAAGAAAGCTTAACAAGATACTCAAGATCATTCTCTGTTTCTCTAGAAATCACCATTCTCTATTTGAGGTAAAAACTCAATATTATCCATTTCATTATCGTTAAAACCGTAACTAATCATACAAATCATTCAAACGAAAGTAAGATAACAAGAAAAATGTGTCAAATTCAAGATTTGAACATAAAAATATACAGGACAAATTCTGTCAATTAAAGTGCAGTAATCGAAACTAGGAGTTTCGCTACCTGCTGATCGAAACTAGGAGTTTCGATGCCGATTATTCAATCGAAACTAGGAGTTTCGATACCTGTTATTCAATCGAAACTAGGAGTTTCGATACCAGTTGTTCAATCGAAACTAGGAGTTTCGATACTTATTTACTCAATCGAAACTAGGAGTTTCGATACCTATTTACAATCGAAACTAAGTAGTTTCGATACTGATTGCCCAATCGAAACTAGGCAGTTTCGATACTATTCTTGCCTTTCGATACCTGTTTTGCTCAGTCAAAACTAGGAAGTTTTGACATCTGTTCTGTTTAATCAAAACTAAGAAAGTTTCGATACCTGTGCATCAGCCCCATTGGGCAGTAACTCAGAACTATTTTCATAACGAACCAAGTGTTGGGAAAAACTAAAAAGATAATTAAAACAAAAGCAATCAGAACTGCTAAGTCGGGTGAACAAATTGCGTTTAAGACGAGTAGTCTTAACGTGTATGTTATCCTTGTGTAAATAGGATACGGATAGGCGAATCTGCCGTCGTTCAAATATTTGCTAGCATTCATATTGTCGAGGTGAGTTTCACTAATTCCCCTTTTTGTAAGTTTTTGAAATGATTTGGGGTGGAAACATACTTGTAAAAGACTTTTGTGTATAAATGAATGGAACTAATGATCTGACCGTATGTATGTATTGAGGGAACAATAAAGCGCTTAAAGTCCTCGTAATAAATTAGTAACCATTAGCTATGGATTTAGCCCGGGATTTTATGAATAGTACTATTGGGGGTGACGCTCCCGGTCATGGTTAGTCGCGCTAACCAGGGGTCCAAATGACCGAATGACCGCATATAATCTTACTCGCAGAAAGGCGAGGGGAGGCACAGAAAGTTGGGGTTTGGTTACGGTCTCGTACATTACATACTATTTTGTATTCCTTGCAAGCTTACAAATGGGGTCAATAGATCGGATTAGTATTCATATTCATTGGTAATACATACAAAAGAGTTCTGATCCGGGTAAAGTGATCAGGTTTTAAACAAAAGAGTTCTGATCAGGGTAAAGTGATCAGGTTTAACAAAAGAGTTCTGATCAGGGTAAAGTGATCAGGTTTAACAAAAGGGCTCTGATTAGGTTAAAGTGATCAGGTTTAACAAAAGAGTTCTGATCAGGGTAAAGTGATCAGGTTTATCAAAAGAGTTCTGATCCGGGTAAAGTGATCAGGTTTTAAACAAAAGAGTTCTGATCAGGATAAAGTGATCAGGTTTATCAAAAGTGTTCTGATCCGGGTAAAGTGATCAGGTTTTAAATAAAAGAGTTCTGATCAGGATAAAGTGATCAGGTTTTAAAGTAAAGAGTTCTGATCAGGGTAAAGTGATCAGGTTTAACAAAAAGAGTTCTGATCAGGTTAAAGTGATTAGGTTTAAACAAAAGAGTACTGATCAGGTTAAAATGATCAGGTTTAACAAAGAGTTTTGATCGGCAAAAAGATCAGATTTAAACATTGGGTTTATGATAACTCTTTATAATAACTTGTGAACTCACCAACCTCGTGTTGACAGTTTTAAGTATGTTTTCAGGAAATTGAACGTGGCCATCAGGTTAGCAATGTAGGATACATGCATGCACGTGGATACGGCTTTTTGGGAGGATTTCTCTTGTATAACTCATGGTCTTGAGTCATATTTGCGAAATCTTAAACTTTTGTAAACTCAATTTGATACTTTGTGATGTAAATATTTTATACTCGATTATGTATCCAATTACATGTATGTGTTTGCGATAATCATATGCTTTGGAAACAAGTGAACGTTGCGCCTCGCGTTTCCGCCCTGGCGGGGTGTGACAGAACTTGGTATCAGAGCCATTGATTATAGCGAACTAGGTGTCTAAAACGGAACCTAGTCTATAATTAGAATGACTCACTAAAATGTTTTCATTGCATAAGCATTGCATAACCAGTCATCATGTCATGTGGATATTGTAGTCACAAGTATGTCGTCACATTCACACTCTGACCCCGTCTCTGACTCTGAATCCAACGAGGAACTTCCCGCCACAAGCCCCAAAAATCGAGTACAAGTTTGTAGCTCGACACCACCTAATGTCGCCCTGGGAGAACCGCCTATAATCTACCGAAAGAAAAGCGGAGGACCGATTAAAGTACAAAGTGCTAGGAAGAAGGTTCGACTTCCGCGCAAGAGAAACCTGGCAGCCCGTGACCCGAAAGACTTGGAGACCGATGAGGAACCACCGAGGCAACGACCCTGTTACCACCCTACGGTGGGGACTATCCGTTGGATGCCTCGTACCCTGGCACGATGGAGGGAGATGGAGAGCATTCCATCTACCTTTGAGCTCGGAGAGTCCTCCAACTCTCCAACACCCCTACCCCACACTGGGGAAGCCATGGAGCTCACCATGCCTACCTTGGTAGCTCGCGTTCGTACGCACGAAGAATGTCTTGATGATCTCCTAGATGATATTCGGGCACAGGGGGATGCAACCATGCACTCACGTCAAGGGCTCGGATCTCGAGTACAGACTCTGGAGGATAACACTCGAGACATACAGAGTGCCACTGACTACCTCGAGTTGAGAGCTGATATGGACTGGCAGTTCACTCTCACGGTCCGAGACATGGTGGAGGCGATGGAGGAGAGGACTTTGGTTGCAGAATTTGTGGCAAGAGCTAGCTTTGTTATGGCAGGGCTAGCCATGATGATTGGGTTGTACTCCCACTTCTTCTTTTAAACCTATTATGGGCGGGTTGTGCCCATAGTACATTATGTAGTTTAAAACTTTAGTACTGATGAGGTCATGTGAACCCATCTCTTTTGTATCCTTGTCTTTTGGGAACAATGTACTATGTATGTTTTGACTATGTATGTAATGGTTTATGTTGTAATGATAGTTGTTCATGTTTGATGTTGTGGTATCCTTATGTCATGATCTATCATTATTGATATATGATGTTGTTTCTTTTTAATTGACATGTTAGAAAGAACGTCATGGCACCTAAGCGTGGGACACCCCGTAACACTACTGGTGACAACAACGAGACAATTTCCCCAAACATGGAACAACTAATAGCACAACGAGTAGCTGCCGCCATAGAGCAGTATGAAGCAAACCGAAATAGCGGAGGAGGTGCAGGAGGTAGCGGTACCGCAGGGGGTAGCGGTACAGCAGGAGGTTCCGGAGATTCCGGAGGTAATAAAAAATAAATAAGCCATAACACATAGTCATGATCCGAATTAATGACGTTATGACTTGTGATCCTGCAGATGCTCCAAATAGGAAGTGTACCTACAAGGCCTTCCTATCCTGCAAACCCCGCAGTTTTAATGGCACCGAGGGTGCAGTAGGACTAATGAGATGGATAGAACATATGGAGTCAGTGATTGATATAAGTGAATGCACAGCTGACTGCATAGTGAAGTATTCTACCTGTACGCTCACTGATAAAGCTTTAACTTGGTGGAATACTCAAATGAAGACTTTGGGGAGAGAGACAGCGTACCAATTGTCTTGGGAAGATTTGAAAAACATGATGATTGAGGAATACTGTTCTCGGAACGAATTTTAAAAGATTGAAACTGAGATGTGGAACCTACAGATGATAGGAGATGATGTAGCGAGATACACCAACCGCTTCAATGAATTGGCACTTCTGGTACCGCATATGGTCACCCCAGAACATAAGCGTGTTGAAAGGTATATGTGGGGCCTTGCGCCTCAAATTCGAAGCATGGTAACATCATCTAATCCAATAGATGCCAAGAGTGCTATAACTTTAGCATTCAAACTAAAGGATGATGCAGTACGTAATGAATTGTTTGTGAGGAAGGAGAATGAGGAAGGTAGATCTGGGGAGAAAAGGAAATGGATGGGAAATTCAAGTAACAAATCTGGAAAACAAGAGTTTAAGAAACAAGGAACTGTGAAGGCTTTTGCAGCCAACACAGTGGAAAGAAAGGAGTATGATAGGGGCCTACCGAGATGTAAGAGGTGTGGAAATCATCATGCCGGTGTTTGCATCAAGTGTGGAAAATGCGACAAGTTTGGTCACACCACTCAAGCTTGTCGAACTAACAACCGATTGGGGAAAATCAAACCGGGATGTTTTGTATGTGGTGATCTAAAACACTTCAAGAAGGATTGTCCCAAGTGGAAGAATCAGAACAACGCTCAGGCACCAGGGAGGGCATTTGTGATGGGTGCAAGGGACGCACGCCAGGACCCGAACATCGTCACTGGTACGTTCCCGATAAATAATCACTATGCCTCTGTACTTTTTGATTCGGGTGCGGATATGAGCTTGTGTCGAATGATTTTAAATCCTTACTCGGTATTAAGGCCAGCAAACTAGATCAACGTTATACAATTGAATTAGCAAATGGGAAATTAATAGAAACCGGAGAGGTCTTTAGGGGTTGTACTTTATGTTTAGAAAACCGTACAATCAGTATAGACCTTCTACCCGTCGAATTAGGGAGTTTTGATATTGTTATTGGTATGGATTGGTTAACCAAGAATCGTGCCGAGATAGTATGTTTCGAGAAGATTGTACGTATCCCACTACCAAGCGAAGAAATTCTTTCAATTCAAGGCGAAAGGTGTAGAACGATGTTAAAAACGATAAACTGCATGAAAGCTTATAAGTATCTACGCAAGGGTTATTGTGCATTCCTGGCTCACATCGTCGAGAAGAAACCCGAAGAACGTCGACTTGAGGACATACCAATCGTCAGAGATTACTCGGAGGTATTTCCCGAGGACTTACCAGGAATACCACCATCAAGACAAGTCGAGTTTCGGATCGACCTAGTACCAGGAGCCGCACCAGTTGCACGATCTCCGTATCGTCTAGCCCCTTCCGAGATGCAGGAACTGTCGAGCCAACTACAAGAGTTACTTGACAAAGGTTTCATAAGACCGAGTTTCTCACCATGGGGAGCTCCGGTCCTATTTGTAAAGAAAAAGGATGGAACCTTTAGAATGTGCATTGATTATCGAGAGTTGAACAAACTGACAATCAAAAATCGGTATCCTCTTCCTCGAATAGACGATTTGTTTGATCAACTTCAAGGTTCCAGTTTCTATTCTAAAATTGATCTACGATCAGGGTATCATCAACTGAAAATTCAGGAAGAAGATATACCAAAAACGGCTTTTAGGACTCGTTACGGTCACTACGAGTTCCTAGTTATGCCATTTGGCTTGACTAATGCACCAGCTGTTTTCATGGATCTCATGAACCGCGTGTGCAAGCCGTACTTGGATAAATTCGTGATTGTGTTTATCGATGACATATTGATATATTCACGAACCAAGGAGGAACATGAATATCATTTAAAATTAATCTTGGAACTACTCAGGAATGAGAAGCTTTATGCTAAACTCTCTAAGTGTGAGTTTTGGATCCAAGAGGTTCATTTTCTCGGACATGTTATCAATAAGAATGGTATTCACGTAGACCCATCTAAGATTGAAGCTATCAAAAACTGGGAAGCACCAAGAACTCCGACTGAGGTGCGTCAATTTCTGGGTTTGGCAGGATATTACAGACGATTTATCGAGAATTTTTCAAAGATAGCCTTACCTATGACCACGTTAACTCAGAAGGACAAAAAGTTTGATTGGACGAATAAACAAGAATCAGCTTTTCAATTGCTGAAGCAAAAACTTTGCAGTGCACCAATCCTATCCCTTCCCGAAGGAACTGACAATTTCATCGTGTACTGCGACGCATCACATCAAGGCCTGGGATGTGTATTGATGCAGAGAGAAAAAGTCATAGCATATGCATCCAGATAGCTAAAAGTACATGAGAAAAGTTATACGACTCACGATCTGGAACTGGGTGCTGTCGTGTTTGCACTCAAAATTTGGAGACATTACTTATACGGTACAAAATGTACTATCTTTACAGACCACAAGAGTCTCCAGCACATCTTTAATCAGAAAGAACTCAACATGAGGCAACGTCGTTGGGTAGAACTACTGAATGATTAAGACTGTGATATCAAGTATCACCCTGGCAAAGCAAACGTAGTAGCAGATGCCTTGAGTCATAAGGAACGAGTTAAAACACTCCGTGTTCGTGCCCTAGAATTGACAATTCATACGAGTCTCACGACTCAAATTCGGATGGCACAACAAGAGGCAATCAAAGAAGAAAACAGTCAGAATGAAGCTTTACGAGGAATGATAAAGCAGTTGGAACCAAAGCCAGATGACACTTTATACTTCATGAATAGAATTTGGGTGCCATGTATTGGTAACTTACGGGAGTTGGTTATGGACGAAGCCCACAAGTCCAGGTACTCCATTCACCCAGGTTCGGATAAAATGTATAAGGATCTGAAAGAATTCTACTGGTGGCCGAACATGAAAGGGGAAATTGCTATTTATGTCGGTAAATGCCTAACATGTTCAAAAGTAAAAGCAGAACATCAGAAACCGTCGGGATTGTTACAACATCCTGAGATACCTCAATGGAAATGGGAACAGATTTCCATGGATTTCATTACAAAGTTACCCAAGACGTCGAGCGGGTACGACACTATATGGGTAATTGTCGATCGTTTGACGAATCAGCTCATTTTCTACCCATCAAAGAGACAGATAAAACCGAGAAACTTGCAAAACTTTATATCAAGGAAATTGTGGCTAAGCATGGAGTACCAATTTCTATTATCTCTGATAGAGACAGCAGATTCGTGTATAGAATCTGGAAATCATTACAAGAAGCCATGGGCACACGTCTTGACATGAGCACGACATATCACCCACAAACAGATGGTCAAAGTGAAAGAACCATTCAAACCTTAGAGGATATGCTCCGTGTGTGTGCAATTGACTTCGGTGGAAATTGGGATACTCATTTTCCGCTAGCTGAGTTTTCATACAATAACAGTTACCACACCAGCATCAAAGCCGCTCCGTTTGAGGCTTTGTATGGTCGAAAATGTCGTTCACCGCTTTGTTGGGCAGAAGTTGGTGACAAGCATTTAACCGGTCCTGAAGTTATTCAAGAAACCACGGACAAGATTTTCAAAATCAAGGATCGTCTGAAGGCCGCCCGTGACAGACAAAAGAGTTACGCGGATAACAGACGAAGACCTTTAGAATTCCAAGTAGGAGACAAAGTCATGTTAAAGGTCTCACCTTGGAAAGGAGTTGCAAGATTTGGCAACCGTGGCAAGCTTAACCCTAGGTACGTTGGACCGTTTGAAATATTGGCTAGGGTTGGCCCTGTAGCTTACAAGCTCAAGTTGCCAAAAGAACTAAGCAATATACATGATACGTTTCATGTGTCAAATCTCAAGAAGTGCCTATCAGACGACACATTAATTATACCGCCTGATGAGATTCACATAGACGACAAGTTGCACTTCATTGAGGAACCTATGGAAGTCACAGATTGGAAGGTTCAGAGAACAAGGCGCAGCCGTGTTAAGCTGGTCAAGGTACGTTGGAATTCAAAGCGCGGCCCCGAGTATACGTGGGAGCGGGAAGATAAAATGAAATCCAAGTACCCGTCCTTGTTTACAAATACTCCAAGTCAGAATGACAAGAACTGAATTTCGGGACGAAATTCTCTGTAACATGGGGAGAATGTGACACCCAGCAGTTCAGGTCAATATCCGCATTTCATAAACGCACGTTCATAATTATTATTTCCTAATACTTATTTTGACTAAGTAAAGTCAAGAAGTCTAGCAAAGGAGTTTATTTCCAAGTCTAGTAAATCTTAAAGAATTACTAGAAAAAGTAAGCAGAATAACCCGACTTAATACGAACGTAAATGGTTAAATAAAATAACCAGAAAAATATATATATATATATATATATATATATATATATATATATATATATATGTTACACAAAATTTACGTTGAACCATAATTTATGGTTAAGACTAAATTATATAACATACGTAAAAGTAAAATAAAGGACTCTTCGAAGACGTTACGAGGTAGCGCCATGTTTAGGTACTCATACCTACAAATAATCACCTCAACGAATTATACAAATCAAGGTTTCAATATTTTCTTCAACGAGCCATAAACTGGTAAAAATTGAAGAATCGAAACTGAATTAAATTACCCCTTTAAAACTCTAATTGATACTAATATCATTAATAAATTAATGATTAAAATTGTTATCATTAACCCCAAACCCACTTCTTGACTTTCTTGGCCGAGAGTCAGGGGAGCCATGCTCCCACTTGCCTGATTTACTCTGATTCAGATGAAAACCATACCCTTCAGTCGAAACTTCACCATTCCTTTCAAACCTCATCTTTTTCTTACGGCAATTTCACCATTCTCCTTCAAGTCGAAGTCCGGATTAAGGCAGAAATCCACCTAATTCAGTGCTATAAGGAGAATTCCAAGCGTTTCTGAATAAAGCTTAACAAGATACTCAAGATCATTCCCTGTTTCTCTAGAAATCACCATTCTCTGTTTGAGGTAAAAACTCAATATTATCCATTTCATTATCGTTAAAACCGTAACTAATCATACAAATCATTCAAACGAAAGTAAGATAACAAGAAAAATGTGTCAAATTCAAGATTTGAACATAAAAATATACAGGACAAATTCTGTCAATTAAAGTGCAGTAATCGAAACTAGGAGTTTCGCTACCTGCTGATCGAAACTAGGAGTTTCGATGCCGATTATTCAATCGAAACTAGGAGTTTCGATACCTGTTATTCAATCGAAACTAGGAGTTTCGATACCAGTTGTTCAATCGAAACTAGGAGTTTCGATACTTATTTACTCAATCGAAACTAGGAGTTTCGATACCTATTTACAATCGAAACTAAGTAGTTTCGATACTGATTGCCCAATCGAAACTAGGCAGTTTCGATACTATTCTTGCCAATCGAAACTAGATAGTTTCGATACCTGTTTTGCTCAGTCGAAACTAGGAAGTTTTGACATCTGTTCTGTTTAATCAAAACTAAGAAAGTTTCGATACCTGTTCATCAGCCCCATTGGGCAGTAACTCAGAACTATTTTCATAACGAACCAAGTGTTGGGAAAAACTAAAAAGATAATTAAAACAAAAGCAATCAGAACTGCTAAGTCGGGTGAACAAATTGCGTTTAAGACGAGTAGTCTTAACGTGTATGTTATCTGTCACACCCCGCCAAGGCGGAAACGCGAGGCGCAACGTTCATGGTTTCCAAAGCATATGATTACCGCAAACACATACATGATAAATGGATACATAAATGAGTTTAAAGTTTTACATTACAAAATGTAAAAATGAGTTTACAAAACATTAAGATTTCACAAATATGACTCAATTGAATGAGTTATACAAGGGAAATCCTCCTTGAGTAGTATCCATCGTGCATGCATGTAATCTACATTGCTAACCTTGAAATCACGTTCAGTTACCTGAAAAACATACTTAAAATCGTCAACACGAGGTTGGTGAGTTCACAGGTTTAATCAAATTGTTCTTTGTAAACTTCATTTGTTCATAAATAATTCAGTTGCATGAGATAAGCAGAATAAGAATTGTTGACCCATTTGTAAACTAGCTAGGAATACAAATAATATGTTCATACATGAGGCGTAACCAAACCATGACATGTGTGAGCCCCTATTAAGCGTTATCAGATTCTATGCGGCCATAAATCCTCCAGATTGTGGTTAGCGCGACTAACCATGACCGGGAGACGTCACTCTCCATAGTACTATTCATAGGACCCTAGGCTACAGTTAATGGTTACTATGTTGTTCCAGGGGACTTTAGCGGCCTCCAATGTGTTGTTCTCATCCCATGTAAACATAAAGTCGTGTCTTATTCTCTTGTTATCCCATAAAATAGTTGAAGTATGTTCTTCCCCCAAATATTAGAAAACAGTAAAAAGAAAGGGGCCGTGAAACTCACCTTGAGTTTGTGTATATACTTGTGATAATACTTGTTGTAGTCAACCTTGACTATTTGTACCCTAGATACCAAGGGTAAATTGTTGTTAAGACCAACGTCTTAATTGTAAATTGTTCACCGACCTTGTAAATCTGATTGTGTTTGTTTAAATATCGTTTTAGTTTTCCAACACATGTTTTGTTATAAAATAGTTTTGAGTTACTGCCCAACTGGGACTGTTGTACAGGTGTCGAAACTTCTTAGTTTCGATTGGGCATATGTGTGTCGAAACTACTTAGTTTCGATGGAGTATATGTGTGTCGAAACTACTTAGTTTCGATGGAGTGGTCAGGAGTCGAAACAACCTAGTTTCGATTGAGAAAAGGTATCGAAACTACCTAGTTTCGATTGAGTATTTGCTATCGAAACTACCTAGTTTCGATTGAGTAAAAGGTATCGAAACTACCTAGTTTCGATTGAGTATTTGCTATCGAAACTACCTAGTTTCGATTGAGTAAAAGGTATCGAAACTACCTAGTTTCGATTGAGTATTTGCTATCGAAACTACCTAGTTTCGATTGAGTAAAAGGTATCGAAACTACCTAGTTTCGATTGAGTATTTGCTATCGAAACTACCTAGTTTCGATTGAGTAAAAGGTATCGAAACTACCTAGTTTCGATTGAGTATTTGCTATCGAAACTACCTAGTTTCGATTGAGTAAAAGGTATCGAAACTACCTAGTTTCGATTGAGTATTTGCTATCGAAACTACCTAGTTTCGATTGAGTAAAAGGTATCAAAACTCCTAGTTTCGATGGATCAACAGGTATCGAAACTCCTAGTTTCGATTGAGTTAACTGGTATCGAAACTCCTAGTTTCGATTACTGGACTTCTGTTTGACAGAATCAGTCCTGCATATTTTTATATTTTAAACTTGAATTCGACACACTCTTCTTGTTATCTTTCTTGCGTTTAAATAAGATGTAAGTTTAGCTACGGTTTTAAAGAAACTAATGTGAAAATGTCGAGTTTTTACCTTAAAACCGAGATGAAGATGATGAAATAAAACAGAGATGATCTCGACTCTTTTGCAGAAACACTTGAGATTCTTCTTAAAATACTGGATTGTGGTAGGATTTCGCCTTAAAACTCGGCTTCGGTTTGAAGAGAAATGGAGAATTTGCCGTATGAAATGAGTGATAAAGTGAAAATTGTGAGAGTTTTTGATTGAAAAGAGTATGGGTTATATCTGAATTCTCGCAAGTAGGAGATATGGGTTTTGGAATAAAAATTTGAATGTGAGGTAAATGGGGACGTGAGAGTGGAATGGCTTTTCTCTGGCTTCGGCCGAGAAAGTCAAGGGTAAGTGGGTTGGATTAGGTTAATTTTTTTTTAGTAATAATTAGATTTTACCACTACTTTATTTATGGTATTAATATCAATTAGAGTTTTAAAGGGGTAGTTTAATTCGGTTTATTTTCCCCACAGTATTATAATTTTATTCTAAAAATAATTTATTGACCAACTTAAAATTTGTGTAATATATATATGCCTGGGTATTTAATTTATCCACTATTGTTCGAATTTGTCGGTGTATATAACACGTGATCCGGTAACTCCTAGAATTACCAAATGTGAACTGAGACAATGCTCGGTTTTTGTTAGACTCTAAAGTCCTTGTTTGCGAAATTAAATAAATCACAAAAATAATTATTATGTAAACTTGTTTATAATGTGTACGGATATTGACCTGAAATGTCGGGTTGTCACATTCTCCCCATGTTAACAGAATTTCGTCCCGAAATTCAATTCGTGTCCTCTTGAACTGGTGCATCCTCAAACAAGGATGGGTATTTTGTTTTCATTTGGTCCTCTCGTTCCCATGTATACTCAGGACCACGCTTTGAGTTCCAACGTACTTTAACCAGTTTGATTCGACTACGTCTCAGCTTCTGAACCTTCCAATCTGATATATCAATTGGTTGCTCAATGAAATGAAGTTTATCGTCAATGTGAATTTCATCAGGCGGTATGATCAAAGTCTCGTCTGATAGACACTTTTTGAGATTTGACACATGAAATGTATTGTGTACATTGTTTAGTTCTTGTGGTAGCTTGAGTTTGTAAGCTACAGGGCCAACCCTAGCCAGTATTTCGAACGGACCAACGTATCTAGGGTTGAGCTTACCACGGTTACCAAACCTTGCAACGCCTTTCCATGGTGAGACTTTTAACATTACTCGGTCACCAATTTGAAATTCTAATGGTTTTCGTCTGTTGTCAGCGTAGCTCTTTTGTCTATCTCGGGCCGCTTTCAAACGGTCCTTAATTTTGAAAATCTTATCAGTGGTTTCCTGGACAATCTCAGGGCCTGTTAAATGTTTTTCACCAACTTCCGCCCAACATAACGGTGAGCGGCATTTACGACCATATAAAGCTTCAAACGGAGCTGCCTTAATGCTCGTATGGTAACTGTTATTGTAGGAAAACTCAGCTAATGGTAAATGAGTATCCCAATTTCCTCCGAAATCAATTACACACGCACGGAGCATATCTTCTAGTGTCTGGATAGTCCGTTCACTTTGACCATCTGTTTGTGGGTGATATGCCGTGCTCATGTCAAGACGTGTGCCCATGGCTTCTTGTAATGATTTCCAGATTCTAGACACGAATCTGCTATCTCTATCCGAGATAATAGAAATTGGCACTCCATGCCTAGCCACAATTTCCTTGATATAAAGCTTTGCAAGTTTCTCGGTTTTGTCAGTTTCTTTCATTGGTAGAAAGTGAGCAGATTTTGTTAATCGGTCGACAATAACCCATATGGTATCATAACCACTGGAAGTCCTGGGTAATTTTGTGATGAAATCCATAGAAATTTGTTCCCATTTCCATTGGGGAATTTCAGGTTGCTGTAGTAAACCAGACGGTTTCTGATGTTCGGCTTTTACTTTTGAGCACGTTAGGCATTTACTGACATATGTGGCAATATCTCCTTTCATATTGGGCCACCAATATAATTCTTTTAGATCCTTATACATCTTATCTGAACCTGGGTGAATGGAGTACCTGGACTTGTGGGCTTCGTCCATAACTAACTCCCGTAAGTTACCAAAACGTGTCACCCAAATTCTATTCATGAAGTATAAAGTGTCATCTGACTTTGGCTCCAATTGCTTTATCATTCCTCGTAAAGCTTCATTCTGAATGTTTTCTTCTTTGATTGCCTCATGTTGTGCCATCCGAATTTGAGTAGTAAGATTCGTATGAATTGTCAATCCTAAGGCACGAACACGAAGAGTTTTAACTCGTTCTTTGCGACTTAAAGCGTCCGCTACGACATTGGCTTTCCCGGGATGGTACTTGATATCACAATCATAATCGTTTAGTAGTTCTACCCAACGACGTTGTCTCATGTTAAGTTCCTTTTGATCAAAGATATGCTGGAGACTCTTGTGATCAGTAAAGATAGTACATCTTGTACCGTAAAGGTAATGTCTCCAAATTTTGAGCGCAAACACAACTGCACCCAATTCCAAGTCGTGGGTCGTATAATTCTTTTCGTGCACTTTTAGTTGTCGTGAGGCATATGCGATGACTTTGTCTCTTTGCATTAACACACAACCCAGTCCTTGGTGTGATGCATCGCAGTATACGACAAAATTGTCGATTCCCTCAGGAAGGGATAGAATTGGTGCACTACACAGCTTCTGCTTTAGTATTTGAAAAGCTGACTCTTGCTTGTCATTCCAATCATACTTATTTTCTTTCTGGGTTAATTTGGTTAAAGGCAGGGCTATTTTTGAAAAATTCTCGATGAATCGTCTGTAATAGCCGGCCAAACCTAAAAATTGACGTACTTCTGTCGGAGTCTTTGGTGCTTCCCAGTTTTTGATCGCTTCAATTTTAGATGGATCAACGTGAATTCCTTCCTTGTTGATGACATGTCCAAGAAAATGCACTTCTTGGATCCAAAACTCACACTTAGAGAATTTAGCGTAAAGTTTCTCGTTTCTGAGTAGTTCTAAGATTAATTTAAGATGATGTTCATGATCCTCCTTGGTTCGTGAATATATTAATATGTCATCGATAAACACAATCACGAATTTATCCAAGTATGGTTTGCACACGCGGTTCATGAGATCCATGAAAACAACTGGTGCGTTTGTCAAACCAAATGGCATAACTAGGAATTCGTAGTGACCATAACGAGTCCTAAATGCTGTCTTTGGTACATCTTCTTCTTGGATTCTTAGTTGATGATACCCTGACCGTAGATCGATCTTAGAGTAGAAGCTAGAACCTTGTAGTTGATCGAACAAATCATCTATTCGAGGTAGTGGGTATCGGTTTTTGATTGTAAGCTTGTTTAATTCTCGGTAATCTATACACATCCTAAAGGTTCCATCCTTTTTCTTTACGAATAAGACCGGAGCTCCCCAAGGTGAGAAACTCGGTCTTATGAAACCTTTATCAAGCAACTCTTGTAGTTGATTTGATAACTCTTGCATTTCAGAAGGTGCTAATCGATACGGCGATCGCGCAATCGGTGCGGATCCTGGTACCAAATCGATTCGGAATTCGACTTGCCTCGGTGGTGGTAATCCAGGTAAGTCTTTAGGAAAAACTTCGGGGTAATCCCTAACGATTGGAATATCTTCAAGTCGACGTTCCTTGGGTTTCTTTTCGACGACGTGAGCCAGAAATACGCAATAGCCTTTACGTAGATACTTACGAGCTTTCATGCAGTTTATCATCCTTAACGTTACTCCACTCTTCTCACCTTGAATCGAAAGAACTTCTCCGTTTGAGAGTGGGATTTTGACAATCTTCTCAAAACAAACAATCTCGGCATGATTCTTTGACAACCAATCCATGCCAATAACAATGTCAAAGCTTCCTAAATCAACGGGTAACAGATCTATACTAAATGTGTGGTTTTTAAGACATAAGGTACAACCCTGAATGACTTCTTCGGTATTAATTAATTTTCCGTTCGCTAATTCAATTGTATACTTTTGGTCTAGTTTACTGGGCTTAATACCGAGTAGCGACTTAAAGTCATTTGACACAAAACTCAAATCAGCACCCGTATCGAAAAGTATAGAGGCATAGTGATTATTTATCGGGAACGTACCAGTGACAATGTTTGGATCTTGTCGTGCGTCACCAGCCCCCATCACAAATGCTCTTCCACGGGCCTGATTGTCGTTTCGGTTCTTCAACTTTGGACAGTCTTTTCTGAAGTGCTTTGGATCTCCACACTCAAAGCATCCTTGATTCATCCTTTCTGTTCCTGGGTTGACTTTTCCTGCTACTTGATTTATCTTGTTAGGGTTCGCATTGCTCCTACAGTCAAGGGCTAGATGTCCATACTTTTTACATTTTCCACATTGGGTACACTTCCCACTGTGATGATATCCACAATTGTCACACCTTGGTCGTGCTCCAAGGTATCCTTTTTGTTCCACAGTGTTGGCGACAAAGGCTTTCATAGTTTCAGGTCTCTTGTAAATTTGATTCTTGTTTTGATTAATTGGTTTTCCAAACCATTTCCTCTTTTCTCCAGATTTCCCTCCTTCGGTCTCCTTCTTCTCAAACAAACCATCACGTACAGCATTATCCCTTAGCTTGAAAGCTAAAGTTATGGCGCTCTTGGCATCCATAGGGTTCGATGAAGTCACCAGACTTCGGATTTGAGGTGCGAGTCCCCACAAATATCTTTCAACCTTCTTGTATTCCGGGGTAACCATGTGTGGAACCAAGATTGCTAACTCATTGAATCGGTCAGTGTAGCCAGCAACATCATCTCCTGTCATTTGCAAGTTCCACATTTCAGATTCGATCTTTTGCAACTCATTTCGAGGACAATATTCCTCGATCATCATGGCCTTCAGGTCTTCCCATGACAACTCATATGCTGTCTGCCTTCCCAAAGTCTTTACTTGTGAATTCCACCAAGTTAAAGCTTTATCAGTGAGTGAGCATGTAGAATACTTCACCATGCAGTCAGCGGTGCATTCACTAATATCAATCACCGATTCCATCTTCTCTATCCATCTCATTAGTCCAACTGCACCCTCGGTGCCATTGAAGTTACGGGGTTTGCAAGATAGAAAGGTCTTGTAGGAGCACTTCCTAATTGGAGCATCTGTAGAATTACGAGTCATAACGTCATTAATTCGGATCATGACTAGGTGTTACGACTTATTTATTCTATTACCTCCGGAACCTCCGGAACCTCCAGCTGTACCGCTACCTCCTGCACCTCCTCCGCCGGTACCACTGCCGTTTCCTCCTCCACTATTTCGGTTTGCCTCATACTGTTGCATGGCAGCAGCTACTCGCTGTGCTATGAGTTGTTCTACATTTGGAGAAATCGTCTCATTGTTGTCTCCAGTAGTGTTACGGGGTGTGCTACGCTTTGGTGCCATGACGTTCTTTCTAACACATCAATTAAAAAGAAATAACATTATATGACAATAATGATAGCACATGGCATAAGGATACGACAACATCAAAACATAAACCCTTATATACATAGTTAAAACATTCATAGTACATTGTTCCCAAAAGAAACGGATACAAAAGTGATGGGTTCTCATGACCTCATCAGTACTAAAGTTTTAAACTACATAATGTACTATGGGCACAACCCGCCCATATTAGGTTTAGAAGAAGAAGTGAGAGTACAATCCAATCATCATGGCAAGTCCTGCCATAACAAAGCTTGCTCTAGCCACAAATTCTACAGCCAACGTCCTTTCTTCTAGCGCCTCCACCATGTCTCGGACCGTAACTGTGAACTGCCAGTCCATGTCAGCTCTCAACTCTAGATAGTTAGTGGCATCCTGTATGTTTCGGGTGCGGTCATCTAGAGTCTGAACTCGAGATCCGAGTCCTTGACGAAGTCGCGTGGCTGCATCCCCCTGTGCCCAGATGTCATCTAGGAGATCATCAAGACGCTCCTCATGCGTACGAACGCGTGCTACTAGTGTAGGCACTGTGAGCTCTATGGCTTCCCCAGTGTGGGGTAGGGGTGTTGGGGAGTTAGAAGACTCTCCAAGCTCAAAGGTAGATGGGATGCTCTCCATATCCCTCCATCGAGCCAGAGTATGTGGCATCCAACGGATAGTTCCCACAGCAGGGTGGTAACAGGGTCGTTTCCTAGATGGCTCTTCATCAGTCTCTAAGTCCTTCGGGTCACGGGCTGCTAGAGTCCTCTTGTGCGGAAGTCGAAACTTCTTTCTAGCGCTTTGCACCTTAACTGGTCCTCCGCTTTTCTTTCGGTAGACGATAGGCGGTTTTCCCAAGGCGACTTTAGGTGGTGTGGAGCTACGGGTTTGTACTTGATTTTTGGGACGTGAGGCGGAAAATTCCTCATTTGATTCAGTGTCAGAGACGGGATCAGAATGTGAATGTGACGACATGCTTGTGTCTACAATATCCATATGACAAAATGACTGGTCATGCAATGCTTATGCAATGAAAACGTTTTAGTGAGTCATTTAGATTATAGACTAGGTTCCAATTTTAGATTCCTAGTTCACTATAATCAATGGCTCTGATACCAGTTTCTGTCACACCCCGCCAAGGCGGAAACGCGAGGCGCAACGTTCATGGTTTCCAAAGCATATGATTACCGCAAACACATACATGATAAATGGATACATAAATGAGTTTAAAGTTTGACATTACAAAATGTAAAAATGAGTTTACAAAACATTAAGATTTCACAAATACGACTCAATTCAATGAGTTATACAAGGGAAATCCTCCTTGAGTAGTATCCATCGTGCATGCATGTAATCTACATTGCTAACCTTGAAATCACGTTCAGTTACCTGAAAAACATACTTAAAATTGTCAACACGAGGTTGTTGAGTTCACAGGTTTAATCAAATTGTTCTTTGTAAACTTCATTTGTTCATAAATAATTCAGTTGCATGAGATAAGCAGAATAAGAATTGTTGACCCATTTGTAAACTAGCTAGGAATACAAATAATATGTTCATACATGAGGCGTAACCAAACCATGACATGTGTGAGCCCCTATTAAGCGTTATCAGATTCTATGCGGCCATAAATCCTCCAGATTGTGGTTAGCGCGACTAACCATGACCGGGAGACGTCACTCTCCATAGTACTATTCATAGGACCCTAGGCTACAGTTAATGGTTACTATGTTGTTCCAGGGGACTTTAGCGGCCTCCAATGTGTTGTTCTCATCCCATGTAAACATAAAGTCGTGTCTTATTCTCTTGTTATCCCATAAAATAGTTGAAGTATGTTCTTCCCCCAAATATTAGAAAACAGTAAAAAGAAAGGGGCCGTGAAACTCACCTTGAGTTTGTGTATATACTTGTGATAATACTTGTTGTAGTCAACCTTGACTATTTGTACCCTAGATACCAAGGGTAAATTGTTGTTAAGACCAACGTCTTAATTGTAAATTGTTCACCGACCTTGTAAATCTGATTGTGTTTGTTTAAATATCGTTTTAGTTTTCCAACACATGTTTTGTTATAAAATAGTTTTGAGTTACTGCCCAACTGGGACTGTTGTACAGGTGTCGAAACTTCTTAGTTTCGATTGGGCATATGTGTGTCGAAACTACTTAGTTTCGATGGAGTATATGTGTGTCGAAACTACTTAGTTTCGATGGAGTGGTCAGGAGTCGAAACAACCTAGTTTCGATTGAGAAAAGGTATCGAAACTACCTAGTTTCGATTGAGTATTTGCTATCGAAACTACCTAGTTTCGATTGAGTAAAAGGTATCGAAACTACCTAGTTTCGATTGAGTATTTGCTATCGAAACTACCTAGTTTCGATTGAGTAAAAGGTATCGAAACTACCTAGTTTCGATTGAGTATTTGCTATCGAAACTACCTAGTTTCGATTGAGTAAAAGGTATCGAAACTACCTAGTTTCGATTGAGTATTTGCTATCGAAACTACCTAGTTTCGATTGAGTAAAAGGTATCGAAACTACCTAGTTTCGATTGAGTATTTGCTATCGAAACTACCTAGTTTCGATTGAGTAAAAGGTATCGAAACTACCTAGTTTCGATTGAGTATTTGCTATCGAAACTACCTAGTTTCGATTGAGTAAAAGGTATCAAAACTCCTAGTTTCGATGGATCAACAGGTATCGAAACTCCTAGTTTCGATTGAGTTAACTGGTATCGAAACTCCTAGTTTCGATTACTGGACTTCTGTTTGACAGAATCAGTCCTGCATATTTTTATATTTTAAACTTGAATTCGACACACTCTTCTTGTTATCTTTCTTGCGTTTAAATAAGATGTAAGTTTAGCTACGGTTTTAAAGAAACTAATGTGAAAATGTCGAGTTTTTACCTTAAAACCGAGATGAAGATGATGAAATAAAACAGAGATGATCTCGACTCTTTTGCAGAAACACTTGAGATTCTTCTTAAAATACTGGATTGTGGTAGGATTTCGCCTTAAAACTCGGCTTCGGTTTGAAGAGAAATGGAGAATTTGCCGTATGAAATGAGTGATAAAGTGAAAATTGTGAGAGTTTTTGATTGAAAAGAGTATGGGTTATATCTGAATTCTCGCAAGTAGGAGATATGGGTTTTGGAATAAAAATTTGAATGTGAGGTAAATGGGGACGTGAGAGTGGAATGGCTTTTCTCTGGCTTCGGCCGAGAAAGTCAAGGGTAAGTGGGTTGGATTAGGTTAATTTTTTTTTAGTAATAATTAGATTTTACCACTACTTTATTTATGGTATTAATATCAATTAGAGTTTTAAAGGGGTAGTTTAATTCGGTTTATTTTCCCCACAGTATTATAATTTTATTCTAAAAATAATTTATTGACCAACTTAAAATTTGTGTAATATATATATGCCTGGGTATTTAATTTATCCACTATTGTTCGAATTTGTCGGTGTATATAACACGTGATCCGGTAACTCCTAGAATTACCAAATGTGAACTGAGACAATGCTCGGTTTTTGTTAGACTCTAAAGTCCTTGTTTGCGAAATTAAATAAATCACAAAAATAATTATAATGTAAACTTGTTTATAATGTGTACGGATATTGACCTGAAATGTCGGGTTGTCACATTATCCTTGTGTAAATAGGATACGGATAGGCGAATCTGCCGTCGTTCAAATATTTGCTAGCATTCATATTGTCGAGGTGAGTTTCACTAATTCCCCTTTTTCTAAGTTTTTGAAATGATTTGCGGTGGAAACATACTTGTAAAAGACTTTTGTGTATAAATGAATGGAACTAATGATCTGACCGTATGTATGTATTGAGGGAACAATAAAGCGCTTAAAGTCCTCGTAATAAATTAGTAACCATTAGCTATGGATTTAGCCCGGGATTTTATGAATAGTACTATTGGGGGTGACGCTCCCGGTCGTGGTTAGTCGCGCTAACCAGGGGTCCAAATGACCGAATGACCGCATATAATCTTACTCGCAGAAAGGCGAGGGGAGGCACAGAAAGTTGGGGTTTGGTTACGGTCTCGTACATTACATACTATTTTGTATTCCTTGCAAGCTTACAAATGGGGTCAATAGATCGGATTAGTATTCATATTCATTGGTAATACATACAAAAGAGTTCTGATCCGGGTAAAGTGATCAGGTTTTAAACAAAAGAGTTCTGATCAGGGTAAAGTGATCAGGTTTAACAAAAGAGTTCTGATCAGGGTAAAGTGATCAGGTTTAACAAAAGGGCTCTGATCAGGTTAAAGTGATCAGGTTTAACAAAAGAGTTCTGATCAGGGTAAAGTGATCAGGTTTATCAAAAGAGTTCTGATCCGGGTAAAGTGATCAGGTTTTAAACAAAAGAGTTCTGATCAGGATAAAGTGATCAGGTTTATCAAAAGTGTTCTGATCCGGGTAAAGTGATCAGGTTTTAAACAATAGAGTTCTGATCAGGATAAAGTGATCAGGTTTTAAAGTAAAGAGTTCTGATCATGGTAAAGTGATCAGGTTTAACAAAAAGAGTTCTGATCAGGTTAAAGTGATCAGGTTTAAACAAAAGAGTACTGATCAGGTTAAAATGATCAGGTTTAACAAAGAGTTTTGATCGGCAAAAAGATCAGATTTAAACATTGGATTTATGATAACTCTTTATAATAACTTGTGAACTCACCAACCTCGTGTTGACAGTTTTAAGTATGTTTTCAGGAAATTGAACGTGGCCATCAGGTTAGCAATGTAGGATACATGCATGCACGTGGATACGGCTTTTTGGGAGGATTTCTCTTGTATAACTCATGGTCTTGAGTCATATTTGCGAAATCTTAAACTTTTGTAAACTCAATTTGATACTTTGTGATGTAAATATTTTAAACTCGATTATGTATCCAATTACATGTATGTGTTTGCGATAATCATATGCTTTGGAAACAAGTGAACGTTGCGCCTCGCGTTTCCGCCCTGGCGGGGTGTGACAGCACCGTTCGAGGCATTATACGGACGGAAATTCCGATCACCTCTTTGTTGGGATGAAGTTGGAGATAGCTAATTTACAGGCCCTTAACTTGTGCATGAAACTTCAGAAAAGATTGTGGAAATTTGAAGCCGTATGGCGGCAGCCCGTGATCGTCAAAAGAGTTATGCAGACAAGCACAGAAAACCGTTATAGTTTCAGGTGGGTGACAGAGTATTGTTAAAAGTTTCACCTTGGAAAGGTGTGATCCGTTTTGGGAAACGGGGCAAGCTAAACCCGTGATATGTTGGACCATTCGAAATAGTGAAAAGGATTGGTCTGGTTGCATATCAATTAAACCTACCAGATTAACTCAATGGAGTACACAATGTCTTTCATGTTTCAAACTTTAAGAAATGCCTATCTGATGAGACACTAGTGGTTCCACTCGAGGAGTTGGAAATCGATGAGCAGTTATGTTTCATAGAGAAACCAGTTGAAATCATGGACCGTGAGGTCAAAACGCTCAAGCACAGCAAAATCTCAATTGTTAGAGTTTGCTGGAATTCGAAACGTTGACCGGAGTTCACATGGGAACGAGAGGATCAGATGATGAAGAAATATCCTCAGCTATTCAAGCACTCAACGACAAACGCGAAAGGTACTAATTAAATTTCGAGACGAAATTTCTTTCAATAAGGGGATGATGTGACAACCCAAACTTTTTGTTTCAGACAACTAGCAATTTGGATTAATTTTTGGGATAAAATTCTTTCAACAAGGGGTTGATGTGACAACCGACATTTTCAGGTTAACTCTGTTAATACAAACATCGTTACTTCAAATAGTTATTTATTCAAACTCAGTTATCTCAAACATTCACTCATGCATTACATTTAACTAAGATTAGTTAGATGTGTCAATTCGCACAAATACGTAGAATTATCGAGTCGCACGAGTCGAACTCCGAACGTTGGTGATAATTAAATAATAATAGTTCGAACATTTAATAATTTATAATATAAATTATGTGCTTTTACGTGTTATTTGATTTTATGCATAAATTGTAGACTTTCGTGAAATCGAGTACGTTTACGCGTAACTTTATGACTTTTAATATTTTAGTGATTTTTATAAATAAGTTTTATAAAAATAATTATTTAAAAACATTGCTATCTAGTGGATTAATTAGATAATTTAAAAACCCATTTATTTGAGCCCATGATTATCTAAACCCATTTTTAAAAACCCTTGCAATTAAATAAAAAGGATTTTTTATAAAATTTTAGCCCTAATCTCTCTTCCATCCCTCCTAGCCGTCGCGACACCCTCCCCTACTCCCTCTCATCGCCGAACCAAGAACACCACCATACACCCTTCGTTTGATCTCCGATCTTGCAATTAAACACGTATTCAGACTCCTCTCGACGTTTCTAACACTCCTACGTAAGTTGTTTCGTTCAATTCCGTCACTTTTTGATTCCTAAATTTTAGATCAAAACCCTAGTTCATCCAAACATGGATTTTTATAATAAAGATGCTAACTTTATCATTGTTTTGCATGTATTTATTGATTTTATGGTTATTTGGAAAACCCTAGCTCCATGTGATTAGTAACTTGTTGAATATTGAAACTTTTTGATTATGTGATGGTGTAGAATCGCATGTTAGAGATGTTTAATTCTTTTTATGGTTAGGATCATGTTAGATAGATTACATGTGACGGATTTGATGCTTTGAATCTCGTTAAACAAGCCTAGAAATCATAACTTTATTATAATGGAAACTTTTTATGTTTTGAAACTTGCATGTTAGACTTGAATTGCATGATGTGATGAGGTTTATGTGCTACTTGTTACATGTGTAGATGAATGATGAAATCAAATTATGAAAACCTAACCCGGTTCTACAAACTTGCTAAATAAGGAAACTTTAATTATCTAAAGTGTTCATAGCTTGCTATTTAGACATGCATGATATGGTTTAATGATTTGTACATGTTAGTTAGGACATAATAACATGTTGCAATGTGTTGGATGCTTGAAATCATGCATATCTCTCATAGGTTACTAAAGATGAAAACTTTATTTGGAATTATGACATACATGTTAAGTTCTAGGCAAGTGTAATGTGATGTGGTGATCTAGAACATGTTATAGTAATCTTACAAGCATATTAACAGTGATAATTCCAAGAAACACGAATCCCGAACATACTTACTATTTATAGAAACATGCTATTTATAGAAACCTGCTATTTATGGAAACCTGCTATTTATGGAAACTTGCTATCTTGTTATAACAAATAGGATTTGTTGCTAAGTGCTACAACATGATCATTTGTGTATTATATAGAAGTGTTATATTGAACAAGCACAATTTAATACAACGTGTCACCAACGGGTCGTCAGGTCAAACTTGAGTCAAGCTTGCAAACCTTTTCTAAACACTTAATCAATAGTATTGTTTGGATACTAGGGTTCATATCAACTTGCACGAACACACACTTATAAACCTATGGTTTTAGGTGGCAGTTAGAGGTTCTACAATTTTCTCTTAGCTTTCAATTGCATTCGCACTCAGGTGAGTTTCATGGACCCTATCTTTACTTACTTTCCTTTTAGGGGAGAAAGCATGCACGCAAACATTTTGGGTTTTGTATTATTGTATTATCGCTTGCTTACTAAAGTGCAAACATACCAATAAGTCCTTACATTCTCGAACCGTTAGTATTGGAACATAGTGAGGTGATTTTGAGTAGTACTACTGGGTTTTTGACAAGCCCCACCCGAGTTAGTCGCCTAACTTGACTGGATGTGGAACGGGTGTAAGATTAGCCTAGACATTTGCCATTGTTCGGTAGACATGGCGGAAGGCAAACAAACACAAACAGTCAGCTTCGGTTTCGAACACTTGTAGTAGCATGACATAGACTAGCTATCTATCGGTATACATTAATAACATTATCTAGCAAACATCGAACTTTTTATATACTTACATCTCTATGAACTCACCAACCATTGTGTTGACACTTTGAGCATGTCTTTCTCATGTCGCTAAGGTACACACAAGACTAGGATGCATGGTCTGAGCATGGTTTACACCAAAAATTTCAAACTTATTTATTTCTATCATTTACTTTGGCTTGCGGTGTTTTGCGCATTTGACTATTTTTGCATTTGGATTTTATTTACGCTTCCGCAACGTTTTCAAACTTAAACTTTTGTTGTCTCGTGACTATGAACAGCATTAGTATTTTATTTAAATTTATATAGAGTTGTTCCGTGTAACTAATGACTGAGATCCTGGTTTGTCACCTTACAAAACGGTAAAACTCCGTTAGTGGAATTTGGGGGTGTGAGACACGTCGACCACACCTCATGGGTTCGGCCGAACACCCCTATACCCGCAAACATTCACAAAACGAAAATAGTAACTACAGGGTTGGATTTACAAGTTTATACCTCTATTCCGGGTGACTCATGTGGATCGAATCACCAATGAACCCCTCCTTTTTGATCTCGCTCCTTGCGTGAAAACCCTAACACCACAAACGCGTAAACAATGGTTCCACGAATGATTAAACGAAACGAAGGATGAAAGATTGAGACTTTTTACCTTATAATCACCTTGGAACAAGAAACCCTCGTCTCTCTCTCTCGTCTCTCCCGATCACGGCAGCTACAAACAAGCAAATGGGGCTCCACCCCTTTGCGCCGTGAACCTAAAGGGCACACCACCCTTGGACCGGGCTTCGGCCCTAGCGCCCATCCAGCCCGTCTTGAATTTTTAATAAACACCCTTCTAAGCTTTGTTATTTACTCGTTAATCCCCCGTCTTTAATTACATAAGCGATAACCCTTGTTTCTACGCCTTTGGCTAGACCCCGTCACTATTCCGTCCGCTATGTTACAACACATATAAACATATACATTAATCCCGTTAGTTCCATAAAAACTGGGATGTTACAAGTCTTCCCCCTAAAAGAAGTTTCGTCCTCGAAACCTGTGTCATCTTGAAACAAATGCGGATAACGCTCACACATTTCCGCTTCTGGCTCCCAAGTAGTCTCGGATCCCTTACGATGCTTCCATTGCACCTTAACTATCGGGATTACCTTTCTCCTCAATCTCTTTTCCTTTCTATCTAGTATAGCCATTGGTTCCTCTACGTAATTTAGCTTATCGTCACAATGTCATCAAATGACACGTGTTCAGTAGCGTCTGCCAAACACTTCCGTAAATAAGACACGTGAAAAGTTGGGTGTATCCCTACCAGTTCATCTGGCAACAATAGTCGGTAGGCGACACTACCAACTCGCTCCACAATCATAAATGGTCTGATATACCTTGGACTAAGCTTTCCCCGTTTCTGGAAACGAATGATGCCCTTCCAGGGCGACACCTTAAGCATCACATAATCCCCTGCATTAAACTCTATAGGCTGTCGTCTCTTATCAACATAAGACTTCTGTCGATCCTGAGCGGCTTTTATTCTCAGCTTTACCATCTCAAACTTCTCAGAAGTTGCTTTCACAACGTCTAAACTTCGTAACTCTTTCTGTCTGATCTCTCCCCAGCACACCGGGGTCCTACACTTTCTCCCATAAAGCATCTCGTATGGCGGCATTCCAATAGTCACATGATAACTATTGTTATAAGAGAATTCCGCCAACGGTATCCCATGCACCCTCAAAATATATCACACACGCACAAAGCATGTCCTCCAATGTTTGTATCGTCCGCTCAAACTGTCCATCGGTCTGAGGATGATACGTTGTGCTAATATGTAATCTCGTCCCCATAGCTTCATTGAATCTCTTCCAAAACTTTGACGTGAACCTCGTATCCCGATCAGATACGATAGAAATCGGCACTCCGTGCCTGGCAACAATCTAATTCACAAACACTTCAGATAACCTCTCAGAAGAGAAGGTCTCTCTAATCGGTAGAAAATGAGCGCTTTTCGTTAACCGATCTACTACTACCCAAATAGTATCGTGCCCCTTAACCGTCTTAGGCAACTTCGTAATAAAATCCATTGTAACGTGCTCCCATTTCCACCTCGAAATCTCTAACGGTTGGATCTTACCGTAAGGCTTCTGATGCTCTGCCTTAACCTACAAGCATGTCAAACATTTACTCACGTACTGGATCACATCATGCTTCATTCCCGGCCACCAATAGTTACCCTTCATGTCCTGGTACATCTTTGTAGTACCCGGGTGTATCGAGTACCTTGACTTGTGTGCTTTTTCGAGCACCTGTTCGATAAACCCACCAAACTTTGGTATCTAAATACGGTCATTCTTGACCCACACCACGTGACTACTCTCGGTCAACAATTCACGCTACCCGAATATTCTATCTTCCTTTAACTTCTCCTCACGCAAGGCCTACGCTTTCACATCCTTTAGTAACGTCATAAAATCTGGTGTTACTATCAGTTGACACGCTTTAACCCTAATCGGGGCGTGTTCCTCCTTGCGACTCAACGCGTCCGCAACCACATTTGCTTTACCAGGATGGTAAAGGATTTCACAATCATAGTCTTTAATTAGCTCTAACCACCTTCTTTGCCTCATATTTAATTAGTTCTAGTCGAAAAATTACTTCAAGCTCTTGTGATCCGTGTAGATCGTGCACCTGATCCCATATAAATAATTCCTCCATAACTTAAGTGCAAACACCACTGCTGCTAGCTCTAAATCATGGGTAGGGTAATTCACCTCGTGCGTCTTTAATTGTCTTGATTCATAAGCAATTACTTTACCTCGTTGCATCAACACGTAACCCATACCCAAATAAGATGCATCCGAATACACCACTAAATCGTCCGTCCCTTCTGGTAATGTTAGCACTGGTGCTTCAGTCAATCGTTTCTTCAGCTCTTGAAACGCACCCTCTTGATATGTTCCCCAAGTAAACTTCACTTCCTTTTGATTCAATTTAGTTAATGGCGTTGCTAGCTTGGAGAAGTCCTTAATGAACTTCCTATAATAATCTGCCAACCCCAAGAAACTACGCACTTCCGTTGGAGTCTTCGGAGCGTTCCACTATACCACCACTTCAATCTTCGTAGGATCCACCATTATCCCTTCTGGGTTAATAACATGTCCCAGAAACTGTACCTCCCGTAGCCAAAACGCACACTTCGAGAATTTAGTGTAAAGCTTTTCTCTCCTCAACGTCTCCAACACTTCTCGCAGATGCTTTCCTTCTCGCTCTTAGAGTATATTAGAATATCGTCAATAAACGCGATCACCGATCTATCCAGCATCGGTCTACACACACGATTCATTAAGTCCATGAATTCCGCAGGAGCATTTGTTAACCCAAAGGACATAACTAAGAATTCGTAGTGCCCATAACGTGTCCGAAATGCAGTCTTCGGAATATCCTCTTCCCTAACATTCAACTGGTGATACCCCGACCTCAGATCTATACGTGAAAACCACTTCGCCCCTTGCAATTGACCAAACAAGTCATCAATATGTGGTAGAGGATACTTGTTCTTAATCGTCAACTTATTAAGCTCTCGGTTGTCGATGCACATACGCATGCTACCATCCTTCTTCTTTACGAATAAGACCGGTGCACCCCATGGTGAGATGCTTGGTCTTATGAACCCCTTATCCAACAAATCTTGAAGTTGCTCCATGAGCTCCTTCATCTCTGTCGGTGCTAAACTATACGGAGCTTTAGCGACCGGTTGTGCTCCTTGCTGTAAGTCAATCTGGAATTTGATTTCTCTCTCTTGTGGTACTCCCGTCAAGTCATCAAGGAAGACATCAGGAAAGTCTTGCACCACCGGAACTTCTGACAAGTCTACGCTCTTTGCTTCAGTATTAGTGATATAGGCTAGGTATGCCTCGCATCCCCGCCTCAAGGACTTTCCTGCCTTCATCATCGAAATCACTCTCGGTCGAGAGCTCTCTGTCTCCATTCACGGTTACTACCGTACCTTCCAAGGATCTCAATTTTATCATCTTCTTTCGACAAACTATATCCACATCGAATGCGGCCAACCAATCCATACGCAATACTACGTCAAAACCTCCCAAAGCGATTATAAATAATCTAGCGGGAAACCTATGACCCTCTAGATCGATATAACAATAATCTAATGCTTCAATCACCCTGGTGGGCGATCCCACCACAGTCTCAACATTGAACAGCTTCTCTATCATTCTAACAGTTCTACGTAAACTCTTACAGAAATATGGGGCTACGAAACTCTTACTTTCCCCAGAATCAAACAAAACATTAGCCGGTACATCATTAATAAGAAAAGTACCTGAGACCACGTCTGGGTCATTCTTCGCCTCAGCTGCAGTCATAGTGAAGGCTCTCGCCTTCGCCTTAGGCTTCTCATCCTCTTTCTTCACTGGGACCGTTTCCTTGCTTGGTCCCGCACCCTGACCTGCCTTACAATCCTTCGCCCTATGGCCAACGCCTCACCTTATCAGGCAAACCCTCTAGATACAGTTTCTTCTAATGCTCATCATTACCAGCTAAGTGTGGCACCAGACGTGCCATATCAAAGAAGTTTGAAGTGTACTCGCGGTGTGTTAGTTTACCCGCCTTGAAAGTCAAAAACTCTCGCTCAACCCTCTCTAGCTCCCCTGGAGCACAGAAATTCTTCCTCACTAACCCCTTCAGATCATCCCAAGTCATATCACTCAGTTCTTAAATAGTCTTCCTCTATTTGACCGAGTTCCACCACTGTAGAGCCTCCCCAGCAAAAGAGTGTGAAACGAATTTCACAATCTGGTTCGGTCTACACTCACTGATTGAGATGGTAGACTCCATCTCAGTAAGCCAGTGGTACGTAGCCACCACATCAAACTTAGGTGGATCGCACTTCTTGAAATGTCCATAGTCACAGTTACTGCCATTCCTAAATGGTTTCTTCTTCTCCATAGTCACAGAACCCTCTTTTCTAACTCTTTGAATGCCGCTTTCACAATATCCGGAAAGTACTCGTGGATCATCTCAACCACTTCTTTCTTCATCGCCTCACGAACAGCTGGTTCGAACTGGAACTCTTCATTATGCTCATAGTGCACTGAAGGTTCAGTATGCACAGATGGTTTAGTGTGAACCGACACCTCCTCACCATTACCGTCCTCATTCTGAACATTCCTACGACGCCTTCCAACGTTATCATTAGCAGCAACTTGTCTTTTCGGTGCCATCTACTTACTGAAGTTATAACAAACAGAGCAATATTCAGGTACAGTTTAAAACATTACGAGCAGTGCAATTAGTTAATGACGGTGGCCAATCGCCATTACCCTCTTGCCTTGATTTTCAGGTTTTAAACCTTCCCTGTACTGCATCATGGCATAACGCCCCTGTCTTAGCCTACTAACACAACGCATTAACATGGCACACTAACATGACGCACTAACAAACTCATACCTAGCGCTTCTGGCTTTTGGTTACACGTGATGACACTCCCACTCATTGGTCCCATTCTCAGTCTAAGTCTAGGCATCGAGGATGCCCAGATTATTTAAACCACCGCTGTGATACCAACTTGTAAGGCCCCAAATCCGGGAACCCTACTTTTTGGCTCAAATGCAAGCTAAGTAGTCATAGACATCAAACTAAACATAATTCATTGCAGTGGAAATCAAATAGTCAACAAAGGACAAAGACCCGACCCACACATAATTCAAATCAAGTACTAATATCAAAATGTCTCAATGAAACGACTAATAAATAATGTCATCACAAATGCCAACGGTAACCAAATGCCATCCAGAAGCCGCCAGCTCACACCTTCTCTTTACCTGAAATACATGCTTAAAGGTTGCTACGCTGAGTGAGTTCTATAGTGGTTCTTTAGGGAATATAAAATCCCAAAACGTTATAAAATGGTTTCCATCTCAAAGGTTTATTCATAATACTTTCTCAATAGTTCAAAAAAATATATTTTTATCGACAAACAAATGTACCAAGTTGTCTAGTCCGAAGACACAAGCAAACATAATCTCCCGCCTTACTTACGTCAGACACAATATCCCATTGACTAACGTTAACACAATATCAAGCTTACACCCGATCTCCCGCCTGACTAATGCCAGACTCAATATCCTGTTGACTAACGTCAACACAACATCAAGCTTACGCTTGATCTCCCACCATGACTTTTAAGTACGTGACACAAACTCATACACACATGCAAGCATAACGATTATTTAAAATATATATTCCTTTACCAAAAGTGTCGTCTATGCATGCAACTTACTAAAACACGTTTTAGATGTATTCATGCCCAAAACAATAAAATATTAAAAGTGGGCGATAGAAACTCACCTTTGCTCGACACACTTCGATTCTTAGAACTCACTAACTCCCCGTGCCTGCCTTTCGACTTCGCACCTTGAATACACACAATACATGAGTCAATATACGACCCGACATTGAGTCTCCACCTACACGACTAACCCTACGTCACGCACAACAATTTTCACGTGCATGGCACCAGGCGGTCCAATTTATAACTAGGGAGGGATTGTTAGATTTTGAAAGATAAAAAAAAATAGAGTTTGGAAAGAAGGATATAATTATTGAGATAACTTGGAGAAGAAGTTGAAGTTATTTTGGATCAAGATAACATATTTAAAGTTTGAACTATTTAGTTTATTTAATTAGGTAGCGTATCTTTATTTATTTTTGAGTTTGATTCAAATAGGGTAGCTTGTTTTTCAAGTTAGAGTTAAGTATAAATAGATTGGTAGGGTTAATGTATTTGGTGTGTTTAAAAATGTGTATATGTACCTATATCATTTATATATTTATGATATAACTCCGTAGTTATTGCACATGAAATAATAAGTGTTGTGACACAATGTTTTGAATGTAAAACCCATGCATTACGTACACCCCCGTCTAAGTTCCCTTCGTCCCCACGTGATCCGAACTCCTGTCCGGGCCTCCGAACACATCGAACACCACCTTTGTTCCCGCTATGCACCACCATGGTACCTTCCCCATGCGTCTCCACCCCTTGCCGGTTCCGCGTCCTCATCGCCGGGCACCCGTGAGCGCCGCCGTGGCCTTCCGGAACCACCACAACCCGTCACCGCTGCCCTGGAGCCACCACAGACCCGCTACAACCCCCGTCAGCTTCATCAAACCCTAGCCGGCCCTTACCCGTGCTCGTAACGCCCGTCGGCCACCCCTCATGGGTTCGGCCGAGCACCCCTAGACCCGCAAACATTCACAAAAAGAAAATAGTAACTACCGGGTTGGATTTACAAGTTTATACCTCTATTCCGGGTGACTCGTGTGGATCGAATCACCAACGAACCTCTCCTTCTTGATCTCGGTCCTTGCGTGAAAACCCTAACACCACAAACGCGTAAAAAATGGTTCCACGAATGATTAAACGAAACGAAGGATGAAAGATTGAGACTTTGTACCTTAGAATCACCATGGAACAAGAAACCCTCGTCTCTCCCGATCACGGCAGCCGCAAACAAGCAAATGCCCCCCCCCCCCCCTTGCGATGTGAACCTAAAGGGCACACCGCCCTTGGACCAGGCTTTGGCCCTTGCGCACATTCAACCCGTCTTGAATTTTTAATAAACACCCTTCTAAGCTTTGTTATTTACTCGTTAATCCCCCGTCTTTAATTACGTAAGCGAAAACCCTTGTTTCTACGCCTTTGGTTAGACCCCGTCACTATTTCGTCCGCTATATTACAACACAAATGCACATATACATTAATCCCGTTAGTTCCATAAAAAACTGGGATGTTACATGGGTCCACTTGAATACCTTCTGCATTCACTATATGACCTAAAAATTATACGTCTCTAAGCCAAAATTAAAATTTAAAGAATTTGGCATACAATTTCTCCTTTCTCAGAAGTTGAAGTATCGTTCTGAGATGATTTCCATGATCTTCTGCTTTTCTAGAATAAATAAGTATATCGTCAATAAAGACAATAACAAAATTATCTATATAAGGTTTACATATACGATTCATCATATCCATAAATGCGGCAGGAGCATTAGTAAGTCCAAATGGCATAACTGTGAACTCATAATGTCTATATCTGGTTCGGAAAGCAGTTTTAGGAATATCTTCTTCTTGAACTTTAGTTGATTATATCCTGATCGAAGATCTATATTTGAAAAATGTCAAGCTCCTTGTAATTGGTCAAACAAATCATCGATTCTAGGAAGAGGATAACGATTTTTAATTGTTACTTTGTTTAGCTCCAGGTAATCAATGCACATCCGCATTGTACCGTCTTTCTTTTTAACGAAAAGAATTGGAGCATCCCAAGGAGATGAACTTGGGCGAATGAATCCTTTCTTCAGTAATTCATCCAATTGAGTTTTCAATTCTTTCATTTCAGTTAGGGCTAAACGGTATGGAGCTTTGGCAATAGGAGATGTTCCTGGTACAAGATTGATTTTGAATTCTACTTCTCTTTTTGATGGTATACCAGGTAATTCATCTGGAAATACATCTGCATAATCATCTACTACCGGTACATCTTCAATCTTCTTTTCTTTGGTACTGGTAGAAATCTGAACTAAGTATGCAATGCATCCTTTCGGAAGGCATTTAGTTGCTTCCAGCATTGAGATGATTCCCAGTGGTAGATTTTGTTTGTCGCCATAGATTGTTAAAGGTTTTCTAGAAGGAATTAGAATTTCTATGGCCTTTCTATCACAAAGGATATGGGCTTGGTTACTGGCTAACCAATCCATTCCTAAGACAACATCAAATCCTGTTAATGTCATAGGCATTAATCGTACATGTAAGATGTGTCCTGATATTGTGATAGTACAATCATCTAAAAATTTGGAGATTTTGACAAGATTTCCTTCGTCCGTTTCTACTTCATAAATCTTATCTAATGGAACTAAGGGTTTGTTTAATAGATTACAAAACTTATAATCTATGAAACTTAAATTTGCACCAGAGTCAAATAGTACTCTAACATAAATATTGTCAATGAGGAATGTACCAGTGACTGCATCTGGAACAGCTGCAGCATCACGAGTATTAAGTACGAAAGCTCGTACATTTTTCTTATTTCCTTCATTATCCCTTGCCCCACTAGATCCTGCTTGAATAAGCCTTGGGCAGGTTGATTTAAAACGGCCAGTCTCTCCGCAGTTAAAACAAGAAACATTTTTCTTCCTTGGGCAGTTCTCAAACATATGACCGGTCTGTTTGCAAAACTGACAATATTTTTTTCTTGAAGAAGCATTCTCCAGTATGCCTCTTCTTGCAGATTTTGCATTCAGGGATGGAATAATTAAATCTTCTTATGGCAGGTTGATTTCTTCTTTTCCAAGGAGAATTATTTTTCTGGTTCTCCGTAGTACTCTTGGCTACTTCCCTTGCCTTCCCTTCTTCCTGTTTTCTTATCATACCGTCAGTTAGAATTCCTCCTAACTGCACGGCAGATGCAATGGTTTGAGGCATAGTGGCCTTGACCATATCTCTGATTTCCTCCGCAAGACCCCAGATATATCTCTTGATGAGATTGGGTTCCGAAGTAGATAGGTGTGAAACTAAACGAGCATATTCAAACATTTTAGAGACATACTCCTGATGTTTAGTTCCTTCCATATGGAGATTTAAAAATTTAGTTTCAATTCTTTCTCTTTCATTGATGGGACAGAATCTTTGTATCACCATTTCTTTGAATTCTTCCCATTCCATGGCGTAGGCTTTATGCCGGCCCATGGCTTGAATGATAGATTTCCAATTCCAAAGCTTCATCTTTAAATAAATTTGATGCATAAAGCACCATATCTTCATCAGCACATTTGCTGATGGAGATGACATATTCGGTCTTTTCTAACCATCTTAGGGCTGCAACTGCACCTTCATTTCCAACATATTCTAAAGGTTTACTGTAGAAATAAAGATTGATGGCTACAAAATTCTCTAAGTAAAACTGCTGTGGACCTCAGAGTTTGCTGCAGATCAACAAACTGCTGCGGATAAGCTTATCTGCTACGGATACTTGTTCTTCTGCTGAAGAAAAAATCTGCAGCGGACAACCTTATCTGCTGAAGACCAAAGTTGTTGCTGATAGGAAAATCATCAGCAGTTATGGACAGTTGTATCTTGCTGTTGATCAACAACATTGCTGCTGATAGCCATTCCCTCTGAAGATCAAACGTTGCAGCTGACCGGCTTCGATAAAACAACCATTACCCCTGACAACTTTCTGCTGCAACACTGACACACTCCATGTAGAAAGAATGTTACTGGTGAAAGACAATAAAAGACAACGGCGCTCTTCTTCCAAGGACTCAAGCAATGATGCCTAAGAAGACGTTTGAGTAAAGATAACTTTTGTAGTATTTATTGTCGTTACATGTAGAATAGCTTCAATACAAGATCAACGGCTTGTGTTAGATCTGATCCTTAGAATCAAGGGTCTGTCTTGATTCTAAGTTACTATGTAAGTAGTACTTAGAGTCATTGTATAAGTGTGCTTTTTCTTAAGAGTTTTCTCTGTAATCTTGTAATCTTTGAAGCTTAATACAAATTGCATTTATCAGTATTCTTCTTGTTTACATTGCTTAGTTGTTATTGTTTCCGCCAATCTCAACTAGAATAGAACCATCTTGTATTCACCGATCCTACAAGTGGTATCAGAGCTTTGGCTCATAGATTAAACAAACTCACACTTGTTTAATGATTCTCTGGTTCTATTCAAACCTATCCCTTTGCTAAAGTCACCCATTATCACAAATCAAAAATAGCACAAAACAATGGAGTTGAAGACATAGGAAGCATCAGCAGACCACCAAGACTGGTGTCTGGAGAAGACTATGATATGTGGAACAACAGAATGGAAAGCTTCTTCTGCTATCAAGAATATGGGATGTGGAAATCCATTAAAGATGGACCATACATACCCATGGTGGCCTCCGCTGATTCCGGAGGTACACTGGTTCCCAAAGAATCCTCCAAATACTCTGATGAAGACATCAAAAAAATGGAGGTAGATTTCAAAGTCTTGGGAGCCATCCAGATGTGCTTACCAAATGAAGTTTTTCACAACTTCAGAGGATACAAAACTGCAAAGGAGCTATGGGAGGCTCTTGAGAAAATGTTTGCTGGTTCAGAGGAAGTAAAAGAAAACAGAAGAGACATCCTGAAGCAGCAATATGAACACTTCGTCTGGAAGGAAGGTGAGTCTCTAACTGTTTTATTTAACATATATACTTATCTTGTAGGTGAGATGGAGAATGAAGATATTCTCAAGAAGTTTATCAGGTCTCTACCCAGTTGCTGGACACTCTACAAAGTGTCCATCAGAAGAACTGAGAATCTGAAGACTCTACAAATGACTGAGCTTTTCGGTATGCTAAAGACCTATGAATTAGAGATGATTCCGCCCAAGGAAAGAAGCTCAAGCTACCAAACAGCCTAAACATCCACTACCACCTCTTCTGCCCTCCACTCTGACCACTCAGGTCCTAGTTCAAGCAGCTATTATCCTCCCATCGTCACTCATCCCCAAACTCCAACCTCTCAATCAAATAACTCACCATTTCTTCTTGAAGCCCCACCTCAAACATCAACCTCTGTTGCTTTTGTCTCTGAAAGCTCAAGAAAAATGTCCTTTATCAAGGAAGATCTAGAATGTTTTCATCCAGATGATCTAGAAGAAATGGATATACAGCACTCCTATGCCATGCTCTCTCTAAGAGCAAAAAGGTTCTACTCAAGAACAGGAAGACCCGTTCTAAGCAACAACTCTAACACCAGGGTTGGCTTGGACAAAAGCAAATTGAGGTGTTACAACTGTAACCAACTTGATCATTTTGCTATAGAATGCAAGGCACCAAAGGCAAACCCAGCTGCTGCTCATACCAGACAAGCTCACCAAGCTCAGCCAAGACAGCAACAACAGCAACAGGCCACTCCTCCTGCACAAACTGCAGCTTGTGCAGCTGTTGGAACTGCTGACTTTGACTGGAGCTTCCAGTATGAGGATAATCCTGCCAACAATCAAGCTCTCATGGCAGACACATCAGAGGTACCACCTCAGGTATATGAAAATATTTGTACTCGAGCTTGTATTGATAAGGTCCTTGTATACAGGAAACATAACCAGAATCTCATAGATCAAAATGAAGAATTTCACCAAATGAAATCTAAATTTAAAAAGGTTGAAAACAGTTACAAGGAAAAGATTGATTGTTTAAAGAAAGAAATTTCATCATTAAAACATGAACAAACAAACCTTTAAACTCAAATTGATGATCTTCTTGTTAAGTTAAAAGCTACAAGGGCCGAATTAGCAGACCAAAAGGTCCATGTGGAAAAATATGAGTTTGCATCCAAAAAGCTGCAAAGACTTTTGGATGCTCAAATTCATGAAAAGGTAACTGCTGGTCTTGGATTCCAAGCTGAACAACCCTACAATGTTGTTCCTCCACCCGCTGACTATGTAGCCATTCATGAACCAAGTTTCAATCTTTCTAACCTTGACATGGCCAACCGAAATCTTGACCCTATTGTCCAAGAAACCCCTGTGCAAGAATGTACTACTTCATCCGAGTCTGAGTCAACATGCTCAGACTCCACTGAAACCAATAAAGTTTCATCACCACCTACCTGTGAAGTTATTAAAGCCAACAATCCAAGCCCTTTCATCCCTTCAAAAACAGTACCAGTATCTCAACCAACCAAACAAATCAGAATCAGCTATCCTCCATAAGGAAGAAAGCTAACTGTTGATAGGGACAGTCTTCAACCTCCACCAACTCAAAGCCTCAATCCAAATCAATCCAACAACGGAAGGTGTTTGACATATGTCATGCGCCTGGAGCGAGAGCTCCATATGTTCAAAAGACATTGGAAGAAGCCACCATTGATCACAACAAAGCTCACCCCTGGAACTTCAAAGACTTGTTCAAAAGAAAGGACTATGTGTATTTTCAAAGGGACAAACTTGCTAAATCATGCTTTCTGTGTGGGAAATACAATCATACTGCCAGCACCTGCTTCTATTACCTTCAACAACAAAGAAACCTAAAGCAACACGCTTTTGAGAAAACAAACAAGAACAAAAAGGTAAGAAGCTTTGAAGCCAAAGCAACTCAGTTCAGAAACTCTCTATCCCCACCAAGAAAGCATCTGCCAAAACCTCAACAATCTTGCATCATCTGTGGTGAACTAGACCACTTTGCTGCAAATTGTTACTTTAATCCTCTCAACCAGGTTCTTCATCAAATTCCTATTCAACAAAAGCCTATCAGTAAGATGAAGAAGGGTAGGCATACTTCGGAGATTAAACCATCAGTAGCAAACAAAACTGTTGCTGATCAAGTAAGACTCAAGCAACCAAAGGAAAAGCCTTCACCAGCAACCAAGATTGCTGCTGCCCAAGTTAAACCATCAGCAGCCAACAAAAATGTTGCTGATCAATTAAAGCCCAAGCGACCCAAAGACAAGTCTTCAACAGCAACCAAGATTGCTGCTACTCAAGTAAAACCATCAGCATCAACAAAATCTGCTGCTGATAAGCCAAAGTCCTCAGTTGCAATATCTGCTGCTGACAAAGCAAAGAGAGCTGGAAAACCACCAATTCAGCATTGGAAAGCCAAAATTCCTCCAAGAATCATCATTGGTTTCGTTGAATACACACATGCTGATACTGATAATCCAAGAACCCTTTTTTACAAGGATGCAAGCTCTTGGATTCCTCCCACTAACTAGATCTCTCTGATATACAGGGACAGCCAGGTCACAAGAATAACATCTGGTGGTAGACAGTGGTTGTTCCAGGCACATGACAGGAAACAGATCCATCCTCTCTAACTTCAGACATTTCAATAGAGGATATGTTGCCTTTGGAAGTGACTCAAAAGGAGGATCTATTACTGGACAAGGAACTGCGTCCAATGAAAGAATGAGTATTGAAAAGGTAAACTATGTCAAAGAATTGGACTTCAATCTCATGAGTGTTTCCCAGGTTTGTGATCAAAAACATTGGATGCTCTTCACATATAAAGAATGCTTTGTACTGTCTCCTAGCTTATCCAAACCTCCTCCAGAAAAGATTTTATTAATTGCTCAGAGAAAAGAAAATCTTTATGTGCTTGACATGAATGAGGTAACTCCATCTGGCAGTGTATCCTGTTTTCTGTCAAAAGCTTCAGTTGATGAATCAGCTCTCTAGCACAGGATTTTAAGCCATGTTAACATCAAAACCATCAACAAATTGGTGAAGGATAATCTTGTCAGAGGGCTTCCTGACAAAGAATTCCAGCTAGAAGATCATTGCATTGCCTGTTTGAAGGGGAAGCAACACAAGAGTTCTCACAAGCCCAAGACTTTGAATACAAATGACACTCCACTACAGCTGCTGCATATGGATCTCTTTGGTCCTACAAATATTATGTCAATGGGTAAGAAGTCATACTGTCTGGTGATAACTGATGACTACACCAGATTCTCATGGGTATACTTCTTACTAAAAATGAAACTGCTGAGATTCTCAAATCTTACATTCTTAGGATAGAGAATCAAAGCAATCAGAAGGTAAATATCATAAAGTGTGATCAGGGCACAGAGTTCAAGAACCACATGTTGAACTGTTTCTATGAATGCAAGGGAATAGAAAGACAATACAATGCTCCAAGAACTCCTCAACAAAATGGAGTTGCTGAAAGAAGAAACAAAACTCTAATTGAGTCAGCAAGATCTATGTTGGCTGACTCAAAACTGCCTCTCACATTCTGGGCAGAAGCAGTAAGCACAGCCAGCTATGTGCAAAATAGAGTACTCATAGTCAAGCCTCTCAACAAGACACCTTATGAACTATGGTTCCAAAGAGTTCCCTACATTGGATTTCTAAAACCTTTTGGATGTTCATGCACAATTCTTATCACACATGGGGTTCTTCCTAAGTTTGGTGCCAAATCTGATGAAGGATATTTTGTGGGCTATTCCTCTCAATCCAAGGCCTACAGAGTATTCAACTCAAGAACAAGAATTGTGGCAGAATCAGCCAATGTTGAATGTAGAGAACACATTGCCTGTGAACAGGGAAAAGGCTCAAACTGGCTCTTTGACATAGACTCCTTCACCCAAATATTTGAGCCTCTCATCTTCTCAAATATGGAATCTACTTCTTCACAAACACCAGCTTCCTCTTTCTCCTCTGACTACAAACTGGATTTTTCTAAATCTTCCATCATTCTGAAAAGACCATCCATTGATCCTCCATCTGTTAAGGAAGCCATTGAAGTAAGTGAAGCCGGAACCAGACTCTCCAATGTCACCAGCAGCAGCCTGTCTGAAAATAAAATTTTGAATGAAGACTCTTCGGTAAATGTTGTAGATGCTGCAAATACTATTGTTGATAATACTGATGTAGCTGTTGATATTGAAGACTCTTCCACCATGAATGAAGAAATCCCTGATCAAAATCAAAGCAATCTTGAGCAAGGGATACAGCTGGAGGTGGTACCAGCACAGAGGATCAACAAGGAACATCATCTGGAAAATTATTATTGGCCAAGTTCACCAAGGAGTTCTAACAAGAAGCAAATCTCATGAGGACAATATATGTTTGTTTTCATGTTTTCTATCTCAGGTCGAACCCAAGAAGATAGATGAAGCTCTGAAACGCAGCAGTTGGATTGAGGCAATGCAGGAAGAGTTGATGCAATTCAAGAGACAGAATGTCTGGAAACTTGTTGATCTTCCACCTGGTCAAACAGCCATTGGCACAAGATGGGTATTCAGGAACAAGCAAGATGAGAGAGGCATTGTAGTCAAGAACAAAGTCGGACTTGTAGCTCAAGGCTACACTCAGGAAGAGGGAATTGACTATGATGAAGTCTTTGCTCCTGTTGCCAGGCTGGAGGCCATCAGAATCTTCCTCGCATATGCTGCATCAAAGAATTTCATGGTCTATCAACTGGATGTCAAGAGTGCCTTTTTGTATGGGAAGATTGGTGAAGAAGTATATGTCAAACAGCCTCCAGGCTTTGTAGATCCCGCACATCCTAACCAAGTGTTCAAACTAGACAAAGCTCTGTATGGCTTATATCAAGCCCCAAGAGCCTGGTATGAAACTTTGTCTGGATATCTACTAAGCAACAACTTCAGAATAGGTGCCATTAACCAGACCTTGTTTATCAAAGATGAAGGGGGAGAAATCTTACTGGTACAAATCTACGTTGATTATATCATCTTTGGATCAGGAAGGAAGAAGTTGTGTAAAGACTTTGAGATCCTGATGCACTCAAAGTTTGAAATGAGTTCAATGGGTGAACTAAATTTCTTTCTAGTTCTTCAAGTCAAACAAGTTCCAAATGGAATCTTCATCAGCCAGTCCAAATATGTCAAGAGCATTTTGGAAATATTCAAGATGGCTGACAGCTCTGCTGCAAGAACCCTTATGCAAGTGCACCATCAACTAACTACAGACAAAGATGGTCAAAACACTGATCAACATCAGTACCATGCAATGATAGGGTCTCTCATGTATCTCACTGCCTCAAGACACTGACAGACTTAACCATCCACAGCAACCAAGCTTGCAGCGGATAGGCTTAACCATCCGCAGCAACCAAGTTTGCTGTTGATGGATAAATCTAAGTCCAAATTAACCTTTTCCCGTTGTAAAAACTTTCAGTCTTTACCATGACTGCTTTAGTGTATTACAGCTGTAACAGTAAAAAGTGAACAAAGTTGTACTGTACAAGTATTTTTGCTTTTTCTCTCCTCTGCCGTTATAACACAAATCAAATTTCTTCACCGCCTCTTCACATTCAATTTCACCCTAACTCCCATTCAAATCACCATAACATTCAAAACTTTCCATCCTTAACCACCTTTCAAAAACCTTCCTTTTTCCCTCCAAACCCAACAAAATGGCAGAGGTAGACATAAACCATCCCAATGATAAGTTCTCTCCATATCACAACCTAACGTCATACTTAATCAAAGGAAAGAAGTCCGAGGGATTCAATGACATGATCGACTTTCTCTGTCGATCAAAGATACACCATGCACTCACTTTAAACCCAACCATTTACATCCATCACATGGAGGACTTCTGGAACTCTGTCGTATACTCTACCGAACAGGGGATACCCCAAATTCAAGCCAAGGTAGATGGCAAAGACATCACCATCACTGAAGCTACTCTATGAAAACATCTCAAGCTTCAAGACGAGGGGGCCGCCATTTCATACTCGAAGGAAGAATACATGAGGACCTTTGTATCCATAGGGTACACTAGAAATCAGAAAGAGTACACAATTGAAAAGGCCCTGATAGACCCTCCATGGAAGTTTCTATGCCACACTCGTCTACAATGCATATCCCAGAAGAGAAGTGGATGGCATCAAGTGAGCTCTTCACTTGCCTCTGCTGTTCATGGTATGGTTTCTGGCCAGGGTTTCAACTTTGCACATCTCATCTTTGAAGGTTTGAGATATAACCTTCAAGAAGGTGCAAAGCAATCATTTTTTATGTACCCAAGATTCTTGCAGGAGGTTTTCAATGTGGAATTAAAAGATCTTTCAAAATCTGTAAAAATCTATCTTATGCTGGGACATAAAAATAACATTTTTCAAAGTATGAGAACTGTTTCCAAAAAGTTCTCAGGGGTCAATGTTCCATTGTTATCTACAATGATGAACATACAAAGCACCCAGGGTGACAGTTCAGCAATCCCAACTGATCCCACATCCTTCTCTTCACATCCTGAACAACAATCTGCTTCCACTGTTCAAACCCCTGTGCATACTACTAAGGATGCACATGCACAAAAATTACTTACACCTGTTTTGGATGTTATCGTTCAACTGGAACAAAGGACCCTAGTTGCGGAAAATATACTAGAAAAAGGAGCAAGAAGACTCCTTCTCTTCTTGTCTCAAAGGCCCAATCCTAACCTAAAATCCCTCATTCAAAATCCCAAAATTCTGATTAGAATATCAAAAGGGATAGCCACATCATTAGAGAGACTTCCTTGGAAGCTTCTCTATTAGGATCAGGATCACATCCCGGATCCATAGAACAACCCACTGATCCATTCCAATATTTTTCTTCTCTGAACTTAAGTGAAGAGGCACCTTGTCAAGATGATATACAATCTCAAACAACCACTATCTCAGAGGTATTGATTGACTTGGCTGCTAGTGCACCTAACCCAAGTTCATCACCTAAGAAGGTTCACTTTGGGAGTACTGATAGAGTGAATGTGGAAAGGGTTGTCACTACTCCTGGTACATCAACTAACCAGGAGGACAGTGATAGCATCACTAAGACCCTAACCACGACAACTCACAGTGAGGATGTTTCCTTTGAAACACGCATCACTGAGAGGAATCCCAGGTGCCAAGAAAATGAGGGTGATGGGGATGCAGAGGCTAGGCCTAAGACCCCATCCAGCTCCAAGGATTCCACAACAGTGGATGAGGACAGTCTGAAACTCAAAAATATGGAATTGACAGCCAGGGTGGCTATGCTAGAGGCTGAAGTGTCCAAACTAAGGCACCAATTCTCTATGCATGAAGCCCATCAATGCCCAACTATGCCTACTCCTTCCCTTGTATCAGTGGGAACTCAAACAGATGCAACCCTTTACACTGATGCAACCAAAAAGGGGGAGATAGTCGCAGTAGAAGATGATGCTGACAACCTTGAGGACTGGATACAAGAGCAGGCTGCATTTCAAAGTTCCTTATTCAAACCTGCCTTTGTTTAAGTTCATGACTTGCTAGACTCAGTAGATGAAGAGGAAGAAATCACTGAGGATTGGAAGTTGGTTGTTCAAGCCTGTGATGAGGTGTTGACAAATACAAGTCACCATGAAGACACACCTCCATCAGTCAACATTCTTCCTGAAGCAGCGGCCATAATAAGTCTAACCACTGCCCCCAAATTCACACTGACTGCAGACAAGCTAGATTTTGACTCCATACTAGCTTGGGGGTATGATGGTCAATCTGAGAGATTCTGGATTGGGAAAGACTTCAGCGGAGTAGAACTGGGATGCACTAAATCCTCTTCAAGTGCTTGAATTGTATTTATCCAGCTGCATCAACACCTCTTCAGATCTCTCAACAAAACTTGTAATCTGCAGGTTCCGAGACTTAATGGAGGAAAATCTGCCCTGGTTTGAAGCACTATTAGAAGAAGCAAACAGGGTGGCATATCCTAAAGACCGCGCAAAATCTTCTACAACAGTAACACAAAGACCGGCTCCAAGTAGACTTGACATGATCAGGAGCAGTACTTTAATTGACGAAGAAACTGTTTGTTGGAGAAGCTTCATACACAATGAGATGGTCAAGGGACTGGCAGTGCTAGGATTGTCGTGCACTGGGCCCTCTGGCTTCACCTTCTTTCTGAGTGATGGATCACTTGTCTTCTTCAACCACATCAATGAGATCCTACTCCTCAACTCGGACTTCCTATACAACATTTTTGAGCTCAGAACACATATCTGCAATGTCAACTCCTTATATAGCCAAGCAATAGTCAAGACTATCAAAGCTCATCTTGAAATGGAGGGACGCCTTGCAGAAGATGTCGATTTCTCTTTTCTCTCCTCACCAACCGCCACTCTGAACACTGTAACAGAATCTAGAAGAACAGAGTTGGAGGATGTAAGGAAAAGTTGGAAGGAAGTAACTGGGTGTGAATGGGAAGAAGATGAAGCAAGAAACCTTCCCCCGTCCACTCCCCAAACTGCCAATGAAGCTGAAGCAGAGATCCCAATAGTATCTAAAACATATGCTGTTGTGATCCATGAAGTTGAAGTAGAGGCATCAACCAAAGCCAATGGGAAGGGAGTAATGACTGAAGAGGTGGAAGAGAGACTGATGAAAGAGCAAAGGGAAAGGGAGGAAAGAAGAAGAAGAAGAGAAGAAAAGGAGATGACAGAGCTAAAAAAATTCAAGAAAGAAAAGTTGTCATGCTCTTCAGAGAACAACAAATCTAGCTGTATACTAAACAGCTGGATGATCTCAAAGCCAGATTTCCTGTAGCTTCTCAATTACAAGAAGATGAAGCCCTAGCTCTTCAGCTGCAGGAACAGTTTAATAAAGAAGAAAAAGAAAAGGGAAGAGGCTAAGTTCAGAATAACTGATTCTAAACTAGCCAAAGAAATGAGAGAAGAATGGATAGCGGATCTGATTTCTCAAGGAGAGGATGCAGACTACCTTGAGAAACTATCAAATAAAGAAATCTACAGAGCCTTCATGGGTCAGCAAGGTCAATTGGAAAATAAGAAAAGGGACGAAGAAGAAGAAAAAGCCAAGCAAAAATCCAAGAAGACCATTGCATTCAACATAAGGACCCATGAAGAAAGGAAGGTCACGACTGACTTCCTGAAGGCCATAGGAGAAAATGGAAAAAGGCTAGGCCCCATGAATTTCATGAACTTGCAAGCCTTGTACTCCAAAGTCAAGAAGGAAGAGGAAGAAAGATTGGGAAAGACGGGCTCCAAGAAAAGGATGATAACTCAAACTGCTGAACACAAATCAAAGAAACCCAAGCCTTCTCCCTCATCCACTACTTCCTCCTCCCACCATACTTCCACTCTCTGGCCTAGACCTCATTCCTCTCTTCCCACAAAGTCCAAATCCCTCCACCCGGCTCCTCCTCATTAGCAGCCTCCCAAGAAGAAAACCAAACCTACCATCACACCAGAAGACTCAAAAGAAATAGTTTTCTGGTTCTACAACACTCAAGACAAATGGTTTGAAGTCTTCAGGGGCAAGGAAGAACTAAAAAGATCTATCTTTAAATCTGTTGATGAGGTACTGCAACTCCCAGACTCAGATCTAAGAAGAATATTGGAATTGGGTGAAGCCCATAAGCCAGAGAATGAAGGTGGGAGACATCTTTTGCTAGCAATCAAACATCACTTCAACCTAGTAAAGATGTAATCATTGATGCCAAACCTCTTCAATCCCATTCTCCATTCACCAGTTGGTCCTTCAAGGCTGATACTAACGAGTTTATATTGATTGATGTTAAAGGACAGAATATGAAATGTTCAAGCAAGGCCATCTTCAAAATGCCAAGCAAAGACATAAAGACTCTATCTGAGCTTCCTCTAAACAATCCCAGCCAGGACCCAAGAGGCTATGAGGTAGAAAGGATAGTCTGTAACATGGAAAAGCTTCAGCAGCAAAAGCAGTAAGAGAGTTTTGGCAGGAAGTAAAATACAGACTGATGGCTACATCAGTCTAGGGGGAGTTTGTAGAAATAAAGACTGATGGCTACAAAATTCTCTAAGTACAACTGCTGTGGACCTCAGAGTTTGCTGCAGATCGACAAACTACTGTGGATAAGCTTATCTGCTGTGGATACTTGTTCTTCTGCTGAAGAACAAATCTAAGTTGCTTCTAATAGGCAAATCATCAGCAGTTGTGGACAATTGTGTCTTGCTATTGATCAACAACATTGTTGCTGATAGCCATTCCCTCTGAAGATCAAACGTTGCAGCTGACCGGCTTCAATAAAGCAACCATTACCACTGATAACTTTCTACTGCAACACTGACACACTCCACGCAGAAAGAATGTTACTGGTGCAAGACAATAAAAGACAACGACGCTCTTCTTCCAAGGACTCAAGCAATGATGCCTAAGAAGACGTTTGAGTAAAGATAACTTTTGTAGTATTTATTGTCGTTACATGTAGAATGGCTTCAATACAAGATCAATGGCTTGTGTTAGATCTGATCCTTAGAATCAAGGGTATGTCTTGATTCTAAGTTACTATATAAGTAGTACTTAGAGTCATTGTATAAGTGTGCTTCTTCTTAAGAGTTTTCTTTGTAATCTTGTAATCTTTGAAGCTTAATAAAATTGCATTTATTAGTATTCTTCTTGTTTACTTGTTTACATTGCTTAGTTGTGATTGTTTCCGTCAATCTAAACTAGAATAGAACCATCTTGTATTCACCGATCCTACATTTACATCCTTAGAATGCAAAGAATGTACATCCCTTCCTTCTCTTTCTTTTCTTACTAACTTCTTCATCTTTACTTGATGAATTATCCTCATTTGAACTATGGTTTTCTTCATGATGATTATTTTTAGATTCAACCACTTTATTTTTCATTTTATCTTCTTTTATGGATTTCATAATTTTAGGAAGAGCTTCCTCTATTCCTTCTATAACCATTTTCTTTATTTCTGCTTTCTGTTGCAGTCGTTCAGAATTTTCATTTTGGATTTTTTGCTCTTGCCCCTTGTATTATAAGAAGGACCTTGTTTCGACATTCTATTCACAAGATAATTTTATTAATATTTGGAATATATATTACAAAGATCGGAAAGGAAATTTACATATAACCCTGATTACGGGCATTTTCTAGCATTTGTCTTAACGCTCTATATTGGGCGTCTACAGATGTTAATCTATGATTTTCTTTTTCCAATTCTGCTACTCATTCCTGTAAGGCTCTAATATGATCATTATCACAGCTTTCCTCATTTTCTTGAGGATTTTATCTATTCGTAAGCTCATAATACTCATATGGCCTATTCAAATCTTCTCTTTCTTCGCCTTCGGGAATAGGATTATTTTCGTAAGGGATTTCAGGTAGTCTATGATAATAATAAGGAATATAATATGGATTTTCTCCATAATCCGGATTTCGGCTTGTGGCCGTTAGAGCAGAATGAAAACTGATGGAAGGTACATAAGGATTTGCTGGAGGTGTTAATTCTCCTAAGCTTTGATATGTACTTCCTGAATGTCTTGAACTTGTTCCAGTTTCTAAATCCGTTTCATTTGTAAGCTGGAATTCATATCCAGGTGGAGCATATTTTTTAACATAGAAAGGACCTTTTCCTTTTCCAGTCATCTGAACAGAACAAATACTTTTGTTTATACTTTGTATTTTACATCCTGAAATAGTAAATTATACTATTTATTATATTTTGTAGACTAGGGTTGTTATCGTTCCAGAGTAGTACCTCCAACTTCAATGTTCCCAGGAAATAATGACGGGTCTAGAAGAGATTTATACACCATTATTTCCTTAGACAGAACATTTCAGTTTGCCAGATAACTACATACTGGTCTGATGGTTACCCTTACGTCTAGTTAATTTATTCTTTCTTTTTATCTTTTCTTTTATTTTTCTTTTCTTTCTCTAGTTGATGAATTCTTTCCTTGAGCTGCCTTGATTCTTTCTTTACTTCATCAGTCTCCCTTAATGAGCGATCAAGGAATTCTATGGGTGTTCCAAGATGAGCTGAAGGATAGTTATATTGAGGAGGGGGTTCACAAATACCAAATAATATATCATTAAACACATTATGGTATGGATCATCAGGACCATCAGCTGGCTCTCTGATATATTCCTCGAACATCGTTGGAAGAGTATAAGGATTTTCTTCACCAATTGGATAGAGGTATGGGTCTTGAGTTTCTATTTCGAGTTCTGCTTTCTCAGGTATTTATTGATATACCTCTTCCATTTCTTTTGCAGATACGTGTACATGTTATGTTGACATTCTAACACGCCATTTTAGTTTAGTAGGTCGACTTGGCCCGGCTTCATTTATGTCTAGCTGATTTACTGGAGGTGGAGTATCAGTTCTCCGGTTCTCAAAATCCGAAGCAGCTTTCATCCAGGATGAGCTAGATAGATTTTGATGATAGGATTCATTGGCAGAGACAATGATAGGATCCGAAAGGGATTCACCAATATCAGGAATGCTTACAGGATTTTCCATGGATCCAGTAGGATGATAGCGTTCTTCTTCAGATCGTCCGAAGATATAAGTATAGTAATTATTTCCAGACATCTGTATAGTAATCACTTAATTATTATACAGATCTACCTACTTTTCTAGGAGGCAGTCTATACTGGTTTAAGATTTGATACCTTACCTGAGTATCTTAATTTGCTAAACCAAATAATAGCATAATCAAGTTACAGCTTAGATATTGATCTCTAGTATCTAATATACTGAAACAAATGGCTCTGATACCAACCTGTCACACCCCGGGTTTAGCCACCCGGGCGCGCGAGCCGTTTCATTTCATTTCAACATGGATAAACCCTGATATTGTACACAAACGTTTAATTTACAAAACCAAGGTTTTACATAAGCCATTTCTTTCAACTGATGTCTAGGGTGGATTTTCTATTTTTCATGACATCATTCTCTTTGTCATCACATGGCTATATCACAATCAATTCATCCTTGGTTACCTGTAAAAACGTTTGAAAATATTTTATCAGCATAAACTTGTGAATACAAGTATATTTGGAATCATAATCTGACAAGCGTGAATAAATAGAACAATTTGCCCATAGTTTCTGGTCAATTTACACAGTCAACGGACTAACCATCAGCCACACCAGGGACCTTGGATATATTTTTAGGTCTATATGTCTTACGCTTTCCGCGATGGGCTTTACAACAACCAAGGGTTCACCCTAGCCCTGTTACAACGTCTTATCTGTAACACGTGTATATATACGTGACTCTATGGGCTGACTACTATATAGTAAATCACCTTATGCAAAGAATTGTTGTATAAATTCATTCAAGTCAGAGTATAATCAAAACCATTTTCAGTTTTGAAATCATTTTATAAAAATACAAGTATTCACCTTTTCAGAGTCTTGGCTTAGTAGGCTTCTAGAATGAATGTCCTAGTGGGCAGCATCTCTGCTTAGATCGTCTAGCTTGGATTCTCCAAATAAGCGTTTCCTAGCTTCTCGTCTTTTTCTTAAGCGAACCGGCACTTCCGAAACTTAAACGTACGAGCGGGAATGGTTTTGTGAGAGTGGAATCAGTGGAATTATCTTTGGAATTCGATTTATGGTGTGAGGAATGACCAAACCCCGATATTGTTATTTATAGTGTGAAAATGCAGCTGTGACGGACTGTTATGGGTGGTGACGGTCCATCACCGCTCTAGGGTTGCGAAGTCAGCTGACACGCGTCAGCCTCCGGTTGAATTGCGGCGTGACGGACCGTCGTTGACACGCGTCAGATTCCGACCATTAGTCACCGGACACGTGGCGCAGCCTCATTAAACGCGTGGCCAACCCGTAACGGATAGTTAAGGGCTGTGACGGTTCGTTACCGCCCGAAATTTCAAATTTTTCACTTTTGGTCCTTGTTCTTTTGTATAATTATACTTCTAGTCCCTTAACTTTTATTTTTGTAATATTTGGCACGAAAGTTTTACGAATGTAACATTAGCGACCGGCGTGGAAGAAGGAAGCATAGAGTGTGGAACAAGTTAGAAGATATGGATGATATTTTAGTTCTTCAAATTTATTTGTTTCCTTTTTTTCTAGGATATTTTGTTAGCTATTTTAGCTCTTGAAATATTTAGTATAAATATTGACTAAGTTTATTGTTTAGAATAGTTGATTGTTTATGAATATTGTTTTTCAATAAATCGTTAAGGTTTTTTTAAGCTTTTGAATCCTTTAAGTATTTCTGGTCATTTGATTGCTTTCGAAACTGCATCAGAAACAATTAAAGTTTATAAAAAAAGTTTCAAACAAAGTATCCAATTATAAAATTCCAAATGAGACAACTAAACTTTTAAAACATTTTCTTTTTCTGTTTTCATTTTTGAATGAGTGATTTGTTTGAAATTTTAATAGCTTTTGGTGATTTCACACCCCCAAATTTATTTACTTAATAAATAAATACAGGTTGCAACGATTGGTTCATTACACGATAGCGGAAGCGGTAATTGTGATCTCTAAGACTTGATTACAAATACAATTACTAAAACTAAGTAATACTATGATCTAAGTTCTTCTAGATCAACGATAGACTTGAGACTTGATATTCTACGTCCTTCCAGCTACTAGGAATCGATCCAACATGGCTAGCCTATTCCAACCGCGCCATGGCTAAAGGTTACCTGAGAAACATACTTGAAAGTGTCAACACAAAGGTTGGTGAGTTCACAGAGTTAGTTATATCAGTGCTTATAGTTCTTCCCGAAAACATGTACATGACTTTACCGTCATAAAACTAAGTAGTTTTCCCTGAAAAACTATACATGACTTAACCGTCATAATAATGAGTAGTTTTCATTTGAAAACATGTCCATGACTTTACCGTCATAAAATATGTAGTTTTTCCTTTGAAAACATTACCATGACTTAACCGTCATGAATCAAATGTTTAAACCTGATCATTTTCTGATCAAAAACTCTTTTGTTTAAAACATGATCACTTTAACCTGATCAGAACTCTTTTGTTTAAAACCTGATCACTTTAACCTGATCAAAACTCTTTTGTTTAAAACCTGATCACTTTAACCTGATCAGAACTCTTTTGCTTAAAACCTGATCACTTTAACCTGATCAGAACTCTTTTGCTTAAAACCTGATCACTTTAACCTGATCAGAACTCTATTGCTTAAAACCTGATCACTTTAACCTGATCAGAACTCTTTTGCTTAAAACCTGATCACTTTAACCTGATCAGAACTCTTTTGCTTAAAACCTGATCACTTTAACCTGATCAGAACCCTTTTGTTTAAAACCTGATCACTTTAACCTGATCAGAACTCTTTTGCTTAAAACCTTATCACTTTAACCTGATCAGAACGCTTTTGCTTAAAACCTGATCACTTTAACCTGATCAGAACTCTTTTGCTTAAAACCTGATCACTTTAACCTGATCAGAACCCTTTTGCATGTATTACTAATGAATTTGAATACTAATCCGATCTATTGACCCCATTTGTAAGCTTGCAAGGAATACAAAATAGTATGTAATGTACGAGACCGTAACCAAACCCCGACCTTTTGTGCCTCCCCCTTGCCTTTTTGCGAGTAAGACAATATGCGGTCATTCGGCCCTTTTGACCCCTGGTTAGCGCGACTAACCATGACCGGAGGCGTCACCCCCAATAGTACTATCCATATAATCCCGGGCTAAAATAGCTAATGGTTACTAACTTATTCAGAGGACTTTAAGCGCTTTACTTTTCCCTCAATACACACATACGGTCAGATCATTAGTTCAATTCATTTACACACAAAAGTCTTTTACAAGTATGTTTCCACCCCAAATCATTTGAAAACTTAAAAAAAGGGGGAATTAGTGAAACTCACAAAGAGTTAAACCAGAATGTTCATATTGTCAAACGTATAAGCAATGTAATTCATGTTTTTAAAACATAACGAGTAAGTATGTTTCTCCCCCCGATGTTTACAAAACATTAAAAAAAGTTAAAAGGGGGCCGTGAACTCACCTTGTGTCCGATGAAATCCTAGCAAATATCAGTGTGCTAATACTTTATGGCTATCCGTATCCTAATCATGCAAGGATACTTTATATGTTAAGATTAACCGTCTTAAACACAAGTTGTTCACCCGGCTTAACGAACTCCGTTAAGCACGTCTTTGTTTAGTAAAACTATGTTTTAACGTGACGACTCGTTGGTGATTATTATTCCAGTCTAGATGCTTTACTTATTTTTCAAGAAAATAATATATTCCCATATTGGTGACTAGTTACGTTTGCCAAAAATAAGTATTATTTTTGCAACATTTTATAATATATTTATATTATACTCCACGTATCACCATACAATTATTTCGTATCAATAATTATATAAAACCACAAATGTCGTTCAAATATGTCCTAAGCATGCGAATCGTCCTACGCGCACATAATCCACGTTAACACGTACTCATACGATTTACTCGTTCCGAACGACATTTATTAACGTGTTTACGTTCAACATGCATTTATTTATCTATGTACGCACACAAATATAATCATGTTTTAACAATCCAACATATATATAAACAAGTTTCATGATAACATATGATTATTTATCCTTAAACCGAACGTCTTTATATTTCATTATTTGTGTCTACGTTCCATGTTATCAACAAGTTCCAATTATACATGATTTCATTTATTTAGTCGTTTCATGAATCGTTCCAAGTTAACGATTTCCCCGTTATTTATTTATATATATAATGACTTTTATATATATTTACATACCTATGTTTAACCATTTTTCCAAGTTTTACAACTTATGATTATACACTCGTAATTACGTTTAACCTCCTTTTATGAACATATTATTTCAACCTCAACAATATTCCAAGTTATTAACTTTGAACACATATAAATATGTACATGTATTTTTACCTTTTCCTCAAGTTTTTATTTAGACTTTCTCTAACCTATAACTTATTAACAAAGTCATTTAACAAGAAGAATACATCTACATATATATTATATGTATATATATATATATATTAATTTAACATTCTTATTCATGTATCCATCTATTTGGTTATTTCCAAATCATTTGCCAAATCAAACATATATATATTTATACATGCATTTTCGACCCATATATATATTTTTACAAAACCCTAACTTTTATATTTTATAAAGTTAGATTTTTGGAGAAAACTCTCTTAATTTTTAAATCTCTTTGTTTATTAGGGTGAACAATATGCTTAGATCAAGAAAATAGGGATGGAATTAGAGTTTGGTGTCGGTTTCTTACCACTAGACAAGCTAGGTGGGGATTCGTTAGTAGAAAGTGATGGAGACTTGGTGCTCTAGCAAAACCGACCCCTTGAATCTTCAAGAATCCCTTGGATCTTCAAATCTCTAGCTAACTTTTCTAACTTAGTTCTTGAATTTTTTTTTTTTTTTTGTATGTGAATGTGTGTGCATGTGTGTGAGTATATCGTATGTATATATATATATGGAGATGGAAGAATTGGAGTGTCATACACTTCATCATCATTACAATAGTACTTAGATGTGATCTTTAGCTAACTTCTTGGATAAAAGAGTATGTTCCTATGACACAACATGATGAGGAAAAGATGGGTTTAGGTGTGGTTTGGTGAATGGGTGGCCTTTAGGTAGGGTATACCCGGTAGGCGCTCCCGTGATCTAACACTCGGTGTTCGGATTTTTAAATGTCAAAAACCCTATATATTTTGTATCTTGATTATTTTTCAATAATCCACTAATTTAACACGTCATAGTTAATGTTTAACTACAATATATATATATGCACTCGTAATAATAGCTCGTCACCATGAACTGATATCGTTGTGTTCATTTTTAAAAATCTTGTCACCAATATATATGTTTTTATATCAAAGCGTATTACTAGACTTTTTCGGAATAAAGATTTGTTAATCACCAACGACGTTCCTTGCGGGTTATGACCGTTTGCTTCCTAGTAATTCTAAAAATTACTAAAGTATAATATTTGTTCCTTTTCTAGACTCCTGCCAATGCCTTGTCAAAAATAATATTTCAGGAATTATGAACTATGGTCGTGTTAAAATAAATATATATTTCGACCTGAAATACTGGGTGTCACATTCTCCCCATGTTAAAAAGAATTTCATCCCGAAATTCAGTTGATGTTATCTTGAATTGGTGTATTCGTGAACAAGGTCCTGTACTTGATTTTCATTTGTTCTTCGTGTTTCCATGTATCCTTAGGGTCACGCTTCAAGTCTAACGTACCTTAACCAATTCAATATGACCACGCCTTATTCCCTGGACTATTTAGCCAGTGATTTCGGTAAGTTCCTTAACAAGGTTTAAGTTGTCATCTATGTGAATCTCACAGGACGATAAGATTAACGTTTCGTTTGATAAATACTTCTTGAGATTTGACACATGAAACGTATCATGTACATTGCTTAGTTCTTGTGGCAACAAGTTTGTATGATACAGGGCCAACCCTAGCTAATTATTTCAAATGGTTCAATGTACCTAGGGTTAAGCATGCCACGGTTACCAAATCTTGCAACTCCTTCCCAAGGTGAGACCTTCAACATGACTTTGTCTCCCACTTGGAATTCTAGTGGCTTTCGTCTGTTGTTAGCACAACTCTCTTTCGTCTGTCGCTAGCACAACTCTCTTTCGACTGTCTCTAGTGGCTTTCGGATGATCTTTGATTTCGACGATCTTATCCATGGTTTGCTAGCCAATATCAGGACCAGTCAAATGATTTTCGCCAACCTGCGCCCAACATAGCGATGGGCGACACTTACAACCATCCAAAGCCTCAACGGAGTGGCTTTAATGCTGGTATGGTAGTTTTTATTATATGAAAACTCAGCCAACGGCAATGAGTATCCTTATTTCCTCTGAAATCAATTACACACGCACGGAGCACATCTTTTAAAGTTTGGATGGTCCTTTTACCTTGACCGTTCATCTGGGGATGATATGCAGTGCTCGTGTAAAGGCGTGTGCCCAAGGCTTCTTGTACAGACTGCCAGGTTCTTGACATGAATCGACTGTCCCTTTTAGAGAAAATGGAAACTGGCATACCATGCTTAGCCTTAATTTCCTTAATATTTAGCCTCGCACGCTTCTTACTTTTATCTGTCTCCTTTATTGGTAGGGAGTGAGCGGATTTCGTAAAACGACCAACGAATACCCGTATTGTATCATAGCCGCTATGTGTTTTGGGTAGCTTTGTAATGAAATCCAGGGAATCCTCCTCCTATTTCGATTGAGGAATATGAGGTTGTTGTGATTACTCAGTTGATTCCTAACATTCTGCTTGTACTGTCGGGTATCTCCCAACACAAATAGCAATTTCTCCTCTCATGTTTGGCCACATAATGGAGTTCCTCGGGGTCCTTATACGTTTCATTCGATTCTGGATGAACGAAGTACTTGGGGTTATGGACTTCAACCATAACCTCCCACATAGGCTACCGATACCTGGTACCCAAATTATATCTGTATCATCCAACTTAGGCTTCAATTGCTTGATTCCATTTACTTGGTAGTCGGTATTCGAAAGCAAAGCGAATACTTCTCCGACTAACAATATTATACGTGTAAGAACCCATTTATTTGATTACCCTCAATATGGTAGGGTTATGTGATGCTCATTCCTAGTAATGAAAGGAATGGTGCCTGCGAATCTTGAGCGTATGTTGACACATACCCTCTATTCGTCTACGCACTTTGTCACAAAAGCAGATCTCTATAGATCTTAGGAAAGAATTACTCGACGAAGTGTCCAAGTTTTAGTTGAATATTGGGTAGTAATGACACCGTACGAAAATGAAACTTTTATGTTTGTCCCTCTTATGCTTTTCGAAAGCATTTTCCCAGACTAAGACTTTTCTCTTATTTCAGGTTTCACGTTTTCTAGGATTTTCCTCTCCATGTGCCTTCATGGAGCTAAGATTTGATGTTCCTTGGGAGCTCTTATTTGCGAACGTCGAGTCTAATCACCACTTTACCCCTTTGCTTGCACTACCTTTCGAGGCAGACTAGCCTTTGGGTTGTAGCGTCCTGATATGAAAACTCCTGTCTCGACTACCATACCTTCAAAGTATGTAAGCCATACGAAGTTCGATGTTTGTTTGGAATATTCACATTCCGTCTAGCTAAGGGAATGAATAGTAATACTATGAAAATGGTCTCATCGAATTAGTGCTTTCCCCAAAATGGGCTATGGGTTTGTCAACCCATTAAGTTGGCTGAGACGTTTTGGGAGTTTTACAATTGCCATCTTGTAGTCATTCAGTGTGTCTGCACTTCCTTAGGGTTTGAATGGTACTTTGGTGACTTACCATTACGTATTCCACTCATTCAGGTTATAGCCTCAAAATCCTTAGCACAAGGATAAGCTTGAGGTAATGAGTGTTGAACGTCGAGACTTTTGTATTCTAATTGAGCCTACTCCAAGAGATCATTTCTTAACAATAGATGCTCTAGAGCTTCCCAATTATAGAAAACTAGGAGTGAAAGATGCGATCACACCTCTCTTCTAGGCTAAAATCTGGGATCCATCCATCAAGATGAACTTTGGGGAAGTGCGAGTACAAAAGAGTAATAAATTATTCTTCTCAACTCTTTGTGGACAGTGGCCTGTTGTGAATAGCTCGAGCTTACGTCCCTTATGCATATCACGAACTAATGAGATTAGCATGAAATTCCGCATTTGGGACTCCTTTAAGAGTTTTGCATGTCGTTTCCCTGTTAGTGCGATAATAGTCGTTAGTCCACACTTAGGTTTCTTTGGCATTCGCTTGAGCTTCAACCCCGGCTTATCCATTACCGAGAGAATAGTTAGACTTAAAGGTATATTGAATGTCAATGGCTGCGAGAGCAACCCTGTTTGACCGATATTTTGAAATGTCCGATTACCTACTTGTCTCATGTCGAGCTTCCACAATATCCATAGGTGCCATGTGTATGCGGGTCAGAATAATATCCTGCCCCATTACTGAAGTTAGTGCATAACACTCTTGGCGTAACTTTAAAGCAATTGTGAGATTGAACTGTATGATGGATTCTGAGATTACGCTATAATCTCCCACAATAATTGTGCAATTATTGTAAGTGTTAGTTGTGATAACGCTCAATTTGAAGCATTCCTGACAAGTAGAATCTCAAAGAATGAATGTGCGAATTCCTTCGTCGTTCAGGATTTACTAAGGATTGGTTGAATTCAATTTGAATTTCTCTCGTTCCTCCAAAACTAGGAGAATGCTTTGTGAGTACCTAATTGAGAAGTCTGATTTGTTAAGATCCAATCCTTAATCAAGTGATTGAGAACATGGGTTGATCATCAGCTTAGACAACAAGACTCACTAAAGTTCCCATGCACTGCAAATTATGATTACGTGTGCACCCGTAATGATAATTTGCCTTGCCTGATCCCTATAGTGTTTCCCCTATCCCTAGCTTTTAATCAAAAGGGATTTGAAATGATCATTAGATTGCGTTTGCACATTTGTATAGGAGTGTGCATTGTTTTATCGGATTACTCTTAATTATGTGTACCAATACTCATGAATCTGCCGAATATGGATGTTGTTGGATGAGGCTAATGGTAGAGAGGCACTACCAGTGTCTCAGAATTAAAATGCGTATGAAAGTCAGGCACTATGTGTAGGGCAGAGATCCTCAAATGATTATCGAGCAGCTCATGCTCCAAGTATGTATGTACTTATGGATCCACATGATCCTGATGAATGTCTGGGTCTCTTGACCCGTATGGTTCTCTCCCGTTTAGTCCTTCTCATCCATCTTGGGTTCCCTTCTGTCCGGGTAATCCCGTCTGCCATATCTCATGGCGAAATTCTAGGCATCCGATCCGGCAACTTATGAAGGAGAGTATTTATACCGCAAATATGTTAGAAAGATAGTTGCCTACATGGCTGGAGTAGTTGTGGTGCAGGTATAGGTACAGATTCTGGTACGGGTTCAGCCTATTGTGATACCAAGATCGGTAACTGACGATCGCTGCCGTCGTCGTCCAAGCTCAGCTCGTAACTCGATCTTCTAAGGTTGCAGTATGCTGAGTACCCGTTATTCATGACTCGTAATCCGAACAGTAACATGTTATAAGTGTTTATTATTTTCACATTGTTGTATGTGTTTAAGTGTTCATTACATGTGCCATGTAATTGTATTAGTGTAGCTAATGATACCCTAGTGTAACTCCATACACTAATAGTCTACACAAATTGTTCGGCAACGGTTGGAATTCCTATACTCAAGTCTTGGGTTAGTGTGATGCAAGTCTTAGAAATCTTGGTCCCTAAATGAGTCCGGTTAGAGCCTAGGTATCACTAAGGAAACCTAATTCGCTAAAACCATTGCTCTGATACCAATCTTTCACACCCCCAAATTTATTTACTTAATAAATAAATACAGGTTGCAACGATTGGTTCATTACACGATAGCGGAAGCGGTAATTGTGATCTCTAAGACTTGATTACAAATACAATTACTAAAACTAAGTAATACTATGATCTAAGTTCTTCTAGATCAACGATAGACTTGAGACTTGATATTCTAAGTCCTTCCAGCTACTAGGAATCGATCCAACATGGCTAGCATATTCCAACCGCGCCATGGCTAAAGGTTACCTAAGAAACATACTTGAAAGTGTCAACACAAAGGTTGGTGAGTTCACAGAGTTAGTTATATCAGTGCTTATAGTTCTTCCCGAAAACATGTACATGACTTTACCGTCATAAAACTAAGTAGTTTTCCCTGAAAAACTATACATGACTTAACCGTCATAATAATGAGTAGTTTTCATTTGAAAACATGTCCATGACTTTACCGTCATAAAATATGTAGTTTTTCCTTTGAAAACATTACCATGACTTAACCGTCATGAATCCAATGTTTAAACCTGATCATTTTCTGATCAAAAACTCTTTTGTTTAAAACATGATCACTTTAACCTGATCAGAACTCTTTTGCTTAAAACCTGATCACTTTAACCTGATCAGAACGCTTTTGCTTAAAACCTGATCACTTTAACCTGATCAGAACTCTTTTGCTTAAAACCTGATCACTTTAACCTGATCAGAACCCTTTTGCATGTATTACTAATGAATTTGAATACTAATCCGATCTATTGACCCCATTTGTAAGCTTGCAAGGAATACAAAATAGTATGTAATGTACGAGACCGTAACCAAACCCCGACCTTTTGTGCCTCCCCCTCGCCTTTTTGCGAGTAAGACAATATGCGGTCATTCGGCCCTTTTGACCCCTGGTTAGCGCGACTAACCATGACCGGAGGCGTCACCCCCAATAGTACTATCCATATAATCCCGGGCTAAAATAGCTAATGGTTACTAACTTATTCAGAGGACTTTAAGCGCTTTACTTTTCCCTCAATACACACATACGGTCAGATCATTAGTTCAATTCATTTACACACAAAAGTCTTTTACAAGTATGTTTCCACCCCAAATCATTTGAAAACTTAAAAAAAGGGGGAATTAGTGAAACTCACAAAGAGTTAAACCAGAATGTTCATATTGTCAAACGTATAAGCAATGTAATTCATGTTTTTAAAACATAACGAGTAAGTATGTTTCTCCCCCCGATGTTTACAAAACATTAAAAAAAGTTAAAAGGGGGCCGTGAACTCACCTTGTGTCCGATGAAATCCTAGCAAATATCAGTGTGCTAATACTTCATGGCTATCCGTATCCTAATCATGCAAGGATACTTTATATGTTAAGATTAACCGTCTTAAACACAAGTTGTTCACCCGGCTTAACGAACTCCGTTAAGCACGTCTTTGTTTAGTAAAACTATGTTTTAACGTGACGACTCGTTGGTGATTATTATTCCAGTCTAGATGCTTTACTTATTTTTCGAGAAAATAATATATTCCCATATTGGTGACTAGTTACGTTTGCCAAAAATAAGTATTATTTTTGCAACATCTTATAATATATTTATATTAAACTCCACGTATCACCATACAATTATTTCGTATCAATAATTATATAAAACCACAAATGTCGTTCAAATATGTCCTAAGCATGCGAATCGTCCTACGCGCACATAATCCACGTTAACACGTACTCATACGATTTACTCGTTCCGAACGACATTTATTAACGTGTTTACGTTCAACATGCATTTATTTATCTATGTACGCACACAAATATAATCATGTTTTAACAATCCAACATATATATAAACAAGTTTCATGATAACATATGATTATTTATCCTTAAACCGAACGTCTTTATATTTCATTATTTGTGTCTACGTTCCATGTTATCAACAAGTTCCAATTATACATGATTTCATTTATTTAGTCGTTTCATGAATCGTTCCAAGTTAACGATTTCCCCGTTATTTATTTATATATATAATGACTTTTATATATATTTACATACCTATGTTTAACCATTTTTCCAAGTTTTACAACTTATGATTATACACCCGTAATTACGTTTAACCTCCTTTTATGAACATATTATTTCAACCTCAACAATATTCCAAGTTATTAACTTTGAACACATATAAATATGTACATGTATTTTTACCTTTTCCTCAAGTATTTATTTAGACTTTCTCTAACCTATAACTTATTAACAAAGTCATTTAACAAGAAGAATACATCTACATATATATTATATGTATATATATATATATATATATATATATTAATTTAACATTCTTATTCATGTATCCATCTATTTGGTTATTTCCAAATCATTTGCCAAATCAAACATATATATATTTATACATGCATTTTCGACCCATATATATTTTTTTACAAAACCCTAACTTTTATATTTTATAAAGTTAGATTTTTGTAGAAAACTCTCTTAATTTTTAAATCTCTTTGTTTATTAGGGTGAACAATATGCTTAGATCAAGAAAATAGGGATGGAATTAGAGTTTGGTGTCGGTTTCTTACCACTAGACAAGCTAGGTGGGGATTCGTTAGTAGAAAGTGATGGAGACTTGGTGCTCTAGCAAAACCGACCCCTTGAATCTTCAAGAATCCCTTGGATCTTCAAGAATCCCTTGGATCTTCAAATCTCTAGCTAACTTTTCTAACTTAGTTCTTGAATTTTTTTTTTTTTTTTGTATGTGAATGTGTGTGCATGTGTGTGAGTATATCGTATGTATATATATATATGGAGATGGAAGAATTGGAGTGTCATACACTTCATCATCATTACAATAGTACTTAGATGTGATCTTTAGCTAACTTCTTGGATAAAAGAGTATGTTCCTATGACACAACATGATGAGGAAAAGATGGGTTTAGGTGTGGTTTGGTGAATGGGTGGCCTTTAGGTAGGGTATACCCGGTAGGCGCTCCCGTGATCTAACACTCGGTGTTCGGATTTTTAAATGTCAAAAACCCTATATATTTTGTATCTTGATTATTTTTCAATAATCCACTAATTTAACACGTCATAGTTAATGTTTAACTACAATATATATATATGCACTCGTAATAATAGCTCGTCACCATGAACTGATATCGTTGTGTTCATTTTTAAAAATCTTGTCACCAATATATATGTTTTTATATCAAAGCGTATTACTAGACTTTTCCGGAATAAAGATTTGTTAATCACCAACGACGTTCCTTGCGGGTTATGACCGTTTGCTTCCTAGTAATTCTAAAAATTACTAAAGTATAATATTTGTTCCTTTTCTAGACTCCTGACAATGCCTTGTCAAAAATAATATTTCAGGAATTATGAACTATGGTCGTGTTAAAATAAATATATATTTCGACCTGAAATACTGGGTGTCACAGGTGACCTTAATATCATGTTCAGAAAACCAGACCAGATCGACGGATCAAAACAGTGAAACGGAAATCGTAAGTTTTGTTAAGAGCTAATGAACTAAACATAAATGAGCGAACCAATTTGAGCGATGAAAATCTGTCTCCTCCCTTTACTTTTTTTTAGAAAGGCAAAGCAAACACCTGTACCGCCCCGGATAACCCGATGGCTAAAGGCAACCCTGCCCCGCGAGCGCAGACGGCATCGGGTGGCCTAAGCCCTAACTACACCATGACCCCGGGGAAAAACCCACTAACCCGCCCGCCCGAAGGCACGACAGCGAACTAGTGGTAAAACTCGTTCGGCTCAGGGATCGAACTTGCGTTGCCACAAGTATCCCTTCATTGTCTTCAATGCCATCTCAAAATGTTGCAAGTGGGGATTGAACCTGGGTCTCCTTTGAATAGCCCAGACTTTCTACCACTACACCACTTTGAAAGTAGCTCTCCTCCCTTTACTATCCCACCTGTTTTTAAAACCGGACTTACTGATTGAACCATTGAACCGTTAAAACTGTTGATTCAACAATCGGTCTGTTTTTTAAAACACTGATTATATAATATAAATATTTTATAAAAAGCAGTACAACCAACCGTTTGAAGAAATTATGTTTTTATTTCTTAAAACTAAAACGGTGCATTGGGATCTTATACAACCACAAAATTAACAAATGGTGCATGCCGTCGACTTCACGGGACTTTTCTAGTCTTTCTGTGCACCTCTTTGTTTGCTATTCTCCAATAAGATTCTGCCAGCTCACCCGAAATGCTTCAAAACCGTAGACAGTAGACACATAAAGCAGCCCGTAACCAATAAACAAACAAAAAAAACATACGTATTCATCGTAAATCTACGACTGCAGTTAATGAGGGAATTTATAGATATCAGTTGAGACATAAATATATTTTTTTATCTTTTTAAAACTATATAATAATACTATATTAAAACTCCGTGTATTACACGGGTTGAATGTGTAAAACATGGTATAACTTATTACAAAACGTGTAACATTGAAAAAATTTTAAAAAAAACTTTTGTAAAGTAATAAGTCACAGTTATAAGAGGTGTTTGGGATTGCTTATTTAACTTTAAAAGTGTTTATTGACTTATGACTTTTTCAAAATTAGTTTTTAAAAAAAGTGTTTGGATTAGCTTTTGTGATAGGAAAAGTTGTTTTTTAAAAAATGTTTGGCTTATCTTATTTTTGTAAAATAACCAAAAAGGACATTCTTTTATATTTAAAATCATGTTATACTTTGATGGTGTTTGGGATTGCTTATTTACATATACTATTATATACTCAGGCCCGGTCCCAAGAATTTTCAAAACGTTTTGGGCCAAGGACATGTAAAAAAAAATCCAGGCCTCTATATATTGATTTTTTTTTGTTTACAATATATATTGAATTTAAAAAAAACACTTATATATATAAAAAAAATTTAACTTCAGTGGTAGCCCACTTTGTCCCCCCTTAGGGGCCGGCTCTGTATATACTTAACAACAACAATTAACAACAATAAAAAAATCAATTAACAACTCCGGCAACAACAACAAAACGATTAACAAAAACAATTTGGCAAATCGGTTAACAACTATATATGGCAAATCGATTATCAACAACTATAATGCAAACACTCTTTGATTAGGAGAGTTGCGAGCAGATGAGAAGTTACCTCCGATGATGTAATCGGCGACGGCGATTTGCACCGGCAAATAGAACGTGTTGCAGTTGTCGAAGAGATAACGTAGAAGAGTTGCGATCAGATGAGAGAACGAAAAATATTTATTATAGGGTAAAGGGTGGGTAGATTGGTAATTTTATGTTCAAAAAGTCATAAGAAGTTTTAAAAAGCCAGTATTTGTGACTTTTAAAAAACAAATTTTTAAAACTTATTAAAAAACCAAAATAAAAAGTATTTTTACCCATGCCAAACATTTTTTTGACTTATTAGCTTTTTAAAAAATCCAATAAGTCAATAAGTTATTTTCAAACTCAATCCCAAACACCCCCTAAAATGTTAAATATAAAAAAAACTTTGATTTTTAAATGTTGTCTTGAAGGAGAGTAAATCAAAAGAAATCAATTTAAGCTTGAGTTTCGGAAAGAATTTGATAGGGAAAAAGGAAAGTGTTGTCAATTAGGAATTAAACAAGGAAACATTAAATTAGATAAATGAGAAGAAAAAAGAGCGGGAAAACATCTTTTTATGTGTTCTAAAAAGATGTCATATGGCATAAATTTTACTCTTTTATTATATAGTATAGATATAGATAGATGTTAATAATTTATATATTAAAAATAATAATGAAAAAATACCGTTTATGTCCTTGGATCACGTTTTGATTTGATTTGAGGTAGTCGGGTAATAAGGGATCTCTCCTTTGACTTCTTATCCCACATGTGAATGGGAGAGAGAGTAGGATAGAGAGATGGGGCATTGATCATAAAAATCCGATCGGCAATCGTAGCATGAAATATATATAAGTGAAAAAATGTTACAAAAAGTATAAATGGTTATTTAATTGTGCACCATATATTTATAATCGTGTAAGGTTATCTATATAATTGTACATTATTTATATAAGGTAAATTGGTTTTTAATAATATAAACTATGACTTATTGGCTAATAATAATCCAAACTAACAATTTGGCTGATTATAATCCTAACTTTAACTTTTGTTGCCAATGACAGTCCCAGTAGTATATTTACACTCGATTTATACTCGATTTCGCTTGTACGTTTCTACGTTACAATTAAAATCGTCATTTTGAGCGAAAATAAGTGTAAATCTATGATAATTATGCTACTGGGACTGACACTGACAACAAAAATGAAAGTTGAGATTATCACCAGCCAAACTGTTAGTTTGAATTATTATCAGCCAATGAGTCATAGTTTATATTATTAAAAACCAATTTTCCTTTATATAATTATGCACAATGTGATTTCATAATTACATAAACTACGCCAAACTTTTTAATTTTGGAAAAAGTCAATATGTATTTTTTTTGGTCGTTAATGTGATTTATTTTGTGTTTATTTCTAAAATGCAAGAAGGACGATTGTAATAAATGACAGGTAAACGGGCAACAAGCTGCGTCGCAACCCCTTTTGAATAGCAAAACCGATGCTACTAAAAACAAAGCTTTGGATCTTAGGGGCCGAAAAATTACCATGCATTAACCGCTAAACTTTGTTAAGTAATTCCACAGCCTCCGGGGCTAGGAAACCAAATGTATCAAAAGAAAACGAGATAAACACGTGTTGATTCTCTAAACAAGCTTTCTCGTGTTTAACAACTTTGCTTGCTTCGGCCTTCAACGCAGCCAGGCCCGTAACAAACCCATTGTCGATTTTAAGATAAAATTGCTCGTATTTAAGATAAAATTAATATAATATTAGACTCAAATTAAAAAGAATAAATTGCTCGATTTTAAGATAAAATTAAATAGTAAAATATATAAAAGTTATATGCCTTAAAAATAATGAAATTAGATAAAATTCACCAGTTTTAGTTTTTACTCTTTTTTTGCCTTTCTTTCCCTAGTTAACTACGAAACTGTCACCGCCTCTATCCTAACCATTGATTTGAGTTTATTAAGGTCTAGAATAACTTTCCACACTTCTTGCCATTTTTTTTACCTTTTTATTTAATCTGGCTCTCTCTCTCTCTCACACACAAATAAATATATTATTTACTTATTTGTAACACTCGAATTTAGGAGGCGGCTGGTCGTGGTGTTCCGTAGATCGATTAGAGGCGATTGCTCGTGGAGTTCCATCGATCGGTCAGAGGTTGTTGGTGATGTGTCATGACAACTAAATGGCGACACTACAATGGTGGCGACCATGCTAGTGAGAGAAAAGGTGGTGAAGCCATTTAGGGTTATGGTACGGTTGAAAGCTGTTAGGGAAGGATTGGGGGCTGCCAAGGTGTGGTGGTGGTTCAAAGTCAACAGTTGAGCAGCAAGTGGGCGGTGCGACGGCGGTTAGTGGCGACATTATGACGTTTGGGCCATTTCGGGTCCAAACGAATGTGTGGAAAGCCTGAGATCGTTTTATAAAATCTAGGGAGTTCTATAAGCCATATTTTAGCATTTTTCAATGTTTTTGGGCTGATTCACATACAAGTGTGTGATAAATGGTTTTAAAAATCGATAATGCATAAAGTGTGTGTGTTATGTATAAAGCCAGGGGTGATTATGTCTGGTTTCAGGACTGTTTTGGATGTTGGTGTATGGACATGATTTTTAACCTTGATAATGTGTTGTGGTGGTGCTCAATACATGTCTTAAAGTGGTGGTTAGGTTATGTGAATAATTGTTGCAAAGTGTAGATGTTTTAGCATGATTAAAGTGTGGTTTGGGTATGAGGTTTAGGTTATGTTATGCAACAAATAATGTGACATTAAAGTGTGTTATTGCATTAGAATTAACCTGTGGATATGATTATGATATGCACAATGTGTTATTCAAGTGGACGGACCCTGTGTGGTGAGTTGTGTCTTTTAATGACTGGAATGACTTAGGTGGAATTGGTGTTGTAAGTGAGCTTATATGAATATGTTAGACTAGTAAGTTGGTGTGAATGGACTTGGTAGATAACTTCATATTTTTTTTCTGCTGTAAATGAGTCCATGTAAGGAAGTTCACACAGATGGGTTATTATAACTATATCTACACAGATGAGCTTATATATGTAAGTTAGTTGCCAAGAGTGAACGAGATGTATGTGTATATGGTTAATGGTTGGGTTAATAAATAAAAAAGTAAAGAAATGTTTTTAAACTCTAAGGGTGTGTGAAAATGTGTTATAAAGGCTTTTGACTAATGTTGAGCTAAGGGGTTGGGACATTGTGGTCTGAAAGTGGGGAAACGTGTTAACTGTATGTGTGAGAGTGTGAAGTCCAATACGGTGGCAAAATAATATGGGTATCACGTTGATAATATATTAGGCACAACTATATCCAATACTCATGTGTAGCTAACATTTGGTTGTGTGAAAGTGGTAAGTGTTAGTTATTAATCAAGTGGTAAAGTTATAAGTGGGCTAGTGTGGTGTGTTTCTGAGTTGGTGGTGGTTGTGGTTATTTAAACTCAAGGCAAGATATGCACTGACATGGGGTCTCCGGGCTGCTTGACGAGAACAGTAGACATCCTATAGTAGTGTGTATTTTTAAAAGTTTAATATGCGTAGGTTTTGAAAGTCTTCCGTTGTGCGTAAATTCAACCAAAGTCACATGCCTTGGTTTTGGGGTGTGACATTATTTTAACAAATATATTTTAGAGATATAAATTATAGTTTAAATGCAATCTAAAGTTAATCATTCGAATGGTTCATGTGATATGTCCATGTTATAGTTTTGTTCCTAACCTTTTAGAAATTACACTTTTAGTTCTCACTGTTCACTCATCTCTAAAACATTTGGTCCTTGCAATGGACTACGGTAAAAGAATCTATTAGCTAATGACTATTTTTCCCTTTTAACCTTAGAATTAAAAAAAAAATCCCCCTTCTTCTTATTCCTGCTTTTCTTTACCCCTTCATCACCGCCCTGATATCTAGCCCCCCCCCCCCCCACCTGTATTTGCTTCATCTCCGGCTACCACAACCATCGTCTCCTCCGCGAAATCTACAATCATCTTTATTATCACTCCACCTCAAGGATGATGTACTCAATCAGATCTCAATCAAGCTTGATGTCACACCCCGACCGATGGCGGAATCATCGAGGCGGACATTAGAATGATTGTTCAAAAGCACATGATAACTAAAAGGTTTCATAATTCATTACTTAAATTTAAAGACAACAAGATCCAAATACAATACATTTCAAATAACCTAGTCTAGTTCAAAACATTGATTTATTTAACTAGGTCCATAGTTCCTTAAGTGGAGAAATCTTCAGCAAATAGTCATATATCCAAACCTAAAACATTATTTAAATCAAGTGTCAACTAAAAAGTTGGTGAGTATATAGGTTTAGTAATCCCGGTAAATAGTAGTGTAAATCGTTTTGCAACTCATTGTTTATCTTGTTAAACATAGTATATGATGTAACATTTATTTAATCACAATTCAAACCGAGTTTGACGCGCTTGAACAGAGCACAACAGCTAAGTCCGGTATGTTTGAATATAGTTACCCACTATATCCGATATGTTTGAATATAACACGCAGTTATATCCGAGTATGCAGTAATAAACACCCTAACCGGGTGGGCTGGTTAGGCACAATAGATCTATCAATATTACAGTTGGTTGTCTTGTGTTTAAATGTATGTACATCCAAAGAATAAGCATATAGTCTCATGTATAACACGTACAAACAATGTGAGTAGCATGTATAATGTTTCACCCCAAAACGTATAAAAATGTAAAAATATGGGCTATGTAACTCACCTTGCAAGCGGGTATTTTTCCACACGTGTAGGTGATAAGTATGCGGAAGCCTAAGCAAGTTGATACCCTATGTAGATAAATGGATATTATTGTATGCGTATAGGTGTGTATTTGTATTTAAATGTATATAGGCTTTAATATGATTTTCCTAAATATTTATTTGTATAAAGTATGGAAATAGAATGATAATGGTTTTTGTAAAACTTTAACTTATAAGGATATATATGTATTTTGTTTTAAACAAGTATTATTATATTTAATGTATTTATATAAAATAACAGATAATAGAAAAGTCTTTATTTGACTAATTATGTTGATATTTAAAATTTATTTAAACAAGTTTATTGAAAATATTGCTAGGTTTATATAAAAAGATTAGACATTTTATATATTAAATGTATTTTATTAAGTTTATAAAAATGTTACAAGAGTTATAAAAATATAGGACATTTTATATATAAAAATGTATTTAAATAAGTTTATAAAATATTACAAGATTTATAAAAGTATGAGATATTTCATATATAAAAATGTATTTAAATAATATTACAAGATTTATAAAAATAGGATAGTTTATGGATTAAAAGATCGTTTAACCGGTTTCAAAATAAACGAACGAGTTAACCGACTCGTATTGGTTTTCATTGTGTACATATGGTATTAAAATATGGTGGGATAATTAAATAAACTAAATTATATTTTTAAAACAGAAAATAGAAAAAAAATGGGTTGGGCTGTAGGCCACCCGGATCGAACCCGCGACCTGTGACACAAACACACACACGCATAACCAGCCGGGCTACTGCCCATCGCTGGTTATGTGTGTGTCGTTTAATTGATATACACATATCCAGAATTGGTCGCTGGTCCTCGGCAACCGGCAAACCATGTCCGAGGACTTGGGTTTGCCCGGAAACTGTCGCGCGAATGCCTCGATTTTGATCCGAAAAGTTTACCAGGGATAAGTAGAGGACAGGGGAATCGATTTGAGACTCGAACCAAGTCGAAGCAGGCCTGGCCGGCAGAAGTCTTTTGTCCGAAAAAGTACAAAGCTGGAATCGAACTTTTAGATGGAATTAGCTTCTGAATCCTTGGTCACAGCTTCTTTCAGGGACGACGAAAGTGATGGAATTCTCAATTTGGAGTGAGAGTGTGCGGAAGGATGGTAACGAGTTCGTGCAGGGCCGACAATGGCTATTTATAGCCGAGCCTGATTCTTATGCTCAAACGTGCAATTGGACACGTCCCGACATTAGTCTGGACGAGGAGAAACTAACCCGACATCCAACAGGCGTGGAGGTGGCCTGTCGGGCACGAATTTGGACATGGGTATCTCGGCCACCAACAGGATTGGTCGATTCTTATGTTGGGGGAACAAATTTGTCAAGGGGTCTTATTCGCGTGGGAGAGACGAAGCCAGAGAAGGCTTTATCGGGTGTTGAGGTGCAGAGAAACAGGCTGGTCGGGTGTCGCCGGAAAATCTTTTACCCGCCGGACCTTTGGAAGGGGTGACCGGATAAACGATTTTCGTTTTGACAGTTTTAGTCCCTGGAGTTTGGTTTAATACGAAATAAACCTTAAAATAATTACGAATGGGTCCCTGCAGTTTAACTTGACCAGAAACAGCCCTTCAAACAAATTTTGTTTTAAACCCTTTTTGTTTGTTTAATTACAAAACAACCCTTGAACTTTTATTTAACTAAATTAATTTAATTTCTTTTAAATCAAATTAATTTATAAGTTTTTATAAACTTATATTATTATTATTTTTATAAATAATAATTTTTATAAAAGTTATAAATCTTATTAAAATATGTTATTTTATTAGATATGCAACTTTTTAATTGTAGATTTTTATATAAATTTTTATATTAGTTTTTAAAAAAAATTATAAAATTCTAATTAATTTAAATTTACAATATAAAATACCTATTTGTATAAAAACCAAATAAAATTCCTACACTTTATTAAAATAGAGAATGATTACATGATAGTTCTAATACAAGTACGAGAACGAAAATCCGAAACGTCACACTTGAATTCGGTTTTAATCGTAACCACTGTCGAGCCACAATCTTTCTGTCACACCCCGCCAAGGCGGAAACGCGAGGTGTCACACATATAGTTCATAGCACAAGGTATAAAGATAAATACTAAGGCATCACATATTATTAAATTTCATAATTAATATCAACCCTTGTTTCAACAAAACAACAAACATCTAGAATAAAAATATTGTTCAAATTTTCTTTAACTAAGTCCATGAGCAATCATATATGATCCTTCACCTCCTACTTATTATTTCCTGAAAGTAAACGGGCCAACATAAAGCTAGTGAGAAACATAGTTTTTTATAAGTCATCAAAGTAAGTTGGTATAAAAAGATATACAAATTCAATACAAGTTCAATCAAATGTGCAAACATATCAACACAAAATTTATTGCAATCAACCCTTTTATGTTATTTGCATCCACAATCCCTAAGATTGCGCCGTTGAAATGTTATTGCATCCACAATCCCAAAGATTGTGCCGTTGAAATGTTATTGCATCTAAAATCCCAAAGATTATGCCGTTGTAATGTTATTGTATCCACAATCCCAAAGATTGTGCCGTTGTAATGTTATTGAATCCACAATCTCAAAGATTGTGTCGTTGTTATATCGGTTTCCCCTATATGGCCATACTAGTACTACCTTAGGCTTGTAAACAAGTTAATGATTGCAACTTTATCATTTATTGTTCAAATATCAAGCACATGATTGAAATACTTGTTTAAGAATTTGTTTTGATATAAAGTTTGAATTATCAAGTCATATGTACATGTTTCACCCCAAAAGTAAAAGTAAAAGGGGGCTATGAATCTCACCTTGATATTATGTGACTGAACTTGGTCGTAAGAACGGGTGAACCGGTTTAAAGATGCCCTAAGTAATAATTATACATGTTTTAATATATAGAAACGATTAAAAGAAATAAGAACGGAACGATTGAGACTCTTGGATTTGGAAACGAACGAACGAGAATGCTAAGTATACATACTTTATTGATACTAAGTTCAATAAAATCAGGGTACATAAAAAAGGTGTTTGTGTAACAAGTTTAAAAACGGTTGATAATAAAATATTTGTAACCTATTTATTTATTAAAACTCATGACTTTTAGAATTAATGACTATATTTGTAACTTTTAAAACTATATATATAGATACTTCAGTTTAAAATACACAATTGTCTTACTTTTATTTAAAAGAAAGAAATATACATTTAATTTAAAATAAATAATACTTAAACAATTTGGAAAAAGATTTAGTAAACTTTATTTACAAGAACATAAATTTAATTGCTAGTGTCTGAGTATATGAGTTCAGAATCACAAAAGAAAGAAAAAAAAATGTTCTCGGGAGGAAAAGGTCGCCGGAAAGTCGATTGGCGGGGGCGGGTGCAATACAAATATTATTATTATTATTATTATTATTATTATTATTATTTTCTTTCCTTTTACCCCTTTTAGTCCTTGTACTTTTGCGTAATAGACTTTTAGTCCCTAACTTCCAAAATCATTTTTAAATACACAATTTTTATCTAAAAAGTAACTTTTAATCAAAAGAATAAAATTTATAAACGTACATAAATGGAAAAATTAGTAATCAATTAAATTTCATTAATCATATACAAAATTTAAGATATTAAACTATATTTTCAAAAAAAAATCCGTTTATTACAATATAATGATATGTTAAGCATCCCGTTTCACAAATATTCTTATTGTAATAAATCAAGGTAAGCATAAAATCACGGATGTTACAGTATCCCCAAGTTGAGAGAATTTCGTCCCTGAAATTCAACTGATGGAGGCTACTGAAACAGAAAATAGGTGAGTGTACTTAAGCTTCATTGTAGAGGAATACGAATGAGATTTGAACTTAAAGAAAGTTTATTGATTTAGTAAACATATTCAACTCCACAGTTGAGATTGACGTTCTAGAGATTTGGGGCATAAAAATTGTCGCCGGAAAATCGAGGGGTGGTCGGAAAAGGTCGCCGGAAAGTCGGGGGGGGGGGGGGGAGATGAGTCTGCAATGCAAATATTATTATTATTATATTTTTTCTTTCCTTTTACCCCTTTTAGTCCTTATACTTTTGCTTAATGGACTTTTAGTCCCTAACTTCCAAAATCACTTTTAAATACACAAGTTTTATCTAAAAAGAAACCTTTAATCAAAAGAAAAAAAATTATAAATGTACATAAATGGAAAAATTAGTAATCAATTAAATCTCATTAATCATAGACAAAATTTCAAAATTTAAGATATTAAACTATATTTTCAAAAAAATTCGGTTTATTACAATATAATGATATGTTAAGCATCCCGGTTCACAAATGTTCTTATTATAATAAATCAAGGTAAGCACAAAATCACGGATGTTACACTTTCTCTCTCACCACATACGAGCCACTGCATGTTTAAGTTTTCAACCAAAATTGGTGTTGATAAATGTAACAACTGCCACAAAAATGTTCGAAAAATGTCAAGGTTAAAACCTAAAAGGTCTTGTGTATCTAAAGTAACTAAGTCCAGGGTTAAAAATGAAAACAATGAGTTCTAAGTAGATAGCGGACCGCTATCATTACTATCAATGGTCCGCAATGGGTAAGGAGTCGGATAGCGGACCGATATCATCCGGATAACAGTCCAACTAGTCGCAATTTCTAGTGCTGGCACATGTCCTGTGACTCAACCCTAGAATCTGACGCGTGTCTTGATGTCGTACCACTACACACCCTCATAACGGTCCAGTAGCCGTTAAACGAGGTGCAGTCCAATCAAATGGAGACGTGTAGGGCTGACGCCATCATAGGCGGATAGCGGACCGCTATGCCCTACCATGTCGGTCCGCTATGGGTCCAAATCACAGACTATAAATAGTTGGACGAATTTGATGGTTTTTCTCACTCACAACCGATCCATTTACTCTAAAGAGCATCCCTAGGCTATTCCCGACGATCCTGGTCCAAGTCCAGCTCATTGTAGTGCTCGCTCTAAGAAGAAAACGCTCGTAGAAGCGCTGTGTAACATCCCGAAATTTCAAAAGCTAATGGTTCGGGTCGGAGGTGACCTGAATCTCTTTTTAAACAGGTGTGTTAGCATTGATGGTGCGCGAATTATATATCGATGGGCTAAATAAGGGATTGGTTAGTCGTTTTAATCATAAACCGAGATCGAAACGTACGAGATGGATTAAGAGGGTCCCGAATGGAAGATTATAGGGGTTTATATATCACTTATATCACAAACCCTAGGCCATTCGGCCTAGGTGGGTGTTCGACGGCAGCAGAAAGCGAGAAAGAGAGGGAGGCCACCGGCGAGACGACGACGGTGGTTTCAAGCGAGTTCACGCGACGGAGGCTAGCACACGATCAGGTAAACCCCAGTTTTGATTCTTTTATGTGTTTACTCTCTTTTTGCTCGAAAACGATTAGGGTTTCTATGTTGTAGCTGTGATCGACAGCAGGGAGCGGGGTTGGTATTAACGGACGGATGTGAAGTTAGTATATGGAGTGGTAGGTGATCGAATATGGTGGCAGCGATGCATAGCGGGCTCGAAATGGATGAATCTGCAAACGGCAGCCGTGGTAGCATGTCAAGGAGCCGGCAGCAGCCAAGGCTGCCACGGCAGCACGACGGTGGCGTCTAGCCTGCTGAAGACGTGGACGGAGAGGACGTCGAGGATAAAACTCCGAGGCACGACGGCTGTGGCGGTGGATCCCGGCGATAACCATGGTAATGATGTTTAGTGGTGATCGGCTAAGGTTTCACCGAAGAAGAAGAAGGCGGTGGCGCACGGTGGTGGCGCTGGACGACGGCCGGTTAGCAGTGAACGGAGGTGACGAGTGGCATGATGGTCGAGGGGAGAGATAGAAGTCGGGAGCGTGGCCGACTTGGGTTTACCCGACTACGGTTGTACAGGGCACGATGTACGTGGGTGCAGGGGAAGTCCGACTTGGGTTTATAAGACTTGTGTGGTTAGAGTTTTGCATGGTCATGTGTACGTACGCGCATGGGAACCCGATCGGGCATCGGCTTCTAAAAGGGTCTATATGACCCGATACGAGTTAATATTCAGAGATAAGGAGGTTAGGGTTTGCATGGTACAGATGCGTGCATGCAAGGAACCCGGTTCGGGAATATTATTATCTTAGGAATTATTCGACGTGCGTTTAGAATGTGTTATGATCTTGTGATCACGCGTTTGTCAGGTTTGGGATTCGAGCGTGGACAGACGAATTGCAGAGCTAGGACTGAGGCACATCATAAACGTTGAGTTTCTAATCCCCCTCTTTTAAACGTTTTTAACATTTTTGGGGCTATCGTACATACTTTCTATACATGTTTTATTATATTAAACGGGTAAAGAACCTTGGAGTGTAACCTGTTAAGTTTATGAATTTAAATAGTTTAATGTGGGGTTAAGGAACTATGTGTGTCCATAGGACGTGCGGGTTACAGGTGGGTATATGGTCACGGGTCGTATAGTGACCTAACAGGGGTGAGTCAGGATTATAGTTACGGGTCGTACGGGTGTGACTAGGAGGTGGCACAGGGTGTGCATGTACGGGGTATGTGCTTAAATAATGAGATATATTATTTGTATGTGTGTTGCTATATTAGCAGTGTATTGTGTTATGTGTTAGTCGGGGTGAGTCGGGATATAAGCTAACCGCTTATGAATGTGTGTAGGATACCTTGTCCTAGTGCTATGTGTGAAGTGCAGGTGCAGTTAACGAGTCATGTGCATAGATTATGATGTTATGTGATTATACATGTGTTGTGTGCATTGTGTCGTTGTCCTTATGACACGGCGGGTATTGTGTTTGCGTTACTGTCATTATGACACGGCAAACGGGATTGTGGAGGACGAAGTCCTTCAGGAGGTCACCAAAGGTGACGATGTCCAACAGGATAGTGATGAGCTCGGGGTGTGTCGAACGCCCTAACGAGGGTGCAGTAATGAGGTATGTGTTTGTGTGCTTATATATTTTTGTTAAATTGCATACAAGCATTGAGTTATATTTATTGTGCATGAGATATTAATAATGTGGTGAGTAGAGTTAGATTGACCGTTGATGTAGTGTATATAACTGTTATGTTAGTTGATTTGTAAGAGCCTTGGTCAAGGCTGAGTAGATCGATATCTAAAGACTTGTTGTGTTAACCAAATGTCGAGTTAATACATGTACTTGAGTATGACTTATTAGTGTAGTAAGTTCGACCTATGTCGATGAGACTACGGGATTATTATTATGGGATGAGTCTTGGGTAATGAACTATTATGGGAAAACGTGTGATAACAGGGGTTGTCTATTTGTTAACGAATTGTGGACCTATTTTATAAGGACTGTGGGTCCTGAATAAAGTTTAAATAACTTTGAGGCGAGTTGGCTTTTAATTAAACTAAACTATTAGAACTCACTCAGCGTAGCTGACTTTGTGTGTACGATAGATTGCTTTGCAGGTAAGCGTTGCGTTGACGTATCTTGGCTTGGGAGAGGTGCTACTCGTATTGGTGTGCAAGCATTCGTGAGGTAACTTAATGACATTAAATATTAATTAATGTTTTTAGAAAGACTTCCGCTGTTGTTTAATATATCTAAAATGAGTATTTTAAAGGGAATAACCCTTTATAAGAACCAACTGTAGGGTGTCTGGTTTGGGGCCTTACAAGTTGGTATCAGAGCCATGGTTTAAGAGAAAAGTGGTGTATTTAAACAAATAAAATGCCTTAACTTAAACTGAAAATGGGACGAGGGTGAAACGAATGCCACCAAGAGTAACCGCGAGCCAAGATGTACGTCTTTTGAGTTAAACATTGATTGTTAGAATATTAATCGTGTAAGTGTAACACTACGTGGAGTTGTGTGGTATGATTAAATGAGACCATGATGTGAATTGAAACACCCTAATTTGAATAATAAGTAAAATAATATAAGTGACGGTGGAAATTTGGTCCCAAATTAAAACTTTTTACCCATAATGATATATATATTAACAAAAGTTACAGTTGACTTTGACTTCATTTAAAGAAAGTACATAAACCAAACCAAACCAACCATGACAAAATATAGGTGTATAACCTTAGTTATAGAACATTTCTACTAAACCTTAACAACATTTGACACAAAAGTTTAACACCACAACGACAAAACGAAACGTCCGAGGATTGACCATCATTGACCATCACAGCTGAGCCTTTCCTAAACAACCACAATAGTAAAATATTAGTAAGAACGAGACTTGATCCATGTATACATTGAACAGAACGAAGTACAAAATTTGAGGAACAATTTTGGCCTTGGCGTACCGTACGCCAAGGCTTGACCTGCACTATAAAATTCTGCATATTCGACCCGTTAACTCGCCTAAGCTCCTGATTCTTTTTACATGCATATCAAGCAGTACTAAAGACTTGTTACAAACGCGTTTGTCAAATAATTGACCATTACCTTCTAATATTCCCAACAATTTTACAGCAAAAGAATGTTGACAATTCCACTTTCACACTTTAGTTATCATCAATAACTAATATAACACTTTTAAACATAAACCTGCAAATTACAAAAGTATAACTAATGAATATATGGTTACTCATGATAGAGTAACTTACCTCGTGTGGATGACGAACCGGCTTGATTCCCACCTTGCTTTTCTTCTAGCTTTACCACTTGATTTCCTAATCAATTTAACCACTTTGGTTAATAATCAACTCTCTGATTCGACGATTTATGATTTCACCTTATCATGATTAACTTAAATAAACATCCTTATGTTCCCACATTCATTTCGTGAGTACAACTAGTTCATTAGTCAAATCAATTTATATTACTATCTCCAATCACACACTCGTTTTGACCCGTTAAGGATAGCTTTTGTTTGACAATCCTTTCATTATTTAATTCACCAAAACATGACTATTATTTTAAATGTTTAGTCACAAAACTAGCTTGCAACACAATTAGGCATCTCAAAAGTTCTATGTCTACTGAGAGATCTACAATATATTAGCAAAATTCCTAAATTCCCACATGTTTGACAATTCATGCTATTTCATCAAATTGAGTCATCAAATACTTAATTTAACAATGAACATTAATCAGTTCATGTATAAAATCCCAGAAATCAAGTATTAACACATTATCACACAAAACCCGGAATTGTCTCATGAACCCTAGTTTTTCATGCATGTATCAAAATATCATAATCTATCAAATTAGGATTTTCAATCACACATACAGCATAGAAGAATAGCTTTCTATCAAAAACAACTATTTACCCCTTTCAATTTCGGTTCTTTCTCAAGACCCACTTTCTACTATGTGAAGAACAAAAATGGTGAATCAAGGAGGACGATTTCATTTACCTAGAGGATAGACACGAGATTATCACTAGAATTTCATGATGCAAGAGAAGATTTAACACATGGATGTAGGCCTGTAAACGAACCGAACGAACACGAACATCGGTGTGTTCGTGTTCGTTTATTTAATTTTAACCGAACACGAACACGAACACTTAATCGAACACATTTTTTTGTTCATGTTCGTTCATTAAGAAAATGGAAATGTTCGTGTTCGTTCATGTTCGTTCGTTAAAAATCTAAACGAACGTAAACGAACACAAATGAACAAACATAAAACGAACACAAACGAACATTAATGAACGCATATGAACAAGTCTAATACTTAATAATTCATCCAAAAAAACATGTAAATTAGTGGTTCAAATGTACATGATTCATCCAAAAATCAATCTTGATTCTACAAAAAAAAATCCATAACGATTCATCAAAAAAGCATCCATCCACCATCCATGTTTCATCCAAAAATCCATCATCTATTCATCCACACTTAAACCTGTAATAAAAATTAAATAAAATACATAAGCTCAAATTATAGGTTCAAATTTACATACTAAATCAATAATTCAAAATACTTCACCCAATTATTAGCACAAACTAGTAGTACAGGGGAAATAAAATAAAATAAAAACTTTTTAAACCATACATGAGTTAACGCCCTGTGATATATAGATATATATATGTATATATATAACATAAACAAACGAACATAAACGAACGTTAATAAACGAACATAAATGAACATATATGAACGAACATAAACGAACGTTCACGAACATAAATGAACGAACACGACATGTGTTCATGTTCGTTCGTTTAATTAAACGAACAAAAAAATTTGTTCGTGTTCGTTCGTTTATTAAATGAACGAACATAAACGAACTTCCCGCCGAACAAGTTCATGAACAGTTCATGAACGTTCGGTTCATTTACAGGCCTACATGGATGCTTTAATCTTCAAAAACCTTCTTTTTTCTTTTCTCTCTCTCTCTCTAGATCAACATATACACACACAAACACCACTACACACACTAAAAATCTGGATAATAACCCATTTAAATCGAAATTTTCCTTTTCTACCCTCTAGTATGAACTTAGCACATATGGCCCCTTTCTAATCTTATTTTACCATACAAGTATATAGAATTTTCTAGTAATAGAGTTTAGGGCAAAGTTAATAGATTATGAATTATACAAATTTGGGGTGTTACATGAATTGAGTAATGTGGAGTAGCATTAATTCTAACTATGTGAGATAGTTTGGTGTATCGATATGATTTAGTAATTTTGTGTGTAACATTTGATGGTGTGAGATTGTGATAAATATGATGACTTGCTAGATTATTGTGTGATACTATATGAGTTGTGAAGGATGCATGTGCATCCGGGGTTTATGATAGATAGAAAGCTAGTGTGCAGTGGCAGATCCAGGAAAATTTCGAAGGGGGTTCACCCTATAATATTTTAGGGGGTTCACCCCAGTTTTTTTACCTACCGTTACACTAAAATTTCGAAACTCGGGGGGTTCCTGTGCACCCCCTACTAGTAAATCCGCCCCTGAGTGTGAATATGATGGGGAAGGTTTAGAATCCCAGCATTAATATGGACCACCAAATTGCATTTGATCACCGTGATTTGGTAGTCTACGATTACTCTCATATTCTGAATTTGATGCCCATAGTAATCACTCCAACGTTCTATCTTGTGCAGGTACTGATGGCTAAGATAAAGCGTACCAGATCTGTCAGACGGGGAGCTCCGGCTGGGGGAGGATGAGCAGATCGTCAGGACAAACAGGCGGCTGCTGAAGACAAGAAGGACGGTGACATAGAGGTGGTGTTGGCGCTTCTCGCGTCAAGCATGACTAGAGCTGAGGATGGCAGCGTCCTGCATGGTGTTTTGACCAGAGTGACAGAATGGAAAAGGTGGGCAGTGTCGGCAGTACGCGATTTCCCTTCAAGATGTGGACCTGTAGGCCTGAGAGATCAACCACGTGCGTCAACTAAGAGAGCTTTATTTAAAAAGGGGAGGAACCAGAGGAGGACACAACAGATACACCTAATGTGGTCCCGTAGTAAACTTGCGAGCATTGTTTGAGACGTTGAACTTCTAGATGACTTTTGGACGTGACGGTTGTCACGAGAGATTGTGGGGTGATTTCACATTTTGAGTGATTAGACGTTTACGTGGTGTGATGATTATTTCAAATATTGACTATCTGATTTTGACATTGAGTGCAAGTTATACCGTGAGACTATTTGGGTATGATAAATGATTGTTGTAAGTGTGATATCTGGCTATTGGTCCTTTGAACAACATAAGTTCACTCCCGAACATAATCTTTTATGTGATGCTAGAACTTGGTTGACTTGACTATATGAGTAGACCTGTGTAGACCTGAGTTTTGATTACTTATGTGCGTCTATGGTCTTAAGATACTGTCACCTATATGTTATACTTAGGTGATGTGTGAAGTGTAACAGGATGTTTAGCCTTACTATGATATTGAATGTCTTTATAACTTAAAGCATAATCTTCGCAAGGTAAATGTTTTGGTGCCTAAGTACATGAGAGAGTTTTGTGAATAAACTTGCATGTCGTTAATTGAGTTGCTTATGAGTATGAGTTACTTGTGTCATGTACTTAATAGTCGTGGCGGGAGATCAAGTGTAGGCTTTATATTGTGTCTGGCATTAGTCAGGTGGGAGATCAAGTGTAAGCTTGATATGGTGTTGACAATTATCAACATGTTATTGTGTCTGGCGGCAGTCAGGTGGGAGATCGTTTTGCGTGTGCTTTTGGGCCAAACAACATGATATACTGATGTGTCTATAAGTGACGAGGTCATATTGTATGCACGTAGATTTACTCAGATCTAGCTAGTTGTGTGTGTACTTTTTGCGAGTTAGAAGGTTGAGTTACTAGTACATGTGTAGAACATGGTGTGTTCTATAGTTATTTGTGTCGGTGTGTGTCCTTGTAGTACACGCGTAGTCGGGCATAGGAAGGATGGTCAGTGTGGACAAGTATAGCATTCCTATCTTGATAATTTTCTCGAAGCTGATACATCGAAGCGATGCGAGGAGTTTTGAGGTCTTTCTAGACGACCAGTGAGGTGCTCTTATGAGATGCCTATGCTCATATCTCGGGAATTCGGAGCACGAAGCCAATGGGCGGAACTGCGAGAGTAGACAAGGAAATCGTTTGCGTATACGCTTGACCAGAAGCATTTATGATGAAGTAAGGGTGATGACACTGAAGATTTCAGCACGAAGTTAACAAGATGACAAAGGACCTTCATGGAACGCATTCTATACGAAGAATTCAGTCGCGATGAGACACCAGGAAATTAGGGATGTCTTTCCCTGGGCGAAACAACGAATAACTGAGGCTTGTGAGAAGGCGAACTTCATGTTCGTACATGATAAATGAGATGCGCTCGAGGATCGCATGGTAATGGTAGAGCAACATGGAGAGAAGTGAAACTTAGGAGGGACACGTGTAAGATTGCACGTAAGAGACTAAGAAGGATATGCCTACGCTGGCAAATCTAAGACCAGTTTAATATGAGCTCCTAGGGAGCATTTAAGGAAAGCAAGCATTTAGATGATTGAAACAGACACGACAAAGGCATATGAGCCTTGAGAAACATCGAGAGCTAATGAGGATGACCCTAGCGTTAGGTGTGTATGTACTTGCGAGACGTATTGGATGCGTGATAATGAAGTAAAGAAATACTACGATAAAGAAATTTAGTGGAGACCAGGGTAGCTTTGCACAAGCTCCTAAGGATCATCAGAGAAGGGCAGAAGTAATACCCTTATGGGTAAGCAGTGGGCTTGAGTTTGAGAAATCGTCACAGGATAGCGATCAAGGTATGAGGCAAGAAGTATGACCACTTCATTATTGGAAGGGTGACTAATGAATCCATTCCTGAGAGGTAAGAAGCCTATTTGGGAGGTTGACCGTCAGAATGACGAGATCATCAGGGCTATGCAAGAGATGACGGTATAGGTACGGTGAAGCAAATCAGGAAAATGGGATACGTAAGCAAGTAATCGATGATGTTGTGCTATAGAAGTAAAAGTTGGACAACGAGTAATAAAGGAATGTGTAAATGAAATGTAAAGGTCCCAAAATTGAAAGCAGGTAATGGATAAGACTTGTGAACACCTTGGATGGTGGTCAAGTCAAAAGGTAATGACCTAGACGAGGTGCGCGGGAGAGGGGGGTAGCACTAAAAAATTTTGGGTGTGCCCATTTGTAGCAGAAAGATGAACGGTGCTGGGTTGTGCCAGCATAGGATTCGAGGACGAATCCTATTTTAAAGGGGATAGACTTGTAACATCCCAAAATTTCAAAAGCTAGTGGTTGGGATCGGAGGTGACCCGAATCTCTTTTTAAACAGGTGTGTTAGCATAGATGGTGCCCGAATTGTATATCGATGGGCAACATAAGAGCTTGGTTAGTCGTTTTAATCATAAACCGAGATCGAAACGTACGAGATGGATTAAGAGGGACCCGAATGGAATATTATAGGGGTTTATATATATCACTTATATCACAAACCCTAGGCCATTCGGCCTAGGTGGGTGTTCGAAGGCAGCAGAAAGCGAGAAAGAGAGGGAGGCGAACGACGGGACAACGATGGTGGTTTCAAGCGAGTTCACGCGACGGAGGCTAGCACACGATCAGGTAAACACCAGTTTCGATTCTTTTATGTGTTTACTCTCATTTTGCTCGGAAAACGATTAGGGTTTCTGTGTTGTGGATGTGATCGATGGCAGGGGTCGGGGTTGGTGTTAATGGACGGATGTGAAGTTAGTATATGGAGTGGTAGGTGTCCGAATATGGTGGCAGCGATGCATAGCGGGCTCGGCGACGGAGGAATCTGTAAACGGCAGTCGTGGCAGCGTGTCAAGGAGCCGGCAGCAGCCAAGACTGCCACGGCAGCGCGACGGTGGCGACTAGCCTGCTGAAGACGGGGACAGAGAGGACGCCGAGGACAAAACTTTGAGGCACGACGGTTGTGGTGGTGGATCCCGGCGATAACCATGGTAGTGATGTTTAGTGGTGATCGGCTAAGGTTTCACCGAAGAAGAAGAAGGCGGTGGCGCACGGTGGTGGCGCTGGACGACGGCCGGTTAGCAGTGAACGGTGGTGAGGATTGGCATAATGGTCGAGGGGAGAGATAGAATCCGGGAGCGTGGCCGACTCGGGTTTACCCGAGTACCGTTGCACAGGGCACGATATACGTGGATGCATGGGAAGTCCGACTCGGGTTTATGAGACTTGTGGGGTTAGATTCTTGCATGGTCATGTGCACGTATGCGCATGGGAACCCGGTCGAGCATTCAGCTTCTAAAATGGTCTATATGACCCGATACGAGTTAATATTAAGAGATAAGGAGGTTAGGGTTTGCATGACACACCTGCGTGCATGCAAGGAACCCGGTTCGGGATTATTATTATCTTAGGCATTATTCGACATACGTTTAGAACGTGTTCTGATCTTGTGATCACGCGTTTGTCAGGTTTGGGATTCGAGCGTGGACAGACGAATTGCAGAGCTAGGACTGAGGCGTATAAAAAATGGTGAGTTTCTAATCCCCTTCTTTTAAATGTTTTTAATGTTTTTAATGTTTTTGGGGCTATCGTACATACTTTCTATACATGTTTTATTGTATTAAATGGCTAAAGAACCTTGGAGTGTAACCCATTAAGTTTATGAAATTAAATAGTTTAATGTGGGGTTTAGGGACTGTGTGTCCATAGGACGTGCGGGTTACAGGTGGGTATATGGTCACGGGTCGTATAGTGACCTAACAGGGTGAGTCAGGATTATAGTTACGGGTCGTACGGGTATGACTAGGAGGTGTCACAGGGTGTGCATGTACAGGGTATGTGCTTAAATAATGAGATATATTATTTGTATGTGTGTTTGCTATATTAGCAGTGTATTGTGTTATGTGTTAGTCGGGGTGAGTCGGGATATAAGCTAACCGCTTATGAATGTGTGTAGGATACCTTGTCCTAGTGCTATGTGTGAAGTGAAGGTGCACTTAACGAGTGATGTGCATAGATTTTGATGTTATGTGATTATACATGTGCTGTGTGCATTGTGTCGTTGTCCTTGTGACACGGTGGTTATTGTGCTTGCGTTACTGTCATTATGACACAAAAAACGGGATTGTGGAGGACGAAGTCCTTCGGGAGGTCACCAAAGGTGACGATGTCCAACATGACAGTGATGAGCTCGGGGTGTGTCGAACGCCCTGGCGAGGGTGTAGTAATGAAGTATGTGTTTGTGTGCTTATATATTTGTGTTAAATTGCATACAAGCGTTGAGTTATATTTATTGTGCATGAGATAGTAATAATGTGGTGAGTAGAGTTAGACTGACCATTGTGTTAGGATTGTGATGTAGTGTTTATAACTGTTATGTCAGTTGATTTGTAAGAGCCTTGGTCAAGGCTGAGTAGATCGATGTCTAGAGACTTGTTGTGTTTACTAAGTGTCGAGTTAATAAATCTACTTGAGTATTACTTATTAGTGTAGTAAGTTCGACCTATGTCTATGAGACTGTAGGATTATTATTATTATGGGATGAGTCTTGGGTAATGAACTATTATGGGACAACGTGTGATAACAGGGGTTATCTATTTGTTAACGAATTGTGGACCTATTTTATAAGGATCGTGGGTCCTGAGTAAAGTTTAAATAACTTTTGAGGCGAGTTGGCTTTTAATTAAACTAAACTATTATAACTCACTCATCGTAGCTGACTTTGTGTGTACGATAGATTGTTTTGCAGGTAAGCTTTGTTTTGACGTATCTTGGCTTGGGAGCGGAGCTACTCGGATTGGTGTGCAAGCATTCGTGAGGTAACTTAATGACATTAAATACTATATAATATTTTTAGAAATACTTCCGCTATAGTTTAATATATCTAAAATGAGTATTTTCAAGGGAATAACCCATTATGAGAACCAACTGTAGGGTGCCCGGTTTGGGGTCTTACATGCTGAAACGCTAGAGAAACCAAGTTAGGAAGCTGACTCTATAATTTCCAACTTAAAGGCTCATTCCTATTGTCAAGGTGGATACTTTATCTATTTTAAAACTTGTGTCAAAACATTTACGAAAATGGACAAATAAAGGTTTAGGGAATAATTGTGACATCCGGCTATTTAGGGTTAACCCCGTTATCAAAATCCAGTTAAATGTTAACCTTGTTACCTAACTCAAACTCCAGGGACTGTTTTTGTAATTATTCCAACTCAAACTACAAGGACTAATTGTGTAATTAGGCAAAACTCAGTTTAATTGACTTTGAAAGTCAAAATCTCAAGCTCTTATATTCTGGTTGACTTTAGAAAGTCAAACAATCAAGTTATTAACCCAAACTCAAACCCCAGGGACTAAATCTACCTATTCTCAAACTCTAATACAGGAAGCTGGAGGGGCTAGCCTTCTAATTAGACCATACTCGATTTTTGTTGACTTTCATAAGTCAAACAGATTGTTCTTGACACAAATTCACGAAATTCGTTACAATTGATAACAGTTGTGCACGTTAATGACATTCACAACACCATTAAAACATTAATCGTCGTTATTACTGCGAATTAAACTCCAATTATGAGTAATCATATCTTAACCGTCAACCATAACCACGTCTTCATTAAATTCGCATCAAATCGTGAATCATTCTCCAATTGGATACCCTACGCACCTAAAACAAGCATCCTTGAACCTGTTGCACCATCCATTGTCCAATTGGAGACGCAGCTCGGGACGCCGGAGGCTTGACCATTGGAAGTCGGACCTGCTCTTGGTCGAACACTGTCAATCCGTATTCCATTCTGGTAAATAATCACACCTTTAGTTTCGTTTCAATCCCTAGAGTAATAGCCCTAACCTAATTAGGGCTTACATTACCGAATTTATCACGAACAGAATTCTAGGGTTCTCCGTATGAACCATTTAATCGAACCCCACTCGAAACTCAGTCTCAATCTAATCAAAATACATGGTTAGCTTCGCAATCAGTTACTCTTTAATAGCCCTATGGTTCCAACATATTTTATTATCAGAATTGTTCAAATCGATCCCAAGTTCATATCTAGGGTTTTCGGCATTTCAATCCGGAATTAAACAACCCAAAACTCGTTGTTTTTCAAATTAAAACCCACCCCAGGTTCGCAAACACCCGATTAACGAAACCCTTATGACCACTGATTCAATCGAAGTCCAAATCGTTGGATTTGTGAAGGGTTTTGGTTCGGATCGCGATAGGGGGTGAATCACAAGGGTCAAAATCATTCTTGTCCGGGTTCTAACGCGATTGTCCTAGCAGGTGGGTTGGTTAGTACGGTGTGTTGGTGGGGAGGGAACCCGGGTTCGAGTCCCTCCACCTCCATTTCGTTTTTAAAATTAGTTTTATCATTATTTTGAAATTAAAACATCTTCTAATATCATTTTATTGTTATATTAATAGGCTTTAGCATCGAAAACCACTCGTAGGCTCGGGTTTGGTTCGTAACCTATTTTCATTAAAAATAACCACTTTTAAAATAATATATATTTATATTGTTTTCAAACCACGACTCCAAATAAATAATACATTTATATTATTTTCAACCCGTGACTCCAATTAAAAATAATATATATTTATATATTATTTTTACCACGTTTATAAACTCTATGAAACGTTTGAAACTTATAAATAATACAATTATTTATATTATTTACCCTCGGTTTTACCCTCGATTAAAAATAATATATTTATTAATTTTTCCACACAAATGATTATTTTGTTAATCATACGAACCTAAAAATAATATATATAGTTATATTATTTTCCTAACCATTTTAAATGGCACAAACGTACGAATATAATTATTTATTATTATTCGTTATTAGAAACGTTCGACACGAAACATATTTATCTTAATAATTAATTAATTAAGAAATCCTTATTACCGTGGACACGTTCGCCTATTCCTTGATCCTTAGAATGTTTTAAGACGTTCTAATCTTCTGTGTCGTCGTCACAAATCCCAATGTGTCCCTAACTTATGTGTTTATGATTCTAAGGCATACGTAAGTCGTGCAGGCTAACACTTGAGGTTCTAAATCTCATACTTGTGTGATACTACCTACTATGCAACGCAGGTGAGTTTCACGGCCCATTTTTACTTGTTTTACTATTGGGTGAGAAACATGCTTATACAAAAACATTATTTTACTTGTTTTCCTGTTAAGGAGAAACATGCATACTCACAAACATTATTTTACTTGTTTTCTCATTAGGGAGATACATGCATACACACAAATATCATTTTACTTGTTTCCCTATTGGGGAGAAACATGCATACGAACCGGCATCCGTTACTTGTCTCCCAGCCAGGGAGAGACATACACACGGACATAGATCATATAGTATTTCATTACCACTTGTGTACCTAAGTGCAAAAATAACATGAAAAGTCCTTACACACTCGGACCGTTAATATATGTAGTATAGCGAGGAAATTTGAGTAGTACTACTGGGTTTGACAAACCCCACCCGGGTTAGTCGCGCTAACTTGATTGGAGGTCTAACGGGTATAAATTGTCCTAAACACTTGCCATTGTTGATGTTAGCAATGGCGGAAGGCACCCAAACACAAACAGTCAGCTTCGGTTGCGAACGCTTAGAATAACTTGTACATTGTCCCTATTGTACCCGCCAGCAACAATACGCTGAATGAAGGCAGACCGTTGCACGCATTATTGCAGAATTCATTGCCACGTGTCACACCCCAACCGTGCATCTTAACCACGGGTGCGACTTAATTAACAAAAGAACACAATGGAATAAAGACATTTACTATTAAAGTTTCATAATATTAAAAAAAATCCCAATTACATAAGTTTCGAATTAAACCAAACAGATAACATGTTCAAAAGATAAGCAACTTAAAATAAGATTCTTCAATTGATATCTAGGCAAATCCTATGTGATATTGACTTGACCTATCACGAGCTTAATCACCTGAAACATGTACGAAAAACAAGTGTCAACTAAAAATAGTTGGTGAGAAATCACAGGTTTAATAAAAGTATAAGTTTGGCAAAGGTGACAATTCATATTCCAAGATCATCATATAGCACGTAATAAAACAAACACATGATTAGCAAATCCAACCTAAAATGATGAATAACGAATAAGTGGTACAACTCGCAGGTTGCACTAATAACGAATAAGATGTCCAACCAAAAGTTGTCCATAAATAATATGCGGTTTCCATCCTATGGCCCATATCTGTACTACCGTTGGCTTGAAAGTTTCAAGTTAAGGATTTGCAAGTTTAACGTTTATCATGTTGTGTTCATTTACTCACATACATATATGATTCGCTTGTTTTAGAATTGTTTGAAAACGTGTTTTAATGCGTGCCAACGTGTACATGTTTCCCCCAAAACGATTTGAATAAAGTGGGGCTATGAAGTCTCACCTTGAAAGCTAGACGAGATAAGAAACTTGAACGAATAGACGAGATGAAACACGGAACAGACCCTAAACAAATAAATAAACCATTTTTAGGGTAGGTTCGATGGTTACGAGTGTTAGATAGGCGGTTCGGGTCATAAGATTAAGAATTAGTTGCAAAAATAGAGTTTTAGTTGATTTTCAGATTTGGACAGCAAAGTAGCTGAACAGAAACGAGATTGTTAAAAATATCAAACGACGTCTAAAAATTATGAAATTTTACAGGGAATTATTTTAAGTCGTCCCGAAGAAGTTTCGTTTAGAAAGTTTTTCCATTTGAGACTCGGATCATAGCCAAAATAGTCCAACAAGACAGAAGGTACTAAAAACGATTTCTGTCCCGTTTTGGCTACTACGGAGTCATACTTTTGAATTAGAAAACGATCCAATTATGGTTGGAAAGGAAATTCGACAAACTACATCGTGGAAATTGAGTTTGCTCAGTTTAGATTAATTATGGTCAAGTTACGCTCAGTTAAATTCAGCACAGTTTCTGTCCAAAATCAATGGTTGCACTTAAGTGGTCCGTTTAGGGTTTTAAGATTACCGAACACGCAAATAAAAATTAGACGAATGTTATTATGTTATTATAATACATAATATAATCAGATTAGGTTAGCCAAAACATCCTGTGTCACCGGTCTAGCCATGATATTCACAGAAGCGTTTTGGAGAATCACATAATGCAATCGGCATAGCCGACACGAGCAAGCGGATTCTATATTTAATTAGCGTGTGAGTTCATATAAGTGATAATATAGAATAAATAACATGTTTTAAGTTAGCAAGAACATACTAAAGAATCGGCAGAGCCACTTTTGCAATAGTTGTCTTGAGGATTCGCAGAATGCGACGGCATAGCTGCCATTGCAAACGGGATCCTTTGTTTGTTAGTTGGTGATGTTAGCTTGATTTATTAGTTTGATTAAGATTATTAGAGGGTTTTTAGGGCTGAGGTTTCACATGATCAAGTGATCATGGATAGAAAATAGAAAAAGATTGAGGGTATGAAGAAAGAATAAAATAAAAAAGACGGTATTCAACTTCGGAGGGTTACTTACTTGTTTGATCTTCAAACTCTTGGAATCCTCTAAGGGATTTTCGAAATCTTCAAGGTTGGGAAGGGATTTCAAAACTTGGGAGGGGTTGGGAGTGTTTGAGGGAGAATTAGCAAAGAAAACAAGATCCTAAGCCTCCTATTTATACTAATGGTTGAAGGGGTGTAAATATGGAATGTCTTGGAAAGCAATTTAGGGTTTTAGGGCCCTCAAATCTGTGAAATTTTCCTCAATGGGGCTGGGTTTTTTTGTGATTTCTTGCTTGGGCTAGGTCCAAGAGTAGGTGGGTTGGGTCCTAGCTTGATCCGGATGAGTGCGCGCATTCAAAAATTGTTATTTTAAGCATTTCTAAGCGAAATTGGCAAATGTTTTCAACATTAAAGTTGATTGTCATAACAAAAAGAGTATGTTTAGCTAAAAACATTTAAGTTAAAGTTACGTTATTCGCGTATAGTAGTTGGCGATCGGTGGGCGAGAAAACGGACTTTTTGATCGTTTTTTCGAATTTCAGGATTTATTTAAGGAAAGTTTTGCAAACAAGCTTTGTTTTAATTAAATAAATGAATATTTTAAACATTTAAAACATAAATTAATGTCATGTTAAATGATTTGTCGGTCGTGGACGGTACGTAGTTAACGACGGTTTAAAAGGCGAACGATCGCACGAAAGTACTAACTAGTACTTTTAAGCATCAATTCACATTGAATGGGTTGTAAGAACATGTTTGAGATGTATGGGGGTGGTTCATGTGTATTTAATGTGTCATAAAGATCAATTAAGTCTACGTGCGATCCATGAATCAATCACAGATAAGTATAAGTCTTTGAAATCAAGCATAAACGTAATGTTTCACATGTGAACCAGTATTGTAACAACGTCTGAATAGGATTTCAAGTAAAATGAAATGTCATGCGGATTTTCATTGATAAGTCTAGAATGAGTACAAGTAGTGAAAATCAGAAGTGTCACAGTCTCCCCTAGTTAAAAGAATTTCGTCCCCGAAATTCAACTAGTAGAGGCTGTAGGGTCTAGAAAGAGATGAGGGTACTTATGTTTCATTTGGTCTTCACGTTCCCAGGTGAACTCAGGACCATGCTTGGCTTCCCAACGAACTTTCACGATAGGGATGCGGCTACGCTTGAGCTGCTTGACTTCACGGTCCATGATTTCAACGGGCTTTTCGACGAAATGCATAGAGTTGTCGATACGAACATCATCCAGAGGAACTTGAAGTGTGTCATCAGCAAGGCACCTTTTAAGGTTTGATACATGAAAACGTCATGAACGTTACAAAGTTCGGTTGGTAGCTTGAGTCTATAGGCTACTGGGCCAATCCTTTCAAGAATTTTGAATGGCCCAACGAACCTAGGGGCTAGCTTTCCCTTCTTCCCAAATCGGACAACACCTTTCCAGGGGGAAACCTTGAGTAAGACTCTATCACCGACTTGAAATTCAAGGGGCTTCCTATGGTTGTCAGCATAACTCTTTTGACGATCGCGAGAGGCCTTGAGTCTTTCTTGAATTTGAAGTATCTTGTCGGTGGTTTCTTAAATGAGTTCGGGACCGGTGATTTGAGCGTCTCCGATCTCGGTCCAACACACCGGAGATTGACACTTCCTACCATATAGAGCCTCGAAAGGGGCACACTTGATGCTCGTATGGTAACTATTGTTGTAAGAGAATTCGATGAGTGGCAAGTGTTGATCCCAACTTCCTCCAAAGTCAATCATACAAGAACGGAGCATGTCTTCCAAGGTCTGTATGGTCCTTTCACTTTGACTATCAGTCTGGAGATGGTAAGCCGTGCTAAGGTACAAACGAGTTCCCAAAGCTTTCTGTAAAGATTGCCAGAATCGGGAGGTAAAACGGCTATCACGGTCGGAGATAATGGATAGAGGGACACCGTGACGTGTCACGACCTCATTGATATAGAGTCTGGAAAGCTTCTCCATTTTGTAGTCCTCACGGATTGGGAGAAAATGAGCGGATTTGGTTAAGCGGTCAACAATGACCCAGATGGAGTCATGACCACTAGAGGTTCGCAGAAGCTTAGTGATGAAGTCCATGGAAATTTGCTCCCATTTCCATTGTGGGATTTCGGGTTATTGGAGAAGACCAGATGGTTTCTGGTGCTCAGCTTTAACTTTAGAGCAAGTAAGACACTTCCCTACATAGAGGGCGATGTCTTTCTTCATTCCTGGCCACCAATAAAACTCTTTCAAGTCGTGATACATCTTATCAGCACCGGGATGAACAGAATAACGGGATTTATGTGCTTCATCAAGGATAAGGGTTCGGAGCTCACTTGAGTCGGGGATCCAAATTCGACCCATGAAGTAAAGGAGATCATCGGGTTTGGGTTCCAAGTGCTTTTCGACACCACAATCCAAATCCTTATTCAACTCATCATTTGCAACAACTTGTTTTTGAGCTAGGAGGATCTTATCTTTTAGACTGGTTTGGACCAACATTCCCATGGCTCGCACACGGGTGGGTTTGATTCGGTCCTTACGGCTAAGGGCGTCAGCCACCACATTAGCTTTCCCCGGGTGGTAACGAATTTCGCAATCGTAGTCACTAAGTAATTCAACCCAACGTCGCTGCCTCATGTTGAGTTCTTTCTGGTTCAGAATATGTTGAAGGCTCTTGTGATCAGTAAAAACCACACATTTAGTGCCGTAGAGATAATGTCTCCAGATTTTCAAAGCAAAGACCACCGCACCCAACTCAATTGTAACACCTTAGGCAAATCCCACATCGGCCGTGCACAGGAGAGATCTTTGGTTCATAAGGAATGTCCTGCCTCTTAAATCAACAACGCGTTTTGGGGCTTAATGTAGTGGATGAGAGGAGAACTCCACAGTTAAGCGTGCTCGGGTGGGAGTAATCCAGGGATGGGTGACCCACTGGGAAGTTTTCACCCGGGCAACCAAAAACAAATCCGTGAGCTCTTAGTGGGCAAAGCGGACAATATTGTTGGTATGAGGGGCCGGATGTTACAAATGGTATCAAAGCCACTCTTGTGCCGTTCGGGATGGCGGGGCAAACCTCAACGATCACGGTTGAGTCCCCGGGGGTTTTCAGGAGGACATCTTAGGCAAATCCCACATCCCTGAATTGGATGGTGGGGCAAACCTCATCGAGGACGATGAGTCCAAAAAGAGGGGGTGATTGTAACACCTTAGGCAAATCCCACATCGGCCGTGCACAGGAGAGATCCTTGGTTCATAAGGAATGTCCTGCCTCTTAAATCAACAACGCGTTTTGGGGCTTAATGTAGTGGATGAGAGGAGAACTCCACAGTTAAACGTGCTCGGGTGGGAGTAATCCAAGGATGGGTGACCCACTGGGAAGTTTTCACCCGGGCAACAAAAAACAAATCCGTGAGCTCTTAGTGGGAAAGCGGACAATATTGTTGGTATGAGGGGCCGGATGTTACACCACGTAGATGTCATCACTTTCCTGAGCCATGGGCTCGCGTCTTTGGTCGATATTCTGTTGAAGATAGATTGACCACAAGTTGAGAACACATTGCTCACTGCATAATCAAACCCTCTCCTGACTCTGTTGGAAGGACGGCTACCTTGCCTCTTCCAGTACCACGTAACCATGAATTAGTTTCATTTCTCGAAGTCGCATTTCATGTACATGTTTGATCTATGTTCTCATCTACAATCCGCTGGATTGGACACCTGTATTGTGTTTCAACTCGAGTGAATACTCGGATCAAACCATTCTCGACTACTCATCCCGATATGAATTCTAGTTGATCAAATTATAGTTGATAACTAAGCCTCCCGATGACTTATCATATTTGACAACACTCTGTACTCGACAATAAAAATTTCAGGGACATTTTGACACGGGACAGGGAGAAACTAGGGTGAGTATGCAAAGCAAATTATCATCCAGCTATTTCAATGACATTAGAAATCAAGGATTTCATCTAACTGATCATCAGTTGAACGTAATTACTTTAAAAAAAACATCCTATTCCTTGTACTCCTGATATCTATGTCTCATTAAAATCTTTCCTACATGCGAACCTCTTCGCTTCTGTGTTGACCGATGCTTGCCTTATAAGCGCGAGTCTCACTAGAAGTCTCATTGTGACCTCACAAATTTTCTACTACTAAAGTCGTACTCCAACACTATTGGACATTTAGTACACTATAGAAGCAACCCAAAACCTTAAGAGACGTAAACTAGGTTCGACTGGTCATAAGCTTGACACTGACCTCACGCCAATTACACTCGGCAGCTTCGACATAATTGTCGGTATGGATTGGTTATCTAAGAACCAAGTCGAGGTTATCTATCATGAGACGATTGTTCGCCTTCCTCTCCTGAGTGGAGAAAATCTATCTGCCCTAAGGCAAACGAAGTGGTTCAGCTATAGGTATCATACCCTTAATGAGAGCGCAGAAGTGCTGACGTAAAGGCCATACTGCTATTTTGGCTCTCGTCGCCGAGCAGCCATCCAAGGAGGAGAAGATTGACGCATCCTGATCGTTTGTGAATACCCAGAGGTATTTCCCAAAGACCTGCCTGGTCATCCACCTCATCGACAAGTTGAATTTCAAATCAATCTAGCACCCGGAGCAGCACCCATTGCTCGGGCATCAGATAGACTTGCACCCAGTGAGCCACCAGAACTATCCACACGACTGCAATAGTTGTTGGATAAAGGCTTCATCAGATCTAACCCATCGCCATGGAAAGCTCCAGTCCTATTCGTCAAGAAGAAAGACGGGACCTTCCGCATGTGCATTGATTATCGTGAGCTGAACAAAGTAACCACCAAGAATCGTTATCCACTACCCCGCATTGATGATCTGTTTAATCAACTCCAAGGATCAAGTTCTATTCCAATATAGACCTTAGATCCGATTACCATCAGTTGAGAGTTCGAGGCGAAGACATCTCTATGACTGCTTTCAGAACTAGGTACGGCCATTACGAGTTTATGGTCATGCCATTCGGACTAGGCAACGCACCCGCAGTATTCATGAATCTCATGAACCATGTGTGTCAACCGTAACTTGACCAGTTCGTCATCGTTTTCATTGATGACATCCTCATCTATTCCAAGAATAGGGATGAACATGAGGAACATCTTCGTTTGATTCTGGAATTGCTAAAGCAAGAGCAATTGTATGTTAAATTCTCTAAGTGCGCATTCTGGATTCACGAAGTGCAATTCCTAGGACATGTAGTCAATGAGAAGGGAATACATGTCGACCCATATAAAATAGAGGCCATCAAGGACTGGGCGGCACCAACAACTCCGACAGTGGTGCGACAATTTCTGGGATTGGTTGGCTATTATTGTCAATTCATCGAGGGATTTTCGAAGATCGCCCAACCCCTCACTACTCTTACTCAAAAGGGGAAACCCTATAACTGGAGCAATACTCAGGAATCAGCATTCCAACTGTTAAAACAGAAACTCTGTAGTGCACCTATCCTATCTCTTCCGGAAGGAACGGATGACTTCGTAGTGTATTGCAATGCCTCTATGCAAGGCTTTGGTTGTGTGTTGATGCAACGTGAAAAGGTTATCGCATATGCTTCCCGTCAATTGAAATTTATGAGAAAAACTACACTACCCATGACCTAGAATTGGGAGCTGTAGTGTTTGCTTTGAAAATCTGGAGACATTATTTGTACGGTACCAAATGCACCATCTATACCGATCACAAGAGTCTTCAGCATATCTTTGAACAGAAAGAGTTGAACATGCAACAACGTCGTTGGATAGAACTTTTAAATGACTATGACTGTGCAATCAGATACCATCCGGGTAAGGCTAATGTGGTAGCCGATGCCCTAAGCCGTAAGGAAACCAAACGAGTTAGAGCACTATAACTTACTATTCAAACCGGATTACCTGACAAAATCCGTAGTGCTCAACTCGAAGCCCTGAAAGAGGATAACCTACTATTGGAAGCCACACACGGTATAGAAGAATAACTTAAGGTTAACTCAGACGTCATTCGCTACTTCACAGAACGAATATGGGTTCCGGTGTACGGGAACTTAAGAGAACTGGTTATGGATGAAGCTCACAAAGCTCGATACTCTATTCATCCTGGTTCCGAAAATATGTACCATGACCTAAAGGTGTTATATTGGTGGCCGAAGATGAAAGCCGATATAGCCAACTATGTGAGCAAGTGCCTAACCTGCTCAAAGGTCAAATTGGAATACCAAAAGCCTTCTGGTCTACTCCAACAACCAAAGATTCCATGTGGAAATGTGAACAAACTTCCATGAACTGTATCACTATACTACCCCGAACTCCTATCGGATGCGACACCATCTGGGCGATCGTCGATCGCGTGACAAGATCCACTCACTTCTCAGCTATCAAAACGACTGACAAAATGGAGAAACTTACTCGTATTTGCTTAAAAGAAGTAGTCTCTCGGCATGGGGTACCAATTTCCATCATTTCAGATCTTGACGCTTGATTCACATCACGTTTCTGGCAATCGTAACAAAAAGCTTTAGGTACGCGTCTAGATATGAGCACGGCGTACCATCCTCAAAAAGATAGCCAAACGGAACGTACCATTCGAACCTTAGAGGATATGCTACGAGCTTGTGCGATCGATTTCGGTAACACTTGGGAGTCTCACCTGCCTTTGGTGGAGTTCTCTTACAATAACAGTTATCACACTAGCATCAAAGCAGCACCATTCGAGGCATTGTACGAATGTAAATGCCGATCTCCTATCTGTTGGGCTGAAGTTAGGGATAGCCAACTTACGGGTCCAGAACTTATATTCAAAAACTCTGAAAATATCGTTGAAATTTAAAACCGTATGGCGGCAGCTCGTGATCATCAAAAGAGCTATGCCGATAAGCATCGTAAGCCAATTAGAACTTCAAGTAGGCGACATGGTCCTATTGAAAGTCTCACCTTGGAAAGGTGTAATTCGCTTCGGGAAACGAAGCAAACTGAATCCTCGTTATGTTGGACCATTCAAGATAGTGAAGAGAATTGGCCCAGTAGCGTACCAGCTGGACCTACCTGAAGTACTTAGTAGTGTACACAACGTCTTTCATGTCTCGAACTTGAAGAAATGTCTAGCAGATGAGATACTCACTGTCCCTCTTGAGGAATTACACATCGATGAACAATTGTGGTTCGTTGAAGAACCGGTAGAAATCATGGATAGGGAAGTCAAAACACTCAAACATAGTAAAATCCCTATTGTCAGAGTTCGTTGGAACTCAAAACGCGGACCGGAATTCTCATGGGAGTGCGAGAATCAGATGATGCGCAAGTATTCTCATCTATTCAAGCAATCCACGTCAAACTCTTAAGGTACTATTCTAATTTTCGGGACGAAAATTCTTTCAACTAGGGGATGATGTGACACCTCAAAAAAAATTCATTTTAATTTTCGGGGCGAAAATTCTTTCAATTAGGGGATGATGTGACATCCGGCTATTTAGGGTTAACCCCGTTATCAAAATCCAGTTAAATGTTAACCTTGTTACCTAACTCAAACTCCAGTGACTGTTTTTGTAATTATTCCAACTCAAACTATAAGGACTAATTGTGTAATTAGGCAAAACTCAGTTTAATTGACTTTGAAAGTCAAAATCTCATGCTCTTATATTCTGGTTGACTTTAGAAAGTCAAACAATCAAGTTCTTAACCCAAACTCAAACCCTAGGGACTAAATCTGCCTATTCTCAAACTCTAATACATGAAACTGGAGGGGCTAGCCTTCTAATTAGACCATACTCGATTTATGTTGACTTTCATAAGTCAAACAGATTGTTCTTGACACAAATTCACGAAATTCGTTACAATTGACAACAGTTGTGCACATTAATGACATTCACGACACCATTAAAACATTCATCAACGTTATTACTGCGAATTAAACTCCAATTATGAGTAATCATATCTTAACCGGCGACCATAACCACGTCTTCATAAAATTCGCATCAAATCGTGAATCATTCTCCAATTGGATACCCTGCGCACCTAAAACAAGCATCCCTGAAACTGTTGCACCATCCATTATGTTGTGATCGGAGACGGACACCGGAGGCTTGACCTGTTGGGTATAATTTTGAGACTGATGCTGTCAATCGAAATTACAGTATCGAAACTACTAGTTTCGGTTGAACTTTTGTTCAATCGAAACTAGGTAGTTTCGATACCTGTTTTTCAGGCCCATTGAGCGGTGGCTTGGAAAACAAGGCGCATGTGCTTGGCCTCCTATATATAGCAGATTATGCCCTAGGAGTGAGTGTGTGTCTGTAGAGGGAATCACCACCCCAGGGGGAGCTCACCCTGGGGTGAGACTAATTGTTAGTGTATGATCGAGCGTTTATTTTCATTTCAATCAAAGAATCATACGTTTTTATGCTTCCAATTAGCTGTTTTTCTTCATTTTCATATGTTTCTGTTTGTGTATGTGATTCCCGCACCCATCTCTACCATTTCTGATTCGAGAGTGATACCGGATCCAGAGATTCCACCTCTCGATCCGGGCTGTTTGAAGAATTTCTCCGCAGATCTTTTCTCTCAGGTCTGCTCAGGACCTACATGACCATTGGAAGTCGGACCTGCTCTTGGTCGAACACTGTCAATCCGTATTCCATTCTGGTAAATAATCACACCTTTAGTTTCGTTTCAATCCCTAGAGTAATAGCCCTAACCTAATTAGGGCTTACATTACCGAATTTATCACGAACATAAATCTAGGGTTCTCCGTATGAACCATTTAATCGAACCCCACTCGAAACTCAGTTTCAATCTAATCAAAATACATGGTTAGCTTCGCAATCAGTTACTCTTTAATAGCCCTATGGTTCCAACATATTTTATTATCAGAATTGTTCAAATCGATCCCAAGTTCATATCTAGGGTTTTTGGACTTTCAATCCGGAATTAAACAACCCAAAACTCGATGTTTTTCAAATTAAAACCCACCCCAGGTTCGCAAACACCCGATTAACGAAACCCTTATGACCACTGATTCAATCGAAGTCCAAATCGTTGGATTTGTGAAGGGTTTTGGTTCGGATCGCGATAGGGGTGAATCACAGGGGAGTTAAGGGTTAAAATTATTCCTGTCCGGGTTCTAACGCGATTGCCCTACCGGGTGGGTTGGTTAGTACAGTGTGTTGGTGGGGAGGGGACCCGGGTTCGAGTCCCTCCACCTCCATTTCGTTTTTAAAATTAGTTTTATCATTATTTTGAAATTAAAACATCTTCTAATATCATTTTATTGTTATATTAATAGGCTTTCGCCTCGAAAACCACCCGTAGGCTCGGGTTTGGTTCGTAACCTATAATCATTTGGGGGAGAAACATGCTTATACATAAACATTATTTTACTTGTTTTCCTGTTAAGGAGAAACATGCATACTCACAAACATTATTTTACTTGTTTTCCCATTGGGGAGAAACATGCATACACACAAATATCATTTTACTTGTTTCCCCGTTGGGGAGAAACATGCATACGAACCGGCATCCGTTACTTGTCTCCCAACAGGGAGAGACATACACACGGACATGGATCACATAGTATTTCATTATCACTTGTGTACCTAAGTGCAAACATAACATGAAAAGTCCTTACACACTCGGACCGTTAATATATGGAGTATAGCGAGGAAATTTGAGTAGTACTATTGGGTTTGACAAACCCCACCCGGGTAAGTCGCGCTAACTTGATTGGAGGTCTAACGGGTGTAAATTGTCCTAAACACTTGCCATTGTTGATGTTAGCAATGGCGGAAGGCACCCAAACACAAACAGTCAGCTTCGGTTGCGAACGCTTAGTGTAACTTGTACATTGTCTAGCTAACAATAGGTGTGACTTACGTACATGGATCCAGCAACACTCAAACAGTTTATTTACAAACAAACCTGTGAACTCACCAACCTCGTGTTGACATTTTTTCTTACATGTTTTCTCAGGTCGCTTTGGCACAGGTTGCACACTTAGGACATGCGTAGATTCCTACTGTCATATCATTCATTTCAAACATTTTAAACAGTTTACTTATTTACATTAATTGACGCTTGTTGCGTGTAATTACTTTTGATTTCATATTAACGTTTCGCTTCCGCATTTAACTCTGAACATTTAATGGTTTTATTTAAACTCATATAGTGTCGTTTGACGTAACTAATTACTGAGATCCTGGTTTGTCACACGCCTAACGGTAAAACTCCGTTAGTGGATTTTGGGGTGTGACAATAATGCTCAACGTTCTTATACGAACAAAGCATTCAGACCATAGGTATACGTAAAACTTGCAAGGAATACACGGATTTCGGGTGAAAGTCCCGGATTGCGGCTGGTACTTATCTTATAACAATTTCAGAGGCTTAGACCTTGCCAATGTTATAAGGCATGATACCAGTGTATACAGTGGTGCATATGATCAGGAGATAAGGGCCTGTTGAATGTGTAGATTGAACACAAAGTTGTAATTATGAAATTAATACTTGTTTGTGCTAAATGATTTTATGTCAAGATAATTGTATTCACCTGCGTTCGCGCTGACGTTTCATTTTCAAAAATTTTCAGATAATGAATAAAATATAAAGGAAAAAGGGGATACGGGCAGACAAAGGATCTGACCCATGAAATGAGAAATGAAAAGGATGAAATGCTTGTTGGATTCTCTGGCCTCATGCATAGATAATCCTAAAAAAGAAGAAAAAGGATATAGGAGCACGGGACTGATCAACCTTGGGCTGTACTATTTCCAGTGGCTTGAACTTGTCCAAAGGTGACAAGTGATGTATTTAATTTCAAACAAAGTTTGTAATCAGTATAAAAAGGGTATTTAAATCCCTGTGTTTATAAAATAAAGAAAAGGCTTTTGTTTTCTAATTGGGTCTTGATATTTACAAAGATAACCCTCGAGGTTGAGAAAATGATGAAACGATCCTTTTGAAAAAGTCTTGCGCTGTGTTTTATAAAAACTCTTAAATCAAAACAAATATCAATCGTGCTCACACCCGTCCAGGGGGCGCCTGAGGCGAGGTGTGACAATGAATCCATTTTATGACATTTGATTTCCATTAATTTTTTGTTTCATGAAAAAAAATGAAGGTTGTTCTCCATTTTTCTTGTGTTATTTGTATTTGTAGAATACACAAACAAAATATGATCCCAACGCATTCTATTTCAATTCCTAGTATTCATGATCTCATTTAAGCATTTATGTTTGTTCGTTTCCGACATAAATAGTTCTTTTGTTTCCAGAAAAAATATGTTTTTAACCATATTTTGGTGGGTTTTTAGGTAGAGGTGCTCAAAAGAACCGGATCCGAATCCGATCCGATGGATTATTCGAAACCGGATCCGGCTAGAACCATTTTTTTTGGAACCGGTCCGGATTTTTAAGAACCGGCGGATCCAGAACCGGTTTAGGAGTTTTTGACGGACCGGATAAAAATCGGACAAAAATTGGACATTTTGGAACCGGTTTTTTCCGGACAAAATAGAACCGGTTAGAACCGGTTCTAGCCGTTGGGTTAAAAAAAAGGCTATATAGCCGTTATATGGCCGTTTTTTTGTTTTTTTTTTTTTGGTTTTTGAGGCTTGAAACTCAGTATAAATAGGTATTGGGTGTATGGGTTAGTTCACCACAACATTCTAGCTCTCAAAACTCAAAAATGCAAAAAAAACGCTCGCTTTACGCCAAAAAAAAACGCTCTCATGGCTTCCGCTTCCGCAAGCACTCAAAATTCGGTTGGTGGTTCTACTATCGATGTCACGGTGATGACAGTACTTCCTTGCTCCCGAAACCAAGAGATATTGGCTTATTTCGATTTATGTGAAATGTCGAACGGTTCGCAAAAGGCTCGTTGCAAACGTTGTGGTAAAATTTTGGGTGCTGTGGGAAATAGCACTTTAAGGAAACATATTGGTAGTCACGCAAAACACACTCAAGGTGAAGATCAAACTCAAATTGGTAGAGATGGAGGAGTTTGGCAATACAATGTCGAGAGGGTTCGTGAGAGAATGACACATTTCGTCATTCAAGAAGGCTTGCCTTTTGATCATTTTGATAATCCGCGCTTGACGAGGATGATACAAGAGACGCTTCAACCGAGTTACACAAATGTAAGTCGTTCTACTTTGAGAAGAGATTGTTTAAAAATGTGGAAAAGAGCTAAAAGAGAATTAATTTTAGGTTTTGAAAATTTAAATACCGGCATTAATTTAAATACGCAAATGATGAAGCATACGATTGCGTTTGATTATTTTGGATATCCACATACCGGTGAAAACTTATTTTATATTTTAGACTCGGTCATTCAAACTTATAAAATTCAACCAAAAATATTTGCAATATCTTTTTATAACGTTTCAAATAACACAAACCCGGTGGAAAAATTAAAAATAAAATATGAACCGCTTTGTAATGGTGTTTTCTTTCATAGTCGATGTGTTGCACACATCATTAACTTGGTTGTGCAAGACGGTCTAAACGTCCAAGAAATAAGAGACGTAAAAGAAAATTTTAAAGTGATATTACGTGAAGTTTTTAGCACAAGCAAAAAAAGATATATAAACTATAGAAACTTGTGCCAACAAACGGATTCCATCTTTTTAGGTCCGAATTGGGACGTACCTACTAGATGGAACTCGACATGGAAAATGTTTGAATCGGCCTTAAGGCAAAGAGTAACTTTAAAACATTTTCATGATGAACTTGTACAAAAGAAACGTTGTTCACAAAAATTTGATAATATAAGTTGGGATATGATCGAGAAACTAACTAATTTGCTTGAGGTTTTTAAAAATGCAACTACATGTTTATCGTGAGTTTATTATCCTACGTTTTCGCTAATACTTCAACAATTATACTTAATATGTACTAAATTAAAAGAGTTTGAATATCACGGCCCTATTTTTGAAAAAAAATGGTAAAACCTATGAAAGCTAAATTTAAAAGATATTTTTCGGAAATGTGTGCCATTGTTACATGTTCGGCAGCCTTAAACCCAACGATTAATGTAACCGGTGTTGAAACATTAATTGGATCAATATCGGATGATTTAAATATGTTCGAGGAAGACCCAAATTTTGAATCAAATACAATAAGGGATTTCAATTCGGTTTTTAATAATATGTTTGATTATTATTTACGTAAATATGGTGGAAGTGGTGATCCATCAAACATACGTGAATCAATGGGTTCGGGTTCAAGTTCTAGTAGTTCAAGGAACCCGATGCTAAATTTATTTAACACTTTAAGAAACGAAAATACTAAACGAGCTCGTGGAAGAACACCAAGTAGCGAGCTTGGGAGATATCAAACAACCGACTTTATTTCAACTCTAAGATTCGAAGAGTTTGAAAACTTTGATATCTTGAGTTGGTGGCAAGGAAGGGAATCCCAATATCCCGTTCTAGCCGCAATGGGCCGTGACCTACTAACCGTCCAAGCTTCCACGGTAGCTTCGGAATCTGCTTTTTCTCTTAGTGGCAGGGTTTTATCTATTCGAAGAACGAGGCTTACACCGAAATCTATGGAGATGTGTATTTGTTTAAAGGACCATTTGGATGCCGCCAAACGTGTACAACATGTTGCAAAACTAGAAGGCGAGCTTGACATTGAAAAAGAAATACATGAATTCGAAGTAGAACAATGGGCGGCGAATCCACTTTCTAACGAAGAACAAGCTTATGATGAAGCCCAACGTATCTCAAGCGAAGAAGATTGAAAACCGATGTTACGAAGACTAAGACGAGTAGACGACGAATAACGAGTCATAATAAATAATATATATTTTGTGATTCAATTATGTTTTTTGTAATTTTTTTATATAAATAATTGTTAAATCACTTAAAAAAACTAAAAAATAAATAAAACATGTATTTTATAGTGTATATTTGTTAATTTAAAAAAAAAAATTAAAATCCGGTGGAACCGGTTTTTTTTTGTCCGGTCCGGTCCCATAAATCCGGTCCGGTCCCAATAGGTTCCAACTCTCCACTCCCTTAACCGGATCCGATCCGGAACCGGTTCCAATGGATCCGACCGTTGACCATCGTTGACCATCCGGATCCGAAAAAAAAAACGGGTTTGAGCACCTCTATTTTGAGCGTTCACCGGTTTTTGGGGATTACGTCATTTGCATTCAAAGACGCAAGATTGATTGGTTATTACACGGAGAGAGATTTTCAAATGAACCAGCGAGGTTTTGATTTTGAATTTGTTTATGATTTTGAGGGCTCATGCAGTTGAGGTAACCTGGTGGGTGATCGAATCGGGGAGCTAATTTTAGAATATTATTTTTAAGTTATTTATATTTTTGTTTATTTTTTTATTTTTCTTAATAACAAGGCTATTTTAGTTATTTCATAAAAATCTAACAGAAGTTTTAAGTTGTGTTAGCGCCAAGAACCATCTGGTAAGCAAATAGTGATGACCAACTCCATGAGTTTTTAAAATTCAAGACCAAAATCGCAATATGGACGTGATAATAGGGGTGTTCATCGAGTCGGGTTACGGGTTTTTCGGGTTATTTGGATTGGTATTTTTTTTTGTTGAAACCACAATCCGAGCCGAACCATATTGTAATTCGGTTTGGTTTTCAGTTTGAACCTAACAAACCGAATTAAAAAAAACTTTTTTTTTCTTTTGGGTAGCCATAACTTATTCGGTTTAAACAACACAACATTTTAGGAAAGTCTACTAAAACATACATTCATCAAATAATGATTTATAATCCATATATGGGTATTGGTTATTGATATAAATGAACTAAGTTAACTTTAAAATATGGATTAAAATAGTGGTATAACTTAATTCGGGTTTTTCGGTTCAAACCGAATTCAAAATCTCGAAACCTAAACCAAATTACATATTTCTAGATTTTAAATGATTTTGATTTCGATTAGGTTATCAGTTATCGGTTTGAAATCAAATATCGAAGCCCTTACGTGACAATCGATGTAATTAACTCTACAATGTGTATATACGTTAATATATTTATTTATTTATTTTAAAAATATATTTAGAGCGAGACGCTATACTTTAAAACTTTAAATACAATCTATATATATTTTACAGCTAGAAATATGAATTGCCTAGAAATCTAGAATCTACATATATGTTCCACGCAACTATTGTCTAAAACCCAAACAAGTAAACCCCCACTCCCTTCCCTTCACCTTTTACGAATCTCACCACCTTACGATGCCTACTTCTCCGCCGGAGTCCGACAGCCCCCTCGCTCATCTCGTCCGTACAACTCTCTCCTACGACACAAACGTGATGCTCGCCGCAATCATCTCTCTCCTCCTCGTCATCCTCTTCGTCCTCCTCCTCCACCTCTACACTCGCTGGTTCCTACTCCAAGCCCGCCGCCGGAGCCGCACCTCCGTCACCGTCCCGCGCGTCTTAGGATCCAGACTCCACCAACGCTTCACCATCATCGACGATCACTCCTCTGGAAAATCAGGGCTTCCGTTCTCAATCATCGCATCAATTCCGTTATTCGTTTCTTCAATCGAAGATCGTGATTGCGAATTAGAATGCGCGATTTGTTTGAGCTTGTTTGAGGAAGAAGAGATCGGAAGGAAATTGCCAGCGTGTGGACATGCATTTCACGTAGAATGTATAGATATGTGGTTGCACTCGCATTCAACGTGTCCGATTTGTCGAGCAGCAATTCACAGCCGTAAAATCGAAATTGAAATCACTGATCCAGAAACTGATTCTTCTGGATCAACAATCGAGGATGAATTGCGATCGGAGATTGATGCTGCCGAGTCTTCGTCTTCAATTGGAGAATCACGATCACCTAACAAGTTACTGACCTCCAGTAGCAGTTGCAGCAGCAGCAGCAGATCTGGAGGTAAAGTTGATCCATCATCTAATGGAGATGAATCAGAGGCCTGATTTTAGAAAATTAATTTGGTGAATTGTGCAGCGAACATGGGATTTTTGGGAGTGATCAAAGCGTTGAATTTAGGGTTTTTTGGTTATGAAATCAAGACATTTCGAATAATTCAACACATCACAAATTTGTTTAATAGAATTGCATTGAATTTAGGCCTTCTTTACCTCTCGCCGGCGATTAGGATTTTCCAACTGATTTTGTATTGCGTTTTGATATTCGTTATAGTTCTAATGGATAATTAGAATTTGTTAATCGTAATTATCTTCATATCTTCTTATCATGTGCTTTTAAGATTAAAAGAATTAAAATTTTATAACCATTAACTTTTTTTATAAGTTATGGTCAATGACAGTTGTGTCTTTAATTAAATAATTAATGAAGTCTTATTTTTTAATCTCCAAATTCTCGCACATTTTGGGGCAATTTGGAGGAAAACCCGTTTCTTTTATCCCGTGAGAAGCACAAATTTTTTAATCATTTATGATTTTATTTCTTTAAGTCAATATTTTTTCTTGGATTTAGAACTCGATAACTCGTCATGATAGCTACACCCATACAAACGAATAAATTTATGTTTTTTTTATGAATTTTATTTTATTTTTATAAATATTTAACCGGCAATTTTAACACACTTATCATGAATATGTAAGAACCAAAACATGTGCGCCATTTTTACAAAGGATCTATAATTTTAGCTAGTGGCGGAGCTTGAAGAAAAACGCAGGGGGGTCCGGGATTTTTTTCCCTATCAGGGAGGGCCGGGACTATAAAATTTTCGGCCGAATACGTATAAATTAACACTACTAACCGAAAAATTGGGGGGGGGGGCTCACTAAGCTGCGCCCCTGATTTTAGCTCTAAGGACTTCCTGCATGGTCCATGAGGAGAGCTCGTGAGCCACTTACAGAAACACCGCCCTCATAAGAGCCCTGTGAGCATGGTAATCATGAGTGTGCTCATGTTCGTGAGCATGGTAATCAATTTGCTTCCACCAATTAACATCTGACAACACTAACCATACTCACTAACCACACTCAGAAAAGGATTAATAAATAAATTAAAAAAACACTCACACTCGTTAACCATACCTCACACACGGACTTACACACACCCACATATTTTTGAATTTTTTAATTCTAATCTTTTATTTTTTTTTTATAAATTTATTTATTTTAATTCTAGGTTAGGAACCCGGTGTATTACACATGTTGAATAAATACAATGTTATATATTTACTAATACAGATTTAAATATTACATATTATGACATATTACATAGTTTTAAAATACAGATTCTTGAAACGTTATATAGTTATTTTTTTAAAAAAATTATAAAAAGAAAGAAAGAAATGTTCAATTTATAAAAATGTTTTATAAATAAACCTATTTTTTTAAATAGGAGAGAGAGATTCGGAAAACAAAAGGTTATAAAAACAATTAAAGAAATTTGCATAATTAATAAGAGAGAGTGCGGGAAAAAAATGTTGAGAATGCATAGAAGAGTGACAAGTGTCCCACAAAAACCTTTATTTATTAGAGAGTATAGATTTTCGATATGCTTAGTTTTATCTATGTTTCGATGTAAGTTTCGTTCAAAACGGAGTTGTGCGTGATAATGTACAAGCCATGTAAGCACTTATTTACATGTTGTTAAGTTTTCCACGGTTCAACACCCGCACCTCAGAGCGCGGGATGCAGTGGTGGAGCTTGAAAAAATAATTAGCGGGGGCAGAAAGTCACGAAACCTAAAAAAATCTTTCCTATCGCTATGTTTCAGGTTATATGTTCGGGTCGGCGATTCAATTTGGGTCGGGTCAAACAAATCAACAATAAATAACTCTAAATATCTAATTATCTATGATGATGCGAAAGAAATGTTAAGTACCTGGAAGAAAAATTCTCTCTGTGTTGTAAGTGTTGGATCCTCTTCATCCATATGTCATACAGATTCTGGACTCTTGTTCGTGTTGCAGCTCTCATATGCTCTAGAAGCTCTAATGTAGCCTAAATAGCAAGGGCAAAACCAAAATATTTATCGCTACATTTAACTTCAACATTAAACCTTAAAATCAATTAGAACGGATAAATGCAATATTTGCAAAACTATTTCTCACCAGTCACCACTTTAGCAAACATGGTAGATTGAATGAGTTATGATACATACATCACGACCTCAAATTTCAACCAAACCCAAAGACCAACATCATAAGACACAAATTTACAGATAAAGAGGTTTTATATTTTCTGATTACCCTCTCACACTTGCATAAAGTTGGACAAAAATGGTCATCTATAGATGATTCACTACATAACGGTCAGCGATGCACACATCACTTTAGGTTAAACCAATAATAAAAAACCACTTGCATTGATAAGAGTTCTAATATCACATGTAAATAACCTAAAAAGTAGGATAAGAATGAAAACCACTTAAGGTACCAAATAACAAACATAACAGTTACTAATTCATAGGCTGAAATCACTAAAAAGTCATAAGTTCAAAAAATGAGCCCTAATTTCAAAAAGCAAGTCATTCTTACAAAATTATCAATTGAATCAACAGAAATTTAGCAAATACAATGTCGCCAATAAACATACCCAATACTTGGTCTGATTGGACAACAAACCATTCTCCCCGTGCGTCCCCTTCAACAACAAGCTCAACACGTCGGATGCGAAGTTGTGAGCAGCGACGGTGAAGTGGTTGCGCGTGACGGGGACGAAAGCTGCGAGCGGCGGCGAGAGGCACTGAAGCGGTGAAGTGATTTCAGATTTGGGTGTCTTTGGGGAATTGGGGGAAGCGGGACTGGATTGACAAAATGGGGGGATTTCAATTTTAGGGTGAATGATTTGAACTTTTCATCCCCCCCTAAACTTACACTTTTATTTGTTAAATGCACAAACTTTTTTTTTGTACTGATAACTTATTCAATCAATCTTAATAGAGCATTGAACTGAAATTTTTAGTTTAGAGCACCGCAATGCGTGCTGATTTAATGCTAGTTTTTAAACAAAAACGAAATTGAACTTGCCGAAAATTATTAAGGTTGTGATTTGTTTATATTTATTTGTCCTAAATGGGCCGTTTTTTACCTTTTTAAGGCATGTATCTGACTGTAAGCCCAAACTTTATCTATCTTTTTTTAACGACAAACTCATGAACACTCTAAATCTACTTCTAAATATATATTATCAACACAGGGTATCATTGGACTAAATGCTCTTTTGGTGCCCAAGCTTCATCTAATCAAATTTTACAAACACTGCGTTAAAGAAAAGTATTAGGTTGAAGTTGGAACTGGTTCATGATACACCACAAAACAGCGAGTTTAAAATTATCTCTCTTTTATAACACTTGTTCATACTAAAACAGTGTGTTGAAAATTGTACTTTTTTTCATATGTTCTTTTTATAAACTTATAAAATATCATAATTTTTTTAAAACTTAAGTTTTTAATCTATAGTATAACAATATTAAATAACTGTTTACCAAAATATGATATTTTTTGTTACTTTAGAGGAAATTATATGAAGTTGCTCCTATTAGAAAAATATAAATAGATGTATGATAAAAACTTGATCTATTTTTTATAGATTTGAAAAAAGAAATGTGATGTTATGAAATAAATTGCAATTCAATTGTCAGGTGACTGTGATGCTTTGACCGTTAGGTTAGACTTAAAAAGAGTTGAAAATTATCAAAATAGACATTTGACTAACCATTTTTCATAAAATATACTTTAACTTTTAGTCTATAAATTCATAGACGTTTTCTCTAAACCGAAGGCTTAGCCGGCTTAAAATTCAGTGCACAACTGAGAATCTTGTCCAATGAAATTTCGACACGTGGCTTAGCCGCCAGCTAAGGCCCTTATGACGGCCGGCTAAGCCGGCGCCCAGGCTCACGGCTAGGGCTAAGCCTTATAACGGCCGGCTTAGGCTTATGGCTAAGGGCCTTATAACGGCCGACTAATGCTAAATAGCCTAGACGGGCTGGCTACTTTTAGCCGTGAAATTTGTCACGTATTGAGTTTTCATTGGACCAGAACTCTGTTATGCATGGAATATTAGATCGGCTAAATTAGCCGGCTCCCGCCATCGGTTTAGAGAAAACGTGTATGAATTCGTTGGCTAAAAGTCAAAACCTATTTTAGAAAAACTAGTTGTTCAAATGTCTATTTTAGTAATTTTTCCTAAAAATAGAGAGTGATATAAAGCGTAGGTGTGTAAGAGTAGCATGCCATACATGACTTGGAGGATGATTTATATGAGAATCTATGTAACTATAATCTATTATTAAATGAGAGCATATAAATTTCCTCGTCACCATATACCATTTGTTGTGACCTGTTACATATCTGGTTCTCATTTGTTGGTGATTTTAGTATCATCAAATTATTTATGGGGTGTTTCGGATTGAGTTTGAAAATGACTTATTGACATTTTCAAAAATCCAATAAGTCAAAAAAGTGTTTGACATGGATAAAAGTCTTTTTTATTTTGGATTTTTGATAAGTTTTAAAAAGTTATTTTTTAAAAGTCACAAATCCTGGCTTTTTAAAACTTTTTATGACTTTTTAAATATAAAATTACCAATCTACCCACTATTTACCCTACAATAAATATAAGCTAAGCCAAACATTTTTTTAAAAAACAACTTATTGGCTTATTGGCTTTTCCCACCACAAAAGCTAATCCAAACACTTTTTTAAAAACTCCTTTTGAAAAAGTTATAAGTCAATAAGTATTTTTGACAAAAAACACTTTTAGAGTTAAATAATCAATCCTAAACACCTTCTTAGTTACTTGGTGACCAAAAGAGAAATCATATTGAAATATCAAACAAGTTGGTAAGTGTGGAGTGCACACTTGTTTTATAATCTTATGACTTCTGGTGCTTAAGACCTTGTTGTGTCTAGGGGGAAAAGCCCACTGAACAACGGGGGTCCGGGGGCAGCGCTCCTGGTTAGCAGGGTCCTAGGGGTGGTAGCCACTAGTGGGGTCTAAGGGGCAACGCCCCTGGCTGGGGTTAAGCTGCTGAAGAATGGTCTTCCGGTATGCATGAAAAACCGAGTTTGGAAATGAAAAACTGTTGAAGGATGGTCTTCCGGATTAGATTGGTCATGCTAACCAGTTTACTCTTCCGGAGTAAAATTTGCTCTTCCTGAGTAAACTTGCTCTCCTGAGTAAGTTTGCTCTCCTGAGTGAGTTTTGGCTCTCCGGAGTAGATTGCCTCTCCTGAGTAGATTACCTCTTCTGAGTAGAATGACTTAGCAGTTATGGATTGACGGTTATGACAGTTTTCGGTCAATAACCGTCATAACTTTCCAGTGTAACCGTTTACCCCTTATATAATTGAAAATTTAGTCATTGTAGGATATACGAATTTTCTAACAGTCTTTCACATATTCGTTCTTGAATCTCTAATTCTTATCCCATTGAATTCTGTGTATACCACGAAAATAATTCAATCTGAAAGTGAACTATTATGATTGTCAGAGAATCCAAGTAACATCATATACACGAACCAGAATTCTCACATCATTTTAGCGACCGATAATTAAATACCTAATTAAGTTACCTCGATGATAATGTCAAAGATTTATCTTTCAAGCTTTTAGGCGTCACTTAGTAAAAGGGGCGGACTTACTTTAGCCCGAGGGGTACCTATCAGTACCCTTAACTTTCGACGCGTAGTGGAAAATTAGTGAAATTTTTTTTACTGTTTTATGTTTCTCGATACCCCTGAACGAAATTTTTGATACCCCTAAAGTTTTTTGATACCCCTAAATTTTTTTTCGAGATCCGCCACTGCTTAGTAATCCAACTAAGTCAACTAAACTCTAATAGTTGTACGACTTGCACAACTTATAAAGGAATGCAAGATTATATAAACATAATAACGCTTTGTATTGTTTGAGAACACTTTAGAATAGAGCGTTGCAAGTTATTTATGAGGTTCCTTATGTTTTATACTAAGATGTATGCACACTACTACACTTCAAAGAAGTCTCCACATATTTCCAAAGGTTTTTCAAGGAACTTCCATACAGTTCTCAACGACGTGGACTTGATGAAAAAGGTGAGACCTTTAAGTGAAAAAAAGTGAAACTTTTACTAAAAATGTGGAAGCTTTGAGTGAAAATTTCGATTTCTAGTTTACTAAAAGTTTAAAGATGGTGAACTAGTGACAGTGCAATAAACTTGAAGCAAAAAATAACAAGGCTAAACTAAAGTGTGTTGGACTTAACATATTCTGTAAGTCTTCAAACACACGTTGGATCTTCAATCACGATATCAACTCACACGCAACTAGCGGAAATCGAAGAATGTAGTAGATTCTAGAACACAGAAACACACGAAATCAACCAAAAAACCATTTTGTATATTATCAATGATAAAACCGATTACAATGGAATAGTAGAAAAACGTCTAACCTAGAAACACATGGAATAAGCATATATATACTAATACAAAAATCCCATATTCTAAACTAGGTTCTCGGCCCAAATACCCAACCCGTGAACTTGGAAGTTCACGGTTTACACCCTATTTGATACAAAATCCTACTAAAGTCCTACAGTCTCCCCCTAGGATTATGATATCAAATGCGTTTTAGAAATTTATGTCTTCAGATTGATTTCCACAACTAGCATATATCTTCTTTCTGATAATATCAACAACATCTACAGTGAACACTTTGGCCTGTTCTTCAAATAAGGTTCACTCCTGATTTGATTGCATCCCAAAATCTTAATGTCAGCTTCACCAAACTTTGAGAGATCAAAAGGATCAAGCACTCTGAACTCCTTGTTGCCAGCTTTGATCACAATTTCTGTAGAGACAGGATCATAAGCCTAAAATTCAAAGTCTTTAAGTGAGTTCACCGAAACCTTTTGATGGACAGGGACCTGCTTTGTAATCTTTGTAGCTTGCCAGATAACTGTAAGTCCCAATCCTTGGATATTCGATGAACACACAAATGAAAAACACACACGATATCAAACTCTCACAATCGATAGGCGGAAACTAAAGATTGTGGTGATTCAAGAACACAATATCAATGTAAAACTCGTATATTACTTTGAGAGAATTACAAAGAGAAAAACAATACCAAAGCCGCTAACCTCATACGGTTAGAGTATTCATGCTTATATACCTACTTAGTTCTAAAGTAGCCTTCTAAAACATGTACTCAGCCCCACAAGGCCAGCCCAAAGCACCCATCCCGTAAACTATAGGTTCACGGTTACACCCAAACAAATTACGCAAAGCTTAATCATAAACCTAGGTCTAACAATCTCCCCCTAGGATTAAGCTTGTATTTATTGAAAATATGATATCTTCATTATGACTTCCACTCCCTGCATAAAGCTTGTTCCTTAGAATCTCAACTACAGCTCTTGTGAAGACTTTAGCTTCCTCTTCAAGAAGTTGTTCGTGTCTGATCTGACTTCGTGCTAACACGTTGATATCTTGTTCACTAAATTTTTACAAATCAAAAGGATCCAAAATCCTAAATTGTGTATGGTCAGTGACTATCACAGCTTGTGCAGAGATAGGATCATAAGCCCAGAACTGAAAATCCTTTAGTGAGTTTACTGGCATCTTTTTGTGAACGGGAACTGTCTTTACGGTCTTTGGAGCTGGCCATATAACATTATACCAGCTTCTTCCAGTATATACATCTTTAACTCCTTTAGCTTTCTTCACTATGGAATCAGCCGTCTTCATCTTTGCGAAGTTAGTTAAGCACTGTTCATTTAAGAAAGTGCGAAACATTTCAACAATTGTATTTCTTCCTCTGTTTTCAAAATAGGCTTCATTTAGCTGCTGAAGATCAAGCTTTGTCAACGAGCTAAAGTCATTAGCATTCTTGTAGTATTCAAGTCTACCACTCTTTCTCTTCACCACATATAATTTTTTCTCTGAATCAAAACCCCAAGAAGCAATACCTGAACTGTCACCCCTTTTAGAGTAGTATTCATCAATACTATTAGTGACATGAGTTTCAGAAGGAGGACCAGGTGGTAACAGCCATGCAGGACGTTCTTTCTTAGAAGATTTGTTGGCATCAGTATACTCAGAGGTGTCTACAGCAGAGTTTGTCAAGTTGACTTCATCATCAATGTCTTGATTCAATCTTTCCAGTTCTGAGTCTGAGCTCTCTAACATTTCACCTTGTAAATTATCCACTGGATTGGAAGCATCATAATCATTCACATGTCCAGGAAGATCATCTTGTTTTAGATCTTCAAGATTTTCCTCAAAGTCAAACTGAAATGAATCATTGTCTTGAGTGTCATCAGGATGACTTCCCTAATCTTTACTTCCAGCATCTTCATCTCCTTGATCATTATCATCTTTATTTTCATCATCAGTAGGCTTCTCAGTGTGTCTTGCCTTAAGATCATCCAATTGCTTCTTAAGATCGTAGATTAAAGCAGTTAGATATCCGTGATTTGCTTCTAAGGCTATGATTTGTGAATTATGTGTAGCCACTTGTAGTTCTAAAGCGAACACCCTTTCTTGAAGAACATGTTGATCTACCGGTGCAGGTGTTGATGAATCCACAGGGCTTTTGCCTTTATCCTTCTCAACCCTGTAAGCTTCAGCAGATGACACTATAAATTGATTCATGTCGAAGACTTCAGGTGTTGTGTGACACCCGACAATTCAAGTCAATATCCGTACATGTTATAAACAAGTTTACATTATAATTGTTTTTGTGATTTACTTAATTTCACAAACAAGGACATTAAGGCCTAACAAAAACCGTACATGGTCTCAGTTCATATTTTGGTAATTCTAGGAGTTACCGGTTCACGTACCAGGATAACCCGACTAAATACGAACACTAGTGGTTAAATTTACACTTAAATCAAATGGTTTGATTTATTTAACCCCAACCCACTTGCTTGACTTTTCGACCGAAATTCAGAGAAGCCATTCCCCCACTTGCTAATTCACTCAAATTCAGATAAAAACCATACCTCCTCAGTCAAAGTCTCACAATCCCTTCCATACTTCTCATTTTCATACGGCAATTTCCCAATTCTCCTTCTAGTCGAAGTCCAGTTTAAGGCAGAAATCCACCACAATTCGGTATTTTAAGAAGATTTCAAGTGTTCTAAAGAAAGTTTAACAGAAGATTCAAGACTCTTCTCTGTTTTCTTTCATCATCTTCATCTCGGTTTTAAGGTAAAAACTCGATATTATCCACTTTATTTTCTTTAAAACCGTATCTAAGCCTACAAAAGGTTCAATCGCAAGTAAGATAACAAGAAAAGTGTGTCAAATTCAAGATTTGAACATAAAAATATACAGGACGAATTCTGTCAATCAAAGTGCAGTAATCGAAACTAGGAGTTTCGATACCTGTTCAATCGAAACTAGGAGTTTCGATACCTGTTGTTCAATCGAAACTAGGAGTTTCGATACCTGTTGATCGAAACTAGGAGTTTCGATACCTATTACTCAATCGAAACTAAGTAGTTTCGATATCTGTTTACTCAATCGAAACTAAGTAGTTTCGATACCGATTGCCCAATCGAAACTAGGTAGTTTCGATACTATTCTTGCCAATCGAAACTAGGTAGTTTCGATACCCAATTTACTCAATCGAAACTAGGTAGTTTCGACATCTGTTCTGTTCAATCGAAACTATGTAGTTTCGATACCCATTCATCAGTCCCATGGGGCAGTAACTTAGAACTATTTTATAACGAAACAATTGTGGAAAAACTAAAAAGATAGTTAAAACAAAAGCAATCAGATCTGTTAAGTCGGATGAACAACTTATGTATAAGACGGGTAGCTTTAACACATTAGTACCCTTGTGTGATTAGGGTACGGATATACAAGAACTAGCACAAGTTGGTTTGCTAGGATTTCATCGGACACAAGGTGAGTTCACGGCCCCCTTTTAACTCTTTACTGTTTTGTAAACATCGGGGGAGAAACATACTTACTTGTTATGTTTTGAAAACATGAATTACATTGTTTATACGTTTGACAATATGAACGTTTTGGTTTAACTTCTTGTGAGTCTCCCGGCCCCACTTTTACTACTAGTTTTTAAATTGTTTTTAAACAAACGGGGAGAAAACTTGCTCAACTAAACAGCTGGACAAGAACACACAACGATTGTTCGGATGAACAACACACAACGATTGTTCGGATGAACAACACACAACGATTGTTCGGATGAACAACACACAACGATTGTTCGGATGAACAACACACAACGATTGTTCGGATGAACAACACACAACGATTGTTCGGATGAACAACACACAACGATTGTTCGGATGAACAACACTCAACGATTGGGGGAAACACATACTTACAGTTATTTTATGGGATAACAAGAGAATAAGGCACGACTTTTATGTTTACATGAGATGAGAACAACGAGTTGAGCTAAAGTCCCCTGGAACAATGTAGTAACCATTAACTGTAGCCTAGGGTCCTATGAATAGTACTATGGAGAGTGACGTCTCCCGGTCATGGTTAGTCGCGCTAACCACAATCTGGAGGATTTATGGCCGCATAGAACCGGATAACGAAATTAGGGGCGTGTACAAATTGTCATGGTTTGGTTACGCCTCATGTATGAACATATTATTTGTATTCCTAGCTAGTTTACAAATGGGTCAACAATTCTTATTCTGTTTATCACGTACACCTGAAACTATTTACGAACAATTGAATTTAAACAAAGGGTTCTGATCAGGTTAAAGTGATCAGGTATAAACAAAGGGTTCTGATCAGGTTAAAGTGATCAGGTTTAAACAAAAGAGTTTTGATCCGGATAAAGTGATCATGTTTATACAAAAGGGTTCTGATTAGTTAAAATGATCAGGTTTAAACATATTTTATGACGGTTAAGTCATGATAATGTTTTCAAATGAAAACTACTTAGTTTTATGACGGTAAAGTCATGAACAGGTTTTCGGGGAAAAACTATAAGCACTAATATAACTAACTCTGTGAACTCACCAACCTTTGTGTTGACACTTTCAAGTATGTTTCTCAGGTGACCTCTAGCCATGGCGCGGTTGGAATAGGATAGCTATGTTGGATCAATTCCTAGTAGCTGGAAGGACGTAGAATATCAAGTCTCAAGTCTGTCGTTGATCTAGAAGAACTTAGATCATAGTATTTCTTAGTTGTAGTAATTGTATATGTAATCAAGTCTTAGAAATCATTATTACAGCTTCCGCTATCGTGTAATGAACCAATCGTTACAACCTGTATTTATTTAATAAGTAAATAAAATATGGGGGTGTGACAGATTGGTATCAGAGCAATGGTTTTAGCGAATTAGGTGTCCTTAGTGATACCTAGGCTCTAACCGGACTCATTTAGGGACCAAGATTTCTAAGACTTGCATCACATTAAAAACACCCAAGACTTGAGCATAGGAATTCCAACCGTTGCCGAACAATTTGTGTAGACTATTAGTGTATGGAGTTACACTAGGGTACCATTAGCTACACTAATACAATTACATGGCACATGTAGTGAACACTTAAACACATACAATAAAGTGAAAATAATAAACACTTATAACATGTTATTGTTCGGGTTACGAGTCAAGAATAACGGGTACTCAGCATACTGCAACCTTAGAAGATCGAGTTAAGAGCTGAGCTTGAACGACGACGGCGGCGATCGTCAGTTACCGATCTTGGTATCACCACAGGTTGAACTCGTACCAGAATCTGTACCTATACCTGCACCACAACTACTCCAGCCATGGAGGCAACTATCTTTCTAACATATTTATGGTATAAATACTCTTCTTCGTAAGTTGTCGGATCGGATGCCTAGACTCTCGCCATGTTATATGGCAGGCATGATTGCCCAGACAGAAGGGAATTCAAGGTGAATAAGCAGGACTAAATGGGAGAGAACTCCAAGGGTCAGGAGACCCAGACATACATCAGGGTCATGTGGATCCATGCATATATACAGACTTGGAGCATGAGTTGCTCGACACTCGTTTGAGGATCTCTGCCCAACATATAGTGCCTGAATTTCACCATGCACATTTTTTTTAAGAGACACTGGTGGTGCCTCTCTACCCTTAGCCTCATCCGACAACTGCCATATTCGGCAGATTCATGAGTATTGGTACACATAATTAACAGTAATCCGATAAAACAATACACACTCCTGTACAAATGTGCAAACGCAATCTAATGATCGTTTCAAATCACTTTTGATTAAAAGCTAGGGATAGAAGAAACACTATAGGGATCAGGCAAGGCAAATCATCATTACGGGTGCACACGTAATCATAATTTGCAGTGCATGGGAACTTTAGTGAGTCTTGCTGTCTAAGCTGATGATCAACTCATGTTCTCAATCACTTGATTAAGGATTGGATCTCAACAAATCAGACTTCTCAATTTGGTGCTCACAAAGCATTCTCCTAGTTTTGGAGGAACGAGAGAAATTCAAATTGAATTCAACCAATCCTTAGTAAATCCTGAACGACGAAGAAATTCGCACATTCATTCTTTGAGATTCTACTTGTCAGGAATGCTTCAAATTGAGCGTTACAACAACTAACACTTACAGTAATTGCACAACTATTGTGGGAGATTATGGCATAATTTCAGGATCCATCATACAGTTTAATCTCACAATTGATTGAAAGTTACGCCAAGAGTGTTATGCACTAACTTCAGTAATAGGGCAGGATATTATTCTGACACGCATACACATGGCACCTATGGATATTGTGGAAGCTCATCATGAGACAAGTAGGAAATCGGACATTTCAGAATGTCGGTCAAACAGGATTGTTCTCGCAGCCATTGACATTCAATATACCTTTAAGTCTAACTATTCTATCGGTAATGGATAAGCCGGGTTTGATGCTCGAGCAAATGCCAAAGAAACCTAAGTGTGGACTAACGACTATTGTCGCATTAACCAAAACGACATGCAAAACTCTTAAAGGAGTCCCAAATGCGGAATTTCATGCTAATCTCATTAGTTCATGATATGCATAAGGGATGTAAGCTCGAGCTATTCACAACAGGCCACTGTCCACAAAGAGTTGAGAAGAATAATCTATTACTATTTTGTACTCGCACTTCCTCAAAGTTCATCTTGTTGGATGGATCCCAGATTTAGCCTAGAAAAGAGGTGTGATTGCATCTTTCACTCCTAGTTTTCTATAATTGGGAAGCTCTAGAGCATCTATTGTTAAGAAATGATCTCTTAGAGTAGACTCAGTTAGAATACAAAAGTCTCGACGTTCAACACTCATTACCTCAAGTTTATCCTTGTGCTAAGGATTTTAAGGCTATAACCTGAATGAGTGGAATACGTAATGGTAAGTCACCAAAGTACCATTCAAACACTAAGGGAGTGCATACACACCGTATGACTAATAGTTGACTATCAACTCTTTCTGCCAACTTAATGAGTTGACAAACCCATAGCCCATTTTGGGGAAAACACTAATTTGATGAGACCATTCTCACAGTATTACTATTCATTCCCTCAGCTAGACGAAATGTGAATATTCCAAACAAACATCAAACTTCGTATGGTTTACATACTTTGAAGGTATGGTAGTCGAGACATGAGTTTACATATCAGGACGCTACAACCCAAAGGCTAGTCTGCCTCGAAAGGTAGGGCGAGCAAAGGGGTAAAGTGGTGATTAGACTCGAAGTTCACAAATAAGAGCTCCCAAGGAACATCAATTCCTAGCTCCATGAAGGCACATAGAGAGGAAAATCATAGAAAACATGAAACCTGAAATAAGAGAAAAGTCTTAGTCCGGGAAAATGCTTTCGAAAAAGCATAAGAGGGACAAACATAAAGTTTCATTTTCATACTTTTTCATTTCTACCCAATATACAACAAAAACTTGGACACCTCGTCGAGTAATTTTTTTCATAAGACCGAGTTTCTCACCATGGGGAGTTCCGGTCCTGTTTGTAAAGAAAAAGGATGGAACCTTTAGAAGGTGCATCAATTATCGGGAGTTGAACAAGCTGACAATCAAAAACCGGTATCCTCTTCCTCGAGTAGACGATTTGTTTGATCAACTTCAAGGGTCCAGTTTCTATTCAAAAATTAATCTACGATCAGGGTATCCTCAACTGAAAATTCAGGAAGAAGATATACCAAAAACGACTTTTAGGACTCGTTACGGTCGCTACGAGTTCCTAGTTATGCCATTTGGCTTGACTAATGCACCGGCCGTTTTCATGGACCTAATGAACCGCGTGTGCAAGCCATACTTGAATAAATTCGTGATTGTATTTATCGATGACATATCAATATATTCACAAACCAATGAGGAACATGAACATCATTTGAAATCAATCTTGGAACTACTCCGGAATGAGAAGCGTTATGCCAAATTCTCTAAGTGTGAGTTTCGGATTCGAGAGGTTCACTTTCTCGGACACGTCATCAATAAGAAGGGTATTCACGTAATCCCAACCAAGATTGAGGCTATCAAAAACTGGGAAGCACCAAGAACTCCGACTGAGGTGCGTCAATTTCTGGGTTCGGCAGGATATTACAGGCGATTTATCGAGAATTTTTCAAAGATAGCCTTGCCTTTGACCACGTTAACTCAGAAGGACAAAAAGTTTGATTGGACTGATAAACAAGAATCAGCGTTTCAATTGTTGAAGCAAAAACTTTGCAGTGCACCAATCATATCCCTTCCCGAAGGAACTGACAATTCCATCGTGTACTGCGACGCATCACACCAAGGTATGGGATGTGTATTGATGCAAAGAGAAAAAGTCATAGCGTATGCATCCAGACAGCTAAGAGTACATGAGAAAAAAAAAAAAAAAAAATACGACTCACGATCTGAAATTGGGTGCTGTCGTGTTTGCACTCAAGATTTGGAGACATTTTTTTTTATATGGTACAAAATGTACTATCTTTACAAACCACAAGAGTCTCCAGCACATCTTTAATCAGAAAGAACTCAACATGAGTCAACTTCGTTGGGTAGAACTACTGAATGATTACGACTGGGACATCAAGTATCACCCTGGTAAGGTAAATGTCGTAGCAGATGCCTTGAGTCGTAAGGAACGAGTTAAAACTCTCCGTGTTCGTGCCCTAGGATTGACAATTCATGCGAGTCTCACGACTCAAATCCGGGTGGCACAACAGGAGGCAATCAAAGAAGAAAACATTCAGAGTGAAGCTATATGAGGAATGATCAGACATTTAGAGCCAAAATCAGATGATACTATATACTTTGCAAATAGAATTTGGGTGCCATGTTTTGGTAACTTACGGGAGTTGGTTATGGACGAAGCCCACAAGTCCAGGTACTCCATTCACCCAGGTTCGGATAAAATGTATAAGGATCTGAAAGAACTCTACTGGTGGCCGAACATGAAAGGAGAAATTGCTATTTACGACTGTAAATGCCTGACATGTTCAAAGGTAAAGGCAGAACATCAGAAACTGTCGGGATTGTTATAACAACCCGAGATACCTCAATGGAAATGGGAACAAATTTTAATGGATTTCATTACAAAGTTACCCAGAACACCTAGCAACTATGATACTATATGATAATCGTCAGTCGTTTAACGAAATCCGCGCATTCCTTACTAATAAAGGAGACAGATAAAAGTAAGACGCGTGCAAGGCTAAATATTAAGGGAATTAAGGCTAGGCATGGTATGCCAGTTTCCATTTTCACAAAAAGGGACAGTCGATTCATGTCAAGAACCTAACAGTCTGTACAAGAAGCCTTGAGCACACGCCTTTACATGAATACTGCATATCATCCCCAGATAAACGGTCAAAGTAAAAGGACCATCCAAACTTTGAAAGATATGCTCCGTGCGTGTGTAGTCGATTTCAGAGGAAATAGGGATACTCGTCGCCGTTGGCTGAGTTTCTACCATACCAGCATTAAAGCCGCTCCGTTGAGGCTTGGTATGGTTGTAAGTATCACTCATCGCTATGTTGGGCGGTGATTGGCGAAAAGCTTTTAACTGGTCCTGATATTGACTAGGGAACCATTGACAAAATCGTCGAAATAAAAGATCGTCTAAAAAAATCACTCAAGACAGACGAAAGAGAGTTGAGATAGCAACAGACGAAAACCATTAGAATTCCAGGTGGAAGACAAAGTCATGTTAAAGGTCTCACATTGGAACGGGGTTGCAAGATTTGGCAACCGTGGCAAGCTTAACCCTAGGTACGTTGAACCATTTGAACGAGAGAATCAAATGAAAACAAAAATACCCATCTTTGTTTAAGGATACAACAGTTCAAGAGGACACAAATTGAATTTCGGGACGAAATTCTTTTAACATGGGGAGAATGTGACACCCGACAATTCAAGTCAATATCCGTACATGTTATAAACAAGTTTACATTATAATTGTTTTTGTGATTTACTTAATTTCACAAACAAGGACATTAAGGCCTAACAAAAACCGTACATGGTCTCAGTTCATATTTTGGTAATTCTAGGAGTTACCGGTTCACGTACCAGGATAACCCGACTAAATACGAACACTAGTGGTTAAATTTACACTTAAATCAAATGGTTTGATTTATTTAACCCCAACCCACTTGCTTGACTTTTCGACCGAAATTCAGAGAAGCCATTCCCCCACTTGCTAATTCACTCAAATTCAGATAAAAACCATACCTCCTCAGTCAAAGTCTCACAATCCCTTCCATACTTCTCATTTTCATACGGCAATTTCCCAATTCTCCTTCTAGTCGAAGTCCAGTTTAAGGCAGAAATCCACCACAATTCGGTATTTTAAGAAGATTTCAAGTGTTCTAAAGAAAGTTTAACAGAAGATTCAAGACTCTTCTCTGTTTTCTTTCATCATCTTCATCTCGGTTTTAAGGTAAAAACTCGATATTATCCACTTTATTTTCTTTAAAACCGTATCTAAGCCTACAAAAGGTTCAATCGCAAGTAAGATAACAAGAAAAGTGTGTCAAATTCAAGATTTGAACATAAAAATATACAGGACGAATTCTGTCAATCAAAGTGCAGTAATCGAAACTAGGAGTTTCGATACCTGTTCAATCGAAACTAGGAGTTTCGATACCTGTTGTTCAATCGAAACTAGGAGTTTCGATACCTGTTGATCGAAACTAGGAGTTTCGATACCTATTACTCAATCGAAACTAAGTAGTTTCGATATCTGTTTACTCAATCGAAACTAAGTAGTTTCGATACCGATTGCCCAATCGAAACTAGGTAGTTTCGATACTATTCTTGCCAATCGAAACTAGGTAGTTTCGATACCCAATTTACTCAATCGAAACTAGGTAGTTTCGACATCTGTTCTGTTCAATCGAAACTATGTAGTTTCGATACCCATTCATCAGTCCCATGGGGCAGTAACTTAGAACTATTTTATAACGAAACAATTGTGGAAAAACTAAAAAGATAGTTAAAACAAAAGCAATCAGATCTGTTAAGTCGGATGAACAACTTATGTATAAGACGGGTAGCTTTAACACATTAGTACCCTTGTGTGATTAGGGTACGGATATACAAGAACTAGCACAAGTTGGTTTGCTAGGATTTCATCGGACACAAGGTGAGTTCACGGCCCCCTTTTAACTCTTTACTGTTTTGTAAACATCGGGGGAGAAACATACTTACTTGTTATGTTTTGAAAACATGAATTACATTGTTTATACGTTTGACAATATGAACGTTTTGGTTTAACTTCTTGTGAGTCTCCCGGCCCCACTTTTACTACTAGTTTTTAAATTGTTTTTAAACAAACGGGGAGAAAACTTGCTCAACTAAACAGCTAGACAAGAACACACAACGATTGTTCGGATGAACAACACACAACGATTGTTCGGATGAACAACACACAACGATTGTTCGGATGAACAACACACAACGATTGTTCGGATGAACAACACACAACGATTGTTCGGATGAACAACACACAACGATTGTTCGGATGAACAACACACAACGATTGTTCGGATGAACAACACTCAACGATTGGGGGAAACACATACTTACAGTTATTTTATGGGATAACAAGAGAATAAGGCACGACTTTTATGTTTACATGAGATGAGAACAACGAGTTGAGCTAAAGTCCCCTGGAACAATGTGTAGAACCAAAGACTGATTGCTACCAAAGTATTCTAAGTACAATTGCTGCTGATAGGCTTATCAGCAGCAGTCAACACTTGTTGCTGCTGATAGGCTTATCAGCAGCACTCAACACTTGTTGCTGCTGATAGGCTTATCAGCAGCCTTCAACACAAGTTGCTGCTGATGGGCTTATCAGCAGCAGTATTCTCAACTTTGCTGCTGATAGCTTTATTCACTGAAGACCAAACGTTGCAGCTGACTATCCATGCCAAGCGTCTCTGACAACTTTCTGCAAAAGCAACTGCCACACTCCAAGAAGAAGGAACCTCAGTGGTGCAACCAATAAAGGACCTTGTTGCGCGTCTCCAAGCATGCAAACAATGATGCCTAAGAAGACGCTTCAATAAAGTTATCTAGATTAGCCTTTGCGTATAATTTAGATTAATAAACAAGATCAACGGTCTGTGTTCGATCTGATCCTCAGAATCAAGGGTTTGTCTTGATTCTGAGTTACTATAAATACTGTGTAAACACTTCATAGTAAGTGTGCTTGAGTGTGCTTGAGTGTGCTTGAATGTGCTTTTTAGTTTGCTTTCAAAGTGCCTTGAAAGAGTTTTTGCTTGTAATCCTGTAATCACAGCAGATCAATACAACAGTGCATTTATCAGTATTCTTGCTGTTTTACTTGTTTACTTTGTTAGTTGCTATTGTTTCCGCCAATATCAACTAGAATAGAATCACCTTGTAATCTCACGATCCTACAAGTGGTATCAGAGCTTTGGCTCAAGATTAAACAAACTAACATTTGTTTAATCACTTTCTGATTCTATTCTAAACTCTATTCTTAATCAAGTCACACAAAACAGAAATGGCACAAAGTAATGGATTTGAAGACATCGGCAGTATCAACCGACCACCGAGGTTGGTGTCTGGGGAGGACTATGATATGTGGAAAAACCGTATGGAAAGCTTCTTCTGCTACCAAGAATACGGAATGTGGAAATCCATAAGGGATGGACCTTATATCCCCATGGTGGCCTCGGCTGACTCTGGAGGACCACTAGTCCCGAAGGAACCCTCCAAGTATTCTGAAGAAGACATCAAGAAAATGGAGGTGGACTTCAAGGCATTAGGAGCTATCCAAATGTGCCTTCCAAATGAAGTTTTTCACAACTTCAGGGCTTACAAAACCGCAAAGGAGTTATGGGAAGCCCTGGAGAAGATGTTTGCTGGATCTGAGGAGGTCAAAGAAAACAGACGTGACATCCTCAAGCAACAGTATGAGAACTTCGCCTGGAAGGAAGGTGAGTCACTAACAGTTTTATATAACAGGTACACGTATCTGGTAGGAGAACTGCAGTGCTCCAAGGTGACCCTGGAAAATGAAGACATTCTGAAGAAGTTCATAAGATCTCTTCCCACCTGTTGGACACTATACACTGTGTCCATCAGAAGAACGGAGAATCTAAAGACTCTCCAGATGACTGAGCTCTTTGGCATGCTTAAAACCTATGAATTAGAAATGATTCAGGCTAAAGAAAGGAGCTCCAGTTATCAATCAGCCACCACTTCCTCCACCAACACCTCAGCACTTCACTCTGATCATTCTGGTCCTAGTGCAAGCAACTACCATCCTCCCATTGTCACTCATCCTCAAACACCAACTGTTTCACAATCCAACTCATCTCCATTTCTTCTAGAAGCGCCTCCTCAACAGTCAACCTCTACTGCCTTTGTCTCTGACAGCTTAAGCAGCATGTACTTCATTAAGGAGGATTTGGAATGCTTTCATCCAGATGATCTGGAAGAAATGGATATTCAGCACTCTTATGCAATGCTCTCCCTCAGAGCAAAAAGGTTCTACTCTAGAACCGGAAGATCTGTTCCAAACAACAACTCAAACACCAGAGTTGGTTTGGATAAAAGCAAGATCCGGTGTTACAACTGTAACCAAATGGGTCACTTTGCCAGGGAGTGCAAGGCACCAAAAGCCAATCAGGGTGCCAGCCATCAAAAACAAGCCTATCAGCAGCAAGCCTATCAAGGACAGCCCAGGCAGCAGCAGCAGCAGCAAGGAACTCCTCCAGCACAAACTGCAGCATGTTCAAATGTTGGAACTACAGACTTTGACTGGAGTTTTCAATATGAAGATGTTTCTGCCTCCAACCAAGCACTTATGGCAGACAATGCAGAGATACCACCTCAGGTATTTGAACATCTTTGCTCTCAAGCTTGCATTGACAAAGTTTTAGGTTATAGAAAGCATAACCAAAATCTGATAGATCAAAATGAAGAGTTTCATCAAATGAAGTCTGAATTCAAAAAGGTCGAAGATACTTACAAAGAAAAAATTAACTGTCTTAAGAAAGAGATTTCTTCATTAAAACACGAACAAACTAATCTAGAAACTCAGATTGATGATCTATTAGTAAAACTTAAAGCTACCAGAGCTGAACTGGCTGAACAGAAAGTTCATGTTGAAAAATATGAATTTTCATCTAAAAAACTACAAAGATTGTTAGATATTCAAGTCCATGAAAGAGTAAGAACTGGACTTGGATATCATAGTGACGAGTACCAGACAGTTCCTCCTCCTGCTGATTATGTTGCCATTCACCAACCAAGCTTCAATACTGCAAACCTTGACATGGCAAACCAAACCCTTGATCCTTTAATGGATGCATGTGTTGTGGAAAACTGCTCCACCTCTTCAGAATCTGAGTCAACCTGCTCAGACAATTGTGAAACTAGTGCAGTCCCATCTGCTCCTATCTCTGAAGCTGTTCTAAACAAAGCTGAATTTCCTGTTGTTACTCCAGCTATTCCAGCACCAATCCCATTCAAACAAATCAAGATTAGCTATCCTCCAGGTGGAAGAAAGCTAAACATTGAAAAGGGAGAGACATCAGGTTTCACCAACCCAAAGTCTCAGTCAAAGCCAATCACAAAGAGAAGGGTGTTTGATATCTTTCATGCACCTGGAGAAAAGGTTCCTTATGTTCAAAAGACACTAGAAGAAGCCACTTTTGAACATAACAAAGCTCATCCCTGGAACTTCAAAGATTTGTTTCAAAGAAAGGACTATGTGCACTTTCACAGGGACAAGATAGCACTATCTTGCTTTGTGTGTGGCAAATACAATCACACAGCCAGCACCTGCTTTCACTACCTTGATCACCAAAGAAACTCAAAGCAGCATGCCTTTGAGAAAACAAACAGAAACAAACAGGTAAGAAGCTATGATGCAAAGGTAACAAAGTTCAGGAAGTCTCTATCCCCTCAAAGAGTGAAGATGCAGAAACCTCAACAAACTTGCATCATATGTGGGGAATCAAACCACTTTGCTGCAACATGCAAGTTCAACCCTTTTAATCAAGTTGCAAATCGTCCATCTGTGTTCAGCCCATCAGCAGCAAACAAAATCGCTGCTGATAAAGTAAAGTCCAGGAAACCAAAAGCAAAGCCTTCAGCAGCAAAAGTCTCTGCTGCTGACAAAGGAAAATCAAAAACAACTGCATCAGCAGCAACAAAATCGACTGCAAATAAGCCAAAATTGTTAGCAACAAAATCTTCTGCCGACAATGTAAAGAAAGCTAGAAGACCACCAGCACAGCAATGGAGGGTCAAACAATCTCCAAGCATAACAAGTGATTCCATTGACTGCAAGCTTGCTGACAATGGCAAATTAGCAACTATTATCTACAATGCTGCAAGCTACAATGTTCCTCCCACTAATTAGATATTTCCCATGTGCAGAGAAAAAGAGAATTGTCCTATCCAAGGTTCACACAAATGAGCAATATGCTGATTTGTTCACTAAACCTTTTGATGAAGCAAGATTTCGATATCTAGTTGAATCAATTGGCATGATGAACTTTGAATAAGACATGTCTCAAATTTTTATCTTTCCTTGTAAATATGTCTATGTCTTTGTTCTTAATAAAATGTTAATATCAGCAGCACTTTTTCACTGCTGACAGGTTTACTCTTCAGCAGCAAAGCCTTTGCCACTGATCTCTTTAAGTTATCAGCAGGAACAAGTTTCCTGCGGATAGCTTTAAGGCGGTCAGCAGCAACATCTTTGCTGCGGATGAATACATCCATCAGCAGCTACCAAATCTGCTGCTGAAAGACTTAACTATCCGCAGCAACCAAGTTTGCAGCGGATAGCTCACCATCAGCAGCAACCAAGTTTGCTGCTGATGGGTAAAACAAGTCTACATTAACTTTTACCCACGGTAAAAACTACTCTCAGTCTTTACCATGACTGCTCGAGTGTTTTACAGCTGTAACAGTGAAAAGTAAAAAGGGTTGTACTGTACAAGAAAATTTGCTTTTTCCCTCGTCTGCCGTTATATCAAAATCCCAAACGTCCCCACAACCTCTTCATATTCAATTTCAAACCTAACTTCCATCACTTTCTCTCCCGTCCCCACAGCATTCCAAGCCCTCCATACTTAACCACCATTCAAACACCCTTCCCTCTTCCCTCCAAATCCATAACAATGGCAGGCGCGGACATAAACAACCCCAACGACAAGTTTTCCCCATATCACAACCTAACTGCATACCTAATCAAGGGCAAGAAATCCGAAGGATTCGATGATATGATCGACTTCCTTTGTCGGTCCAAAATCCGCCATGCCCTAACAGTCAACCCAACCATCTACACTTCCCACATGGAAAATTTTTGGAGCTCAGCCGTGTATTCCACTGAACAGGGCACTCCTCAAATCAAAGGCACAGTAGACGGCAAGGAGATAATCATCACTGAAGCCAAGCTCCGCCAACACCTCAAGCTTCAGGATGAAGGGGACGCCATCTCTTACCCAAGAGACGTATACATGAGGACCTTTGTATCCATAGGGTACACTGGAAATCAAACAGAGTATACAATAGAGAAGGCACTCATGGGTCCCAAATGGAAGTATCTCTGCCACACTCTTCTCCAATGCATATCCCAGAAGAGGAGTGGCTGGAACCAACTTAGCTCCGGACTTGCGTCGGCAGTTCACGGTATGATAACAGGGGCAGGTTTCAATTTTTCCCACCTCATTCTTGAAGGTTTGAGATACAACCTTCAAGAAGGGGTGAAAGCACAGTTCTTCATGTACCCAAGATTCTTGCAGGAAGTGTTCAATATTGAGCACCAAGATCTTTCAAAAACTGCAAGAATCTACTCAATACTGGGACATAAGAACAACATTTTTCAGAGCATGAGAACAGTTTCATCAAAGTTCTCAGGGGCCGATGTTCCATTGTTATCTACAATGTTGAACACGCAAAGTGCCCAGGGTGACAGTTCAGCAAACCCAGCTGATACTGATCCCACACCCTCCTCCTCACTGCCACAAATTCAAACTACTGTTTCCCTTGATCGAACCCCTGTGCATTCTACTGAGGATGCACAGGCACATACATCACTCTCCCACAGTTTGATTGCTCAACTGGAACACAGGGCCCCAGTTGCAGCCAAGTATACAAGAAAGAGGGGCAAGAGAACTCCTTCTTCTCTTGCCTCCAAGGCCCAAACCCAAGCCAACATCCCTCACTCAGAATCACAACATTCTAGTGAGAATATCATAAGGGAATGCCACATTGTTAGAGAGACTCCTTCGGAAGTCTCTCTATTAGGATTAGGATCACTTCCCGGATCCATAGATCAGCCCTTTGAGCCATTCCTATCTTCCTTGAACTTAAGTGTTGAGGAACCTGACCAAAGTGATGTACCTTCTCCAACTACCACTATTCAGGAGGTACTGATTGGTCTTGCTTCCAAAACACCCAACCCAAGTTCTTCACCCTTGGAGGTCCACTCTGGGAGTATTGAAAGAGTGGATGTGGACGAGGGTGTCACTACTGCTGGTCCATCAACTGACCAGGAGGACAGTGACAACATCATTAAGACCTCGACCACGGCAACTCATGGTGAGGGTGTTTCCTTGGAAACTCCCTTCACTGAGAGGAATCCCAGGCGCCAAGAAACCATGGGTGATGGGGATGCTGAGGCTAGGCCTACGGCCCCATCTAGGTCCAAGGATTCCACAACTGTGGATGAGGACAGACTGAAACTTCATAACTTGGAATTGACGGCCAGGGTGGCTATGCTAGAGGCTGAAATGTCCAAACTAAGACACCAAGTCGCTATGCATGCAGCCCATAAATGCCCAACTCTAGCCACTCCCTCTCTTGTATCAGTAGGCACCCAAACGGATGCTTACCTGTCTGCTGATGCAACCAAAAAGGGGGAGATGGTTTCTATGGAAGAAGATACAGACAGTCTGGACGACTGGATTCAAGAGCAGTTTGTTCTTCAAAGCTCACAATACAAGCCAGCTTTTGTCCAAGTTCATGACTTGCCAGCCCCAGATAACGAAGACGAAGAGATATCTGAAGACTGGCAGTTGGTCGTCAGGGCTGTCGATGAAATGCTGAATGATGCTGAAGACACAGAACAAACAAATGCATCATTCAGCATCCTTCCACAAGCAGCAGCCATCATAAGTCATACATCTGCCCCCCACTTCCCACTGACATCCACACAGCTAGAGTTTGATATTATACTAGCTTGGGGGTACGATGGGAAAACTGAGAGGTTTTGGATAGGTCGGGAGTTTAGCGGAGTAGAAGAGCTAGACTGGGATTTAATTCATCCATTTGAAATCCTTGACCTATATGATCTCATCTGCATCAACAACTCATCAGACCTCTCAGCAGACCTTTCCATTGACTTGTTCTATGACTTGATGGAGGACAACCTACCCAACTTCATAAGACTAATCAAAGAACTAAAACGGGTAGAGTCTCCTGAGTCATCTCAGGCTGCAGAAAGAAGACTGTCTCCCAACAATCTTCAAATCACAAGGAGCAGTCTTCTCAATGAAGAAGAAGTTCTGAGCCTGAAAAGACTCCTGTACAAGACAATGGTCAAGGACTTAGATGTGGTTGGATGGTCTAGCAATAAGTCCTTTGACCATAATCTTCTTCTAAGCAACAGCACCTCTCTCACCATCAACACCAGGGACATTCTTCAGCTACCCTCAGACTTTCTACTAAAGATCTACCAACTAAGATTCAACATCTGCAACATCAATTCATCAGAGAGTCAGGGAATGATGCAAACTGTCAGAGCCCATCTTGTAAATGAAGGTTGGATTGAGGGGTATGAGTCTGTGTCAAACTCTGACACTGACTCCAACTCATCTTCTCCCAGAGTTGACATTAATTCTGCAGCCTATGGGTTAAGATCATCAATTAAGGATCAACTAAGAGAGATAACAGATCATGAGTCCCAAACCAACCAACCAAATGTGCTTTCCTTGTCAATCTCCGAAGATGACGATGAAGCCGAGGCTGAGATTCCAACAGTTCCACAAACAACTGTTGCTGTGATCAGTGAAGCCAGAGCAGAGGCATCCAATTTTGATAAAGGAAAGGGCATTATGACTAAAGAGGATGAAGAGAGATTGCTAAAAGAAAAGAAGGAGAAAGAAGAAAGGAGAAGAAAGAGAGAAGAAGAAGAGATGGCTGAAGAGATGGCTTATCAAACGAAGCATCAAGAAAGAAAGACAGCCTTACTCCTAAGACAACAAACAATCCAGCTGTATGCCAAACAGCTGGATGAGATGAAAGTTAAAATCCATGCAGGGTCTCAAGTTGAGGAAGATGAAAAACTTGCCAGACAGCTGCAGGAAAAGTTTGCCAAGGAAGAAGAAGAAGAGAATGAAAAGAAGAAGAAGGAAGATGCTAAGTTTAGAATCACTGATTCTAAATTAGCAAAAGAATTAAGGGAAGAGTGGACTGAAGCTCTGATCTCTCAAGGTGAGGATGCAGACTACCTTGAGAAACTTTCAAACAAAGAGATTTACAGAGCCTTCATGGGTCAGCAGGGTCAATTGGCTAGCAAGAAAAAGGCTGAAGAAGAAGAAAAAGCCAAGCTACAGTCCAAGAAGACCATTGCACTGAATAAAAGAACCCATGAAGAAAGGAAGGTCATGATTGACTTCCTTAAGGCTAGAGGAGACAGTGGAAGGAGGCTAGGTCCAATGAATTTCATGAACCTGCAAGCCCTCTACTTCAAGGTTAAAAAGGATGAGGAAGAAAGACTAGGGAAGAAAGGCTCCAAGAAAAGGGTACTTATCAAAGAAGAAGAAAAACCAAAGACAAAGAAACCCAAGCCTTCTCCCTCACCTACCTCTTCCTCAGTCCATCATCCTTCCACTCTCCTCCCCAAACCTTCCACTCCTCCACCCAACAAGTCCAAATCATCCCACCCAGCTCCCACTCATCAACAGCCTCCCTTGAAGAAATCAAAATCCTCATCTAAACCTGAAGACTCAAGAGACATTGTTGAATGGGTCTACAATCCACAGGGTCAAAGGTTTGAGATCTTCAGGGGGAGAACTGAAAGAAGAAGATCTACATACAGGTCTGTTGATGAGGTTCTGCAACTACCAGATTCAGACCTAAGAAGAATTTTGGAGCTGGGTGAAGCTCATGAGCCTGCAAATGAGAGAGGGAAACATCTTATGCTAGCAATCAGACATTACTTCAACCCTAGCAAAGATGTGGTCATGGATATCAAACCACTCAAGTCCCACTCTCCATTTGTATCTTGGTCCTACAATGCTGACTTGGATGAGTTCACACTAACTGATGCCAAGAAGCAGCAGATGAGATGTTCAAGCAAAGCAATCTTCAAAATGCAACCCAAAGACATCAAGACTCTGTCTGAACTTCCACTGAACAATCCCAGCAAGGATCCAAGAGGATATGAGGTTGAAAGGATAGTCAGACACATGCAAAAGCTTCAGCAGCAAAGTGATTAGAAGAATTTTGGTTGCATCAGTCTAGGGGGAGTTTGTAGAACCAAAGACTGATTGCTACCAAAGTATTCTAAGTACAATTGCTGCTGATAGGCTTATCAGCAGCAGTCAACACTTGTTGCTGCTGATAGGCTTATCAGCAGCACTCAACACTTGTTGCTGCTGATAGGCTTATCAGCAGCCTTCAACACAAGTTGCTGCTGATGGGCTTATCAGCAGCAGTATTCTCAACTTTGCTGCTGATAGCTTTATTCACTGAAGACCAAACGTTGCAGCTGACTATCCATGCCAAGCGTCTCTGACAACTTTCTGCAAAAGCAACTGCCACACTCCAAGCAGAAGGAACCTCAGTGGTGCAACCAATAAAGGACCTTGTTGCGCGTCTCCAAGCATGCAAACAATGATGCCTAAGAAGACGCTTCAATAAAGTTATCTAGATTAGCCTTTGCGTATAATTTAGATTAATAAACAAGATCAACGGTCTGTGTTCGATCTGATCCTCAGAATCAAGGGTTTGTCTTGATTCTGAGTTACTATAAATACTGTGTAAACACTTCATAGTAAGTGTGCTTGAGTGTGCTTGAGTGTGCTTGAATGTGCTTTTTAGTTTGCTTTCAAAGTGCCTTGAAAGAGTTTTTGCTTGTAATCCTGTAATCACAGCAGATCAATACAACAGTGCATTTATCAGTATTCTTGCTGTTTTACTTGTTTACTTTGTTAGTTGCTATTGTTTCCGCCAATATCAACTAGAATAGAATCACCTTGTAGTCTCACGATCCTACACAATGTAGTAACCATTAACTGTAGCCTAGGGTCCTATGAATAGTACTATGGAGAGTGACGTCTCCCGGTCATGGTTAGTCGCGCTAACCACAATCTGGAGGATTTATGGCCGCATAGAACCGGATAACGAAATTAGGGGCGTGTACAAATTGTCATGGTTTGGTTACGCCTCATGTATGAACATATTATTTGTATTCCTAGCTAGTTTACAAATGAGTCAACAATTCTTATTCTGTTTATCACGTACACCTGAAACTATTTACGAACAATTGAATTTAAACAAAGGGTTCTGATCAGGTTAAAGTGATCAGGTATAAACAAAGGGTTCTGATCAGGTTAAAGTGATCAGGTTTAAACAAAAGAGTTTTGATCCGGATAAAGTGATCATGTTTATACAAAAGGGTTCTGATTAGTTAAAATGATCAGGTTTAAACATATTTTATGACGGTTAAGTCATGATAATGTTTTCAAATGAAAACTACTTAGTTTTATGACGGTAAAGTCATGAACAGGTTTTCGGGGAAAAACTATAAGCACTAATATAACTAACTCTGTGAACTCACCAACCTTTGTGTTGACACTTTCAAGTATGTTTCTCAGGTGACCTCTAGCCATGGCGCGGTTGGAATAGGATAGCTATGTTGGATCAATTCCTAGTAGCTGGAAGGACGTAGAATATCAAGTCTCAAGTCTGTCGTTGATCTAGAAGAACTTAGATCATAGTATTTCTTAGTTGTAGTAATTGTATATGTAATCAAGTCTTAGAAATCATTATTACAGCTTCCGCTATCGTGTAATGAACCAATCGTTACAACCTGTATTTATTTAATAAGTAAATAAAATATGGGGGTGTGACATGTTGGACCAACTTGAGATGATGATTGGGGTTGAGATGAAGTGGGTGGTGGTGAATGTAGCACTTGAGATGGTGTGGAAGTTGTTGGAGTGGGTATGTTTGTAGGTGTGGGTGTAGGTGTTAGAGGTGGTACTCTAACATGTCTCGGATCTCTTCGTTTTCGTGGTTTGGAGACTAAGTCAAGATCCGGAGAGTAATCAGGATTAGTGTCAGCTTGGTTTGATGAAGAGATAAGAGGAGGATTCTCAACTCAACGTCGTTTGCTTTCAATTTCTATGACAAACTGATTAATCGGTACAGATGGTCTATCAGGTGTGCCTTCACTATCAGAAGAAGATATAACTTCAGCATCTTCTGTCTCTGGCACTACTAGATCTTGTGGTTCCGGATCATTAAGTTGCTCTACCTGTGGTTGAATAGGTAGTTGTTGTTCTTCTGCAACCTCGGCTTCAACTTGGACAGCCGGTTCTGCCACTTCCTCATTAACTAGGGCAGCAAATCTTCCAAACTTCTCTAGGGGATGCAGCCCCGGAAATACCCTCTCGCCCTGCTTGTTTACATTCATGAATTTGAAAATCAACGGACTCATAGCTTTTAGGTCTAATGTGTCAACAGTAGGTTCCAGGTCAGCATGATTCCTGTTTAGAATGGATCTGTAAGAACCTAGGATACATCATAAAGATATCCTTCTTTCCCCCTTTTAAGTTGCTCTTCATTTCTTCAAACACCATCTTGGAGAAATTGTAGTCTAAACTCATGGTCAAAGCAACGATAGCAGAAGATATGGTAGTGTTGATTTCATCAAAGCCTCCTTTTCTTCCAGATAAACGATTCATGCACACGTGTGCAAGATATCTCCAGTATGGATGTAGTAGCGTCTTGTTATGGATAAGGACCTTCATAACCCATCCTTATGAGAATTGGAATGACAACATCTGGATTTAGTTTTGTTGGATGAGCAGGTAAATCACCAAACTATAAAGCAGTTCTGATTATGGCTTCTGAAACTCTGATTCTCTTGGCTTGAACTGTTCCAATTATGCATTCTTCTCTGTTGACTATTGGATGTATTGATGCAGTAGACCAGAATTCTTGAATGTGGCTCCTGTAGATAATGGGATTTTCCATAATAGCAAAGTTGATGGGGGAAAGTGTCAGCCCCATAACCATTGACCTGAAATACTCATACTCCTCAGACGGGTCCAGTGTGAATGCACATACATTGTGATCAGCAACAAATTTCATTTCAGCCATATCTGCACAAAACTAATTAAGTTAGAACCACATCTTAAGTTAAATAAATAACTTAGCTAAAAACATATCTCAAAGGTTCTCGGTTGTTTAAGGGTTTACGGCCCCCCTTTGATGTTCACGGCCAGGGCAGGGTTCTCGGTTGAAAGAGTTTACGGTATGAGAAACCGTATACGGGAAGTTTAACAGGTTCACGGTATTTTGAACATTGCCGTGAACCCAGTATTACGGGCAACACCAAAATCGGCCATAACTTCCAAAATTCTCCCTAATACTTGAATCTTTCAAGTTCTTTGTCACATACGCATGATTGTCCACTAAAAGAGACCTTAAACACATCCTTAATTTCAAGTTTCAACATCAGACTCGACTGAATTGATTAAGAATGCCCACAAGAGTGAGTTTACGGTCACCCATTAGACTCAACCTTTCAATATGATGCTCAGGAATTCAGAAGATGTACCTTCGTCTGCAAGATTCTTGATTCAAAGCTATGAGTAGTAGGTTAATGACAGATTTGATAAAGAAAGCGATTTAGGGTAACAAGTCTTGAGTACAATAGAGAGAGCCGTGAAGGTTAACCTTAGGGTTTTATATCCTTAAGAGGATCCCGGTTTCAATGCTTTTGTGGGCCCACCGTGAAGCTTGGTAGGCCACCCCTTTTAACCCGTGATAAAAAAAAATAAGCCCCTTAGATGATTTATTTAAAAAAATTTCAACATGGTCATTTTTGTTAAATTATTTTCAACAAAGAAATAAATTACTATGACTCAATTAAGAACTAAACAAAAAAATAAAATAAGATAAAGAACACACACTTGAACTATAATTAAAAACGAGCCTTTGTGAAGTTTGTAGTGGGATCAAATCGTTCTGCAGGCAGACAAAGGAACACTTTTCAGCACGTATTTTTACTCAGATAGGTCAAGTAGATTGTTAATATTTAAATCCTTCTAAACTCACTGTGATTTATATTATCATGTTTTGGGTAAAATTAATTATGACTTAATGGGTCCCATACTTATATCTCAGAAACCTGTAATCAAAGTGTTTGTAAATGATGTGAATTACTGATGAAATTTAATGAACCCCACAGCTTATCAGGTAAACCTTCCCTTCCGCGTGATCTTTTGAGCACCTAAAAAATAACTAATTGAGCATAACTAGCACGGGTTTATGTAACTTTTCAGGGATTCTCTGACAAAATTTGATCAAAAACATAGCACGACGGGCTTACACGTTTAGAATCAGCAAAAGCTCAGGGTCATAGCACGACGGACTTACATGCCTTGAAAAGATATCCCTTCAAAGTCACATATTCCCAAAAAGAAAAAAAAAATATTTACAAGTATATTTATATGTACGCCTTTAGACATATCTTTTGAATTGTACCTAATGCACGACATTAACATTGCGTGTCTTTTTGCTTAGAATTCTGCTTTGTAGAGTAGCTTTGCATTGTCATTGAGTGTCTTTTCATCTATTACATGTCAATGCATGTCTTTTAACTATATATATATATATATATATACACATAGTATGTACAGACTTGTATCAAGTCAGCTCGCAACCCCTTTGTGAAGGGTTCCGGTTAGTGCAATCCTAATAGAGAAAGGGTTATCCACAGTTTATCAACCTTTATGTTTAAGTTCTCTATTATTAGTAGGAATAGTAAATTACACTAATCTATGATATGTTCCCCACTAAGGCCATAAGATTAATTAATTTCTAGTGTATCACAAGCAGAGCCTATCAACATATCCAACAATGATCCTAGTCATTTCAATCTAGTGCCTTACATGTGTTGATCCTAGCCTTAAGAAACGAACATTCATATCACTTCCCATTTATATGCAAAACTCCCGACTCAAACAGAAACACAATCTTTTTGAATTTTTCTTTTCTTTGAACTAAAAAACAGACTCAAACTGACTAAGAAACAAACTCTTTTTGTATTTTTCTTGACTCTAATAAATTTGAAAGCGGACTCAAACTAACTAAGAAACAAACTCTAAAAAAACTCTTTTTTGTATTTTCTTTATTTCTCCCCCTAAATTTGGGCATAAAAAAATTAAAATAAAAAATGTACAAAATTAAAAAAATCTTTTTGTGACCAGTTTCAATCTTTAAAACCAATCATTTTTAGGGACTCTACAAGCACATTGAATCGAGATGTATCAAAAGCTTTTGTGAAGATATCTGCAACATTGTTGTCAGAATTAACACGATCAAGACAGATAAGATTTCTCTCAAAGCAGTCCCGAATGAAGTGCACCTTGATACCAATATGCTTGGTTTTAAAATGTTGAACCGAGTTTTTCACAATAAGCACGGCAGCCTCATTATCACAGAAAATAACAGTATTTAGAAAAGTCAAACCGTAATCCAGTAATTATTGCATCCAGATGACTTGTGAGCAACAAGCCGATGCAACAACATACTCAGCCTCAACAGTAGAGGTGAAGACCGTGTGTTGCTTCTTGCATTGCCAAGAGATTAACCTATCCCCAGGAAATTGACATCCCCCGGTTGTAGATTTCCTGTCAAGTTGGCAACCTCAATAATCACTGTCAGAAAAAGCATACAAGTCAAAATTAGGATCTTTGGGTTACCAAAGGCCATGCCGAGCTTGGCCCTTAAGATATTGAAAGATTCGTTTAACAGCAGTTAAATGGGACATCTTGGGATTGGCCTGATAACGAGCACACAGATACACTGTGAACATGATGTTTGGACGACTGGTTGTTAAGTACATCAGTGATCCTATCATAGATAGATATTGTTTTTGATCAACGACAACTCCATTTACATCGACATCCAGAACTAGCCGAACGGTCACACCCCCAAAATCCACCAACGGAGTTTTACCGTTAGGGGTGTGACATAACAGGATCTCAGTCATTAGTTACGTTGAACGACTCTATATGAGTTTAATAAAAACCACTAGTATTGCTCATAGTCACGATGCAACACTAGTAATGAAAATACTGATTTAATGTAAGACTTGCGGAAGCGAAAAGTTAAATGAAAAACATGCGCCAAAACAGTTGCGCCAAAATAAACAATTCAAAGATAATTAAAATAAATAATTCTTGAGTTTGCAAATGATAGACTTCGTATGCATGCATGCCTTAGCTCGTGCTTGTACCTTAATTACCTGAGAAAACATGCTAAAACGTGTCAACACTAGGTTGGTGAGTTCACAGGTTTATATGTTTGTAAAGCTTACTAGATAATACCGTATTCAATTATATCATAGGTAGCTAACCTAGTACATGTTACTAAAGCGTTTCGACACCGAAGCTGAATGTCTGTATGTTTGAACTGCCTTCCACCATGACTATCACAATCAATGGTAAATGTTTAGGTAAATGTTACACCCGTTCGACTACCTGTCATGTTAGCGCGACTAACGCGGGTGGGGCTTGTCAGTGCCCAGTAGTACTACTCAAGATTTCCTCGCTAACCCATATACTAACGGTTCGATAAGTAAGGACTTTCGTGATATGTTTGCGCTTAGTACACAAGTGATATAAAAGAAACGTAATATCTAAATGTTCGTACCCATGTTTTCTACCCCAAGTTTAAAACGTAAGAAAAGGGGCCGTGAAACTCACCTTAGAGTATGTACGAAAGAAAGCGAACCTAAAATGCTTGACGACTAACTGCCACCTATAAACACCGGTTTATAAGTGTATGTTCGTGCAAGTTGATACAAACCCTAAGTATCCAAACAATCTCATTGTTTAAATGTTTGAAAAGAGTTTACAAGTTTGACTCATGTTTGACCATGTTTGACCAAGTTTGACTAAGTTTGACCAAGTTTGACCCGACGACCCGTTGGTGACCCGATTAATGATTTAACGTTTGTTCAGTATAATACTTCTATACTATACACAAATGATCATGCTGTAACACTTAGCAACAAATCCTAATTGTTCTAATCAAACAAGCATGATTTCCAAACATAGAAAGTTTCCAAAAATAGAAAGTTTCCAAAAATAGAAAGTTTCCAAAAATAGCAGGTTTCTATAAATAGCAGGTTTCTATAAATAGAAAGTTTCCAAAAATAGCAGGTTTCTATAAATAGAAAGTATGTTCGGGATTTGTGTCTCGTGAAATTATCATTGTTAATATGCTTGTAAAACTACTATAACATGTTCAAGGTCATCATATCCCATAACCATTGCATAGAACTAAACATGTACGTCACAATTCCAAGTAAAGTTTCCATCTTTAGTAACCTATGACTAGCATGCGTGATTTCAAACACCTAACATGTTACAACAGGTTATTGTATCTTAACTAACATGTACCAATCATTAAACCATGTCATGCATGTCTAATTTGTAAGTTCTAACCATTTTTAACAATTAAAGTTTCCTTATTTGGAAAGTTCGTAAAACCGGGTTATGTATTTAAAATCTGATTTCACAATTCCTGTCAACATGTATCAAGTAGCTCATAACCATCATCACATCATCCTAATCACGTCTAGCATGCAAGTTAGAAAACCTAAAAAGTTTCCTTTTTTAGTAACTTGTCCATTACACGCTCAAATCTCAAAATTAACACATCAAATCGATTCTAAATCTTTCAACTAATATAATTACAATTATACAAATCATAATCCACGTCTAGCATGCGATTCCTATCCTTCACATAATCAAAAAGTTCCAATATTTAACACGTTACCAATCACATGGATCTAGAGTTTTGCAATTAACCATAAAATCATCAAATACGTGTAAAACAATAACAAAGTTAACATTTTTATTATAAAATTTCATGTTTGGATGAACTAGGGTTTGATCTAAAATTTAGGGATCAAACAGTGACAGAATTGAACGAAACGACTTACGTAGAAACGTTAGGAATGTCGAGAGGAGTCCAAATACGCGTTCAATTGCAAGATCGGAGATCGAATCGATGGTGCTTTGGGGTGTTCTTGGTTCGGTCGAGTATAGGGAGTGAGGGTGAGGGAGAGATCGATGATAATGAGGGGTGGTGGTTAGGGTTTATGTTTAAATTTTTTTTTAAAAAACTTTATCCTTATCTAATCCTTAATGGGTTTTTAGTTGGGCTACGGGCTTCTTAAAGGTCCATAAGTCTAATTAATTAACTAACCATTTAATTAATAATACAAACATTCGACTTTTATTTTTATAAAACTATTAACTTTTATAAAAATACTAACTACGCTTTACACACGATAAACACGTACGGAAACAATAATATTCACATAATTCACGTAATCACATAAGATTATATAAAACTCGCAATTTATATAAAATATAAATTATTAATGTTCGTAATATTAATGTTCGATTAATCACCAACGTTCCGGGTTAGACTCGAGTGCGATCCGATGTGTGCGATTAAATGCAATGTACGTGCAACTAACTGAGTTAATGGAGTTTGAAATGAATAATGTTTGAACTAACGAGGTTTGAGTTAACGCAGTTAACCTGAAAATGCCGGATGTCACATCATCCCTTGTTGAAAGAATTTTCGTCCCGAAAATTAAACGAAGTCCGTAACGTCTGAAACAAAAAGTTTAGGTTTGTCACATCATCCCCTTGTTGAAATAAATTTCGTCTCGAAATTTAGTTAGTATCTTCCGTGTTTGCCGTTGAATGTTTGAACAGGTGAGGATACTTTTTCTTCATCTGATCCTCGCGTTCCCACGTGAACTCCGGTCCACGCTTCGAGTTCCAGCGAACTCTGACAATAGGTATCTTACTACGCTTGAGTGTCTTGACCTCTCGGTCCATGATCTCAACGGGTTCCTCAATGAAACGTAGTTGTTCATCAATTTCCAACTCCTCGAGTGGAACTACAAGTGTCTCATCTGATAGGCATTTCTTTAGGTTTGAGACATGAAATACGTTGTGTACTCCATTGAGTGTATCAGGTAGGTTCAGTTGGTATGCTACTGGACCGATCCTTTTCGTTATCTCGAACGGTCCAACGTAACGCGGGTTTAACTTTCCTCGTTTCTCGAAACGAATCACACCTTTCCAAGGTGAAACCTTTAATAACACTTTGTCACCCACTTGGAATTCTAGCGGTTTTCTACGCTTGTCTGCATAACTCTTTTGACGGTGACGAGCTGCCGCCATACGGTTTCGGATTTGCACTATTTTCTCTGAGGTTTCATGCACAAGTTCAGGACCCGTAAGTTGGCTATCTCCCACTTCAGCCCAGCAAATTGGTGATCGGCATTTCCGTCCGTACAAAGCCTCGAACGGTGCTGCTTTGATGCTAGTATGATAGCTATTATTATAAGAGAATTCCACTAACGGCAAGTGAGTCTCCCAACTGTTTCCGAAGTCAATTACGCAGGCTCGTAACATGTCTTCTAGGGTTTGAATGGTACGCTCACTCTGGCCATCTGTTTGAGGATGGTACGCTGTGCTCATATCCAAGCGCGTGCCTAGAGCTTTCTGTAACGATTGCCAGAAACGTGAGGTGAATCGGGCGTCTCTATCGGAAATGATGGAGATTGGAACTCCATGTCGAGATACTACTTCTTTAAGGTAGAGACGAGTTAACTTTTCCATTTTGTCTGTCTCTTTGATAGCAAGGAAATGAGCTGATTTGGTTAGGCGATCCACTATCACCCAGATTGTGTCACATCCAGTAGGGGTTCGGGATAATTTGGTTATGAAATCCATGGAAATCTGCTCCCATTTCCACATTGGTATTTCCGGTTGTTGAAGTAATCCGGATGGCTTTTGGTACTCCACCTTGACCTTGGAACAAGTCAGACACTTACTCACATAGGTGGCTATGTCAGCTTTCATGTTTGGCCACCAATATAAAACCTTGAGATCGTGATACATCTTGTCGGATCCCGGATGGATAAAGTATCGGGATTTGTGAGCTTCATCCATGACTAGATCTCTTAGGTTTCCATATACTGGTATCCATATTCGTTCTGTGAAATAACGAATACCATCTGCTTTAAACTCAAGTTGTTTCTCCATACCACGAGTGGATTCAAGTGATAAGTTCTCCTCTTTTAAGGCTTCAAGTTGGGCATTACGGATCTGTTCGGGTAATCCAGTATGGATAGTGAGTTGTAAGGCTCTAACTCGTCGGGGTTTGGTTTCTTTTCTGCTTAGGGCATCGGCTACCACATTAGCTTTGCCCGGATGGTACTTGATTGCACAATCATAGTCGTTTAATAACTCGATCCAACGACGTTGACGCATATTCAACTCTTTCTGCTCAAAAATATGCTGAAGACTCTTGTGATCGGTGTAGATGGTGCACTTGGTACCGTACAAGTAATGTCTCCATATCTTGAGTGCAAACACCACGGCTCCTAACTCCAAATCGTGAGTCGTGTAGTTCTTTTCGTGGATTTTTAACTGTCGAGAAGCGTATGCAATAACCTTGTCACGTTGCATCAACACACAACCGAGACCTTGGATGGAGGCATCGCAATACACCACGAAGTCATCCGTTCCCTCTGGCAGAGATAGGATAGGTGCGCTACATAGTTTCTGCTTCAGTAGCTGGAATGCTGATTCTTGAGTCTCGCCCCAATTATAGGGTTTATCTTTTTGGGTTAAGGAGGTGAGGGGTTGGGCAATCTTTGAAAATCCCTCGATAAAACGACGGTAGTATCCGGCTAACCCTAGGAATTGCCGAACTTCAGTCGGAGTTGATGGTGCTGCCCAATTCTTAATAGCTTCCACTTTGGCTGGATCGACATGTATTCCCTTCTCATTGATCACATGTCCTAAAAATTAAACCTCGCGAATCCAAAAATCGCATTTGGAAAACTTCGCGTATAATTGTTCATGCTTCAGTAGTTCAAGGATCAAACGCAGATGCTCCTTATGCTCTTCCTGACTCTTAGAGTATATGAGGATATCGTCAATAAAAACAATGACGAATTGGTCCAGATAGGGTTTACACACACGGTTCATGAGGTCCATGAACACCGCGGGTGCGTTAGTTAATCCAAATGGCATGACCAAAAACTCGAAATGGCCGTACCGGGTTCTAAATGCAGTCTTGGATATATCTTCATCTCGAACTCTCAGCTGATGATATCCAGATCTTAAGTCGATTTTTGAGTAGAAACTTGACCCTTGAAGTTGGTCGAATAGATCGTCAATGCGGGGTAGGGGGTAGCGGTTCTTGACTGTTACTTTGTTTAACTCTCGGTAATCAATGTACATGCGGAAATTTCCATCTTTCTTTTTGACAACCAGGACTGGAGCTCCCCATGGCGATAAGCTCGGTCGGATGAAACCTTTATCCAACAACTCTTGCAGTTGAGTGGATAGCTCTTGCAACTCTCTTGGTGCCAGTCTATAAGGTGCTCGAGCAATAGGCACTGCTTCGGGTGTTAGGTCAATCTGAAATTCGACCTGACGATGAGGTGGAAGACCAGGTAGGTCTTCAGGAAATACTTCTGGGAATTCGCGAACGATTGGGATATCTTCTAACTTTTTCTCCTCGGTAGACCTGTCAGCAACAAGGGCCAGTATCACGGTATGACACTTACGCAGACACTTCTGAGCCTTCATGAAAGATATGATGCCCATGGCTGCACCACTTCTTTCGCCCTGAACAGATAGGATTTCTCCACTAGGAAGGGGTATACGAACGATCTTCTCACTACAGATGATCTCAGCTTGGTTTTCAGACAACCAATCCATGCCCACAATTATGTCAAAACTGCCAAGTGTAACTGGCATGAGATCGATGTCAAGTTTGTGACCAGAAAGTTCTAACTGACATCCCTTGAGAATGTGGGTTGCCTCGATTACTTTACCGTCTGCTATCTCTACGGTATAATGGTGTTCTAATAAAGTTGGGTTTATTTCTAACTGACCACTAAGTTCTCTAGATATAAAACTTCTATAGGCGCCAGTATTAAAAAGTACATAAGCATAATGATCGTTTAAGAGAAACATACCGTTCACCACGTTCCGATCATTCCGAGCTTCTCCCGATCCAATCACAAATGCTCGGCCCTTTGCACCATTTCCATTGTTATTACCATTTCCACCCTGGTGGTTATTACCATTCCCATTACCACCCTGATGATTGTTGCCATTCCCATTCCCGTTCCCGTTTCTCCTCAACTGCGGACAATCCTTCTTGAAATGCCCTTCCTTACCGCACTCAAAACAACCTTTGGGTGCGTTTCCAGGTGGTGCCTGTTTGTTCTGTAGGTCCACTCTACAATCTTTGGCCGAATGGCCCATCTTTCCACACCGCTGGCAACGGTACCGGTCACATGCCCCGTGATGGTGAAAGTTACATTTATTGCACTTCGGATACTTGCCATTATAAGAACCCTGATTTTGCTGAGAAGAGTTAGACTGACTGTTGTTCTTTGACGGTTCGAACTTACGGTGTTGCTGTTGCTGTTGCTGAGAAGGTGGGTTTGACTGGAAGGTTTTGGGGAATGAACTGTCAAATTTCCTCTTGTTGTCAGCTGTCTTTGATAGTGTACCTCTAGGTGGTAGGGTGCCTTGAGCAACTGCCTGATCAGTCAGCCTGTGAGCCAACCTGATTGCTTGCTGGATCGTAGTCGGATTAGAAGACGTCACCATGCTCTGAATTTGCGGGACCAAACCATCAATGAACTTCTCAATCCTCTTATAGGGAGGTGTCACCATTTGCGGACATAAGTTCGCCAGTTCATGCGAACGAGTGGTGTAAGCTTCAATTTCGGATCCCTCCATCTTGAGGTTCCAGAACTCGCCCTCCAGTTTCTGTACTTCATCGCGGGGACAATACTCCTCCCGCATCATAGCCTTGAATTCATCCCATGGCAAAGCATTTGCCATTTCCAGAGTTAACATTTGCACCTGTGAGTTCCACCAAGTAAGGGCCGGACCCTCAAGAGTGCCAGATGCATACTTCACCTGGTTGACACATTGCAAACGCAGATTCAGATTTCTCCATCGAGCGGAGTAAGCCAACAGCCCCTTCGGCTCCACTGAATGAGTGAGGTTTGCAATCCATGTACACTTTGAATGTGCAAACCTGCTGGTGGTTATGCTGACCTGAATTGTAAACAAGAATGCGCTTTAAGAATACTATATTCGAATTTGAGTTTAGAATGAATGATGACTCACTAGAGCCGAAAAAATTTATGCTTTACCTCCAGCATTAGCAGTGGCTTGACTAGCTGCTACTGCTTCAGCCACATGCTCATTTATGAGTGCCACAAGCTCGGCCGCAGTCATGCTAATGTTTCCTCGACCACCGCGTCCTCCGGTGCGTCCACCACGTCCATTTCTTCTTCCAGACATTATCTTTACAATCACAACATACAATAATGAGAAAAATACATCGCATTTTATCATCATACAAGTGCAAGTAAATAAAGAAATTCAAACCACAACATCTAACATTTCAATAATAGTAATACTTGATAAAATAAATTGTAACGATTACAACTAAATTCAACCAAACATCAAAATTCTAGAAACATCTGTTGGATGGGAACAACCCTGCCCATCTAGGTTCAAAAGAAAAGATGTAAATAAGTAATGAAGATAGACGATCAAATGTCACTGCCAACTGATGTAACATCGGATGCTGCATCATCATCCTCATACTGATCTCCTGCAGGTGCATCCTCTGGTACATCCTCTGGTGCAACTCCTGCTGCCTCAACTGCTGCAAGTCGTGCATCAACCTGCTCAATCCTAGTGTGGAGTATATCTAGGTTCCACTCTGCAGTGTTCAGCCGGTCCTCCATGTCCACACATCCATTTGCCAAATTCTCATGGACTGTATCAGTTGTTGCTAAATCTGTAGTCAGTTTGGTGATCCTCTGATTCATCAACATCTCTCGCTGAAGTATACTAGTAATCTCTCCAGCTGCATCTCTCATGTTCCGGATCTCCCGGTCCATCCTAGCCACAAAGGCAGCTATCACCTGCTCATAAGGGTACTGCAATGGTGGCAAAGCTCGTATAGAAGATGATGAAGAAGAAGAAGCAATGTCAGTAGTGAGCGGAGGTGGGACTTCCTCCTCGCGGATCCAGTTCCTGATCCTATCGGGATACCAATCCCAGTCCTGCGTGTTGCCTCTGACACGCACATGAATAGGCTCATCATGCCCTATTGTGGTGTTGATCGGGTTGAGTCGACGTCTCCTCGACTCTGGCAAAGGTACTGTAGGAACATCGTGCTCCTGAACGACTGGGGATGCTGGTGAATTGGGTGGGGTCGACATTTCCTGTAACGGGATGAGTGAGTGCCATGTATTAGTGTAAGTGCTGTGTAACTAATGCATGTACGTGGTTATAGTCTAGTATGCATTTCCTAGTTCTCTAAAACCTGTCTCTGATACCAATCTGTCACACCCCCAAAATCCACCAACGGAGTTTTACCGTTAAGGGCGTGACATAACAGGATCTCAGTCATTAGTTACGTTGAACGACTCTATATGAGTTTAATAAAAACCACTAGTATTGCTCATAGTCACGATGCAACACTAGTAATGAAAATACTGATTTAATGTAAGACTTGCGGAAGCGAAAAGTTAAATGAAAAACATGCGCCAAAACAGTTGCCCCAATATAAACAATCAAAGATAATTAAAATAAATAATTCTTGAGTTTGCAAATGATAGACTTCGTATGCATGCATGCCTTAGCTCGTGCTTGTACCTTAATTACCTGAGAAAACATGCTAAAACGTGTCAACACTAGGTTGGTGAGTTCACAGGTTTATATGTTTGTAAAGCTTACTAGATAATACCGTATTCAATTATATCATAGGTAGCTAACCTAGTACATGTTACTAAAGCGTTTCGACACCGAAGCTGACTGTCTGTATGTTTGAACTGCCTTCCACCATGACTATCACAATCAATGGTAAATGTTTAGGTAAATGTTACACCCGTTCGACTACCTGTCATGTTAGCGCGACTAACGCGGGTGGGGCTTGTCAGTGCCCAGTAGTACTACTCAAGATTTCCTCGCTAACCCATATACTAACGGTTCGATAAGTAAGGACTTTCGTGATATGTTTGCGCTTAGTACACAAGTGATATAAAAGAAACGTTATATCTAAATGTTCGTACCCATGTTTTCTCCCCTAAGTTTAAAACGTAAGAAAAGGGGCCGTGAAACTCACCTTAGAGTATGTGCGAAAGAAAGCGAACCTAAAATGCTTGACGACTAACTGCCACCTATAAACACCGGTTTATAAGTGTATGTTCGTGCAAGTTGATACAAACCCTAAGTATCCAAACAATCTCATTGTTTAAATGTTTGAAAAGAGTTTACAAGTTTGACTCATGTTTGACCATGTTTGACCAAGTTTGACTAAGTTTGACCAAGTTTGACCCGACGACCCGTTGGTGACCCGATTAATGATTTAACGTTTGTTCAGTATAATACTTCTATACTATACACAAATGATCATGCTGTAACACTTAGCAACAAATCCTAATTGTTCTAATCAAACAAGCATGATTTCCAAACATAGAAAGTTTCCAAAAATAGAAAGTTTTCAAAAATAGAAAGTTTCCAAAAATAGCAGGTTTCTATAAATAGCAGGTTTCTATAAATAGAAAGTTTCCAAAAATAGCAGGTTTCTATAAATAGAAAGTATGTTCGGGATTTGTGTCTCGTGAAATTATCATTGTTAATATGCTTGTAAAACTACTATAACATGTTCAAGGTCATCATATCCCATAACCATTGCATAGAACTAAACATGTACGTCACAATTCCAAGTAAAGTTTCCATCTTTAGTAACCTATGACTAGCATGCGTGATTTCAAACACCTAACATGTTACAACAGGTTATTGTATCTTAACTAACATGTACCAATCATTAAACCATGTCATGCATGTCTAATTTGTAAGTTCTAACCATTTTTAACAATTAAAGTTTCCTTATTTGGAAAGTTCGTAAAACCGGGTTATGTATTTAAAATCTGATTTCACAATTCCTGTCAACATGTATCAAGTAGCTCATAACCATCATCACATCATCCTAATCACGTCTAGCATGCAAGTTAGAAAACCTAAAAAGTTTCCTTTTTTAGTAACTTGTCCATTACACGCTCAAATCTCAAAATTAACACATCAAATCGATTCTAAATCTTTCAACTAATATAATTACAATTATACAAATCATAATCCACGTCTAGCATGCGATTCCTATCCTTCACATAATCAAAAAGTTCCAATATTTAACACGTTACCAATCACATGGATCTAGAGTTTTGCAATTAACCATAAAATCATCAAATACGTGTAAAACAATAACAAAGTTAACATTTTTATTATAAAATTTCATGTTTGGATGAACTAGGGTTTGATCTAAAATTTAGGGATCAAACAGTGACAGAATTGAACGAAACGACTTACGTAGAAACGTTAGGAATGTCGAGAGGAGTCCAAATACGCGTTCAATTGCAAGATCGGAGATCGAATCGATGGTGCTTTGGGGTGTTCTTGGTTCGGTCGAGTATAGGGAGTGAGGGTGAGGGAGAGATCGATGATAATGAGGGGTGGTGGTTAGGGTTTATGTTTAAATTTTTTTTTAAAAAACTTTATCCTTATCTAATCCTTAATGGGTTTTTAGTTGGGCTACGGGCTTCTTAAAGGTCCATAAGTCTAATTAATTAACTAACCATTTAATTAATAATACAAACATTCGACTTTTATTTTTATAAAACTATTAACTTTTATAAAAATACTAACTACGCTTTACACACGATAAACACGTACGGAAACAATAATATTCACATAATTCACGTAATCACATAAGATTATATAAAACTCGCAATTTATATAAAATATAAATTATTAATGTTCGTAATATTAATGTTCGATTAATCACCAACGTTCCGGGTTAGACTCGAGTGCGATCCGATGTGTGCGATTAAATGCAATGTACGTGCAACTAACTGAGTTAATGGAGTTTGAAATGAATAATGTTTGAACTAACGAGGTTTGAGTTAACGCAGTTAACCTGAAAATGCCGGATGTCACACGAGCAGCCATAGGAGTCGAAGCAGCTTGCGCATCAGCAAAGTTGAACTTATCAAGAATGTCGTCCACGTATTTTCCTTGATGAATGAAAGTACCATCGCGTGATTGCTTAACCTGTAGACCAAGAAAGAATGTCATTTCTTCCAATGCACTCATCTCGAACTTCTTTTCCATAACCTTCCTGAATTCGGTGCACAAGTCCTTATTGGTGGATCCAAAGATGATATCGTCCACGTAAATTTGCACAAGAATTAGATCATCATCCACCTTACGAACGAACAAGGTTTGATCAATAGCACCATGAGTGTAACCATGAGCTAACAAATGGTTTATCAGAGTAGCGTACCAAGCACGAGGTGCCTGATGTAACCCGTACAAAGCCTTATCCAGTTTGTAAACATATTCTTGATGATCATAATCTTCAAACCCCGGAGGATGACTCACACAAATCTCCTCCTTAACTTTGCCATATAGAAACGCGGTCTTGACATCCATCTGATAAACAGTAAAGTTCATATAAGATGCGTATGCCAAGAAAATTCTAATTGCTTCCAGACGTGCAACCGGTGTAAACACTTCTTCATAATCGATCCCTTCTTGTTGGTAAAACCCTTGTACTACTAAGCGAGCTTTGTTACGAATGATCACTTTGCTCTCATCCTGCTTATTCCTGAATACCCAACGAGTGCCGATAGCTTTCTTGCCTGGTGGCAATGGCACTAATTCCCAGACTTTGAGCTTCGCAAACTGATTTAGCTCATCATGCATTGCATCAACCCAGCTAGGCTCAAGGAGAGCCATCTTGATGTTTTTAGGTTCAATTTGATAGATGAAACATGAATAAAGACATTTGTTGATATCTCCAGCAGTATTCCTGGTCTTGACGCCATCAGTTAAAGACCCAATAATGCTATCCACTGGATGATCTTGTTGATCCGAAGAGATAGAGTTTTGGGAACTTGAACTGTGGAAGGCAGATTTATCACATTCTCTTGTGTCTCTTCATTGGACTCATCAATACTGTCGGAAATCAGCTTCTCGGCCACACTTGGAAATGAGAGGCACCCGAGGTATCAGGTGTTGAAGTACCATCATTGACTACAAATGTAGAGTCCTCTTGATTTGCTGGTGAATCCTCTGAGACATTTGTTGAATCTTGAGTTTGCTCATGAGTAGATGTAGAGGCGCCCGCACTGAATTGTCTCATAACTTCTGGTGGATCAACAATCAACAGTGGTCCGGTGTAAGGACCGTCATCATCATCACTGATCTCAAACGATTCATCATATGACCCTGCAATATCATTAGTGCATATATTGAATGATTTAAATAAAGAATGATAATCAAATAACCATGAAGGACCACACTCTGCATCAGTAGGATTTTTCTCTTGCCAGTCAACATATGTTGACTCTCGAATTTATTTGGTGACTTTGTTGTACACTCTATAGGCAGTGCTGTTAGATCCATAACCCACAAAGTAACACTCATCAGCCTTCTCGTTGAACTTTGGTGTGGATTATGTATGTAATACAGTACATGGACACCCGAATGCTCTGAAATATCCTACTCGTGGCTTCTCATTGTACATAATCTCGTAAGGAGTCATCTGAAGTCGTTTGTTTAGAAGAAGCCGATTAGCACATAACATGTTGTGTTGACAGCTTCCAACTAAAAGAACAAGGGCAACCTGGATTCAGAGAGCATAGTCTAGCAGCTTCAATGAGATTTCTATTCTTTCGCTCAGCTACACCATTTTTGTTGAGGTGTACGGGCTGCACTGTATTGTCTGGCTATACTTTTTCAGTGCGAAATTGATTCCAGACTGCATTCTTGAATTCAGTTTCGTTGTCGCACCTGATAGCCTTTACCTTCACACCTCTTTGATTTTCCACCAATATGATGAAATTTTTAATCAGCTCTGCAGTTTCACTTTTGTTAGCCAAAAAGAAAACCCAAGAGAAATGTGAGTAATCATCAGTTATAACCAAACAGTAAGACTTATGCCCAATTCTCATAACATTCACAGGACCGAAGAGGTCCATATGAAGCAGATGAAGAATACAGTCAATTGAATTTATCAACTTTGACTTATGGGGCTTCCTATGATGTTTCCCTTTGGCACATGCAACACATTTCTTAACAGAGAAGAATTCTTTTATTGGAAGATCACGTACATGATTACCTTTTGCAATACGATTTAGATTTTTCAGATTAACATGGCTAAGACGACAATTCCACAACATAGCATCAACTTCAGTGGATTTTGATAAAAAGACATGTATTTTCATAAACATGTTTACTGTTCGTGTCAATAACATATGAATTTCCCTTACGGGGTGTTCTTAATAAAATCCATTCTTCTTAATAAAATCCATTCCTCGGGCACCACGAATCCCGGTTTTAAAATCAAACATTCCTTGTTTGTGAAATGTGTTGAGAAATCTTTATCACAAATTTGGGAAACATTGAGCAAACTATGATTTAACTCAGAAACATAGCTAACATCATGAAGGCTTAAAGAACCATTAACCACAGTATCTTTCTTGCTGATTTTACCACCTTTACCTCCCACAAAGGACACATAACCTCCATCAAAGTTTGTAAATCGTGAAGTAGAGATATGTCTTCTGTCATATGCCTGGAACAACCACTATCAACGAACCAGAGGTTATTGACAGTCCTCCTTGGCTGTTCCTGCACGATATGCGAGATTAATTTGTAATTGGTACCCAGGCCATAGTAGATCTGGGTATGCCTTTAGCATCAATATATGACACTTCCTGCAAGCACATATCATTATTTGACTCAACTTTGGAATTTAATTCAACTTTATTCTTAGCTTTCCAGACGGGTTTAGAAGAAATAGATATTTTCTTTTCTTTAAAACATGAGATTTGGATTTATCTTTTTGTTTAATCTATTTAATCTTTTGCCTTTCATAGTAAGCCTGTCTGTTTCGTTTGGCAACATTCCAGTCTCTATCAGTAGGCTTAACATACGAAGATTGATTCTTCATTGCCTTAGGCTGAGTAGCCTTCATTGGCTTGGAATTCATGTCTTTCTTATGTATAGTCTTCTGACTCTGCTCATAATAAGGAACATAAGGACGACGAACACAATTTCTTACTAGGTGACCAGACTTTCCACAAGTATAGCATGATTGTTTCTTTGCATATGGGGCAAATCCTGGCTTCTCTGACCACTGATGAGATGACCCAACTTGTTCGGTCTTGCAAACCTGCTTAGGTCTCCTATGTTGATGAGCATGGCTTTGTTCAAACCTCATATGTTGATGATCAAATTTAGAATAAAATTGATATTTAGTGTAATGCTTAGGTGAAGCATCTGAGGTTTGACAGAGACTCTTTGCTTAGTCACATGTCTATTTTTATGAAAAACATGCTTTTCTACTTTACCATTAAATGACGGTTTCACAAAAACAGTACTTTTATTCACATTTACTACTTTAGAAGAATTTGAATTAAGCATAGAATCACTCAAACCAACAGAATCACACACATAAGTTTTGTTTTCTTTTAAAACAGGATTAATAGAAACATTGTTTTTGTTTATTGTAGAATTAAAACTACAAACTTGTGACTAATCAACTTCATCATCCTCACTTGACCAATCCTGTATTTCTACTTGTTCTGCACATGAAGTAGAAGTTTTAGAATTGTTCACACATTTATCATTAGAAGTCAAGGATGATGATTTGGATCCATCAGTGCATAACTTGTTTTCACATGTTAACATATTAAACTCCTGTACTTGTTCCTCAACGGATGGAGGAACAGTGGTACAATTACCATTGAAGGGAGGAGGCATATTATTATACCCAATTCCCTTGCTCCTGTTATTTGGCTTATGAAGTTAATTTTCAAGAATATCAACTATTTTACTATATTCTACTTTGAATTTTGCATTAGTAAGATTTGATTTTGCTTGCTTTAATTCAGTGGTTAATCTAGTAATTTCTTGCTCAGCATCAGTGAGTAAACAACATTTTGTGCTGAGCTGAGATTTTAGCAGAGATATATCCTTTTTGTTTGTCTCTATTACCTCTTTGTAAGCCTTTTCAGTTTTGGCAAATTTATTTTTATGGTATTTGAGGTTTTCCATCTCAAAAATCATATCAGAATTATGTTTTCTATATAACTCGACCTTATCAATGCATAATTGAGTGCATAGATTAGCAGTTACCTCATGTGGAGTTGTGGAAGTTGAGGTAGATGAATAAGTTTCCACAATGTTAGCCATAAAAGCATGGTTCAGGTTCAGTTCCTTCATCTAATCTCCCCAGTCATATCCACCAGTTAGTTGACTGATTAGTGCTTTGGAGTTGTCAACACCTTTTCCCCCGCTGGATGATCCAGCTTCACTTCCCCGCTGTTCCTTAGGTTTTGTGCATTCCCTGGAAAAGTGACCAAGTTCATGACAGTTGTAGCACCTAAGATTGAATTTATTAAAACCAATCTTCTTTCCTGTATCTTCACTCCATCTGAACTTTACGGTTTTGTTGATGAAGTTCTTTGCTCAAAAGACTGCCATAGCCAATTGCCAAGAGATGTCCAACTCCTCTACGTCATCTGGATGAATTTGATTATGTTCAGCAGTAAGTATCTCTGAGGGTGACAAAGTTCCAGCAGTAAATGTTGCATAACAGTTCATTATTCCAGTGCACATATATGAGTTAGACTCAATCAATTTAGCATGTTGTGCTGCAGATGCTTGTTGCTCTGATGCAGTAGATTTAGCAGCTCTAGAATTACCAGAAGTAGCCTCCCCGAATCCAAACACACCTTGAACCAAATTAGTCAGAAAAGCACTATTGCTATTCTGTACTCCAGCAGAATTTATGGTGTTCACATGGTTAGATTTTCTTTGTTGATTATCCAGGTCATATGATTTGATGATAGAAATCAAATCACTTAGAGATATAGCATTCAGATCTTTAGTTCTCTTAATCAAAGCAACATTCATGTCCTAGCTTTGTGGAAGACCATTCAACAACTTTCTATTCAAATCCCCAGTATTCAACTCAATTTAGGCACCTCTTATCTCTGAGACTGACCTTGTGAACCTCTGTAGCTGCACTTCTAGAGATTCTCCTAGAACATGATTGAACATATTGAATTTTTGCAGAATCATTTCTTATATACTAGCCTTCATATCATCATTTCCTTCAAAAGTCTTTTCCAAACACTCCCAAAGCTGTTTAGCAGATGTACATTCTTTAAAGTTGTGAACAATATCAGGTGATAAAGTCATAGTGAGTGAAGCCAAGGCTTTGAGATCCCTTTCAACCAGATCAAAGTCTTCATCAGTATAATTCTCTATCTGTTTAGGTGCCTTAGTTCCATCTGCTTTGTCTTACATGGGAATCTGAGGTCCTTTGATGATGCTTCTCCACATTCTAGCCTCTGAGAGCAAGACATAGTTCTGGTAACGAAACTTCCAATCCACAAAGTCTTCAGCAGATGTAAGTCTTGGTGGTTTGGTGCTTGTTCCAATTTGCAGATCTAACATGCTATTTAGATTCATGGTTTGCTTATGAGAGTTCATCTTATCAGAGTATGAGGTCCTTGATCAAACCTGAAAAAGAATTAAAATGAACCCGTGACAACAAGTTCACCCGTGAACTAGAATATTGCCGTGAATTAGATTGACACCGTGAAACACGTTTAAACCCATGAACGCAGAAGTGTCGTGAACCAAATCTAAGCCACAAACCAAACTTCAACCCGTGAACCAGATTAAACCCCGTGAAGTCTGAATAGCCTTCCCGTGAAACTTAGCCCGAGTAGCTGACCCGTGAACCTGCCTAAAGTGCTTTGTCGTGAACTAACTCGTGACCTTGCTGAGAGCTGTTTTGCTGTGAACTAACCCGAGAACCTTGATCTATGCCTACTTCTCGTGAATTTAGCCGTGAATCAAGCTTGACTTGATCTTAATTCCAAAAATAATCCCGAGAATCAAGGGATTTAAAATTTTTGAACTTTGAAGCACTCCCGAAGAACACGAAGAACACAGCAACAAAGATAACTCGAAAACTTGATTTAATTCAATCCAAACTCCCTTTCCAACAGCAGAAAAAACGGCGATTTCAGCAGAAACAGATGAAGAACTATCACAGAACAACTTATTAGTGACAAAATCCAACCAAAAACCGTAAATAATACCTTGAACTTTGATTCTTGAATCGTTGATATCCAAAACCGAGCCTTGAATGACTTCAATGGCTCTGATACCAATTGTAAGTCCCAATCCTTGGATCTTCGATGAACACACAAATGAAAAACACACACGTTATCAAACTCTCACAATCGATAGGCGGAAACTGAAGATTGTGGTGATTCAAGAACACAATATCAATGTAAAACCCGTATATTACTTTGAGAGAATTACAAAGAGAAAAACAATACCAAAGTCGCTAACCTCATACGGTTAGGGTATTCATGCTTATATACCTATTTAGTTCTAAAGTAGCCTTCTAAAACATGTACTCAACCCCACAAGGTCGGCCCAAAGCACCCATCCCGTGAACTATAGGTTCACGGTTACACCCAAACAAATTACACAAAGCTTAATCATAAACCTAGGTCTAACAATAAAATTATACCAGCTCTTTCCAATATGAGGGTCTTTTACACCCTTGGCATTGCAGTCTTCATACCTGCGAAATTGGTCAGACACTGTTTATTTAAAAACTTGTATAACATGCCTGCCATCCCTGAAGAGTGGATTCTTATGAGGGCACCGAGAAACAATGACACCTATGTCTTGGACATGAGTGTTGCTACAACTACTAATTCAGTTCCAACTTGTTTACTTTCGAAAGCGTCCGAGAAAGATTCTATTCATTGGCACAGGAAGTTAGCACACATAAATATCATAAAAATGAATCATTTGGTGAGGCATGAATTGGTTACTGGGATACCGAAGATGAAGTTTTCTGTGGCTGGTGATTGTATTCCTTGCAAGAAGGGTAAGCAGCACATGAAGTCACACAAATCCAAGAGGCAGAATTCTATTGATACTCCTCTGGAGCTGTTACATATGGATTTGTTCGGTCCTATAAGCATTAGAAGCATCGGTGGGAAGTCTTACTGCTTGGTGGTGACAGATGATTATTCAAGATTTTCTTGGGTGAAATTTCTAGCGACTAAGGATGAGACGACTGAAACTGTTCAATTTATGATTCTCGGATTGGAAAATCTATGTAAACAGAAGGTAAGAAGGATTAGAAGTGACAATGGCAGTGAGTTCAAGAATAGTAAAACGGGACTCTTTTGTATACAAAAGGGGATCCATCATGAATTTAGCGCGCCATACGTTCCACAACAAAGTGGAGTTGTCGAGCGCAAGAACAGGACACTGGTTGAAATAGCGAGAACAATGCTTGCAGATTCTAAGCTATCGGTTACTTTCTGGGCCGAAGCTGTGAATACTGCTTGCCACGTATTAAACCGGGTTCTGATTGTCAAGCGGCACAACAAGACGTGTTATGAGCTGTTGAATAATTGAAAGACGAATCTGGATTATTTGCCACCATTTGGAAACCCCTGTACACTTCTGAAGACTCGAGATGTTCCTACTAAGTTTAGTGAAAAGGCCATTGAAGGGATTTTCCTCGGATATGTTGCTAATTCACTAAATAAAAGAGTGTATAACAAGGAAACTCGACAAGTTGAAGAATGGTTTCATATTGATTGTTCCAATCATTCCATTCCTCAGAGAACGGCGAAGCACCATTCTATGGAAAGGGAAAAGGGTTTTTTTAAGCCCGTGTAGTAGACAAAGGAATTTGTTCATTGCTTGCATATTTAGCACCAAAAGGATCATGATGTGTGCATATTTAGGGACATGTATTTAACAGCATCTTAGTTTCTAACCATGTTAGTTATTGTTTAATTGAATCAGGTAATTCTATTACATGTCAAATTGACATTTTCACTTATATAATGTAGGTCGAATGGCAAAAGAAGGTCAAACATTCTTTCTTGAAGAATGGCTTAATACAAATATATTTCTCGACTCGAGTTAAGGTATTCTACTATTCTTGCCATTGCTGGCTGTTGGTTTGTGATTTTGTTAACTCCAGTATTCGTCTTTTAATTTGTCATTATAACAACATATTACATATGTGAATCTATTAATGCGACTTTTTAATTGTCACTGAAATAATAATAGGTTAATTTATGAATAATTATATGACTTGAACTGATTACATTCTGTTTGTTCTAAGTATGTTATTGAATTGTGTTGTTTGTAGATAGAGATCAAATATTGTTTTTGCATGAGGCTTATTCGACTTCAATTCTGTCTATGGAAATCCTATCAGAAAAGGCTAAGGGGAGTGCACTTAATATTGTAAGTTTTTTTATCATCACACAATTTAACACGGGGATAATTTCATATATCCCAAAAAGAAAAACATTAGGAGTTATCCGAGAGATATACTAGCCCTACTAAGTGCATAACTCTTTAATTGTTTAATTTGGATATAAAGTTTTGATGCAAGTTCTATGGAATACGATCAGTTTGAGAGAGATAGAGTTGTGTTTTTAAACCAATTCTTGGTGAAACACCTGAATAAAAAAATGGATACAAAATGTCAGATTTTTTGCTACAAATTTTGATATTTGTGAATTTGATGAACCAATACTTAAATACTATATACCTAAATACTTATAGAAAAAAATTGTGAATACATGATTTTGTTAAGTCATTGAATACATGGTTTGTTTCTTGATTTTATATTTTTGATAAAACAGTGGCTAAAGTTTGCTCCACGCTTGGAGGCTAGAAGTCTATTCTTGGGCATGATGTTGAGAGAAAACATCGAACATTGTATACAAAGAAATATTTACTCATTTATGAATTAAATTCATCTTTTTCTCATTTCATATTGTATTTTTTTATTCAACCCCCGTGTAATACACGGATTCTAACTCTAGTAATATAATAAATAAAAATCCTAAAGGGACATTTGTCACTTTCTGGTACATACTTAGCATGATTTTTCCACATCTCTCTAATATTAAATAATGATATTAAAAGAATATATTTTTAAATATTTAATATAAATCTAATTATGGATACTTATCATTTAATTATGGATAATTATTATATCATTGACCAAATGAACTTAATAAGAATTAACATTTATCAATTAAATAAAAAAGTTAATACCCAGTTGAAAAAAATATTTTGAAAATTAAGTTAACAAAATTTATAACTTTCACGTCAAAATATATTTTTAAAAAAACATATTTTGACGAGTGTATGTGTTAACAGATTATATTATATTTTATTCAACCCGTGTAATATAAGAGTTTTTGAAAACATAATTTTTTTATTACTAAGTATATATAACATTACATTTATTCAAGCCGTGTAATATAAGAGCTTTTGAAGACATAATTTTTTTATTACTGAGTATATATAACATTACATTTATTCAACACGTGTAATACATGATATTCTAACCTAGTATGTGTGTGTGTATTAGAACGGCTAAGTCACCCACCCACTAATTCTACTCTTAAATCTACACATTTTTCAAACATATAATTACAGAAAGGAATTCGGTGGATTCTATTAGTAATCAATCGGTACATTACCGACTGATTTGTCCGTCTATAAATATCCGTACAGCAGCACAAAGAACATCATATTATCATCCAATTTTCCTTACTTATCCTTGCCTAACTAATCATGTAATATATGATAAATTTATAGTGTTTGGAGAGAAAACATTCATCGAAGCTTGGTGCAATCATGTTAGTCTTAATTGTGTGATCAAGTTGAATGAAAGTTAATGGGTCAAAATTGTAATTAACTTAAAGTTAACTTTAGTAGCTATTATGTATTTATTGATAAGGTTTTTTTTAACGGCGAACATTGAATGTTGTGACGTCGCACCCCCCGTCACATGGGAGAGTCTCGTCCAACTCTGGCCAATATGTTGTCTTAACCGGGCCCACTTGGCGTCAGAGTTGGAGAACATCCAAGGAAAAATCCCATCCAATACTGCCCCTTCCGGGCTTGAGAGAGAGCCGAGGCTCGAACCCTGGATCGGCGTGGGTAAAACCCTGGTGCATCAGCCTAAGAACTAGGCCTCATTTGCATGTCTCAGAAATTAATGGTAGTGGCAGGGATTGAACCCGGGTCCCTTGGGACTTCAGGCTTCAACTCAACCACTACACCACAACCTCTTTGACGATTTATTGATAGGTTAGGGAGTTGTTATGTACACTTTGTAAATTAGAAAGTGATTTCCACGTAGGGTTGTGTCGATTCTTTGTAATCGACGTGTTGTTCCTGTTTATTTATATACATCGATACACACAAATCAAATTATAGCGTTCGTTCAATTGAAAAGTTTGCTTTAGGGTTTCTTCTTCTTGTTCTTTATTTCTAATTCTTGATTGAATGATTGTTCCTGGGATCAATAGTGGTATCAAAGCCAAGGCTCAAATAGGATCGAAATCATTGTTTTTATTCTTCAATCGGGTTCATTGTTTTTCCGGTCATGAAAGACGAAGGCGTTACATGGCTGGTTGGAATCAAAGAACGGAGTTAAAGTGGGTTGTTTGTTATCAAGAACATAAACAAATCAGGGTTATCTTTGTTCTTTGTCCATCACAAGAAAACGAAGATGTTTAGGGATATTCATCAACAGAAAGATAAAACAAAATTTTTGGATTGTTTTTGTTGTCTGTTTACCGTATGAAATCCGAAGCCACAGAAGGTAATCACTGCACTTAGGGCGATCCGGTAGGCGAAGGTTTACTTGTGGAAGAATCAGCCGTGAGAATGCAGAGAGGGGTTAACTCGGGGATTACTAGTGGGCTATTGCTATTATATGTCGGTTAGAAACAAAAATACCAAGAACATTGTTTTGTTGTTTGATTCACAAAAAAAACAAGCCTTGGGTTCTGTTCTTCACAAGAAATTTGAAGATGGCGATCCCAAGGAACCGGTGGATGTTTGTTGTAGGTAGTGTCCATTACCAAGTGGTGATGGCGACTGTTTTTCTAGGAATGATGGCTTCACCATATGTGACACTCGGCAAAAATTCAGGTTACTAATCCATCGGAACTTATGTGATCATAACAGTTACACGTGCATTACACTTGATTATAATTAATTAATTGTATTTATTACTTAGCAAGGTCCAACAAAAATATTTCATGCATTGATATTTTAGTGAATTATCGGATCACGCACGTGTCCTGTCTCACGAGCGTTGGTAAATTACTAAACTAATACTCCGACATATAATTGGAGCTTGATTCTTATACGTAATACTGCGATTTATTATTTCGTGTCTATATTTAATTTTCTAGAATTTTTCGGAAACGTTTTATCCGAAACGCAGTCTGGAATTACACGTGATATACACCTTGAAACATAAAACTTGCAAAAGAATTATTGTTCCATCTTAACTTAAATAATTTATTTAACTAACAAAATCATTTTTAAAACTAAATGTTACCAATTATTTAAGAGTTTTATATAAAGTTAGAAAGTGGGAGACTTTTGTTATAATTTTTACAATTAATAGAAAAGATCTACTCTCTCTCCCTCTCCTCTCATTTTCTTAACCCCCTCCCCTCCATCAAACATTCATTTCAAAATTTGAAACCATTTTCTCTAAATGCATATTAATACTCATCAAGCACCCCATTTACTCACCATTTTAACCATTTAGTTAAAATATAAGAATATTAGAACAAAACAACAAATCCCAAACCCCCCACCCCACCCTTGTCGTCGCCACTACCCACACACACATATCCATTTCATTTTTCTTGTCTCAATCCTCTCAAGCTAAGCCTCTCTTTGGTGGTTCTAAGACAAGGATAAGAGGTAGCAAGCATCATCCAATCCATCATCTTCAAAATTCATCTTCAAATGAGTTAGTTTTTACAAATACTTTTCATTTAGAAACATTACTCTTTCTTATGATTCTATTATAATTATGTACCCAAACACAACCTTTGCAAGCAAAACTCATTCTACAAATAAAACATTTGATTAAATTCTAAACATATAGGACATAAAGGTGTATGTTGTTGGTGTAATGGTTAGATTTGTTTTATGATTATTTTTCTCAAAGGGAAACCTTATTGAATTATATTTTGTAGTTTGAATCGTATGTGGATTATTGTGATATTAGTGTCTTGCGAACACTCGTATAAATGTTATCTTAGAATTTGGATAATTTGGATGTCATTGGTTGTTTTAATTCTCAAGAAAAACCCGTGCGTATTTGAATGGGAAAGTATATTTATTTTTCTCAACATATGAGTTTTGATTTTTAGAAACGCCTTGGATATTCTAAATTGTTATTTGTATTATTTAGAACTTGTCTAAACATTTGGAATGAATTCATTTTATGAATTCATAACACCTACTTGATTTTTGGAATCATAAGTGTTCACTTTATTAATATATATTTTTATATAAATATATGTTGCAAGTCGGAAAGATGTGTTATGACACAAATGACTTCCACCTTTGTTCATTTTATGAATTCATAATACTTACTTGATTTTTAGAATCATGCGTGTTAACTTTAATGATATATATTTTTATATATAAATATATATTGCAACTCGGAAAAATGTGTTATGACACAAATGACTTTCACTCTTGTTTACATGTGATACTGTAGGTCCCTTCGCGTGTGTTGGATCGTCACATGCAAGTGGTCTACTAGTCAAACCGGGTGCGGAATACCCGTGACTAGGTGGAGATTCTTACTAAACAAAGTAAACCGAACACAAGAGTCACAACAAACGTTCTTTGTATTATAAACACTCGACGGTTACAGAATGTGCGTACTTAGCAAAACTGAGTTCGACTCAACTACTGGTTCTGCGTACTTATCATCTGTCAACCTATCCTATTTATACAGACCTGAAGCCTGCGCACTTAGCAAGTGCGCAGGACCAAATGCTCTTGCGTACTTAGCAAGTACGCATAGGTCTTCTTGCGTACTTGATAAGTACGCAGGAGCTTTCTCCTGCGCACATACAAGTGCGCAAAACACTTGGAAGAAATCAACAAAACATTAAGTAAAAGTAAATACAACTCGATAAACTTTTACATAATGACTCTTACATACAAAGACAAAATACAGACATTAGACATACAAACCTAGACTCTATCCAGAGTGTTGTCACAGGAAAGTGCATCAACAAACTCCCCCTTGACAACAGCTCGGGATCTTCATCGTCTTCAGTCTTCAATCTTCTGTCTTCACAGCACTGCTTCCTTAGCTTCCATCTTCTTTTTGTAATCAAGACAGAACTTGATTAACTTATCGTATTTGGCCGAGAGAAGCTTTGTCCATTCGTCAGTGTGGATGCAGAATTTGTCTGCTAGTACCTCCAGATCGTTCACAGAGAAATTGATGAAGCAGACTTTATCAAAAACCCTGATCACTTCCTTTGGCACTATGTTTCCACTATCTGACTTACCTTTACCCATGATCACAGCCTCGCCCGTTTTTGGATCAACGTACCAGTACCACATGTCACCAAGAATATCCTGAGGTAACTTGCTCAGGGGAATCTTAGTTTCACATCGCACTGGCTTGTATACCAATCTCTTTAACGGCTTCTTAGTCACAGGGTGCACAGCGTGCTTATCCTTGACTCTTCTGGGCACCTGAGGCTTGAGATACTCATACTTTCCCGATCTTGCTTCACGTTGTAGTATACTCCACAAACCCATTGCTACTGCATGATTCGAATGATTCAGCAGGTCGCGGTTTGCAAGGTTAACTAGGTCGTACCTGGGCAAAGAGTTGAACGCCTCACTGGTTGGTTTCAAGTATTGAACCCCTCCAGATCTTTTGATGGCGAACAACTGCTTGTCCTCCTCAAACCTGACAGCTAAGATCATACCTGTCGCTCCATACTTGTCTTTGATAGACGTCTTTTGCCATACTGGAGCTGGACCTTTTGTAGATGCAGAAGGCATGTCTTTCTCTTTTTGTGCCTCGGGGTCCACAGGTATAGGGTCGACCGGGGGGGCATCAGTTGTAGCTTCAACATTACTTGCTGTATCAACTGAGCCTGTGTCTGTTTCGAGCAGAGATTCGAGCGATGGTATTTCAAAGATCTCACCATCCTCTAACTCATACTCTAGATCCCCGTCGCCCTTGGGAATCTCGATTATCACATCATCATCATCATCATTCCAATCATCACCAGAGTCGATCTCTCCTTCTTCCAGATTAAGGAGAGCATCGATCTGTGCTTCTTTAGAATAGTCAGGCTCGAGACATAGAATCTCACCAGCCACTGACTTCCCTTTATCACCGCCACCACCACCTCCTGAGGTATCACCACCCTCTTGCGTAGTAGACTCCCCCTCAGCCATTGACGTAGTAGAGATGGGCACAATTGCCGAAGCTTGGTGCTCACCTCCACTAGGACCGACTTCAGGATCCTTGTCTTTGTCATCATCCTTAGTCAAATCGACTGGATGACAAACCTCTGCACCGGTGGATTTTTCTTTTTCCTTCTCCCCCTGAGCACCTAGCTTCTCGGTCAGTTCTGCAATCAATTTGACCATAGTAGCGTGCTCCTGCCTTTGAGCATCCATCCTTAGCTCAATTGAAGTTCCGTGGGCCAGAATCATTTCATTCGTCTTCATTAATAGTTCATTCTGCGCCATCACATTCTTCAGCCGTTCATCAGTCCCCATTCTCTGGCTACGCAGAATCCTAACTTCATCTGCCAGAGAGTTTATCTGTGCTTGTTGAGCATCAGACTCCTCCTTTGACGTTTGAATAGTCTTCAACAAGCCAGCAACTTGGGTTTCTAGCACATCGATCCTAGCTTCATTTGGATCCGTATGCCTAGATGATGATGCTTCGGCGTTTTGGATGGGGGAAGAGAAGATTGTGTCAAAGTCGAACCCCTGTGAGAAATCACCGTAGTTGAAGGGTTGACCGGACGGCTCTTTGGTGGGTGTTGGGGTTGGGGATGGTATGATGTGAGTGGGTGTTATGGTTGGGGTGACTGTGACTGACTCCGTGAGAAGTGGAGCAGTCACCGTCACCTAGACGGTTGGAATAGGGAGGGTCACCGTCACAGGAATCACCTCTGTGACCGCCGTGACTGCCACATCTGCTTGTACCAGTGGCCTTCTCCTCCTGCGAAACAGTTGCCGTGCTGGCATGGTAGATTCTGGAATGGCAGCCTCAACTTGTACTGGTTGCACAGTTGGAATCTCTTCAACCCTGGAGATGGCAACCTCTTGCCTATCGCCCCTTTTCTTGTTGGTGCTCTCATGCCTCTGTCTTTGTAAAGCAGCGTCGGAGTCGGAATCCGGTTCATATTCGTTGCTGGAGCTTTGTCTCTTTCTTTTTGAAGACGACGCAGGCTGGGTTACCTGTGCCTGTCTCCTCGGATGTGCCTGTGATGGTGCATCATCGGAATCAGAAGAATCTGATTCTGTAGCCTCCGAATCGGATTCCTCAGCACCACCAACACCACCTTCATCATTACCCTCATCATTAACTTCATCATCCTCATTCTCTTCATCTTGTTCTTCATCAGAGTGATCACTCATCTCTGGTCCCGAGTTGGGACTATACCAGTTCCAGTCCTCCGGAGCGACGTATGCTTCATTCAATAGGTGGCCAAAGAGTTCAGTGTGCTCAGGGGTAGGATCTACACTGCCTGGCTTTAGAAACTGTGCAAAAACTCTCTTGTCCACCCTCTTCACTTGCAGTCTCTCCCCGATCGCACGCAGGTTTGGCAACGCATCATCGATCAAAAGTTGCACAAACCTCGGGTATAAAAGGAACCTAAACCTCTCCGCTGTATTGATCTGATCATTAATTGCTTTGAAAATGAAGCGGGAGAAGTTGTAGCCCCTATTGAGAGACAAGCCCACCATGGCTGCTGCAAGGTCATGACCCATGGCATCTTTCCCTGCTTTCCTGGACGAGATGCACATAATCATGACGTGGGCAAAGTAGCGCCACTGATCTAATACCCACATCTTCTTGTAAGAAGCATAGTCCCTTGCCCCGACATATCCCATTCTCTGCCTCCAACACCCATCCACGTAGTAATCTGGATAGGATGTCGGGTCGGTGGCAAGGTCTCTGAACTGCAGTACTCGTCTGATTGTCTCTTCAGAGATTGCAATAGCCCGACCATCAACAGTAGCCCTTATGACGTTAGGGGATACTGTGCAATCGTGCTCTGCAGTCTCCCAGAATTGTTCTAAGTATGGTCTTGAGACTGTTGGATTAGCCGAGATTGCATAACTTATTTTGGATCTGTTCAGAAAGTCCACAATCTCTCTATATTGTAAGGCTGCCCCTTTCCATTCTGGTTCAGTGTGCGCCAACAGATTGAATTCGTCAGTGAATGCACGAGCCATTATCTGCAAACACACACAGGAAACATGATTAGATCAATTAATAACAATGGAAGTAGACTCACATGACTTAGAATAGTAGGAACACTTTGTAAAAAATTTCAGACTTTGAAAAATTTTCTAAGTGTTGGTCCTGCGCACTTAGCAAGTGCGCAGGATTTTACTCTTGCGTACTTAACAAGTACGCAGGATTACTTCTTGCGTACTTGCTAAGTGCGCACGAACAACCCTTAGCAGAAATTTCAAAGATTTAAATTCGTTCAAAATGCGGGTTGATTAGGTAGCCACTAGGTCGGAATCAGGGATTCGAACCTATGGTACCATTAACAACACCATTAACCACTAAGACACGATCAATTTTTGACCTAGGTCGTCGAACGACCCACTGACGTTTCAACTTCAACCCGTCGGATCAATCGATGACCAAAGGGAAAATATACGATCGATTAGGCAAGCTAATAACTTGTTAGTGACATTAGTTACCCAAACAACCCCAAAATTACCCCAAAATTTGTCGACATTAATCTAAAATTTTCTAGGTCAAAAATCGGTCCAATAAACACGAATCTATGGATGGAATCGGCTTAGATTCTCACCAAAGGGATGAAATACGAAGATGATAAAGTGGACGGGATGAAAAACGGGTTTGAACACACTCGATTTTGAGAGAATAATAGCAGGGGGAAAATTTCGGTTTGAATGAGTAAACCTGAAAATTTTTCTAAGTGTTGAACTTATACCCCACTGATAATGTTCGTGCGTACTTGCTAAGTGCGCACAAATTAACTCTTGCGTACTTAACAAGTACTTAAGAAGTACTTGCTAAGTGCGCACAAATTAACAAGTACTTAACAAGTACGCAGGAATTAACTCTTGTGTACTTGCTAAGTGCGCAAGTCTTACTTCGTGCGTACTTGACAAGTGCGCAGAAACCTTAAGTGCGCAATTTTTCAACTCAGAATTTATGAAGATATTTAAGTCAAATAACGAACAAGATAAAAACATTCGACCACGAGGATTCAAATACAATTCATGAAGATTAAACATAAAAATATATATATATATATATATATATATATATATATATATATATATATATATTTTTAAGATAAATATGTACAAGTATTCACACAAGCTATTTTTGATCAAAGACACGAGTAGAGGATCATATCATGCTAACTTATAGCAAAAACGATACAATATAAACATCAAAGAATATGGGATCATGTCATGTATTACTCTTTAGACTTACGTAATAAGCACATAAACAAGTAATTCAAGTTGACACTATTATAAGATTTGAAACTATACGCATCTTTGTATCATGTTCTTGTGTATTAAGGTATTAATTATAAAATATACAACGTGTACCCCACTTAAATGCTATGTTATTTTGCACTATCTCAAGGCATCTAAGATTTTTCCAATGATATTCTTAATTTTCAGAATGAAGTTACATCAATTAGCACAGAAAAATCAAGCAGAATCCATAAGGATTATCAGGAATCATAAGATTCAGAATCGAGTGATTCATTTGTCTTGGTTTCATGATATTTTTCTTCTTTGAATATCGGTATGATGATTCGGGATAGTGAATATGGTGTTTGATTATAAGGTAAGGGGATCCAACTTTTATCTGGATTTGATTTCAATGAACCAGGAATGATTCAAGGGTGAATACATGCTCAACGGTTGATGTAGAGACATGTCTTGATTCAATCTCTCCTTGCATACTTGTGAGTATGGGCAGTGAGATGAACCGCATTAATTGTGCTAACAACATAACCCGAAACTGATCTCAAAAGAAAATTATTGTCAAAATCTAACATCCTTTATCTGATAATGATCTTTTCTATTCTTTTACACACACACACTTGCAAACATGGGTTCAAATCACAGTTGTAATTTAGATTTAGTTTCCACACTACTAGTGATTCAAAGACGCGTACAGCCTACTGACAATTCAAATTACTTGTAAATAAACAGATTAAAAACATAATAATTTAAAACAATTAAGTAAACATGAAGCAATCATTTCCCATATGAGCAGTCTATGATGGTTAGATCATTTCAGATGTACTATCATTTCCTCGTTTCTCAAGTGATTTTTTTTTTTTTTTTTTTTTTTTTTTAACTTCCATGAATTGAATTGATTTAAGAAAATTAATTTTCACTCGGGATTGAACATTCCTATCAAGTTGACAAGATGCTCAAAACGGGACCGATCAAATGCCTTTGTGAAAAGGTCAGCAAGATTGTCATCCGTGTGAACCTTTACAAGTTCAATTAAATGCTTTTCAGCACAATCACGGATGAAATGATGGCGAATTTCAATATGCTTAGTTTTGGAATGTTTCACCGGGTTATTTGTGATGGACATGGTGGCATTGTTGTCAATGAATAAAGGAGTTCCAGTGAAGTTCAAGCCGTAGTCTCGCAATTGCTGCTGAATCCACAATATCTGAGAACAACCGCTAGCTGCAGCAATGTATTCTGCTTCACAAGTTGAGACAGAAACCGTTGACTGCTTCTTACACTGCCAGGAGACCAGTCTGTCTCCCAAGAATTGACATCCGCCAGAAGTTGACTTTCTGTCAAGATTACAACCGCCATAATCTGAATCAGTGTAGGCTTTGAAGTCAAAAGACTGCTGCTTAGAGTACCAAAGACCTAATCGGGGTTTCCCTTTCAGGTATCTGAAAATCCTCTTCACGGCTATCATATGTGACTCCTTCGGTTGAGACTGAAACCTTGAGCACAAGCATACAGCAAACATAATATCGGGTCTTGAAGCTGTGAGATACATAAGTGATCCGATCATCCCACGGTACAACCTGCTGTCTACATCCTTCCCATCTTTGTCAGGATGCAAACCATGATTGACTGGGATTGGTGTCCCATAAGTAGTGCTATCACTCATCTTGTATTTTGACAAGATGTCCTGCACATACTTAGTTTGATGTAGATAAATGCCATCCTCTCTTTGACTGACTTGCAGACCCAGGAAGAACGACAGTTCACCCATATTGCTCATTTCAAACTTGGACTTCATCACCTTCTCGAATTCCCTACACATCCCTTCATTGGTCGACCCGAAAATGATGTCGTCGACATATACTTGCACAAGAAGAATGTCACCTCCTGCTTTCTTTATGAAGAGAGTCGAGTCAATCTGTCCACGGTCGAAACCATTAGACAGTAAATGCTTTGATAGTGTCTCATACCATGCCCGCGGTGCTTGATGAAGACCATAAAGTGCTTTGTCGAGCTTGTACACTTTATTGATATTATGCGGATCTTCAAAACCGGGAGGTTGAGTGACATAGACTTCTTCATGAACTTTACCATAAAGGAAATCACTCTTCACATCAAGTTGGTAGACCTTGAAGCCGACATATGTGGCATAAGCCAAGAACAGTCGAATGGCCTCAATTCTAGCAACTGGGGCATATACTTCCGTGTAATCCAAGCCCTCTTGTTGATAAAAACCCTGAACAACCAATCTTGCCTTGTTCTTCACAACTACATGACGATCATCCGTCTTGCATTTGAACACCCATCTAGTTCCAATTGGCTGAAAGCCTTTTGGCAAGTCAACCAAATCCCACACGTGCAACTTTTGGAATTGTGACAATTCATCTTGCATCGCCTCAATCCAGCAGTTGTCAGTGAGAGCCTCCTTCACATTCTTCGGCTCTATCTGGGACACGAATGCAGCATGCAGACATGTTTCCATGACACCAGTGTCAAATATCTCTGTGAAAAGACTGGTGTTCTCTGTGATGGTTCTATGACGAGTCTGAACACCGGCATAAGGATCACCAATAATGTTGTCGATTGGATGATTTCTATGCACTCTCGTCTCCGGTACAATTGGTTCTTGAATTTCTGGATCTAGATTTGTGCTTAACTCCCCCATTTCCTGTGTTTCAGCAGAGGAAGATTCAATGTTAATTGGATTAGCTGGAGCTTCATTTCCTACAGTTGTGTTAGGATTGGTTTCAGCGTCATCTCCAACAACATGAACACTTTCACTGTTATCACTGTCATGAGTTCCAGATGCAGATGCAACATTGGAATCCGGAGTTATAATTGGTACAGTAGCACGAGTCGAAAAACTGCCGCCATTCAGTAGATTATAAACATTTGTGGCGTCTTCTGCAGATAAATCAGGAAGATTGAATGACTTGAATAGCGCATCATAATCAAAACCCCAAGCTGGACCTTTTGGTTCTGGTGGAATGCTGTGTTTACTACAATCCACTTCGAACCATTCCTCGACAGTACGAGTTCCTATGTTGTACACTCTTTTGCAAGGCGAGTTGGCAACATATCCTAAGAAAATGCCTTCTACCGCTTTTGCATGAAACTTAGACTGGCGGTCTTTGTACTGTAGCAACAAGGAACAAGGACTACCAAAAGGAACTAGGTAATCAAGATTGGGAAGTCGATTGTTGATCAACTCGTAACAAGTCTTGTTGTGTCTTTTCACCACCAAAACTCTGTTTAAGACGTGACAAGCTGTATTAACTTCTTCTGCCCAGAATGTTACAGGAAGCTTTGCATCCGACAGCATAGTCCTTGCAGTCTCAATCAGTGTTCTGTTCTTCCGTTCAGCAACTCCATTCTGCTGAGGCGTGTACGGCGCGCTGAATTCGTGACGGATCCCTTTCTTGAGACAGAAAAGTTCCATCAAATTATTCTTGAACTCAGTTCCGTTGTCGCTCCTTATTCTTCTAACTTTCAGCTTGCAAAGAGATTCCAAGCTCAGGATCAAGTATTGAAGAATATCAGCAGTCTCATCTTTTGTACCTAAAAAATGCACCCAAGAAAAACGTGAGAAATCATCAGTTACAACTAGACAGAACGACTTACCTCCAATACTCCTGATACTTATGGGGCCAAACAGATCCATGTGTAATAGCTCCAAAGGGGTATCGATAGAGATTTGGAGCTTGGGCTTGTGAGACTTCCGTTGCTGTTTGCCCTTTTTACAAGGCATACAGTCATCTGCAACGGTAAATCTCAGCTTAGAAACCCCGGTTACCAAACCGTTTCGGACAAGATGATTCATTTTACGATAAGAAATATGTCCGAGTTTCCTATGCCACAAGATGGAGTCAAGCTCTGTCGCTTTTGTAAGCAAACAAGTAGCAACTGATGAGGTGGTTTTTGCCACGCTCATATCAATCTGATAAGTGTCGTTTGTTCTTGGTGCTTTCATCAGAATCCAGTCATCAGGAACTTTGAAACCGGGTTTGAGAATCAGACATTCTGACTTGTCAAACATCACTGAGTACTCCTTGTCACACATTTGTGAGACACTCAACAGGTTATGCTTCAGCTGCTCGCAGAAGTTGACATTGTCAAAGCTAACACAACCGTTCGAAACCACGCCTTGACACGTGATACTGCCGCCTTTTTCTCCGGCAAAGGCCACATAGCCGCCTCTAAATGGTTTAACGTCTTGAAGCAAGGCCATGTTTCCTGTCATGTGCCGGGAGCATCCACTATCTACATACCAGCGGTTAGAGATAGTACCCTTCGGACGTCCCTGCACGAGTAACAAAAGAATTAGTTAGATTTGGAGACCCAAGCCATTGTGGTCTTGGGTCGTCCATCCTTCTCAAAATAAACTACTTCTTTCAACTCACAGTCATGATGACTGTCCAAAGTTGGTGAATCTTTGGAGGAATTGGGAACAGGAGATTCAGAATTTTTAACTTTCTTGTTCCAGGATCTCTTTTGAATCTTAACCAGAACAGGATACTTTGGTTCAATCACAGCCGGTGAACTTGTGAAAGCTTCACCCGATTGAGCTTTAGTAAGTTGTTCCAGCTTTTTCAACCTCTTATTCCTTCTTCTTCTCTGTGGCTTAGAGAGTCTAGCCACAGGTTTCTCACCAGTGCGTGTACTACTAGATGTAGACACACGAGGTACAGCAGGTTGCTTTACCTTTCTTACAACAGATGGCTTGGCCTCAGATTTGATCTTTGGCTTAGCTATCGGTTGCACTGGTGGTTTCACCACATTTTGCTTAGGACTTTTGGCAGATGGTTTCACTGGTGGCGACCTGGGGATAACAGCAGGCTGTGAAACAACATGTCGTTTCCCTTGGTTCTTAGAAGGACAGTTCACTACAATGTGACCAACCACGCCACAGTGAAAACAGTTCCTCCTGTCTACATAAGTTCTCTTGTAAGGCTCTTTAGTTCTGACCTTAGAAAACTCACCATTATGAGAAGGAAGAGTAGGTTTATGAACAGAAGTCTGAACATTTACAGTTTGAGGTTTAGGGGTATAATACTTTTGCAAATTTTCTTTGTAACCAAGCCCATAATGATTTGAAAAAGCCTCTTTCTTAGCTTGGTTAATATTTTTAAAACCTTGGTAAAGCATTCCCTTAAGTTTATCATTTGTTTCAATGATATCAGGTTCAGTTAAAATGCAATTATCACCATTAGTGATAATGTTTTTCTGGACTTTCTGTTCAGTCAACAACTCCTTAGATACTACTCCTTCAGGGCAAGTGTTAACCGACCCATCCTCAGAAGCAGTAACATACTCCTCACTAGATGTGGAGTTAGCCTTACTTGAGGATTCATCCTTTTTAGGGGAATCATCCTTATCGGAGGGCTCATCTAGACAAGTGAGATCAATGTCTATCAAGCTATTGACAAACTGCCCACTTATTGGTGGAGGAATGGCATTGGTACCAAGTCCTAGGCCATTCATTTTTCTCACCACGGATTCGTAGTGTTCCACCACGAAGCGAGAGTTTTTCAATTTCTCGTTAGTGCATTTGAGCTGCAAGATCTCATTTTGCAGTTTGTTAATTTCATTGTTCTTCTTTTCCAAAGCCCTATACGCAATGTCCAAATGAACCTGTTGGTCGCTTATTTTTAAAGAATAGTCTTGTTTTTCGTTCTGTAGCATTTCAACTGATTCTTTAAAACGTGATTCATTCATTTTGTAATTTTTAGCTGCCAACTTTAGGGGTTCAATTATGTCTTGGAGATCAGAAATTTCATTTTTTAGCCCTAGACATTTAGAACAAGAAGCAACGGAGAAAGGGTTAGAATCTACCTCAGATGATGAACTTTGTCCTTCTCCAATTGCCATGAGAGCGACAGTAGTGGTAGACTCCTTTTCATCAGCTACAGAAGCTTCCTCTTCTTCAGATTCAGAAGATTCCGCTCCTACAGATTCAGAAGATTCCTCTTCTTCAGCTTTCTTCCTCTCGGCCTTCATCAGCTCCATGATTTCTGCCATGAGACCAACCTGTGCTTGAGCAATGATGGCGTCTTCTAGATGCACACCCCAATCAAAATTTTCGTCATTCTGTGCGACTAGTGCATTGGACTGATTACTTTGGGTATGATTGTGGTGGCTTTGGTTGTTTTGGCCATGGCTGTTTCCCTGGCTAGGTCTGCTGAAACCAGAGGCCGGTGCTCTGTCCTTTTGACATTCACGAGCAAAGTGTCCATAGTTTTGACACTTGTAGCACTTGGCCTTGGATTTGTCAAATCCAACCTTGGCATTAGAATGCCCGCCAATATACTTTCTTCCTGTTCTGTTCAGGAAACGCTTAGCCCTCCTCAGTAACATGGCCATATTCCACTGAATATCCATGTCTTCAATATCATCAGGATCCACTTGATTGAAGTCCTCTTCAATAGTCTCAGGATCCGTTAGCTTTCCACCAATGAAATTCTCATATGCCAGCATGCAAGATGAGAATAGTGCTACATGATCTTCAGCTATCTTGGCAATAGCTGACTGGTTGGCTGAGCACGTATTCTGAGGAGTCTTTGAGTTTTGTTGATGAGATCCAAACCCTGATCCTGATGCATAACATGCATGACCACCACAACCATTAGAGTGGTCTTCTTCAATGGATTTCCCAGTATAGAGTGCAATCCCAGAGCCGGAAGACATTGACGTGGAAGTCGTCCCTTGATACATGGAAGGGTCCTGTATCTGAGGTCTTCCAGAATTCTCCCTTTTTATAAGATTCATGTTATGAGCCTGAATCTTACCGACTGCCTCATCTACTGTCATCTAGTAGAACTTTGAACTTTCCCTCATCAGGGTTGTATACATCTCATATCTCGGTGGCAGAGCATCCAAAAACTTTTCCACCATTTCCTCTTCTGGATATTTAAGCTCAAACGATTTCAACTCCGTTTGTAGGTGATAGAATCTAGAGATAAGATCATCTAAAGATTCATTTTCTATAAATCTGAAGCACTCGTATTGCTTCCGGAGCAGATCCCTCTTGCTTTTCTTGATGTCACTATTTCCTTCGAATCTTTTCTGTAAAGCTTTCCAAAGATCCTTAGAAGATTCATATCCTCGGAAACTGTGGAACAAATCCCGAGTTAATGACATAGTGATTGAACCCAATGCCTTCTTCTCTCGATCATAAATTTTCTTTTCTTCTGCATCCAGCTTAGAGATAGGCTTAGGTACGTTTTCATCAAGATACAAGTGTGTTGGATGCTTATATCCCTCAAGAATAGGTATCCATAACGATGAATCGGTGTATGAAATATAGTGCTCAAAGCGGGCTTTCCAATTGGAATAATCGTTTACATTGAGCAACTTGGGAGGTTTCTGTGGAGTACCGATTTCATTATCATAATTTAACATACTGCTAAGATTCTGAAGATTTGACATGGTGAACACTTGGTCAAAAATCAGAAGAGTCAGTAGCTATTGCGCACTTAGTATTGGCCTTGCGCACTTATGAATGGTCTTGTGTATTTAATATTTGCCCTTGCGTACTTGTAAGTACGCAGGAGTAAATTGTTAAGTACGCAGGATAAGTCTTAAGTTCGCAGTTCAGTCTTGTGCACTTGTAAGTACGCAGGAGATAACTCTTGCGTATTTAGCAAGTTCGCAGAAAACTGTACTTTTTGCCAAAAATGGTAAGTACGCAGGACACCTTTCCAGCAACTCTCACCAAACTTTTCCGGTGACCAGAAACTCGCCGGAGTTGGCAAAAATTGGTCTGATGATCAATGCAATTGAGCCAAAGGGTAAGAAACAAGTTTCTAACCAACCTTTGATGCTCAAAACACACAAATACACAACAAAAATCGGTTTTTGAGAGATTTTTGCTTCAAAAAAAAATGCTCAAGAGCTACCCTTTTTTTTTTATCACAAAAATCAACAAAAATACCTCTTTTTGCTTGTAAAACTCAGTAAAACGTCTCCAAACTCACTTGCAACACTCGAATTCAAGAGCAATGCTCTGATACCACTTGTAGGTCCCTTCGCGTGTGTCGGATCGTCACATGCAAGTGGTCTACTAGTCAAACCGGGTGCGGAATACCCGTGACTAGGTGGAGATTCTTACTAAACAAAGTAAACCGAACACAAGAGTCACAACAAACGTTCTTTGTATTATAAACACTCGACGGTTACAGAATGTGCGTACTTAGCAAAACTGAGTTCGACTCAACTACTGGTTCTGCGTACTTATCATCTGTCAACCTATCCTATTTATACAGACCTGAAGCCTGCGCACTTAGCAAGTGCGCAGGACCAAATGCTCTTGCGTACTTAGCAAGTACGCATAGGTCTTCTTGCGTACTTGATAAGTACGCAGGAGCTTTCTCCTGCGCACATACAAGTGCGCAAAACACTTAGAAGAAATCAACAAAACATTAAGTAAAAGTAAATACAACTCGATAAACTTTTACATAATGACTCTTACATACAAAGACAAAATACAGACATTAGACATACAAACCTAGACTCTATCCAGAGTGTTGTCACAGGAAAGTGCATCAACAGATACAAATATATATTGTATTTTATTTTTTGCATACCAAGTCACCAACGGGTCATCGAGTCAACCTAAGTCAACTTGGTCAACGTAATTCAACTTCGCCAACCTAAGTAAACTTGGTTAACTAAAGTCAACTTGGTCAACCTAAGTCAACATGGTCAACTTTAGTCAACACACGTTTTTATAACATAATAACTTAGGAAGTTTTTGCATACAACGGATTCTACGAATCCAACACACATTGGAACTCATGGACTATTATGTAATAGGTCTCGGTTAGGATACCTTTTCAGACTTGCTAAGCATACATGTTTGCATTCCACTCACCTAATCACAGGTGAGTGTCATGGCCCCACTTTTAAATACTTTTTTCCGTTTGGGTAAGAATCATGCTCAACTTATACTTTTCGTTTGGACACATATACATAACTAATCTCTTTTGAATACATAAGTGAAACACATCTTATAAAAGTCCTTACTTTATCGTACCGTTAATAACGTTCTCAACAACGAGGTAATCTTGAATAATACTATTGGGGTCGACAACCCCCACCCGTCGTACCAACTTTGACTGGAGGTTAAAACAGGTGCGACATTGACCTAAACATGCCAGGGTGGCTTGTGGCATTTCAACATACTGTCAGCTTCGGTTTCGATGCACTTATAGTATCACATACATTGTGTGCACGCAATAAGATGAATATGTAATATATGTGGTCCGGTTATTATAAAACTACTTATTTACTACTTTAAACCTATGAACTCACCAACAATATGTTGACCTTTTAAGCATGTTTTCTCATGTCGTTAGCTGACATACTAAGGATAGAGTGCACGTCATGAGCATGGAGTCTTTTGGAATTTACATCTTTAAAACAATTTTTTGCTTTTGAAAACTTTACTATTGGTGTGAGATTTGTTAAACTATTTCTGCTTCCGCAACTCTTTTACGTTCGCAAACTTAAATCTTGTTAAACATTGGTTGTGTTGAATGGTTTTTGAACGTATTTTGAAACGCATATAGACGTAATTCAATATAATCGGCGACTTTGATCCCGTGACGTCACGCCCGGTGGTAAAACTCCGCTGTGGAAATTTTAGGGTGTGACACCATAAGAAACAAGGTTCTGAGCAGGTTTAAATCACAAGGGACTTGTTGGATTGAAGATTGATGATGGTCCAAACCTGAAATGGAAGCACCAGGGGTCACCGAAGGGTTCTTGGTTCGTTATTTTTCAAATCAGTCTCATGGCGGCAACCGAAAAAGCTATGATGAATTGACAAATATAAAAACATTGGTTCAAGTAAAAGGAGGAAGAAGAAGATCATGGAACAAAGATCAAGAATGGAAGACTCAACTTGAATCAACAATTAAGGGGTGATTGTTGGCCTTAATTGTGTGACAAGTTTGAATGAAAGTTAATGGTCAGAATTGTAATTAGCTTAAAGTTAAGTTTAGTATCTATTATGTATTTATTAATAGGTTAGGGAGTCATTATGTACACTTTGTAAATTGGAAACTGATTTCCACGTAGGGTTGTGTCGATTCTTTGTAATCGACACGTCGTTCCTGTTTGTATATATACATCAACACACACAGATCAACTTGTAGTATTCGTTCAATTGAAAAGTTTGCTTTAGGGTTTCTTCTTCTCGTTCTTTATTTCTAATTCTTGATTGAATGATTGTTTCAATGATCTCCTAGGATCAATAAATCATTCTTCTTCGTCTTAGATCATCTTGGATGGGTGTTAGAGTTAGACACACTGTTTAAATGGTTTCTGATGTACCATTGCACACGTCAGCTCATCAACACTTTTTTAAAAAGTTTTCTTAAAAAAAGGATATATGGCAATGTTATACTTGAATCAAAGAGAATAAAATAAAATTTATTTGCGTTTCAAAAATGATGAAGCTCTGTAAAAAGTAAAAAACTCAACGGTAGCTATTCTTTCATTCTCCCTCCCAGTCATAACTAACTTCCAGTTTATTAGAGCATTTGCATTGAGGGTTTGGGAACCGTCCATGCGCTTAGGTGGCAGCTAAAGTGGTACTGCCCCAATCATAAAAAAAGTCTCATGATTCTTATCATAATCATCAACTCTTTCTACCCTCATTCTCAACTTTTGAACACTTCTCTAATCCCATTTTATTTTTTATGCTCCCGCTCTGTAACTAGGTTGATTACTGATATGGGTACTGAAACATTTCACTTGAATTGGGGCTGTTGTTGGTTCTTTTGATCATGTATCTTTAACATTGTTTTTGAATTAATAATGTCATCTTTAAAAGAATCTTGATGAGGGTTTTTAATGTTTAGTTGACTTCCCTAAATTTTACCTACATTTGGGTGTGCTTGTAACTGCTGTACAGTACAACTCTCTGATGCGTTGTTAGCTTTAACCCTAGAGCCTGCTAACATACATGCATTCTTGTCGACAAGTTAGCACCAGAATCTTCATTATGTACCGAATTCATGTTCCTAGAGAGTGATTAGGTTGACTTTTAGATCAAACAATGGATTATAATTTGGTATTTTTTTTACCCGCAAACACACTCTCTACTTTACTATTAAAATCACCGTACATGTATTCTGAATGATTTGAACTCACAACCAATTAGTTGAGGAGTTTACCACTTTACCATCCGGATGTCCAAATAATTTGGTATTAGTTTGCAACTTTCTTTATCCATATTATGTTTCTATATTTGACGTGTTTATATTAGTTTGCAACTTCACAACCAATTAGTTGAGGAGTTTACCACAAGGTTAATCCACCATAATATGATAGGACGGAAACAAGATGCAAAGTAGTGGTGTTAAAAAGGAATGAGTCGAAGTTCAGTTACAATTCACCACAGTCTGATGCTACTTCTTGGTCTGGAACCGGCTAACTGAAGACGAGACAACCCGACTGCACATTTGAGCAGGCGTTTTGGTGTAAAAGAAAAATGACAGCTGTGGGATTTGAACCCACGCCCTTTCGGAACAGAGCTTAAATCTGGCGCCTTAGACCACTCGGCCAAACTGTCTTACTGTTAATAATAATTGGTCTGACCAAAAACTAATAAACTACTCAATAGACACTTTTCTCAAAACATAATAAACTACTCGATGTTTTATGAACTAAGATAAAATAATTTAAATTTTATAAAATATTGCTTTGATAAAAAGATTCGTCGAAAGTGTTGACACAACCACTTTTTCTTCAAATACTTCAACTAAAATGACAAATACTAAACAAATTTAGAAAACATATTATTTCATTTACTTGTTAACTTCGAATTGAATCTTTGATAAGTGTGGGTGACGAGCCGTTATTAAATGAAAAACATACAATTTCAAACCCAATGAGAAAAAACTTTTGTGTGTTGGTTTTAGACAAGAGCCAACAAAGACTAGGATGCACTTTTGTGAGGGATGGGTGGCTGGAAGAGATGAAGACGCCTGTTATCAAAAAAGTTAAAGTATAAAAATAAAAGAAAACCAAAAATAAAATGATGACACTCTTGTAAATTGGAATTGGGATTTGAATAAAATGTAAGAGATGATGTAACTGATTTAATAAAAAGAGATGATACATTTAGTAAAAATAACGGGGTATTTAGCGTAACCCGTTGTAATTGGTTGCTTGCAAATAGTAGATGGTATTAACTGCAACACCACTCGATTGAAATGCACATGGGTTTAACCACTCCAAAACCCTTAACAAAGATCACCGCTAAAACCATTCTCGGAAGCAAGGCAAAGGGAGGAGAAATGCTAGTCGTGATTTCTTTCCAATTTTGGTGTAAAAGCAGGGCCGGCCATGGGCATGTGCAACTGCACAAGGCCCAAGCCCAAGGGACCCAAACTTCTTGAATGCAAATTACAGAATGTTAACTAACCCAGTTGCAAAACTAACAATGGATGTGATTTATTTCAAATAAATATATAGTTTAATATTAAAAACATTTACTAACAATTAATGTCTTTTATGAATAAATAAGAAAAACAAATATATTATACACCAAAACTTGGATATAAAATATGTTGACTAATATAAAAAACTAAAAATAGAAGGTTGAAATTATTTTTTTTTGTTTTAATTGAAATCATCAAATTAAATAGATAATCATATATATATATATATAGGCAATGGATCATTTGAGAACTCCTAAATATTTTGAGAACTCGCGAGAACTCGTCAAAAAACCAATCAAAACCATTTTTTTTGTTTTTACTATTTTTATTATTAGAATATAACATAAAAAAATGAATTTATATATATAAATTTACATGTCTTCATATATTAAAAAAATATACACTTGTGTAAGTTTACCACTTACACATGGGTAAGTATTTACCATTTACATATGTATATAAATTTTTTAAGTATAATTTAGAGAGAATGAATTAATTAATTGAATAGATAAATTATTTTTTTATGTTATATTTTAATAATAAAGATAATGAAAACAAAAAATGGTTTTAATTGATTTTTTGACGAGTTCTCGCGAGTTCTCAAGTATTTTAGAGTTCTAATTTGAACCTAACTCTATATATATATATATATATATATATATATATATATATATATATATATATATATATTAGGTTAAAATCCCGTGTATTACACGGGTTGATAAAATGTAATATTATATACTTTGTAATAAAAAATTTGTATTTTAAAAAAACCAGTGTTGATAAAAATGTAATGTTATATACTTAGTAATAAAAAGTTTATATCTTTAAAAACCCGTATATTACACGGTTTGAATACATTAATTTCTATTTAATGTAATTTGAGTTACATCACTATTTAGTTAAAAACAAAAGTTACATAATTAAATTTCATAGTTTCTTAAAATAAGAGATAATTTAAAATAAATGTGTTTTATGATTATAATTAATATTTTTCTTTAAATATAAATCATTATTAAAAAAGAGATGTGTATTTAATAAGAGAGAGATGCGGAAAAAAATGATGATAATAGATTTGAACGTGACACGTGACATAAATTATTTTTATTTATTATATAGTATAGATATAGATATAAGGAATATATATATATATATATATATATATATATATATATATATATTATCTATTATCTATACATACTAATAAATAAATATTTTTGGGGTGCCACATGTCATTCCCATGTTCATTCTTAATTTTTTTCCCGCCTCTCTCTTATTTAATGATACAAGTTTCTATAAAAAAAATTATAATTTTCGTTTCCCGCATCTCATCTATTAAATAATAATGATTTTTATAACTATTTTTATAAAACATTTTTAATTAAAAAATAACTTTGTTCATAGAACATTTTTATAATTTGAACATTTCTTTCATTCTTTTTATTAAACATTTTAAAAAAATAACTATATAACGTCTCTAAAATTATGTAATATACAGGGTTTCTAACTTATATTCTAACTATATACTAAGTATATATAACACTGTATTTATGCACCCTGTATAATATACAGGGTTTCTAACCTATATTATAATAAATGAATAACCATACTTGCTACGTGTCGACTTCTGATGAAATCTAGATTTTTATTTTTCGCCTTTCTCTCCTATTAAATAATGATGCTGTTAAATAATTAAATATCTAACATATATTCTAATATTTTATTAAAAATTACTAAATCATAATTTTTTTTAATTATTTCTTATTTAACAGATGACTAATAACATCAAACATACAAATCTTCATAAAAAATATTGTTTTATAACAAGTTATATTTATTCAACCCATGTAAATCATGGACTTTAACCTAGTTTGTTATATACACAAATTTCCACTTGATATATCTTAAGACGATCATAATAGTCTGACAATTTAGGATGTATTTACAAATTTATAAGTTATATCGTTTTCAATATAACCCGTGTAATACACGGGATTATCTATATTATATAATAAATAAAGGTTTTTACATGCCACGTGTCGCCGTCATATTAATTCTCATCATCTTTTTCTCGCTTCTCTCTCTTATTAAATACATCTTTATATTTTAATAACAATATATCTTTAACTAAAAATACTAATATATACATACTAATAAATAAAGGTTTTTTAGTGCCACGTGTCGTCTCCACATTCAATCTCACCATTTTTTTTCCGCCCCTCTCTCTTATTTAATGCACTTCTATATTTAAATAATAATATATATTTAAAGAAAGTACTAATTGTACTAATACAACACATTTATTTTAAATTATCCCTTATTATAAGAAAACTTTAAAATTTAATTATGTAACTTTTATTTCAATCAAATAGTAATTGAAAGTGAAATTACATTAAATAGTAATTAAAGTATTTTCGAAACCTAATTATATATTAATTTTTACATATTTTGAGTTTGTTTATATCCGTAGTATATGTAATATATTTTTACACCTGTGAAATATATATACATAAAGATTTAAAATTTTTAAATATTAATATTTTTCACCCCGTGTGTAGACACGGGACCTAACCTAGTATAACTGATAAATAAAAATACACGTGTCCTCTTCCTTCTACCTCCTTTTTCCCGCCCATCGCTCATTCAGCCTCAATATTCACACGCGGACCTCAATCGGGTTACCCATACCCGTTTATTTAACTATCAGACCCATTCTATTGATTAATGGATTAAACCCCTTTTGCTCCTCATTGAACCCTAATTCCCTTTTCCTACACTCGGCGCTACTACAATCTTCATCATCAGATCGAACAATCGAAGAGAAAAGATACAGTTATGTACTTCATATTCCGATTCATCGTGTGGTACCGAAATCCTTTTTCGATTACTTATATTTTTTTTTGTTTTTGTATGTTGATATGGATCTTAATCGGACCAAACTGATCCCTGTTCTTATCCGACTTCGCTTCCTAATCGCATGAACTCCATCTCACAGGTATGTTTTTTCACATCCATAATCTAATCGAAGCAGCGATTTAACACTATATTGCATCTTTTTTTTTTTTTGTATAACTCTTGATTAGATTATGTTCTTTTTGTATGTTGATGCGGATCTTAATCGGCGTGCTGTCTCTTCCTTCGATCGCCTAAGGTTTGTGATATCAATCCTTTTTCTATTTTGTTATGATTTTCAAATTTTTATGGATTTTGCTACCCTAATATGTCTGTAAATAGTTGTTTTTGATACGGGTTTGGTCATCACCTCTTCATTTAACAGTTTAATATTTAGTTGTTTTTAATGTTATTTTCTTGAGTTCATTTGTAGTGTATGCAAAGTTCATCTGTAGTTTCAGGGATCAACTGTTCAACAAAAGCAAGTTGAATGGCTTGATATATGATTCAATTGACGTGTATTTTAAATGTTTGAATGATAATGAAAATTAATTAAATGATGTACCAAGCAGAAGATTGAATATACATTGGTTGAATAATCAGGAATATAAAGAGTACAAGAGAAAGCTCAAATGATCCACTTGGTTTTAGGAGTGGGGACTACATTTTATTTTCCACTAACCTGTCTTTCTTTGAACCCACTTGGTTTTGCCTTTGATTCATGAAACTGTAATGTGTTATTTTATATGTTAATAGGTAACTTTCCCCATTGATTAAATTGTTATTGATTGCCATTTGTTTGTTTTTTTATTTGGTATGTGTTCAAATAAAAAAAAGCGTGTGCTTGTGTTATTATATTAAAATTAGCTATTCTTAATAATCTGTTTGACTTTGTAATTGATTTTATTGTTTCATTTCTGTTTTTTGCTTTTGTTAATTTATGCATTGTTTTTCAAATGACTATAAGTCCAAATTTATCAAGTTACAGGGACTATTTTTGTAATTAACTCTTTTTAATTTATTTTTCAATATCTATCTTTATTGCATTTCTTCAGGTAAAGCCTGTTGTCATTGTTGGTACCATCAAAGCAATTTGCAAAGAGAAATTCTGGTACTATCAAGGTTGTAATGTGTGTAGAAAAAAAGTGACATACAGGTAAAGCCTTTTGATTTTTTTTAACTTGTCTCCACAAGATTCTTTTGTTTTGTTATGTAAATTAAAAAATATTAATAGTCTAGGAATTCTTCACCTATCAATTTGAATTTTTTTGATTCTTCACCTTTTGATTCTATTGTTATTGTGTAACCTTTTATTATGTAATAGATGAATTAACTCAAATGTTACCTTTTCACCATCAGCCATTTTTACATTCTACATGGACATGAATGTTATGTTCTTTAAGGTGTTGCGTTAATCACTAACTTAAAATACAATTATTAATATTCATTATTAATATTATCATTTTTATTTTATTATGTCATGTAATACAAGTTAGGAGAGAGATGTCAAGAACCTATGAAAGGTATGGTGTATTAATAAGTGTATCAAATGGTGATATTTGCAGTTTTACTTACCACCTTGCTCAAGGTACGTTGTTCCTGACTGGGGTTACAAAAAAGTAGTTGCGTTACTTTTAGACATAAAGCATTACGTTGCTTTTGGTTGACATTATCTTTTGGGTATTAATATTTTTGAACTAGGATGTTAACATTAAGTATCTCTTTTTATGCTACTCTGATGTTAACTATGATAATATTAATACAATTTCTAGGTTTTATGCAAAATTTAACCCAGACTTACATTTAGCAACACCTAAAATTGTAATGGAAATATATTTTTTAATTTTAATTTTTTAAAATATTAATTAATGAATGCTTTGAACGTAATTTTAAAATATTAATTATAAAGAATAGATCGTTAATTGCTTATGCTCCGCAGTAGAATTAATCTGATTTCATATTTGTATAGTCAAAGAGTTTAAATTATTCGTTATTATGTTTCCTTTTAAGGTTTTTTCCATTATTTCATTATAAGTTAATTCTGTTTTGAAAATTTAATTAAAACTATTTATTTCTTTTCAAAAAATGTAGAAAAAAAATAAGCAATTAACTGCATATGTCACGCAGTTAACTAATAAATTTGATTTCAAATTTGTATAGTCAGAAAAGTATTAATTAATTGTTATTATGTCACGCAATTAACTAATAAATTTGATTACAAATTTGTATAGTCGTATAAGTATTAATTAATTGTTATTATGTTTCCTTTAAAAAAAAATTTCTTTATTTCATTATAAGTTAGTAGTTTATTGTTTTATATACTATGACTTCCGCCTATTTTAGGATCAGTTTTAGTAACATAAATTTGAATTATTACAATTTCAAAACAAAAATGGAAATTTAAAGAATAATATGTCACGCAATTAACTAATATATTTGATTCCAAATTTGTATAGTCAAAAAAGTATTAGAAAATTGTTATTATGTTTCCTTTTAAAGTATTGTTTCATTATTTCATTATAAATTAATAATTTATTATTTGATATACTAGGACTTCCGCCTATTTTAGGATCAATTTTAGTAACAAAAATACTAATTATTAATTAAAAATTCAAAAATTATTGCTTAATTGTTATTATGTTTCCATATTTGTATTCACTATTTTATTCAGTTTCCTAAAGTTGGAAATATTTTTTCTCTAATTTAGACACGATAACTTTGGAAATTTAATTTACTATTTTCCTTAAACAGCCATTTCTCTAATTATAATATTCTAACTCCTTATAAATACATATTAACATTCTCGATATTAGACATAGTACAGCACAAATAAGTTTTTCAAAGGATCGAAGTATTCTAACCAGGTTTGTTTATTTTCTACTCCTTTTACTAATCATAGATAATTAACAATTCTATTCTCCTTCATCTTTTGATATTTAATTCATTACTAATACGAAATGTGTTATTCCAATTTTTCACCTACAGTTCAATGGAAAATAAAAAAAATAACAGTCTTGAGTGATCTCGACGTTTTGAAATCCGATTTTACAATCAAAATAAAGATAATTAGCCTGTGACGGAGAACAATAACCGAGGAATTCAAAAGAACACAAAAACACCTTGCTCGTGACACATACTCAATTGACATGATACTTATGGATGAGATGGTATCATTAACTATTTTTTGTTGTTGTTTATATTATTTATTTTATAAAAAATATCAAACAAAATTTAAAACGTGCACATTATATTTTTTTAATATTTATGGTATTTACTTTTTATTCTAAACAGTTTTCAGTAATCCTATTCTATCATTTGAAACTGAATAACAATTATTGGTATTATTTTTGTTTAGTGTTATTCACAAACCTTCCTTATATTCGTATTATTGGTATTAACTTCTTTTATTATTGCAGGGTACAAAAATTCAAGCTACATGTATGTTTAAATACTTTGAGATTTGAAAAAAATCTTTTATTAAATGAATGTCTCCTTATTCACAAACCTTCCTTAGCATCAAACAATGCTAAGTATTAGACAAAGATGGTAATCTTACAAATCAAACAATCATTATCCAAAGTTGGTTTGAATTTAAAAAATCTGGTCGTCACCCATGGACAGTTGTATGTAGCATTATCAAGAGTAAAGAGTAGAGATGGAGTAAAGTTACTAATATTAGACAAAGATGTTAATCTTACAAATCAAACATCAAATGTTATCTACAAGGAAATATTTAGAGATTTATGATTTTTTTTATTTCTTTTAATTATATTGTTATTTTTCTATTTGCTTATTTATTAAAAAAAGAAATGTTATGTTTTATTTTTTGTTTGTTTATATATTTATTACGTATAACCCGTGTAATACACAGGTACATAACCTAGTGTGTGTGTATATATATATATACAGGGAAAGTATCATAAGAAAACTCATTGTTCATGAGAAAAACCAAAAAACTATTTATTAAAGGTAATAATAAAAAAATCATAACTCAAAATATAAATCAAAAACTAAAAAACCGCTTCGGAGACCTTGTTCCCCACGTCGTCCTTTTCCAAAAAAAAAAATCAGCGCCCTACTACATATGTGTAGTAGGGTTAGATTTTTGGTTTAGTTTTTTTAGTTTAGTTTAGCTTTTAGGTTAGATTTTTTTTTTTTGGGGGGGGGGGGGGGATGGGGGGGGGGTTTAGGTTTTTGGGGGGTGGGTGGGGTGGGTTTAGGTTTTTGGGTGGGGGTTAGGTTTTTTGGTGTACTATACATATGCATCACCTTTAATGAGAAGTTTTTTGTTTTTCTTATGAAAATGAGTTTTCTAATATATATATATATATATATAAGGAATGGTTTAAATGATAACCATTTTTTTATGTGATAACCATTAAACCAATTTTAACCCATCAATTATTTTACATCAATTAACAGGGCCGGCTCTGGGGTAGGTCAAGCTGGGCCACCGGCCAGGGCCCGTTTTTTTCGGGGGCCTAAAATTTTTACGGGACATGTATATATATATATATACATATGTTTTTTTATAAAATTTTATATACCGGTTTTATATATTGTGTCCTTTTTATGAAAACTTAAAAATATATTGGACCCTTTTTATAATGGTTGAACCCTTTAATCTTTATAATAGTTGGCCCCTTTTAATCTTTATAATATATATATATATATATGTTTTTTTATAAAATTTTATATACCGGTTTTATATATTGTGTCCTTTTTATGAAAACTTAAAAATATATTGGACCCTTTTTATAATGGTTGAACCCTTTAATCTTTATAATAGTTGGCCCCTTTTAATCTTTATAATGGTTGGGCTTATTTAAACTTAAAACTCATTAAGCCTTTAAAAAATAAGGACGAATTGCTGCAGCCCTGAATAGGATCGCCGCCTGCCTGCCTGCCTGCCTCCCTCCACGTCTCCACGGATCGCAGCACTGAATAGGATCGCTGCCTGCAGCCTGCATTCCCTGCAGCCGTGAACAGGTCAGTGGCTAAAAGAATAAAAGCTTAAAAATGTAAAATAAGTTATTAGGTATTTGCCATTTGGGTTTAATTTTTATTGTTTTAAGTTTTATAATTTTTATTATTAGTTAAATTTGTTGACTAAGAATTTAGAAAGTTAGAATTGTTAATTTTTTTGATTTGATTTTTAGAAATTATGTCTCCTAAACAATCATCCGGTGCTCAAAAATGTAAAAGGAAAAAATTAGATGAAGCAATGAAAAGTCTCAAGCCGGAGTTCTATTGAAGTTTTTTGCCTAAACCGTCTATTCGTATGGGCCTTTTTTTCCGGCTTCAGCCGAGGCACTTAAATCTTCAGAACCGACCATGTCAATTAATATTTGTATTAATAAAAATGTTGTTTATGTAAATTGTCACCAATTATTTATTTGGTAATTTTTTTAAATTTCGAAATTGCCTTAATTATCTCCTTTATCCACGTTTTTTTTCAAGCATATTCAATTCACTATAATTCTATTTCTATTACAGATCATCGATATCATGAGAAAAGAGTAGGCAACTAAGCACACACAGGGGCGGATCTACATAGGGCCGGGGGTTCACCGGAACCCCCGAGTTTCGAAATTGTAGTAGAAAACTATATAGAAAAACGTGTGAACCTCTTAAAAAATATAGGGTGAACCCTTAAAAAAGTTGAAACTGATTACATAGTAGAGTGTAGAGAGAAGAGTGAGAAACTAAAGATTTTCCATGAGATGACTACCCGGCGATGAGCTTGTTGGTGTTAGTTATTAGTTTTTCATACTAAGAAAGAAGAAGGAAGAAGATGAGGTAAATTGTGGGCTATTTTAATTTTAAAAGTTTATTAAGGTACTCGTAAAAGAAAACCCTTAATATATAATATAGCTTTCTTTCACTCTTCACTAGAAAAGAGTGACATGGAGTTGACAAGATACAATGCATATATTTATTTAATTAATTTTTTTAGTTTTTATCTATTGTTTATTTTCGTTTATTGTTGTTTATTGTTGACAAGTTTTTTTCTTCGAAAATACATTTCACTAAAAAACGAATTGAATACCAATCCTTTATCATGAAATTTTTTATGTATTAATGAAAGTAATAATAAACTTTTTCTTTTTACGAATGGAAATTTTTTGTAAGAGAGATGATTTGACAACTTTTATAAGAAAACATGTAAGATCATTCATATCATCATCTATATATTTATTCTTATCTCTTTGATATTTAGTTAAATTATAGAGATGATAATAAAGAAGCTAATTTGAATGCTCAAACCAGAGTACACTAACAAATGTGAAAAATAAATTCTATTATAACTCTCCTATTAAAAGTTTCTAGTTTCGTCACCGATAAAAAGAAAATGTTGAAAAGTTGTTACAAATGACAAACCTTTTAATGTAGAGACAGAGTGTTGACATGACCTATGAATATCTTTATTGCTGACCTAGGTTTACAAACAAGTAGATTACCTATTGTTTATTACATAGAAAATGAGTTTTTTCAACAAATTTCAGTCAAAGATGTAAAGTGACGATTTCAAAAGATGAAAACTCATAGGGAATAACTATAAGTAGTTTTTTTGATTCGTAAAAACCATTTTATCTATATTATGTGTTTTTAAATTTCTAATAACGATGTTTTTTATTATTGTATCGTATTTTTATTACGTGATGAACATTACCTGACCCGAACAATCGAATCCAACCGAACCAAACCGAAATTTTTTATGTTCGGCCCTATGAAATTGAAATATCTAAAAACAGTGAACCTACTGAAAAAAATTCATGGATCCGCCACTGAGCACACATGAGAACAAGTGGAAATCATCGAAGAAAATAAAAGAAGCAAACAAGCATGCAACTAGGTGAAAATTAAATCTAGCAAACAACCTGGTAATTCAAGATTGTCGACAATGAACAAGGAAAAAAAAGCGAATAAGCAGGCAACCAGGTGAAAATTAAATCAAGCAATCGAGCAACCTTGTACCTCAAATGTTTTCGATTCACGACAACAAACATTAACTTTGATTTTCTCGACAACGAACGTTAACTTTGATTTTCTGATAATTATTATTTACTAGGTTAGTACCCGTGTGATGAAAAGGAACATATATCATTCATAATTGTCTAAGACAATCTCATAAATAAAATAAAAATTAATTTACATAGGGAAAAAAATTCAAATTACAATAACATTCACAAAACTAAATATTATTTTATAAATCTTGAAATATTTTCTTGTACACAATATTTGTTGTTTGATTAGTAACTTTACCATCTCTATCCAAGATTAGCAATTTTATTCTGTCTCTAGTCTTTACTCTTTATAGCGTCACATACAACTTTCCATGGGTGAAAACCGGTTCTTTTAAATACAAATCAACTCTGGATAATGATTGACCTTGACTTTTATTAATGGTTATTGCAAAACATACAGACAATGAGAAATTGTCTTCTCTGGAACTTAAAAGGGTCTGTTTATCTGACGGTATCAGATTAATTCTTAGAATAAATGTTCGAGTACCAATATCGGTATCAGATTAATTCTTAGAATAAATGTTCGAGTACCAATATTACTTCCAGAGATTATCTCGGCTTCTCTAACACGATTACCAAGTGATATGACATGTAGCCTAGTATCATTATACAACCCATTTTGTTGATCAAGGTTTCGTAGTAGCATTACCGGAACACCAACTTTCAGCACCAACTTTTGATTTGGCAATCCTGATATTTTAAGCCCATTAAGAACGTCAGGGGTGTATAAATTTTCTTGTAAGGGATCATTAAAATGTTCCGTTTGACACAAATGTCATCTGAGCTAAGGTACTCTTTTTCATCGCCAGGGAAAAGTGATGGTAAACAATCAGTAATTTCTTGAATAACCTCGTTTTTTGGTGAAGGATAGCTCTTTCATAAAATAATTCTTTGTTTTTGTATTTTTGAAAAATATATGGATAAAAATGATGCAATTAAAATACATTTATAATAGATAAATACATATTACAGTGAAGGATGATTAATGTTACATTTATAATTTACAAATGTATAGCTACAAATATATGGACAAATTGAATGGTCCATTGTGGGAGTGACATTTGTCAAGATTTAAGGGGAAATTGAATATGGGATTGACACATGGACAAACTGAACCACCGGAAAACGTATATCTTCCAAATTGCAATATCATAACCGTAGTAACACTATCCTTTTATTTTGAATTCTGAGTTAGGCCACAAAATGTCCATGAGACAGAAATGTCTATTTTTGGTAGATAATTTAAACTTTTTGGTCCATTTTCTTGAAAGGAACTTGGACATTTTCTTTGCATAAGATCCCCATAAGGTAACAAAAATATTACGTGCCCTAGAAAAATAAAATTATATAAAAACTGTATCGTAACTATATAACACTGGTGTTAAATATAAACAATAACGGAGTTGAAAAGAGCTCACTTTAAATCACGAATCTAAAGGTTCATCTTTTTAGATAGTTTGCCACTTCTGGTTCTGTGATCAACTGTATCAAATAGGTATAAACATACTCAATGGTATCTTTAAAATAAACAAATGAAGTATGTTAAGTGTAATATTTTAACATTAACACTACAACAGTTTAATTATTCAGTCACCATTATCTCCGATTTGTTTCTTTATCCCTTATATCATCCAAACTTTTTGGTCCATAATGTTGTATATTTTATTTTTTATTTATATTTTTCTTGCTCAAGATTGATCTGAACTGTTTGCACCGCTAATACTAAACTACCCCTGGCCTGGGTTTTATTACAACCATGATCACATGAGCTTGTCCTTCAGAAAGTACATTAGTCTCTTCATCACTATCCTTTTATTTTGAATTCTGAGTTAGGCCACAAAATGTCCATGAAACAGAAATGTCTATTTTTGGTAGATAATTTAAAGCTCAAGGAGTTCACCTCTAAAGTTAAATCTTGTAGTTTGTTTAGACATGGAAATATGTACCAAACACATTCGAAATAGCTCAAACAACCAGTTCTGTGTATTTACATGGGTCTAAAAGAAATGCTTTATAGGTCAACATTAACATTAATCACTGATTAACCCATATGACAGAACCCTAAACATGGGTTTTTCGCTAATCTTAACTCTAAGAAACGGCTACTTGCATATTTGATGGACGGCAGTTAGAAATAGTTTGATTACTTTCTTTTTGATTCTTAAAGTAATACCCCCACCCCTGCTTCCCAAGTTAAAGATTCAAAGCCCAACACTAACAATCATTCTTATTTCTTAACTATTTAAGGCCTAATTAAGAAGCTGATGCATAGAAAATAAGTATGAGGTAATAGTAAAATAACATGATTATCTCATTAATCATTATGATTCTAATCCTAATCTTCAAGTCAACAATAACCAACTTGAATTTGAATTGCAAACTAACAAAGACCTGTAATTTACTTATTCTAACTTGAATATAAATTAAAAGATCAATATATGCACATATCTAAGTAACATTTAACTGGATTATCTGAACAAAGCAACCTTCAACCGTAAACGAACTAAAAACTGCAAACAAAAATGAAAACCACCAGTTAAAATTCTCGGACAAAATCAGCGGACACATGCATCATCATCAAGACAAAACCAGAGAACAGAAATAAAAAAAACCAACACGAGACGCATCATGAAAGAAATTTGGGTTTAGGGTTTACTAATGTGATAACCCATTTATTATTATAAAACACTTAATTATGGATCAAAAGAAAAAAAATAAAATAATATACAGTACATGATTGCACACATTTATACATGATAACAACTAAATAAAAGAAGTCTCAATAATATGGAAACCAAATAAAATAAACCTAAACCCTTCAGGCTTCTAAAACTGTGTACAAAAAGGATTTGAGCCACAAATTTCTCTGGTAAATTCAAACATAGAAAAGTATCTTGCTTAAGCAATAAACAAATGGTTGTTGAACAATATAGGAAAAATTCATAAATTTGTCAACGTACAGAAAACAGTATAAACAATGAGCAACTTACATACAAATTCATTTAACTGTTACAACATTTCCATATTTGACTTGTGACGAGTCAAATGACTACTGCTCAAATACAAACTGACACGTTGTTTTCAAGTTTTCTAAGGAAATAATACAGCGGTAACTATAAATTTCAAATATAAAAAATATGAAATAAGTGATTTTGAAGTGACCATTACCTTCAATTTAGAGCAACAAACTACAAATTTCTTGCGAGATTTAGGCTCAGTCCCTTTCCAAGCAACAACTCTAACACTAGAGTTGGTTTGGACAAAAGCAAGCTAAGATGTTACAACTGTAACCAACTTGGTTACTTTGCTAGAGAATGCAAGGCACCAAAGGCAAACCCAATTGCTGCACAACCAAGACAAGCTCATCAAGGTCAAGCAAGTCAAGGAAACACTCCACCTGCTCAAACTGTAGCATGTGCAGCTCAACATGTTGGAACAGCTGATTTTGACTGGAGCTTTCAGTATGAAGATCTTCCTGCCAACAACCAAACTCTCATGGCAGACACAACAAAGATACCACCTCAGGTATATGAACAGCTCTGCTCTCAAAATTGCATTGATAAGGTTCTAGGATATAGAAAGCATAATCAAAACCTTATAGATCAAAATGAAGAGTTTCATCAAATGAAATCTGAATTCAAAAAGGTTGAAAACAGTTATAAAGAAAAGATTAACTGTCTAAAGAAAGAGATTTCATCAATAAAACATGAACAAACAAATCTTGAAATTCAGATTGATGATCTATTGGTTAAGTTAAAAGCTACAAGAGCTGAGTTGGCAGACCAAAAAGTTCATGTTGACAAATATGAGTTTGCATCCAAAAAGCGACAAAGACTTTTGGATGCTCAAATTCATGAGAAGGTGACTGCTGGTCTTGGGTTTCAAGCTGAAAAGCCCTACAACTCCGTCCCTCCACCTACTGACTATGTAACCATCCATGAACGAAACTTCAATCTCACAAACCTTGACCATGCAAACCGAAACCTTGATCCATTCCAAGGAAGAATCATCTATGCAAGACTACAATACCTCATCTGAATCTGAGTCCACATGATCAAAATCCACTAAAACAAATGAAGCTCCATTTCTCCCTACCAATGAAGTAATTCTCAAAACCACCAAATCTGGTAGAGTAATCCAAACCAATGGTCCAAGTCCCTTTATTCACTCTATACCAGTACCTCAACTCACCAAACAGATCAAACTTAGCTATCCTCCTAAAGGAAGAAAGTTAATTATTGAAAAGGGACAATCCTCAATCTCTACAAATCATCAAGCAAACCAACCAAGGAAGGTGTTTGACATCTGTCATGCATCTGGAGAGAGAACTCCATATGTTCAGAAAACATTGGAGGAAGCCACTTTTGATCATAACAAAACTCATCCCTGGAATTTCAAAGACTTATTCAAAAGAAAGGACTATGTGTACTTTCAAAGAGATAAAATTGCTAAATCATGCTTTGTCTGTGGAAAATACAATCATACCGCCAACACCTGCTTCTATTACCTTCAGCAGCAACGAAATCTCAAGCAATAAGCCTTTGAGAAGACCAACAAGAACAAGAAGGTAAGAAGCTATGAAACCAAAGCAACTAACTTCAGAAAATCTATCTCCCCACCAAGGAAGCAGATCCCAAAAGCTCAACAATCTTGCATCCTATGTGGTGAATCAGACCACTTTGCTGCATATTGTAAATTCAATCCATTCAACCAGATCTCTCAATCAGCTTCAATAGCAGTCAAGATTCTTCCTAACCAGAAGCAGGTCTATAGAAGAACTCTAACAGAAAAACCCACTTTCAACAGGAAGGTAAAGAAAGAGAAGCAGGTGTTTGCTGAACAGTCAGCAGCAATCAAAATTGATGCTGATCACATGAAGCCGAAAAGGATGAAAAACAAACCCAAGCCTTTAGCGATAACCAAATCTGCTGCTGATCAGTTAACACTATCAGCGGCAACCAAGTTTGTTGCTGATCAGCCAAAACCTTCAGCAGCAAAGTTCGCTGCTGATCAGTCAAAACCATCAGCAGCTAAGACCACATATGTTGCTGATAGAGTAACAAGATCTGAAAAACCTACTCAACAATGGAAAGCAAAATTAGCTCCCTCTCACAGCATTTTCTTTGGATCCATTGAATGCCAACATATTGATAATCTTGGTCTTAAAACACACTCACCCAAGTCTGCAAGCTTTTGGTTCCCTCCCTCTAACTAGATCTCTCTCATGTGCAGGGACAACCAGGTAATAATGATAACACATGGGTTGTAGACAGTGGTTGTTCCAGGCACATGACAGGCAACAGCTCTATCCTCTCATATTTCAGAAATTTTTATGGAGGATATGTTGCATTTGGAAGTGATTCAAAGGGAGGATCTATCACTGGACAAGGAACTGTGTCCAATGAGAGAATGAGTATTGAAAGGGTGAACTATGTAAAAGAACTAGAGTTCAACCTCATGAGTGTGTCTCAAATCTGTGATCAGAAGCATTGGATGCTTTTCACAGATAAAGAATGTTTTGTGCTCTCCCTTGGGCTAAGCAAACCTCCTCCAGAAAAGATCTTGTTGACTGCTCAAAGAAAAGATAACTTATATGTGCTTAACATGAACAAAGTCACTCTATCTGGTAGTATATCTTGTTTTCTGTCCAAGGCATCAGTTGATGAATCCGCTCTATGGCACAGGAGATTAAGCCATGTGAATATGAAAACTATCAACAAGTTGGTGAAAGTAAATCTTGTCAGAGGTCTTCCTGACAAGGAATTGCAGCTTGAAGATCACTGCATAGCATGCTTGAAGGGGAAGCAAAACAAGAGTTCTCACAAGCCTAAGACATTAAATTCAAATGACACTCCACTACAGTTGCTGCATGTGGATCTTTTTGGTCCTACAAACGTCATGTCAATGGGCAAGAAGTCATATTGTCTGGTGATAACTGATGACTACACCAGATTCTCATGGGTATATTTCTTGAGAACAAAAGATGAAACTGCTGAAATTCTTAAATCCTACATTCTTAGGGTTGAGAATCAAAGCAATCAGAAAGTAAAAATCGTAAGGTGTGATCAAGGTACAGAATTTAAGAACCAAACCTTGAATTGTTTTTATGAGAGCAAAGTTATTGAAAGATAATACAGTGCTCCAAGAACTCCTCAACAAAATGGGGTTGCTGAAAGGAGAAACAGAACTCTCATTGAGTCTGCCAGATCAATGCTGGCTGACTCAAAACTGCCTCTCACATTCTGGGCAGAGGCAGTTATCACAGCTTGCTATGTGCAAAATAGAGTTCTCATTGTCAAGCCTCTTAACAAAACGCCTTATGAGCTGTGGTTCAAAAGAGTTCTCTACATTGGATTCTGGAAACCCTTTGGATGTCCATGTACCATTCTTATCACCAATGGAATTCTTCCAAAGTTTGGTGCAAAATCAGATGAAGGATACTTTGTAGGATATTCCTCTCAATCCAAGGCTTACAGAGTATTCAATTCCAGAACAAGAATAGTTGAAGAATCAGCAAATGTGGAATATAGGGAACACATTCCATGCGAACAGGGGAAAGGGCCAGACTGGCTGTTTGATATAGATTCCTTCTCTCAAATATTTGAGCCTCTCATCTTCTCAAATATAGAGTCTTCATCCACACACAACCCAACCACTTCATCAAATAATGACTACAGATTAGGCTTCAATGGTCCATCTATAAGAATCAAAAGTCCATCCATTGATCCTCCATCTATTGTTGATGCTATTGAAGCCAGTGAAGCCAGAACAAGCAACTCAAATGTCACCAGCAACAGTTTTTCTGACAACGAAGATCAAGATGAGGGTATTGCATCTGATACTGCTGATGCTACTAATGTTGCTGATGTTGTTGATGCTACTAATGTTGCTGATGCTACTAATGCTGCTGATGCTGCTGACAACTCATCTGCAGATGATGTTGCAGTTGAAGACATTTCTGCAAACAACCCTCTTAAAATTCATAATCTTCCGGATCAAAATCAAAGCAATCTTGACCATGGAATACAATTGGATGTTGTTCCAACACAAAGAATCAACAAAGAACATCCCTTAGAAAATGTCATTGGTCAAGTTCAACAAGGAGTTCAAACTAGAAGCAAGACTCATGAAGTTAATATCTGTCTATACTCCTGTTTCTGTCTCAAGTTGAACCAAAGAAGACAGATGAAGCTTTGCAACACAGCAGTTGGATTGAAGCAATGCAAGAAGAGTTGCTGCAATTCAAAAGACAAGAGCTGTGGACCCTAGTTGATCTTCCACCTGGCCAGACTGCTATAGGCACAAGGTGGGTCTTCACGAACAAGCAAGATGAAAGAGGGATTGTAATTAAGAACAAAGCCAGACTTGTGGCTCAGGGATACACTCAGGAAGAAGGAATTGACTATGATGAAGTCTTTGCTCCTGTTGCCAGACTGGAGGCTATTAGAATCTTCCTAGCATATGCTGCATCCAAAAGCTTTACTGTTTATCAGATGGATATCAAGAGTCCTTTTCTATATGGGAAGATTGGTGAGGAAGTATATGTTAGACAGCCTCCAGGCTTTGTAGATCCCTCACATCCAAACAAAGTTTTCAAACTAGACAAGGCTCTATATGGCCTACATCAAGCTCCAAGAGCCTGGTATGAGACCCTGTCAGGATATCTACTCAGCAACAATTTTAGAAGAGGTGCCATTGATCAGACCTTGTTTATCAAAGATGAAGGGGGAGAAATCCTACGGGTACAAATCTATGTAGATGATATCATCTTTGGATCAACAAGGAAGAAGTTATGCAAAGATTTTGAGATCCTAATGCACTCAAAGTTTGAAATAAGTTCAATGGGTGAACTAAATTTCTTTTTGGGTATCCAAGTCAAACAAGTTCCAAATGGAATCTTCATCAGTCAATCCAAATATGTCAAAAGCATTTTGGAAAGATTCAAACTAGCTGATTGCTCTGCTGCAAGAACTCCTATGCAAGTGCACCATCAACTGTCCCCTGACAAAAATGGTCAAGACACTGATCAACATCAGTACAGGGCAATGATTGGATCACTCATGTATCTAACTGCATGAAGACCAGATATTATGTTTGCAGTATGCCTATGTGCAAGATTTCAAGCAGCTCCAAAAACCTCACATCTCCAAGCTGTCAAGAGAATCTTTAGATATCTAAAGGGAGCTCCAGGACTTGGGCTATGGTATTCTAAGAATGATAAATTCAATTTATATGCATACACTGACAGTGACTATGGAGGATGCAACTTGGACAAAAAGTCCACATCAGGAGGATGCCAATTTCTAGGAGGAAGATTGATTTCCTGGCAATGCAAGAAGCAAACATGTGAGTCAACATCTACAGCAGAAGCAGAATACATTGCAGCTTCCAGTTGTTGTGCACAAGTCATCTGGATACAAAATCAAATGCTGGACTATGGAATGACTTTCATGGCAACTCCCATTCACATTGACAACAAGAGTGCCATATCAATTACAAATATTCCTGTGTAGCACTCCAAGACAAAACACATTGACATCAGGTATCATTTTATTAGAGATCAAGCTGAGAAAAGAAGAATTATTTTAACCAAAGTTCATACCAATGATCAGTATGCTGACTTATTCACAAAAGTCTTTGATGAAGCTAGATTTAGATATCTAGTTGAGTCCATTGACATGATGAATTTTGATTAAAATTTTTCTTCAAAAACAAAATTAATAAATGTGTTTGTCTTTCTTTTGTTGTAAATAAAGTCTTCTGAAAAATAAATGATCAGCAGCAAACATTTTTGCTGCTGATAGGTTTAGTTATCAGCAGCAAAGAATTTGTCGCTGACTGCCTTAAGTTATCAGCAGGAACAAGTTTGCTACCGATAACTTTAAGGCAATCAACAACAACATCTTTACTACAGACCATTACATCCATCAGTAGCAACCAAGTTTTGCCGCTGATAGACTTAACCATCTACAGCAACCAAGTTTGCTGTGGATGGGTAAAAATGGTTCACATTAACTTTCACCCACTGTAAAAAGTCACTGTCAGTCTTCACCATGACTGCTACAGTGTGTTACAGCTGTAACACAGTAAAAAGTAAAGCGTCATTGTAGATGACTGCTACAGTGTGCTATGCTTCTTCTTTTCGTACGGTACAAGTGACCGTTGCCCAAAATTTTGCCGTTATAACAAAATCAAATTCCCTCCTTCACCTCCTCACATTCAATTTTGACCTAACTTTCATCTGTTCTCCCTCTCTCCCAAGCATTCAAAGCTTCCCCATACTTAACCAACTTTTAAAAGCTTCATCCTTCCCTCCAAACATCACCAAAATGGCAAATGTTGACATCAATAACTCTGATAACAAGTTCTCAACTTACCACAATTTAACGGCATATCTTGTTAAGGGTAAGAAATCAGAAGGGTTCAATGATATGATCGACTTTCTGTGCCGGTCAAAAATACACTTTGCTCTGACTATCAACCCTACAATCTACATACCCCATATGGTAGATTTCTGGAACTCTGCCATCTTCTCTACCGAACAGGGGACTCCCTAAATCAAATCAAAGGTAGACGGCAAGGATATCACTATTACAGAAGCTACACTCAGAAAACATCTCAAGCTTCAGGACGAGGGTGCCGCCAACTCATACACCAAGAATGAGTACATGAGGACCTTTGTATCCATAGGGTACACTGGAAATCAAGAAGAATACACCATTGAGAAGGCGCTGATGGGTCCTCCATGGAAGTTTTTGTGCCACGCTCTTCTCCAATGTATATCTCAAAATAGGAGTGGATAGCATCAACTGAACTCTGTTCTTGCCTCTGCTGTTCATGGTATGGTAACTGGGCAAGGGTTTAATTTTTCTCATTTGATATTTGAAGGTTTGAGATACAACCTTAAGGAAGGAGCAAGACAAGCTTTCTAGATGTACCCTAGATTCTTGCAGGAAGTTTTTAACCATGAATTAAAAGATCTTTCAAAACCTGCAAGAGTCTACATGATTGGGGGACATAAAAATAATATTTTTACAAGTATGAGAACATTTTCAGAAAAGTTCTCAGGGGTCAATGTTCCATTTTTATCTATAATGATGAACATACAAAGTACCCAGGGTGACAGTTCAGCAGTCCTAGCTGATACTGATCCCACACCCTCCACTGCACAGCCTGAACACACAACACTCTCTTTTGTTCGAACCCCTGTGCATCCTACTGAGGGTGCACATGTATATCAAATACTTACACCCATTCTTCAAGCCCAACTGGAACAAAGGGCCCCAGTTGAGGTGAGCTATACCAGGAAAAGAAAGAAGAGCAAGAAAATTCCTTCTATTCTTGGCTCAAAGGCCCAATCCCAACCCAAAAGCCATCATCCAGAGTCACAACACTCTGATGAGAATATCATAAGGGTTAGCCACATGATTAGGGAAACTTCCTTGGAAGAATCTCTATTAGGATCAGGATCACATCCCGGATCCATAGAACAACCCTCTGAGCCCTTTCATTTTGTTTCGTCTCTAAACTTAAGTGCAGAGGCACCTAGTCAAGTTGATATACCTTCTCCAACTGCCACTATCTCGAAGGTATTGATTGACTTGGTTGCCAATGTACCCAGCCCAAGTTCATCACCCAAGAAGGTTCACCCTGGGAGTTCTGATAGAGTGAATGTGGAAGGGGCTATCACTACTTCTGGTCCATTAACTGACCAGGAGGACAGTGATAACATCACTAAGTCCCCAACCACGGCAACTCTTAGTGAAAATGTCTCTTTTGAAACATTTTTCACTGAGAGAAATCCCAGGTGCCAAGAAAACCAGGGTGATGGGGATGTAGAGGCTAGGCCTAAGGCCCCATCTAGTTCCAAGGATTCCATATCTGTGGATGAGAACAGTTTGAAACTTCTAAATCTGGAATTGACGGCTGGGGTTGCTATGCTAGAGGCTGAAGTGTCTAAATTAAGGCACCAGGCTTCTATGCATGAGTCCCACATATGTACCAGCTCTGCTTCTACCTCCCTTGTATTAGTGGGCACTCAAACTGATATAACTTTTCTTACTGATGCAACCAAAAAGGGGAAGGAAAGCCTTCAAGATGATGATGATAGCTTGGAAGAATGGTTCAAAGAACAAGAGGAATTTCAACGAGCAATATTCAAGCCCTCTTTTATTCAAGTTCAAGAGATTGAATGGGAAGACTCCAGAGATGAAGAGGAAGAGGTCCAGGAAGAATGGAGAATAGTTACCAGGAATGTAGAGGAAGCATTTCCTGAGGAGAGAGAGATAGAAAGGGAAGAAGAAGCATTCCCAGAAGTCCAAATACTTGAAGCTGCTGCTAACATCTCTAGGAGAGTCATAGCCCCTGAATTCCCACTAACTGCACACAACTTGGAATTTGACTCTATTCTAGCATGGGGGTATGATGAAATCCTTAAAATATTCTGGATTGGCTGGGAATTTGCTGGAGTCAAAGAGCTTATCTTGGATAACCTAAATCTGTTTGAAATCCTGTCCCTGCACCTGACTGAAAGTGTTAACACTTCCATAGACCTATCTGCTTGGCTTGCCATTGAAAGATTTCATGATATATGTGAAGACAATATGCCTCGGTTTGAGAATTTCCTTGAAGAAGCAAAAAGGGTGGCTTATCGAAGACTTGAGGATGTAGACACAGAGTCCTCAAGAGCGGCAGAAGAAAGACATGAAAGGCAAAGCCAAAGAATGGAGCTGATAAGAAGTAGGGTCTTAACTGAAGAACAAGTCCTATGTTTAAGAAAATTCCTATACAATGAGGTGGTTAGAGGCCTGGAAGTTCATGGATGGTCGAGCACTGAGCCTTCAGGGTTTCAATTCTTTCTGTGTGATGGATATACATTCATAATCAACAATATCCATGAGATCCTACTGCTCAATCCAGACTTCCTTTGTAAAGTATTTTAACTCATATCACACATCTGCAACATCAACCCCAAGAAAAGTTAAGAGATGATCAAAATTGTCAAAACCTTTCTTGAGAAGCAGGGATGGATTGCAATGGATGAATCTGATTAAGACTTGTCTCTTCCCTCTTCTCCAACTGTCATCCTAAACATTGAAGAAGAATCTGCAAGAAAAGAGATACAGAAGATTATGACAGAATGGAAGGCAGTAACTGGAGAAGAATGGGAAGTAGATTGAGATGAATAAATTGCCCCCCTTTTTCCTCTCCTCAAATTGCCAATGAAGCTGAGGCTGAGGTCTCAATAGCAACTCCCACCTCTGCCATTGTGATCTATGAACCTGAAGCAGAGGCATCCAATAAAGACAAAGGGAAAAGAATCATGACAGAAGAACAAGAAAATAAAATAGAGGAAGAAAAGAAGGAGGTGGAAAGGAGAAGAAGAGAAAGAGAAGAAGAAGAAGAAGAAGGGATGGTTGAACTCAAGAAAGCTCAAGAAAGAAAAGCTGCCATGCACTTCAGAGAACAACAGACCCAGTTGCAGGCAAGGCAACTGGATAGAACAAAATTTCAAGTTCCTGCAGCTTCACAAATAACAGAAGATGAAGCCTTAGCTCGACAGCTGCAGGAACAATTAAATAAAGAAGATGAAGAGAAATAGAGAAAGAGAGTAGAGGAAGCCAAGTTCAGAATTACTGATTCTGAACTTGCTAAAGAGATGAGGGAGGAATGAATGGCAGTTCTGATTTCTCAAGGTGAGGATGTAGACTACCTTGAGAAATTATCCAATAAAGAAATCTGCAGGGCCTTCATGGGTCAATCTGGTGAACTGGCCAAGAAGAACATGGCTGAAGAAGAAGAAAAAGCCCGGGTGAAATCTAGGAAAGCCATTGGCTTAAATGTTAGAACCCATGAAGAAAGGAAGGTCATGATGGACTTTCTAAAGGCAAGATGTGATAGTGGAAATAGGCTGGGTCTCATGAACTTCTTGAACCTACAAGCCCTCTACATTAAGGTGAAAAAGGAAGAAGAAGAGAGGCTGAAGAAGATAGGCTCTAAAAGAAGGGTAGACACTTACACAGAAGAAAGAAAACCAAAGAAACCCAAGTCTACTCCTTCATCCTCTCCTCCTTCTATCCAACAACTTCCCTCTCACCCTCTTAGATCACTATCCTCCCCTCCCAAAGAGTCTAAATCCTCCCACCCAGTTCCATCTCATCAACAACCTCCCAAAAAGAAAAATAAACCTCCTTCCACATCTGAAGAATAAAGAGAAATCATGATATGGTTTTACAGTGAACCAGATCAGTGGTTTGAAGTGTTCAGAGGAAAGGCAGAGATGAAGAGATCAACATACAAGTCTGTGGATGAAGTGATGCAACTTCCAGACTTTGATTTAAGGAGAATGATGGAGCTGGGTGAATCTTATGAGCCTGACAATGAAAGTGGGAGACATCTGTTGCTAGTGATCAAACATCACTTCAACCCCAGCAAAGATGTTGTCATTAATGATAAACCTCTCCAATCCCACTTTCCAATTGTCAAATGGTCCTATAGTGCTATCAAGGATGAATATACACAGATAGATGTCAGAGGAAAAAAGTTGAAATGTTCAAGGAAGGCTATCTTTAGCATGCCAAGCAAAGACATAAAATCTCTATCTGAAATTCCTCTTGACAATCCAAGCAAGGATCCAAGAGGCTATGAGACTGCAAGGATTGTCCTGAACATGCAAAAGATTCAGGAACAAAGACAGTAAGTGAAGTTTTGGTAGCATCAGTCTAGGGGGAGTTTGTAAAGATAAAGACGGATGGCTACAAAGTTCTCTAAGTATAGATGATGCGGACTCTACAATTTTGCTGACTTACAAGTTGCTGCGGATAAGGTATATACTGCAGATAGTTAAGTTCTCCTGCTGATGAACTACTAGGCCGCGGATATCCTTATCTGCTAAAGTCCAAAGTTGCTGCTGATACGCAAATCATCAGCAACTTTGACTTTGCTACTGACACCTTTTGCTGCAACTCTAACACATCTATCGGCAGAAGGAATGTTATTGGTGCAGATGATTAAAGACAAAGCTACTACTTCTGAAGGCTTCTGCAAAGATTCCTAAGAAGATTTTTGATTGTCTTTTAGTTGTCTACCAATTGTAGTGTAACGTGTAACTGTCAAAGATCAACGACTTGTGTTTGATCTGATCCTTAGAATCAAGGGTCTGTCTTGATTCTAAGTTCCTTTATATGTATTGTATCTTTTCATTTTACAAGTGTGCTTCCTTAGAGTTTTCTTTGTAACTTGAAAACATTGAAGATTAATACACTTTGCATTTATCAGTATTATCACTATTTCTTGTCTACATTGCATAGTTGTGATTGTTTCCGCCAATCTCAACTAAACAGAACCATCTTGTAAAACATCGATCCTACAGGAGGGGAGCAAGCCGTTCTTCGCGTCTCGAGATCGATCCAAGGTATTTTTGTGATCCCCAATCCTTTGTTTACGTGTTTTGATCCTCAGATAGTCGTGGTAAACATTTTTATGATTCTAGGGTTTCGAAATAGACGAGCTTTTGAGAGAGACGGGTTTCTTGGTGATTTGATTCACACAAGTCACATGGATCGGAGGTATAATTTCGAATCTTGACTTATTATTATCATTGTTTTCGTTGGTGAATGGTTACGGGCTAAGTGGGGTGTTCGGCCGAACCCTTTTGGGGTGGCCGACATGCGTAGCGAGGTCGAGAAGGAGCCAGCTAAGGCTGGTGGTGAACCGTGAGACGGAGGAGGACCGAACAAAGCCGACGGGGGCTGTGGTGGCTCGGTAGTGGCTGGGACGGCGCGATGGCGGCGTAGGGAGGTCACGGCATGGGTGAGGGGGTCCAGGTGGTGGTCGTGCAAGGCTGGCTGAAGGCCATGTGTGGCCGTGGTTAGTGGTTAGCGATGGCAAATACCTTCGGGGAGCCGTGTGAATGCCGTGACTTTTCGTTTAGCGTTCGGTAATGGGTTAAGTCTAGGTCCGAGTGCATGGGGATGCATGAGCATTCACGTGGTAACTAGGGTTATGTATGGCATCATGCATGTGCATGTAATCATGTGTGACGTCGGGTTAGTCGAGTAGGCGGGGGTGTAATGTCGGTTCGTGTATTAACTCGTATGTTATGTGTGCTTTAGGTGCGAGGTCGAAAGGCGAGCACGAGACGTTAGCGGGTTCTAAGGATCGAAGTGTGTCGAAAAAAGGTGAGTTTCTATCGCCCACTTTTAATTGTTTTATGTTTTGGGCATGAATACATGCAAAACATGTTTCACTAAGTGAATGCATGCATAGACAATATTCAGTGAGGAAATGTATATTATTAGAGTAGTCATTATGCATGCATGTGTGTACCCGTTTTGGGTCACGTAAGATGGTCGTGATGGGTAAATCTTCATATGTTTAGCCTTACTTTAATATTAACTGTTTTTATATCTTAAGGCATGAATCCATACGAAGTAAAGTGTTTTGTGATAAAACGTGTAAGTCGTTAATTGAGTGGTATGCGTGTATGAGTTCTGTGTCATGAACTTAAATGTCGTGGCAGGAGATCAAGCATAAGCTTGATATTGTGTTGACGTTAGTCAATGGGATATTGGGTCTGGTATTAGTCAGGTGGGAGATCGAGCGTAAGCTTTATATTGTGTTGACATTAGTCAACGGGTTATTGTGTCTGACGGCAGTCAAGCGGGGAGATCGTGTTTGTGTGTCCTCGGACTAGACATCACGGTATACTTGTACGTCGATAAATGTAACTATTTGAATCCTTGAGAAATTATTAAGAGTAAACTTTTGAGATGAAAACCATTTTATAATGGTTTTGGGATTCTATATTCCCTAATGAACTACTATAGAACTCACTCAGCGTAGATGACTTTTAAGCATGTATTTCAGGTAAAGAGAAGGTGTGAGCTGGTGGCTTCTGGATGGCATTTGGTTACCGTGGACGTTTGTGATGACATTATTTATTAGTTGTTTCGTTGAGACATTTTGATATTAGTACTTGGTTTGAATTATGTTTGGGTCGAGTCGTTGACCTTTGTTGACTATTTGATTTCCGCTGCAATGAATTGAGTTTAGTTTGATGTCTATGACTACTTAGCTTGTGTTTGAGTCAACAAGTAGGGTTCCCGGGTTTGGGGCCTTACAAGTTGGTATCAGAGCGGTGGTTTAAATAATCTGGGCATCCTCGATGCCTAGACTTAGACTGAGAATGGGACCAATGATGGGAATGTCATCACGTGTAACCAAAAGCCAGAAGCGCCAGGTATGAGTTTGTTAGTTTGTTAGTGTGTCGTGTTAGTAGTGGGGAGTTCCAGTTCGAACCTGCGGTTCATGATGTGATGAAGAAAGAAGTAGTGGAGATGATCCATGAATACTTACCGGACATTGTGAAAGCGGCATTCGAAGAGTTAGAGAAGAGAGTTCTAGATGAAGTGAAAGAGAAGAAGCCATCAGGGGGCGGCGGTAACTGTGACTATGGGCACTTCAAGAAGTGCGATCTGCCTTATGGGCGCAAAGATGCGGTGGCTACGTACCACTGGCTTACTAAGATGGAGTCTACCATCTCAATCAGTGAGTGTAGGTCGAACCAAATTGTGAAGTTTGTTTCACACTCGTTTGCTAGGGAGGCTCTATAGTGGTGGAACTCGGTCAAAGGGAGAAAGACTGTTGAGGAATTGGGAGATATGACTTGGGATAATCTAAAAGGGTTAGTAAGAAAGAAGTTATGTGCTCCAGGGGAGCTAGAGAGGGTTGAGCGAGAGTTTTTGACTCTCAAAGCGGGTAAACTAACACATCGCGAGTACACTTCAAAGTTCATTGAGATGGCACGTCTGGCGCCACACTTAGCTGGTAATGACGAGCGTTGGAAGAAACTGTATGTAGAGGGTTTTCCTGATAAGGTGAGGCATTTGGTCAAGACTCAGCAACCGTCGAGCTTTGACGAAGCTATGGAATTAAGTGGGACACTATATGATGATGTCATGAGTACCGAGGTGCAGGAAAAGAAATTTACTGTGCCTAGTAAGAGATTTATTAGGGACCAAAAGGTTCCATTTGACAAGAAGGCAAGGATCGAGGGTCTAGATCCATGTCGCAAGTGTGGAAGGTTGCACTTGGGCGAGTGTAACGCTGATTTGGTCCTGTGCTACAGGTGTGACAAAGCGGGACATTTCTCTAGAGACTGCCCACGCGATCCTAAATGTTATCAATGTGTAGGTGTTGGCCATAAGGCGAAGGATTGTAAGACAGGTCAGGGTGCGGGACCAAGCAAGGGAATGGTTCTAGTGAAGAAAGAGGATGAGAAGCCTAAGGAAAGGCGAGAGCCTTCACCATGACTGCAGCTGAGGCGAAGAACGACCCGGACGTGGTCTTATGCACTTTTCTTATTAATAATATACCAAATTCTGTTTTGTTTGATTTCGGGGCCAGTAAGAATTTTGTGGCCCCATCTTTTTATAAGAGTGTATGTAGAACTGCTAGAATGATAGAGAAGTCGTTCAGTGTTGAGACTGCAGTGGGATCGCCCACCTTGGTAATCGAAGCATTAGAAGATTGTTATATCGATCTTGAGGGTCATAGGTTTCCCACTAGATTATTTATAATCGCCGTGGGAGGTTTTGACGTAGTATTGGGTATGGACTGGTTGGCTGCATTTGATGCGTATATAGTTTGTCGAAGGAATATGATAAAGTTGAGGTCCTTGGAGGGTATGATAGTGACGGTGTATGGTGATAGAGAGAGCTCTCTACCGAGATTGATATCGATGATGAAAGCAGTAAAGTCCTTGAGGCGGGGATGCGGGGCGTACCTAGCCTATATCACTAATATTAAGGCAAAGAGTGTAGAATTGTCAGAAGTTCTGGTGGTGCAAGACTATCCTGATGTCTTCCGTGATGACTTGACGGGAGTACCACCAGAGTGAGAAATCGAATTCTAGATTGATTTACAGCCAGGAGCACAACCGGTCGCTAAAGCGTCGTATCGTTTAGCACCGACAGAGATGAAAGAGCTCATGGAGCAGCTTCAAGATTTGTTGGAGAAGGGATTCATAAGACCAAGCATCTCACCGTGGGGTGCATCGGTCTTGTTTGTGAAGAAGAAGAAGGATGGTAGTATGCGTATGTGCATCGACTACCGAGAGCTTAATAAGTTGACGGTTAAGAACAAGTATCCTCTACCACATATTGATGACTTGTTCGATCAATTGCAAGGAGAGAAGTGGTTTTCGCGTATAGATCTGAGGTTAGGGTATCACCAGTTGAAGGTTAAGGAGGAGGATATTCTGAAGACTGCATTTCGGACACGTTACGGGCATTACGAGTTCTTGGTTATGTCCTTTGGATTAACGAATGCTCCTGCAACATTCATGGACTTAATGAATCATGTGTGTCGGCCGATGCTGGACAGATTGGTAATCGTGTTTATCGAAGATATCTTAATCTACTTTAAGAGCGAGGAGGAGCATGGAGAACATCTGCGAGAAGTGTTAGAGACGTTGAGGCGAGAAAAGCTCCACGCTAAATTCTCAAAGTGTGCGTTTTGGCTATGGGAGGTACAGTTTCTGGGTCATGTTATTAACCCAGAAGGGATAATGGTGGATCCTACGATGATTGAAGCGATAGTGAAGTGGAACGCTCCTAAGACTCCAACAGAGGTGCGTAGTTTCTTGGGATTGGCAGGATATTATAGGAAGTTCATTAAAGACTTCTCTAAGCTAGCGACGCCATTAACTAAATTGACTCGAAAGGGAGTAAAGTTTACTTGGGGAGGAGATCAAGAGGGTGCGTTTCAAGAACTAAAGAAGCGATTGACTGAAGCGCCAGTGTTAACGTTACCAGAAGGGACGGATGATTTAGTGGTATATTCAGATGCATCATATTTGGGTCTAGGTTGTGTGTTGATGCAATGAGGTAAAGTAATTGCTTATGCGTCAAGACAATTAAAGACTCATGAGGCGAATTACCCTACCCATGATTTAGCGTTAGCAGCAGTGGTGTTTGCACTTAAGTTATGGAGGCATTATTTATATGGAATCAAGTGCACGATCTACACGGATCACAAGAGTTTGAAGTACTTCTTTGAGCAGAAAGAATTAAACATGAGGCAAAGGAGGTGGTTAGAGCTAATTAAAGACTATGATTATGAAATCCTTTACCACCCTGGTAAAGCAAATGTGGTTGCGGACGCGTTGAGTAGCAAGGAGGAACACGCTCCGATTAGGGTTAAAGCGTGTCAACTAATAGTAACACTAGATTTTCTGACATTACTAAGGGACGTGCAAGCGGAGGCCTTGCGGGAGGAGAGGTTAAAAGAGGAAAGGATCTTCGGGCAGCGTGAATTGTTGACCGAGAACGGTCATGGGGTGTGGATCAAGAATGACCGTATCTGGATACCAAAGTTTGGTGGGTTTAGAGAACAAGTGCTCGACGAAGCACAGAAGTCAAGATACTCGATACACCTAGGTATGACAAAGATGTACCAGGACATGAAGGGTAACTATTGGTGGCCGGGGATGAAGCATGGTGTGATCTAGTACGTGAGTAAATGTGTGACATGCTTGCAGGTTAAGGCAGAGCATCAGAAGCCTTACGGCAAAATCCAACCGTTAGAGATTCCAAAATGGAAATGGGAGCACATTACAATGGATTTTATTACGAAGTTGCCTAAGACGGTAAAGGGGCACGACACTATTTGGGTAGTAGTAGATCGGTTAACGAAAAGCGCTCATTTTCTACCGATTAGAGAGACCTTCTCTTCTTAGAGGTTATCAGAGGTGTTCGTGAATGAGATTGTTGCACGGCATGGAGTGCCGATTTCTATTGTATCTGACCGAGATACGAGGTTTAAGTCAAAGTTTTGGAAGAGGTTTAATGAAGCTATGGGAATGAGATTACATATTAGCACAGCGTATCATCCTCGGACTGATGGACAATCTGAGCGGACGATACAAACATTGGAGGACATGCTTTGTGCGTGTGTGATAGATTTTGGTGGTGCACGGTGTCACACCCCCAAATTCCACTAACGGAGTTTTACCGTTTTGGAAGGTGACAAAACAATATCTCAGACATCAGTTACTTCAAACGACACTATATGGGAATTAAAATGTAACAATATAAAAGATCAAGTTCAGAGTAAATGTGCGGAAGCATTTTCACAAAAGTAAATGCGCAAAACAACGCGCCCAAATCCAAATACAAGTAAAACATAAAGATTGTTTGATAGTTAGATAATTTGATGATAATTCAAGACACATGCATGACTTAACGTGATCCTGAGTGCCAACCTGAGAAAACATGTAAGAAAATGAGTCAACACGGGGTTGGTTAGTTCACAGGTTTCAATCATTTCAAATAAAGCGTTTTATTGATTATGTATATTCAATATGCATATCTAAAGGTAGCATGCCTATATTCATGTTTTGCTAAAGCGCTCGCAACCGAAACTGACAGTGTGATTGTTTGCCTCCATCCAGGTCTATCAACTCTGATTAATGTGTTAAGGTCAATATAACACCCGTTCGACCTCCAATCGAGTTAGCACGACTAACGCGGGTGGGGTTTGTCAAACCCAGTAGCACTACAAAAATTACCTCGCTCATACCATATTAACGGTCCAATGTGTGTGAGTACTTTTCATGATAGTGTGTTACGCTTAGCCTCAACAGTGATATCATATGAATTACAATAACCCAAAAAGGTTGTCACATGTTTTCTCCCCCAAATAAAACAGTAAAATGGGCCGCGAAACTCACCTGCGTTGCGTAGTAGGTAGTCTCACAAAAGTATGAGATTTGAAATCTCAAGTGTCAGTCTGCACGGCTTACGTATGCCCTAGAATTATAAACACATAAGTTAGGGACATATAGGATTTGTGATGATGACACGGAAGATTAAAACGTCTTAAAACATTTTAAATATTAACGGGTAGATGAATGTGTCTACGGGAAATTGGGTTTCTTAATATAATAATTAAGATCAATGCGTTACGTGTCGAATGTCTCTAATACGAATAATATTAAATAAATAAATAAATTCGTACGTTTGTATCGTTTAAGAAAATAATATACCATATATATTATTTTTGAACTCGTAGGAAATATGCGATAAATATTTACGTGACAAAATAATAAATATATTATTTTTTTATTAGAGATAATAAACGTGAGTAAATAATATAACCAATTATATTATTAAATAGTTTGAAACGTTACACGAGGTAAATAAACGAGGCGAAATATTATAAAAATATATATTATTTTATTCTAGGAGTCACGATTTGAAAATAATATAAACATATTATTTTTGTTCGAAGTTGTGGTTTGAAAATAATATAAATATATTATTTGTAAAAGTGGTTATATTAAATAAATGTGGTTTACAAATCAAACCCGAACCTACGGGTGGTTTTCGGGATTAAAACAAGTTAATATATTATTATAATAATATAAAGTTTGATTTTCAATAAATAAATATAAGTAAAAAGTCTCCAAAAAAAAAAAGAATGCATGAGACCGGACTCGAACCCGGGTCTCCTTCGTATGAGTCAAGTGTCTTAACCAAGTCCGCCCACTAGGGAATCGCAATAGGATCCGGGTTTAAAACACACAAGTCCTTTTGGTTCCCTTCCTATACGCATAGTCAAACGAAACCAACCCAAATCCAATAGATTTCGATTACGATTTGAATCAGAAACATAGGGGTTCTGTTAATCGGATGATTTCGAGTCTGTGTGCGAAATTAATTACAAAAAGATCAAGTTTAGATCGGTTAAACACCCATTAGAAATCCTGTAACCTTAGCTTTGGAACTCAGAATCAAAATGATTGAATTTGATGAAATTAATCTCTGGGATCATAGGGCTTTTGTTAATTAAGACATTGTGAATCTATCCATATAGTTTAATTTGATTTAGAATGTGTTTAAGATCAAAAACCCCAAATCCGGTTATGAAGGAACCCTAGTTTCCGGATCATGAACCATTCGATGATACGAGATTAAATTAGCATAGGGTTATCAATAGACAGGCTATTGCGAAACTAATGATGTCGGTTAATTGAATTTAAATAGAGTCTGATGTAGAGTTTGATCAAACCGGTTTCACATGAACCCTAGGATCTGGTTCATGTGAAATTCGATACTGTAAGCCTCAATTGTCATAGGGTTTTTGTTCTAAAGATGGAAACGAAACTCCAGGTGTGATTTGTTACCTCAAATGGATTCGAATCGACAGAGATCGACTCGGTGGGTTTCCGACTTCGAGAGGCTAGTCTCCAGCGACCTTGACTGCTTCTCCGGCGCAACTGATGTAGGCAAAAGCTTCTGGAGGATTCGAACAAGGTGTGTAGTGCGTTTGCTTTCGAGAATGATAGGAAAAATGATCGAATTGATCAATTTTTGTTATGGGTTCGACGGTTATGACTCGCATGACCATAATGAGGTTTAATTGGGTTTATTGAGTTAATAATGGCCGTAAATGATCATAATCGTTCAGTTTTAGTTACAACTCCAACAGGAAATCGATTTAGGCATGTGAATTGAACTCAAGAACAGCTAGGTTGACTTTCAAAAGTCAACAGAATCGCAAATGGTCTAATTACAGATCTAGTCCCTGAGGTTTTCATGTATTTGAGTTTTGAAATTTGTAGAAAAAGTCCCTTGTGTTTGAGTTAGGTTAAGAATAGGTTAGTTTGACTATAAAAAGTCAATTGGGACTTGAATGTTGACTTTGACTTAACAAGGATCAATTAAAATTAAGTTTGGGCTAATTACACAATTAATCCTTGTAATTTGAGTTTGGAAATTGACACTTCTAGTCCCTGAAGTTTGTGAATAGTTAGGATTTAACTAGACTGGCTAACCGAGTTAACTGGAAAAGTTTGGATTGTCACATCATCCCCTAGTTGAAAGAATTTTCGTCCCGAAAATTAAAATAAATAAATAAAATTTCTAAGATGTCACATCATCCCCTAGTTGAAAGAATTTTCGTCCCGAAAATTAGAATAGTACCTTAGGAATTTGACGTGGAGTGCTTGAACAGATAAGGATACTTGTGCATCATCTGATCATCGTGCTCTCATGTGAATTCCGGTCCGCGTTTCGAGTTCCAACGAACTCTGACAATAGGGATTTTACTACGTTTCAGCGTTTTAACTTCCTTGTCCTTGATTTCTACCGGTTCTTCAACGAACCGCAATTGTTCGTCGATGTGTAGTTCCTCAAGAGGAACCGTGAGTGTCTCGTCAGGTAGACATTTCTTCAAGTTCGACACATGAAATACGTTGTGTACACCACTAAGTCCTTCAGGAAGGTCCAGTTGATACGCTACTGGGCCAATTCTCTTCACTATTTTGAATGATCCAACATAACGAGGATTCAGTTTGCCTCGTTTCCCGAAGCGAATTACACCTTTCCAAGGTGAGACTTTGAGTAGAACCATGTCGCCTACTTGAAACTCTAACGATTTACGACGCTTATCGGAGTAGTTCTTTTGACGATCACGAGCTGTCGCCATCCAGTTTCAGATTTGAACGATCTTTTAAGAGGTTTCAAACACAAGTTCAGGACCCGTAAGTTGGCTATCCCCAACTTCAGCCCAACAGATAGGAGATCGGCATTAATGTCCGTACAATGCCTCGAATAGTGTTGTCTTGATGCTAGAGTGATAACTGTTGTTGTAGGAGAACTCCACTAAAGGTAAGTGAGACTCCCAAGAGTTACCGAAATCGATCACACAAGCTCGTAGCATATCTTCTAAGGTTTGAATGGTACGTTCCGTTTGACCATCAGTTTGAGGGTGATATGCCGTACTCATGTCTAGACGCGTACCTAAAGCTTTTTGTAGAGATTGCCAAAAATGTGATGTGAATCGAGCGTCTCGATCCAAAATGATAGAAATTGGGACTCCGTGCTGAGAGACTACTTCTTTCAAGTAAAGACGAGTAAGTTTCTCCATCTTTTCAGTTGCTTTGATGGCTAAGAAGTGAGCATATTTTTTCAAACGATCGACAATTACCCGGATGTTGTCACATCCGCTAGGGGTTCTGGGCAATTTGGTTATAAAATCCACATGGATTTGTTCCCATTTGCACATAGGAATCTCTGGTTGTTGTAGTAATCCAGAAGGCTTTTGGTATTCTATTTTGACCTTTGAGCAAGTCAGGCACTTGCTCACATAGGTGGCTATGTCAACCTTCAAATTTGGCCACCAATATAGCACCGTTAGGTCATGATACATCTTGTCAGAACCTGGATGAACAGAGTATCGAGATTTGTGAGCTTCATCCATAACCAGTTCTCTTAAGTTCTCATACACTAGAACCCATATTCGCTCTGCCATGTAGCGAATGCCATATGATTTGACCTCCATTTGTTCTTCCATACCACGTGTGGCTTCTAACGGTAGGTTCTCCTCTTTAAGGGCTTCGAGTTGAGCACTTCGGATTTTACCAGGTAATCCGGTGTGAATAGTAAGTTGTAATGCTCAAACTCGTTTAGGTTTGGTGTCCTTACGACTTAGGTCATCGGCTACCGCATTAGCCTTCCCTGGATGGTATCTGATTGCACAGTCATAGTCGTTTAAGAGTTTGACCCAACGACGTTGTCGCATGTTCAACTATTTCTGTTTGAAGATATGTTGAAGACACTTGTGATCGGTGTAGATAGTGCATTTGGTACCGTACAAGTAATGTCTCCATATCTTTAGTGCAAATACCACGGCTCCCAACTCTAAGTCGTGTAGTTCTTCTCGTGGATTTTCAGTTGACAAGAAGCATAAGCGATGACCTTCTCGCGTTGCATCAGTACACAACCAAGACCTTGAATGGATGCATCGCAAGATACCACAAAATCATCCATTCCCTCCGGAAGAGATAGGATGTGTGCACGGCAAAGTTTCTTCTTCAGAAGTTGGAATGCTGATTCCTGGGTGTCACCCCAGTTATAGGGTTTACCCTTTTGATTTAAGGCAGTGAGGGGTTGAGAAATCTTGGAAAATCCTTCAATGAAACGACGATAATAGCCAGTCAATCCCAGAAATTATCGCACCTCAGTTGGCGTTGTCGGTGCCGCCCAATTCTTGATTGCTTCTATTTTAGATGGGTCGACATGTATCACTGTCTAGTTGACTACATGTCCTAAGAATTGCACTTCACGAATCTATAATTCGCACTTGGAAAGTTTTGCGTACAGTTGTTCTTGTTTTAGCAATTCCAAAATTAAGCGCAGGTGTTCCTCATGTTCGTCCCTATTCTTGGAGTAGATGAGGATGGCATCGACGAAGACGATAACGAACTGGTCAAGGTACGGTTTACGCACATGGTTCATGAGATCGATGAATACCGCAGGTGCGTTGGTCAGTCTGAATGGCATGACCATGAATTCATAGTGAACATACCTAGTCCTGAATGCAGTCTTTGAAATGTCCTCGTCTCAGACTCTGAACTGATGATAGCCAGACCTAAGATCGATCTTGGAATAAAAGCTTGATCCTTGGAGTTGATCGAACAGATCATCAATGCGTGGTAGAGGATAACGGTTCTTGATCGTCACTTTGTTCAGTTCCCGGTAATCGATGCACATGCGGAAAGTCCCGTCCTTCTTCTTGACAAATAGGACTGGAGCTCCCCATGGTGATGAGCTAGGTCGAATGAAACCTTTATCTAACAACTCTTGCAGTTGTGTAGATAATTCTTGCAACTCACTAGGTGTAAGTCTATATGGTGCCCGGGCAATAGGCGTTGCTCCGGGTGCTAAATCAATTTGGAACTCGACCTGTCGGTGTGGTGGGAGACTAGGCAAGTCTTCGGGAAATACTTCTGGGTAATCACGAACGATCGGTATGTCTTCAATCTTCTTTTCTTCAGATGGCTGCTCGGCGACGAGAGCCAAAATGGCAGTATATCCTTTACGTAGACATTTTTGTGCCTTCATGAAGGATATAATGCCCATAACAGCACCACTCCTTTCGCCTTGGACGGAGAGGATTTCTCCATTAGGAAGAGCAAGGCGAACAATTTTCTCCCGACAGATAATCTCGGCTTGGTTCTTAGATAACCAATCCATTCCGACAATTATGTCGAAACTACCGAGTGTGACCGGCATGAGATCAATATCAAATTTATGACCAGCCAGTTCAAGCTTACAACCCTTAAGAATGTGGGTTGCTTCTATTACCTGTCCATCTGCTATTTATATGGTGTACATATTTTCTAACAGGGTTAGAGTTTCTCTTAGTAGGTTACTAAGTTTATTAGATATGAAACTCCTATCAACACCAGTGTCAAATAGTACAGAAGCAAAATAGTTGTTTAGAAGGAACTTATCGGTAACCACATTGTGGTCATATCGAGCTTCTCTGGATCCTAGCACAAAGGCTCGTCCCTTTGCACCATTCCCTCCATTATTGTCATTGTTGTTATTATTGACCTGGTGGTTATTATTGTTGTTGTTGTCGTTGCCACCCTTCTTTAATTGTGGATAATCCTTTCGAAAATGTCCCTCTTTTCCACATTCAAAACAACCCTTGGTAAAACCCGGTTGTTGGAAGGGCTGCTTGGCTTGTAATTCCCCTCTGCAGTCTTTGGCAGCATGGCCCACCTTGCCACACCGCTGGCAATGGTAGGTGGTGGTAATTACATTTGCTACACCTGGGGTGTCTCCCAGTATAATCACTCTGATGCTGACCCGAAGAGGTCGACTGGTTGAAGTTATTTGTAGGCTCAAGCCTACGTTGTTGCTGTTGTTGGGCTTGGTTTGACTGGAAACCCTTGGTGTTGACGTTATTGTCAAACTTACGTTTGTTGTTATCAGTAGGCTTAGATGCTGACCTTCTGGGAGGTAGTGTCCCTTGGGTAACTGCTTGGTCCGTCAGTTTATGAGCAAGATGGATTATTTTTTGGATGGTATTGGGGTTGGATAAGGTAACCATGCTCTGGATTTGAGGTACCAGCCCATTGATAAACATCTCAATCCGCTTGTAGGGTAGGGTAACCATATGAGGGCACATCCCCGCTAGCTCGTGCGAGCGAGTATGTAGAGTTCTATTTCAGAACCCTCCATTTTTAGATTCCAGAATTCTCCCTCGAGCTTCTGGATCTCATCCCTGTGATAGTATTCTTCCTTCATCATATTCTTGAAGTCTTCCCTTGGTGATTCATTGGCCATGTCCAGACCTAGCATATGGACTTGTGAATTCCACCATGTGAGGGCAGGACCCTCTAGAGTACCCGATGCAAATTTTACCCGATCAGCTACAGGGCAATTGCACATGAAGAATACAGATTCGATCTTCTCGAACCATCGAAGTAGTCCTTCAGCTCCACTGAATGTGTGGGGCTTGCAGTCCATAAACGTCTTAAATGTGCAGACGTGCTGATTGTTCTGTGGATTGTTCGCTTGCCCTGGATTGGAAAGAGTATGATGAGTTTAGGAAACGTAGAATAAATGTATACGGTTGGTTGTTTAGATTTAACGGTTATCGGATTTACCTGCAATGTGTGCTGCTAAGGCTTCAGCAACACTTTCGTTAATCAACGCGGCCAGCTCGGCTACTGTCATGTTGATGTTTCCACGGCCACCGCCACGACCGCCTAGACCACGTCCACGTCCACGTCCACGTCCGACCATGTTTCTTCATATTTACAAACATAAGAAATGAGTAAATACACCGCATATTAACGTCATTCAAGTATAAGCAAATAGAAAGAAGTGTGTAAGGACATGTGGGTTGTGATCATGGTTCAAGATTTACTTAAATTATGACAGCTATAAAATAAGCAACTCACAATATTAGTTTATTAAGATTTTATTGGAATGGGAACAACCTTACCCATTTAGGTTTGAAAATAAAAGGAAATAACAAAACAAGATAAGATAGAATGGGACATCAAACTCCACTGCTAGCGGACGAAATAACTGACTCATCGTCCTTATCCTCTACTTCCTCAGGCTCAAAGTCGGGTGCTTCAGCTGGCTCTAAAGTAGCTGCAAGTTGTGTCTCTAATTCCCCAATCCTTTCCTGAGATTCTACCTCCGCCTCCTCGAGGATATTCACTCTAGCCTGTAACGCATTTACCTTGTCCACTAATGCATTGTGCAAGTGGTCGGTGCCAGCCAGTTCGGCTACTAGCAGATCCATCCTGTGGTCCGTCTGCTTCTCCCTACTTAACAGACTTGTGATCTCTCCTGATGCGTCTCTCATATTATGGATCTCTCGATCCATAGTGGCTACGAATGTTGCAAATGCTTGCTCCAAATGGCATGGCATCAATGGTAATTATGGTCCTGATGATGATGAAGCTCCAAAGTATGGAGATGGAACTCGTTCCTGCCTGACCCACTTCCTAAGTAGACCAGGATACCAATCCCAATCACTCCCATTCCGGATGTGCATGGGCTCTCCATACACAATAGTGTCGTCAATAGGTTCAAGCCAACTTCTCTTTGGCTCCGGTGATGCAATAGCAAGAATATCGTGTTCCTGGATGGCAGGTGGTGAAGATGGTGGAGTAGACATAATTCCTTAAATATAAGGAGTAAATATCTATCTCGAGTGTCTATGCCAAGTAACTAATGTGTCTGGCTATATTCTAAAATGCAGTCCTAGTTCTCTATAACCAATGGCTCTGATACCAATCCGTCACACTCCCAAATTCCACTAACGGAGCTCTACCATTTTGGAAGGTGACAAACAAGGATCTCAGACATTAGTTACTTCAAACGACACTATATGGGACTACAAATGTAATAATATAAAAGATCAAGTTCAGAGTAAATGTGCGAAAGCGTTTTAACAGAAGTAAATGCGCAAAACAATGCGCCCAAATCCAAATACAAGTAAAACATAAAGATTGTTTGATAGTTAGATAATTTGATGATAATCCAAGACACATGCATGACTTAACGTGATCCTGAGTGCCAACCTGAGAAAACATGTAAGAAAATAAGTCAACACTAGGTTGGTGAGTTCACAGGTTTCAATCATTTCAAATAAAGCGTTTGCGGATTATGTACATTCAATATGCATATCTGAAGGTAGCATGCCTATATTCATGTTTTGCTAAAGCGCTCGCAACCGAAACTGACAGTGTGTTTATTTGTTTGCCTCCAGCCAGGTCTATCAACTCTGACTAATGTGTTAAGGTCAATATAACACCCGTTCGACCTCCAATCGAGTTAGCGCGACTAACGCAAGTGGGGTTTGTCAAACCCAGTAGTACTACCAAAATTACCTCGCTCATACCATATTAACAGTCCGATGTGTGTGAGGACTTTTCATGATAGTGTGTTACGCTTAGCCTCAACAGTGATATCATATGAATTACAATAACCCAAAAAGGTTGTAACATGTTTTCTCCCCCAAATAAAATAGTAAAAGGGGCCATGAAACTCACCTGCGTTGCGTAGTAGGTAGTCTCACAAAAGTATGAGATTTGAAATCTCAATTGTTAGCCTGCACGGCTTACGTATGCCCTAGAATTATAAACACATAAGTTAGGATCATATGGGATTTGTGACGACGACACAGAAGATTAGAACGTCTTAAAACATTCTAAAGATTAACGGGTAGACGAACGTGTCTACGGGAAATTGGGTTTCTTATTATAATAATTAAGATCAATGCGTTACGTGTCGAATGTCTCTAATACGAATAATATTAAATAAATAAATAAATTTGTACGTTTGTATCATTTAAGAAAATAATATAACATATATATTATTTTTGAACTCGTAGGAAATATGCGATAAACATTTACGTGTAACATCCCGAATAAATAGAAAACAAATAAAAGAAAAGCAAGGTGAGCTTGGCCAAGGTTCGGCCCATGGGCCCGAAATATGAAGGGAAACCCTTAGTAATCAGCAACCATCAACCTTTCCCCCTCATTTCCTTCATTTTCGCAAACTTAGAGAGAGAAAGGAGAGCATGGGTTTAGAAAGAGAAAGCTCGGGTTTCAGCTCAAAAGCTCGGAATTCGACCGTCATCATCAGCAACACAAAGCAACGAAGACCAGACTCTGAGAGGTAAGCTTCATCGCTAGATCTGAGTTTTTATACATTTATGAATTTCGAATAAAATGGCTAAAAGTGCGGTTTTTTACGTATGAAACTTGAAACAAACCACATATTTGGGTTTATGGAGGAAAATGAAACATTTCAAACATAAAAAGTTGAGAGCTTGATCAACTTGAAATCGAAGACCAGATCTAGGGTTTCTGGTTGTGGAAGAAGACTGATGCATCGAAACTACTAGTTTCGATATAGGTAAATACATCGAAACTACCTAGTTTCGATATATGCAGACCCACCGAAACTACTAAGATTTTACATAATTTACTTATCGAAACTACCATAGTTTCAATATAAACCCATGACCCGAAACTACTAAGATTTTACATAAGTTACTTATCGGAACTACCATAGTTTCGATATAAACCCATGACCCGAAACTACTAAGATTTTACATAAGTTACTTATCGAAACTACCATAGTTTCGATATAAACCCATGACCCGAAACTACTGGGTTCAAGCATAGTAATGTCTAGTGTCATCTAGAAGCACAACCTTATGTGTATGACTTTATTATACAGATTGTGAGTGACCTTAGTGACGCTCAGTAACCGGCTAAGTGTATTACATAAACCACTCATCAGGTGAGTTCTATGTGCCCCTACGTGTTACGTGCAAATGATTTTGGGGCTGAAGTGTATACATGATATGAATGAATGTTATGTTATGTGTTATATGACAATGCATGATAGTTATATGTATGACTGATATGTTTATCAACAAAGAAACATAGTAAGTATGTTATGAATTATGAATGAAAGTATGATATAACACAAAATTATGAAATCGTGCTTCATATATATACACTATATACTGCATGTTATGAATATATGTGAATGTTATGGACGCCTCGATGCTAACGGCTACTACGGTAGACGGACGACCATGTAACTATCATGCAACCGGGACGTAAAGGCAATCAATGGACGGTCGAAGCAAATGCCTTATCAATGATAAGTAGAACGGTTGCATGAATAATAGTTCGCATGGGAAACGGATGCCTTCGGGTAGACGGGTGAAAGGACGGACTACGACGGTAGACACGGTAGACGGACGGCCAAAGCTTGTCGGACGGTAATGAAGGACGGACTACTTCGGTAGACACGGTATGAATTACGGCCTACGACGGTAAGACGGAGCGTCTGTCTTTGTGACTTACGCAATCAATGACGGGTTGATCACCCTTATGTGTAAGACCAATGAATGTTCAATGTATGCATATGCACCTACTTGCGTGTATAGTCAATGTATGTTCACTGAAACAATGTTGTAAGTGTGTATATATATATATATATATATATGAACCAATGATACGAATAAATGACTAACGTTATACCTAATGCTTTAAACTAGAACTCACCAGTGTTAGCTGACTTTTAGTATACATTTCAGGTAACAAGAGGAAGGGTCGTGCGAAGGCGTGATGGCTATCCGGCATGAGACTGACATCCCATTTTAATTTATGTTAAGACTTCCGTTGTTATGTACTTGAATGATGAATGCTTCTGTTGCGTCTTGAAAGTTTTAAATGTTATAATTCGGTATCATTGGCTATTTTATGAGTAAATCCAACAAATAAGGTCACCCGGCTTACAAGTTGGTATCAGAGCAATAGTTTGAGAGATTCAGACATCTCTAAATGTTTGGACTCAAGCTGATAATGGGACCAACGCACGGATGTCAGTCTGGGTAGCCAACGCCAACACAGTAAGTAAGTGATAAAGTTAATGCATGTAGTTAGGGATAGATGCCTTAACTTAGAACTCTTAGATGTCAATGTCACTACTGATGTGAAGAGTTGTGAACCCGAAAAGCAAAGCAAATTATTAATCACAAACCGGTCACTGTAATTAACAATTTACCTTGCTCGTACTGTTCTAAACTATGATCTGAAGGAATGATATTGATGTATTCCCTTTACATATAAGAAAAATCTAGAAAACTATGGCTAGTAGAGGAAGAACTGCACGCCAAGGCGGCTATACGGGCCGAGTAGGTACACCGCCATTAAACCAAAGACAAGAGGAAGAAGAAAGCATGTACGTGAAACACACCGAGAGAGTGCATGGCACTAATGTGACCCCACCGAGAGGTGGCAATGAAGGGTCACTATGACTGGAACTCGAACTTAGGGATGCTATTACCCGTGAGGTTGTACTGACACTGAAGAGCGTATTGCCTGGTCTGTTACCTGACACACAGAAATGGAAATGGGAAAACGTGTCTAAGGGAACTGGAAAGGGGAACTATACAGCTGAGGCTAAGAAGCCAAGAACTGAAGAATACGAAGCTTGTAATAAATGTTTGAAGAAACACCAAGGCGAGTGCCTAGTTAGTTCCACCATCTGTTATAGGTGTGGGAAGGTGGGGCACTATTCTCGCGACTGTTTAAGAGACACTAAATGCCAAGGTTGTGGACTATTTGGACATCTGACCAAGAATTACAGGAGAACCAGACAATCTGGTTCGGGAAAAGAAAATGAACAGGAACAGCCAAAGGCTAGGACTCGGGCTTATGCCCTAACTGAGGAGGAGGCAAAAGGAAACGCTGATGTAATGTCAGGTACGTTTTCCTAGTTAATGATGAACATGCGGCTATTTTATTTGATTCTAGTGCTAGTAAAAGCTTTATATCGAACAACTTCTGTCGCAAAGTAGATTGCTCAATCGATACTATAGTGAAGGCTTTTAGCGTAGAAATCGCCGTTGGTATAAACTCGGCAATATTTCAAGTAACTGAATATTGCATGATAGAAATAGAGGGCCATAGATTTCCTTCTAAATTATTCCTTCTGACCTTAGGAGGATTCGATATAGTATTGGACATGGATTGGTTAGCAGCCAATGAAGCTCAAATCATATGTAAATGAAAGACGATACATCTCAAAGCCACTGACGGCAGTCCGATTACGGTTTATGGTGGTTGGAATTGCACGATGCCGAACGTCATCCCGATGATCAAGGCTGAAAGTTACATGAGGCGCGGTTGCAAAGCTTATCTGGTGTATGTTATTGACGATAGAAAGAAAACGAAAGAGCTCAAAGACGTGCCCGTGGTGTGCAACTTTCTAGAAGTGTTCCCGGAGGACCTACCTGGCTTGCCGCCCGATCGGGAAATAGAATTCCAAACTGACTTACTGCTAGAGGCTCAGCCCGTTGCCAAAGCACCCTACCGATTGGCTCCGTCAGAAATGAAAGAATTAATGTCTCAACTTGAAGAATTGACAGAGAAAGGATTTATCAGACCGAGTATCTCACCATGGGGCACTCCGGTATTACTTGTAAAGAAGAAAGATGGAAGCATGCGCATGTGCATCGACTACCGTGAATTGAACAAACGAACAGTAAAGAACAAGTACCCACTGCCTAGAATAGACGATCTTTTTGATCAACTGCAAGGCGCGAGTTGGTTCTCAAAGATAGATCTTAGGTCGGGTTACCATCAATTGAAAGTAAGAGAGGAGGATGTACCAAAAACCGCGTTTCGCACGCGTTATGGGCATTATGAATTCCTCGTGATGTCCTTCGGACTAACCAACGCACTAGCAGCCTTCATGGATTTAATGAATAGAATATGCCGACCAATGTTAGATCGGTCGGTTATAGTATTCATAGACGACATTCTCATCTACTCAAAGAACAAAGGTGATCACCACTGTCACCTAAGGGAAGTATTGGAGGTTTTGAAGCAAGAGAAGTTATATGCAAAATTTTCTAAATGCGCGTTCTGGCTTAGAGAAGTCCAATTCCTAGGTCATGTTATAAACCCAGATGGCATTATGGTTGATCCTACAAAGATCGAGACGGTGAAAGAATGGAATGTCCCAAAAACGCCAACAGAAATACAAAGTTTTCTAGGATTGGTAGGCTACTATCGAAGATTCATTTAGGATTTCTCGAGAATAACCTCGCCACTGACAAAGCTGACACGTAAGGATGTAAAGTACGAATGTGGCCCAACCCAAAACAATGCGTTCGAATAATTGAAAGCATGATTAACCCAAGCTCCGGTCCTGACCTTACCTGAAGGAAACGAAGACTTGGTAGTCTACTCTGACGCTTCGGGTCAAGGATTGGGTTGTGTACTAATGCAACGAGGAAAAGTAATTGCTTATGCCTCGCGATAGTTAAAGATTCATGAAGTTAACTACCCGACTCATGACCTAGAGTTGGCGGTGGTAGTTTTCGCATTAAAGATATGGACGCACTCTTTGTACGGAGTTAAATGCACCATTTACTCCGACCACAAGAGCCTGAAGTACTTTTCAAACAAAAAGGAATTAAACATGAGACAAAGAAGGTGGTTGGAACTACTAAAAGATTATGATTGTGAGATATTGTACCATCCAGGCAAAGCAAATGTAGTGGTTGACGCCCTAAGCAGGAACGAAGAGCCGACACCGATCCGGATCAAATCATGTCAGTTGATTATAACATCGGATTTGATGAATGAAATAGCAAAAGTGCAAGACGAAGCACTATTGGAAAGGATTGTGAAACGGGAAAGAATAGTGGGACAACAGAGCAATTTGGAGACCAATGTGTACGAGGTACGAACTCGTTTTGGCCGGATGTGGATACCTAATATTGGTGAACTTAGGGCCAAAATCCTTGATAAGGCCCATAAGTCTCGCTACTCTATCCACCTTGGGATGAACAAAATGTATCAAGACTTGAAGAAAGAATATTGGTGGCCTGGCATGAAGAACGATGTAACCGGATATGTAAGCAAGTGCCTAACTTGTTCACTAGTTAAGGCCGAGCACCAGAAACCATGCAGTAAAATGCAACCTTTGCCGATACCGGAATGGAAGTGGGAAGAGATCACAATGGACTTCATTACCAAGCTACCGCAAACAACTAAAGACAATGATACCATTTGGGTGATCGTCGACCGCTTGACGAAAAATGCTCACTTCTTACCAATATATGAGGCTTCTTCGTCTGAGAAGTTAGCTGAGATATTCATCAAGGAAATCGTAAGCAGACATGGTATGCCATTAACGATCGTTTCAGACATGGACACTCGATTCACATCAACGTTTTGGAAGAAATTCAACGAATCGATGGGCACTAGGCTAAACATCAGCACAACTTACCACCCCCAAACTGACGGTCAGTCAGAAAGAACCATTCAGACCTTAGAGGACATGCTCCGGGCCTGTATCATTGATTTCGGTGGGATATGGGATAGCCACCTACCCTTGGCAAAGTTTTCATATAACAACAGCTATCACTCAACAATCGGCATGCCGCCTTTTGAGATGTTGTATGGAAGGAGATGTAGAACCCCGGTATGTTAAAAAAAATTAGACAGAAAGACTTTACAAGTCTCGAAGTGGTCAAAGCTACTTTCGAGAAATTCGACCAGATAAAAGCAAACATGAAAGCCGCAAAAGACCGTCAAAAATCATATGTGGACAAGAGAAGAAGATATTTAGAGTTTCAAGTAGGGGATATGGTACTATTGAAAGTGTCACCCTGGAAAGGAATTATCCAATTCAGAAAACGTGGCAAATTAAGTCCAAGGTTTGTCGGACCTTTCAAAATCGTAGAAAGGTTGGTCAGGTTGCTTACAGACTCGACTTACCCGATGAGCTCAGTGGAATTCACCCTCATTCCACGTATCGCACTAACGCAAGTGCTTTGCTGACGATACGGCTCACATACCCTATGACGAAATTGAAGTGGATACCAGTTTGAACTATGTAGAGGAACCAATAGCTATTCTCGACCGAGCCGAGAAACGACTACGCAATAAGTCGATTCCTTTAGTCAAAATACAATGGAAGCACAGGAAAGGGTCTGAAGCTACTTGGGAGAAGGAAGACAAGATGAAAGTACTGTATCCGAAGTTGTTTAACTTGTAGCAGGTTTCGAGGACGAAACCTCTGTAAGGAGGGTAGACTTGTAACATCCCGAATAAATAGAAAACAAATAAAAGAAAATCAAGGTGGGCTTGGCCAACGTTCGGCCCATGGGCTCGAAATATGAAGGGAAACCCTTACTAATCAGCAGCCATCAACCTTTCCCCCCTCATTTCCTTCATTTTCGCAAACTTATAGAGAGAAAGGAGAGCACGGGTTTAGAATGAGAAAGCTCGGGTTTCAGCTCAAAAGCTCGGAATTCGACCGTCATCATCATAGCAACACAAAGCAACGAAGACCAGACTCTGAGAGGTAAGCTTCATCGCTAGATCTGTGTTTTTATACATTTATGAGTTTCGAATAAAATGGCTAAAAGTGTGGGTTTTTACGTATGAAACTTGAAACGAACCACATATTTGGGTTCATGGAGGAAAATGAAACATTTCGAACCTAAAAAGTTGAGAGCTTGATCAACTTGAAATCGGAGACCAGATCTAGGGTTTCTGGTTGGGGAAGAAGACTGATGCATCGAAACTACTAGTTTCGATATAGGTAAATCCATCGAAACTACCTAGTTTCGATATATGTAGACCCACCGAAACTACTAATATTTTACATAAGTTACTTATCGAAACTACCATAGTTTCAATATAAACCCATGACCCGAAACTACTAAGATTTTACATAAGTTACTTATCGAAACTACCATAGTTTCGATATAAACCAATGACCTGAAACTACTAAGATCCATGACTATGGATGCATTATCAATTTTTCAAGTTATGTTATGTACATACACGTATCAATAGGTTACTGATTCACAAATAATTTTATAATAATTTATGTTTTTTTTATCAATGACATATGGATGCATTATCAATTTTCAAGTTATGTTATGTAATTAATTGATTTTTATAAGAGAGAGAGATAGGAGAGAGAGAGTGTGAGAAATATTAGAAAACTAATTAATTGATTTGCAAAGTAATTTCCTATTGTACCCTTTTGTAATTAATATAAATCAATTTTAATTTAGTTAATTACAAATTTGCCACTAAAGTATATCAACCATTGATTAATCAAGATCAATGGCTAAGATTAGGTTATCATGGTTTTCTTATAAACTGGGGTTATCATTTGAACCCTACTCAGTATGTGTGTGTATATATATATATATATATATATATATATGTGTGTGTGTATCTATACTACTTAATAAAAGAGTAAATTTGATTGCCACATGTCACTATTCTAGGCCTTCTTAGACTACTTTTCTCGCCTAAACCATTCTTCTAATAATTATTTTCTTTTTTTATACGGTATATTTTTGGAAGTTTCGTGTACTTAAATACCAAATTAATTGATTAACTAATTACATAAATGAATTTGAATTAAATTGGCTAATTGTAACTACCCATTAAAATTTTCCTCATATGCACGAAAAAATTAAAATTTGAATAAATATTATACTAAAATAATACAAATAATTTAAAAATATGATGAAAAAAGTTGATAATATCCTCCATTGGCCATAGTTCTACGCAAATAGAAACAAAACGTATCATTATAGTTCCATTTTTAATTACATATCAAAATAAAAAATTAATTACATTGCAGGGTAATAAAAAATTAATTGTATCTTGGAATCTTTATACTAATAAATAAAAATCCTAAGGGGACACATGTCACTTTATAATGCATCATCATCATTGTTTTCTCACATCTCTCTCATATTAAATAATGATATTATAAAAATATAGTTTTAAATATTTAATATAAATTTAACTATGGATAGTTATTATATCATTAACCAAATGATTTAGTATGAATTAACATTTACCAATTATATAAAAAAAATAATATCCGGTTAAAAAAATATTTTAAAAATTAACTTACCAGAATTTATAACTGTCACGTCAAAGAACATTTTTAAAGACATTTTTTGACGGGTGTATGTGTTAACAGATTACGTTATATTTTATTCAACTCGTGTAATACACGGGTTTTTATAGACATAATTTTTTTATTATTAATTATATAACATTACATTTATTCAACCCGTGTAATACACAGTATTCTAACCTAGTGTGTGTGTGTGTGTGTGTGTGTGTATATATATATATATATATATATATATATATTTATAGGGAATGTATAGGATGAAAACCCCCTCAAGTTGTGAAAACATTGAAAACTCTCCAAAATTGGGTTTTTACAAGGTTTTTTTTTTTGAAAAGTTTTTATATGTAATTTCAAAACTTTTTATAAAAAAAATCAAAAAAGCGCCGACCAAATGTTTTTATAAATTTTTTTTTAAATTCTGCCCAGTTGTTTTATATATGTAACATGTTGTGTTACTTAACTAACACGAATTTTTTACACAAAAAACGGGGATTTTTGTCCAATTTTTTTATAAAAATTGGCTCGGAATTTTATTTTTTTTTTACGAAAATCTTATTAAAGTTGGTTAGAATGATTTTCATTTTTTTAAACATGTAAAAACACGTTTTTGAAGAGTTTTCAAATGTTTTCACAACTTAAGTGGGTTTTCAAAATATCCATCCCCTATATATATATACTAGTCGGATACCCGCACGATGCGACGGCGACGACAGTTTACAACGCGATACTCGTTTTCTTTGGATATTGTCTAATTTGAGACCTGATATTTGCATTAGGTTACAAAAAGCTGAAAGAACTTAAACTGAACCGAATCCTAATTCTCAAAGGAAAAAATTTTATGGTTATGTATTATCTATACTACTATATAATAGATATTAGAAGGATGTAGATGTAATTTTCTAAAAAAAATTAAGACACTTTGTACATTTTTGGTTGTATGGTGTACACATTGGCAATGCCATATAAGTGTATAATTACCTTCTAACCCCTCTTCATAATTAAATCCTACTAATTACCATTTCATCCATAGATATACTCCTTTGTGATACATATTGGAGGGATACAAAAGTAAATTCACACAAATTTTAAGACTTCTATCCATCTCCACACGCCGGAGTTTGCTTTCAATTCCGCCGGAGACATGTCTTCAGAGCCAAATTCAATTCCTGTGATTACACCATCATAACCGCCACCGCCATCAAAGCCACATTCAATTAGTTGTTTGCTTTCTTCAATTCTGCCGGGCAGCCCTTACCGCTCCTCAGTCCGTGTGGCCATTGGTTTCTTCTCCACGGCGATTGAACTGTCTTCGTCCATTGAATGCGATCATAAATTTCCGTCGGTTTCTTTTCTCTCCTCAAAACGCACCGCCAACGATTTCAATCCACACACCCACCTGCTCTCTTCGCCTCTTGATTATTCCCCTCAGTTCGGCATGGCGATGGACTACATACGATTTGTCTCTTCATCGATCTCTCCCCTGAAGCTACGATGGCGATGGAAGACGCTAAGTCAAGCAGGTAAGTCTTAGAAAAAGCATAATCTTCTCTTTGTGAGAGTGATTTTCTTAATTATGATAATATAGGTTTTGCAGACGACGAGTTGAAGAAATGGATATATTTGAAGATTAGGTTAAGAAATCATTCAACAAAATGTCTACTTTGCTTTGCGGTTTGTACTTGGTATGTGTTTATTCAATTTGTGAAAAGTTTTTATTTTACTTTTGGTTTATATGGGCACAAAATAAGGTTTGATTTGGATTGGTTTGGTTGTGGTAGTTGACTGTGAATGGAGACAAAGAACAGTTGAAAGAGCTTTTTAGGGAAACGCTTAATGAGTGTGGTTGAAAAGATGAAATGAAGTCCCTTTGCAGGTTCTCCCTCTCACTATCACTCTTTTTATTTATATAAATTGTTAAAACGTTTTAATTTTATTGGGTATTTGGGATTCAATTTTAAGTGTTTGGTTAGAAGCAAATTGCTTATGAGTATCTGCTTATTTGAGATTGGAATAAGCATTTTGGGAGTTGCTTATGAATTGAGTTTTTGCTCAGATTCATGATTATGCACTGCACATATCATCCGATTGCAGGTGCTGGACCATTCATTTGAGATGCATAAATAGACCATAAATTTTTTTCTACAAGTTGAACAATAATAACTTGTGTATAAAACATAGATGGAATCTCCCATTCACTTAGCAACTCTTGAGTTTATTATACTACAAGAGTTATGTTTCTTATTTGAGTTTAATTTATATTCTAAACTCTGCATTTCAACTGGTATATAAAACATACAATTGGTAATGCAGCATGTACAAAGGATAATCAATGATACAAACAATGATCTGATTCCCAAACTATTGTACATCTATGTGAGAATAAGTCCACCTCTTATGGAGAAATTTCATTTGCATAATTCATGATCATTTTGATGACCAGGATAAAAGAATGTTCATTTTATAAGTTCCATAATTGTGCCCTTTTTCTGTTTTATTCTTGAAATAAAATAATTCTTTGCTGACATTAGTATAAATTAAATAAATAACTACTTAATGTATGTCTATACTATATATTGCATAGTTGTTCAAGAAAATGTTATTAGTTATCTATGTTAATGATATCTAACTTGAATGACTTTTGTTGCTTCTCTTTCATATCTATGGTCAGGGAAAAAAATGAGGATTTAAGGTTGTGTGTGGTGGATGTTAATGATATCAAGGTGTCGGAGTTGACCCCACTCCCACACCCAACTGACGTCGGTTCCACACTTGAACGTTTACTCAGGCAGAAATTATTCTTAGAAGAATGAGGATATTGTGGGATTCCAGCTGACTTTTGTTAATCCATCAGCAGATGACAGATTAACCTTTCTTCCTGGTATGTGTTTGTATATATGTGTATTTCTTTTGCAGTGTTATAATTTTGCTTATAGATGGGAATTTTGACATGCTTACCTATGAATGTGTCGATTCAGGTTATGTTTTCTCTTAACGAGTTAAACGTTAATAAAATTAGCTAGAAAAGAAAGGGGTCAAATGTGTCAACAGTCATGCAGAGTGTATTTTGTAATAGATAAAACATCTTAAATCATTTTATTGTAAAATCATATTATTATTGAAATAATATAGTTCTCTATAATCATATTTGAAACTTTTTCACTGTAAAAAAAGAAAACTTGTAGAAATTTTTTTGTTTTGTTTTGGGTCAACCAAACTTGATCCATTTTAACCTATTAAAAATTATCTGTTTTGACCAATCACCTAACCCGCATGTTAACTCATTTTGCTACCTCTAAGTTTATGCATAACTAAAGTTAGTGATTTTGACCCATTTATCTAAAATGGGCAAACTGGTTAAACAAGTTGACCCATTTACTAGAAGTATTGTTGCATCCAAAAATGGTTTCATTAACTTCTTGAATTTTTTATGCTTGCTAAATATGCAGATGTATGTGTTATGGTTGAACAACATTCAAAACATAAAAAACCATGAAATCTTTGACTTTAAAATTTTGACAACTTTTTTATTTATTTCTTTTTTATTGTTTTGTTTCTGTTTACTTTCTTTCTGTATATTTCTTTTTTATGCTTTGAATTTTATTTTTCTAGGTGACATGGAGCTTTAATGGAATAATGGGTGATGTTATGGTGTAAAATTGGATACGCAAGAATCACAAACTCTCTTGAACTTAGGTCTGTAACTTTATTACAAAATTTCTCGATTCATCTTTAGATCCATATATAATTCGTGAAACGGGTCAATTGAAAATAGTTTTATGGCTGTTGAAGTCCCGAAAATGGAGGGAAATGGAGTTTTTGTGAAGAAGAAAACTAGGTTGAAGGTGAAGATCAAGTTTGGGAATCCATCATTAAGGAGGTTAATTAGTGGTGCAATTGCAGTAGCGGTTTCAAGAACATGTGTTGCTCCATTAGAGACTATAAGAACTCATTTGATGGTCGGGAGTAGTGGTCATTCTACTACTGAAGTTTTTCAAGATATTATGCAAACTGAAGGCTGGACTGGCCTCTTCAAGGGCAATTTGGTATTGTGATTCGTGTCTCCTCGAGCAAAGCAATTGAGGTATAGTTGTTTTACTTATAATCTTCACATGCTTACTCAAAATTAATCATACCTGAACTGTTTAGTGTTGGTTTTAGTACATTTAATTGTTTGTAGTATCAAAGGTGTTATGTTTCATGGTATTTTTGCACCCTTTGTTGTTGCCAATTTGATGAAATTTTAGGATAATTTGATATGTTTGCATTTGGAAAAATATTATGAGATATTAGATGATTAGAAATAGACAAACGGTTGTAATGAAACGTGGTGCTAGAGACTGTGTTTGAATCCTGTTTGTCTGCTTGATATTGGAATAATCACTTTTGATCATGTTGAATGTTGTCAAATTCTGATTATTTAAGGAAGTAATAGACGAAATAATCTCAAAATAATGATATATAAGTAATCTCACTCTACATTTTGATAGTCACTTCTGTTGCAAGTTGCAGCTAGAACTATTATGAAACTAAGTATTCTAAGCAGATTAACCTGACCCTTCAGTAGTTTACGAGTATTTCAAATTGTATTCTCAAAGTTGTTATGTGCTTATCGCATCTTGAACGCACTGTAATCAGTTTTTAGTGTTTGGGTAACCTGCTTCTGTTTATGATTTATAAAAACTGATTATTCTGAATAGATTATTTAACGCCTAAATTGCTGCCATGATATCCTGGGAGTCTTCTACTCTTTTTTTGTGTGCTAAATGATGTTTTCACAACTTTAATTGCAGTTTTATACCTTCCATCTACATAAAATTGAGCAGCTCTCACGTATATTACACCAGGTGAAAGCTTTTGTTGGCTGAAAGCATCTTCTTTTGCCCTCAGAAAGTCAATGCCAAAGAACAGAAGACAGATAATAAGCTCTATGTTCAATCTGTGAAAAAAAACATGCCAAATTTATTATTTTGTTACCCAACATAGCAAACATACAGAAGAATGACCGATTTCAGCTATACTAAAAATGACCCATGTCAAACCAAATATGAAAATGGCCCATTTCAACCTAATCCCGCTTTAGCTTAACATGTTCATTACTAAACGGGTTGAAATTACCACCTTACCTATTCGAAAATTTTCATCATGTAAAAGTTTTTTTTAATAAAAATAGTGTTAGGATCAAACACGCAACACACAAACAAGAAAGATAAAGAGACACAAGATTTACGTGGTTCGGTCAATGTGACCTACATCCACGGGGGCAACTAGGGTTTTCTTTATTGAGTGATAATGAATTACAAGTACAAGAGATTAATTTATAGGCATAAATTAGGGTTAGACCCTTAATCAACAAGTTAACTAAACTGGGCCCGCTTCGGGCTAGGGCCGGCTGACCCGAAGCCTACATCCCAACAATCTCCCACTTGGAGGCTTCGAAACACGATCAACTCCACTTTGTACTTCTGCAAATGAAAACCCCTCTGATCTTCAGTACTCCTTAGTTACCCCGTCTCCTCAACATTATTCATGGAGACCAGCTGAAGCTATGCAAAGCTTCAGCTTATCCAGCGTCACAGATTTGGTAAACATATCTGCTTGATTCTTCGCACCCGAGATATTCTTCAGACTGATATTCTTCGCACCCGAGATACGCCTATAACTCATCATCAATTTTAAAGTTTACTGAAGACAGACGTCTCAGATGAGAATTAAAAACATTAATATGATCAATAACTGAACTTCCCTCTTTCATGCGGGTATTAACCAATTCCCGGATCAGAAACACCTTGTTAGCAGCTGATGGTTTCTCATACATGTTGGCCAACGCATCCATTATGCCACGTGCTGTGGTTTCCTCCAAGATGTTGTAGGCAACGTTCATTGACAGAGCAAGCCTTATAGTTGACTTGGCTTTCTTGTCAAGTGTCAACCAAACTGGTGTCATCAGTGTGGGAGGTGGTTCTAGTACCAAATCCAAATCCTTCTGAATTAGCAAATCGGTGATTTGCATTCTCCACCATCCAAAGTTCTGCCCGTCAAACTTTTCTATCTTGGTCTTTCCTTCCTCAGCCATTATCCAACTACAAATGCTTAACGATCGAGTCAAAACTGGAATAGTGTTCGAACACAACTTTTTGGCCGGCTGCCTGAACTTGAGTGTTGTTCTATCGCACACTACTCGTGTAATCAGTTTCAAAAAACCGAAAAAACAAAGAGTTGATAACGCACCTGAGTAACTTAGACCAAAAAAAATCAACCAAAATAACTGACCAGATCCGGAAAAACACAGCAGGCTGTTCCAGAAAAAAAAATTTATGGCCGGAAAAAATTCCGGCGACCGGCGGCGGCAGTGGGCTGAGGCGGCAGCGGCGGAACCCTGTTGCCCGGAGAAACTTCTGTTACAGCAGTAGCAGTGGTCGGCGGCCGGAGGCTGTGACGGCTGCTGAAACCCTAATTAGGGTTTGCAACAAGAAGGGCTGACGGCTGAGAAAGGCTGGAGGCTGTTCTTGTGTGCTGATCGAGAGCCTAAGCTCTGATACCAGTTGTTAGGATCAAACACGCAACACACAAACAAGAAAGATAAAGAGACGCAAGATTTACGTGGTTTGGTCAATGTGACCTACATCCACGGGGGCAACTAGGGTTTTCTTTATTGAGTGATAACGAATTACAAGTACAAGAGATTAATTTATAGGCATAAATTAGGGTTAGACCCTTAATCAACAAGTTAACTAAACTGGGCCCGCTTCGGGCTAGGGCCGGCTGACCCGAAGCCTACATCCCAACAAATAGAACATATCACAAAAAGAATTCAGATAAAATCATCAAAACAATACAGAAATAACCAACAAATTGTACCTCTTTTAGTTTTAGCTTTTTGTCGCCAAAGCTCTCTCTGAAGATGTCCCATATCAGTAACAGTATACAAAACTACTTTAACAAGTTAAAGTTTTTAAATACAGTAGAACACATGTCCTACTATTTAATAAGGTCTCTTTTCATGGGGAATAAGGTCTCTTTTCATAGATATGCTTTCATTGGTCTGCTAGGCTGCTGAAGTAGGTTTGCTACAGCTGCTCCTTTTCATTTAGAGGACAGTAGTAAATATATTAGAACATAAAATACAGTAGTAGGTCTGCAACTGATGGGTCTGCTATGTAGCAGACCTTACTCCCCATGAAAAGTCCTTTTCATAGCCAGTATTAGGTCAGCTACTGATGGGTCAAGGGTTCTAACCATTGGCCAACTGGTTTTTTCAAAACATCACGCAACTTACAACAGTGGTATGCAATTTTCAAAAGTTTTGAAAAGTTTTTAAAAGTTTTTAAGGCGCAATTTTACTTGAATAAACAATTTTTAATTCATTATTTCTTCCATCATAACTTTTTAATGAATAAGATCGATACCTGGAAAAAGCAACATCATGGGTGCAGATGGGTCTCGCTTTACTTCTCTCTCAAACCCCATTATCTTTCATGTTCTCCATCTCCGAAATCTTTTAACCTTGAAAGCAAAGAAAAACAACTTCAAAAAGCAAGCAACATTGAAAGGACAGAGAATGTTGCCAATTCATTCTATTTCTTTTATTAACTTAACATTAATGTTGCCAATTCATTCTATTTCTTTTATTAACTTAACATAGATCAGTACTTCGCAATAGTGCCATCCTCAATGAGAATCTAATTCATATTCTTCTATTTGTGAATATAGTATCAAAAATGAGGTATTAAATGTACAATGATGATCATATGCAGATATGCTTATATACCTCACATGTAAAATCGAAGCATAACAAGGTTCCTAAAAAATAATAGGGGGGAGTTTAAGAAACAATGTTTAGGTATGATATATACTTTGTCATACTTGGTGGCAGATGCATATTGTGTATCAACATCTTATAACATAACCCGTCAAATAAATAACTGCAATAATATTTCTTTCTACTCGCAAATCAATTAAAAAAATTATGGAATATATAACATACCTAAGTTGCTTGAAGACTGATCAGATGATCCCTGAAATCATATTGGAAAACATCAGGTCAAGGTGAAAACTTTGAGCATCTTTATCCAAATATAAAAACTGCATATGGTTTAAGAAGCATGTTCACCTTCAATCATATTAATATACCATACATGACATGAGTATATAATATAATACCTATTATATCATCTAAAAGGTTCTACCTCAGTGCGACCTGGTTTGCCAGCAAGAAGCTCAGCCAAAATGCAACCAGCGCTCCACATGTCAACACCAACACCATAATAAGTGACCCAAGAAGAAGCTCAGGAGGTCGGTACCAAAGTATGTCCAAACTGTCTGCCTAAACTGACGGCCGGGTTTGAGACATTTCAGCAGACAAGCATGCAGGCTGAAGTATGTCCAAACTGTCTTCCTAAACTGACGATTGTTAAACACCGCTACCACAACTATCAAGCCATGGTGGTCTCATCGTTATGCATGACAAACCTGATGTTTAATAATCCATATATTCAAAGAGATTATTGCACCATTGATATCAGAATCAAATAATCATGTTTAATGCATTAGTTACTTTTTAAATTCATAAAAATGACAAAAGAGTTTACTTGACCCAATGCACTAATCATTTCCTTAAAAAAATTGGATGCATCTATGTTGGTGCATAGGTTATCACAAAAAACTGCACAAATCATTTTCTTCAAGATTTTGATGCATTGAAGGTACCTATGTGTTGCTGCTGCTGTGTGTTGAATTGATGCATTTCCTTAAAAGATTTGGAGGTACCTGCGTGCTGTTGCTGCGTTTCAGTTGTTGCTGCATGTTTGTACCTGTGATTTGAACAAACCTTGAGATAATGCTTTTTTTAGTGTTTAACTATGACACCATAATTAAGCAAATTAAGTTTTAGAGTCTAACTCTAACAAAGCTGGAGATAAATAAGTAAAACCAACCAACAGTCAAGCAAATCAAGCCAATGGTCACGTGAGTCGACCCAACCCACATCAAGTGTAATAGAAACTACACGCCTTGAGGCTTGAGCCAAACCTGTTTTGAACGGGTCAAACACGTAAAACCAAATGTATTAGTGGGTTGATGTAGCCTAATGGGTCAAAAACGTAAAACCAAATGTACTTTCAGGGTATACAACCTCCTAGATAGCTTAATTAAAAAATAATAATGACATAGAAGTGAATGTGAATCAACCGAACCCACATCAAATGTATTAGAAACTATATGCCCGGACCAAAACCGGTTTTGACTCATCCCCCCTCCTTTGACCAGCCCACTTTGCCAACTCTAACAAATTTTTCTCTCATGTTATTTACTACTGTAGATATAGAGGGACAAAAAATGTCATATAATTAGCATTCATGATTATCATTAATTATCTAAACCATAAACCAATATTCATTAATCATTATAAATAATCAAAACACAATTAAGCAGATATGTGAAACAGTTTTAATAAGCAATCCAAACACCTCCTAAAGTTCAGTTTGGCCTCATGTTCAGCAGACTTTAGCAAGACTAAATCTCCTGGTTGGTCAGTCAAAATGTGGACCTCTTCAAGAATGATGAATCCAGAACAAAACTGATGATTGTATACGAACCTGGGATCTCTAATGGCCAGAAGAATGGTTAAGGTTTGGTGGTTGTTTTCCACTTCCCCAAATTATTTACAGCAACAACCTAAAGATCAAGATCAAGAAAGAAGCAACAGTAAAATTATGATCAATTTCTGTTCTAAAGAATATATAAATTATGAACATGAGGTGATTTTTGGGTCAGAGCAATAATCATCATCTTAATCACACTCAAAAAGCCTTCAACCAAGATCTAAAGGAACATTTTTCACAAGTCATTTTTAGCCAAATGAACTTAACCTTGTCAAATCTAAATAATTTCTATATCACAAGATTTTACTTATTATTTAATTAAACTGTGTAACATTTTAGGCCTGCATAAAATGAAAACAGATTAAAAGATCTGTAAGTAGAGAAAGAAAACTGTGAACATATCAAGAATTATTGTTCTACCTTAACCGAAGGCTAATGTTCCTCCCAAAGTCACCCTTTTTCATCATTGCCACAAATTCAGTTGAATCTATCCGCCCGTCCTATAAACATAGAAGAAAAAATAACTTATAAAAGAAAACTGGCATTTACCAATAACAGGTCAAATAGAAAAAATTTAAAAACCTGGTTGAATATGGAACATGGTTGAACACGGCGAATTTGAAAAACTCATGAAGTAGATTGAAATATTAAACTAACATGGTTGAATATGGAACATGTTGAATATGGAACCTGGCATGTTCCGACTTCCGACATCCCAACCTCGACAATCTTAGGGTTTTGGGTTTTCCAGAGAACAGATTGCGTCCGGTTCTGAACTCAGTTTCTTCGTGGTTTCCTAGCAACAGTGATGATAGAAATCGAAAGAAACCCTAAATGGAGAGGGAGAGAACGAAGCAGATCTAAAGAAACCCTAAACGACCGGCGGCTGCTTGTTTGAATTTTGAGAGCGAGAGAGACAGAACGCTCGTGCGTTTGAATTTTCATATTGGAGCATCTTCCCAAACCCTAAATGGAACTCAGATCTTGCGTTTGAAGGGGTGAGGGATTCAAAGCTTATATTAAAGACTTGTAACTCTTGCCTTAAGACTTGTACAAATCTTAATTTTAAGAGTTAAGGTAAAAAGTCCCTTTTGCGCATCTAATATCTATATTATATATATGGGGTTAGGTTATAGTAAAAAGGGTTTTAAAAATAAGAAGGGTATGAAGAATTCAAAGCTTGACATGTGTCATTTTATTGTTTTTAAAGGGAGGGCATAATGGTCAATGTGTAATATACCAAGTCAATGTGTAATACACCAGGTCAATGTGTAATACACCAGGTCAATGTGTAATACAAGGTCTGATATTACATAATGATCAGACCTGATATCACACAATGAGCATATTACACAATGACCTGACATATATTACACAATAATGAGCGAATTACGCAATGAGATTGAAAACGTAAAACACAATGATGAAAAATATTTGACACAATGAACTTGTATTACACAGTGAACTTGACTAATTACACAATGAACTTGTATTACATGATAAACTTGTATTACATGATGAACTTGTATTACACAATGAACTTGTATTACATGATGAACTTGCATTACACAATGACCTTACTAACTACACAATTAGCTGTAAAACGTAAAACACAATGATAAATACATATAACACAATGAACTTGTATTACACATTGAACTTGTATTACACAATGAACTTGTATTACACAATGAACTTGTATTACACATTGAACTTGTATTACACAATGACCTGACTAATTACTCAATGACCAGATATTACACAATGACCAGACTTGGTATTACATAATGAACTTGTATTACACAATAAACTTGTATTACACAATGAACTTGTATTACACAATGAACTTGTATTACACAATGAACTTGTATTACACAATGAACTTGTATTACACAATAAACTTGTATTACACAATGAGCTGAAAAACGTAAAACACAATGATAAATACATATAACACAATGAACTTGTATTCCACATTGAACTTGTATTACACAACGACCTGACTGATTACACAATGATCAGACGTGGTATTACGCAATGAACTTGTATTACACAAAGAAATTGTATTACACGATGACTTGACTAATTACACAATGAGCTGAAAAACATAAAACACAATGATAAATACATATAATACAATGAACTTGTATTACACATTGAACTTGTATTACACAGTGAACTTGTATTACACAATGAACTTGTATTACACAGTGAACTTGTATTACACAATGATTAGATATTACACAATGACCAGACGTGGTATTACACAATGAACTTGTATTACACAATGAACTTGTATTACACGATGAACTTGTATTACACAATGACCTGACTAATTACACAATGAGCTGAAAAACGTAAAACACAATGATAAATACATATAACACAATGAACTTGTATTACACATTGAACTTGTATTACACAATAAACTTGTATTACACAATGAAATTGTATTACATAATGACCTGGCTAATTACGCAATGAGCTGAAAAACATAAAACACAATGAACTTGTATTACACATTGAACTTGTATTACACACAGAACTTGTATTATACAATGAACTTGTATTACACAATGAACTTGTATTACACAATGAAATTGTATTACACAATGAGCTGTAAAACGTAAAATTTTTTTTCTTTTTTGTTTATAACGACACTATACTCATTTTAAAGATAAAAAACGCTCGTTTTTATGGTGTAATTTTTTTGAAAAAATAATGTCGTATGTAAAAGTTATGAACGTTTAAAAATGATGGGGGAACTTGATAAAAAGTCAACAAAAGTGGCCAAGACTAAATACCATTCCAACAACTTTTTCTCCTACAATTTAATCTCAATCATTAAATCTTTTCTACAATTTGATCTAATGGCTTTAAATCCTTCTCATCCTTCTTAGAATTAAAATCCTTTTTAGTTGAACCTAATCCCAATTACATATATGTTCATATTATTATGTAATTGTTCATTACACATAAGATATTACTTATATGTAATATGTGCAATATAAACAATTCTATATGTGATTTTTAATCACTATGTATACTTGATTATGTGGTTTTTGTACTTAAAATTAAGTATGTCTTGAACGTGTAACTACACACATATTTTATGTTATTACATATATATCTAATAGCTTATTACATATATGTGCTAGGTTATTACATATACATAACTGTTTGTTAGATATATGTAATAACAGACGTCCAATTTTATTTTCGAGACTATAATCGAATTAAAGATAAAAATGTTCGTTTTTATGTTGTAATTTGTTTAAAAAAATAACATTATATAAAAAATTTATTAAATTAAAATAAACGGGGTGAAGTTAGTTTAAAGAAACTAATTAGATTAACACATAATTATGGGTTTTTTTTAAAGAAAATTAATTAATTTCGTTTTTGAATAAACAAAGTTATGAGTTTTTTGGTTTTTTGAATGAACAAATTTATGAGTTTTGGTTTTTTTTTGTATGAACAAGTTATATTAACACATTTATATCCGGATTTTGGATAAAAAGTTATTAAAGTTCTAAAAAGGGAGAAATTTTTTGAAAAAATGGGATAACTTCGAACAATTACATTTATGTTTTACATGTATGTAACTGTTCTTTACATATATGTAATAATGACGTTTCAAAAATAAAATAAAATTTGCAAGACTATATTCGAATTAAAGATAAAAAAAAGCTCTATTTAATGGTGTAATTTTTATAAAAAAATAATGTTTTATAAAAAAGTTATGAATGTTCAAAAAAATGGGGGAAATTGAATAGGTGAAATCTTTATTATTAAAAATATGCGAAGAATGTTGCATTTATCAAAATACCCTTTTAATAAAAGAAAATGATTATTAGGTGTCTTTTTCTTATTGGGTTAATTGGTTTACACATGAAAAGGTGGTTCACAATTGATCCCTATCCTGTATGTATATATATATATATATATATATAGGGTGAGGTTTATTATAAAAAACAAAATTATTGCGAGAACAAACTTAATTGGTCTACGTTTGTGAAATCGTTCTCACATCCAACTGATCCAAAGGAAAATAAGTTTAAGAAGGTGCAATAGTAGGCAAGAAAATATGTCGAGCGAGCTTTCAGTGTTTTAAAAGCTAAATGTGGTATAATTAGGCGACCCGCCCGGGCTTGTAAGCCTGACAAGATTAGGAACGTGGTGTATGTGTGCATGTTACTACACAATATGATCATAAAAAGATTATGAAAATGCAATATCACCGGTCTACATAAGAGATCCTCAAACCGATTCAGTTATTGACGATATTGTCCTTTCGTAGTTGCACGATGAAACTTCACATTTCAGACTTCGATATGATCATGTGAAACATATTGCAAGCACGATGCAGTTGAACGAAAGTAGTTTGATGAAATATTTATGTATTTTTTTAATGAAAATTATTGTTTTTGATTTTATTTATATTTATTGTTGTGTTCTTTTTTTTATTTTTTTGAATTAATGAAAATAGTTTTTAAATATATAATTATTTTAATTAAAAAAATGAAAAAAAAGAAAAGATTTAGGGTATTTTAGGTATTTTGGGTTGGATTTGGGTAAAAATGAGGTGACTATTGTTAACATAATAAGTCATTGGGCCTTTTATTTGTATTGGGTTAAGCTTTTCATAATATTGAAACTCTAGCCACTTTATCTCTGTACATATCAATATGGTATCAGAGCAAAGTTGATCCATGCTCGATTGAAGGCTTTTGTTGTCGCTTCCGCTTCGTTGTTGATTCGATCGTGTTGGTTTGTTCGTTGTTAAAGGATTATTTGTTGTTGTTTCGAACCTACTCCTCTGCGAGATTTGGGGTTTCTTGTCAATATTTCTTTTTCCAACTATTGGGTATTTTATCGCTCCTGTCTTCCTCGTTAATATTGGGGCTCATATTTTCGTCCGTATTTGCTTCCGCTACATGGTTTGTATTTGATATTGGATTGCTATTGTTCTTGATTGTACTTGGTATTGGGTATTTAATTATCTGCTTTATTTCAATTATTGGTAATATGGCCGGAAATGACGATTCTCTTCAGTGTATCAGTACCCAACTTGATGGTAAAAACTATGCGTATTGGAGTTATGTGATGAAGAACTTTCTTCGTGGGAAACATATGTGGGTTTATGTCGTTGGTACTAAAGGTCAGTCCAAAGACAAAAAGGCTACAAATTATGCATTGTTACTTGATACATGGGAAACTGATAACTCCAAGGTTATCACTTGGATCAACAACTCTGTAACTCAGTCGATTGGTATCCAATTGGCTAAGTATGACATAGCCAAGGAAGTGTAGGATCATTTGGAAAGACGGTACACCCAGTCTAACTTTGCTAAGCAATACCAGTTAGAATATGATATTCGTGCTCTTTAGCATAATGATAAGAGTATTAAGGACTTTTATGCTGTTATGTCTGATTTATGGGATCAATTGGCTCTTCCAGAATCTGTAGAGTTGAAAGTGTTTAAACCATACATTGCTAGGAGGGAAGAGCAGTGTTTGGTTCATTTTTTCATGGCATTACGTTCTGATTTTGAAGGATTATGTGGAACCATCCTTCATCGGTCTCCTCTTCCCACAGTTGATTCAGTTGTTCATGAACTGATTGCAGAGGAGACCCGTATCAAATCTAAGGTGGACAAAGAGTCTAAAGCAACTACTACTCCTACTGTGTTCGCTGTTCCACAATGATCTTTGGCTTCAAATCAGTCCAGACAAGCTCCTAAAGTTGCTTTTGATGAGTGTGCATTCTGCAAACAGAAAAACCATTGGAAGTCTCAGTGCCCGCTATTACTTAATAGGCCAAACACAGCAGCAGAAACCTTTGCAGCAAAACAGATCTAGTGGTCAGTTTCAACCACGCCCTTCTGGTCCATTTTCTAGTCCTCCTCCATGGGCAACTCGTCCCCCACATTTCGCTGTTGTTGCACCATCAGTAGATACTGAACCACATCGTCCGCCTTCTGCTTTAGATCCCCAGGTTTTTGAGCAGTTTAGACAGTTTCTTGATGCTAATCCTACTGCAATGTCTGCATCCATGTCTCATTCAGGTCTATCTTCATCCAGTACCTCAGGTATTTCGTCATATTTATGGATTTTGGATTCTGGTGCGTCTCACCATATGTCACCTCATTTGTCATCTTTTGTTTCCTTATCCCCTATATCACCTGTATCTGTTATGTTTGTTAGTGCTACATTAATGTCAGTAGAGGGTGTTGGTTCTGTTGCTACCCCGCATGTGTCCCTAACAAATGTTTATTATATTCCCCAACTTGCTTTGAATCTTGCTTCAGTCAGTCAGTTAGTTATGTAAATCTGGTCATTGGGTGTTCTTTTCTTATTCTATTTGTATTGTACAGGATCAATGTACTCAAAGGGTGATTGGGATCGGCCGCAGGTTGGGCGAGCTATATGTTTTGGAATAACTCAACGTATCTGATGTTGCTGCCTCGAGTGTTGATTTGTCTTCTTTTCATTTGAGTCCTTTGTCTCCTGAGTTTTATTTTTGGCATTCTCGTTTGGGACATGTATCAGCGTCACGTTTACAATTTTTAGTCTCTACAGGTGTTTTGGGTCCTTTGAACACTTGTGATATTTCTGATTGTAGTGGTTGTAAACTGGCAAAATTTTCTGCTTTACCTTTTACTAAAAGTGTTTCTTGTTCTGTTGCGCCTTTTGATATTGTGCATTCTGATGTGTGGGGTCCATCCCCAGTATCCACGAAGGGTGACTCGACCTATTATGTATCGTTTATTGATGACTATACTCTTTATACCTGGGTGTATCTTATGAAACACAGATCTATTTCTTTTGCATTTAACAACTTTAGAGCCCCTTGTTAAGACACAACATTTGGCTGTGATAAAGTGTTTCAGGTGTGACTCAGGGGGTGAATATACCTCTAATGATTTCACTCGGTTACTTGCATCCGATGGTACCATACACCAGTCATCTTGTACTGACACTCCTCAGCAGAAGGGTGTTGTAGAAAGAAAACATCGTCATCTTATTGAGATTGCTCGTTCTTTGTTTTTATCTGTTGAGGTTCCTAGTGTCTTTTGGGGAGAAGCACTCCTAACTGCTGCATATGTGATCAATCGAATCCCTATTTCACATAATTAAGGGATGTCTCCGTTTGAAAGTTTATACGACCATCTACCGAATTACTCTTCGTTACTGGTTTTTGGATGTACTTGCTTTGTTCTTTGTCCCCATATTGAATGGAATAAGTTGTCTCCTAAATCATCTCTATGTGTATTTTTGGGTTATGGTATTGGACAGAAAGGATATCGTTGTTTTGATCTCGTAAGTCAGAAACTATATATATCACGACATGTTACTTTTTTGGAGCATATTCCTTTCTATTCAATTCCAGCTAAATCGCATAATGTAACGAAGTCAGATATTCAGGCTATTGATCCTTTTAGTGTTGACATTGATACAACCACTGCATCTGATATCTCAGTCCCAGATACATCCACTACACCTGATGTGTCAGCTCTTGACACGCCTACGGCATGAGATACTACTTCAGCTCCGACTATGCCTGAGAATGCTCCTTCATCTGTTGATCCTGGAGATCCTCAACCTATGAGGAAGTCCACTCGTGAATGTAAGTCCACCAAACTTCCAGATTTTGCGTACTCTAATTACTCGGCTTCGTTTTCTTCTTTCTTCTTTCATTGCAAATATACATCATTTATCTGAACCTGAGTCGTATAGAGAGGTTGTTTCTGATCCTCTTTGGCAGAATGTTATGGCTGAGGAGCTTAATGTTCTTTATCAGACACACACATGGGATTTGGTTCCACTTCCGCCTGGTAAGCATACAATTGGTTGTCAATGGGTATATAAGATTAAAACAAAGTCTGATGGATCCATTGAGCGATACAAGGTCAGACTTGTTGCAAAAGGATACTCATAAAAGTATGGTATGGATCATGAGGAGAATTTTTCCCCAGTGGCAAAGATGACGACAGTACGTACTATTATTGCAGTTGCATCAATTCGACAATGGAAGATTTTCCAAATGGATGTCAAGAATGCGTTTCTGAATGGTGATCGTCACGAGGAGGTTTACATGACTCCTCCCACAGGCATTACTCACCAGCCATGTGAATTCTGTCGACTTTGGAAAGCACTATATGGTCTCAAACAAGCCCCTCATGCTTGGTTTGAGAAATTCTCTACAATGATTACTTCTCTTGGTTTTCTTCCAAGTAGTCATGATTCAGCATTGTTTGTTAGATGCACGAGCGCAAGGAGGATTCTTTTGTCCTTATATGTAGATGATATGGTTATTACAGGTGATGATACTGATGGCATTGAGTCATTGAAGCATGATTTGGCTCATAGGTTTGCCATGAAAGATTTGTGCTTGCTACGTTATTTTTTGGGTATTGAGGTGGCTCAGTCTCATAAAGGATACCTCCTTTCTCAGTAAAATATATATCTGATTTGTTTCAGCGAGCTCGACTTTCGGACAACAGGACTGTAGACACTCATCTTGAAACCAATGCACGGTATTCTCCTACTGATGGTTTTCCTTTATCAGATCCAAGCCTATACCGTACTATTGTTGGCGGTTTGGTTTATCTTACAGTTACTCGACCGGATATAGCTCATGTTGTTCATATGGTGAGCCAGTTTGTTACTGCTCAAGAATGCGTTTCTGAATGGTGATCGTCACGAGGAGGTTTACATGACTCCTCCCACTGGCATTACTCACCAGCCATGTGAAGTCTGTCGACTTTGGAAAGCACTATATGGTCTCAAACAAGCCCCTCATGCTTGGTTTGAGAAATTCTCTACAGTGATTACTTCTCTTGGTTTTCTTCCAAGTAGTCATGATTCAACATTGTTTGTTAGATGCACGAGCGCAAGGAGGATTCTTTTGTCCTTATATGTAGATGATATGGTTATTACAGGTGATGATACTGATGGCATTGAGTCATTGAAGCATGATTTGGCTCATAGGTTTGCCATGAAAGATTTGTGCTTGCTACGTTATTTTTTGGGTATTGAGGTGGCTCAGTCTCATAAAGGATACCTCCTTTCTCAGTCAAAATATATATCTGATTTGTTTCAGCGAGCTCGACTTTCGGACAACAGGACTGTAGACACTCATCTTGAAACCAATGCACGGTATTCTCCTACTGATGGTGTTCCTTTATCAGATCCAAGCCTATACCGTACTATTGTTGGCGGTTTGGTTTATCTTACAGTTACTCGACCTGATATTGCTCATGTTGTTCATATGGTGAGCCAGTTTGTTACTGCTCCTACTTCTGTTCACTGGAGAGTTGTTCTTCTTATTCTGAGGTATCTTCGTGGTACCCAATTTCAGAGCCTCTTGTTTCCTTCGACGTCTTCTCTAGAGCCGCGTGCCTATAGTGATGCTGATTGGGATAGCGATCCTCATGATCGTAAATCCACCACTGGTTTCTATGTTTTCCTTGGAGATTCATTAATCTCATGGAAAAGTAAGAAATAAGATGTTGTCTCTAGATCTTCCACTGAGGCTGAGTATCGTGCTATGGCTGTGACTACATGTGAGATTATATGGTTACGTTGGCTCCTTGCAGATATGGGGGTTAACATCTCTCAGCCTACCCCCTTACATTGTGATAACAAAAGTGCAATGCTGATTGCAAAGAATTCCGTTTTCCATGAGCGGACGAAGCACATTGAGATTGATTGTCACTTCACTCGTCATCATCTACAGCTCGGGACCATCTCGCTTCCATTTGTTCCATCAGCTTTGTAGATTGCTGATATTTTCACCAAGGCTCAGTCAGTGTCTTGGTTTCGTTTCTTGTGTGACAAACTCTCAATGCTTATTATTGTTGCATTGTGAGTTTGAGGGAGGATGTTAACATAATAAGTTATTGGGTCTTTTATTTGTATTGGGTTAATCTTTTCGTAATATTGAAACTCTAGCCACTTTGTCTCTTTACATATTAACAACTACCACTTATTCGTTGGAGCCATTAGGGTAATTTTGGTACTTAGAGTTGTGCCCCTAGTGCCCTTAGAAGGTGAACCGGTAAATCATGAGAGACGCCATAACAACAACACAAGCTAATAACATGAGACAACCAGTGTTAACTATACCAACAAAAAGCATTAATAACACATGAAAATCATTTTCATAAAAAGGGTAGGACTACATGCACGAGGGAGTCTAGACTCGGAGGGAAGACTGTAGGTTTCCACAAATAAAACACAATTCACATAACTAGGAATAAAAGCTCATACAAGTGAATAATATATATAGGATCCATCAATTTACGGACACAATAATCCTAACTCTCTCATTCAATATGTTCATACGTGTACTTATTCTCACTTAAAGTTGATTAAGACTAACAATGTTTTTGTTTTGCAACCTTGTTTGCCATCTTGAGTCACGATGTTAATCGCTCTCTTACATTGCTTCTTGATCTCAACCTCAAGGTAGGAGTTTTCGTAGCAACAAAATGCAACCATGTAAAATTTAATTAGATGTAACTTGGGATTGCTTATTTGAAGCTCCTTATTGACTTATTTGCAGCCTTATTGACTTTTGTAAAAAAATATAAGGAGTTTTGAGAAGTAAGCTCTCCTTACTTCTTGAAAATGACATAAGTATGGTAAATAAGTTAGTTCTCCCAAACACTTTATTAACTTATATAAGTTAATAAGTCAATAAGTAGGGTAAATAAGTAAATTCAAACACCTTGTAGAATAGTTTATCTATACTATATTATAATACACCAAACAAGGGCATCTTAAATTTTAAGTAGTACAAATATAATTGCTCAAGGTACAACAATTGATGTATTTGATAACTACTTTCTAGGGGTAAATATGTCTTTTTTAATAATATTTACATCTTTACCCCCTCAACTTTACTCAACTTTTGGTTATTTAAACAATAATTACACTTTTAAAATAACTACCCTCCATGATTTTTAAACGGCTATAACTTTTTCATACCGTAATATTTTTTATAAAAAGTTACACCATAAAAACGAGCATTTTATTCTCTTTAATTTGAGTATGCTATTGCTATAGTTTATTTTAAAAAAATTAACATGTTACGTGATTACATATCAACACCTACGTTTTTGTTTCCTCTATATTAACTGATGGTATCTTCACGACAATCCCGAAAAATTCTAAAATCCGACAAACGCCGCTGAAATAAAAATCTTAAGTTCAATGATATAAGATCCGACTACTTTGACCGTTTTTCAAATACACACATAGCAAAGCAACCGTATTCTCTGTTTTTAAGTCTCCGTATAATTAGCACCTACCCACTAACAATTTTTTTTGTAAAAGTCCGTACATAAAGTTATATTTATTTAATAAAAAATCCATCTCATAAAATTAATAACTAATGATGGATTGTCATTTTAAAACAGTTCCGTTGATATCACATATTTGAACACCTTGAAAAATAAATAAGAATGACATATTAATTGGTTAATCTGTCAAATTTTAAAAACTCACCACTAACTCCAATGTAGTTAGGTTAAAACTGAATGAAGGATCAGAACAGAGACGAACAGTTACCGAATGTTATACTCGGCCCTGATTTAGTAGCTACCCATTAAAAATGGAAATAAAAAAAAACAATAGACCCTTAAACATATAATACAAACAATGAATAAATTGTCTTCAAAGTGCATCTACATAGGTGAAAAAATTCGGTGCATTCAAATTGACCATCTGAAGTAAAAAAATAATAATAAACATCAATGCATTGAATGTATTTAAATGTTTTAACCAGTAAAAATGATATTGAGATAAGCTAAATTTAGTGAGAAACTGCATTTTCTGGTGATAACGTGCACGTATCAACTGCAACACTTAAATAAAAACCGAACCCTATAATTTCGAATAACAGTTAATAATCAATTTAAGTTACTATGTTTATGACTCGTATTTTCTTATTTGGGGTGTTATTATTATTTAATTGAGATCTGTAAGGCATAGATAGACCACACCGATACTACGAATAACAAAACTAACATAAGTACTATACAATATATTATGAGATGATTGATAAACTAACAGAAAACGAGTTTAGATTATAATACAAGTAAAGATATTACATAGAACAATTCACTAATCTGATTATGTATGTTCTAACACATAGAAATATAATTTCACATAATAATGTTTTTTAACAAAGAAACTTTACTTCCCTTTTTCCTAAACAATTTATATATAAATATGATTTAAAAAGTTAACCATCACAAGATCTTTGTAGTTCGCCAATATTGAAACTACAGTAACATGTGTAAACCCTGGAATTGAAAACGTCGATGTTAATTTATTTGATTGTATAAAGTTTTCAGAACATTAATTTAACGGTTTAATGTGCCGAAACGCACGCAGATATAACACCAGTAGATTTAAAATGAAACAAATATTAGTATTTATTTTATGTATTGATAAAAGATTTTGAACGTGAACAAACAAAACCCAAGGAACGGATAATTATCTATTGTTGACCTTTTGAGTCGGATCGCGGGCAAAATTCAAGAATGGCGGTCGTTGCAATTAGGGTGTTGGGGGTCATTAACCCCAATACCCATTTACTCACCAAAACTGACCAATAGAATTCTGTCACCTCAAAACTACTCATTTACTCAGATTTCATTGGAAACACCCTACTCATTTACTCACCAACATTTTTTTTTATAAATAAACATTTAATTTAAAAAAAAGACAATTTCATTAAAATAAAAATTAACATAATACAATTAAAAATAAAAAAACCTACAAAATAAATAAAAGCTAGATAATAAAATTTAAAAATACCTATATAATTTGAAAAATAAATCTTACCATTTGTTGGTAACACCCGTTGTAGGCGGTCATTTTTTTATTAAGATCTTTCCACTTCCAAGACACTTGGTCAACGGTTCGATCGTTTTCACCAAATAAATCGGTAAAATGCGCAAGAACTTTCTTCCAAAACGAGTCACCTTTTTGTTGATTTCCTTTTATTTTATTTTGTGTCTTGTGAATATAAGCTTGGACCACGACAATTTCTTCTTCTTCCGTCCATCTCTTTGGTGGTAACCGGTTTTTATGTTGTCTTTTCGGCTTGGCGCGGTCATCCTCAACTTCGATTTCTTCTACTTCTTCATCTTCTCCTTCATCATCCTCCTCTTCCGTTTCTTCATCAACATCCTCATCTTCTCCTTTGTCTTCGGATTCCGAACGGATGATTTCGTTTGGATCATGATACGGTTGGTTTTGGTATTGGTAGGAAAATTGAGATAAAAAATTAGGATCCATATCAAGCAAAAATTGAGATAAAAAATTAGGATCCATATTTGGATCGGTTGAACTTTGAGGGAAGTAGTTTGGATATTGAGGTTGCGGGAAATAGCTTGGAATTGGTTGAGGAGGTGGTTGTGGTCGTTGAGGAGGTGATTGGGTTCGTTGGGGAGCGACTTGGGTTCGTTCGGGTCGCGGTTGAGATTGAATTTTTGGCCTAAATTTTCTAGGCTTTGTTGATTTTTTGGATGGCCCTTTCATTTTTTGTAGAGTGTAAAATTATATAGATGAGATGAAATATATATAGATGATATGTAAAAATATATGTGTGTGAAATGTGGGTATATATAGGTAAAAAATTTATATTTTTTTTTAAAGCACCCAACCCACCCCCCACCCCCACCAACGGCTAGCCAACCAACGGATACCTCCCCAACGTTCGGCCCCAACACCCGAGTAAATGTACTCGTTTCAACTACTCGGGTATCCCTACTCGTCCCAACTCGAGTTGTTAGGGGCGATGTTCCCCTTTACTCGTTTACTCGATGGCCTGCTCGGATGAAACCGAGTTGAACGCCCGATCACCCTTAGGGTTTCATATCTGAAATCATCAATAACCCTGTACGATAATTTTCCTTTTCATCACCATCAAATCAAGAACAAATTACAGCTGTAATCACTCAATCGGCGATTATTTTGAACACGATTGTACCCAACAAATTACAACTCGAGCTTCGAACTGTGAAATTCTCATCCAAAGTGTGTATCGTATGATAATTTTTCACTTACTCAACTCCGTTCACTCGATGACATCCTCTCTCTGCTCAATCCACCCTCTATCGCCGTCTTCGTTTCGTGCTCCGAGATTCCGGCTACCAGAATCCCGTTTTACATCCACGCATTTCACTCTTGCTTCTTATACCAATCCGAATTCTTCTTCCACTACTCTACCTCGTCGATTTAGCTTCGGTTTCTCCCTGAATCTTCACGTGGATCGTCGGAGAATAAGGCCAGTGGTAGCAGCCGGACCAATGTTCTTCCCGGAGAATCCCCTCGCCGGAGATACTTTTGCTATGATTTTTTCCGGCTGCTTTGCACTCTCCATACTTCGAATTTATGAAGAAACTGCTAGGAGAGGGATTTTTGACCAGGTTCCTGCACTTCAATTTCTTTCTACCTTGTCTAATTTATTGAATTGTGCAAATTAGGTTACAATTAGCCCTAACAATCTTAAACATGTCTAAAACCCCTAAAAATGGTTGCTTATCTGTCGCATTTTAAGAGCCTTGCGCCTCTGACAACTATATTATTAGGTTGATGTGCTTATATTCATTCAGCTTTGGTTATAGTCACTTATAGGTGAATTCCGAATATTTTGAAGCTATTCATGTATGATCGTTTGCCTTTTAAGATATGCTCTCTTGTTCAGAAACTAAATAGGAAGCTTGTACATACAACGATTGGACTGACATTCATGTTGTGCTGGCCTCTCTTCAGGTAATAGTTATAAATGACAAAAGAAGGGGCATTTTTGTCATTTTATGCAAAATGATTTAGTTAGTTTTGAACGTCTGCAGTTCAGGTCATCAAGGAGCTGTTATGGCAGCTCTGATTCCTGGTGTCAACATAGTAAAAGTGCTTCTCATAGGACTTGGGATATGGAAAGATGAAGCAACTGTGAAATCTATGAGCAGAGATGGAGACTACAGGTTCTTTTTGTCTTAGTTCCATTAGATTTTATCATTTTATCAAGAAATTAGGAATTAAACTGACTTATTGAAGTAAAGAGTGATATCTTTTTTGTCTTGATTGGACAAGAATACTTAAATATAGATTCACTCAGTTGTTTTATGGAGAATTTAAGGCGTATTACACGTAAAATGAAGATTTTGTTAAAACAACAGATCTCTTGCTTCTCTTTTTGGTGTTCTCAGTTTCGTGTGAATATATATAATCTACATCAAAACTCTCCTTTATGATTTGATTTTGATCTTTTACCTTTATGTTGTTTTTTTGTGCATCAGAGAACTTATTAAGGGACCATTGTACTATGCTTCTACCATTGCTTTGTCTTCTTTAATCTACTGGAGAACATCACCCATTGCAATTGCTGCAATTTGCAATCTTTGTGCAGGAGATGGTACTTATCCATTCCTTTTGTAATGTTAACATGCCATTTTAGTACATCTATTTATTAACCTGGAGGGGAATAAAGCTATGAACATGCTCTGAAGGTAATCCATGCTTCAGGTATGGCTGACATTATTGGAAGGCGATTTGGAACGGAAAAGATTCCTTATAACAAAGACAAATCTTATGCGGGGAGCATTGCCATGGCAGCTGCTGGTTTCATTGTGTCTGTCGGGTAATCTTTTTGCAAATACTTTTGAAATTCTGAAAGGGCAAATTGCATGAAAAGGTAACCAACTATTTTAGGCCTGAAATGAACATTAAAGTTTCAAATTTTTTTTATCTAAAGCATTTCAAGAAGTTCGATTTAAGGTAATAAGACCTAGATACATGACAGTTGCCGTGTTTATAACTTTGATCACATTGACTTTCTTTAGGCGTTGCTTGAAAACCTGTTTATCTTAGATAATTAATTCCCTTAATTGTCCCCAACGGGACATCCTGGTGTAAAGTGGGTACTCCCCAACCAAATGGTTGTGGGTTCAAATCCTGTGGAGTGCAGGTGTGGTGATTTTAGGAATAGAGTAGGTGAGTGTGTGTGTTCGCCGGTCAAAAAAAGAAAAGAAAAAAATTTATTACCTTAAATCTGTACTTTTTACCTTAAACAAGCTAGTTACTTAAGTTGGTTTGTAAGATTCGTCTTTTTCACTCCTGAGGGAGTAAGGGTTAGCACATGGTGCCTTGTACTCAGTGTGTCATACCCCGACCGATGGCGGAATCATCGGGGCGGGACATGTAAGACTGTTCATAGCACATGGTTGACTAAATTGAAATATATTAAAGTCAAATTTGCATTTCAAATAATCCAAGTACAAAACCAAATTCAAACAAGATACATAAAATAATTCATAAAGTTCTTGATTTAAATTGCTAAGTCCAAATCCTATGTTGAACACGTCTTTAATCAATCTCACATATTGGGTCCTGAAACATGAATAAAATAAAGTCAACTAAAAAAGTTGGTGAGTATAACACAGTTGTATATAGATAGCATATAGATGAAAACAAATCCTTTACATGACATGATAAATAAGGCGTTTATGGGGAGCAGCTATTGTGTAACCAAATGTACAATCAAACCTTGTAACTAGCATGCAAAAATTGTGTTGTCGGTTTCAATCACCGCGTACCATGGGTGGGTTTGTCAGACTCAATAGATCTATCATTGAAAACCGTCGGCTTGTATAGTTAATGATTGCACATAAGAGCATACAAAGGTTAGCACACCTAGCACTCGGGCACAAAGCTCAAATTTTTGCACACATGTATGTAAATAGGATTTTTGCACTTGTGTTGTTTGTGTAAATGTAAATGTGTAATGTGTAATGAGTATAGAGTTCATGTTCCACCCCAAAAGTGTAAAAGAGTAAAAAAGGGGTTGTGAATACTCACATGGTATGGAAGTGTAGCTAACAAAGATTATAGATAGCAAATATGATCCTCGAAATGCACAATTTAACCTAAAGAGTAACGTGTATTGAATCAAATAGATGCATAAAGTTTAAGTCTAAAATGAAAGTTGAATTTGTGTATGAAACTATTGATTTGTATTTAAAAATATTGAATAAAATATATAGAGTTTGAAGTAAAATATTTTTAAAACAATTTGATTAGGTTTGAATTGAATAATTGAATAAATATATAATTATAGTTTATGAAATAATGTGAATATTAATTGTAATTAAGTATAAATAAATAAATGATTTTGATTTAAAATGTAAATTAAATAAATAATCATTATCTCATTTATTTATAAATTTTGTAACTTAATTATTTAAAATATCATTTAAGTGTAAGATAATAAATATAAATTACATTTTCATAAACTTTTAAATAAATTATATTTATGCCAAGATTAAACTTTTAATCCATTTTTAAATACAGAAAACATATTTTTATAAAATCTGAAACATTTACTGATTTAAAATATAAAAATTTATAATTCTGTTTAAAGGTTTTGAGTCTCACACGACCGTGCCTTGGAAGGGCACGATCGTGCTCAAGCCACGGGCGCGACCGCGCTAGTCGGGGCGCGACCGGGTTGATCAACAAGAGCACAATCTAGACAAGTCAACAGGCACGACCGTGCCTTGGCCCGGCACGGTCGTGTCTATGATCTTTAGACACAACAGAGACTAGCCCAGAGGGCGTGACAAGGTCTGGACAGGAGGGCACGACCGCGCTGCTAATCGGCACGACCGCGTTTCATGAGGCACGGCCGCGCTAGATGATTAGCGCGACCGTGTCTATTCCAAATCAGACACGAATTGACAAATGCTTGTATTTTAAACGCTGGAATTGTTAGGGCTTTTGATTAATGGGTTATTACGAGTCTTTTCATATGACTTAATTGCATGCACATCGCGTTTAAGTAGGGATTCGATTAAATCATTTTTTAATAAAGCATGAGTTCTGATTCGGATCGATTTCTATAATGGAAGCCCAAATTGAATAGGGGCTTTCGATACAGATACTGAAATGAATGAATTAAAGGATTCAATTACCCTGAACAGCAGCGAATTGATAAAGAACGGTAGGGAGGAAGTTCCGGAGACGGCAAGACTGGTTTCCGGCGACTTCTGCTGCGGTTCCGAATGCTTCAGCGGCTTCGGATGATTCAGAGATGATTTGGGAAACAATTGACTGGATTGCTTGAGATAATTCTGATCGAAAAAGCTTGAGAGAGTTTTTCTTGAATTGAGAGAGTTTTTCTTGAATTGTTGAAATGAAACTGAGGCGTTTTGAGAATTTGAAAAAGTGGTAATACAATTGTTAAGGGAAAACAAACGTATGACTGTTGCGGATTCGAATGATCGGGTGATTAAACTGCATTTACGCTTCAACTGTTACGCAAGCGCGACCGTGCCTAAATATGGCACGACCGTGCCTAAGCACCGGGCGCGATCGTTCCAAAGCAGGTCGCGCGACCGTGCCAAAGCACTTGGCGCGACCGTGCTAGGACGAAGCACGACCGTGCTAGACTAGGGTTTCTTGACATTTTTCAACTTTAGTCCTTGACTTTTCAGATTTGATAAGTTTGAATAAAATAGTTTCTTGTATAGTGTTTAAATGTATATAACCGAGTAAAATTTGCGAATTTGTATAGAATCATTGCATTTAATTTACGGCGAGAAAATAATGAGACAGTGCACGAGTATTGAATTCGAAATTGCATTACATTGGATTGAAATATGAATACTAAAAATCAGGAATGTTACACAGTGTGTTACCACCGTATGGGTTATTTATTCTTTTAACCTAATTATGATATATTCGAGCATTTTAAAGAATAGCTGAGACCTGGATATGTCATAATTAAGTTAAAAGACCAAATAATCCATATGCATGTAACACACAATAAAGCTTACCTTACACCAAAATGGACAACCACCAAAGGTCTTGTAGCCTAATGGTATCATGGTGTATTAAAGGGGTTCCTCTTCAAGTGGTTGAGGGTTCTAGTCTCATGGTGGACAATTGGTGTAGATTTAGGAGTAGGTTTAGAATGTGTGTGAGTTAGCCGTTCAAAAAAAAAACCAAAATGAACTACCTCTATGCGAACCAACTTTAAATGTATAAACCAAAAAACCAAATCCCGGCCACATATTTATTATAGTTAATAGGATGTTTGACTTTTGGGAAATAGATTAAAATTGTTGGGTTATGAAAGCTATTGCGTTTGGGCCGGGCTGGGCTCCCCTTTGGGCCTGTTACGGCTGGAATTAAAGGGAATAGGGCAGCCGGCCCTAATGGGCTAAAACCCATTGTTACCTATTTTAGTTTAACCTAATTTTGTCTTATATATATCTCAGTCTTGTAATTGTAATTCTTGTAACACCTATCAATAAAAGTAAACCCTAGTTGCAGCAAGTGGATGTAGGTCACCTTGACCGAACCACTATAAATCCTTGTGTCGTTTATTGCTTTCTTCTTTTCGTTTAAGTGTGTTTGTGTGTTGTGTCCGCTGCGCTACCGACTCTGATTCCTAACAACTGGTATCAGAGCTTTGGCTCGTTGTTACACACGGTTTTCGCACGGAAAAACGATCCGAGAGGCTGTCAGAATTGCGATTGGTGCTGAACCAATCTGCTGAGTTCTGGTTCAAAGCCGCAAGGGCTGCTGTTTCGATTTTTTGCGGCTGTTTTTGTCGCTGGAGATCTAGTCGCTGACTGTTGCTGCTGTTCCGTTTCTGTTCTGCTTCTGTTCGGCTGTAACAGGGCTGATTGGAGCCTGTTTTGGCTGCTAATCACTGTCGCAGGAAGGGAGGAAGTGTAGAGCGGGTTCGATTAGGGTTTTGGGGTAGCCGCCGGACAAACTGTTGGTCACCGGGACTGTGGTGGCTGGTTTTCTGGTCGCTGTTGATTTGGGTTGCTGCCTGGTTGATCGCCGATTAGGGTTCTAACCCTTGAGTCGACGGGTTAAGTTTTTTTTTCGTGTTCAAGTTCGTTTATCTGTTTTCTGTTTGCTATTAAGATGGCTGAGGACGGGAATGTACAGATTAAGAAGTTTGACGGGACGGACTTTGCATGGTGGAAGATGCAAATTGTAGCTCTGTTGAGTCAAAGGGACTTGGATGTGGTATTGGAAGAAAAAACTGATAAGATTAGTCAAGATGTTTGGAATTCGAAGGACAAGAAGGCCAAGGCGGCTATTACATTGTCTTTGACAAGGAGTGTCGCGTTCAACATCATGAAGGAAACCACGGCTCGTGGCATGATGACAGCTCTGTCAAACATGTATGAGAAACCGTCGGGGGCAAATAAACTGTTCTTGTTGAGAGAATTTTTCTTGACTATGATGAAGGAAGGAGACGTTGTGACAGAACATATCAACAATTTAAATTCACTTTTGTCCAGATTGAGTTATGTGGGAATCAATTTTGATGATGAAACTCAAGGTCTGGCGCTGTTATCTTCATTGCCGAATAGCTGGTCCGGAACGGTAACTGCAATTACCAATTCTACAGGGCCCAGTGGTTTTACATTTGAAGGGATGAGAGATTTGATTCTTGGAGAAGACGTAAGACGCAGGAAGCAAGGTAGCTCATCTTCTTCTGAATTGTTAAGTGTAAGCAGGGGAAGAGGGAATAACAGGGAAAGTGGGAGCAGGGGTAGGAGTGCATCCAGAACTCCTAAGACTGTCACATGTTGGGGCTGCAAAGAAGTTGGGCATTTTAAGAGTCAGTGTCCAAAGGCCAAAAAGGAAAAGTGCTGAAGTGAACACTACTGAGGTCGTTTGTTATGATGATGTACTGGTTTGTAGTGTGGAAAGCAGTGTGGACTCTTGGGTCATGGATTCAGGAGCATCGATTCATGCTATGCACAGCAGTGAATCAATGGTGAATCTAAAAGAAGGTGATTTTGGACAGGTAAGACTAGGAAATGGTGAAACCTTAAAGGTTACGGGCATGGGAGATGTGAATCTGAAGACTCCATTAGGAACTGCATGGAACTTGCAAAACGTCAGGGTAATTCCAGGTCTGATGATGAATCTTATTTCTGTTAGTCAATTGGATGAACAGGGACTGGATGTCAAGTTTGGCGGTGGAAAGTGTTAGATGGAAATCTCGTTATTGCTCGGGGAGAAAAACGAGGATCACTGTATTTAGTTGAGGTACCTGCTGAGGGATGTGTGACCGTCCCGGTTCAGAGTGATAAAATCCGGTTCACTGAATCTCACACTAAGAGGGTTCACTTTGCAAACGTGAAGCCTGGAGCTACTGAGATGTCAGTTGAATGTGTTCGGAGGGTGAAACCAGTCAGGGGGTTTGGGAACAGTGGGAGCACGGGACGTGTTCCGGGTACAGTTCCAAGAGTCCGTTGGGTTTTGAAAACCAAGAATCCGAATGAGAAAGTCTCTCCTGAGGATTGTTTGCTGAATTTGGAGAGTGATGATGGTCTTCGGTGCATCTCTGGAGCTGGCGGAACGTGCAAGTCGGTTGAGACAGAAGATGGGTCGGTGGTGGAGATAATCACGGCTGGGTCTGGTATGACTGGTTTTGGGTTGAAGCTCGGTGGAGCTTCAACGGGCCTTTCAGGTAACTGATGATAAGGGCCGCTGCAACTAGGAGGGTTTGACATGGAGTCTTAGCTTGGGCTTGGAGGACTTGATTATAAAGATTACTGGAGTTACTGGTGCTGAGTTGACTTGGATGGTTTGTATGGGCAAAGCTTTCAAGTGGGAGATTGTTGGGTTATGAAAGCTATTGCGTTTGGGCCGGGCTGGGCTCCCCTTTGGGCCTGTTACGACTGGAATTAAAGGGAATAGGGCAGCCGGCCCTAATGGGCTAAAACCCATTGTTACCTATTTTAGGTTAACCTAATTTTGTCTTATATATATCTCAGTCTTGTAATTATAATTCTTGTAGCACCTATTAATAAAAGTAAACCCTAGTTGCAGCAAGTGGATGTAGGTCACCTTGACCGAACCACTATAAATCCTTGTGTCGTTTATTGCTTTCTTCTTTTCGTTTAAGTGTGTTTGTGTGTTGTGTCCGCTGCGCTACCGACTCTGATTCCTAACAAAAATAAGATGAAAATAAATGTGTGGTCAGAATTTGATTTTTTTGGTTTACGAGAGTTCACAATTGATCCTTACCCTATATATATATATATGTGTGTGTGTGTGTGTATGTTGAGTTTGTTCTTGGTGGTCAACCTTGAATGTTCTTGATATTCTTTGTGTTCATCCACCATCACCATCACCTAAAATCAAACTCAAACCTGGAACTAAACTCGAATACTATAACTAACGCTATCTTGTATCCTTGGTTTTAAAAAGCGAGAGGCGCACAAAAGCGACGGGGTCTAAAACCGAGGCGCAAAATGATTATATAATTTTTTTATATATATCATAGGTTTTTAACATCCCCTACACAAAAATTTAACTATAATAAGCTTTATATATGTTTTAACATATAAAATACCTACACGTACAACCTAAAAAGCACGCTGTACAACATCCTAATGCATATTTGCGCTTTTTATACATGAGGCGTGCGCCTCACCTGCGCTTTTTGTGCGCCTTTTGTGCGCTTTTCGTACAACTCGCGCCTTATGTACACAAAAGCGAAGGGCCTTGCGCCTAGGCGCGCTTTTTAAAACCAAGCTGAGTTGTATCTGGAACACAAAATTAAACTATAAAACTAAAAACATAAACTCAAAAACCCTAGTACCTGTTAGGATTAAATACGATCACACACGAAAGCAGTAACGAACACGGGGTTTAACGTGGTTCGGTCTAAACTGACCTACGTCCACGGGTGGCAACTAGGATATTCTTTATTAGAGGTGATACAAATTACAAGTACAAGAGATCGATATATATAGAGACTAATCTAGGGTTATACAACTTGTTCCCCAAGTTAAGCCCATACGGGCCTTAATCGAATAGGGCTTAGGGCCGGCTGCCCCCAAGGCCTACGCACCCAACAGTACCCAAAACCCAAATATAATAAACCAGAAGCAATAACTCATTAAAATACCTAGATCCCATAAGTTGTTAATGCAATTTGCCCTTTTGAAAAGTCAATGGTTTGATTACTTTAGGAGACTCTGGTGTTATGCATTGGCAAGTTCTAACGGAAGTTTGGTGATAGGTACATGCATTATTTCTCTATGTTTGGCTACTTTGAAGAAAGTTGGCAAATGATTCTCGGCTTCTTGGTTGTTTCAGTTGTTAGTGCATTGGTTGAATCCCACCCTATAAGCACCACATTTGATGACAACCTCATGGTGCCACTTACATCTCTTTTGTTAGGAACTTTAGTTTTTTAACAACATGGTGTATGTTCCATTTCGTTATGTACTCTATCAACACCCTTTATCATTAATTGATCCTAAATCATGTTTTAATGCTAGATCTCCTCCCCTTCATTATCTGATTCTTTGAATTTGACCTTTTAATATTTGGCGGTTAAACTTCAATGCAAAGTGGTAAAAAGCCGCAGCATTGCATATCGACGTATTCAGAACGTCAAATATGTTCATATGATTCTAATCTGTTTACTCTTTTTCCCAGATAAAAGGGAAACACCCTGGAAAATTTTGTAAATTATAAATTTCTGTATGTACAAGAAAAGAACATTAAAGGTGGGACTCCCACAAACTGACCAAAAAACCTACAATCAGTTCAACTTCCAAGATTGCAAGGCTAGCTGTACTTCTTTTAGGTATAGAACAAAAAGAACACTAGAACAGATAATCTCTCTCTCTCTCTCAACACACACACTATGTGTGTGTGTGTCTGGAAATCAAGGGATGTCTTCAGAATTCCAGTCCCTTTGAGCCCCATTACCTACATTCTGCATGATCAATGAAGAATTTCTGCTACTCTTTCTTAGCGTAATGAGACGAGGGGCTAAAATGAGGAAAAAGAGGAAGACCAAGAAAACAAAAATGACAACAAATGCCATAATCTCACCATCAATAGCATAGCGTCGATTGCGTATATAATTATCACAAGGAACTGGAGCTACTGCTGGTGCTGGTAAGACTTCATCTTTAGTACCCATTTGAGTTCTCTTTGATTACTTCAACCTTCTATGTTTTATTTATTTAACAAATTTGTAGATATAGATATTGGTATGGCCCTTTTGTCTTTCCTAGGATCCCAACATAATTTGTTTGTTTGTGTTTGAAGATTCAATTTGCAATGGCAACAAAGTGTCTCTTTGCCAGCCGAACCTATTAGATTGCTTTCATGCTAAAAGACAAGACACTAGTGTCACTGTGTCAGTACTTTAAAGATCCACAGGATTGCAAGGTATTAGGCCAAAGGTTTTAGGCCACCCCCTGTCTGGTATTTATCATAAGATGTGTAGTAGGTACACCCGAGGACCATTCAAATCAATCAGTCAGCTATTTTTTATTATTTACGAACATGACCCGTTAGCGATATAAGATAGCCCAAATCAACATAACCCGCCTCTACTTCAGGTCGTCTTTGCTCGTTTCTGTTTTGGTGCGTGTTGTCCTTTAATTCTTCTCTATTTCTTATCAATCCACCGGTAAGCATGACACCAAGTTCAATGGTATCATTGTCACGCCACCACCAAAACTGTCTCCCTCAACCACACTGTCTACACCAACACCAGACGACCAAAAGAGGGTCGCGACGGTACCAAAGAAGGCGGTGAGAACGACACCAATAAAAAATGCAACCTTGGAAAACGAGCGGCGCCCATTGTGGCACCTTGCTAATACTTCCCTGAATGCAATCGGAAAAAACGAGTGGCAGCCATTGTGGTGTCTTGCAAGTCTCGTCCAGATCCTGTATCTTGCGGACAAGGTTTCTTAACTGTAAGGGAATGATGTGTGCCACAAGATGGTCATGGGCATCATTCGAACGTGGGTCATGCACCAGAGTATTTCATGTAGAGGTGCACAAAACGATTTTTTAACCCAAACCGGAACCGGTTTGGTCAAACAAAGTCAAAACCGGTTTGGTTTGAAACCGGTTTAAGCGCTGAAAAACCCAAACCTATGAAACCGGTCCGGGTGGGTTAGAAACCGGTCTAAAAAAAGTTTTTTTTTAAGAAATTAAACATATGCCATCTAAAAGTTTGAAAATTACAAAAATATAAAACACGTTACAATAAAAATTTAGAAAATACAAAAACATTAAAAACGTTACAATATTTATTTATTTTTTGACGTTTAATTGTTGACATCGGCGTCGTTATTTAGTGTTTGGTGTTTATTCTTCGCTGGAGCTATTGCTACTACTTCGTTGCGCTTCATCGTAAGTGAGTTTTTCATCGGTTAGTGGCAACGACTTTCCTTGTTCCACCTCTCCCTCGTGTATGATTTCTTCGGCTTAAATTCGTCTTCAAGAGTTGTAGAATCTTGTATTCATTCCATCGCGTCCAAGCGGTCTTTCAAGCAAATGCACATTTCCATCGCCATGAGAGTGAGTCTTGTTCTTCTTATGGATAAAACCCTGCCACTAAGAGAAAAAACGGATTCCGAAGCTACCGTAGAAGCTTGGACGGTTGGTAAATCACAGGCCATGGCGGCTAGAACCGGATATTGGGATTCCTTTCCTTTCCATCAAGCCAAAATATCTAAAATATCAAACTTATCGGGACTAATAGTGGATAAAAAATCCGATCCAATATATATTGCGAGTTCACTACTTGAGGTGCTACCCTGAGACCGTTTACTATATTCATTCCTCAAATCGTTATATAAATTAAGGATTGTGTTCTTACTCGAACTACCACTCGATCCCGATGCCGAACCCATTGAACCATGTATGGAAGATGGGTTACCATATTTAAATAAATAAACATCAAATAAATCTTGTAAACATTTATTAAGATATGTTTTTGTAATGTTGAAAAAATGAAAGACTTCTTCATCCTAACCCAAATTGTGACAACACGGAATTTATGATCAATCCTTAACAATTAGTTCACCATAGACTAGAGGCCACGATTGTTCCTCATCGCATCGATGGTGACATGATCTGGTGGTGTTTGACAAGGAAAGCGTTGACGGCGGCTCCCGATGGTGGGGCAGAGGGGGGAGGGAGGGAGTGAAGGAGAGGCCGCAGTTGTTCCTCATCGCATCAATGGTGGCAGGATCTGGTGGTGTTTGACAAGGAAAGCGTTGGCGGCTGCTCCCGATGGTGGGGGCAGAGGGAAGGACGACGGCGGTGGCAAGAGTGGTGGTGACCCACGACTGCAGTGGTGGAATCCACCTCTTTTAGTGGCTGTAACGGCGTCAGGCGGCGGTGCTGGTGGCGCTACATCAGCGGCGGCGGCTCCATCACGACGTAACTGGGGTTCTGGAGGAACCCTATTTTTTTGAGGAGATGCGTTTTCTGGCAGAATTACAGAACGACGGTGTCTCGGGGTGGATCACTAGGGACAAGTTTCAAGGTTACAGATTAGGGTGAGTTCCAGCAGTAATGGTGGTGTTTGGCCGTTTCCCAGCCGGATAAACGGGACTTCTCGGGTCGTTCCTGACAGTCCCGGGTTTTGGTCAACAAAAGTCAACTCTGGTCAAAGTATGCCAACAACATAAAATGCGGGTCAAGAACAGTCAACAGCAGAAACGACGAGCGAGTTCGCGTACGTGAGGATAGGTATAAACGCGCGCTAAGAATTTATATACGTTTTCATATGCATCATAAAAAAATAATGAAAATAATACTTGAGATAAAACGAAAGAAAAAACGTTAACACGAGATTATTAATAATACGAAATACGAGTCTTCGGCTATACATTTAGATATATAACTTTGATACGGATCGTGACTTTTGGTAATTATATATATGCCCGTGTTGATATTAAATGGGAACTCAGTCTAAACATGAGTTACGTTAAACTATTGAATATATATATATATATATATATATATATATATATATATATATATATATATATATATAATCGTTATATTTTCATGAACCATGGTTATTAATTATATTGCTGGTAATTTCATTTGGGAAATTTGGTTACACACGAACTATGTGTAGAACGAAAGACTGATTGCTACCAAATTATTCTAAGTACAAATGCTGCTGATAGGCTTATCAGCAGCATTCAACACATATGGCTGCTGATAGGCTTATCAGCAGCATTCAGCACATGTTGCTGCATTCAACACTTGTTGCTGCTGATAGGTTTATCAGCAGCGTTCAACACAAGTTGCTGCTGATAGGCTTATCAGCAACATTATTCTCATTCTTGCTGCTGATAGCTATGTCCCTTGAAGACAAATCGTTGCAGCTGACTATCCATGCCAAGCGTCACTGACAACTTTCTGCAAAAGCAACTGACACACTCAAAGCAGAAGGAACCTCAATGGTGCAACCAATGATGGACAACAATGCTCTTCCCCGAGCATGCAAACAATGATGAATAAAGTAAACGCTTCAATAAAGTTAGCTAGTTTAGCTTTAACGTGTATTATTAGATTTTGTGTAAAAGATCAACGGTCTGTGTTTGATCTGATCCTTAGAATCAATGGTCTGTCTTGATTCTTAGTTAGTATAAATACTGTGTAAACACTTCAATTGAAAGTGTGCTTTTTGTGCTTCTTCACTGAGTTTTCATTTGTAATCGTTTATTCACAAAGCTTAATACAATAGTGTTCTTATCAGTATTCTTTCTGTTTACTCGATTGTAATTGTGTAGTTGATATTGTTTCCGCCAATCTCAACTAAGAATAGAACCATCTTGTAATTTCACGATCCTACAAGTGGTATCAGAGCTTTGGCTCAGATTAAACAAATTCACACTTGTTTAATCACTTCTGGTTCTATTCTAAACTCTCTCTCATTCAAAAAGTCACCAAGAACAAAAATGGCACAAAGCAACGGGCTTGAAGACATCCTGAAGCAGCAGTATGAAAACTTCGTCTGGAAGGAAGATGAGTCTCTAACTGTTTCATACAATAGATTTACCTATCTTGTAGGGGAGCTGCAGTGCTCAAAGGTGAAGCTAGAAAATGAAGATATTCTCAAAAAGTTCATCAGGTCTTTACCTAGCTGCTGGACACTCTACACGGTGTCCATTAGAAGAACTGAGAATCTGAAGACTCTCCAAATGACTGAGCTCTTCGGTATGCTAAAAACCTATGAGCTAGAGATGATTCAGGCAAAAGAAAGAAGCTCAAGCTACCAAACAGCCTCAACATCCACCACCACCTCCTCTGCCCTCCATCCTGAGCACTCGGGTCCTAGTTCAAGTAACTACTATCCTCCCATCATCACCCATTCTGGAAAGTTCGACTGGAGCTTTCAATATGAAGAACTGCCCATCAACAATCAAGCTCTAATGGCAGACACTACAGAGATACCACCTCAGGTATTTGAACATCTTTGCTCTCAAGCCTGTATTGATAAAGTTTTGGGTTATAGAAAGCACAACCAAAACCTCATAGATCAAAATGAAGAGTTTCATCACATGAAATCTGAGTTCAAAAAGGTTGAAAATACTTATAAAGAAAAGGTTGACTGCCTTAAGAAAGAGATTTCATCGCTAAAACACGAACAAACTAATCTTGAAACTCAGATTGATGATCTACTGGTCAAACTAAAAGCTACCAGAGCTGAACTGGCAGAACAGAAAGTTCATGTTGAAAAATATGAATTTTCCTCCAAAAAGTTACAAAAACTTTTAGATATTCAAGTCCATGAGAAGGTAAAGACTGGACTTGGGTATAACAATGATCAGTACAAATCTGTTCCTCCTCCTGCTGACTATATTGCCATTTACGAACCAAGCTTCAATGTTGCAAATCTTGACACTGCAAACCGAAACCTTGATCCTTCAATGGATGAACCTTTCGTCGAAGACTGCACTACCTCATCGAAATATGAGTCAACCTACTCAGACCATGATGAAACCAGTACAGCCCCATCTGAAGCTGTTCTGAATAGAGCTGAAGTTCCTGTTGTTCTTCCAGCTGTTCAAGCCCCTGTACCATTCAAAAAGATCAAGATCAGCTATCCTCCAGATGGAAGAAAGCTAAACATTGAAAAGGGACAGGCATCAGAACCCACAAACCCCAAGCCTCAGTTCAAGCCAATCACAAAGAGAAAGGTATTTGATATATGTCGTAAGCCGGAAGAAAAAGTTCCATATGTTCAAAGGACCCTAGAAGAAGCCACCTTTGAACATAACAAAGCTCATCCATGGAACTTCAAGGATCTGTTCCAAAAAAGGAACTATATGTACTGTGAAAGGGACAAACTGGCGAAATCACGCTTTGTGTGTGGGAGATACAATCACACTGCCAGCACATGCTTCCACTACCTTCAGTAGCAAAAGAATCTCAAGCAACACGCTTTTGAGAAGACAAAGAAGAACAAACAGGTAAGAAGGTTTGAAGCTAAGACAACTCAATTCAGAAACTCTCTTTCTCCATCAAGGGAGCAGTTGTCAAAAACTCTACAATCTTGCATCATTTGTGGTGAATCAGACCACTTTGCTGCAAACTGTAAGTTTAACCCTTTCAACCAGATCCTTCATCAAGCTCCTCAAAGACAAAGGGTAAAGAAGGATCAACATACATCGGTTGTTAGTCCAGTTAAGCCCAAGAAAACAAAGCAGAAGCTTTCAGCAGCAACCAAGTCTGCTGCTGATAAGCTAAAATCCTCCGCAGCAAAATCTGCTGCAGATAAGGCAAAGACATCAGCAACAAGAGTGTCCACTACTGATAAGGCAAAACCCAAGGCAAAGCCTACAGTAGCAAAGAATGCTGACACTTCAACAAAGCTGTCAGCAGCAGGATCTACTGTCAACAAGCTAGAAAAATCAGTAGCAAAATCTGCTGCTGACAGTGTGAGGAAAACTAGAAAACCACTAACTCAACAATGGAAGGCAAAGAAACCACCAAGCATCATCATCGGTTCAGTTGAATGCGTCTATCCTTTGTTGTAAATATGTATGTCCTCTGAGAGGAATCCCAGGTGCCAAGAAACCATGGGTGATGGGGATGAAGAGGCTAGGCCTAAGGCCCCATCTGGATCCAAGGATTCCACAAATGTGGATGAGGACAGACTGAAACTTCATATCTTGGAATTGACGGCCAGGGTGAATATGATAGAGGCACATCAATGCCCAACTTTTGTTACTCCATCCTTTGTATCATTGGGCACCCAAACTGATGCTTATTTGTCCACTGATGTAACCAAAAAGGGGGATATGGTCCCAATGGAAAAAGACTCAGACAGCTTTGACGACTGCAGGCTGTATTTCAAAGTACAAGATGGCTGTTTTCGAAGCTTTTTCTTTTGGTTGAAAGGATAGTCAGAAATAGTTGATTGGGTCTATAATCCACAGGATCAAAGGTTTGAGATCTTCAGGGGGAGAACTGAAAGAAGAAGATCTAACTACAGATCTGTTGATGAAATTCTGCAATTGCCAGATTCAGATATTGGCAGAATTCTGGAGCTAGGTGAAGCTCATGAGCCTGCAAATGAGAGTGGGAAACTTCTTGTGCTAGCAATCAAACACAACTTCAACCTTAGCAAAGATGTGATCATTGACATCAAACCACTTAAGTCCTACTCTCCATTTGTAAGTTGGTCCTATAATGCTGATCTGGACGAGTTCACCTTAACTGATGCAAGAAAGCAGAAGATGAGATGTTCAAGCAAAACAATCTACAAAATGCCAAATAAAGACATCAAGACTCTGTGTGCACTTCCACTGAACAATCCCAACAAGGATCCAAGAGGCTATGAGGTTGAAAGGATAGTCAGCCACATGCAAAAGCTTCAGCAACAAAGTAATTAGAAGAATTTTGGTTGCTTCAGTCTAGGGGGAGTTTGTAGAACCAAAGACTGATTGCTACCAAATTATTCTAAGTACAAATGCTGCTGATAGGCTTATCAGCATCATTCAACACATATGGCTGCTGATAGGCTTATCAGCAGCATTCAGCACATGTTGCTGCTGATAGGCTTATCAGCAGCATTAAACACTTGTTACTGCTGATAGGTTTATCAGCAGCGTTCAACACAAGTTGCTGCTGATAGGCTTATCAGCATTATTATTCTCATTCTTGCTGCTGATAGCTATGTCCCTTGAAGACAAATCGTTGCAGCTGACTATCCATGCCAAGCGTCACTGACAACTTTCTGCAAAAGCAACTGACACACTCAAAGCAGAAGGAACCTTAATGGTGCAACCAATGATGGACGACAATGCTCTTCCCCGAGCATGCAAACAATGATGAATAAAGTAAACGCTTCAATAAAGTTAGCTAGTTTAGCTTTAACGTGTATTATTAGCTTTTGTGTAAAAGATCAACGGTCTGTGTTTGATCTGATCCTTAGAATCAAGGGTCTGTCTTGATTCTAAGTTAGTATAAATACTGTGTAAACACTTCAATTGAAAGTGTGCTTTTTGTGCTTCTTCACTGAGTTTTCATTTGTATTCGTTTATTCACAAAGCTTAATACAACAGTGTTCTTATCAGTATTCTTTCTGTTTACTCGATTGTAATTGTGTAGTTGATATTGTTTCCGCCAATCTCAACTAAGAATAGAACCATCTTGTAATTTCACGATCCTACACTATGTTAACACGAGAGACAAACAAGTATTTTCATGACATGTTGCTGATAATGTATTACCAGACTTAGCCTGATTCATATAATTAAATGTTCACACTAATTAACATATTATATTTTATTATAAAAATATATTTACGTGTGTGTGTATATATATATAGGGTTGAGTTCAAGAGAAAACTTATTTTCATGAGAAAACCAAAAAACTCCTCATTAAAGGTACTGCATATGTGTAGTACACTCAAAAACCTAACCCCACTCCACCCACCCCAAAAAACCTAACCCCCCCCAAAAAAAAAGCCTAACCTAAAAGCTAAACTAAAACAAAAAAACTAAACCTAAAACCTAACCCTACTACACATATGCAGTATTATGGGTTTTTTTAATTTTTTTATTGAACGAGAACGATGTGGGGAACAAGGTCTCCAAAGCAGTTTTTTAGTTTTTGATTTATATTTTGAGTTATGATTTTTTTATTATTTTTTTACCTTTAATAAGTAGTTTTTTAGTTTTTTCATGAACAATGAGTTTTCGACAATCATATTTTGATATAAAACGTATGTGTATAGATATTGATAATCCTCTCAACTAGTTTGCATAACTTAAAACCCATATATTTACACCCTTATGTTTAGTATAAATCGAGAAATTTTAAACTCGAACAACGATTTTATTAAAGATATATATAGATATGTATGGATACGCTTATGAAAGGGAATTCTCTAAGAGTGGGTTATTGTTTGAAAACTTTCCAAACCGTGATCAAAGTGTTCTTGCTACGGCTAATAGTAATAATGATCCTGACGTTATAAACCATATTTTTACTTTTAAGTATAAAATTCGTAAAACACAACTATTATCATTAATGATATTATCTTTCGTATGAACACTAACAATTTATTTATAAATGGACTTAAGCTAATATTACAACTTGGACCGTCCAGTTAGAAAAGTTGTTTACACCGTTTTGTAAAATATCAAACCTATTAATTTAATATGATAAACGTTGAGGAGACGTTATAAACAATTTTATTATTAATATTGTTTTATAAATAATACGAACCCTTTTATATGATCACATATATTATAATATTTATACTGAACACACCATGTTATGAAATACTTATAATATGTATAACTTGAAAAATCATAATTGGATATGAAGCTGGGTATTTTATACATGACTTGTATTAACTATATATATAAATATAAACAATCACACATATACTATATTTCAAAGTAAGGAACGACGTTTTTTACATGCGAACCTACCATTATGTTTCAATGAACCAAACATGTATATTTTTTCCGTCCTCCCATATATATATAGATTATTGACATGAGCGTTAATAAATAGAAGTGAAGGACGTGATGGCGAGTCGTGCATCTAAACACAGAACATATAGAATTAGGACATAGTTCTATTTATGCATTTATAAACATATTGACCCATTTATATGGATCATAGGGTAGGCATAAATCTTATAGTACCTACGTGTATCATGGGACTCAAGTAGGATGTATACCCAACATTGTCACTAATTCGAGGAACATGGTTTACCGCAACATCATCAGGTGAGTTTCACGTCCCCTTTTTACGGTTTTCTATACTTGGGGGAAAACATGTTAAATTCAAATGGTATGATAACTAGAAAACGTGAAACAAGCATCTGATTCCTTTGTGAGCATGAGTTAACACATAAAGGTCCTCGGTATTTCGAACTATAACCATTAGCTATGGACTTAGTCGTAGATCGATATGAATAGTACTATTTGGGTTGACACCCCCAATCATGGTTAGTCGTGCTAACCACGACCAACAGGGTTAAATGATTGCGTATTAGGTCTTGTTGTTCTCATTGTTTAAAGGTACAATGGGCTGGGACAAAATTCGAGAATTCGTCAAAGGTTTGGTTATAGGCTTGTGCATCACATAATTCGTATGTGCTAGCTAGACATCGATGAATCAATCGTTAACTTGTTTTGTTTATCATGTACATAAAGTCAATTTCGAGCATTGGATTTTGCCAATGGTATACATACGAACATTTTTGCAAGTCAATTTCGAGAAAAAGGTTTTGCCAATGGTATACGTACCAATGGTTTTGCCAGTCAATTTCGAGCAATGGATTTTGCCAATAGTAAACGTACCAGCATTTTTGCCAGTCAATTTTGAGAAAAGGGTTATGCCAATGGTGTACGTACCAATGGTTTTGCCAGTCATTTTCGTGCAAAGGATTTTACCAATAGTAGACGTACAAACAGTTTTTGTCAATCGATTTGTGCAATTGGTTTTTGTCAAACGTTTTCATATAAATGGTTTTGTCAACCATATTCATTTAAAACCTGTGAACTCACCAACATTGTGTTGACATTTTTGAGCATGTTTTTCAGGTACCACATGACTTTGGCACGGTTGGAATATGTTAGACTTTTGGAATACGACCTTAGAAGATGAAGACGCATGGTGTTCGACATACTTAGAAATCTTTATTTAGCTTTCGCTGTTGTGTAATGTTACTAATCGTTACAACCTTAATTTATTTATTTATTTACTAAGTAAATAATTTGGGGGTGTGACAGAAATCGTGCGTTATTTTATCAATTAAACTTTCAATACCGATAACATTTATGGTTGGGTTCAAAACGGTGACACAAGTAATAACGTGTTGCAACTCTTTAAAATATTTTTTTTATTTAATTTTCATTGGTGCGATCATTTTCGTTAAAATCTGGTTGTGATTTTCAAGCTCGGATATTTTGTTGCACATTACAAATAGTTGCTTAAGCACTAAAGGACTCGTGGGATAATAAACTCCCACAATAAAGTAGTCGCGGTTTTGAAAACTTCGAGTAAATTGGTTAAACTTTCAATCATGAACCAACTCAAACCTAGAAAGCTTTTCATCCGACGATGTTTTGCACAAAGGTTATCATGAAACATTTCTAAAGTTGGTCTTTGTTATATAGTGTCACACCCCGCCTCAGGCACCCACTGGACGTGTGCGAGCTCGATTGGTACCTGCTTTGATTTTAGAGTTTTATAAAATACAGCGGAAGTCTTTTCAAAAGGATCGTTTCATCATTTGTTTAATCTCAAGGGTTGTATTTGTAAATATCAAAACTCAGTTGGAAAACAAAAGCTTCGTATTTACTTTATAAACATAAGGTGTAAATACCTTTTCTCAATTTGATTACAAAACATAGTTTGAAACCAAATACATCACTTCTCTTATAGACAAGTTTACAGCCACCGAAAATAGTATTATCCAGGGTTGATCAATTCCCTGGTCCTATATCCTTTTCTTCTTTTAGGATTATCAATACACGAGGCCTGAGAATCCAACGTGCATTTCATCCTTTTCACATTTCATCTTAATTTATTGATTACCCGAAAACATTTTGAAAATGAAACGTTAGCGCGAACGCCGGTGAATACAATTATGTTGACACTAAAAACATTTGGCACAAACAAGTATTAATTTGATAATCACAACTTTATGTTCAATCTACACATTCAGCAGGCCCTCATGTCCTGACTGTATGCACCACTGTATACACTGGTAGTATGTCTTAATAACAACGGGCAGGACATTGCCTCCACAATTGTTAATAAGGGAAGTACCAGCCGCGATCTGAGACTTTCACCCGAGACCCGTGTATCCCTTTCAAGTTTTACGTATACCTATGGCCCGAATGCTTACACGTAGAAGAACGTTGAGCATTATTCCCTTAACCTTTATTTTGCCATTTTCGTAAATGTAAATGTTTGACACAATGTTTGAAATAGATAAAGTATTCACCTTGATAATGGGAATGAGCCTCTAAGTTGCAATTTATAGAATCAACCTCTTAGCTTGGTTTCTCTAGCGTTTCGACCTTTCTACGAGCGTTTCTTTCTTAACCAGGTACTACAACGAGCGGGGTTGGACTGGAATCGTCGGGAGTGGGCTAGAGGACTTCTGGAACACAATGTGAGAGTTGGAAACGTTTTTATGTGAAGAAAATCGAATGAAATGGTGAAGCTATTTATAGGCTGAAAACCGGGTTCGTAGCGGACCGCTACACTGGCGGGTGGTGGTCCGCCACCGCCCTTGATTGCGTCAGCCCTAAATGTCGCTTTCTGATTGGACCGTTTATGGATTTGCGGCTAGCGGACCGTTAGCCAAGAGCTTAGCGGTCCGCCACCCTTCTACGTGGCAGATTCTCAGAAGTTTGCGGCTGGCGGACCGTTACTATCTGACGTGGCGGTCCGCCACGAGTACACGTGTCAAATTAAATGACCATTAGTCACTATACACATGTCGCCCGCGGATTGTTTCCTTAGTCAACAAGTAGCGGACCGTTACCATATATGGTGGCTGTCCACCACCCAACTACTCAGGGTAGGGGTTCCTTAGCGGATCTCTACCAGCCTTGTGCACCCGTAGCGGACCATTAGGGTTTGCCTTAGCGGTCCACTAAGGTCTTAATTTCCATATTTTTCAAATTAAATCCTAGGCTTTGGTATTTTAAATACACAAGTCCTCGTAGGTTCTAACCTTTGGCATTTCTCGGACATTTTTGTGGCAGGTGTTATATATAGCGCTTTCAAACATTTTACAAGTTGAATTCCATCTAGTAAGTACGTCCCAATTCGGACCTAAGCAAAGGTATCCCGTTTTGCGACAAAGATTAATATAATCATGATATTGTTTTATACTAGTAGTAAAAAAGTTGCGTAACAAGTTTTTAAAAGATTCTTTTAAATCATTTACTTCTTCAACGGTGAATTCGTCTTGCACAACCAAGTTAATTATGTGTGCAACACATCAGCTATGAAAAAAAACGCCGTTTTTGTTATACGGTTGATATTTTAATGCTAATTTTTGAACCGTACTTGTATTATTTGAGGCATTATCAAACGATATTGAAAAAAAATCATGTTTTGTAATGCCGCCAATTATTTTCGGATTTGCACTATTTTCTCTGTAGTCTCGTGCACAAGTTCAGGACCCGTAATTTGGCTATCTCCCACTTCAACCCAACAAAGAGGTGATCGGCATTTCTGTCCGTACAGTGCCTCTAACGGTGCTGCCTTAATGCTAGTATGATAGCTGTTATTGTAGGAGAACTCTACTAAAGGCAGATGAGTCTCCCAACTGTTACCGAAGTCAATTACACAAGCACGTAACATGTCTCCAGGGTTTGAATGGTACGCTCACTCTGGCCATCGATTTGGGGATGGTATGATGTGCTCATATCCAGCGTGTGCCCAGGGATTTTTGTAACGATTGCCAGAAATGTGAGGTGAATCGAGCGTCTCGATCAGAAATGATGGAAATTGGCACTCCATGCCGAGAGACTACTTCCTTCAGATAGATACGAGTCAACTTCTCCATTCTATCAGAGTCTTTGATTGCTAGAAAATGAGTGGATTTGGTTAAGCGATCTACGATCACCCAGATGGTGTCGTATCCGCTAGGGGTTTGGGGTAATTTGGTAATGAAGTCCATGGAAATCTGCTCCCATTTCCACATCGGGATTTCCGGTTGTTGGAGCAAACCAGATGACTTTTGATATTCAATTTTGACTTTGGAACAAGTCAGGCACTTGCTCACGTAGGTGGCTATATCAGCTTTCATGTTCGGCCACCAATACAGAACTTTTAGATCATGATACATCTTATTGGAACCAGGATGAATAGAATATCGAGACTTGTGCGCTTCGTCCATCACAAGTTTCCATAAATTTCCATACCGCGGGACCCATATTCGCTCCGTGAAATAGCGAATACCGTCCAATCTAGTTTTGAGTTGTTTTTCCATTCCACGCAAGGATTCTAACTGCAGATTCTCTTCTTTCAACGCTTCGAGTTGAGCATTACGGATTTGGTCGGGTAATCCGGTGTGAATAGTGAGTTGTAACGCTCGAACTCGTATGCGTTTGGTTTCTTTTCGGCTTAGGGCATCAGCTACTACGTTAGCTTTGCCCGGGTGGTATTTGACAGCACACTCATAATCGTTTAAAAGTTTGACCCAACGACGCTATCACATGTTCAGCTCTTTCTGTTCGAAGATGCGCTGAAGACTCTTGTGATCGGTGTAAATAGTGCTTCTGGTACCGTACAAGTAATGTCTCCATATTTTGAGTGCGAACACCACGGCTCCCAAATCCAAGTCGTGAGTCGTGTAGTTCTTCTCATGGATTTTCAACTGACGGGAAGCGTATGCGATGACCTTCTCGCGTTGCATTAACACACTATCGAGACCCTGAATGGAAGCATCGCAATACACCACGAAATCATCCGTTCCCTCTGGCAGGGATAAGATGGGTGCGCTACAGAGTTTCTGCTTCAACAGTTGGAATGCGGATTCCTGGGTGTCACCCCATTTATACACTGTACCTTTGTGGGTTAGGGCGGTGAGAGGTTAAGCGATCTTTGAGAATCCCTCGATGAATAGACGGTAGTAGCCAGCCAAACCTAGAAATTGTCGCACCTCCGTTGGAGTCGTTGGTGCTGCCTAATTCTTGATGGCTTCCACTTTGGTTGGGTCGACATGTATTCCTTTCTCGTTGACTACATGCCCTAAAAAGTGAACTTCGCGAATCCAGAAATCGCACTTGGAAAAATTGGCATATAACTGCTCTTGCTTCAGCAGTTCCAGAATCAAACGGAGAAGCTCCTCATGTTCTTCCCTGCTCTTGGAATAGATGAGGATGTCATCAATGAAAACAATGACGAACTTTTCGAGATAGGGTTTACACACTTGGTTCATGAGATCCATGAATACCGTGGGTGCGTTGGTTAACCCAAACGGCATTACCAAAAACTCGTAATGGCCGTACCGGGTTCTGAATGCAGTTTTAGAGATGTTTTCTTCTCGAACTCTCAGCTAATGATAACCTGATCTAAGGTCGATTTTTGAGTAGAAGCTCGACCTTGAAGTTGATCGAACAGATCGTAAATACAGGGAAGTGGATAACGGTTCTTAACAGTTACTTTGTTCAGCTCACGGTAATCGATACACATACGGAAAGTCCCATCTTTCTTCTTGACGAATAGGACTGGGGCTCCCCATGGCGATGATCTAGGTCGGATAAAACCCTTATCCAACAAGTCTTGCAGCTGTGTGGATAACTCTTATAATTCATTCGGTGCAAGTCTATACGGTGCTCGAGCAATAGGCGCTGTTCTGGGTGTTAGATCAATCTGAAATTCAACTTGTCGGTGAGGTGGAAAACCAGGCAAATCTTCAGGGAATACTTCGGGGAAATCACGAACGATAGGAATGTCATCAATCTTCTTCTCTTCGGAAGGTTTCTCGGTGACAAGGGCTAGAATAGCGGCATGACCTTTACGCAAACACTTCTGTGCTTTCATGAAGGATATGATGCCTATGACTGCACCACTATTTCTCCTTGAACGGATAGGATTTCTCCGCTAGAGAGGGGAATACGAACGATTTTATCACGACAGACAATTTCAGCTTGGTTTTTGGATAACCAATCCATATCGACAACAATGTCGAAACTGCCAAGTGTAACTGGCATGGGATCGATATCAAGTTTGTGACCAGACAGTCCTAGCTTACATCCCTTGAGGACATGAGTTGCCTTGATTATCTTACCATCCGCTATCTCTATGGTGTACTTGGGTTCTAATAGGGTTGGGGTTGTTTCTATCTGTTTACTAAAGCTTTTAGATATAAAGCTCCTATCAGCACCAGTATCAAAAAGAACAGAAGCAAAACAATCATTTAGAGGAAACTTACCAATAACACCATTATGATAATTCCTTATCTCTCCTGAACCAATCACGAAGGCTCTACCTTTCGCACCATTCCCATTGTTGTTACTTGTAGGTCCCTAATTCGGTGCGTGACGGATCTCTAGACTCGCGGTACGACACGGTGATAACGTGCGGAATCCATGATCAACGTGCTCGTGTAACTCAATCAACAACAACGGTGTAAATAAACGCTTTGTATTCCACCACAATATCAGGTTACAAGATTACAGAATTTCTCCCGTCTCTAATCTGTCTTGTAACTAACTCTGTTCTGTCTAAGTAAACACCTATATATAAGCACTGTTCTGCACCAGGAGAACTTAACAAGTTCGCTTCACTGTGAGTTCGCCTCTAATAGGCTAAGCGAACTTAATAAGTTCGCCTCTGATAGACTTAAGCGAACTTATTAAGTTCGCCTCTGATAGCCCAGGAGAACTTAATAAGTTCGTCTCTGATAGGCTAGGCGAACTTGTTAAGTTCGCCTCTAGCAGAACTTACACAGAATTTTATCAACAGTTACAAAACATGTCCTAACAGACTCCCCTTTAACTGTTGCTAACAATTCTATCAATTACAAGTCAAAGACTCTAAGACTAAGACATAATATCTTCAAGCTCGTTGTCACCAGAATATGCTCCAACAGACTCCCCCTTGACAACAGCTTCAGAAGATTGTCATCCGTCTTCAAATATCATCAAACAAGCTGTAGTCTTCGTCTTGTTCATCTGCACACTCTCTTTTTATATCTAGAAGAAAACTTGGGAGAAGGACCCCTTGTCAACTTCTGTATGCAATATTCAGTTTATGCAAAGGAGAACAACCAAGAATAACCAACAATTAAGATTTCCATGGAAGCTGGAAAAATAAAATCTTTTTGGTTTTTCAAACATAAGAAACACAAAATCTTTTTGGTTTTTCTCTATATAAACTGAAATGTAAAATACAAAATCACATCTTTTTGGTCGAACATCACGAGTAAGAAGATCATATCAGTATATATGATGAATCAATCACACATTTTGGATATAAAATCCATATAATATCAATTGGTATACTATGTCATTCTTTCAAGCCTTGACCAATCAAACCAATATCTTTCAAGATTTTCACACTCTATCTTTTCAAGACTTTCATATTGCATGTTATGATACGCGATAAACATTCAAAGAAAATAGGATCAGGCTATGACACACAGATTCAAATTGTCAATATTATAAGATTTGAAACTAAAGCATCTCATTCCCACTTTCTTGTGAGTTAAGGTACCATTTAAGTATGAAATACAACGTGTACCCCACTATTATGCCAACAGAAAGTAAATGCACTATCTTCAAGACATATGAGATTTTAGTAAAGATTATCCGAATTTCCAGAATGAGGAGACATCACTTAGCGCATGAATAGCAGAATCCAAATTGGATTGTATAGGAATCAATGAGATTCAGAATCAAATGATTCAGTGTCTTGGCTTATATATGTGGAATCATAAGATTCAGGTACGTGGATCCAACTGTTATCTGGATTATGAATTCAATGGAATCAGTAAAGATGATTTATCAATATGATCCAAGGGCTAGTATATGTTTGACAGATGTTGTCAAGTACATATCTTGATTATACTTCAAATTGCATGCTTTTCGGGACATGGGCACTGAAGCAAATCGAATGAATAGTGCTAAGGACATAACCCGAAACTGATCTCATAGGAAAATCCTTATTAAAAGCTAATATTCTTTATCTAATAGTGATCTTTTAATACACACACCCAGGCATAAAATGGGTTTAAATCACAGTTGTAACATATGCAATTATGTTTTCACACTACTAATGGTTCAGTGACGCTTGTAGTCTACTGACAATTCAAATTATATGCATACACAACACTATCATTTCCTATTTGTGCAGTCTCTGAAGTTTAGATCAAAACATATAATTCAGATATATTAACATAAAGCACCAACCAGTCAATCTAAGGTCATGTGTGAAAGAACATCTACTGATGTACTATCATCTCTTCTTTAACTTCAAGTAATGTCGATTTTATCTTTTTCAATTTGTTTGGCTTTTTCAAAATCTTAGGAAAAGAAAGATAAAACAAACGAAAATAAAATCTTCCATGAAAACATTTTAAGAAAAACATTTAACTTGGTTACTCAGGATTAAGCAAGTCAATCAATTAAAAACTCAAACCGATGTAATCCTGTAATTGAATGCCTTTGCCTTTGTCACCAACACAGTTATGTACTCCCCCTGTCTTGTAGACTTCCCCTCAACTAGTCAAATGGTTGCATCAACGACTTTATGCTCACCATCGTCATCCTACGTTTCAGGTTATCTTTTGGACTTTGTAAAACTCTTTCCAAAACATTGTGTGTGACATATTCTCCCCTTGTGATGAGGTACAAAAGCTGGAAGGTGAATTCCAAAACATTACTGTTGTTGCCCTGGTTGTTGTTATTACCGTTACCATTATCGTTGCCATTACCATTCCTTTTCAACTGTGGGCAGTTCCTCTTGAAATGCCCTTCTTTCCCGCACTCAAAACAACCTTTAGGTGCTTCATTAGGTGGTGTCTGTTTAGCTTGGAGCTCACCTTTACAGTCTTTGCACTTGTTGCACTTCAGGTACTTTTCAACATACGTACCCTGATTCTGGTTAGAAGAGGTAGACTGAGTGTGGGTCTAAGTAGGTTCATACCTTCGCTGTTGCTGCTGTGGGGGTGGATTAGCTGAGAAAGCTTTAGAGTTTGTGTTGTCAAAATTGCGCTTGTTATCATCAGTCTTGGTGACTGCACCTCTTGGGGGTAGGGTACCCTGAGCTACATCTTGATCGGTTAGCTTGTGAGCCAGCCTGATGGTCTGCTGGATAGTAGTAGGGTTTGAAGAAGTCACCATGCTCTGGATGTGAGGGACTAGACCCTTGATGTACTTCTCGATCCTCTTGTAAGCCGGTGTCACCATTTGAGGACGTAGAATTGCCAACTCGTGTGAACGAGTAGTGTAAGCTACAATCTCTAAACCCTCCATCTTTAGGTTCCAGAATTCACCTTCCAGCTTTTGTACCTCATCACAGGGAACTGTACTCTTCTCTTAGGATGGTTTTGAACTCTTCCCAGGGTAATGTATTTGCAATGTCCAGACCCAACATCTGTACTTAGGAGTTCCACCAAGTAAGGGCCGGACCCTCGAGTGTGCCAGATGCATAATTGACTCGGTTGGCTTGGGGACAGTAGCACATTCCGAATACCGATTCAGCCATTTCCATCCAACGGAGCAAACCGACTGCTCCTTCAGCACCACTGAACATGTGTGGCTTATAGTCCATAAAGGTCTTGAATGTGCAAGCCCGGGGGTTAATAGGTTGACCTGTCTTGAAAACATAGATATTGTTTAAGGATACAAGATTTGGAAGTGAGTTTAGAATAAGTGCTGACTCGCTAGAGTCGATAGATAATAGATTTAGCTCCAGCTGGATTGGCTGCTAAGGCTTCAACCACTTTGTCACTAATTAGTGCAGTAAGCTCAACTGCAGTCATATTAATGTTTCCACGACCTCCATTTCGTCCCCCACGTCCGCCAGCGCGTCCGCCACGTCCGTTTCCTCGTCCAGACATGATCTTTACATTCACAATATACAATAATGAGAAAATATACCGCATACAATCATCATACAAGTACAAGTAAACAAAAGTAATCATAAACCACAACATCTAATATTTTAATAATAATCCTTGATCAAATAAATTGTAAGGGGTTACAAAGTAATTTCAATCAAAACATTAAATCCAAAAATATCTGTTGGATGGGAACAACCCTGCCCATCTAGGTTTAGAAAGAAAAGAAGGAACATCACATCTCACTACATGCTGAAGAAACAACAGATCCCTCAACATCATCCTCATCTGGTGCCTCCTCAGGTTCTCCTTCCTGCTCGTTCCCTGCCACATTGACAACCTCAATTTGTGCCTCTAACTCCTCAATCCTCGTCTGAGCTGTTGCAAGACTAAACTCTAGTCCAATCACACGGTTTTCCAAGTCCTTGAATACCGCAACCAAATTGTCGTGCACATCATCAGTCTCGCCTAAACTCACAGTTAGCTCCTTTAGCTTACAATCGGCTTGGTTCCCTTGCTGTAACAATCCCGTGATCTCTCCAGATACATCACACATGTTTCCAATCTCTCGGTCCATCTTGGCCACGAAGGCAGCAAATGCTTGCTCTAAAGGATACTGTAAGGGTGGTGGAGTTTGTGAGGTAGAGGTAATGTCAGCAGTAGGTGGGGGTGGGACTTGCTCCTGACGAATCCAACTCCTGATCATGTCGGGGTACCAGTGCCAGTCCTGAGTGCTATCCCTGGTACAAACGGTGAAAGGTTCGCCATAAACTATGGTGTTATCAACGAGGTTAAGTCGGCGCTTCTTAGGCTCAGGTGATGATACGGTAGGAACAACGGGTTCCTGGTTAGCCGGGGATGTAGGTGATGTCGACATTCCTGTAATGCAATGTGTAAGTGCCATGTATGAGTGTCTGTGTTGTGTAACTAATGCAATGTGTGTGGTAATAGTCTAAGTCTACTACTAATGCAAACCTAGTTCGCTACAACCTTTGACTCTGATACCAATCTATCACACCCTCAAATTCCACCATGGGGTCATACCGCGAGGCGCGTGACAAACCAGGATCATTGTCATTAGTTATGTTGAACGACCACTATATGAGTTTTAAAATATCAGTTTTGCTCATAGTCACGAGACAATACCATTAAGTTTGAAAGTAATGTGGAAGCGTAAAATAAAAACCAAGTTCAAGAATGACCAAATGCGCAAAACAAGGCACCCAAAACCAAAGTAGTTAAAGTAAGAAAAATGTGTTTAATGAAAGCCATACAAACTTCGATGCATCCTATTCTTGATGTGTACCTTAGTGACCTTAAAAAGACATGCTTAAAGTGTCAACACAATGGTTGGTGAGTTCACAGGTTTGCAAATAAATAGATGTTTGACGTTCGCTAGATAATGTAACTAAAGTATATCAATACACAGCTAGTCTATGTGCGTGCTACTATAAGTGTTTCTCAACCGAAGCTGACTATTTGGTTTGTTTGCCTTACGCCATGTCTACCAAAACAATGGCTATGTGTTTAAGTCAATATCACACCTGTTCGACCTCCAGTCGAGTTAGCGCGACTAACGCGGGTGGGGCTTGTCAAATCACAGTAGTACTACTCAAGATTATCTCACTATGCCATGAGGGGTGTTGGGAAGGAGATGGCTAAATATCTGTGTGACTTTCAATTTGGGGTGGGAGTTCTCAATGGGCCAGAGGCTGTGCTCCATAGCGCAAACATGTTCTTAAATGAGTTTCACTTGGATGGATCGTTGGCTATGCTTACCGTCTATTTTTCCAATGCTTTCAACTTAGTGGATAGGACTGCCCTCCTGCAAGAGGTTCGGACCCGATGCCCGTCCATTTCGCTATGGGTGGATTTTTTATATGGGCAGCCGGCTAGGTTATATGTGGATGATGACCATATTTGGTCCACCACTAGGGTTCAACAGGGGGACACTTTGGGGCCTCTCCTTTTTGCCTTAGTTTTGCATCTGCTGGTTCATCAGATTAGGGATTGCTGCAAGCTTCTCTTCCATGCTTGGTACCTAGATGATGGTACGATTATCGGAGACGCTAAAGAGGTGGCTAAAGCCCTATCTATTATCAGGCCGGAGGGGCCCTGTTTGGGCCTTGAACTTAACGTCACGAAAACGGAAGTTTTTTTGCCATCGTGCAATGGGGTGAAGGTACAAGATGGATTGTTCCCTTGTGAGATTGGAAGGCCAGTGCTGGGTGTGAAACTCCTTGGGGGTGCTGTTAGCAGAGATGCAGGATTTATCAGTAATTTGGCTGTGAAAAGGGCTTCTTGTGCGGTGGAACTGATGAGTTGTCTCCCACGTTTGCGGGACCCTCAATGCGAGCTCCTTTTGCTCTGCTCGTGTATGGGAGTGGCAAAGATATTATTCGGCCTTAGAACATGCCAGCCTATGTATGTGGGGGAAGCTGTTTCAATTTTTGACAAGGGCCTCCGGGGTGCGATCGAGGATATCGTGGTTTGTGGTGGTGCTTTTTTTGGGGATTTTCAATGGAGGTTGGCATCACTTCCAACCCGTTTTGGGGGTTTGGGTTTATGTGCGGCTCAGGATGTATCTACTTATGAATTTGTGGCCTCGAGGGCACAATCTTGGAGTTTACAGGACCACATTCTTCGGGGTTATGATATTGATGGGTTAGACTCTGATTATGGGTGTGTGATGGATCGCTTGCGCATGTCCCTTCCTGATTTCAATCTTAGCGGTTTCTCTAATAAGGACACCGCCCCTCCTAAAGCCCAACATGCTTTGGCGAATGCCTTATTTAGCAGAATCGTCCAGAATTTGGGAGTAAAGTTTGATTTATCACCTCGCCAAAAAGCGGTGTTTGAATGTCTCCGGGCTCCTCGGGCTCAATATTTTCTAACAGTTATCCCCATTGAAGGACTGGGCCAGCATATGTCGGCTGTGGAGTACCGGGCTATCCTCAAGTATCGGCTAATGATCCCCTTGTTTCCGACTGATGAGCCCTTCCCAGTTTGCCGAAAGGCTTGTTTGGATTCTTTTGGCGAGCATGCGGTCCATTGCAAAGGGTTACCCGGGTTTGAATACAGGCATGATTTGGTTAGGGATGTTCTTTGTGATGTTCTCAAACGGGCAGGATTTTCTGCTAAAAAAGAGGCCCCCGTGAACTTTCTGACAGATCTTCTTGAAGGGAGGTCTACTCTACGGCCGGCTGATATTCTTGTGTTTTGTTGGGCAGTGGGGAAACACGCTTGTGTGGACCTTACAGGAGTGTCCCCACTTGTGGGGCTCAGGGACAATGGGGTTGTGGCGGCCATGCTGCTTTAAAGGCGGAATCATGCAAAGTTGTTAAACACGAGAAAGCTTGTTTAGAGAACCAACACATGTTTATCCCTTTTGCTTTTGATACTTTTGGGTTCCTAGCACCGGAGGCAGTGGAATTCCTAAACAGGGTTCAACGAGTCATGCATAGTAATATTTCGGCCCCTAAGACCCAAAGCTTTGTTTTTAGTAGGATCGGTTTTGCTGTTCAAAAGGGGGTTGCAGCGCAACTTGTTGCCCGTTTACCTGCCACTTTATTTTAATCGTCCTTCTTTTCATTAATGGATTTAAATTCTAATAAAAAGGTTAAAATACTAACGGTTCGAGGTGTAAGGACTTTCATTGTATGTTTGCACTATAGTACGCAAGTGATATAACATTAATACAGAATCCAAAATGTGTTTGTGTGCATACTTTCTCCCCCAAAAAGGAAGTAAGTAAAAGAGAAAGGTCGTGAAACTCACCTCAGAGTGCGTGCTAAAATAGCAAGTGAATAACAGGTGACCCGCTAACGGCTACCTATATTACATAAGTTTATGAGTGTGTGTTCGTAAGACCCTTTGCATCCAAACAATCCTATTGTTTATGTGTTTTGAAAAGAGTTAGATAGTTTGACTCAAGTTTGACCCGACGACCCGTTGGTGACTCAATGTATGAATTAGTGTTTGATTAGTATAATACTATCATAATATACACATAAGATCATGCAGGTAACACTTAACAACAATTCCTTGTTGTTCTAGTATGCTAGCACGGTTACCACATTTAGTAAGTTTCCATATTTAAAAAGTTTCCATATTTAGTAAGTTGCGTTCAAGACTCGCGTTTTCTGGAAGCTTTCATTACCAACATGTTCATAAGACCAATCTAACATGTCCTAGATCATCACATCACATACCATATGCGTAGAACTCAATATGTAGATCATAATTAAAATTAAAGTTTCCTTTTATAGTAAGTTAGGCATACAACTAAAATTTCAGTGATTTAAAGTTCCTAACATGTTTCTATGTTCATGATAGCATATAAGAAATGTTCACGTTGCACCAAACATGTCTAGAATTCATATCCCAAATTGATAAACTCAAAAACTTTCTATTTATAGTAAGCTATGAACACCATGCGTGATTTCTAATATATAACACTTCACAACATGTTATGATGTCCTAACTAGCATAAAACTATAATCAAATTACAACATGCATGTCCAAATTGTAAGCCATTAACATTCATGACAAATAAAGTTTCCACTTTTAGAAACCCTAAGAAACCGAGCTAGGTACATTAAATCTAATTCAACAAATCACATAACCATGAATCAACTAATGTATAAACACCATCATATCACATCCATCATGTCTTACATGCAATCTGGATAATCAATAAAGTTACTAATAATAGTAACCCTCGGTTTTTATGCATCTAGGGTTTTTCTAATAACATCAAATCTAAGAAAATATCATAACAACACATAATTAACGTTAAAGTTTGAATCTTTATTGAAAAGAATCATTGTTTAGATGAACTAGGGTTTTACTAAACCTGAAAATCGCAAAAGCATATTAAAAACGGATAAAAATCTTACTTGATGCGTTAATAAGATGATTGGTACTTATATTGATCAAAAACACCAACAATTGCACTTTGGAAATTGATTTGAGGATGGATTTGGGTGGTGATGTGGTCGAAGACTTCAAAGAGGGAGTAGGGGGTGGGTTTCGGCCAAGAGGTGCACAAATGAGGTTAGTGTTTTGAAAAATCTCTTAAATACACCACTCCATGGGCCCAGAATGGATTAAAATAAGTTTAGGTGGCCCATGAGTTAATTTAAAAGGATTAATAATTAATTTAATTAAGTCCAACTAGATAAAATGATTTCTACTAATTATTTTTATAAAAACCTATTTATAAAAATTACTAATGCAATAAAAATCATGTAGTTACGCGTAAACGTACGCGGTTTCATGAAAGTTCACGAATTAAGCATAAAATCTTAAGGCACATAATTTCACATAAATTATATTAAATATAATTGTCCGGAATATTATTTTGATTATTCACCAACGTTCGGGGACAGACGCGTGTGACTCGGTAATTCTTCGAATTACCGTTACGTGAGTGTTTGTGCAGTAACCGACACACTTAATTAACCCTAATCAAGTGAAATGCATGAATGAATGACTGAGATAACGGAGTTTGTGTTAACGGTGTTAACCTGATAATTTCGGGTGTCACACCGCTCTTCCGTCCTACCGTCGTAGTCCGTTTCATCATCTGTTTATCTAGCTAACGTTCCCTTCGTTCTACCGTCGTAGTCCGTTTCGTTATCGTCTACCATCGTAGTCGACTAACATCTGTCTACATATAGCAGTCGTTTCATCCGCCTAACGTAGCATCTGTTTCATCCGTCTACCGAAATAGTTACCACCAAATCACGTATTACACGTATCTTTCTTTAATTCATTAACCTCCATTTGCCACTTGGACAATCGTTTCAACATTCATTAGCTTAACCTATTAATATGGTTAATCCCTTTATCTTTTACATCCATTTACCAAGTGAGCAACCGTTTCGTCATTTACTTCATTGGCACATTTACACGTATTGCCCTTTTTATACTTTAACTATGGTGGCATGTTATACGTAAGCCCTTTACACTTTATCATTCAGGTTGGCGTATTAACACATTTAGTCACATAATACATCATCATTCATATAGGCACGTAATTATACTTGGGCTATTTCATACTATACTATTTAGCACGTTTAGCCATAAAAACATCTACATCATACGAGTATGCACCCAGCCCAAAATCAAAGACAAAGGGGGACTTAGAACTCAACTGGTATTCGGTATTCTATGTGAAACTTAGTAAGCTTAAGATAGACAAGTGCTATGTGATATGTACGAATTCAATACGTGAAATCAGTTAAACTTTGTTAGCGTCGCCTATAGTTTCGCCACACTAGAGTCGTCCGACAGTGTCGCCAGGGAACAGTGTCGTCTGATCAGTGTCGCCAGAACTTTCGTTCTGGACTTAATGTCATCTTTTAGTGTCGTTATTGGCGACACTCCTTAGTGTCGTCTACGTGCATGGAGACACTGTTTAGTGTCACCAATTTAGCGTCGTCTATTGAGGATCATCATCATCTTCAAGTGGTCACGACTAGTGCCGCCTCAAGAAATAGTGTCCCCACTAGTGTCGCCAATTGAAGATCTTCATTTTCAGGCCCATTTTTTATCCAAAATCGAAACATTTTACGTCTAAATCATTTATGTAGCTTCCATGAAGCTAGATCTAAGCTTTGTTCATGTTTTAACACATAAAGATTTGACCTTTAAGGTGAAACCCCTAGTTTTACCCCAAAACTCATTTTCAAGAAAAAACATAGATTTAGGTTGGATCCATACCTTAAATGACCACTGTTGCTTCGTTATACTTGTTCCAAATCAATAGAGAAACATTTTGAGACAGATCTTGATCAATTTGGTGAACCTTTGAAGCTTTCTCTCTCTAGAAACACCCACTTTCTCTCTCTTTGTTTTTGGACAAGATGATGGAAGGTGGATGAATGGTGGCTAATGCAAATCCCTGGCTAGGGTTATGAAAATCCCTTGGGCCAAGCCCACCACTTCAAGCCCATACTCATTCCCTTTATTCCTTTATTTCAGCCCAACCTGACGTGTCGGGTTTTCGGGTGTTACATCAGGTCTAAGGATAGTGCGACTTATTTGATTATAACATGGTTGAAGCATCTCTTTGATCATCCTTGTCAAGCGCGAGTTGTTGAAGTGGTTGAATGACAAACCCTCTTGAATCACTAACTTTTCCATTCTTTCCCGAACCATATTTGCGTCGAAATTCCACCCTCGTTTGACATTGAGGATTGACCTTGACCCGGGACGCTTTTAAACTTCTTGCATGCTTTTTCGGTATGATTTTTCAAACTAGAGTTTGAATCCTTCCTTAAAAACATACCACACAACTTGCATCGAGCTCGTTGTAAACCGTATGACAATTCACATAAACCGTAATGTGCCCATGGTTCGTCTTTGTTGGTATAATCCTCACACCGGTAAGTTCACTAGAAGAACCATCAACACTTGAGGAATCCGTAATTTTTTTAGATTGTTTTGAGAGCATTTTTTGTGTTTGGAGGGTGTAGAGAGCGAGTTTGAGAGTTGTGATTGAACCAAAACATCCACTATATCTTTATAATAGCATATGGGGGTAAAATGGTACAAAAAGCTATAAAAGAAGGGTAAAAACGGTCATATAACGGCTACATAGCCATTATATAACAACTATTTTTTTCAGCGAAAAAACCATTTTCAAAACCGGTTCACCCAAACCGGTCCACTCAAACCGGTCCTAAACCGATTTTTTTGTATAAAAAGCCAAACCGGCGGTTTCAGTGGGTTTCAAACCGGTTACGTCATCAGACTGGGTCAGTTTTCAAACCGGTTTTTTGGTGCACCTCTAATTTCATGCACTTAATTCATTTCATGCAAGCTATTTATTTCTATTTTATCTAATTAATTAGTGGATTATAATAATAGGTTAGTGGTGGTGTTAGTCATTTATAAGGCTATAAAAAACCGATGAATGAAATGAATTAGTTTCCTAAATCTCCTAAATTCTTCTTACTGATTTGGTACATAACAGATCATTGTTTATAAACATAAGATCCTTACAAAATATCCAAAGTAGTTAAAATTTGATTTTATTTAGGTCCGTATTTTACAAAATATATCCAACTAATTTGGTACATTCTCGTATACAAAGATTTTAAGTCCACCCACCATTAATCTTAATACTATCATACCATTTATTTGAAACGTTGAAAACTTTACTTTCTATATAACATAACTCATAAAAGAAATTTATAGAACTCATATTATATACTAATCAACAGCTCGACAAATTTATAAATATCTTTAGTTAACAATTTACATAAAATTATAAAAATTACTTAGATCACTGTTTCATATTAAGATATTTATTTTATAAAAATTCATACTTTGTTTTAGATTAATTAAATCGTATATCAAATTTAAATAATTAGTTTATATAAGTTAGCATGTGAACTCAACAAAAATATGACGGAGATAGAGGTGATGAAAAAAAACCCGCAGGAACTAACGTCTGGAACCGGAAAATAGCCGGTTTCGTAGGGATTGGTTAGGGTAGGAACCGAACTGATGGTGTCTTACCAGTCTGCCATTTTATCGAGGAAACCGGGTTGGGACCGGTTTTTTGAAAACGGGTTGGAGGAACTGGTTCTAGTCATTGGAAACGTTTATAGCTGTTAATCTGTCATATAATCGTTTTTTGTGTTTTTTTACCATTTTATCCCTATGTATTAGCATATATAGGTATTGGATGTGTTGATTCAATCACAACTCTAAAAAACGCTCTCCAATCTTTCAAAACTCCAAAACTCTCATTTGTGGATTTTCAAATTGGCTTAAGTTCAAATATAGGGTACAACTGCTAACCTCAGTCGAGCACTGATTATGGTCTATATTTGAACTTCTCGCCTATTTGAGGATATACACATCAATCAGGTAGTGGTACGCAAAATCACATGCGAATTTTCAAATCGGCTTAAGTTCAAATGTATCTCACAACTGCTAACCTAAATCGAGCATTGGTCATGACCTGTGTTTGAACTTATCGTCGATTTGAAGATATATAGGGCATTGATTTGAAGATAATTGTAACACCCGAAAAACCCACATACGTAAATATAATAGAAAAGGGAGAAAATAAAAGATCGGAGCCTAGTTCAGATATTTTTGAAAGATGGTAACATGAGGGGTGGAGGGTATAACCCTAGTAGCCTCCATCATCACCCCTCATTCCCCAAAAGCTTCACAAGAATCAGAGAGGGAGGGAGGGAGAGAGAGAGGAGGTTCTAGTGAGAGAAAGCTTCCAAACTACACCATTTGGCTCAAGATCTGCTCCTACATTCATGTCCATCGTTTATAATCAGAAAAGCACGAAGAACATTGGCTTTGAGGTATGGATCAAACCTAAAATCTCTGTTGTTGTTTAAAAATGGGTTTTAGGGGTAAAACTAGGGTTTTCATCTAAATGGTCATGCTTTTACGTGTAAAAAGATGAACAAAGCATAGATCTAGCTTCATGAAAGCTAGATAAACGATTTGAACGCAAAAAGTTACGATCTTGGATAAAAAATGAAGCTGTTAGGGTTTCTGTTCTTCCGGTGACACTTATGGGTGACACTATGCTTCCTTGGCGACACTAGTCGGGGAAGAATGGTGAGGATCCCGAGGTCTACCAATGATCGGGACACATGTAGTTGGCGACACTGAGAGTGTCGCTACAGCTGGCTGGCGACACTGAGAGTGTCGCTACAGCTGGCTGGCGACACTAATTGAATGACACTAAATGAACGACACTAAGTCCAGAACGTAAGTTCTGGCGACACTAATAGTGTGCCTGGCGACACTGATTATGTGCCTGGCGACACTGATCACTGTCCGGCGACACTATCTAGGCGACATTAGTAAATTGATAGAATTCGCGTGTTGAATTATATGCAGATCGATTAGCACGCTATCCTTAATAGTCATCCAATTCAGGTTTACTTAAAGACCACCAGGTGAGTTCTAAGTCCCCTTTGTCTGTAACTTTTGGGGCTGGGGTGCATACTCGTATGATGAATGTTATGATATGTCTAAACGTGCTAAGTATAGAGACGATTAATAATGAATGAAATAGGCTAAGTTTAATTGTGTGCCTATGTGAATGATGTCGTATTATGTGGCTAAATGTGTCAATGTGTCAACATAGATAATAAAGTATAAAGGGCTATACATGTAAACATGCCAGCATAGATGTTAAAGTATAAAGGGCCATACGTGTAAACGTGCCACTGATCGGTGTCGAAGGGACCGGTCAAAGATAAGAGAATTTGTGTGTCGTAATCACCTAAAACTAGTTAGGGTAAGAAGGGTGTCGAACCACGAAGAGTTTGTGGTCAGCGCTTAACTTCAATCGACAAAGTGATTTATGAAGTTGCAATGGGTCTTTCTGACCAAACACGAGCAATGATTGAGATTTAAATTAGTAACTCAAGTGAACAATAATAATTACTGACAAACGACCTATATCAATCAAGTAACAAGTAGCAAGCAAACACTTTAGATTGTAAACAATGGTTATAAATAAATCACACACGGGTTTCGAGTTAATTAGTAATTAGGAATTACCACGCCAACGATATGAGTTCAAGTAATCGCAATGGTTATTTAGGTTTATTAGATCAAATTCATAATTAAGAACATCAACAATCATCTATGATAAGCAAATGGTGTAAGAAAACCTTCACAAATGAATTATAGACAATTGTATGCAATATAGCCTTAGAACAATTAACAAACCTTAACACAAACCAAAGGTTATAGCAATTATCATCTCACGAGGTCAATGATGCAAGAAAATCTTAACACTCGTAAGTTTATAACAATACAAAACACAATGATTCAAGTATTTCAAACCGAACGGTTATAAGAAGTAGTATCTCAATTCATTAACATGGTAAAACCCTAAAACTTACAAAACTCTACACCCGGGAATGATTATGGGGGGATTAGCCACTCATGGCTATGGATTGCATCTCTGATTCTTCAATTCTCGGGTATCAATCTTCAATTGGATGATCAAAAAGTGTTTACTCGCCTCCAAGAACTCCCAAACTGGTAAAAAAATGTCTCCCTAAAGATGATTTCGAAATTGGGGAAGAAACCCCCAAATAATCACACCAAAAACGACAGTTTCCCAAAAAGTATGCTCAAAATTCGATACCAGCGTAAGGTTACTATGCCCCCTGGGCGTAACCTTACGCCCTTGCTTTCTATTTTTTGTTTGGTTTGAGAGAATGGCGTAACCTTACGCCCCTGAGGTGAAAAAAACCTAGTTTTGCTCTTTTTCGATCTCGACTTCTCGCGTATCTTCCTACTAGCTTCTCGCTTCTCGAATAATGCTCTAAAAGCTTCCTTTTAAGTTCCCAACAACTGAACTTTCACAACTGCACAAATTCATTGCATTCTACTAATAATTCACATAACCATGCAATATTAGACATTATAAAGTGCAAAAATCACCCGCACATCACATCCCCACACTTGTCATTTGCTTGCCCTCAAGCAAACTCTTTTGCAACACTACGACGATAGCTAGACAAAAACGTTTAAGCACCCTTCACCAAATATTAGCTAAGGTCCAAAGTCATACCCAGTTCACAAGACTTACTGTCACACCCGTAACATAGGACAGTTATCTAACCAGAGTGGTACCTCCACAGAGATGTTCCCAGGAAAGAACGACGGGTCTAGGAGTGATTTATACACCGCTCTTTCCTTAGACAGAACATTCCGTTTTTCAGATAACTACATACCGGTCAGAAGGTTGCCTTCTAGTTAATGTGATGTTGATTTCAAAAACACACAGCGGAAAGTGAAGTCATCAATTTTTATATAAACATTTAAATATTTGTTACATCATGTTCTCATAAAAGTTACATCATCTGTTCATAACAAGGAACATATCATTCGGGTCTTATAGTTCCAGGCATGCCCATCATCTGGATCGTTCATCAGTTCATTCTAGTCCTGGAAATGCCTCATCTATTGACTACCTGTGATGCGTTCAAAACATTTGATAAAACATGGGTCACCATAAAGCTGGTGAATTCATAAACTAAAATAGTTTATTAAAATGACCCGCTAAAGTATCTTGAACACAGTTATGGGATTCTACCCCTGCTTATAGACAACTACGAGTAATCATTCATTATCTATATAATCAAAGACCGTTCCACGGGTCCTATCCAACATGCCGTTCCACGGGCAAGTGAAACACAATACGTGCTTAGAATGCGTTATATATAAATAACCGGTGCAATCGTTTCAAGATACTCAAAATGTTTTCATAAATCAACCATGCTGGACAAGGTCTTGATTGGATTCATGCATCACAGTTTAGGAACTCACCTCGGCTGTATTTCGGCTTATCAACTCAGTAATATGGCAAACACCTCGGACAAAGCTCTTAGATATAACACGACATTACTAAGTTACATGATCCTAGCTTAATGGTTTATAACTAAAGCTAAACAGTAGGTTGGAACCTTACCTCAGCACTATCTACGACAATTTGGAGTCGAATTGCTAGAAACCAGACTCTCGTTCGTGAACCAGGGCTCGGGATTGGAACTCCAGAAGTTTGTGTGTGTTTTTGAGTGTGGAATGGTGTGAGAAAAGGTCTGGGATCGACCATCTATTTATAGGGCAAGATTTGGGGTCGTGACGGACCGTCACGCCTTTGCTTGGCGGCTACGTACTTCCAGACCACAGAACAGACCGTTATAGATCCGTGACGGTCCGTCACGAGTCATGAGTCAGCGTACATGTGTCAGAAACCCTAATCCGCTGGTGGTTTATGCGGCATGGACCGTCACCAAACCATGACTGTCCGTCATGGTCGTAAGGGACCGTTATCGAACCATGACGGTCCGTTACAGGGAAAATTCCCAAATTTTTCACTTTTGGTCCTTGAACTTTGAATATTCTCATTCTAGCCCCTAAGCTTATGAAAATTGGCAACTTTAATCCTTCATTTCCTTAGGGGATTTTGGGGGTGTTTGTGATAATCCGACTTTTGAAGTTAATTCCGTTAGTGATCCCGTTAAATATTCTGTTAAATCCTAATCAAGTTTACCCAAATTCTAAGGCCAAGGAATCATTTCTGTCAAAGCTGAAGTTGCAGGGACTAGTTTTGTAAATATATAGAAATCCTAGTAGGCACGGTCGCGCCTTGTTTTGGCACGGTCGCGCCAAGAGTCCTGGCACGGTCGCGCCTCCTATTGGCACGGCCGCGCCTCTGGTAAGTTGAAACGTAAAATGCAGCCTTTAATCGCAAATCCGTCCGAGTATCAACTTGGTAACGTAAAATCTTTAATGGCAATCATCATTGAGACTTATTCATTTGTATTACGTTCGAATTAATTCCATTATGATCATTCATCTTGAAACCATCGAAACCCATCCCCATTACGAACCAATTCGACTAAATTCGTCCAGTAACCTTTCGATCAAGCACCTACACACGTTAGACGAGTCTCCCAGAAGCTTCAGAATATACCAATTTGGTCGAAAGAGTGGCCGGAAACACCAAGGACCAAACCCGTCACCGTCGGACCGAGTTCTAACCGTACGCTATCAATCCATCATCTATTCTTGTAATCAAACTCATCCTTAGCTTCGTTTCAATCTTCTAATCAAAAGCCATATCATATTTCGGGCTTGCATTATCGAATTTAACTCAATCAGAAACCTAGGGTTCATACACTTTCGGGTTAATCGAATACTAATCTAGACATGTTGTTAATCCAATTAAAATACATGGATAGCTTCGAAAATCTTTACTTATTGAAAGCCCCATAAACTCCAATGTTAATATTATAAGATTTAATCGATTTATTTATGAAATTAATCAGACACGGTCGCGCTAATCTTCTAGCGCGGTCGTGCCTATCCGAGCACAGTCGTGCCCCGTACATGACCTGGTCGTGCCTGCTAGCCAGACTAGGTCATGCCTAGAAAACCCTAGACACGGTCGTGCCCGACACAAGCACGGTCGTGCCTGATGACCAGACTTTGTTGTGTCTTCTGTTTGATCAACACGGTCGCGCCCTGACCAGCACGGACGCGCCCGTGTCCTAAACATGGTCGTGCCTTGTCTTAGGCGCGGTCGTGTGTGGGAAAGACTTTTGTCAGAATGTTTGATTAATATTTATATTTTCAAAACAATAATTATTATATTATATTAATATGTTTTAAAGCCGGAAAACCACCCATAGACTCGGTTTTAGTCTTGTAACTCGTAACCGTTATTTAAAACTCGTTTATAAAATAATATATTATTTTCAATCCTTGAACTCAATTAGAAACGATATATATATGTTTTATTATTATTTGTAACTCGTCACAAACCGTAGATTTCCTTAATTGTATAATTCAAGAATCTTGTATTCTCGTGGACACATTCGTCTACTCATGGTCATTAGAGCGTTATGTTTAGGAAGTTCCTTATTACGTGTCGTCGTCACCAATCCCATCTTGTCCCTAATTTATGTGTTTATAATTTTAGGGCGTACGTAAGTCGTTTGAGACTTACACTCGTGGATCCAACTTGTCTCTTGTGTGATACTACCTACAACGCAACGCAGGTGAGTTTCACGGCCCCTTTTTACTTGTTTTACTATTGGGGGAGAAACATGCTTACACACAAACATATTTTACTTGTTTTCCTATTGTGGAGAAACAAACATGATCACCAACTATCATACTTTTACTTGTTTTCCCCGTGGGGGAGAAACAGGTACGCAGACAAACTTTATTTTACATGTTTTTCCCGTTGGGGGAGAAAACATGACACAACTATTTTAGATTATTGTAATTCATATGTTATTACTGTTGAGGCTAAGTGTGACACACTATCACAGAAAGTCCTCATCATACATCGAACCGTTAATATGGATCTTAGCGAGGTAATGTTTAGTAGTACTACTGGGTTTGACAAATCCCACCCGCGTTAGTCGTGCTAACTCGATTGGATATCGAACGGGTGAAATGCTAGCCTACTCACATTTGCCAGAGTTGATAGACCTGGCAGGAGGCATACAAACACAAACAGTCAGCTTCGGTTGTGAGCGCTTTAGTAAGACATGAACATAGGCTAGCTACCTATAGATACTCATATTGAATGTACATAATCTGGCAAACACTCTCTTATTGCAAACTTGAAACCTGTGAACTCACCAACCTTGTGTTGACACTTTTTCTTACATGTTTCTCAGGTCGCTTTGGCGCAGGTTGAACACTTAGGACATGCATGGAGTCCTACTGTCATATCATTCATTTCAAACATTTTAAACAATTTACTTATTTATATTGATCGACGCTTGTTGCGTGTAATTACTTTTGATTTCATATTAACGTTTACGCTTCCGCATTAACTCTGAACATTTATGTTATGAGTTTTAAGTCCCATATAGTGTCGTTTGATGTAACTAATGACTGAGATCCTGGTGTGTCACCTTCCAAACGGTAAAACTTCGTTAGTTGAAATTGGGGGTATGACAGATTGGTATCAGAGCCATTGGTTATAGAGAACTAGGATCACATACTAGACTATAACCTCACACATTAGTTAGACGGCACAGGCACTTATACCTGATACATATAGCACCTATACGTACGTTGCAGTACAGGCATGTTAATACCATCTGTATCACCCTCAGTTGGCAAGGGACATATCATTTGCATTGCATCATCATTCCCAGTGGCAACACTCGGGGGATCATCAGAACAGCATCCACTCCCATCCGAGGGTAACGAGACGGAGCCTTCGGATGAGTCACTTACATCACCATCACCAGTTGGGTATGGTGGGCTTTCTCAGGTCTATGTTATGGACGGCACTCAGCACTAACGCATATCTCTTTGGGAGTTGGGGATCGTCGGAGGCGAGTCCCTACTGTACCCACTAGCAACAATACGCCGAGTGAAGGCAGACCGTTGCTCGCATTATTACAGAATCCATTGACACGTAGATGTCATCACTTTCCCGAGCCATGGGCTCGCGTCTTTGGTCGATAATCTATTGATAATAGATTGACCACAAATCTAAGAACGCATTACTCAATGTATACTCAAACCCTATTTTGACTCAGTTGAAAGGACGGCTACCTTGCTGCTTCCTGTAACTTATATTCATGAATTAGTTTCATGTCTCGAAGCCGCATTTCATGTTTCATGTGCATGTCCCCATCTACAATCCATTAGATTGGACTCTCGTATTGTGTCTTCAACTCGAGTGAATACTCGGATCAAACAACTTTCAACTACTCATCCTGACATAAGTCCTAGTTGATCAACTTGTGGTTGATGACTAAGCTTTTCGATCACTTATCATCTCTAACACACTCTGAACTCAGTAATAAACCGAGGGACATTTTGACACAAGACAGGGAGAATTAGGGTGAGCATGCAAAGCAAATTATCATTACGGGTGCACATGTAATAGTAATTTGAGGTGCATGTAAGTCCTGGTGAAACCTAGTGTGTGGATAAATGGTCCTAATCTGTGATTTACAGACTTAAGTTTCCACTATCCATGGAAATCCTCCTAATCCGCTCAACGACTAATTGGTATCATTAAATCTATTCAACAGTTGATAGACGCGACTATCAGGTTGAAAATATTTACGGACATACTGAACTATCGTTAATGGAATCCATCATGTTATTTGCACTCATGTAAAAATCTTAGTGACTGTAAAACTCTCATTCAAACTTGATCAAGGAAACCATCTTGATTGAAACTCTAATTGAATCTCATGGCAAACTTATCGACTCCAACTATGTAAGTGGAATTTGAGGAGTTCATGCTAACACGTTGTTTCTTACATTCCAAGAATAAATTTCATTCGACCCTATTACCTTATCCTATGACTAATCCTCAGCCTAATTTGATTTATACCCCAGGATATCCAACTCTGTAAACATACTTCTTTCTTCACAAAATAATCTGGTTGTTCTAATGACATTAGAAAACAGGGATTTAATCTAACCAACCATCACTGGAACACGATTACTTAAACAAACATCCCATCCTTTATGTTACTAGAATCTATAGCTCATTAAACTTCTTTTCCCTTGGTCTTTGCAGTGACCGAGGCTTATCTTATAAGCGCGAGTCTCATTAGAAGTCTCAGTATGACTTCACATACTTCATGTTGGTGCGGTCATACTCCAACTCCATTGGAAGCCAAGTATACTATTGAGATAGCAGCCAGTTAGAAAATCGAATAAACTCACATTCTTAGGTGTAAACTAGGATTGGTTAGTCATGAACTTGACATTGACCCCATGCCAGTTACACTTGGCAGCTTTGACTTAATCGCTGGCATAGATTGGTTATCTAAGAACCAAGCCGAAATCATTTGTCGTGACAAAATCGTTCGCCTTCCTCTCCCGAGTGGAGAAAACCTTTCTGTCCAAGGCGAAAGGAGTGGTGCAGTCGTTGGCATCATATCATACATAAAAGCACAAAAGTGTCTTCGAAAAGGTCATACTGCTATTTGTCTCTCGTCGCCGAGCAGCCATCTGAGGAGAAGAAGATTGACGACATCCCAATTGTACGTGACTAACCGGAAGTATTTCCCGAAGACTTTCCTGGACTTCAGCCTCATTTTCAATTCAAATTTCAAATTGATCTAGCACCCGGAACAACACCTATTGCTCGGGCACCGTACAGACTTGCACCTAGTGAGTTACAACAGTTATCTACACAACTGCCAGAGTTGTTGGATAAAGGTTTCATCCGACCTAGCTCATCGCCGTGGGGAGCTCCAGTCCTATTGGTCAAGAAGAAGGACGGGACTTTCCGCATGTGCATCGACTATCGTGAGTTGAGCAAATTGACGACCAAGAATCGTTATCCGCTACCCCACATAGATGATCTCTTTGATCAACTCCAAGGATCAAGTTTCTAATCCAAAATAGATCTTAGGTCCGGCTATCATCAGTTAAGAGTCCGAGAAGAGAATATCTCTAAGACTGCATTCAGAACGAGGTACGACCATTACGAGTTTTTGGTCATGCCTTTCGAATTAACCAACGCACCTGCGGTATTCATGGACCTCATGAACCGTGTGTGTAAACCGTATCTTGACCAATTTGTCATCGTGCTTATCGACGACATCCTCATTTATTCCAAGAACAAGGAAGAACATGAGGAACATCTACGCCTAATTTTGGAATTACTTAAGCGAGAGCAACTGTATGCTAAGTTTTCCAAGTGTGAATTCTGGATCCGGGAAGTTCAGTTTCTAGGGCATGTGATTAACGAGAAAGGAATACATGTCGACCCATCAAAGATAGAAGCCATCAAGAATTGGACAGCACCGACTACTCCGACTAAGGTGCGACAATTTCTGGGATTGGCTGGTTATTACCGTCGATTCATCGAAGGGTTTTCAAAGATTGCGCATCCTCTCGCTACCTTAACTCAAAAGGGTAAAGCCTATAACTGGGGCGATAACCAAGAGTCAGCATTCCAACATCTTAAACAAAAACTTTGCAGTGCACCTACTCTAGCTCTTCCGGAAGGAACGGACGACTTTGTGGTGTATTGTGACGCGTCTATTCAGGGTCTAGGTTATGTGTTAATGCAACGAGAAAAGGTAATCACGTATGCTTCGCGTCAACTAAAGGTTCACGAGAAAAACTGTACCACTCATGACTTAGAGTTGGGAGCTGTAGTTTTCGCACTTAAGATATGGAGACATTACTTGTACGGTACCAAATGCACCATCTACACCGATCACAAGAGTCTTCAGCACATCTTCGAACAGAAAGAGTTGAACATGCGACAACGTCGTTGGGTCGAACTCTTGAATGATTATGACTGTGCGATCCGGTATCACCCGGGTAAAGCTAACGTTGTAGCTAGTCGAAAGGAAAGAAACCCAAACGAGTTCGAGCATTACAACTTACTATTCACCCCGGATTACCTGACAAAATCCATAGTGCCCAATTCGAAGCCCTAAAAGAGGAAAACCTACCGCTGGAAGGTACACGCGGTATGGAAGCACAACTCGAGGTCAAATCTGACGGTATTCGCTACTTCGTCGAGTGAATATGGATTCCAGTATTCAGAAATTTAAGAGAACTAGTCATGGATGAGGCTCATAAATCTCGTTACTCTATCCATCCAGGTTCCGACAAAATGTACCATGATCTAAAGATACTGTATTGGTGACCAAAGATGAAGGGCGATATAGCTATCTATGTGAGCAAATGTCTGACATGCGCGAAGGTCAAAGTTGAATACCAAAAGCCTTCTGGTCTTCTCCAACAACCAGAAATTCCCATGTGGAAATGGGAACAAATATCCATGGACTTCATCACCAAATTACCACGAACTCCTACCGGATGTGATACCATATGGGTAATCGTTGATCGATTAACAAAGTCCGCTCACTTCTTAGTAATTAAAGAAACCGACAAAATGGATAAGCTTACTCGTACTTACTTGAAAGAAATAGTCTCTCGGTCGGGGTGCCAATCTCTATCATTTCGGATCGTGATGCACGATTCACTTCTCGTTTCTGGCAGCCGTTACATAAAGCTTTAGGCACGCGTCTAGATATGAGCACAGCATACCATCCTCAAACTGATGGCCAGGCAGAGCGTACTATTCAAACTCCGGAGGACATGCTACGAGCTTGTGTGATTGATTTCGGTAACACTTGGGAGTCTCACCTACCATTGGTGGAGTTCTCCTACAACAACAGTTATCACACTAGCATCAAGGCAGCTCCATTTTAAGCATTTTATGGATGGAAATGCCGTTCTCCTATTTGTTGGACCGAAGTTGGGGATAGTCAACTTACAGGTCCTGAACTTGTATTCGAAACTTCCGAAAAGATCGTTCAAATTCGAAACCGTATGGCGGCAGCTCGTGATCGTCAAAAGAGCTATGCCGACAAGCGTCGTAAACCCTTAGAGTTTCAAATAGGTGACATGGTCTTACTCAAAGTCTTACCTTGGAAAGGTGTCATTCGCTTCGGAAAGCGAGGAAAACTAAACCCTCGTTATGTTGGACCTTTCAAGATAGTAAAGAGGATTGGCCCAGTCGCGTATCAACTGGACCTGCCGGAAGGACTTAGTGGTGTACACGATGTCTTTCACATCTCAAATTTGAAGAAATGTCTAGCAGACGAGTCTCTCGCGGTTCCTCTTGAGGAACTACATATTGATGAACAGTTACGTTTCATCGAAGAACCCGTGGAAATTATGGATAGGGAAGTCAAAACGTTAAAGCACAGTAAAATCCCTATTGTCAGAGTTCGTTGGAACTCGACACATGGACCAGAATTCACGTGGGAGCGTGAGGATCGGATGATGCGCAAATATCCTAATCTGATCAAGCACTCCGCGTCAAATTCTTAAGGTACAATTTTAATTTTCGGGACGAAAATTATTTCTACTAGGGGATGATGTGATATCCGGGGAAATTTTTTTTATTATTATTTAATTTTCGGGACGAAAATTCTTTCAACAAGGGGATGATGTGACAATCCGAATTTTCAAGTTAATTCCGTTAGTGATCCTGTTAAATATTCTGTTAAATCCTAACCATGTTAACCCAAATTCTAAGGCCAAGGAATCATTTCTGTCAAAGCTGATGTTGCAGGGACTAGTTTTGTAAATATCTAGAAATCCTAGTAGGCACGGTCGCGCCTTGTTTTGGCACGGTCGCGCCTCCTATTGGCACGGTCGCACCTCTGGTAAGTTGAAACGTAAAACGCAGCCTTTAATCGTAAATCCGTTCGAGTATCAACTTGGTAACGTAAAATCTTTAATGGCAATCATCGTTGAGACTTATTCATTTGCATTACGTTCGAATTAATTCCATTATGATCATTCATCTTGAAACCGTCGAAACCCATCCCCATTACGAAACAATTCGACTAAATTCGTACAGTAACCTCTCGATCGAGCACCTACACACGTTAGACGAGTCTCCCAGAAGCTTCAGAATATACCAATTTGGTCGAAAGATTGCCGGAAACACCAAGGACCAAACCCGTCGCCGTCAGACCGAGTTCTAACCGTACGCTATCAATCCATCATCTATTCTGGTAATCAAACTCATCCTTAGCTTCGTTTCAATCTTCTAATCAAAAGCCCTATCATATTTCAGGCTTGCATTATCGAATTTAACTCAATCAGAAACCTAGGATTCATACATTTTCGGGTTAATCGAATACTAATCTAGACATGTTGTTAATCCAATTAAAATACATGGATAGCTTCGAAAATCTTTGCTTATTGAAAGCCCCATAAACTCCAATGTTAATATTATAAGATTTAATCGATTTATTTATGAAATTAATCAGACACGGTCGTGCTAATCTTCCAGCGCGGTCGTGCCTATCCGAGCACAGTCGTGCCCCGTACCTGACCTGGTCGTGCCTGCTAGCCAGACAAGGTCATGCCTAGAAAACCCTAGACACGGTCGTGCCCGACACAAGCACGGTCGTGCCTGATGACCAGACTTTGTTGTGTTTTCTGTTTGATCCACATGGTCACGCCCTGACCAGCACGGTCGCGCCCGTGTCCTGAACACGGTCGTACCTTGTCTTAGGCGCGGTCGTGTGTGGGAAAGACTTTTGTCAGAATGTTTGATTAATATTTATATTTTCAAAACAATAATTATTATATTATATTAATATTTTTTAAAGCCGGAAAACTACCTATAGACTCGGTTTTAGTCTTATAACTCGTAACCGTTAATTAAAACTCGTTTATAAAATAATATATTATTTTCAATCCTTGAACTCAATTAGAAACGATATATATGTTTTATTATTATTTGTCACTCGTCACAAACCGTAGTTTTACTTAATTGTATAATTCAAGAATCTTGTATTCTCGTGGACACATTCGTCTACTCATGGTCATTAGAGCGTTATGTTTAGGAAGTTCCTTATTACGTGTCGTCGTCACCAATCCCATCTTGTCCCTAATTTATGTGTTTATAATTTTAGGTCGTACGTAAGTCGTTTGAGACTTACACTCGTGGATCCAACTTGTCTCTTGTGTGATACTACCTACAACGCAACGCAGGTGAGTTTCACGGCCCCTTTTTACTTGTTTTACAATTGGGGGAGAAACATGCTTACACACAAACATATTTTACTTGTTTTCCTGTTGAGGAGAAACAAACATGAACACCAACTATCATACTTTTACTTGTTTTCCCCGTGGGGGAGAAACAGGTACGCAGACAAACATTATTTTACATGTTTTTCCCGTTGGGGGAGAAAACATGACACAACTATTTTAGATTATTGTAATTCATATGTTATTACTGTTGAGGCTAAGCGTGACACACTATCACAGAAAGTCCTCATCATACATCGAACCGTTAATATGGATCTTAGCGAGGTAATGTTTAGTAGTACTACTGGGTTTGACAAATCCCACCCGCGTTAGTCGCGCTAACTCGATTGGATATCGAACGGGTGAAATGTTAGCCTACTCACATTTGCCAGAGTTGATAGACCTGGCAGGAGGCATACAAACACAAACAGTCAGCTTCGGTTGCGAGCGCTTTAGTAAGACATGAACATAGGCTAGCTACCTATAGATACTCATATTGAATGTACATAATCTGGCAAACACTCTCTTATTGCAAACTTGAAACCTGTGAACTCACCAACCTCGTCTTGACACTTTTTCTTACATGTTTCTCAGGTCGCTTTGGCACAGGTTGAACACTTAGGACATGCATGGAGTCCTACTGTCATATCATTCATTTCAACCATTTTAAACAGTTTACTTATTTATATTGATTGACGCTTGTTGCGTGTAATCACTTTTGATTTCATATTAACGTTTACGCTTCCGCATTAACTCTGAACATTTATGTTATGACTTTTAAGTCCCATATAGTGTCGTTTGATGTAACTAATGACTGAGATCCTGGTGTGTCACCTTCCAAACGGTAAAACTCCGTTAGTTGAAATTGGGGTGTGACAGTGTTACACTTACCACATTTAATATCCTAGCAAGCAAAAATGTTATGCAATTTAAAAACTCAGATTACCTAACCAGGCCTACCATGCTTCAAGTTATTAACATACATGCATTTACACCTTCTCACAATGGGTCACTTTTCTCGGGTTAATATCTGGACTTGCAATGATGTACTAGTTGTATCGGCGACACACTCAAAACCAATAATGAAACACTATTATCATAGTCTTGCAAACCAATCACATATCCACCAACTAACACAGAATTAGCACAAATCATAAGGACTTTCAAGGGTTGTAATGTTGGCTAGGGTTAAGGGTATGGAAAGGGATATTAAAAGTGGCTAAGTAGGTGGACTCTAACTAAGTAGATATACAATCAAACATAAACTATCTAAATCTAACTTGGGTGAAACTGACCCAATATCCATGAACCTCTTATTTTTTGACTAAAAACTGAAACTTGGGTTATTTTTTACCGAATAACACTATTTTTTGTATTTTTCTCATATTTTTATGGAAGAAAGGGTATAGGCTCAAAATGGGCATCTAAGGGATAATTTTTAGGGTAGGGAGAACAAAAGGAAAGGTTTAAACAAAGGGTTAATCCTAATGCCTTAATCATATTTGTGCAAAATTCTGGTTCATGGCCTCAACATGTATCAAGTAAGCAAGTTCTAACATAATGAATCTACATGGTAAACACACAAGAACAGAAAATAAGAAATTATTCTAAATATGTTCCAAAGCTCAGAAACGGGCTCAAATTCTCATAAAAACAGCGGATAAGGTTAAAGGTATAAAAATGCATGTTTTGTTCACTTTCTAGCATGTTACCCCTAGTTAGGCAATCAATACTCAATTTGTTTCCGAAAAACGCTTGCTAAGACTACTTTATTCCGAAACATAAAGAACCAACCATGACTAAGGACCTAAACATGTGCACCTATTTAGAAGTACCATCACGATTTACATTGAAAAACTCCATTTTCGTGCATAATTGAACCTGTTTTAAGGACTTTTTGCGAATTTTTTCTTAAAATTTGTTCAACTTTCCCCCATCCCCACACTTAAACCATACATTATCCCAATGTAAATAATTAGACAAAATTTTAGTATGGTGTGCGGGTATTATGCCATCCAATGCTAATCAATTCAAACATCCGAATAAAAACACACATAAGTTCTAACCCATGACATAAACGTGCACACCCAAGTTCAAAACAAACAAAACAAACACACAAACATACCAAAACTAACAAAAACAAGAAAATAACAAGATAGTTCAACAAAGAAAGAAAAAGATAGAGAGACACATGGACCTAATCTTGCGGATCAGAGAGTGTCAAAAGTTGCTGCCATAACTGGTTCCATCACCACCATCACCACTTGGGTATGGCCTGTAAATGGTCATTTGAAGAAACCCTAAGGGGTTAAATGACATTATGATAAAGTATAATGGGTTAGGTTGTAATTAAATTAAAATCCAAAGGCTGAAAATGAAAAATTGTGAAAGATCGACGATGGCGGACCGCCACCAGAAGGGTTAGCGGTCTGCTACGTAGGGGGCAAAGGATCATTCAGGAGCTACAACGTGTTGGATGACTAGTCATTGAAATCTGACGCGTGACACACGGGTAGTGGACCGTCATCAGGTCCTTAGCGGTCCCATACGTGCTCACCAAGCCAAATTACGGCCTGCATTGGGTGGCGGACCGCCACCCTATGTCTTAGCGGTCCGCCACGGACCCATCGGGCACCCTATAAATAGTTGGACCTATTGAACGATTTTAGACACTCCCACATCACAAAACACCTTTTAAAACACACACTTAGTCTCGATAGGCGTGCCCAGAAGCCCGAGTTCGCATAGAGAAGTCCGGTCTCCAGTCTTTCGATCCCAATACGCAGTAGATAGTTCCGAGGTAAGATTCCGACTAATTCCTAATGGCTTGGTTACTTTCATAAAACTAGGAACCTATGATTAAGTAATGTTATGATTACTTAGGACCTTGATCCAAGTCGTTGTGCTGTTTACACTTAGCACGTAAAGATTATCTGAAAGAGGAGGAAATTAAAGGTGAGTTCTATGATGACCTTTTTAAATGTTTTGGGACGGTATACATACTAGAAATATTTATATAAATGCTATATACCCTTAATAGCATTCATGATGTTGCAAGAGGTTACGTATAAAAGATATTTGAATCTTAAAACTAAGTAACGGAGTATTCATGTGATATCAAAGAAGTGTTAAGTAACCATCCAACCGGTATGTAGTTATCTGGCAAACATAATGTTCTGTCTAAGAAAAGAGTGGTGTATAAATCCCTCCTAGACCCGTCATTCTTTCCTGGGAACATTTCTGTTGGAGGTACTACTCTGGAAAGATAAGCAGCTTGTCTTCTTTAATACACTATGAAGAAACCTTTACAAGTATTTAAGATAAAGATTGGTTTTGAAAGAGAGATAAAGAAAGAAATTAATATTTGTCTTTTTGGCAAGAATTCATAAAGTAAAGATTTTGAGAAAGAAAATGGTTTTGACACGTAAAATGTTTTAGAACTTATCATGGTGCGCCCAGATAAGTAATGGCAGAGAAGTCAGGGTTTTACCTTGACTAGCAGAGGTCTTGACAATTATTGTCTTGACAAAGAGTAGAGAGAAAGAGATAGAGTTTTTGGCATGTTTTGCCATGTCAAATATTTTGACCATATTGGTCTATAAAGAAAAGATTTTGCCACGTCTGGCCAAATGCCACATAATATCTTGCAACTTAGATAGACGCAGAGAAGTACTGCATTCCTTTGTGGAATGTAGTATAGACACCTTGTGCAAGGGTATGTATAAGTAGTGATGACCGCTTAGAGGTTAACTTGACCTCGGACTGACAAGTGTGCAAGTATAAAGTATTATGTTTGGGCAAGAAGTTAATGTGATGTTTTTAAATGCGTGTCATATAAATCCATTTATGAACGAGACAAAGGTTAAAGATATTTTTGACTAAAACTTAGAACTCACCAGCGTAAGCTGACATATGTTTAAGCATGTGTATCAGGTAAAGATGTAGCTTCCTGCAATAAAAGCGAAGGGCTAGAGTATAGGCATCTGGTGGGCTATCTAGCATTCTGTATCAGACTGGGAATAGAATAGACGTATTTGTACTCTCTTTAGAATGTACATTCAGACAAGTTTTTATGAAATAAAAATAGTATTTTAAAGTCTTCCGCTATGTATGATCTCTGTTTACTATATGTTCATGAGTAAATCCGACAAGTGGCTGGCATCTCGGATGATCCGGGATGTGGGTGTCACAAGTTGGTATCAGATCTACAGTTTAAGAGATTTAGATACTTGCCCAAGTATCTAGACTTAAACTAAGATTAAGGGACAATAAGAATGTCAGTAGAGATGCCAGTCAAGATAGCCTAATGCTAAGGATAAAGAAAGGAAAATGTAGGGATATTAAGTAGGAACATGGTAGAAGGATAACTAGAGTACCGAAAGTGGCGTAAATGATTAATTTCGCTGTGGCCACAGTTATTAATGTTTACAAAACACTTGTGTTCTAGCTATCAATCCATCATACGAATACTAAAACGCTCCATATCGTTTTGTAGAAATGGCCGATAGAGGTAGAGGCAGAAATGGAGGGAGAATTAATCTCAATACTCCCAGAAGGCAGACGCGGTCTACCGCCAATGCCGAACCTGGGATAGAACATGTTGAGAGAGAAGAGAAGGTAGAAGAGCCTGTGGTAGATCCACAACTTAAAAATCTTATAGACATGGCTGTTGCCAAAGCATTAGACATGGCTTTGCCAATTCTATTGACAAGCCTAGAAGAGAATAGAAAACAGAAAGATGAGACCCAATCGACAGAAGAAATTAATAATCAAGATGATGAGGACGAAGATGATTTTGATTACAATTATGAATCTGATGATTCATATGAGGCAAGACCTCGAAAGAAGGGGAAGAAAGGATGTCCTTACAAGGAATTCAAGGATGGAAATCCTTCAAAGTTTGATGTAACGATAGATGCCACTGTCACTCTTCAGTGGATAAGAGAAATAGAGGCAGTGATCAAGATCAGTGAATGCAGAGATGATCAGAAGGTCAAGTATGCATCCCACTCATTTGTTTCAGAAGCTTTATGCTGGTGGGAAAACTTAGTCATAGCTTTGGGAGATAAAGCTATTGACCGGATGACTTGGGAAGAGTTGAAAATATTACTGATAGAGGAGTTCTGTCCAGATAATGAAATGGACAAACTTTAAAGAGATTTTCTTAGACTGGAAGCTGGTAGTATGACTCACAGAGAGTATACTACCAAGTTTAATAGAATGGATCAGTTGATACCCTAGCTGATAACCCCTGAATTAGTACGTATCAAGCGATACGTACAAGGTTTACCATATGAGGTATGAAGATTAGTAAAGACTTCAGACCTAAATACTTATCGTTCTGCCGTACAGCTTGCTTCAACAATGTATGATGAAGTCTTCGGTTCCCGCCCTGTGGAATCAAAGAGAAAATGGTCTGACATTTCTAAAAATCAGAACAAGAAGAATGGAGGAGGAAGAGGAGGAAAGAAACATGAACTAAGTGGTGGTTCTAAATGCACCAAATGTGGCAAACTACACACTGGAGAATGTAGGTATGGAACTAATACTTGCTACAGTTGTGGTAAGCCTGGCATATAGCCACCAATTTCCCAAGTAAGTCAGGGCTGAGGTGTTACAAGTGCGGAGAACTTGGACACCGAATCATAGAATGCCCAACCCTGAAAATTTCAGCACCAGTAGTAATCAAGGATGGGAAGGAGAAAGAAGCCTCAAAGGCCAAGAGTAGGGCCTACACATTGACAACAGAAGAAGCGAAGGCATTGCCTGACATAGTATCAGGTACATTTCTTGTTAATAACGTACCTGCTACTGTGTTATTTGACTTAAGAGCTAGTAGGAGTTTCGTATCCTTAGATTTCTATCTTTCCTTAGCTAGACCTACCATAAGATTAAGTGAAACCTTTGAAGTCGAAACGGCTATCGGGAAAACGAAGAAGGTGGCAGAAGTCATTCAAGATTGTTTCATCAATCTTGAAGGACACAGGTTCCCTGTTAGACTATATCCTATGATCCTCAAAGGATTTAATATAGTCTTGGGAATGGACTGGTTGGCAGCAAACGATGCCCAAATCATTTGCAACAAGAAAGCAGTCCAGATGCAGACTCCAGACGGCAATTGGATCACCATCCACGGTGATAAAATAAGATCAGCCTTTAGAATGATTTCTATGATGAAAGCCATGAAGTTTATGAGTTGAGGCAATGAGGCCTACCTGGCATACATTATTGATTCCAAAGTGAAAACTAAGGAATTAAAAGACGTGCCAGTAGTCTGTAACTTTCCAGATGTATTTCCCAAAGAATTACCAGGAATACCCCCTTAAAGAGAAGTGGAGTTTCGAATTGACTTAGTGCCTGGTGTTAAGCCAGTAGCTAAGGCACCATATCGATTAGCTCCATCCGAAATGAAATAACTAATGTCACAACTCCAAGAGTTATTAGATAGAGGTTTCATCAGACCGAGTATCTCGCCTTGGGGTGCTCCGGTTCTTTTTGTGAAGAAGAAGGATGGTAGTATGCGGAAGTGCATAGACTATCGGGAGCTGAACAAGCTTACTATCAAGAATAAATATCTGTTACCAAGGATCGATGACTTGTTCGATCAATTACAAGGAGCGAACTGGTTCTCCAAGATCGATGTAAGGTCATGTTATCATCAATTGAAAGTTAGAGAGGAAGACATTCCAAAGACAGCATTTCGTACGAGATATGGACATTATGAGTTCTTAGTAATGTCATTTGGTTTGACTAATACCCCTGCCGCATTCATGGATCTAATGAATAGGGTTTGTTGACCAATGTTGGACCGATCTGTGATCGTGTTCATCGATGATATTCTAATTTACTCTAAGAAAGAAGGAGATCATACATGTCATCTCAAGGAAGTGCTAGAGACACTTAGAAAGGAAAAGTTGTATGCAAAATTTTCCAAGTGTGCATTTTGGCTCCAAGAAGTTCAGTTCTTGGGTCATGTAATAAACGCAAAAGGAATTCTTGTAGATCCTTCAAAGATAGAAACTGTAATGAAATGGAACCCGCCATAGACACCTACAGAGATTCGTAGTTTCTTAGGTTTGGCTGGTTACTATAGAAGGTTTATCTAGGATTTCTCCAAGATCGCTTCCCCATTAACCAAACTCACAAAGAAGGAGACAAGGTTCATATGGGGAATAGAACAAGAAAGTGCTTTTCAAAAACTAAAGGAGAAAATAACTCGAGCTCCGGTTTGTCTTTACCGGAAGGGACAGAGGATCTAGTAGTTTACTTTGTTGCTTCGTCTCAGGGACTAGGGTGTGTACTAATGCAGAGAGGCAAGGTTATAGCCTATGCTTCATGATAACTCAAACCCCATGAAGCTAGCTACCCGACCCATGATTTAGAGTTAGCAGTTGTAGTATTTGCACTTAAAATATGGAGACATTATCTGTATGGAGTTAAGTGCACAATCTACACAGATCATAAAAGTATAAAGTATTTCTTTGAGCAAAAAGATCTGAACATGAGGCAGCAAAGATGGTTAGAGCTAATAAAGGATTATGATTGTGAAATCCTATATCACCCAGGAAAAGCCAATATGGTGGTAGATGCTCTAAGCCGTAAGGAAGAGCATCTTCCTATCAGGTTGAAGTCATATAAGTTAGTTGTAACTCATGACTTTATGACTCAGCTAAAAAATGTCCAGATAGAAGCATTGAAAGTAGAAAATGTTAATAAAGAGAGGATGGCTGGGCAAGAAAAATACTTAGAAGAGAATGAGTATGGGGTTAAGATTTGATTCGGCCGTATGTTGATACCACATATAGGTGAATTCAGAGTTAGAGTTCTGGATGAAGCTCATAAGTCACGATATTCGATTCATCCCGGTACTACAAAAATGTACCAAGATCTACGCCAAGATTATTGGTGGCCCGTTATGAAATTCGATATCATGAAATATGTGGCTAAATGCTTGACTTGTTCTCAAGTCAAGGCAGAGCATCAAAAGTCTTATGGCAGATTACAGCCACTAGATATTCCAAAATGACAATGGGAGCATATCACTATGGACTTCATAACAAAGCTACCAAAAACAGACCATATGGGTGATAGTAGACAGATTGATTAAGAGTGCTCACTTCTTACCGATACGTGAGACATACTATTCAGAAAGGTTAGCAGAGACATTTATCAATGAAATTGTTACACGGCATGGAGTGCCGGTTTCAATTGTATCTGACAGAGACACACGTTTTACGTCGCCTCTCTGGAAGAAATTCCATGAAGAAATGGAAACTAAGTTATTGATTAGCATGGCATATCATCCTCAAACGGATGGTCAAAGTGAAAGAACGATACAAACACTTGAAGATATGTTGCGTGCTTGCATTATTGATTTCGGTGGAAGTTGGGATAGTCATCTACCTTTGGTAGAATTCTCGTATAACAAAGCTATCATGCAAGTATTGGCATGCCGCCATACCAAATGTTATACGGAAGGAAATGTAGAACTCCCATCTGTTGGGGAGAAGTTGGACAGAAGAGCTTGGAAGTAAAGAAATTGTCCAAACTACAGGTATGAAGTTAGATCATATTAAAGCTCGCCTAAAAGCCACTCAGGACAGACAAAAGTCATACACAGATAAAAGGCGAAGACCGATATAGTTCCAAGTCGGAGATTACATTCTGTTGAAGGTATCTTCATGGAAAGGAATCATTAGATTCAGAAAGAGAGGGAAGTTGAGTCCAAGGTTTATTGGACCATTTAAAATTATAGCTCGAGTAGGGAAGGTTGCGTATAGACTAGAATTGCCAGAAGAATTGAGTGGAATCTACTCAACATTCCATGTGTCACACTTGCGGAAGTGTCTTGCAGACGAAACCTCTCATGTACCACTGATTGATATAGAGGTAGACGAAAGATTGAATTATGTTGAGAAGCCAGTGGCTATACTCGACTGTAAAGAAAACATATTATGAAATAAAGTAGTCAAGCAAGTTAAAGTTCAGTGGCAACATCGAAAGGGATCCGAAGCCACATGGGAGACAGAGGAAGAAATGAAGCAATCTTATCCTTACTTATTTAAGTAAGTAAAAGGTTTCGGGGACGAAACCTTTGTAAGGAGGGTAGATTTGTAATACCCCAATTTTTAAAGAAATAAAAGTAGAAGGGTTAAAATGGTAATTTGAAGAAACCCTAAGGGGTTAAATGACATTATGATAAAATATACAGGGTTAGGTTGCAATTAAATTAAAATCCAAGGGCTGAAAATGAAAAAAATTATGAAAGATGGACGGTGGCGGACCGTCGTCCGCCACCAGAAGGGTTAGCGGTCCGCTACGTAGGGGGCAAGGGATCATTCAGGAGCTGCCACGTGTTTGATGACTAGTCATTGAAATCTGACGCAAGAGACATGGGTAGTGGACCGTCATCAGGTCCTTAGCGGTCCACTACGTGCTCACCAAGCCAAATTACTGCCTCCAGTGGGTGGCGACCCCACTCTATGTCTTAGCGGTCCGCCACGGACCCATCAGGCACCCTATAAATAGTTGGACCTATTGAACAATTTTAGACACTCCCACATCACAAAACACCTTATAAAACACACACTTAGTCTCGGTAGGCGTGCAAGAAGCCCCGGTTCTCATAGAGAAGTACGGTCTCCAGTCTTTTGATTCCAATACGCAGTAGATAGTTCCGAGGTAAGATTCCGACTAATTCCTAATGGCTTGGTTACTTTCACTAAACTAGGAACTTATGATTAGGTAATTTTATGATGACTTAGGACCTTGATCCAAGTCGTTGTGTTGTTTACACTTAGCACGTAAAGATTATCTGAAAGAGGAGGAAGTTAGAGGTGAGTTCTATGAGGCCCTTTTTAATTGTTTTGGGCCGGTATGCATAGTGGAAATATTTACATAAATGCTATATACCCTTAATAGCATTCATGATGTTGCAAGAGGTTATGTATAAAAGATACCTGAATCTTAAAACTAAGTAACGGAGTATTCATGGGATATCAAAGAAGTGTTAGGTAACCATCCGACATGTATGTAGTTATCTGGCAAACAGAATGTTCTGTCTCAGGAAAGAGTGGTGTATAAATCCCTCCTGGACCTGTAATTCTTTCCTGGGAACATTTCTGTTGGAGGTACTACTCTTGGAAGATAACCACCTTGTCTTCTTTAATATACTATGAAGAAATCTTTACAAGGATTTAAGATAAAGATTGATTTTGAAAGAGAAAGAGAGAGAGAAAGAAATAAATGAATACTTGCCTTTTTGGCATGAATTCATAAAGTAAATATTTTGAGAAAGAAAATGATTTTGACACGTAAAATGTTTTAGAACTTATCACGGTGCACCCAGTTAAGTAATGGCAGAGAAGTCAGGGTTTTACCTTGACTAGCAGAGGTCTTGACAATTATTGTCTTGACAAAGAGTAGAGAGTAAGAGATAGAGTTTTTGGCATGTTTTTCCATGTTAAATATTTTGACCATATTGGTCTATAAAGAAAAGATTTTGCCACATCTGGCCAAATGCCACATAATATCTTGCAACTTAGATAGACATAGAGAAGTACTGCATTCCTTTGTGGAATGTAGTATAGACAGCTTGTGCGAGGGTATGTATAAGTGGTGACGACCGCTTAGAGGTTAACGTGACCTCGGGACAGACAAGTGTGCAAGTACAAAGTATCGATTTTGGGCAAGAAGTTAATGTGATATTTTTAAATGCGTGTCATATAAATCCATTTATGAATGAGACAGAGGTCAAAGATATTTTTGACTAAAACTTAGAACTCACCAGCGTAAGCTGACATATGTTTACGCATGTGTATTAGGTAAAGATGTAGCTTCCTGCAGTAAAAGCAAAGGGCTAGAGTAGAGGCATCTGGTGGGCTATGTAGCATTCTATATCCTACTGGCAATACGTATTTGTACTTTCTTTAGAATGTACATTAAGACAAGTTTTTATGAAATAAAAATAGTATTTTAAATTCTTCCACTTTGTATGATCTCTGTTTATTATATGTTCATGAGTAAATACGACAAGTGGCCGACATCTCAGGTGATCCGGGATGTGGGTGTCACATGGCCAATAAACACTAGCTCTAGTTTCCTATGGCTCTAGCTACAACGGCTGCCCAAACGCCGATTTAAACAATGATCGAGTCAAATTTGCCATGTTGTTGAGACCTCTTTCAGAAGCTCCACTCAATCCCTGACCTCCTGTTCCTGTGGTAGCTCTACAGATAACAATGATATGGGTCATTCAGTTGATGTGGGGGCAAAGATTCCCAATCAGTGGGAGCTGGATGTGCTGAAAATGGAACGCCCTTGTGATAATCCTGATAATGGCATACTCGTTCAGCATCATGAAAGTTACAATTAATCTCTTGCTCTTGAGACCACATAAATCCCCATTTAATTCTCATGTCTTCCTCTAAACCCTGGGTCTACCTGTCATACATCAATTGGGTGCTTTCTTCCCATGTTGGGTAAGTAGTTGGGCGGATTTGCTCAATTACTTCTTGATAAGACTAAAAATGCCCAGAATCCTGCCCGTATCCAAAACCCATACCTCCAGATCCATTGGGTTGTCCCGAACGACCCATGTGTTCATCTTCAGTATGCACCTCCTACTCTTCAACATCGCTTCTTAATTCTTCTAAAAACCTCTTAGTCTTTGTGTTTGTCAAAAAATGAGTCCCCTCAGTCATTTCATAGGACCATCCCCCTTTTTGCAAAGATGTCATCATATACGGATTGTGCACAATCTTCAAAGTAGCCGGTTTCTTGGGTAGCATCCTTGCCCACTTCAAAAATTTTGATACCAACCTCGAATGAGGTATCATTTTCCTTTCCTTCTCTTCTCTGGCTTCCTAAATATTCTACATAATCAACTGTTTCACCGACAGAATAGGCGAACCCTTCATCAAAGCATTAAGAATCATCACCTCACAGTACCTTACCCTTGTCTTATCCCCAAGACAGGGGATCACATTCAACAACACTAATGCCAACAACAAGTTTAGGAGCGGCTTCAACATATCTCTCAGTAATACCAACTGTTCCACATCATGACATTTTGTGACCACAAATAACGTTCTGATCATATTCTCCCATACGGTAAGAATCACCAATTGTACCTTCAACCGTGTATTCATACGGTCGATTGTCATCCGCTCCTGAATCAAAGTGGGCGATCTTGTCAACTGCTGTAAAATTTAAGTCCGCCTGATTCTCGTTAGTAGTGCCCCGTAAGATTCTAGATTTGGGCGGATTATTACCATCGATTCTCTGTAATGTGGACATCCATCCCAACCTCCTGAAACAGTTCACTACCCCATATCTTTCAAAGTCGGGCATATGGATTTGCCTTTCACACAAGAACAAACTTTTAAAACCACCAGTCAGGTTACATACTTTGCTCAAATACACGTCAGTAGGTCTTCCAGATTCCTCTTCTCCACCCTCAAACATTACCTCAATCTCTTCATCTGTGTCGCTCTGTTCGTGTACCAGAGCTTTCCTTGACCTTTTAGATCGACCCCCTAAAGTCTCAGTAACAGCCTTTCCTTTCCCTTTACATGCAGCCTCTTTAGGTCTCACCATTGTTCCTACAATTACATAAATCTTTAAATAAGTCAAAGAATTCACCAAGAATCAAACATGTAACAATCCTTTGCTAACATTTCTAGTTGAATCCACTCCATGTTAACTTTTATCATTTAAAAAAAATTTGTACCATAAACACAGTACCATTTTCATCAATTAAGTATCACATGTTATTATAAAATTTAGAAATTTCTTCCAAATTCTTAACCAAGTCCTGATTCAACACGCAATGTTGCATTAAAACCATAAGCTTTGTCCAAAGATCCAGCTTAACCTATCAACCCAAACAAACTCACTCATTCATGCAAATCATCCTAACACAAAAGATCACAACAACATCTATCAACACTCGCACAAATTCAAAATTTGAGTTTTTACCTTCAGTTAACGAACTCCTGTAAGAAAAACATACCTTTTAGCTTTAGATGATGTGAATGAGAAGTATATAGATCCCCACACGTGAACCTTGAAAAAGGCCCAAAAATTTTGTAACCCTAGATCAACAGGTTCTCCCAAACGACTGAAAATTTTGACAAACCGCTCGGTGGGTTTTGTTTCTCTCAAAAAACTATGCAAAAAACATCTAAGGTTTGTTGATTTTGGTTGAGGATTGATGGAGTTGTGGTAGAAAGAGGATTAGGGTAAGTGGGTGGTGTTCTTGAGAGAAAGGTGGATGTTTTGATGATAGATGATGAAAGAGGGGTTAATATTAAGTGGGTAGGTTAGAATATTAAAGATTTGGGTAAAAGAATCGGGTTTTTCTAGTTTAAACTAGGTAAACCGCGCCAGAAATCAACCCGGCGTAACCTTATGCCCCTGTGTTGCAGGTTTTGTTTGCTCCAAAGAAATGGCGTAAGATTACGCCAGGGGAGCGTAACCTTACGCCCCTATGCTAAAACTTCTGTTTGCTAAAAAATAAATGGCGTAAGCTTACGCCCCATCCTCAATTTTCATCATTTTTTTTCTTTTTAACTTCCTATACCCCTCAAATGGTCCTGTGTTGCCCCCAAGACATCAAAACATGCTTAAACATACCTGAAGTCTCCCCTTTTCTTTCCTTGCACTTGTATCTTGCCATAGTTAACTATCAAAACTGCACCAAACACATAAACGAACAAAAACTAAACAAAGACAAACAAACCAGGTTGCCTCCCAGTTAGCGCTAAGTTTAATGTTGTAGGTCCCTCGGGTGTGGTGGATCGTCACATACAAGTGGGTCTACTAGTCGGACCGGGTGCGAAATACCCGTGACTAGGTGGAGAGTTAAACAACACAAAGTAAACCAACAAGAGAATCACTTTAAACGTTCTTTCTATTATAAACACTTGAAGGTTACAGAGAGAAGTACTGAGATATTACAATTTGCGTATTTGTTACTGTGACTGCCTATGTCTGCGTAATTAACTTCTGTCAACCTATCCTATTTATACAAGACCTGATGCCTGCGCACTTAGCAAGTGCGCAGGTCAAAATGCTCTTGCGTACTTAACAAGTACGCAAAGGTATTCTTGCGTACTTGCTAAGTACGCAGGAACTTTCTCCTGCGCACTTACAAGTGCGCAAAACACTTAGAGAATTTTGCAACATTCAATATGTAAAAGTAAATACAACTCGATAAACTAATACATAAAGACTCTTACATACAAAGACAATTACAAACAAGAAAATACAAACTAAGACTCTATCTATCTAGAGTGTTTCTCACAGGAAAGTGCTTCAACAAACTCCCCCTTGACAACAATTCCAGATAATCTTCAGTCTTCAGTCTTCACATCTTCGGTCTTCACAGCACTTGATCTTTAGCTTCCATCTTCTTCTTGTATTCAAGGCAGAACTTAATCACCTTGTCATATTTAGAAGCAAGGAGCTTTGTCCATTCATCAGTGTACACGCAATACCTGTCTGCTAGTGCCTCCAGATCTTTTACAGAAAAGTTGATGAAGCAGACTTCATCAAATATTCTGATAAGTTCCTTTAGCACTATGTTCCCACTCTCTGCACGTACTTTCCCCATGATCACAGCCTCACCCGTCTTTGGATCTACGTACCAATACCACATGTCACCAAGAATATCCTAAGATAACTTGCTCAGGGGAATCTTAGTTTCACATCGCACTGGCGTGTATACCAATTTCTTTAAGTGCTTCTTAGTCACAGGATGTCTAGCGTGCTTATCCGTGACTCTCTTGGTCACTTGAGGCTTGAACATCTCGAATTTCCCAGATCTTGCTTCCCGCTGCAGAACCACCCACAAACCCATCGCCACTGCGTGATTAGAATGACCTAGCAGCTCTCGGTTTGCTAGGTTCACAAGGTCGTATTTGGGTAAGGAGCTGAACGCTTCACTGGTGGGTTTCAAGTATTCAACCCCGCCACATCTTTTGATTGCGAACAACTGCTTATCCTCCTCGAACTTTACAGCCAAGATCATCCCTGTTGCTCCTTGTTTGTCTATTATAGACGTCTTTTGCCACACAGGAGCTGGACCCTTTGATGAAGTAGAAGGCATATCTTTTTCTTTCGGTGCCTCTGGGTCCACAGGTGTAGGGTCAACTGGGGAGGCTTCAGTCGAGGCTTCCACATTACTAGCATGCTCGACTGAACCTGTGTCGACCTGAGCTTCGAAGGATGGAAATTCAAAGATCTCTCCATCTTCTAACTCGTACTCTCCTTCCCCATCAACCTTGGGAATTTCAATTACAACATCCTCATCATCATCCCAATCGTCACCAGAGTCGATCTCTCCTTCTTCTAGATTAAAGAGAGCATCGATCTGTGCTTCCTTGGAATAGTCAGGCTCTAGGTATAGGATCTCATCATCAGATAAGTCCTTAAGCACTTTAGCCGCTGACTTTCCTTTGTCACCACCACCACCAGAGGTATCACCACCCTCTTGATGAGTAGACCCCCCCTGAGCCATTGAAATAGCAGAGATGGGCACAATTGCTAAAGCTTGGTGCTCACCTACACTAGGACCGGCTTCGGGATCCTTGTCTTTGTCGTCATCCTTAGTCAAGTCAACAGGATGACAAGCCTCATCACCAGTAGTTTTGTCCTTCTCTTTCTCTTTCTCCCCCTGAGCATCAAGCTTCTTGGTCAGATCTGCGATTAGTTTGACCATCAGCTCATGCTCTTTCCTTTGAGTATCATGTCACACCCCAACCGACGGCGAAAACGTCGGGGCGGGACATGTAGACTGTTCATGAGCCCAAGGTTGACTAAATTGTAATATATTAAATCCATTTCAATTCAAGCAAACATAAACTAATTCCCAAGTACATAAAGGGAATACAATTTGTTCTTGAATTAAAATTAACTAAGTCCAAAGCCTATGTGTAGCATGTCTTGATCAAACCAATATGTTAGCACCTGAAACATGAATAAAATAAGGTCAACTAAAAAGTTGGTGAGCATACACAGGTTTGTATATAGATAGTATATAGATGTGAATAAACAAATCCTTACATAACATGATAAAATAAGGCATTTATGGGGAGCAACTATTGTGTAACCAAAGTACAATCAAACCTTTGTAACTAGCATGCAAATTATGTTGTCGGTAACAATCACCCCAATCTAGGTGGGTTTGTCAGACTCAATAGATCTATCATTGTTAACCGTCGGCTTTAATAGTTAATGATTGCACATAAATTGCACACAAACAGTTAACACACCTAGCACTCAAACATAAAGCTCAAATTTTGCATACATGAATGTAAAGAGGATTTGTGTTTGCGTAGTTTGTGTAAATGTAAGCAATTATGTATATAGAATTCATGTTTCACCCCAAAAAGTGCAAAAGAGTAAAAAGGGGCTATGTAATACTCACCTTGTATCAATTGTGTTGATAACACGAGCAATAGGTTTGACAAGTGACCTTACAGTCACAGAATTTTCCTAGAGTGGATTGTATAATCTTGTGTTAATAATATGCATGAATTATAAGTCATGATCAAATGTTCATTGGGTTTCGAGATGCGGATTTGTATGGCGGTGGAGTTATTTCATGAAGAGAAAAAAAAAGGCTTGAATGTATGTAATTAGATGAAGCTTTGATATAAACGTGTACGTTCAGAGTACGTTTGGAAATAATCATTGTTTTAGGGTTAGGTTTAATTAATTTAAATAAAGAATTTCTTTTATTTATTTAAAGTAGTGTGTTTTTAAAAGATATGTAGCATTATATTTATAAAAATAAATAAATCTATTTTATTTATTTATTTAAAGTAAGGTGTCAAAATATAGAGTAAGTATATATATTGTACATATTAAAACCCAAAATAAACATGTAACAGATAAAAATTAAATTTATTTATTTAATAAATATTAAAGTAGTATGAAAAAAATGCGGAATGTAAACGTATCTATTAATACATATTATGAAACGTTTTTTTAAATAACAATTTATAACCTTTGTTTCACGAAAATGCATTTTTATAAATTCTTGTCATAATAGTTAAAATAATTTAACGATTTGATATAAATATATATATATATATATATATATATATATATATATATATATATATATATATATATATATATGAGAATGAGATTTTAAACAACTAATTTTTGTAACAGTAATTGTTTTATGTTTAAAATTGACATTTATTGTAATAATTTGTTCTAAATGATGGCAGACTTGTGAAAATAATTTTTATGGATTAAAAACTGCTTTAAAAATGATTCAAAAAAAGGGAACACCACCCGGTTCGAACCCGGGTGGGTTCCGTGAAAGTGTCATCTGTTACCACCAGAACAGGGGACTAATCCGTGTTAATAACCGGTTCAAAATACATTTAACAAGCATTTGAAAACGGGTCGGTTCTGGGTTCAACACATGCGCAAAAAGGATCATGGCTTATCGGTTTAAACCCGCGACCACCTGAATGCGGGTCGTGCGACTTAACCGCTGGAACAGAATGGATGTCTTGACAGAAAGCAGGTTCGGTTTTAGAAAAAGAATTAAATCCTCAGTCCCTTCGCCCCTAATCGTCCCCGTCCCAAACCCTAACCTTAATGTCACCCGATTCGCATCCGATTGAACAATAAACCGTGGGGCATTCAATCCTTAGATAAAAATGAAACTATTGGTATAACATTTACCTGAAATGGTTACGAATTGAAGACAAACGACATGCTGCAAGGTTTCGGTGTTCTTGGTGTTCGAACGAAGTCTGGAGGGGAATTGCGATATGATTATGGGCTCAGAGAGTTTGTGGAAAGGTTTGCGCGAGTGTGTGGATGATTCATGATGTTTAATTCCGTCTTAATCGGCCAAATCGATTCAAACTTGAATGGGACAGTTGTTAGCATGACTCACGCGTCAATCTATTTGAATGCTGATGAATCGGGACGCGATTTAGGATTGAATACAGTCAAGAGTTGATTGAACGTGATTAGCGGGATTTAATTGTTTTTAATCCCTTGATTTGAGGTCAATTTGGTTTAGTTTGACTTCGAGAAGTCAATTATGTTTGGATTCGAATTTATCTGCGTACCGAGTGGAATTGATATGCATATTGGGTTTAGGAAATTTGGTGATCAATCTATTCTCCAATGTATATCCGAATTAGTCGAGTTTGATAGCGATTCGGTCTTGCATTAAAAAAATGGAGGATTTTTGACTTTTAAAAGTCAAAGGTGTGGTTAATGGGTTCAAATACAAAAGTGGTGGGTTCATTTTGGGAGTTCGAATGAAATAGAGAGGGTTCATGGCAATGAAAAGGGGTTCAAGGTTTTAAAATGTTCAACTAATTCATTTAAATTGTAATTATTTTTATATAAATACATTTATAAAGAAACTCTAAAGTTATAAAATTTATAATTATGCTTTATAAATGTTCTGTGATATTAACTTATATAATCCCTATATATATCATAACAAATAAATAAATTATAAGGATATAAAACCTTTTAGACGAAAAATGTAAAATTCGGGATTGTATTGAGTGACACTTTGTATATAATGTTTTATATGGCATTGCCCAAGAATTGAAATGGAAATATTGTTTATTGCATTAAAATCAATACAGAGAAAATCAGAAATGTTACAGTATCCCCAAGTTGAGGGAATTTCATCCCAAAATTTAACTAATCGTGGCTAGTGAATCAGGAAAAAGAAAAGGGGTGAGTTTGGATTCTCAACGAGTTTTGATTTGTTAGATTTGGGGAGTGTAACTGATGACATGGTTTGAGTCCGATACTCAAGATTAGATATGAATGATGATAATGAATTTAAATTTTAAAATGAATTTAAGGATTCTAAGGATGAAATGCATTACTTGAAATGGGTTTGGTGAGAATTTGATGAGCAGGGTTTGTTTAAGATGTAGTCTAATATGCTCAGGAGTTGTCAGTGGATAAAAAGGTTTCACAAACATTGGCCTGGGTCAAACTTCACGTGACATGAACAACGCTACTTCTGATAATATGATAGAGCACTTATATATAGGAAGTACCATCGGCGTATCACCATGCCCTTGTCATATCACATTCGTTTCGTTGTTATATATCACGACAGATTTTTGGTCACAACACACGACAAAATTCGCTATGTTTTCCATGCGCTGATTTTTTTATAATTACTTGTGCACCCGTAATTACTCGAATCATCGTATCGTCCATATAGATCCTTCCGTTGTGTGTGGGTCAAAAGGGCACAAAATCACTAAGTTCATGTCTATTGTTTTCACATATGAGTTGCTAAGAAGTAACCATGTCCTTAAGTAGGCAGGACAGTTAGCAACTAAGGGTAATAAGGTAGTATAACTTAAAGTTCCATAGTTTACTCATGTTTGAACAAGAATACATCAAACACCGAGTTGTTTTAAAGTGTTACAGCTTCCTCGAGTTTGAACAAGAATACGTCAAACACCGAGTAGCTTCAATGTGTTATGGTTTTCAACTTTGGTGAACAAAGCGTATGACCATGCCTTGTGTATAATGTAATCAGTTAATTGCAACAATTGTAAGCAATTTAGTTTCGTGTATAATGTATACACACAAGTTTCATGTATGATCTAGTGTCATGTAGCTTGTAATCAAATAGGTTTCATGTGTAACGTGAACAATTTAGCGTCATGTATATGGCAAGAAATGAATTTCATGTATGATGTTAACCACTTAGTATCATGTATTTTGTAAACAAATAAGCTTCCTTGTGTAATGTAAACAATTTAGTATCACGTATATTGTATAATGTGCATAATTTAGTATCATGTACTTTGTAACCAAGTAAGTTTCATGTTCAATGTGGTCAATCTAGTATTATGTACCAAACAACAATTGTTATGTATCACGTTTATTACAACAACCAAGTTTCATGTATTATGTGTTCAATCTGGTAGCGTGTGTATTGCAAATGAACGAGTTTCGTGTGTTATGTGATCGTGCTATGTATCTTGTGAACGTTCATACGTAAGTCATTGAGTTTCGTGCGTGGCGTATACTAACGAGTTTTGTATGTGATCGAGTGTTGCGGTCAAGCGTGTTGTTTGGCGTTCATGTATAATGTGGTAGTTAGGTTGTAGCTCTTTAAATCTCGTTGAGGTTTGTAGGGATGGTTAACGTTTACGCGAAATGGGTCGTCTCTTGAAGCGGCTAGTGAAAGGTAACGAGGAGGTTCAGAAAATATCATGGGAAATGAGTTTACAAGGAACTGATCTTTGTTTGAAAATAGGAAATTGTAACATGTTCTTGGTGGTAGATATATGAAGTAGTGAAACTATTGAGTCAAATAATCTAAATAAATAACCAATTTATAGGAAAATTTTTTTTTTATTAAATTTTCAATTATTATAAGAAGAACATTTTTAAGAGAAATTTATTGGCTAAACAAGCGGTTGTATATTAATTTAACAAGGGTTTAGAATTTATTGACTTAACGAGAAAAGTCATAGTTATTTATCAATTTGAAATACTGCCTTTATAAGACAGGTCGTATTAAGTTTCCTTATAAGGTGAAAAAGTTTATGGAAAATTTATATTTTTGATACTATCTAAAAGTTTGATAAACATTTTGTTTGAACAAGATAACGAGGTTTGTTTATATCTAATAGGATGAGTTGTTTACGAATGAGATTGTTGGTAGTGTATTAAATCATATTGAATGAAGAAGGTGATACTTGGGAAATTTTGATGAAAATATGATGGGTGTGATTCACACTCAACGGGTCAAATCAATGAATAGTAATTTTAGAGTTGGAATATATAAAATTGATTAAATGCTGAAATGTTAAACATTACTCAAAACATAGGGAAATGGTTCTCAAACTGAAAATTTAAAGACAATAAATAGTGGAAAAATAATTTTGTTAACGTCTCTTGTAGCTTTCCACTAGAAGGAGAATAATTCCTAAGACGAGTACCGCTATGTTCACTCGGGTAGCCGATCTGGCTTCAGCTTTAGCTGTCTCTGTGCGATGCTCCAGTATTTCTTTTTCGAGGATGGAGATTAACTCCTTTTGGTACCCTAATTGGTTTGCTAGGCTATCCATTCTTTGTCCTTGCAAGTCATGCATTACCCCCTGCTCCATCCTTTGCCTTTCAAATTCTGAGGTCCTTACATGTTGGTGAATGTCATTGGTTGGAATTCCTATAACACTAGTGGGTGCCGTGGTATACCTTACCCAAGGGTTAGGATGGTATGGGTCGGGCATTAGATATGGGTCTCTTAGTGGGGGTGGTAACTGATTGTGGAGATGGGGTGTCTGATACGGGTTTCTGGGTGCGAGTGATCCAGGTGTTCGAAGTCTTGGGCCGGTGTTCCTAATCCAATCTGCCCTTATATCAAACCTTGGTCTAGCAGCTGCGGGTGTTGGTGATCGATGCACGGGTAATCCGATGTCTTCTTCTCAATCAGACTCTTCTTCGGGACGGTATACCGGGGAGGTAGGAGAGTAGGAGTCCATGCTTAGCAGGAAAACAATGGAAAGGTTGTAAGCGATAATAAAATTCTGAGTGTCAAATATAGGAGTTCTCATAGGTTTAGAGTTTGACTAGTCATAACGCCGAGTCTTTTCAATAGTATTTTAGGAGTACACTTGACCTATAAGTAGTGTATCCCTGAGGAGAATTCCCAGGAAAGAGGGGTGGGTCACTAGGACACACTTATATTACCTATCTTTCCTTAGCCAGAATCCCTCATGGGCCTACACACTCTTCCAGCCAACATGTATTAATAACACTATTGTTGGGCTCATGGTCATGATGAGAATTGTTGTGAACTGGGCCTTGTGGCTCGAAAGTAAGGTTTATGCATTTCAGTGGGCTTTTGCATCTTGGAGGATAGATGGACTTCTTAGTTTATTATTGATGGACATTAGGTCCAATAGTTTAAAATTTTGTTGTTCACAAGAGGTGTGGTATTATGTATGTGAGTTTAGGGGTGCATGAATAACTAAGTGTGTATGAGTGTGTGTGGAAACTTAGGATAGCACTTTTAAATAAATTAAATAGGTAGCAATGAATAGGAGAAAACGTTGACAGGTAATGTGACACATAGATTATTAAGTATTGTATCATATGATGTAGTTATATAGTATAACATGTAAGAATATTCACATAAAAAAATAATCATATAGCATGTAAATAGTAATGAGTTTAAGCACAAAAGTTATCAAGTAGTGTGACACATAAGTCATTATGTATGGTATCACGTAGTGTAAATACTTATGATAGCATGTAAAAATATTTACACAAGAACTAATAATGTAACATGTAGTATCATGACATTGTATGGGTGTCCTAAAGTTATAGTCTAGGTCAAGGGTGTCTAATAACCTAGTTCCCTATAACCAAGGCTCTGATACCAATCTGTCACACCCCAACCGACGGCGGAAACGTCGGGGCGGGACATGTAGACTGTTCATGAGCTCAAGGTTGACTAAATTGTAATATATTAAATCCATTTCAATTCAAGCAAACATAAACCAATTCCTAAGTACATAAAGGTAATACAATTTGTTCTTGAATTAAAATTAACTAAGTCCAAAGCCTATGTGTAGCATGTCTTGATCAAACCAATATGTTAGCACCTGAAACATGAATAAAATAAGGTCAACTAAAAAGTTGGTGAGCATACACATGTTTGTACATAGATAGTATATAGATGTGAATAAACAAATCCTTACATAACATGATAAAATAAGCCATTTATGGGGAGCAACTATTGTGTAACCAAAGTACAATCAAACCTTTGTAACTAGCATGCAAATTGTGTTGTCGGTAACAATCACCCCAATCTGGGTGGGTTTGTCAGACTCAATAGATCTATCATTGTTAACCGTCGGCTTTAATAGTTAATGATTGCACATAAATTGCACACAAATAGTTAACACACCTAGCACTCAAACATAAAGCTCAAATTTTGCATACATGAATGTAAAGAGGATTTGTGTTTGCGTAGTTTGTGTAAATGTAAGTAATTGTGTATATAGAATTCATGTTTCACCCCAAAAAGTGTAAAAGAGTAAAATGGGCTATGTAATACTCACCTTGTATCAATTGTGTTGATAACACGAGCAATAGGTCTGACAAGTGACCTTGCAGTCACAGAATTTTCCTAGAGTGGATTGTATAATCTTGTATTAATAATATGCATGAATTATAAGTCATGATCAAATGTTCATCGGGTTTCGAGATGCGGATTTGTATGGCGGTGGAGTTATTTCATGAAGAGAAAAAAAAGGCTTGAATGTATGTAAATAGATGAAGCTTTGATATGAACGTGTACGTTCAGAGTACGTTTGGAAATAATCATTGTTTTAGGGTTAGGTTTAATTAATTTAAATAAAGAATTTCTTTTATTTATTTAAATTAGTGTGTTTTTAAAAGATATGTAGCATTATATTTCTAAAAATAAATAAATCTATTTTATTTATTTATTTAAAGTAAGGTGTCAAAATATAGAGTAAGTATATATATTGTACATATTAAGACCCAAAATAAACATATAACAGATAAAAATTAAATTTATTTATTTAATAAATATTAAAGTAGTATGAAAAAATGCGGAATGTAAACGTATCTATTAATACATATTAAGAAACGTTTTTTTTAAATAACAATTTATAACCTTTGTTTCATGAAAATGCATTTTAATAAATTCTTGTCATAATAGTTAAAATAATTTAACGATTTGATAAAATATATATATATATATATATAATATTTATTGTAATAATTTGTTCTAAATGATGGCAGACTTGTGAAAATAATTTTTATGGATTAAAAACTGCTTTAAAAATGATTCAAAAACAGGGAACACCACCCGGTTCGAACCCGGGTGGGTTCCGTGAAAGCGTCAACTGTTACCACCAGAACAGGGGACTAATCCGTGTTAATAACTAGTTCAAAATACATTTAACAAGCATTTGAAATCGGGTCGGTTCTGGGTTCAACACATGCGCAAAAAGGATCATGGCTTATCAATTTAGAACCCGCGACCACCTGAATGCGGGTCGTGCGACTTAACCGCTGGAACAGATTGGATGTCTTGACAGAAAGCAGGTTCGGTTTTAGAAAAAGAATTAAATCCTCAGTCCCTTCTCCCCCAATCGTCCCCGTCCCAAACCCTAACGTTAATGTCACCCGATTCGCATCCGATTGAACAATAAACCATGGGGTTTTCAATCCTTAGATAAAAGTGAAACTATTGGTATAACATTTACCTGAAATGGTTACGAATTGAAGACAAACGACATGCTGCAAGGTTTCGGTGTTCTTGGTGTTCGAACGAAGTCTGGAGGGGAATTGCGATATGATTATGGGCTCAGAGAGTTTGTGGAAAGGTTTGCGCGAGTGTGTGGATGATTCATGATGTTTAATTCCGTCTTAATCGGCCAAATCGATTCAAAATTGAATGGGACAGTTGTTAGCACGACTCACGCGTCAATCTATTTGAATGCTGATGAATCGGGACGCGATTTAGGATTGAATACAGTCAAGAGTTGATTGCGCGTGATTAGCGGGATTTAATTGTGTTTAATCCCTTTATTTGAGGTCAATTTGGTTTAGTTTGACTTCGAGAAGTCAATTATGTTTGGATTCGAATTTATCTGCGTACCGAGTGGAATTGATATGCATATTGGGTTTAAAAAATTTGGTGATCAATCTATTATCCAATGTATATCCGAATTAGTCGAGTTTGATAGCGATTCGGTCTTGCATTAAAAAAAATGGAGGATTTTTGACTTTTAAAAGTTAAAGGTGTGGTTAATGGGTTCAAATACAAAAGTGGTGGGTTTATTTTGGGAGTTCGAATGAAATAGAGAGGGTTCATGGCAATGAAAAGGGGTTCAAGGTTTTAAAATGTTCAACTAATTCATTTAAATTGTAATTATTTTTATATAAAAACATTTATAAAGAAACTCTAAAGTTATAAAATTTATAATTATGCTTTATAAATGTTCTGTGAGATTAACTTATATAATCCCTATATATATCATAAGAAATAAATAAATTATAAGGATATAAAACCTTTTAGACGAAAAATGTAAAATTCGAGATTGTATTGAGTGACACTTTGTATAAAATGTTTTATATGGCATTGCCCAAGAATTGAAATGGAAATATTGTTTATTGCATTAAAATAAATACGGAGAAAATCAGAAATGTTACATATCAAACCTCAGCTCCAAGGATGACCTATAACCCAAAATCATTTCATTTGTCTTGATTAGGAACTCGTTCTGGGCCATGACGTTCTTCAATCTTTCATCAGTCCTCGTTCTCTGGCTATGTAGGATTCTAACTTCGTCTACCAAAGAGTTAATCTGTGCTTGTTGAGCGTCAGACTCCTCCTTTGATTTCCGAATAGTCTCCAGTAATCCAGCAACTTGGGTTTCCAGAACATCTATCCTTGTATCATTCGGATCAGGATGTCTGGATGATGACGCCTCGACATTGTGAATAGGGGAGGAGAAGATGGTATCGAAGTCAAACCCTTGTGTGAAATCTCCATAATTGAAGGGTTGACTTAGAGGATCAATGGTGGTTATTGGGATTGAGGATGTGATGAGGGTTGCAGGAGTTATGGTAGGGGTGATGGTGACAGACTCCGTGAGAATTAGAGTAGTCACTGCTACCTGAGCAGAAGTGGTAGGGAGGGTCACTATCATAGGAACCTCCTCTGTGACTTAAGTGACGGCCACGTCAAGTTGCACCTGTGGCCTCCTCCTCCTGCGGTATAGTTGTTGTGAAGGTGGGGTGGAGGCTGAATCAGGACTAGCAGCTGAAACTTGTACTTGTTGCTGAGCCTCCACCTCACTGGGGATAGAAAGCTGTTGCCTATCGCCCCTGTTTTTGTGAATTCTTTCTCGTCTTTGTCTCTGTATATCAGCGTCAGAGTCAGATTCTGGCTCATATTCGCTGCTAGAAGACTGTCGCTTTCTCTTGGAGGATGACTCAGGTAGGGTTACCTTTGTCATTCTCCTTGGGTGTACCTGCGATGGCCATCATCGGAATCAGAAGAACCTGACTCAGTCTCTTCTGAGTCGGATCCCTCAGCACCATCATTTCCTCCTTCTTCGTCTCCATTATCAGACGATCCATCATCACTTTCCACTTCCTCCGCTTTTTGTTGCTATTTTTCATCGGAGTGTTCACTCAATTCAGGCTTCGAATCGTGACTATACCATCTCTAGTCACCTGGTGCCACATATGCTTCATTGATGAGGTGGCCAAAGAGTTCTGTATGCACAGGGGTAGGTTCTACACTGCCTGGCTTTAAGAATTGTGCGAATAATCTTTTGTCCACTCTCTTCACTTGCAGTCTCTTCCCTATAGCAGGTAGGTTTGGCAACGCGTCGTTAATCAAAAGTTGCCCAAACCTAGGGTATAATAAGAACCGAAACCTCTCCGCCGTGTTGATCTGGTCATTGATGGCTTTGAAAATGTAGCGGGAGAAGTTGTAGCCCTTATTGAGAGATAGGACAACCATGGCTGCTGCAAGGTCATGACCCATGACATCTCTTCTAGCTTTCCTTGAGGAGATGCACATGATCATGACGTGGGCGAAGTATCTCCATTGGTCTAGTACCCACATCTTCTTATATGAAGCATAGTCTCTCGCCCCGACATATCCCATTCTTTGCCTCCAACAGCCGTCCACAAAGTAGTCTGGATAGGCTGTCGGGTCGGTCGAGAGATCTCTGAATTGAAGGACCCTTCTAATAGTATCTTCAGAAAAGGTGATAGCATGACCATCAACGGTCGCCCTTATAATGTTGGGGGTTACCATGCAATCATGCTCCGCAGTCTCCCAAAACTGCTCCAGATAGGGTCTTGAAACGATCGGGTCAGCAGAAATAGCGTAGCTGATTCTTGAATGGTTCAAGAAATCAACTATTTCTCTATACTGCAGTGTTGCACCCTTCCATTCTGGTTCAGTTTTAGTTAACAGATTGAATTCGTTAGTAAACGCCCGAGCCATGATCTGCAAAAACACGCAGAAAACATAATCAGAACAACAAGTATCATTGGAAATGATTAAACATGACTAAGTATAGCAGTTACTCTTTGAACTGAAATTTCAGACTTAGAAATTTTTCCCAAGTGTTGGTCCTGCGTACTTAGCAAGTACGCAGGATTTTCCTCTTGCGTACTTAACAAGTACGCATGAATTGCTTCTTGCGTACTTGCTAAGTGCGTAAGAACTACACTTGGTGAAAATTCCAGAAATTTGAAAATTTAACTGATGTTCAAAAATCGGTGTGTATTGGGTCACCATATGGTCGGAATCGACGATTCTAGCCTATGGGACCAATAACAACACCATGTACTTGCTATATTTGACCAATGTTGACCTAACAGTCAAATGAAACCATTGTCGGTTCAAATTCAAGGTCAAGGACAAAATCAAGATCTATACAGACAAATTAAGGGTCGATTATAGTGTTTAATCATGTTTTAGTGATAAAGATTTACCCAAACAACCAAAATTTTGCCCAAAAAATCACGGAATAAACCTAGATTTTCTAAATCAATGAATCGGTCCAAAGTCATGGTTTCATGGATGAATTTAGCCTAGATTCTCACTAATTTGTTGTTATATGAAGATGAAACTAACAACGGGACGAAAAATCGGTTTAGGAACACTTGAATTTTCGAGTGAAAGTCGGAGGGAATTTGAACCGGTTTGAAAGTGATGAATCTCTGAAAATTTTCTAAGTTCGGTTTATATACCCCACACAAAAACGTCGTGCGTACTTAGCAAGTGCGCACGCTTTAACGCTTGCGTACTTACAAGTGCGCAAGACTTAACTCTTGCGTACTTATTAAGTACGCAGGGCTACTTCATGCGCACTTACAAGTACGCACAAACCCTTAAGTGCGCAAACTTTCAACTCAAATTTACGAAGTTTTTCAAGTCAAATAACGAACAAGATAATAATATTAAATCAGGAGGATTCAAATACAATTCAGGAAGGTTAAACACAAATATTTTTGATTTTTCTGAATAAAATTGAACTATGCATAAACTTAAACTTTTTTTTTTGATCTTTTCTCATAGAAATATACAAGTATTCACACAAACTATTTTTTGATCAAATACACGAGCAGAGGATCATATCAGGCTATCTTTAGCAAAAACGATACAATATAATCATCAAAGAATATGAGATCATGTCATGTATTACTATTTATTCATACACAATAAGCACATAAACAAGTAATTCAAGTTGACAATATTATAAGATTTGAAACTATAAGCATCTTTGTATCACGTTCTTGTGTATTAAGGTATTCATTATAAGATATACAACGTGTACCCCACTGATATGCTACAATAATGTAAATTGCATTATCTCAAGGCATCTAAGATTTTCCCAATGATTTTCTAAATTTTCAGAATGAAATTACATCTATTAGCACAGGAAAAATCAAACAGAATCCATAAGGATTATCAGGAATCATAAGATTCAGAATCGAGTGATTCATTTGTCTTGGTTTTATTTGATTTTCTTCATTGAATATCGGTATGATGATTCAGGATAATATATATGGTGTTTGAATAAGGTAAGGGGATCCAACTTTTATATAGATTTGATTTCAATGAATCAAGAGTGATTCAAGGGTAAATACATGCTCAACGGTTGATGTAGAGACATGTCTTGATTCAATCTCTCCTTGCATACTTGTGAGTATGGGCAGTGAGATGAACCGTATTAATTGTGCTAACAACATAACCCGAAACTGATCTCAAAAGAAAAATTATTGCCAAAATCTAACATCCGTTATCTGATAATGATCTTTTCTATTCTTTTACGCACACACACTAGCAAACATGGGTTCAAATCACAGTTGTAATTTAGACTTTAGTTTCCACACTACTAGTGATTCAAAGACGCATACATCCTACTGACAATTCAAATTACTTGTAAATAAGCAGATTAAAAACATAATAATTTAAACAATTAAGTAAGCATGACGCAATCATTTCCCAAATGAGCAGTCTGTGATGTTTAGATCATTTCTGATGTACTATCATTTCCTCTTTTCTCAAGTTAACTTTGAAATTTTCTCCATTTTCTATTTTGTTTTTGATTTTGTAAAATATTTTGAAACTTAAAAGAACTATATAGAAAATTTAAAAGAAATAAAATTTAACTTCCATGAATTGAATTGATTTAAGAAAAATAAATTTTCACTCAGGATTGAACATTCCTATCAAGTTGACAAGATGCTCAAAACGGGATCGATCAAATGCCTTTGTGAAAAGGTTAGCAAGATTGTCATCCGTGTGAACTTTTACAAGTCCAATTAAATGCTTTTCAGCACAATCACGGATGAAATGATGGCGAATTTCAATATGTTTAGTTTTGGAATGTTTCACCGGGTTATTTGTGATGGACATGGTGGCATTGTTGTTAATGAATAAATGAGTTCCAGTGAAGTTTAAGTCGTAGTCTCTCAATTGCTGCTGAATCCACAATATCTGAGAACAACTGCTCGCTGCAGCAATGTATTCTGCTTCACAAGTTGAGACAGAAACCGTTGACTGCTTCTTGCACTACCAGGAGACCAGTCTGTCTCCTAAGAATTGACATCCACCAGAAGTTGACTTTCTGTCAAGGTTACAACCGCCATAATCTGAATCAGTGTAGGCTTTGAAGTCAAATGACTGTTGCTTAGAGTACCAAAGACCTAATCGGGGTTTCCCTTTCAAGTATCTGAAAATTCTCTTCACTACTATCATATGTGACTCCTTCGGTTGAGACTGAAACCTTGAGCACGAGCACACAGCAAACATTATATCGGGTCTTGAAGCTGTGAGATACATAAGTGATCCGATCATCCCACGGTACAATCTGCTATCTACATCCTTTCCATCACCTTCTCGAATTCCCTACACATCCCTTCATTGGTAGATCCAAAAATAATGTCGTCGACGTATACTTGTACAAGAAAAATGTCACCTCCTGCTTTCCTAATGAAGAGAGTCGAGTCAATCTGTCCACGGTCGAAACCATTAGACAGTAGATGCTTAGATATTGTCTCATACCTTGCCCGCGGTGCTTGATGAAGACCATAAAGTGCTTTGTCGAGCTTATACACTTTATTGATATTATGCGGATCTTCAAAGCCGGGAGGTTGAGTGACATAGACCTCTTCATGAACTTTACCATAAAGGAAAGCACTCTTCACATCAAGTTGATAGACCTTGAAGCCGACATAAGTGGCATAAGCCAAGAACAGTCGAATGGACTCAATTCTAGTAACTGGGACATATACTTCCGTGTAATCCAAGCCTCTTGTTGATAAAAACCCTGAACAACCAATCTTGCTGTGTTCTTCACAACAACATGACGATCATCCGTCTTGCATTTGAACACCCATCTGGTTCCAATCGGCTGAAAGCCTTTTGGCAAGTCAACCAAATCCCACACGTGCAAGTTTTGGAATTGAGACAATTCATCTTGCATTTGCCTCAATCCAGCAGTTGTCAGTGAGAGCCTCCTTCACATTCTTCGGCTCTAACTGTGACACGAATGCAGCATGCAGACATGTTTCCATGAGACCAGTGTCAAGTATCTCTGTGTAAAGACTAGTGTTCTCAGTGATGGTTCGATGACGAGTCTGAACACCGGCATAAGGATCACCAATAATGTTGTCGATTGGATGATTCCTATGCACTCTCGTCTCCGGTACATTCGGTTCCTGAATTTCTGAATCTAGATTCGTGCTTAACTCCGCCATTTCCTGTGTTCCAGAAGAAGAGGATTCAATGTTAATTGGATCAGCTGGAGCTTCATTTCCTACAGTTGTATTAGGATTGGCTTGAGCGTCATCTCCAACAACTTGAACATCTTCACTGTTATCACTGTCATGAGTTCTAGATGCAGCATTGGAATCAGGAGTTATAATTGGTACAGTAGCACGAGTAGAGAAACTGGAGTCATTGTCGCCACCCAATAATTCATAAACATTTGCGGCGTCAACTGCAGATAGATCAGGAAGATTGAATGATTTGAATTGCGCATCATAATCAAAACCCCAAGCTGGACCTGTTGGTTCGGGTGGAATGCTGTGTAACGTCCATGATTTTCCGGTATTATTTTATTTTTACAATAATGACATTTTCATTTCAATCCCATACTTGTTCAATATAATATGTCACATTAATTATTATTTTAAACATGTATCAACTTAAAATTTTTAATCTTTCATTTACATATTATTATATGTTATAAATACTTTATTGTTTTAAGCATTCTAAATTTGTTTACGAACTCGTTTATCACACGTTTGCGAACTCGGATGTTTAGAAATTAGAAATTTCAAAACTCGCGCTTCACGTGTCACGTTCGACTACAATTTTCCTCAACACACATATTCGTTCGTTCCTTTAAAAAAATCAAAGTTAACTAGTCAATTTTATATAAATAGTTTACTTATTTAAGGTTTTACTCAAATGAATTATTTATAAATCATGAATTATTTGAAATTTATAAACGTTAAATACATAAGTTTATCTATTTAGGAAAGAGTATTAATATTCAAGTTTACCATGTATATTTATGAGTGTTTTATAAACAAATGTATTTTCATAAAAGAAATGTATATAAAAGTTTAGATTCATTTATTATAATCTTGTAAACTATAAAGTTTAAATTTATGATATAAGTATTTATAAGTTTTATGAAAGACATTTTATAATTAAATGATACATATCAAAAGAATTAAACTTTAACTCTTTTATGCTTTTGAACCCTCAAACCCTTGATTTCAAATGTTGAAATCCCATTCACAAGGTTGACCAGAAAAGGTCAAACAGGGCAAATTGTGCAAATCCATCACCCGAAATTGACCAAACCGATTGTCATAGACTTTCCACACCTTGACCCATTTTAACAGCCAAATTCGATCAACTGTGTGGATGATTTCAAATTTTGAACAGTTTGACCTCACGCAGTCAAACCGCGTTCAAATCGTTTCCAAATCAGTCAATTAAATGCAATTAACACCCGTAAAACATTCCATGACTAGTCTTGCATGAATCAAGATCTGAATCACGACCCAATTCATCTGCAAGGAATCGAATTAACGCGTACTCGGTGTTGACAACTGTTCCTTTCTAACCCGGATTGATTGGAACGAATTAAGTAAAATTGATCCGTTCAAATCACCCACACACCTTCGCAAACACCTTTACAAACTCCCTCGATCCTCCATCCATACGCATTTTGCCTCTGAAGCCCTGCTAAGATCGAAGAACACCGAGCCTGAGTCAGTTAGCCGTTCGTCCCCTACACAACACCATTGCAAGTAATTCAAGTACCTTTAGCTTCGTGTAGATCTTAGGAATGAAAGCCCTATGACTCCGAGTTCGATTAGTAGCTTATCGGGTCAATTAGGGTAGCTAGGGTTCTTGGTTACGCCTGGGGACGAAGGGACTTGGGGGTTAAGGGATTTCTATTTTTCTAACCGGTTCATAACCAAGGCAAATGCCCAGTCCCACTAGTTAATACACTGAACCCGTAGAGATGGGGTCGCTGGTTCGATACAGCCCTGCACCTTTTACCTTTCTTTTTCGCACTAGTGGATCCGGCTCCTTCCCAACTACACATTAAAATAAATCCGAACCGGCTTTAGATCAGAAATCAGCCTTTGGTCCAGCGGTTGGTGCATGATACCCTCACCAGGCAGACCCGGGTTCGACCCGGGCAAGCCCCAACCATTTAAAAAAAATTGTTTTCCAACCCCTTTTTCTTTATAAAAATTATCTTTAGAAAACCCATTTCCATCTAGAACTAACCTATGCAAAAATAAACAAATTTCAAATAAGAATTTCTATTTCAAATTAAATGATTTAGAAACCCCAGTTTATAAAACAAACAAATTAATTTTTAATCAAAATTATTAGTTTATTTTTTTTATCCATATACTATTAAATTATATATATATTAGGGTTAACTCACACTTAAACAAATAAAACCTTTTCTTTTAAATATATACTAACTAATCTATATATTTACTTTTTCATATTTCATCATACTAATTAAATAAATAAAATAATTTATTTATTTAAATCAACTCCCTTTTTACAATCCATTATGGTTAAACTATATTTTTGTAAATATATAAATGAATATATATTTACATTACCTTTTTAGGTACATTATCTTAATAATGGTTAAATGAATAAAAAAAATTATTTATTTAATTTGTTTAGTTATTCAAATTAAGCCCTAAGTCAATTATTGCACTATTAAATTCATACTTTCAAATTTCATCTTTTTATTTTTTTTATTTTATCAAACTCTTATTCAATTACAAACCTAAACCTACATACATCAATTTCATAAAATTCAAAAAATGCTATTTGTACAAATCCCCGCACTCAAACCCGTTGAACCCTAGACTTGCCTTAGACTTTGTACATAATCATAATTCAAGTCATGCATTCTCTCTAGGTTAACTTTGGGATTTACAAGAATCACTTGTGCCACCTATTACTTGTGTCATCTACAAACAACTTATACAAGTGAGTTTACATAGCCCATTTTTCTTATTTACATATTTGGGGTGAAACATGATTACATTCAAATACTATTTGCGATTACGTTCAAATACTATTTGCAATTACACACGTACAATTCTACAATATGATAATGCATGTTTATTTGTGCTTTATGCTTGAATGCTAATTGTTAAGGCTACATATACATGATATACACGTGCTAACACAAATACATTACTTCAGGCTAACATGTGTTGTTATGCCCTACATTAGGATAACATGTGTTGTTATGCCCTACATTAGGATAACATGTGTTGTTATGCCCTTCAATTACAAAGTTTCATTTGTGCATCTAGCTTAACTTAGGTTCTCCATAAATGTTTTATAAACCATGCATCATATGAATTGTACACAAAACATTTGAACTTTACTTGTGGTGTCAAAACCTATGTATGCTCACCAACTATTTATAGTTGACCCTCTCATTTTATCATGTTTCAGGTACAGTGTTTGAGTTAAGATTTTAAGTTGTTTCACTTAGGATTGAGGACCTAGTTTTAAATTTAATAAAGTTATTCATGTATTTTTATTTTTGTAAGAGTTGTACTTGATTACTTGAGCTATGAAATGAAAGTTATTGTTTAATTATCACAACTTTAGTAAACCATGAGCTTATGAACAGTCTACATGTCCCGCCCCGACGTTTCCGCCGTCGGTTGGGGTGTGACATGCTGTGTTTACTACAATCCACTTCGAACCATTCCTCGACAGTACGAGTTCCTATATTGTACACTCTCTTGCAAGGCGAGTTGGCAACGTATCCTAAGAAGATGCCTTCCACCGCTTTTGCATGAAACTTAGACTGGCGGTCTTTGTACTGTAGCAACAAGGAACATGGACTACCAAAAGGAACTAGGTAATCAAGATTGGGAAGTCGATTGTTGATCAACTCGTAACAAATCTTGTTGTGCCTCTTCACAACCAGAACTCTGTTTAAGACGTGACAAGCTGTATTAACGGCTTCTGCCCAGAAAGTGACAGGAAGCTTTACATCTGACAGCATAGTCCTTGCAGTCTCAATCAGTGTTCTGTTCTTCCGTTCAGCAACTCCATTCTGCTGCGGCATGTACGACGTGCTGAATTCGTGACGGGTCCCTTTCTTGAGACAGAAAAGCTCCATCAAATTATTCTTGAACTCAGTTTCGTTGTCACTCCTTATTCTTCTAACTTTCAGCTTGCAAAGAGATTCCAAGCTCAGGATCAAGTATTGAAGAATATCAGCAGTCTCGTCCTTAGTACCTAAAAAATGCACCCAAGAAAAATGTGAGAAATCATCAGTTACAACCAGACAGAACGACTTACCTCCAATACTCCTGATACTTATGGGGCCAAACAAATCCATGTGTAATAGCTCCAAAGGGGTATCAATAGAGTTTTGGAGCTTGGGCTTGTGAGACTTTCGTTACTGTTTGCCCTTTTTACAAGGCATACAGTCATCTGCAGCGGTAAATCTCAGCTTAGGAACCCTGGTTACCAAACCGTTTTGGACAAGATGGTTCATTTTACGATATGAAATATGTCCGAGTTTCCTATGCCACAAGATAGAGTCAAGCTCTGTCGCTTTGGTAAGCAAACAGGTAGCAACTGATGAGGTGGTTGTTGCCACGCTCATATCGATCTGATAGGTGTCGTTAGTCCTTGGCGCTCTCATCAGGATCCAGTCTTTAGGAACTGCAAAACCAGGTTTTAGAATCAGGCATTCTGACTTGTCAAACATCACCGAGTACTCCTTGTCGCACATTTGGGAGACACTCAACAGGTTATGCTTCAGCTGCTCATAAAAGTTGACATTGTCAAAGCTGACACAACCGTTCGAAACCACGCCTTGACACGTGATGCTACCGCCTTTTTCTCCGGCAAAGGCCACATAGCCGCCTCTGAATGGTTTAACATCTTGAAGCAAGGCCATGTTTCCTGTCATGTGCTAGGAGCATCCACTATCTACATACCAACGGTTAGAGATAGTACCCTTCGAACGTCCCTGCACGAGTCACAAAAAAATTAGTTAGATTTGGAGACCCAAGCCAAAATGGTCTTGGGTCGTCCATCCTTTTCAAAATAAACTGCTTCCTTTAACTCACAGTCGTGATGACTGTTCAAAATTAATGAATCTTTAAAAGAATTAGAATTAGGAGATTGAGAATTTTTGGATTTGGCAGTCCAGGATCTCTTCTGTTTCTTAACCGGAACAAGAGACTTTGATTCAACTACCGCAGGTGAACTTGTGGAAGCTTCACCTTATTGAACTGAAGTCAGCTGTTCTAGCTTTCTCAACCTCTTGTTCCTTCTTCTTCTCTGTGGTTTAGAGAGTCTTGCCACAGGTTTCTCACCAGTACGTGTACTACCAGAGGTAGATACACAAGGTACAACAGGTTGCGTTACCTTTCTTGAAACAGATGGTTTAGCTTCAGATTTGATCTTAGGCTTTACCATCGGTTTGACTGGTGGTTTCACCACATTTTGCTTTGGACATTTTGGAGGGGTCACTGATGGCGACTTAGGGATAACAGCTGGTTGTGAAACAACATGCCGTTTCCCTTGGTTCTTTGAAGGACAGTTCACAAGAATGTGACCAACCAAGCCACAGTGAAAACAATTCCTCTTGTCTACATAAGTTCTCTTGTAAGGCTCATTAGATCTGACCTTAGATAACTCAGCATTATGAGCATGAGGAGTTGGTTTATGAACAAGAGTCTAAACCTTTACAATTTGGTTTTTGGGAGTATAGTATTTTTTTTCAAATTTTCTTTGTAACCAAGCCCATAGTGAGCTGAAAAAGCCTCTTTCTTTACTTGGTTAAGATTTTTAAAACCCCCATAAAGCATTACCTTTAGTTTATCATTTGTTTCAATGATATCGAGTTCAGTTAAAATGCAATTATCACCATTAGTGATAATATTTTTCTTTACTTTCTGTTCAGTTAACAACTCCTCAGATACTACTCCTTCAGGGCAAGAGTTAACCGACCCTTCTTCAGAAGCAGTAACGAACTCCTCACTAAATGTGGAGTTAGCCTTACTTGAGGATTCATCCCTTTTAGGGGAATCATCCTTATCAGAGGACTCATCTAGACAAGTGAGATCAATGTCTATTAAGCTGTTGACAAACTTCCCGCTTACTGGTGGAGGAATGGCATTAGTACCCAGCCCTAACCCATTCATTTGTCTCACTACAGATTCGTAGTGTTCCACCACAAAACGAGAGTTTTTCAACTTCTCATTAGAACATTTTAACTGCAAGATCTCATTTTGCAGTTTGTTGATTTCATTGTTCCGTTTTTCCAACCCCTTGTATGCAACATCTAAGTGAAGCTGTTGATCGCTTATTTTTAGAGAATATTCACATTTTCCTTTTTCAACGTTTCAATTGAATCTTTAAAACATTTTTCGTTTTTTTTGTAGTTTAGAGTTGCCATACTTAGGGGTTCGATTTTGTCTTGAAGCCTAGAATTTTCAAGTTTTAGCCCTAGACATTTGGAACATGAAATAACAGAAAAAGGATTAGAATCTACCTCAGAAGATAAACTTGTTGCTTCTCCAATGGCCATGAGAGCAACAGCAATAGTCGATTCCTCTTTATCAGCTACAAAAGCTTCCTTTTCTTCAGCTTCCTTCTCCTCCTCTGTAGAAGCAGTAGTAGACTCTTCTAGGTCAGCCATAGAAGCTTCCTTTTTCTCAGCTTCCATCATATCCATGATCTCAGCCATGAGACCAACCTGGGTTTGAGCAATGATGGCGTCCTCCAGATGAACACCCCAATCAAAGTTGTCGTCCTGTTGAGCTACCAGTGCATTGGACGTTCCAGTTTGGCTTTGATTGTGGTTGTTTGAGTTGTTGTAGCCATGGCTGTTTCCTTGGCTAGGTCTGGTAAAACCCGAGGCCGGTGCTCTGTCTTTCTGACACTCACGAGCAAAGTGTCCATAGTTCAGACACTTGTAGCATTTGGCCTTGGATTTTTCAAAACCAACCTTGGCATTAGAATGCCCGCCAATGAACTTTCTTCCTATTCTGTTCAGGAAACGCTTGGCTCCTCTCAATATCATGGCCATATTCCACTGAATATCCATGTCCTCCATGTCATCAGAATCCACTTGATTAAAGTCTTCTTCTATTGTTTCAGGATCCGTTAGCTTGCCGCCAATGAAGTTCTCATAGGCAAGCATACATGATGAGAATAATGCTACATGATCTTCAGCTATTTTGGCTATAGCTGATTGATTATCTGAAGTTGTAGCGGGAGGATTTCTTGAGGTATATTGATGATGAGACCCCAACCCTGATCCAGATGCACAGCATGCATGAACACCACAACCATTTGAGTGGTCTTCTTCAGTAGGGTTTCCAGTGAAAAGGGCAATTCCAGAGCCCGATGACTTGGATGTAGAAGTCGTCCCATGATACATAGAAGGGTCTTGTATCTGAGGTCTTCCTGAGCTCTCCTTTCTTTTTAGGTTCATGTCATGAGCATGAACCTTTCCTATTGCCTCCTCCACTGTCAACTCATAGAATTTTGGATTTTCCCTCATCAGGGTTGTGTACATCTCAAATTTGGGTGGCAAAGCATCCAAAAACTTTTCCACCATCTCTTCATCTGGATACCTGAGTTCAAAAGCCTTCAACTCAGTCTGTAGATGATAGAATCTAGAGATGAGGTCATCTAAAGATTCGTTCTCTAAAAATCTGAAGCATTCATACTGCTTCCAGAGTAGATCCCTCTTACTCTTCTTGATATCACTATTTCCTTTGAATATTTTCTGTAAAGCTTTCCAAAGATCCTTAGAATTGTTATAACCTCGGAAACTGTGGACAATTCCCGAGTTAATGCCATAGTGATTGAACCAAGTGCCTTCTTTTCTCGATCATAAGCTTTCTTTTCTTCGTCAGAAAGTTTAGAGATAGGTTTAGGCATAGCTTCATCAAGATAGATGTGTGTGGGATGCTTATATCCCTCAAGGATTGGTATCCATAGCGATGAGTCGGTATAAGAAATGTAGTGCTCAAAACGTGCTTTCCAATTAGAATAATCGTTTACGTTCAACAACTTTGGCGGTTTCTGTGGTGTACCGATCTCATTATCATTGTTTAACAGGTTTCCAAGATTCTGAAGATTCGACATAGTGAACACTTAGTCAAATTTCAGAAAAATCAGACACAGTTGCACACTTGAGAAATGGACTTGCGTATTTAGATTTGCTCTTGCGTACTTGATAAGTACGCAGGAGTAAATGATAAGTACACAGGATATAACTTAAGTTCGCACAAGACCAGTCTTGCGCACTTGTAAGTACGCAGGAGATTAGTCTTGCGTATTTAGTAAGTATACAACAGAACTGTACTTTTTGCCAGAAATGGTAAGTACGCACAACACCTTTTCAGCAACTCTCACCAAACTATTCCGGTCACTGGAAAATCGCCGGAGAAAGTAAAAAGTGGACTGATGAACAATGCAAATGAGCCAAAGGGTCAGAAACTTGTTTCTAACCAACCTTTGATACTCAAATCACTCAAATACACAATAAAAATCAGTTTTTGAGTGATTTTTGCTTCTAAAATAGTGCTCAAGAGCTACCCCTATTTTATCACAAAAATCAACAAAAATACCTCTTTTTGCTTGTAAAAACTCGATAGAAGCTCTCCAAACTCACTCACAACACTCGAAATCAGAAGCCAAGCTCTAATACCACTTGTAGGTCCCTCGGGTGTGGCGGATCGTCACATGCAAGTGGGTCTACTAGTCGGACCGGGTGCGGAATACCCGTGACTAGGTGGAGAGTTAAACAACACAAAGTAAACCAACAAGAGAATCACTTTAAACGTTCTTTCTATTATAAAAACTTGAAGGTTACAGAGAGAAGTACTGAGATTACAATTTGCGTATTTGCTACTGTGACTGCCTATGTCTGCGTACTTAACTTCTGTCAACCTATCCTATTTATGCAAGACCTGATGCCTGCGCACTTAGCAAGTGCGCAGGTCAAAATGCTATTGCGTACTTAACAAGTACGCAAATGCATTCTTGCGTACTTGCTAAGTACGCAGGAACTTTCTCCTGCGCACTTACAAGTGCGCAAAACACATAGAGAATTTTGCAACATTCAATATGTAAAAGTAAATACAACTCGTTAAACTAATACATAAAGACTCTTACATAAAAGACAATTACAAACAAGAAAATACAAACTAAGACTCTATCTATCCAGAGTGTTTATCATAGGAAAGTGCTTTAACAAATGTCCACAGCCCGATAATTACCTCACTTTGCTAATCATGCTTATCCACCAACGTGCTCAATAAGAATGCTCGGGCTTCGTTCGTTGGTCCGTTGATCTCGTTGATTTCCAAATATGGCTTCAATCGGTGGCCATTCACAACTTGCCTCAGGTGATCATCAAAATCTTCAATCTCTATATCCCCATAACTTTCGACCCGTGTGATAAAAAACGGTCCCGTCCATTTACTCTTTAGATTCCCTGGAGAAAACTTCAATCTCGAGTTGTAAAGCCACACCTTTTGCCCCAATTCACCTTTTTTCTTCCGGAGTTTGGCATCATGCCGCCTTCATCTTGTCATTATAAGCGGACGCACACTCATAAGCCTCGTTCCTCAATTCCTCCAATTCAAATAGGCTTAACTTTCGTTCCTACCTGCAACATCATAATCCGCATTAACTTCCTTAACCGCCCAAAGTGCCCGGTGAGCTAACTCAACCGGTAAGTGACAACCTTTTCCATAAACCAACCGGTACAGGGTCGTGCCTATAGGAGTTTTGTACGCCGTTCGATAGGCCCATAAAGCATCGTCAACTTGGTTGACCAATCCTTTCGGTCCGCTCGAACAGTTGTTTTGTAAAGTATCTTTTATTTGCCTATTGGACACTTCCACTTGTCCACTTGTTTGAGGATGGTAAGGAGTTGCTATTCTATGATCCATGTCATACCGTTTTAATAGTTTGCCAAATTTAAAGTTTTTGAAACGAGATCCCCCATCACTTATGATGACTCAGGGAATACTAAACCTTGAGAAAATGTTTGTTTGGACAAAGTTACACACAACAGTATGATCGTTCATCTTAGTGGCTATCGCCTCGACCCATTTAGATACATAATCGACTGCAACTAAGATATACAAATTGTCAAATGAGTTTGGGAATGGTTCCATGAAATCATTTCCCCAAACATCAAAGATGTCAATTACAAGAATCGGTATCATGGACATTTCGTCTCTTTTAGAGATGCTCCCTAACTGTTGACATTTGATGCAATGTTTCGCAAACTCAAACGCATCCATAAACAAAGTTAGCCAGAAAAGACCACATGAAAGAATTTTGTGTCCCGTCTTTTGGCCACTGAAATGGCCTCTACATGTATAAGAATACACGTATGCTAACACAATCGGAATCTCCTCATCCGGTACACATCGCCTAATCATTTGATCCACTCCCACTTTAAACAAATCTGGTTCATCCCAAATGTATTGCTTTGCTTGTGATAGAAAATGATTTTTCTTCTTCTTCTTCTTCTTCGTCCAATGGCTTGGAATTGCACCTGTAGCCAAAAAATTTACAATGTTAGCAAACCAAGTTAATGATGAAACAGACATAATATGTTCATCAGGGAATGATTCATTTATCACTCTAGTAGGCTCCCCATCATCAACCACAATCCCTGATAAGTGGTTAGCTACTACATTCTCACTGCCCTTTTTGTCACGGATCTCCACATCAAACTCTTGTAACAAAAAAATTCTCCTTATGAGCCTCGGTTTGGCATCCTTTTTCTCCATGAGGTACCTGACAGCAATATGATCAGAATAGATAATAATTTTGCTACCCCATATATAGGACATAAAATTATCTAAAGCATATACTACTACAAGTAATTCTTTTTCGGTTGTCGTGTACTTCAATTGTGCATCCGAAAGAGTTTTACTCGCATAATATATGGCAACGGGTTTCTTCTCAACCCGTTGTCCCAACACGGCCCCAACCGCATAGTCACTAGCATCACATATAATTTCAAACTTGAGTGACCAAATTCGTGATTACAAAATTGGGGCCTCGACGAATTTCTGTTTCAAAACATTAAAAGCATGAAGACATTTCTCATCAAAATTAAAGGGTGCATCTTTTAAAAGTAAGTTACATAATGGTTTTGTGATCGAGCTAAAACCTTTAATAAACCTTCTATAAAACCTCGCATGCCCCAAAAATGACCTAATGCCTTTAACATTCGTGGGATGAGGTAAAGTAGATATAACTTGTACTTTTGCATGATATACCTCAATCCCACGACTCGAAATCACATGACCCAAAACTATCCTCTTTTGGACCATAAAATGACTATTTTCCCAACTTAAGACCAGATTTGTTTCGACACATCTTTTTAAAACTTTTTCCAATTCACCCAAACAAGATTCAAAAGATGTACCAAAAATGGAAAAATCATCCACCATATCCGAAAAGATACTCGTCATACACCTTTGAAAGGTGGCACGGGCGTTACATAATCCAAAAGGCATTCGCCTAAATGCGAAAGTACCATAGGGACACGTAAACGTTGTCTTATGTTGATCCTCAGGATGAATAGCAATTTGCTTATAACCAGAATATCCATCAAGAAAACAGTAATATTTCTAACCTGCTAGTTTTTCCGTAATTTGATCAATGAATGGTAATGGGAAATGATCTTTGGAGGTAGCCGCATTCAATTTCCTATAATCAATACAAATCCGCCACCCGGTTACCGGCCGGGTTTGACGACTTGGATGCCCGCTTTCTTGGGCACGGTTTGTGTTGGACTTACCCATATACTATCAGAAATTGGGTAAATGATACCGGCGCCCAACTACTTGAGAACCTCCTTCTTCACAACTTCCCTCATATTCGGATTTAACCACCTTTGTGCATCATGAGATGGGAAACAACTTGATCCGTGACAATCTTGTGCATAACAACCGAAGGACCAATACCCTTCAAATCCGCAATACCCCATCCAATCCGCAATGCTCATCAACTCACCTTCTTGTTCCTTTGTCAAATTCGATGCAATGATAACCGGCAGGGTGTCATTCTCTCCAACAAAAGCATATTTAAGATGCTTTGGCAACTCTTTCAACTCGACCTTTTGGGGTTTCTCCAACGATGGCTTCAACTTGCTATCGATATGGTCGGGTAAGCTCTCCACTTGATGGGTCCACGGTGGTCTCCCATTCTTAATTGCCATAGCTTAAACCCGTTTCTCCTCTTCTTCCAACTCTTTACTTGTCTCAACCTGTATACTGTCACATGAAAAGCATGTCTCCATGGAGCCATCCTCATTCACAAAGAGGATTGCACCCGTAAATAACGTCCACCATAAAGCATTCATCATTGATTGAAGAGTTAGATGTATTTGAAAAAACATTTAATCTCAACTTACAGTTACCAAATGCCATGTCAACTGTTCTGTCTTGAAAATTAATTTGAGCATTTACGGTTGATCGGTGTCGAACGGACCGGTCAAAGATAAAGAATTAGAGTGTCCTAATCACCTTAAACAAGTTAGGGTAAGAAGGGTGTCGAACCACGAAGAGTTTGTGGTCGGTGCTTAACTTCAATTGACAATGCGATTTATGAAGTGACAATGAGTCTTTCTGACTAAACACATGCAATGATTTAGGTGAAACTTATCAAACTCAACAAACAAGGATTATCAACTAACAATTATGACCAATAGTAATCAAGTACCAAACAAACGATTTAGATTGTAACAATAATTAAAAAGGAATCACACCCGGGTTTCAAGTTCACAAGTAATTAGGGATTATCACACCAACATATGAGTTCAAACAATCAAATGGTTATCCAAATCAAATTAACCAAATCTAACCAAGAACATCAACATTCATACATCATCGGTAAATAGTGTAAAACAATATTCACGAATGAAATCGAGACAAATGTATGCAATATAGAATTAGATTAATCAATAGATTCAACACAAATCAAAGTTCATAGCAATTATCATCTAACGGGGTCAATGGTGCAATAATTTATCGACTCCCATGAGTTCATAACCATACTAAACACAAAGATTCAAGTATTTCAAATCAAACGATTACAAGAATTGTTTCTCAAAGCTAGCATATGATAAAAACCCTAAAAACTTACAAACAATCCACCCGGGAATGATTAACGGTGGATTAACCGCTCATGGTGATGGAAATCATCTTTAATCTTTCGATCTTTCGAGTATCAATCTTCAAATGGATGTTGGAATCGTGTTTCTTAGCCTCCTAGAACTCCCAAAATCGCCTAAGAACTGCTCTCAAAAAGGTTATTTCGAATTTGGGGAAGAAACCCCCACTTAAACTCTCAAAATCGGCAGTTTCCCGAAAATCCGCTTCAAAATAACGTAACTGGCGTAAGCTTACGCTGGGGTGGCGTAGGCTTACACCGCATCCCTGAAACCTGCTGTGAAAGAATTGGTTAGGCGTAGGCCTACGCTGGGCGGTGTAAGCTTACGCTGGGTGGCGTAGGATTACGCCAGGTGGCGTAGGCTTACGCTGGCTCATGCATTTTTGCCCCGTCTCCTTCGTCTTCCTTCCAACTCTTGCATCTCTCGCATAATATCTTCTAAAATCATGCATCAAGCTTCCAACACCTGCACATGCATAGCTACACAAAACCTTTGTATTCCCCATATTAATTTGCATAAATATAACATATTGCACTCATTAATACATGAAACTTTGGTCACTTATCACATCCCCACACTTGAGTTTTGCTTGCCCTCAAGCAAAGTCTTTTGCTTTAAATTCATATTACAAATTCTCAAATAATTATTTTCACTAAACATAAGTTAAGGTCCAAGGTCATGCAAGATTCATAAGGATTATACTCTCAATAGATTTACAATCCAACAAACAATCGATAATTTTTTAAACAAAAGGAAACACTTGAACGAGCTTAACTCATATCCAGTTATGGCTTTGCATGCGCACACCCCTCACAATCAATCACTCCACTCGGCTTCATATGTGGACTAGCGATGACGTGCTAGTATTTTTCACTCGAAACCAAACAATGATCCACATTATCATAGGCTTGCATATTAATCACATCTCCACCTACTAACACAACTAAAAAGCAAAAATCAAAAGGTCTTTTAAGGGTTGTAATGTAGGCTAGGGTTACGGGTATGGATAAGGATTTTTAAAGTGGCTAAAGGTTTTCTTTGTTTCATACGAGCCAAATTGTATTTTTCACGCTTACAATTTGACGTGCTATACCTTTTCTTTCCAAGGGTTTTTGCTCGTATTTTCAACATCGAAGGTTGGTTTAGTGATCAGGACTATTAGACGAAGGTTTTCGCTGGATTGGTTTGTCTTTTCTGCTCTATTGATTTCTGGAGCTTATCATCAATGGAGTATTTCTGAGCTTGGAGAAGAAGGCATCGAAACTACTGGGGACAGTTTCTGATTTTTGTTGATCATCGAAACTTCTTGTCTACGTTTTGTCGGGAGAAGGTACTATCGAAACTAGATTTTTGTCTTATATAGAAACTGTGGTTATCGAAACTTGTCTGTGAATTTTTCAGTATCGAAACTAGTTGTTTCGATAAAAGTTGTCTTATCGAAACTAGTTGTTTCGATAAAAATTGTCCTATCGAAACTAGTTGTTTCGATAAAGGTTGTCCTATCGAAACTAGTTGTTTCGATAAAAGTTGTCCTATCGAAACTAGTTGTTTCGATAGAAGTTGTCCTATCGAAACTAGTTTCTGTTTAGTTTTGATTCCGAATATTATGGCCACTTCAAGTTCAACAGAACCTTCTGGGGGAAATAGACCACCTGATCTTGTGTCCACAAGAGAATTTGATGACTGGACTAAAAAGATGAAGCTTTTCTTTCAATTTCACGATTATACATTGTTGAGTTCTATCACCGATGGTCCCCACAAGCCCGTAACTACCACAGCTGATGTTCAACGTCCTAAGTTAGTATCTGAGTATGATGAGAAAGATCTTGCCTTGATTGCCCGAGACAACAAGGCCTACGGGACTATTGTCATGGCTCTTCCTATGGATATTTTCAACATATTTGCTGAGTACACAACTGCGAAAGACTTATGGGTTGCATTGTGCACAAGATATGAGGGAAGTGAGGATGCCAGGGAAAGCAAAAGAGATCTGATCACGAAACAATATTAGATGTTCAGCAGTGTAAGGGGAGAATCAATGTCTGATTTGATCAACCGTTTCTCAAGCATTGTATCAAGGTTGAAAGTAATGGGAGTTGAGTACCCTACTATTGATCTAAACAAGAAACTCCTAGATTCTCTTCCTGAGGAATGGAATATGTATCGAATCATGATCAAAAAGACTGAAAATCTTTGTGCTCTGTCTCAACAGGAAGTCTATAGCATTCTTAAATCTTATGAAATTGAGATTAAGAAGGGAGCAGTCACCCCCATCAAATCAGTCTGGAAACACAGCTCTTATTGCTGGATCAAGCTTTTCCTATAGCCCATACTTTCAGACTGATGTCCCTCCTTCAGCTGCTGCAATTAATTCTACTAGCTCCTCTGCTCCTCAAAAGACTGTCACCATGATTCCTGATGATTATGTCCCAATCATGACTGCTTTCATGTCGTGCTATGATGCACTGATTTCTGGAAATCTAACACCGGTTAGCTTTCAACCTGATGACTTGGAGCAGATTAATCCTGATAATTTGGAGAAAATGGACATTGATTGGTGCATGGCCATGTTGACCTTAAGAGCCAAAAGATTCATCAAAAGGACTGGCATAGACAGATTCAAGCAGGGAAAGACACTTGGGTTTGATATCAAGAAGGTGAGATGCTACAAATGTGATTAGCTGGGTCACTTTGCAAGAAACTGCAAGGAGCCGTCCTCCAAGGATCAGCAAGAAAAGAAGATTTCCTCTGGAAAACAAGCTACCAATCCTCCAAAGATAAACACATCTTCAAGTTCCACAGCTCTTGTGTGTCAAGCTGATAGACACTATCATTGGGGAGAACAAGCTGAGGAAGCTGCTGATAAAGCCTTGATGGATGATGTGGAGGACATGGGCAAGTGTGTCATGATTGAACCTGCTGAGGATCTCACTGCTGTGCCTGCTGAGGTTATTTCTAAACTGTGTAATTCTAGATCTTGCTTGAATAAAATTAAAAATACAGATTCATCAATCAAGCCTTGATTGATGAACGAGATCACATTAAGGTGATGTATGACTCTATGGCAAAAAATGAGAAGCTTTACTTAAAGAAAATTCGTGACATTTTTGGTGAAAATCGCTCTTTAATTGTGCAACTCAATACTCAAACCATTAATAATACGATCTTATGTGAAAGAGTCCAAAAGGTAGAAAAAGCCAAATTACAAGTTGATCACATGGATATGGATCAGAAAATTCTGTTTGGGATAATCGATAAACAATTTAATAGAAAAGGAACAGAGGGTCTTGGGTATAACTCTCATCCACCTCCTTTTTCTAAATCAGGGAGATTTGCTGATATGCCAACTCCACATGTTTCCACACCTTTTGTTTGTACATTATCTCCTGATGAATATATTAAGTCCTCCGATTCTGACAGTTTTGCTTCTTGTGCAGAATCAAATTGTGTAAATTCCGAAGATGATTGTGATAAGAGTACTAATGATAGAACTATTTTAAAAGAACTTGAGTCGGATGAATGTAATAATATGTCCGTGTCAAAACCAAATATTTGTGAACACGTTAAAAACTTGTATTTTGATTCTATGCCTGCTGAGCATACGGGTTTGGGATGTGATGTTTCTAAATTTAAAAATGCTTTGCCTTTTGTTCCTAAATCTTTGAATGTTATGCCATGTGTTACCAAGTTTAAAAGTGCAGGAATTATTGTGAATGATGTACCACGTGAAACCATGAGCAACATGGACTTTTTCAGATTAAAGGAAGCACATCGTCTTCAAGACAAAGTTATTGATGAGAGAACCGTCTCATGTTCAGATTCCTCAACATCACAATCATCTTCATCTTGTGATGACTATTATCAGGCTAAGATATCTTGTGAAAACGTTTGTTTTAGTTGTGGTGCCTCAAATCATGTTTCAAAAAGTTATAAATTGACAACCGCAAATTCTAATGAAGAATCGCCTTCCAAAAGTTCATTAAATTCATATGTGTTGCCTAAGTCTTCTCACAGTAGGAAATCTAGGCGTAAAAGAATTAAAAATGCTAAAAATTATTTAAAACGAACTTGGAAAATTAAAAATAATGTTCTATTTGATGACCATGCTTCATCAAAGGATGGTTGTAATTCTGATTCCAATGAGAGGTCATATCCTGACACTAAAATCTCTTGATTGAAACAATTTTGGTCAAATCGTATAAATGGTTCGTTGTGTATAGGGTCAATCAAGAAGAACCGACGATAACATCTGGCATGTAGATAGTGGATGTTCAAGACATATGACTGGGCACTTTAACTTGCTGTAAGATTATCATCAAATTGATGGAGAGTATGTTGCTTTTGCTGGAAACCCAAGAGGAGGAAAGATTGAAGGACAAGGAACAGTATCAAATGGAGTAAATAGTTTGGAATTTGTCAACTTTGTTCCTCAGTTGAAATACAATCTGATGAGTGTTTCACAGATTTGTGACAAGGACTTTTGTGCTTTATTCAATTCAAAAGAATGTCTTATCTTGAAGCCGGGAGTGGTGATTCCTGAAGAACTTATTCTCATGCATGCTCCCAGAAGATACAACACATATAGCTTGGATATGAACAACCCATCGGGCATTGAATCGTGTTTTCTCTCAAAGGCTTCCGAAGATGAATCTTTCCTGTGGCATAAGAGGTTGGAACATGTCAATTTCAAAACAATGAACCGACTGGTTCGAGGCAACCTAGTCACTGGATTACCTCTCAAAGATTTCACTCCTATGGAACACTGTATCTCATGTTCCAAGGGAAAACAGCACAAATCTTCACATAAGCCTAAAACCACCAATTCCATTGACTCTCCTCTCCAATTGCTTCACATGGATCTTTTTGGTCCGGTGAGTGTCATGAGTCTTGGACGAAAGTCATACTGTCTGGTGGTAACAGATGATTTTTCTCGATTCACTTGGGTGTTTTTCCTAGCTAAGAAAGATGAGACGCCAGAGATTTTAAAAACCTATCTGCTTCAAATTGAGAACCTCTTCAATCTAAGTGTGAAGACTATCCGCAGCGATCATGGAACAAAATTCAAAAATGCAACTCTTGATTCCTTCTGTGAAAGCAAAGAAATTTCTCGACAATTTAGTGCACCTCGTACTCCTCAACAAAACGGTGTAGCTGAAAGAAGAAACCGCACTTTAATTGAAGCTGCACGAACTATGATTGTTGACTCTAAGCTTCCCGTGACTTTCTGGGCTGAGGCGGTCAACACTGCATGTTTTGTGCAAAATCAGGTTCTTATCACTAAAAGTTGCAACAAGACACCTTATGAGATCATGTACAAGCGCAAGCCAGTTATCGATTTCTTCAGAAAATTTGGGTGTGTATGCACAATGCTAAACACTTCAGATCAGCTCAACAAGTTTGAAGCCAAAGCTGATGAATGCTATTTTGTTGGTTACTTATCCAATCAACGTGCTTTTCGTGTCTACCATAAGAATAAAAGGATAGTGATGGAGTCCATTGATATCAATTGGCATGAAAACAATCATACGGACGCAGGAGACGGTCCCAATTGGCTCTTTGACGTCGATTCAGTTTTTAAGTCATTTAATCTTCCTGATTTCTCTATTGAATCCTTACTTCTATGTGAACAATCTAGGGAACATAAATGATCAAGGCTCTTCCTCATCTGCTCAGGTTGAAATTCCTGTGGTTGCTAATGCTGAATCTGATATGGAGTCTTCCGGTTCTGGTGCAACAAGTGAAACTGTTGAAGACAACTCCATTCCAATAGTAGATGTTGCACCACAATCACCTGCTGAAGATCCTATTAATGATATTCCCGATCCTCCTGCTGAAAATCTTACCAATTTGGAAGAAGTCGTGGAAGAAGATGAAATTCCTCAACTGCGAATTCAGCCTACATGGACTTCACCGTTCATCAAATGGATGTCAAAAGCGCATTTTTATATGGCAAAGTTCAAGAGGAAGTTTATGTCAAGCAGCCGCCGGGTTTCATTGATCCTAATTTTCCAGACCGTGTTTATAAGTTAGACAAAGCATTGTACGGTCTTCACCAAGCACCTCGTGCGTGGTATGAAACTTTATCAAAGCATCTGCTTGAGAATGGTTTCACACGAGGAGAAATTGACCAAACTTTGTTCAAACGGAAGGATGAAAAGGATACAATCATGGTGCAAATTTATACGGATGATATCATTTTTGGATCTACAAATCCCCGTCTTTGCATAGAATTTGTGGAAGTGATGAGATCTAAGTTTGAAATGAGCTCCATGGGAGAAATGAAGTTCTTTTTGGGACTACAAGTTGATTAGTCTGAGTCAGGAATCCTTATCCACCAAGAAAAATACGTGAAAGAAATTTTGACCAAGTTTAAAATGGCTGATTCCCACCCTGTATAAACTCCCGTGGAAGTTCGTCATTATTTGACTCCTGATGTGGATGGTGAAAGCGTTGATTAGCATCTCTATCGCTCTATGATAGGCTGTCTCATGTATCTCACGGCCAGCAGACCCGACATCATGTTTGCAGTGTGCTTGTGTGCACGTTTTCAGGCTAATCCTAAACTCTCTCATTTATCTGCTGTCAAACGTATTTTAAGAAATTTAAAGTATAAGCCAAAATTGGGTTTGTGGTATCCTAAAACTAACTTATTTGATCTTGTGGCTTATTCAGATTCAGACTACGGGGGTTGTAACTTAGACCGAAAATCCACTTTTGGAGGTTGTCAATTCCTTGGCAACCGCCTTGTATCATGGCAATGTAAGAAACAATCCACCGTTTCCCAATCCACCGCCGAAGCCGAATACATTGCCGCAGCCCTCTGTTGTTCCCAAGTCAGATGGATACACCATCAGATGCTTGACTATGGGATCACATTCCATGAGACACCCATTCTATGTGACAACACTGCTGTTCCCCATATCACCAAAAACCCCGTTCAGCATTCCAAAACAAAACACATTGAAATCAAACATCACTTTATCCGTGACTGTGTGGAAAAGAAGCATATTCAAATTGTTGAAGTCAAAACTAATTAACAAACCGCAGACATCTTCACAAAGGCTTTTGACTCTACCAGATTTGCCCAACTGGTGGAGATGCTTGGAATGATCAACTTTTAGTAAATTGTGTGAATAGTATTCTTTTTTCTAAATTCTGTTTAATTGTCAAAGAAAATTCCAAAAATATTTTATTTTTATGTACAGTTTCTACGCAAATCTTTTGGGGGAGAAATATAATATTGAAAAGAATTGCTGTGTATATAATCTTACAAGTGGTTTTGAGTTGCAGGAAAAATTGAATCTGACCTTTGAGAAATGATAGTGTCTGATCTCATCTCTTGGACATGGAATAGACCAAAAGCGATGGTGTTTACTGAGGTATAGCTGGTAGGCCCGACATATGGTTAAAACTTGTAAGTAGTGTGAAAACCTAATATATATATCTCATACTTGTGTGTTTGAACCCATTATTGAAACATCTAACCCATTTTTATATCTAAGAAAACCAATTCAATCAGATACAGGCTTACGTATTGGATTCCTATTCATACGCAGTGACCGTCAATATAACGATATTTACCACCGATGACCCCGTATGTTTTGCTTACGTAAAGATCTCGGGTGCTCATCCTTTTCCCATCCACTTGGATGATTTGACCTCGTCTGTTTTGCTTACGCAAAGATCTCGGGTGTTCAACATTTTTCTATCCGCTTGGATAATTTTACGACTTCTTCTGTTTTGCTTACGCAAAGATCTAGAATGCTCGTACCTTTTTAATATCTACTTGGATATATTTTATTTTAATTTTCTAAATCCACTTGGATATCTTATTATATTTTGGTGGTACTTTGACATTACTAAGACGGTACCTTGGTTAATCAGAAAGAGATGATAGGATGAAGATGGGTACTTCTTGAGGATTGATAGGTTTTCAAAATCATTTTATTTTAGTATGTGGGGTACACCTTGTATATTGCTTAAATGGTACCTTTTAATCACATGAAATCTTAGTACAAACAAATGTTCGGGTTTACTTTGCACAAATATCAGCTATCTTCAGGGACTCACAGTAGTGAATTGCAAAAGGAAGTGTTTCAAGAGACTGACCAGATCTGATCTCATGTTGGATCTTTTTCAAGAAGATAAGTGTAAATATCTTGTGTATAATTTCATTTCTATAGAAAGTCTATTTTAACAGTGTATATATGTTAGTCTTATTTCTGTTCTTTGAACTATCGAAACTAGTTGTACTTATCGAAACTACTTTGTGCATATCGAAACTACTTTGACATATCGAAACTACTTTGTGCATATCGAAACTACTTTGAACTATCGAAACTAGTTGTTCATATCGAAAATAGTTTGCCCTATCGAAACTAGTTGTTTCGACAGGGGCATTTTTGTTTTACAAAAAATTAAATGCCTTCATAATCAATCCCTCCCTTCATACTGAGTTTCACTCGTCTTTTTCGAACCCTCTTACCTTCTCTGTCATACGTAAAAATCTCTCAAGCCTTTGGTCTGAGTTGCAAGAAATCAGTGTTAATCACCTGATTTTCCCCCGTTGTCACCATCGTCTCCATCATCAGGTAACGTCTCACTACTTCCTACAGATGATTTTTCAAATCAGCAGACCTAGGGTTTCAAAAAAAATTCAAAATCTGTTCGACTAAATCTTCATAATAACAGTCGTTTTTGTGCTTATCTGTGTTTACAAACATCTCTATCATCTTTGAACTCATGATTAATGTGTACTCTTGCAGATAACAGTCTCACATTCGGTAAGATGAAGTTCCGTCACTAACAGGCCACTCTAAACCCTTCTTTAAATTGTCTATATTAGTCTAAGTATCGTGAATCAAAAGGGGTTTGGGTTTCAAAACCAAGTAGTTTCGACAAAAGGGATTCAACACTTTCAAAATTTCTCAAAAGATTTTTCATCGAAACTACTAGTTTCGACACCCAAACTTGCCCTAGTATATCTGATCGAAACTAGTTAGTTTCGATAAGTTCATCTCAATCGAAACTAGTTGTTTCGACAGTAAGGTTTTCAAATTTTTTCTAAGTGTTGGTACATCTTGTTCCGATTAAGTATATTCAGAAACTTCACTTATTATGCACAACTGATGAATTTTACAGGTATGGATCTCTTATTCGTAAAGAGACACAATGTCTGTGCATTTCTTAATGCCAATGATCCAAAAGCTGCAGAATTCACTCGTGTCTTAAACTTCCTGGCAAACTCTAACATCAGCTTTGCCATCAGCAACAACCTGCCAGTGTTTGAGATTTCTATAAAGGAATTTTGGGAGACTGCTGAGATCATCATAGTTGAGAATGTGGAGCACATCAGAGCAACTGTGCTTGGTCAAGAAGTCGTATTTTCTGAAGCTACTGTTAGAGAGGTGCTGCAGTTCAATGACAATCCAAATGCACCCATTGAGTTTCCTATCTTCTATGTTAAAGAATGTTTCAGAAGATTGGGTCATCCAGAAGAATTCAAAAATGGTCAGATAATCAAGAATTCCCTACCAAGCCTGCCCAAACTCACAAGACCATCACCATTCCAAAGTCTGTACCTGTCCAACTGCAAACTTTCAGAAAGTGGTACTATGACCCCTTTGATCGGTGTAGAAGGGACCGGTCAAAGATAAAGAATTAGAGTGTCCTAATCACCTTAAACTAGTTAGGGTAAGAAGGGTGTCGAACCACGAAGAGTTTGTGGTCGGTGCTTAACTTCAATTGACAATGCGATTTATGAAGTGACAATGGGTCTTTCTAACCAAACACAAGCAATGATTTAGGTGAAACTTATCAAACTCAACAAACAAGGATTATCAACTAACAATTATGACCAATAGTAATCAAGTACCAAACAAACGATTTAGATTGTAACAATAATTAAAAAGGAATTACACCCGGGTTTCAAGTTCACAAGTAATTAGGGATTATCACACCAACATATGAGTTCAAACAATCAAATGGTTATCCAAATCAAGTTAACCAAATCTAACCAAGAACATCAACATTCATACATCATCGGCAAATAGTGTAAAACAATATTCACGAATGAAATCGAGACAAATGTATGCAATATAGAATTAGATTAATCAATAGATTCAAGACAAATCAAAGTTCATAGCAATTATCATCTAACGGGGTCAATGGTGCAAGAATTTATCGACTCCCGTGAGTTCATAACCATACTAAACACAAATATTCAAGTATTTCAAACCAAACGATTACAGGAATTGTTTCTCAAAGCTAGCATATGATAAAAACCCTAAAAACTTACAAACAATCCACCCGGGAATGATTACCGGTGGATTAGCCGCTCATGGTGATGGAAATCATCTTCAATCTTTCGATCTTTCGAGTATCAATGTTCAAGTGGATGTTGGAATCGTGTTTCTTAGCCTCCTAGAACTCCTAAAATCGCCCAAGAACTGCTCTCAAAAAGGTTATTTCGAATTTGGGGAAGAAACCCCCACTTAAACTCTCAAAATCGGCAGTTTCCCGAAAATCCGCTTCAAAATAACGTAACTGGCGTAAGCTTACGCTGGGGTGGCGTAGGCTTACGCCGCATCCCTAAAACCTGCTGTGAAAGAATTGGTTAGGCGTAGGCCTACGCTGGGCGGCATAAGCTTGCGCTGGGTGGCGTAGGATTACGCCAGGTGGCGTAGGGTTACGCTGGCTCCTGCATTTTTGCCCCGTTTCCTCCGTCTTCCTTCCAACTCTTGCATCTCTCGCATAATATCTTCTAAAATCATACATTAAGCTTCCAACACCTTCACATGCATAGCTACACAAAACCTTTGTATTCCCTATATTAATTTGCATAAATATAACATATTGCACCCTTTAATACATGAAACTTTGGTCACTTATCAGCGGTCGCCAAAAATGGTCTACTGAGGATAACCGTAGGTTGCTTTGTTTTATCAGATGAAACATAGTTAAGAACCAAAAATTCAATCGGAAAGTAAAAGTTTTCCACCTTCATAATAACATCAGTCAATATTCCTCGCGGAAGCTTAGGAGTTAAGTCGGCCAAAACCACAGTGGTGTCGGCTTTCCTAAGAGGACCAAAATCCTATTGATCATAAAGGCTTACCGGAAGAATACTAACACTAGCTCCAAGATCTAGGAGTGCCTGTTTTATTTTGAAATCATCCACTTGAATAGGTATAATAGGCGCCCCCGGATCTTGTAGTTTAGGTGGAAGAGCACCCGACAAGATAGCATTCACATTAGCGGTTAGATCAAGTTTCTTTGGGAATTTATGATTCCATTTTGGTGTACACAATTCCTTCAAGTATTTTGCTTAAGCTGGAATTTGTTTAATGGCATCCAAAAGTGGTATGTTAATTTTGACTTGTTTAAACATCTCCCACATTTCCTCTTGTTGTGGGCCACTTTTGTTTACCATTTTTGCTTTAGACGTTTCAACTAAGGCATCGGGATAGGGAACGGAACCACCCGACATATCCTTTCCTTTAACAATAGCTGACTCATCCTTTAAAACTGGTTTAAATTTTTCAAAAGTTTGATCAATTGGTTTTTTGGCATCAACAAATTCCGGTTCACCTTCATTTTCCTTTCCCTCAACAACATCCTCCACCACTATAACACCTCGAAAATTCCCTAACAAAATAAATGACCAAACTTGCCATAATTCAAAGTTGAAGGGTTTATATGTAATTTAAAGTTCAAGGACATAAAATGAAAATTCTGAAAATTCAAGGGGTAGCGGACCGCTACCCAGGGCTTAGCGGTCCGCTATGTGCTGAGAAAAGACATAATGATGACAAGACACGCGTCATGCTAACTCGCGTTATCCTAAACCCTATGGCGGACCGCCAGAGAATCCTTAACGGTCCGCTATGGACGAAAGTCGGCTGGCGGACCGCTAGCTCTTGCTTAACGGTCCGCTACATGGTCCCTAAGGCAAATTTGCAGCTGGAGGCCATGGCGGACCTCCACCACCTAGCATAGCGGTCCGCTACGGGTCCCACTTTTACACTATAAATTGATGATCAATCACAACAATTCTCCGCACTCCATTACACCACAAAACACGCACACACACTCTCTTGTGTTCTGATTCCAAGCCCCGATTCACGTGCAAGAGTCCGGTTTCCAATAATTCGACTCCAAATTGCCGTAGATAAGTACTTAGGTAAGGTTCTGACCTACTGTTACGCTTTGGTTCATTTAATTAAGAAATATCATCATATATCTAGGAGCTTTGTCCGAGGTGTTGGCCATATTACTTATTTGATAAGCAGAGATACTTCTAAGGTGAGTTCCTAAACTGTGATGCATGAACCCAATCATGAACTTGTCTGGCATGATTGATTTATGAAAACATTTTAAGAATCTTGAAACGATTGGACCGATTGTTTATATATAACACTTTCTAAGCGCTTATTGTGTTTCACTTGCACGTGGAACGGCATGTTGGGCAGGACCCGTGGAACGGTCTTTGGTTATATATATACTGAATGATTACTCATAGTTATCTATGAGTGGGGGTGGAACCCCAGAACTGCGTTCAAGATACTTTAGCGGGTCATTTTAATAAACTATTTTAGTTTATGAATTCACCAGCTTTATGCTGACCCATCTTTTATCAAATGTTTTTGAACAAATCACAGGTAGTCAATAGACGAGGCATTTCTAGGACTAGAATGAAATGATGAACGATCCAGATGATGGGCATGCCTGAAACTATAAGTCCCGAATGACTTGTTCCTTGTTAGGAACAGATGATGAAATGATGTAACCTTTATGATAACATGATGTAAACAATATTTTAATTTTTTAATAAAGGTTGATGATTTTAGTTTCCGCTGTGTGTTTTGGTAACAACGTCACAGTAACTAGAAGGCGACCTTCTGACCGGTATATAGTTATCTGACGAACAGAATGTTCTGTCTAAGAAAAGTTCGGTGTATAAATCCCTCTAAGATGATGAAATGATGTAACCTTTATGATAACATGATGTAAACAATATTTTAATATTTTAATAAAGGTTGATGATTTTAGTTTCCGCTGTGTGTTTTGGTAACAACGTCACAGTAACTAGAAGGCGACCTTCTGACCGGTATATAGTTATCTGACGAATAGAATGTTCTGTCTAAGAAAAGTGCGGTGTATAAATCCCTCCTGGACCCGTCGTTCTTTCCTGGGAACATATCTGTTGGAGGTACTACTCTGGTTAGATAACTGTCTTATCTTATGGGTGTGATAACCACCCCTTCAACCATTTGGGGTGGAGGCTGAACCTTGTTATCAATAGATTTTCCATTACGAAGAATACTAACCTTACTGACATTCACATTGCTTCCTTTCTTTGAATTTGATCCTTGGTGTTGTGGGTTTAAGGTGGTGTTGCTTGTTAGATTTCCTCCATTTTGCTTGAGTAGCGCTATTTCATCCGCCAATTTCCCCGCTTGTCTTTCCAACGCCGAATGGGACTTGTCTCTCACTTCATTCTCCTTTTTGGATTCTTTCAACATCTTCATAATTGCATCCCACTTCGAGCTAACTGAATCATCACCCCCTGATGATCCACCTTGTTGTTGTTATTGATCTTGATTGTAATTCTGTGGGGGGTAGTTTGTGTTCCAATTGTTGTTGTTGTATGAATTCCTTTGGTAGTCACCCGAGTTGTAGTTACCTTGTTGGCGCGGTTGATAGGAGGATGATGAGGTGTTTTGATTCACACCTTGAAAGTTGGGGTTCATTTGATTCGCCGCATTCCAATACTTGAAATTTGGATGATTTCTTAACCCCGGGTGATAGGTATTTGAGTTCATGTTTCCCTTCTTGAAAGGGATAATCTATAGTCTTGTGGCCTAAATCCCCACAATCTTCACAAACATCAAACCGGGTTTTTACTCCCGCTACTTCTTTCTTCTCACATTTCCTCAACAATGCCAATTCTCTTTCCATGGATGCTAACCACTCCTTTATTTCTTAATCTGGGGTGGATTTTGAAATAGGATGTTTGGCTCTTCGGCTAGCCAATGCTTCGGCTTTCGAACTTTGGCTCATCTGTTCCAAGAAATCCCAATCTTCTTCTTCGGGATTAGATAACAAAGTTCCATTACTTGTGGACTTCAAATATTTCCTTTCTTCTTGAGTCAAACCATCCACAAAACACTTTACCAACTCTCACAGCTCAATTTGATGGTGGGGGCATTTTCTCAAAAACTCTTTGAAATGGGTAAATGCTTCATGCAACGGTTCACCCGCTTGTTGTTGAAAAGTTTGAATCTCAATTCGGGAGTCATCCGTCTTCGGAACCGAATAATATTCATCGAAGAAAACATGTTGCATTTTCTCCCATGTATGAATGATATTAGCCAACAATGTGACAAATCATTGCTTCACTCATTCCTTGAGTGAAAACTAGAAAAGTCTAAGTTTGACCTCGCTTTGATCGAAGTTCTCATCTTCAATTGTGCTACATATGGCGGTAAACTCGGCTAAATGGTTGTATGGCTTTTCAGTAACCATGCCATGAAAATGAGGAAGGACATTGATGTAGTTCGGTCTTGACTTGAATCTTCTCATTCCCGGGATTGGTGGTACAATCGGAGAAGCATTTTCCGGAATGGCCGGTTGGAAACAATCATTAACACCACCAACGGGGGCAACCAGTTGTCTTCGGTTGTCATTGTTGTAAACCCCTTGAAATCTCATCCCCTCTTGTCGAGGAGGGTAAACGGGTCTCTCGGGTCTACCGATTCGACCCAGTGGTTGTTGTGACAACCCAGATTTTTAGGATTAATTCAGTTAGTAATTTCTGTTAATTCTTAACCCAGTTAACTCAATTACAAACCTCACGGACTAATTCTGTCTATATCCAAACTCAAACACACCTAAAGTTGCAGGGACCAAAGTTGTATTTACCCCAAACCAAATCTGATGAATTTTAAAGTCAAAATCAAAGGTATTGTGTTCTGTTGACTATTGTAAAGTCAAGTCCCATTGTTCTTAATCCACATTCGAACTCATAACTGATTAATGGTCCAAATTCGTAACTGATATGCATGTTAAAACCATTAACGACAATCATTGGACCGGTTAAAAGTATTATTGATTCAATTTAAACCCAATTATGAGCACTTAAGTTGAAACCATCGACCACCATAGCTAAACCATCAAATTACTTCGTCTGAATTGTTATTCCTCACAACTAACTCTCTGCGCATACTAAACGAACTTCTTCGAACCTGTTTCACGCATCAATTCGGCCGGAGAAAGGTCCAGAGACGCCAAAGGCTAACTCACGCAACCCACGACAGGGTTTAAGCCGATCTCCATCGAACCAACATCAATCCAGGTAATTGAACATTCTTATAGCTTTGTTTTCATCTATAGAATAAAAGCCCTCTGTCTATTGGGGCTTACAACACCGAATTAAACATGAACCGATTTTAGGGTTCATGTACATTTGGGTTTAATTGAAATCCACTCTAGACTCAAGCCGAATGCAATTAAAATGCATGGTTAGTTTCAAAATCTCATACTCTATTAAAGCCCTATGCTAATTCAGCCTTTTAACATCAAATCGACCATAAACCGAATGTAGGGTTCATCGCGACATCTAATTGAACTACATGATCAGATTTGCAAAGCTTCACTCTATGAAAGCCCCATGAATCCAAACCTCTTTATTTTCAGAATTGATCGAAGTGATTTCAAGTTTAAGTTAGGGTTTTTCGGTTCTTAAATACGAAATTAAACAATCCTAAACTCGTTGATTTCACAATTAAACTTAACCACAACTTCGAAATACCCTGACTATCAATACCCATATGCCATTTGGTTCAACCGAAATCGAATCCAATGGATTTGTGACTGGATTTGGTTTCGACTAGTTAAGGGGAGAAGAACACAGTGTCTTTGTGTGTTTAAACTATTTCGAATTCGTCCATGTTGCGATTGACCCACCGGGTGGACTGGTTTGGTTGTTCGACTATTGTTGGTGAGACTCAGGTTTGAATCTCATAAGCCACATTAATTTTTTGGGCATCTTTATACATATTATTTTTAAACAATATCAAATCCTATATTATTATCATAACATGTAAATGTGTTTTGAAACCCGGAAACACCCGAAGGCTCGGGATTGATATTATAACACATCTTTTAAGTATTTTGTGTAAATTAAAAATAATATAATTTATTATATTATTCCCTAAACAAATTATTAAATTCGTAAAAACGCGCAAACAATGGCTTCGTATTCGGGATTAGAATTACAACTCGTTTTAATAAATTATTCCCACGTTTTAAAATAATATAATTATTTTAATTATTTATTAAAGTTATTACTTAACTCAAACGCGCAAACGAAACAATAATATATATTATATTATTTTGGTGACGTATTAAACGTGTCATATTCACATTAAGTAATAAACTAAAAATCCTTAATTCCGATGACGCGTTTGTCTATCCGTTGATCCTAAGTATGCTTTAGGGCGTTCAAATCTTCCGTATCGTCGTCACAAATCCCATTATGTCCCTAACTATTGTACTTGTAATTCTAGGGAATTCATAGACTGTTCACAGGAAAATTCTTGTTGCTCTGTTGCATCCTTTAGCGGTGTTATTTACTACGCTCTACTCAGACTCAGGTGAGTTTCACGACCCCATTTTACTTGTTTTTCTATTGGGGGAGAAACATGCATACTCACAAACATTATTTTAATTGTTTTCCCGTTGAGGAGAAACATGCATACTCACAAACATTATTTTATGTGTTTTCCCGTTGGGGAGAAACATGCATACACACAAACAATATTTTACTTGTTTTCCCATTAGGGAGGAACATGCATACAAACGAATATCATTTTACTTATTTTCTCATTGGGGAGAAACATGCGTACAAACAAACATCATCTTACTTGTTTTCCCGTTGGGGAGAAACATGCATACAAATAGGCATCCATTACTTGTCTCCTAGCAAGGGAGAGACATACACACGGACATGGATCACATAGTATTTCATTACCACTTGTGTACCTAAGTGCAAACATAACATGCAAAGTCCTTGCACACTCGGACCGTTAATATATAGAGTATAGCGATGAAATTTGAGTAGTACTACTGAGTTTGACAAACCCCACCCGGGTTAGTCGCGCTAACTTGATTGGAGGTCTAACGGGTGTAAATTGTCCTAAACACTTGCCATCGTTGATGTTAGCAATGGCGGAAGGCATCTCAAACATAAACAGTCAGCTTCGGTAGCGAACGCTTAGAGTAACTTGTTGTCTAGCTAGCAATAGGTGTGACTTACATATATGGATCCAGCAACACTCAAACAATTTATTTACATACAAACCTGTGAACTCACCAACCTCGTGTTGACACGTTTTCTTACATGTTTCTTAGGTCGCTTTGGCACAGGTTGCATACTTAGGACATGCATGAAGTCCTACTGTCATATCATTCATTTCAAACATTTTAAACAGTTTTACTTATTTACATTAATTGACGCTTGTTGCGTGTAATTACTTTTGATTTCATTCTAACGTTTACGCTTCCGCATTTAACTCTGAACATTTAATGGTTTTGTTTAAACTCATATAGTGTCGTTTGACGTAACTAATGACTGAGATCTTGGTTTGTCATGCTCCTAATGGTAGAACTCCGTTAGTGGAATTTGTCGGTGTGACAGATTGGTATCAGAGCCATCGGTTATAGAGAACTAGGATTACATACTAGACTATAACCGCACACATGCATTAGTTACATGACACAGACACTCATACATGATACACATAGTATCCATACATACATTGCATTGCAGGCATGAAGACAACATCCATATCACCCTCTTCTGACGAGGAACACGTTATTCTCATTATATCATCATCCTGGTGGCGACACTCGGGGAGTCATCAGAACAACATCCACTCTCGTCCGTGGGCAGCGAGACGAAGCCTTCGAAGGAGTCACTCACACCACCATCATCTGCACCTTTGTTACACCATCAGAGCCGAAGATGACACCGGCTTGAGCCTATCGAGGACACAATCAGGGAATGGTGGGTCTTCTCAAGTTCGTGTTGGGGACGACACACATAACTAGCACATATCTCTTTGGGAGTTGGACTCGTCGGAGGCGAGTCCCTACTGTACCCACTAGCAACAATACGCCGTGTGAAGGCAGACTGTTGCACGCATCATTGTAGAATCCATTGACACGTAGATGTAATCACTTTCCTGAGCCATGGGCTCGCACTTTGATCGATATTCTGTTGAGAATAGATTGACCACAAGGTTGAGAACGCCTTGCTCATTGCATACTCAAACCCAATCCTGACTCCGTTGGAAGGACGGCTACTCTTCCTCTTCCAGTAACACATTCATGAACTAGTTTCGCTCATCGAAGTAGCATTTCATGTACATGTTTGTTTCATGTGCATGTTCCCATCTACAATCCACTGGATTGGACTCTCGTATTATGTTCCAACTCGAGTGAATACACGGATCAAACGATTCCTGACTACTCATCCTGATGTGAGTCCTAGTTGACCAACTTATGGTTGATGAATGAATCTTTCAAATCATCTCTAACAAACACTCTGTACTTAGCAATAAAAATTGAGGGACATTTTGACGCAGGACAGGGAGAAACTAAGGTGAGCATGCAAAGCAAATTATCATTACGGGTGCACACGTAATAGTAATTTGAGGTGCATGTAAGTCCTAGTGAAACCTAGTGTGTGGATAAATGGTCCTAATCAGTAATTTACAGACGTAAGTTTCAACTGTCTGTAGAAACTCTCATAACCCACTCAACGACTAGTTGGTATCGTTAAACTCGTTCAACAGCTGATAGACGTGACTATCAGGTTGAAAATGTTTATGGACACACTGAATTATCATCAATGGAATCCATCAATGTTATTCTCGCTCATGTGAGAGTCTTAGTGAAATTAAGACACTCACCTAAACGTGATCACATAAATCATCTTGATTGAAACTCTAATAGAATCTCATGGCAAACCTATCAACTACATGTATGTAAGCAGAATTTGAAGAATTCCTTCTAAGCTAACACGTTATTCCTTACACTCCAATAATAAATTCCCTTTGACTCTATTACCTTATCCTGTGACTAATCCTCAACCAAATTTGATTTATACCCCAGGATGTCCAACGCTGTGAACGGAATTCTTTCTTCACAAAATGATCTTGTTGTTCCGATGACACTAGAAAACGGGGATTTAAACCAACCAACCATCGGTTGAACGCGACTACTTAAACAGACATCCTATTCCTTATGTTACCGGAATCTGTATCTCATTAGATTTTTCTTTCCTACATATGAACCTCTTCCCTTAGCCTTTGCATTGAACGACGTTTACCCTATAAGCACGGGTCTCGATAGAGGTCTCAGCATGACTTCACAAGTTTCATGTTGGTGCAGTCGTACTCCAACTCTATTAGAAGCCACGTATACTATTGAGATAGCAGTCGGTCAGAAAATCGAAACAACTCTCATTCTTATAGATGTAAACTACGATTGGCTAGTCACAAGCTTGACATTGACCTCATGCCAGTTACACTTGGCAGCTTTGACGTAATCGTAGGCATGGATTGGTTATCTAAAAACCAAGCCGACATCATTTGTCGAGACAAAATCGTTCGCCTTCCTCTCCTTAGTGGAGAAATCCTTCATGTTCAAGGTGAAAAGAGTGGTGCTATCATAGGCATCATATCCTTAAGGAAAGCACATAAGTGCTTACGTAAAGGGCATACTGCTATTTTGGCTCTTATCACCGAGCAACAATCCGAAGAAAAAGATATTGATGGCATTCCGATCGTTCGTAACTTTCCGGAAGTATTACCCGAAGACCTTCCTGGCCTTTCACCTCACCGTCAAATAGAATTCCAAATTGACTAGCACCCGGAGCAGCGCCGATTGCTCAGGAACCGTACATACTTGCACCTAGTGAGTTACAACAGTTATCTACACAACTGCCGGAGTTGTTAGATAAGAGATTTATCAGACCCAGCTCATCGCCATGGGGAGCTCCAGTCTTATTCGTAAGGAAGAAGGATGGAACTTTCTGTATGTGCATCGATTACCGTGTGCTGAACAAAGTAACCATCAGGAATCGTTACCCTCTACCTCGTATTGACGATCTCTTTGACCAACTTCAAGGGTCAAGTTTCTATTCAAAGATCGATCTTCGATTCGGTATCATAAACTGAGAGTCCGGGATGAGGACATCTCTAAAACTGCATTCAGAACCCAGTATGGTCATTACGAGTCTTTGGTCATGCCATTAGGGCTAACCAACGCACTCGCAGTGTTCATAGACCTTATGAACTGTGTGTGTAAAACTACCTTGATCAGTTTATCATCGTTTTCATTGATGACATCCTCATCTAATCTAAGAACAAGGAAGGACATAAGGAGCACCTACGTTTAATCCTTGAATTGCTGAAACAAGAGCAATTGTATGCCAAATTCTCTAAGTGCGAATTCTGGATTCATGAAGATTCAACTTATAGGACATGTAATCAACGAGAAAGGAATACATGTCGATCCATCTAAAGTAGAAGCCATCAAGAATCGGACAACACCGATGACTCCAACAGAGGTGCGACAATTTCTGGGATTGGCTGACTTCTACCGTCAATTCATCGAGGGAATCTCAAAAGATTACTCAACCTCTCACTACTCTAACTCAAAAAGGGTAAACCCTATAACTGGAGCGAAACTCAAGAATCCGTATTCCAACTGTTGAAACAGAAACTCTGTAGCGCACCTATCCTATCTCTTCCTAAAGGAATGGTTGACTTTGTAGTGTATTGCGATGCCTCTATTCAAGGCCTTGGTTGTGTGTTGATGCAACGTGAAAAGGTTATCGCATATGCTTCCCGACAATTGAAAGTTATGAGAAAAACTACACTACCCATGACCTAGAATTGGGAGCTGTAGTGTTTGCTTTGAAAATCTGGAGACACTACTTGTACGGTACCAAATGCACTATCTACACCGATCACAAGAGTCATCAGCATATCCTTGAACAGAAAGAGTTGAACATGCGACATCATCGTTGGGTCGAACTCTTAAACGACTATGACTGTGTAATCAGATACCATCCGGGTAAGGCTAATGTGGTCGCCAATGACCTAAGCCGCAAGGACACCAAACCCAAACGAGTTCGAGCATTACAGCTTACCATCCACACCGGATTACCTGACAAAATCTGTAGTGCTCAACTCGAAGCCCTTAAAGAAGAGAATCTACCGTTAGAAGTTACGCGCGGTATGGCAGAACAGCTTAAAGTTAAGTCAGACGGCATTCGCTACTTCGCAGAGCGAATATGGATTCCAGTGTACGGGAACTTAAGGGAACTGTCAATGGATGAAGCTCGCAAATCTCGATACTCTATTCATCCAGGTTCTGACAAGATGTATCATGACCTAAAGGTGCTATATTAATGGCCAAAGATGAAGGCTAATATAGCCACCTATGTGAGCAAGTGCCTGACTTGCGCAAAGGTCAAAACAGATTACCAAAAGCCTTCTAGCCTACTACAGCAACAAGAGATCCCTATGTGGAAATGGGAGCAAATCTCTATGGTTTTATCACCAAATTACCCCGAACTCCTAGCGGATACGACATCATCTGGGTAATTGTCGATCGTCTAAAAAAAATCTGCTCACTTCTTAGCCATCAAAGCAACTAACAAGATGGAAAAACTTACTCGTCTTTACTTGAAAGAAGTAGTCTCTTGGCACGGAGTGCCAATTTCTATCATTTCGAATCGAGACGCTCGATTCACGTCACATTTCTGGCAATCTCTACAAAAAGCTTTAGGTACGCGTCTAGACATGAGTACGGCGTATCATCCTCAAACTGATGGTCAAACGGAAAGTACCATCCAAACCTTAGAGGACATGCTACGAGCTTGTGTGATCGATTTCGGTAACACTTGGGAGTCTCATTTACCTTTAGTGGAGTTCTCCTACAAAAAAAGTTATCACACTATTATCAAAGCAACACCATTCGAGGCATTGTATGGACGGAAATGTCGTTCTCCTATTTGTTGAGCCGAAGTTGGGGATAGCCAACTTACATGTCCTGAACTTGTACTCGAAACTTCTACAAAGATCGTTCAAATTGGAAACCGTATGGCGGCAGCTCGTGATCGTCAAAAGAGCTACGCCAATAAGCGTCGTAAACCATTAGAGTTTTAAGTAGGCGACATGGTCTTATTAAAAGTCTCACCTTGGAAGGCTGTCATTCATTTTGGGAAACGAGGCAAATTAAATCCTTGTTATGTTGGACCATTCAAGATAGTGAAGAGAATTGGCCCAGTGGCGTATCAACTGGACCTACCCGAAGGACTTAGTGGTGTACACAACGTCTTTCACGTCTCAAACTTGAAGAAATGTCTAGCAGACGAGACACTCGCATTTCCTCTTGAGGAACTACACATCGATGAACAGTTGCGTTTTATCGAGAAACCAGTAGAAATCATGGATAGGGAAGTCAAAACACTTAAACGTAGTAGAATCCCTATTGTTAGAGTTCGTTGGAACTCGAAACGCAGACCGGAATTCGCGTGGGAACTTGAGGATCAGAAGTTGCGCAAGTATCCTCATCTAATCAAAACCCTCCACGTTAAACTCTTAAGATACTATTCTAATTTTCGGGACGAAAATTCTTTCAACTAGGGGATGATGTGACAACCCGAATTTTTAGGATTAATTCCGTTAGTAAATTATGTTAATTCTTAACCCAGTTAACTCAATTACAAACCTCAGGGACTAATTCTGTCTATATCCAAACTCAAACACACCTAAAGTTGCAGGGACCAAAGTTGTATTTACCCCAAACAAAATCTGTTGACTTTTTAAGTCAAAATCAAGGGTTTTGTGTTCTGTTGACTATTGTAAAGTCAAATCCCATTGTTCTTAATCCACATTTGAACTCATAACTTATTAATGGTCCGAATTTGTAACTGATGTGCATGTTAAAACCATTAACGACAATCATTGGACCGGTTAACAGTATTATTGATTCAATTTAAACCCAATTATGAGCACTTAAGTTGAAACCATCGACCACCATAGCTAAACCATCAAATTACTTCGTCTGAATTGTTATTCCTCACAACTAACTCTCTGCGTGTAGGATCGTGAAAGTATAAGATGATTCTGTTCTTAGTTGAAATTAGCGGAAACAATAACAACTACACAAGTATAATCGAGTAAACAGAAAGAATACTTTTAAGAACACTGTTGTATTAAGCTTTTGCAAATAAACGATTACAAATGAAAACCCAATAAAAAAGCACACTTACAATGAAGTGTTTACACAGTATTTATACTCACTAAGAGTCAAGACAGACCCTTGATTCTAAGGATCAGATCTAACACAGACCGTTGATCTGTTGTATATAGCTAACTATTACACGTTTAGTCTAAAACTAGTTAACTTTATTGAAGCGTCTTCTTTGTGCATTATTACTTGCATGCTTGGAAAAGAGCATTGTTGTCCGTCATTGGTTGTGTCATTGAGGTTCCTTCTTCATTGAGTGTGTCAGTTGCTTTTGCAGAAAGTTGTCAGTGACGCTTGGCATGGATAGTCAGCTGTAACGATTTGTCTTCAAGGCACGCGGCTGTCAGCAGCAAAGATGAGGATCAGCAGCAAGATGTGACCATCCAAAGTTGCTGATGATTTGCCTGTCAACAGCATCAAGTGTTGATGCTGCTGAGAAGCCTATCCGCAGCAACTTTGGTCTTCAGCAGATAAGGCTATCTGTAGCAGATTTGTTCTTCAGCAGGGGAACAAGTATCCGCAGCAGTTAAGCTTGTCTGCAGCAGTTTGTTGGTCAGCAGCAAACTCTGAGATCAGCACCATTTGTACTTAGAGAATTTTGTAGCCATTAGTCTTTATTTCTACAAACTCCCCCTAGACTGATGCTATCAAAATTCTCTTACGGCCTTTGTTGCTGAAGCTTTTGCATGTTTCTGACTATCCTTTCAACCTCATATCCTCTCTAGTCCATGCTGAGATTGTTAAGAGGAAGCTCAGATAGAGTCTTGATGTCTTTGCTAGCCATTTTGAAGATAGCTTTGCTTGAACACCTCATCTTCTGTCCTTTAACATCTGTCAGAGTGAAGTCATTCTTCTCAGCATTGTAGGACCAGCTGATGAATGGAGAGTGGGATTGAAGAGGTTTGGCATCAATGATTTCATTTTTGCTGGGGTTGAAGTAATGTCTGATTGCCAGCAATAGATGTCTCCCACCTTCATTCTCAGGATCAGAGGATTCACCCAGCTCCATCATTCTTCTTAAATCAGAATATGGAAGCTGCAGTACCTCATCAACAGATATATAGATTGATATTTTAGGTTCTATACTCCCCCTAAACACTTCAAACCATTGGTCTTGAGGGCTGAATGACCATCTGATTATTTCTCTTGAGTCTTCTGGTTTGGAAGTGAGTTTGTTTTTCTTTTTGGGAGGTTGTTGATGAGTAGGAGCTGGATGTGAGGATTTGTATTTTGAGGGAGGAGAGGAGGGAGGTCTAGGAAGGAGAGTGGAAGGTTGTTGGATTGAGGAAGTGTTGGGTGAGAGAGAAGGCTTGGGTTTCTTTGATTTCCTTTCTTCTTCTTGAATGTTTACCCTTTTCTTGGAGCCTTTCTTCTCCAATCTTTCTTCCTCATCCTTCTTGACTTTGAAATAGAGGGCTTGTAGGTTCATGAAATTCATGGGACCTAGCCTCTTTCCACTCTCTTCTCTAGCCTTAAGGAAGTCAATCATGATCTTCCTTTCTTCATGGGTCCTTTTATTAAAGGCAATGATCTTTTTGGACTTTTGTTTGGCTTTTTATTCTTCTTCAGCCTTCTTCTTCACCCATGAAGGCTCTGTAAATTTCTTTGTTTGATAGTTTCTCAAGGTAGTCTGCATCCTCACCTTGAGAAACTAGAGCCTTTACCCACTCCTCTCTCATTTCTTTGGCTAGTTCAGAATCAGTTATTTTGAACTTAGCCTCTTCCTTCTTCTTCTTCTCTAGTTCTTCTTCTTCCTTGTCAAATTGTTCCTGCAGTTGAAGAGCAAGAGCTTCATCTTCTTCAATCTGATAAACTGCAGGAATCTTTACTTTGAGCTTATCCAGCTGTTTTGCATACATCTGGATTTGTTGTTCTCTGAGGAGAATGGTTGTGAGCCTATCTTGAGCTTTCTTTGTTTCAGCCATCTCCTCTTCTTCTCTTCTTCTTCTTCTTTCTTCTTTCTCTTTCTTTTCTCTTTGCGATCTCTCTTCTTCTTCTTTGGTCATAATTCCCTTTCCCTTATCTTTGTTGGATGCCTCTGCTTTGGCTTCACTGATCACAACAGCAGATGATGGTGCTACTGTTGGAATCTCAGCTTCAGCTTCATTTACAATTTGGGGAATGGATAAGGTAGGGGAACTGACTTCATCTTCTTCCCATTCCATACTTGTCACATCCTTCCATTCCTCTTTCATCTTTTCCTCTACTCTTCTTTTTTATTCTTCTTCTGTGTTCAGTCTGACTATTGGAGAAGAGAGAAAGGATAGGTCTGAGTCAGATCCAGATTCCTCCTTGTACAGAGAAGCCTTGATGATCTTGATCATTTCTTGATTTTCTAAGGAGTTGACATTGAAGATGAGTGATCTAAGCTCAAAGACCTTGTGCAGGAAGGCTGAAGGTAGGAGCAAGATCTCCTTGATGTTGACTGTTAGAGAAGATCCATTGCTCAGGAAGAAGCTAAAGTCATGGGAGTCAGTGCTTGTCCATCCTTGCACTTCGACATCCCTGACCATTCTATTGTACAGGAATCTTCTCCAGCACGGAACTTCTTCTTTTGTGAGAAGACTGCTCCTTATTATTTCAAGTCTTCTAGGAGACAGTCTTCTTTCTGCTGCTATTGAAGATTTAGGATAGGCTACCCTTTTTGCTGCTTGTATTTGTCTTTGAAAGTGGGGTAGATTAACCTCCATCAAGTCATAGAACCTGCCAATGGCAAGTTCTGCTGAGAGGTCCGTTGAGTTGTTGATGCATTATAGATGGTATAGGTGAAGGACTTGGATGATGTTGAGAAAGTCCCAGTTTAGCTCTTCTACTCCGCCAAACTCCCAACCAATCCAGAACCTCTCAGACTTTCCATCATACCCCCAAGCTAGTATTGTATCAAACTCTAGTTGTGTTGAAGTCAGTGGAAATTGGGGGGCAGTGGAGTGACTTATGATGGCTGCTGCTACAGGGATGATGCTGAAAGATGTATATGTTTGTTATGTGTCTTCAGCATCATTCAGCATCTCATCAACAACCCTGACGACTAACTTCCAGTCTTCAGAAGTCTCTTCTTCTTCGTTATCTGAAGCTGGCAAGTCATGAACATGTACAAAAGTCGGCTTGAATAATGTGCTTTGAAATATAGCCTGCTCTTGAATCCAGTCGTCAAGACTGTCTGAGTCTTCCTCCATTGGGACCATCTCCCCCTTTTTGGTTGCATCAGTGGACAAATAAGCATAATTTTGGGTGCCCACTGATATAAAGAGATGGAGTAGGTACAGTTGGGCATTTATGGGCTTCATGCATAGAGACTTGGTGTCTTAGTTTGGACACTTCAGCCTCTAGCATAGCCACCCTGGCCGTCAATTCCAAGTTATGAAGTTTCAGTCTGTCCTCATCCACAGTTGTGGAATCCTTGGATCCAGATGGGGCCTTAGGCCTAGCCTCTTCATACCCATCACCCATGGTTTCTTGGCACCTGGGATTCCTCGCAGTGAGGGGAGTTTCCAAGGAAGCATCCTCACTGTGAGTTACCGTGGTTGAGGTTTTAGCAATGTTGTCATTGTCCTCCTGGTCATTTGATGGACCAGCAGTAGTGACAGCCTCTTCCACATCCACTCTTTCATAACTCCTAGAGTGGACCTTCAGGGTAGAAGAACTTGGGTTGGGTGTGTTGGAAGCAAGATCAATCAGTAGTAGTTGGAAAAGGTACATCATCTTGATCAGGTTCCTCAACACTTAAGCTCAGAAGAGAAAGGAAAGGCTCAGGGGGCTGTTCTATGGATCTGGGAAGTGATCCTGATCCTAATAGAGAGACATCCAAAGGAGTCTCCCTAATAATGTGGCTGTCCCTTATGATATTCTCATCAGAATGTTGTGATTCTGAGTGAGGGCTGTTAGGTTGGGTTTGGGCCTTGGAGGAAAGAGAAGAAGGAGTTATCTTTCCCCTTTTCCTAGTATATGTCATTGTAACCGGGGCCCTGTGTTCCGGTTGAACAATAACATCCAAAAGAGGTGTAAGTAATTTTTGTGTCTGTGCATCCTAAGTAGTATGCACAGGGGTTCGAATGGTAGAAGCAAACTGTTGTTCAGGATGTGGGGTGGAGGGTGTGGGATCAGTATCAGCTGGGATTGCTTAACTGTCACCCGTGGTACTCTGTATGTTCAGCATTGTAGATAACAATGGAACATTGACCCCTGAGAACTTTTTGGAAACAGTTCTCATGCTTTGAAAAATATTATTTTTATGTCCCAACATGATGTAGATTCTTGCAGGTTTTGAAAGTTCTTTTAGTTCTTGATTGAAAACTTTCTGCAAGAATCTTGGTACATAAAAAATTGTTGCTTTGCACCCTCTTGAAGGTTATATCTCAAACCCTCAAAGATGAGGTGTGCAAAGTTGAAGCATTGGTTAGTGACCATACCATGGAAGGCGGAGGCAAGTGCGAAGCTCACCTGATGCAATCCACTCCTCTTCTGGGATATGCATTGGAGAAGAGTGTGGCAAAGATACTTCTATGGAGGGCCCATCAGCGCCTTCTCGATCGTATACTCGGTCTGATTTCCAGTGTATCCAATGGATACAAAGGTCCTCATGTATTCGTCCTTCGAGTATGAGATGGCTGCTCCCTCATCTTGAAGCTTAAGATGTTTTTTGAGTGTGGCTTCCAAGATGGTGATATCCTTGCCGTCTACTTTGGCTTTAATTTGGGGAATCCCCTGTTCAGTTGAGTAGACGGCGGTACTCCAAAAATCCTCCATATGAGGGATATATATGGTAGGGTTGGTTGTGAGGGCAAAGTAGATTTTTAATCGACATAAGAAGTCGATCATATCATTAAATCCTTCGGATTTCTTTCCTTTGGTAAGATATGCTGTAAGGTTGTGGTATGGGGAGAACTTATCATCAGGGTTATTGATGTCTGCCATTGTTGTTTGATTTGGAGGGAAGGTTAGAATATAGGTGGCTTTGAATGTTTTAAAGATGAAGGGCTTGAATATGGTGGGGACTTGAGAGAAAGTGATGTGGGTTTAGGGTGAAATTGAAGGTGAAGTGGTGGTAAGGAAATTTGATTTGTTTTTATAACGGCAGAGGAGAGAAAAAGCAAAATGACTTGTACAGTACAACCTTATTTACTTTTTATTGTTACAGCTGTAATACACCGAGGCAGTCATGGTAAAGACTGACGTTAATTTCTTTTACAGCGGGTAAGAGTTAATTTGGACTTAAATTTACCCATCAGCAGCAAACTTGGTTGCTGTGGATGAATAAGCCTGTCCGTTGCAACCTTGGTTGCTGTGGAAGGTTAAGTCTGTCAGCAGCAAACTCAATTGCTGCCGATGGATGCAATGATCTGCAGCAAGGATGTTGCTGCTGACAGCCTTAAAGCTATCCGCAGGAAACCTGTTCCTTCTGATAAGTTAAAGCAGTCAGGGGCAAATTCTTTGCTGCTGAAGATCAGACCTGTCAGCAGCCAAAAAGGATGCTGCTGACTTATAATTTATATTTACAACAAAGGATAGACACATTTACAACAAAGGATAGACGCATTCAACTGAACCAATGATGATGCTTGGTGGTTTCTTTGCCTTCCATTGTTAAGTTGGTGGTTTTCCAGCTCTCTTTGCCTTTTCAGCAGCAGAAGCTGCATCTGAGGACTTTGGCTTATCAGCAGCAGATTTTGTTGCTGCTGATGGTTTTACTTAAGCAGCTGCAGACTTTGTTGCCGCTGAAGGCTTTCCTTTTGGTTGCTTGGGCTTTACTCGATCGGCAGCAGTTTTGTTGGCTGCTGATGGTTTAAGAACAGACGTATGCCTATTCTTCTTCACCTTACTGATAGGCTTCTGTATAATTGGGGTTGGAAGAAGAATCTGATTGAAAGGATTAAACTTACAATTTGCAGCAAAGTGGTCTGATTCACCACAGATGATGCAAGATTGTTGAGGTTTTGACAACTACTCCCTTGGTGGAGAAAGAGAGTTTCTGAATTGAGTTGTCTTAGCTTCAAACCTTCTTACCTGTTTGTTCTTCTTTGTCTTCTCAAAAGCATGTTGCTTGAGGTTTCTTTGCCGCTGAAGGTAGTAGAAGCAGGTGCTGGCAGTGTGGTTGTATTTTCCATAGATAAAGCATGATTTGGCTAGTTTGTCCCTTGAAAGGTAAACATAGTCCTTTCTTTTGAATATGTCTTTAAAGTTCCATGGTTAAGCTTTGTTGTGCTCAAAGGTGGCTTCTTCCAATGTCTTTTGAACATGTGGAACTCTTTCTCCAGGCGCATGACATATGTCAAACACCTTTCTCTGAGGCTTTGAGGCTGAAGACTGCCCCTTTTCAACTTTTAGCTTTCTTCCTTCTGGAGGATAACTAATTTTGATTTGGTTGAAAGACATAGGAACCGAAACAGCTGGTAAAGGAACAGGAGTACTTGTTTGAATGACTTCAAAAACAGGCGGTTCTGGTACTTGTACTGGTGATGAGACCTCCTCAGTTTTATTGGACTCTGAGCAATTTGACTCAGATTCTGACGAGGTAGTGTATTCTTGCACCAGTAGTTCATGTCTTGAAGGATCAACATCTCGGTTGGCCTTTTCAAGATTTGAGAGATTGAAGCTTGGTTCATGGATGGTAACGTAGTCAGCAGGAGGTGCAACGGCTTGATATTGTTCAGCATGATACCCCAGACCAGTTTTTACCTTTTCATGAATTTGAGCATCCAAAAGTCTTTGCAGCTTTTTGGATGCAAATTCATATTTGTCAACATGAACTTTCTGTTCTGCCAATTCTGCTCTAGTAGCTTTTAATCTGGCCAGTAGATCATCAATCTGAGTTTCAAAATTGGTTTGTTCATGTTTTAGTGATGAAATCTCTTTCTTTAGGCAGTTAATTTTTTCTTTGTAACTATCTTCGACCTTTTTGAATTCAGATTTCATTTGATGAAACTCTTCATTTTGATCTATGAGGTTTTGATTATGCTTTCTGTAGCCTAAAACCTTATCAATACAGGCTTGGGAACATAGATGTTCATATACCTGAGGCGGTATCTCGCTTGTGTCTGCCATAAGAGCTTGGTTGTTAGCAGGCAGATCTTCATATTGGAAGCTCCGGTCAAATTCAGATGTTCCAACAGCTGCACACGCTGCAGTTTGAGCTGGAGGAGTAGCTTGTTGCTGTTGTTGTCTTGGTTGGGCTTGGTGAGCTGCTGGGTTTGCCCTAGGTGCCTTGCATTCTCTAGCAAAATGACCCAGTTGGTTACAATTGTAACATCTTAGTTTGCTTTTATCCAAGCCAACTCTGGTGTTGGAGTTATTACTTGGAATGGGTCTTCCAGTTCTATAGTAGAACCTTTTTGCTCTTATAGATAACATGGCATACGAGTGTTGTATGTCCATTTCTTCTAAGTCATCTGGATGGAAGCATTCCAGATCCTCCTTGATAAAGGACATGTTGCTTGAGTTTTCAGAAACAAAAGCAGCAGAGGTTGAGGTTTGAGGAGGAGCTTCAAGAAGAAATGGTGAGGTATTTGATTAAGAGGTAGGAGTTTGAGGATGTGTGACTATGGGAGGATAGTAGTTGCTAGTACTAGGACCTGAGTGGTCAGAGTGAAAAGCAGAAGAGGTGGTGGTGGATGTTGAAGATGTTTGGTAGCTTGAGCTCCTTTCCTTGGCCTGAATCATCTCTAATTCGTAGGTTTTGAGCATACCGAATAGCTCAGTCATCTGACGAGTCTTCAGATTCTCAGTTCTTCTGATAGACATTGTGTAGAGTGTCCAGCAACTAGGTAGAGATCTGATGAATTTCTTAAGAATATCTTCATTATCCAACTTCACTTTTGAGCACTGCAGCTCACCAACAAGATAAGTATATCTGTTATATAAAACAATTAGAGACTCACCTTCCTTCCAGACGAAGTTTTCGTATTGCTGCTTCAGGATGTCTCTTCTGTTTTCTTTGACTTCCTCTGAGCTAGCAAACATCTTCTCAAGAGCCTCCCAGAGCTCTTTAGCGGTTTTGTAACTTCTGAAGTTATGAAAAACTTCATTTGGAAGGCACATTTGGATAGCTCCTAGTGCCTTGAAGTCCACCTCCATCTTCTTTATGTCCTCTTCTGAGTACTTGGAGGGTTCCTTTGGAACTGGTGGTCTTCCAGAGTCAGCAGAGGCCACCATGGGAGTGTAGGTTCCATCCCTGATGGATTTCCACATCATGTACTCCTGATAACAGAAAAAGCTTTCCTTGCGATTCTTCCACATGTCATAGTCTTCCCCAGATACCAATCTTGGTAGTCGGTTGATGCTGCCGATGTCTTCAAATCCATTGCTCTGTGCCATCTTTGTTTTTGGTGACTTGATGAAAGAGAGAGTTTAGAATAGAACCAGAAGTGATTAAACAAGTGTGAGTTTGTTTAATCTGAGCCAAAGCTCTGATACCACTTGTAGGATTGTGAAAGTACAAGATGGTTCTGTTCTTAGTTGAAATTGGTGGAAACAATAACAACTACACAAGTATAATCGAGTAAACAGAAAGAATACTTTTAAGAACACTGTTGTATTAATCTTTTGAAAATAAACGATTACAAATGAAAACTTAATCAAAAAGCACACTTACAATGAAGTGTTTACATAGTATTTATACTCACTTAGAGTCAAGACAGACCCTTGATTCTAAGGATCAGATCTAACACAGACCGTTGATCTGTTGTATATAGCTAACTATTACACGTTTAGTGTAAAACTAGTTAACTTTATTGAAGCGTCTTCTTTGTGCATTATTACTTGCATGCTTGGAAAAGAGCATTGTTGTCCGTCATTGGTTGTGCCATTGAGGTTCCTTCTTCATTGAGTGTGTCAGTTGCTTTTGCAGAAAGTTGTCAATGACGCTTGGCATGGATAGTCAGCTGCAACGATTTGTCTTCAAGGCACGTGGTTGTCAGCCGCAAAGATGAGGATCAGCAGCAAGATGTGACCATCCAAAGTTGCTGATGATTTGCCTGTCAGCAGCATCAAGTGTTGATGCTGCTGAGAAGCCTATCCGCTGCAACTTTGGTCTTCAGCAGATAAGGCTATCCGTAGCAGATTTATTCTTCAGCAGGGGAACAAGTATCCGCAGCAGTTAAGCTTGTCTGCAGCAGTTTGTTGGTCAGCAGCAAACTCTGAGATCAGCAACATTTGTACTTAGAGAATTTTATAGCCATCAGTAATTATTTCTACACTGCGCATACTAAACGAACTTCTTCGAACCTGTTTCACGCATCAATTCGGCCGGAGAAAGGACCAGAGACGCCAAAGGCTTACTCACGCAACCCACGACTGGGTTTAAGCCGATCTCCATCGATCCCACATCAATCTAGATAATTGAACTTTCTTATGGCTTCGTTTTCATCTATAGAATAAAAGACCTCTTTCTATTGGGGCTTACAACACCGAATTAAACATGAACCGATTTTAGGGTTCATGTACATTTTGGTTTAATTGAAATCCACTCTAGACTCAATTCGAGTGCAATTAAAATGCATGGTTAGTTTTGAAATCTCATACTCTATTAAAGCCCTATGCTAATTCAGCCTTTTAACATCAAATCGACCATAAACCGAATGTAGGGTTCATCGTGACGTCGGGCTAATCGAACCATATCCAAAAACCAATCTCAATCTAATTGAACTACATGATCAGATTCGCAAAGCTTCACTTTATGAAAGCCCCATGAATCCAAACCTCTTTATTTTCATAATTGATCGAAGTGATTTCAAGTTTAAGTTAGGGTTTTTCGGTTCTTAAATACGAAATTAAACAATCCTAAACTCGTTAATTTCACAATTAACCTTAACCACAACTTCGAAATACCCTGATTATCAAAACCCATATGCCATTTGGTTCAACCGAAATCGAATCCAATTGATTTGGGACTGGATTCGGTTTCGGCTAGTTAAGGGGAGAAGAACACGGTTTCTTTGTGTGTTAAAACTATTTCGAATTCGTCCATGTTGCGATTGACCCATCGGGTGGACTGGTTAGGTTGTTTGACTGTTGTTGGTGAGACTCAGGTTCGAATCTCATAAGCCACATTAATTTTTTGGGCAGCTTTATACATATTATTTTTAAACAATATCAAATCCTATATTATTATCATAACATGTAAATGTGTTTTGAAACCCGGAAACACCCGAAGGCTCGGGATTGAAATTATAACACATTTTTTAAGTATTTTGTGTAAATTAAATACAATATAATTTATTATATTATTCCCTAAACAAATTATTAAATTCGTAAAAACGCGCAAACAATGGCTTCGTATTCGGGATTAGAATTACAACTCATTTTAATAAATTATTCCCATGTTTTAAAATAATATAATTATTTTAATTATTTATTAAAGTTATTACTTAACTTAAAAGCGCAAACGAAACAGTAATATATATTATATTATTTTGGTGACGTATTATACGTGTCATATTTACATTAAATAATAAACTAAAAATCCTTGATTCCGATGACGCGTTTGTCTATCCGTTGATCCTAAGTATGCTTTAGGGCGTTCAAATCTTCTGTATCGTCGTCATAAATCCCATTGTGTCCCTAACTATTGTACATGTAATTCTAGGGAATTCATAGACTGTTCACAGGCAAATTCTTGTGGCTCTGTTGCATCCTTTTCCGGTGTTATTTACTACGCTCTACTCAGACTCAGGTGAGTTTCACGGCCCCATTTTACTTGTTTTCCTATTGGGGGAGAAACATGCATACTCACAAACATTATTTTAATTGTTTTCCCGTTGAGGAGAAACATGCATACTCACAAACATTATTTTACCTGTTTTCCCGTTTGGGAGAAACATGCATACACACAAATAGTATTTTACTTGTTTTCCCATTGGGGAGGAACATGCATACAAACGAATATCATTTTACTTATTTTCCCGTTGGGGAGAAACATGCGTACAAACAAACATCATCTTACTTGTTTTCCCGTTGGGGAGAAACATGCATATGAACAGGCATCCGTTACTTGTCTCCCAGCCAGGGAGAGACATACACACGGACATGGATTACATAGTATTTCATTACCACTTGTGTACCTAAGTGCAAACATAACATGCAAAGTCCTTACACACTCGGACCGTTATTATATGGAGTATAGCGAGGAAATTTGAGTAGTACTACTGGGTTTGACAAACCCCACCCGGGTTAGTCGCGCTAACTTGATTGGAGGTCTAACGGGTGTAAATTGTCCTAAACACTTGCCATTGTTGATGTTAGCAATGGCGGAAGGCATCTCAAACATAAACAGTCAGCTTCGGTTGCGAACGGCTAGAGTAACTTGTACATTGTCTAGCTAGCAATAGGTGTGACTTACGTATGTGGATCCAGCAACACTCAAACAGTTTATTTACATACAAACCTGTGAACTCACCAACCTCGTGTTGACACTTTTTCTTACATGTTTCTCGAGTCGCTTTGGCACAGGTTGCATACTTAGGACATGCATAGAGTCCTACTGTCATATCATTCATTTCAAACATTTTAAATAGTTTTACTTGTTTACATTAATTGACGCTTGTTGCATGTAATTACTTTTGATTTCATTCTAAGGTTTACGCTTCCGCATTTAACTCTGAACATTTAATGGTTTTGTTTAAACTCGTATAGTGTCATTTTACGTAACTAATGACTGAGATCCTGGTTTATCACGCTCCTAACGGTAGAACTCCGTTAGTGGAATTTGGGGGTGTGACAGTTGTCTCACCTGTTGATAAACATTATTCACCTCTTCTTCATCTCCATACATGTACCCTTCTTGATCTTCTCCAAATTGACTGTGCTCACCATCTTCATAATTGTAGCCTCCAAACCCGTCACCATTCCCTACATTTTCATTGTCATCGTACCCAAATTCAACGTCTTCATCTCCCCAACCTTCATCATCATTGTTTCATGGTTGGGATCCAAAGATGTTTCCAGGACGGGTTTGGTGTTGTTGTGGTCCCCTCCTTCGTTGGTAAGCTATGAAACCCACATCCCGTATCACCCGGAATGCCAGTCACTTGTTGGATGTACTCAAGAACATATAGAAATCAGAGAAACATACATAGCGAAAGACTTTCAAAACATCTTTTATTTATAAACTTGTTTTAGTACATTCTAAGGAAAGTACATTGTTACACTAATGCCAGTCTTTAGATTTGGATGCCAGACAGCCTGCTTAAGATGCCTCCTCTCCTTTCTTTACTCTAAGCCATACTCTTACCTGACACACATGCTTAAACACGGGTCAGCTTTACGCTCGTGAGTTCTAGGTTTTAATCAAAATATCTTTGACATATCATCTTTCCTTTTCACGTAAGCTTTATTCAAACATAACATTAATCTTGTACAACTTATATCTTATCTAGGTTCGTTAACCTCTCAAGTGGTCGTCACCACTTACCATTCCCTTTATATAAAGGCCATTCCCCCATAACATACCACAAAGGAATGTAACGGTCCGCGTTCCATTTAATAAGTTGCAAGATATTATGTGGGATTTGGCCATACATGGCAAAACATTCCTTTACAGACCAAAATGGTCAAAATATTTCATGTCAATGCAATCACTGCCAATGACATCCTTTCATCATCACTTATCTTGGTAAACCAAGACAAGTCTTACATATTTCATATATCAAAATCATCATCCTTTCCTTTCAAAAACAAGGTGGTTATCCTCCCAGAGTAGTACCTCCAACAGATATATTCCCAGGAAAGAATGACGGCTCCAAGAGGGATTTATACACCCCTTTTTCCTTAGACAGAACATTCCGTTTGCCAGATAACTACATACCGGTCGGAAGGTTACCTTCCATTTTACAACATAATACATTCCTTGCAACATCATGGATACTGGCTCAAATATTTTAAATCCATGGCATACAGTATCTAAAACATTTATAACACGTGCATTAACATTATAAATGTTTAAAAAAGGGCATCATAGAACTCACCTTTAACTTCCTGCTTGTTTAAATAATCTTTACGTTCTAATATGAGCAGCACAACGACTTTGGATCAGGTCCTAAGTTATTATAACATTTCTAAATCATAAGTTCCTAGCTTAATGGAAATAACCAAGTCATTAGGAACTAGTCGGAACCTTACCTCAGCACTATATCTTGCGTATTGGGATCGAAAAGCTGGAAACCGGACTTTCCTACGCGAACCGGGGCTCCTTGGCACGCTTACCGAGGTTAAGTGTGTGTTTTGTGAGGTGTGTTGGTGTTTTATTTTAATTGACTTTTGTGACTACTTGTTTACTTGTTTTTTGTTTAGGGTTTAGGGTTTAGGGCTTAGGGTTTAGGGTTTAGGAGCTAAGGGTCTGGGTGGTATCCTTATTATGTATGGGCTAGAAGTCGATATGATGTTTGTGTGTCGTATAATTACTTATTTGGAAAGAGTTGGGTAATGGGTCTAGACGTTAGGAGGATACGTCTAGAGTAAGTATTTGATTACACACGTAAGTGATCCGTGAAAGGGTGGTGAGTCGTAGTACATGTCCAGGTAGTGTCATGTGATTATATGTGTTGCTTTGTGTGCTTGCATTGTTGTCTGTGTATACGGTCAACAGTGGTGTGGAGGACGGGGTCCTTCGGGGTCATCATTGTACGTGTGATCTGGTAGTCATCATGTGGTGAGGTGTCAGTCACCGTATGGTAGATGATATAGTCACTGTATGGGTGGCTGGGTAGTCATCATTGATGACAAGTGTGTCACTATGTTTAGTGGCGGGGACCTGTAACAAGGGTGTAGGTGAGCTCATGACGAGTATCCCGACAGGGATAACCCTGATGAGGGTACTTGTGACGAGACCGGTAAATCTATCGAAGGTAATTGTTGTGTGCATTTATGTGTGTATTAATTGCATGTTAATGTTAGTCGATATTACTTGTGAAACGACGTTGATTACTTTGGTAATGAGTAGTAGATTGACCGTTGTGTAGGGACAATGTCGTAATGTAACTGTTGAGTCAGTTTACCTCGTAAGAGTCTTGGCGAAGGTTTGTCAGATTATACCTAGGGATTTTGCGGTATGTTAACTGGACCTCATGTTGAGGAAAGTGGGGGTTAATTGAGAGTTAGTTGTGTGGTATGCTCGATCCATATCGGTGAGACTTACTGGGTTATAATTGTGGGATGAGTCTTGGGTGGTGAGTTCTTAAGGGAATGGGTCGGTAAGGTGGAACACCAAACGTCATCTATTTGATAAACCATTTTATAAATGGAGCGTCCTGAATCGGTGTTAATGATTTTGTGACAAGATGATTTATGTTATATCAACTATTAGAACTCACTAAGCGTAGCTGACTTTGTATGTATGTTAGATTATTTTGCAGGTGAGTCTGTTAGACGAGGTATCTTGGCTTGGGAGCGGTGCTACTCGGGTTGGTGCGCATGCATTCGTAAGGTAATATTAAGAACGTTAACGAGTTTAAAAGATAATATTATTTTGAGAAAGACTTCCGCTGTTTGATTAAATGAATGTTAAGTGTTTTAATGAGTTTTCCTAGTAATGAGATCCAACTGTAGGGTGCCCGGTTTGTGGGCCTTACAAGTTGGTATCAGAGCCAGGTTTAAGAGAAAATTGGTGTTTTTATAAAATAAAATACCTTAACTTAAACTGAAAATTGGACGAAGGTGAATCGAATGCCACCACGAGTAACCGCGAGCCAAGAGGTACGTCTTTTAAGTTAAACAGTAATTGTTAGAGTATTAATAGTGTAGTTTAACACTACATGGAGTTGTGTGGTATGATTAGGTGAGATTATGTTTTGTGAGTTGGGTAATGTGGAGTAGCATTTATTGTAATTATGTGAAATATCTTGGTGTGTCGACATGGTTTAATGATTTTGTGTGTAACTATGTGTGGTGTGAAATTGTGATAAATATGATGATTTTCTAGATTGTTATGTGGTGCTATATGAGTTGTGCGGGATGCATGTGCATCCGTTGTGTGGAAGGTAGAAAGCTGGTGTGAATATGATGAGAAACGTTTAGGATCCGAGCAGTAACGTGGGCAACCAATCACATTTGATCACCGTGATTCGGCAGTCTATGGTTACTCTTATATTCTGAACTTGTTACCTGTAATAGTCGCATATATGTTCTATCTTGAGTAGGATGAGATGGCTAAGGCGAAGCGTACGAGGTCGGTCAGGCGTGGAGCTCTTGCTAGGAGGAAGGTAGAACGACCAACCAAGACGACGACTTCTGTGGATGAAACTGCTAGTGAAATGGGAGTAGTGTTGGCGCTTCCTGTGCCAAGTGTAATTAGAGTTGAGGATGGCAGCATCCCGTGTAGTGCAGTAACCAGAATGACCAGATGGAAAAGGTGGACGGTGTCAGCAGTACGCAATTTCCCTCCAGGATGCGGACATATGTGGCTGAGAGATCGACCACGTGCGACAGCTATGAGAGCTCTATTTCAAGAGGATCCGGTGAAGGACCCGAGATCCGATGAGGAGGAACCAGAGGGGGACGCTGCAGATGCACTCGATGTGGTCCAGTAGTGATTTTACGAGAACAATTCGAGATACTTGACTTCTTGATTATTATTGGATGTGACAGTTGTCACGAGAGATGGTGGGGTGATTTGGCATTTTGACTGATTAGACGTTTATGGGGTGAGCTGCTTAATTCAAATATTGACTATTTGATTTTGACATTTATTGTGAGTTTTACCACCTGGTGATTTGAACATAATTAATGATAATTGTGTTTGTGATGGCGTATGATTATGTTCACAGTAGTGGAATATGTGCGGTATGGTGTGATCATGTGATTGCATTCTAAATGACGTGAGTCCGTATTAAGTATAAACTTTGATGTGGTAATAGAGCAGGGTTGATTAGATGGTGTGAGTAGACTTGTATAGACATGAGTTTTGAATTTGTTTGTGTCTACAGTCTTAATATAGTATCACCTATGTGTTAATGTCTAGGTGATGTTTGAAGTGCAATGGGTGCATTGCACCTTGTGTGAGTGTTCAGGACGGGGTCCTGTGGGGAGATATAATTATACATCTTTAGTGGGTATAAATGTTCAGGACGAGGTCCTGTGGGAAATTATGATATTTTTATATCTTATGTGTATGAATGTTTAGGGCGAGGTCTTGTGTCTAGACTGAGTAGTGTGTCGTTCTGAACCTTTGGTACTGCCCATAAGGGGTACGACCGTGTGAAATCTGTGTGAGTACGTGATGACGTGTGGCAGGGGCCGCCGTTGTGGTGAGGAAGAGATAAGGTTCAGGAGTTTGTGTGTCTACGAATGACGTGGTCATGTCGTATGCACATATTTGTACTTAGGTCTAGCAGTTTGTGTGTGTTTAGAGTTTAGGGTTACTAGTGCGTGTGTTGAACATTGTGTGTTCTGTAGCTATGTGCGACGGTGTGTGTCCTGGTAGTACATGCTTTGTCGTGCATAGGAGGGATGGTCGGGTGTCCAAGTATAGTGTTTCTATCTTGACGATTTTCACGACGATGATACATCGAAGTGATGCGCAGAAGTTTTGACGTCTTTCTAGATGATCTGTGAGGTGCTCTTGTGAGATGCCTAGGTTTATATCTCGAGAATTCAGAGAACGAAGCCCATGGGTGGAGTTGTGAGAGTATCCATGGAATACGTTCCATGTAGAGAATTCTGTCAAGGTAAGATACGAGAGAAGTGGAAATATATACTCAGAATGAGACAAGGGGTGGTTGAGGATGATGACAAGACGGACTGCAAGTTCACATTTTATAAATGAGGTGCGAACGGTGATCGCGTGGTAATGATAGAGCAACTACAAGGAAAGTGGAAGAAAGGAAGGATAAGTGCAGGATTGCGCGTAAGCGATCGGGAAGGAAATGCCTACGTTGGTAGACATATGAATAGACTAAAGACAACCTACGGTGGAACCTCGGTTGAGGCTAATGTGTTGGATAGATGATTGAGATGCGAGAAGATTTTGGAGAAAACATCGGGAGCAGATGATAATGACTTAGTTTGAGTAATATGTGCTTATTGATGAAGTGCTGAATCGGTGTTAATGGTTTTGTGACAAGATGATTTATGTTAAATCAACTATTAGAACTCACTCAGCGTAGCTAACTTTGTATGTACGTTAGATTATTTTGCAGGTGAGTCTGCTAGACGAGGTATCTTGACTTGGGAGCGGTGCTACTCGGGTTGGTGCGCATGTATTCGTAAGGTAATGTTAAGAACGTTAACGAGTTTAAAAGATAATATTATTTTGAGAAAGAATTCCGTTGTTTGATTAAATGAATGTTAAGTGTTTTAATGAGTTTTCCTAGTAATTAGATCCAACTGTAGGGTGCCTGGTTTGGGGGCCTTACAAAGGGACCGGTCAAAGATAAGAGAATTTGTGTGTCCTAATCACCTTAAACTAGTTAGGGTAAGAAGGGTGTCGAACCGCGAAGAGTTTGTGGTCGGCACTTAACTTCAATTGACATAGTGATTTATGAAGTTGCAATGGGTCTTTCTAACCACACACGAGCAATGATAGAGATTTAAATTAGTAACTCAAGTGAACAATAATAATTACTGACAAATGACCTATATCAATCAAGTAACAAGTAGCAAGCAAACGGTTTAGATTGTAAACAATGATTATAAATGAATAACACTCGAGTTTCGAGTTAATTAGTAATTAGGAATTACCACGCCAACGATATGAGTTCAAGTAATCAGAAAGGTTATTTAGGTTTATTAGATCAAATTCATAATCATGAACATCAACAATCATCTATCATAAGCAAATGGTGCAAGAAAGCCTTCACAAATGAATTATGGACAATTGTATGCAATATAGCCTTAGAACAATTAACAAACCTTAACACAAACCAAAGGTTATAGCAATTATCATTTCACGAGGTCAATGATGCGAGAAAATCTTAACGCTCGTAAGTTCATAACAATACAAAACACAATGATTCAAGTATTTCAAACCGAACGATTACAAGAAGTAGTATCTCAATTCATTAACATGGTAAAACCTTAAAACTTACAAAACTCTACAACTGGGAATGATTACGGGTGGATTAGTCACTCATGGCTATGGACTGCATCTCTGATTCTTCAATTCGCGGGTATCAATCTTCAATTGGATGATCAAAAAGTGTTTCCTCGCCTCCAAGAACTCCCAAAATCACCAAAAAAACGTCTCCCCAAAGATGATTTCGAAATTGGGGAAGAAACCCCTAAATAATCACACCAAAAACGGCAGTTTCCCAAAAAAAACCCGCTTAAAATTCGATACCAGCGTAAGCTTAGATCATGACGACTTCCCTCTCCACTATTACTGGATTAACAGGTACACGTTTATTTATTATCATGTTTTCCATTAGATGTTAAAGAATCGATCTCTTGTCCTTTTGAGATTCTCCTAGAATGATTTTGATTTCCTTCAAGAGCTGGTGCTCTTTTACCAATTGTTGCGCAAAATTGATTACACGCAATAATTGAATAATGAATCATAAACTGACTTTTGTATATATTGAGAATACTGATTACAGACTTTTACGCCCCTAGGGCGTAACCTTACGCCCTTGCTTTCTGGTTTCTGTTTGATTTGGGATAATGGCATAACCTTACCCCCTTAGGGCGTAACCTTACGCCCCTGAGGTGAAAAAAACCTAGTTTTGCTCTTTTTCTATCTCGACTTCTCGCGCATCTTCCTACCAGCTTCTCGCTTCTCGAATAATGCTCTAAAAGCTTCCTTTTAAGTTCCCACCAACTAAACTTTCACAACTGCACAAAATCATTGCATTCTACTAATAATTCACACAAACATGCAATATTAGACATTATAAAGTCCAAAAATCACCCGCACATCAGCCACTATAGATGATAAAGTATAAAGGGCCATACGTGTAAGCGTGCCACCATAGACGTTAAAGTATAAAGGACTATGCGTGTGAACATGCCACCATAGACAATAAAGTACAAAAGATTATATGTTAAACGGACTACGATGGTAGGACAGATGAAATAATTACTTCGGTAAATGAATGTAAAACGGCTACTGCGGTAGATGGATGAAATTGCTACGATGGTAGACGGATGAAACGGCTACAACGGTAGATGGAGGAAACGGTTGTTATACGCTGTATAGCAGACGGATGTTATACGACTACGACGGTAGATGGTTTGTTAAACGAACTGTGACGGTAGAACGGATGAAACGGTTACTTCGGTAAACGGATGATGAAACAATAACTACGGTAGACGGATGAAACGGCTACGATGGTAGACAGATGTTAAACGGCTACTTCGGTAGATGGATGTTAAACGACTATTTCGGTAGACGGATGTTATGAAATGGTCATCTATATGTGCTTAAACTGAATGATTACGATTTCTGTTTAAGAATGAATAATATGATGTGTGACACCTGCAAAATTCCATAATCTAAAACCTAGTTGTTGGGCTAAACCCAACTAAGCCAAATAAGGATTCAAGCCCATTGGAGGCCCAATTACCTAACTCGAATATCAAACTAGTCACTCGATTTCGTTTAACAACTCGTTACGCAATTCTTAGAACTTACAAAACGATAGAAGTATGTACGTGTAACATTCTAAAAATTCCTGTACAAAATATAATAAAAATATATAAGTCCAGGGACTATACATATAATTACATAAAAGTACAAGGTTCAAAAGCTCAAATACTCAAAATATGGATGGTAACGGTCCGTTACAGGCTGAGCACGCACACAATGATGGCGTGCCACGTGTCCGGTGACTAATGGGTGAATTCTGATGCCTGGAAACCCTATGACGGACCGTCACGTCTGGTAACGGTTCGTTACGCCGCAAAACGCCAGATCGTGACACGTAGCAGCTGACTAATGGCTGTGATCTAATGCGTGTCAAGTCCATGACGGACCGTTATACCCTGTAACGGGTCCGTCACACCGCAATTCAACCAGAGGCTGACACGTGTCCAATGACACCGCAACCCTAATTTGGTGTTGGACCGTCACCATCTCTAATAGTCTGTTACGATCACATGGTGACGGACCGTCACCCCTCATAACGGTCCGTCATAGCCACCAAAATCATATATAAATAGAAAGATCGAACCAGCCATTCTCCAAACACCTAAACTCGATCTTCTGAGTTAAAAATATCGTATCCACTCCCACTAAACCATTCCTGCTCACACGTTTAAGTTTCAGAAGTGCTGGATCGATTTAGAGAAGCCGAGAAGCTAGGAAACTCTCATTCCAAGAAACCAAGCTAGAAACACTAAGTGGAGACGATGCCCATTAAAGCCTACACTCTTAGAGACTACCTTAGACGAAACTCTAAAAGGTGAATACTTGTATTTTTATTAAATGCTTTCAAAACCATAAACCATTTTGAATTGTGATCTGACTTGAATGAATTAATACAACCATTGGTCGCATAAGGTGATTTACTATATAGCATTCAGACCATATATTTACGTATGTATACACGTGTTACAGATGAAACGCTGTAACGGGACTAGGGCTATGGCTTAGTTGTTTCTAATACGTAAGACCTAAATCGCTTAAGGCGTAAGGCGGGATCACACCTAATGTAAAACAATGATGATCCAAGAAAGTGCCTAGTGTGGCTAATGGTTATACATTCGGGCCAGGTGGTTTGATGAGTGTGTAATATTACCATTAAAATATAGGCAAATTGTTCTATTTATTCAAGCTTCTTAGATTATGATAAAAGTATGCATGTATTCACCAGTTTATACCGATATGATGAATCGTATCTGTAAACCTTATCTAGATAAATTTTTTATCGTGTTCATCGACGATATACTGATTTATTCTAAAAATGCGGAAGATCATGAAAATCATCTCAGAACAGTGCTAGAACTTCTTAGAAAAGAGAAATTATATGCTAAATTCTCTAAATATGAATTTTGGCTTCAAGAAGTGCAATTTCTCGGCCATGTAGTTAATGCAGAAGGCATTCAAGTGGACCCAACAAAAATTGAAGCTATATCCAAATGGGAATCCCAAAATCTCTCATAGAAGTCCGTAGTTTCATGGGTCTGGCAGGATATTATAGACGATTTATTCAAGACTTCTCAAAGATTGCAGTCCCACTAACTACATTGACTCGGAAAAATGTAAAGTATGAGTGGGGATCAAAGCAGGATGAAGCTTTCCAAATTCTAAAATAGAAACTGACTCATGCACCCATACTAGCTTTTCCAGATAGCAATGAAGACTTTGTAGTCTATTGTGATGCTTCACACAACGGTCTATGTTGTGTGTTAATGCAAAGAAACAAAGTCATTGCCTACATTTCTCGACAATTAAAAACTCATGAGAAAAATTATACAACTCATGATTGTAGGTCCAGGTAACTCAACTACTGATCGAACTCGTGATATGACGTTTCTATAACACGAAGTGCGGAATCCTTCGTATTAACGTTTGTATACTAATCGATAATTCAAACAACACGCGTAAATACACTTCTCGTTATATTCCAAATCACTATGGTTACAGACTCAATCAGACAAGTTTTTCTCTGTTTGGATCAGTTTCTTCTAATGACTCTGTAACACATATATATAGAAACACACCAGCTGTAAGCGAACTTAGTTAAATTCGCCTGAAACAGATTAAGCGAACTTAACAAGTTCGCCTCAGTTAGACCTAAGCGAACTTATTAAGTTCGCCTCTGATAGACCAGGCGAACTTAACAAGTTCGCCTCTAGGCATACTTGTAAAAACACTTAGCAACTTTTAAACAGTTACATAACAAAACATAAAGACACAAAATCTAACTATTACAAGCTTTTGTCATTACAAATCTATGTCCTAACAGACTCCCCCTTGACAATAGCTTGATCTTCTGTCTTCAGTCTTTATCTTGAACTCTTCCAGTTGTCTGGTAGTCTGCTGCCAGCATGCACTCCATATCTTCTGCATATCTCCAAAACTCTTTTATATTGTAGACCTTGTTCTCTCCATTCATCAGTATACATGATCTCATTCTTTCGCAGCGTTCTCTGATCTTTCTTTGAAAAATTAATAAGATTCATTGCGTCATAGAAACACACAATGACCTTATTATCTTTATCTTCAACCCTTGCTTCACCAGTATTAACATCAACATACCACCATTTCATATTCCCAAGAAAGTCTTGAGGAATATTCTTTAATGGTATCTTGTGTATAGCACGCACTAGTCTATACTTGTATCTCCAGGTTACTTTCCCAGTCTTAGGATCTGTAATCTTTACTCACTTTCCCTTCTGTGGTTTCAGCCTTTCATACTTACCCGAACTACCTTCTTTCTTTATCAGGTTTGCTATCACATCAGCCAAACCATTCTTCGATCTATTTATGAGTGGCTTTGAAGCTAGACCATTTATTTCACACCTCGACAAGGTATTGAAATATTTGATCCTTGGCTTTAAGTATTGAACACCATCAGATCGTTTGATTACAAACAATTTTGATTCACCATCATAGAACCAACTTATGATCCTTCCTACACACTGCTCTTTATTCACATATTTCTCTTTCTGAGTAGGTTGTGCTGGAGACTTGGGTAGCACCTTCATCCAACTGTTTACAACTTCTCTCCACTGTTCTCGTGTCATTCCTGTATCTCTGAACATCACAGGTTCTTCATTAATCTTCGGAGACTCAGTGTGAGTAGTTTCAGTTTCAGCACCCTTATTGAATTGAAGATTCTCATCATCAGTATCCATCTTTGACTCAGTTGTATCATCAGGCAATGTGACGTCTTCAATAGAGTCCATAGAGTCAGTTATTCCGTCATAAGAGAACTCAGGAACAACATCCTCTTGGATGAAGTTATACGGCACCTTAAGACCGTCACAACCTTCATATGTAACACTGTCTTTATCTTTCTCTATTTCAATCTCCACTATTTCTCCTTCTTCTATCTCAGTGTCTGACATATCATCTTCCATGTCATTGAATAAATCGTCAATGTCATCAAGACATTCAATCTTTTCAGCTTCCTCTTCTTCTGAATCTTGAAAGAATTCTAATAACAGAATTTCTTCTTCATTAGTACCCGAAGTATCTTTGTCCTTGTTTCCTTCAAGAGATTGTGATGTCGACTCCCCCTGAACTCTAGATATAGGATTAGCGTCAGTGTATTGACGATCACCCTCAATATTTCCAGCAGGATCATTGTCTTCATCATCACGTCTTTGAATTGACTCTGTGTGACAAGTATCAGGTATCCTCAACTCCCCCTGAGCGTCAAGACGCTGAACGAGTTTGGACACTAATGCTTGCATATCAGCAATCTGTTGAGCTTAAGTCTGAATCACCAGCTGTCGTTGAGAATCAATAGACACAAGAGAGTTAACTTGTGTTTGTAGTGACAGCACTTGAGATTCAAGGAAAGTAATCCTGTCAGAATCAGAAGGCTTTGACGGACCAGCTGTTGATTATGGAATAGAAGGACTTGAAGTAGTAGGAATCTCTGGAGGAACAGGAGATGGAACTGGAGATGGATCCTTAGATCGTGGAGGAGTAATGATCAGAGAAGCAACAAAATTTGCATCCTCAACTCCCTGAGAAGATTGTGCAGCAGCAATTGATGCAGACATTAACTTTTGTCGTGAAGGATCTGGATTAAAGTCACTGTCAGTGTCAGAACTTTCATCTACCAACAATCTTTTTCCAAGTACTGATCCGGAAGGAGGATCCCGAACAGACTTGCGTCGTGGTCGTCTGGCTTGAGATTTAATGCGTTTTCCAGCATTAGCCAGTGGAATAGCAGCCAACCGTTCATAATGACCTGGAGAAAAATCTCTAGATGCATCAGAATCAGTGTTGTCATCATCAGATGATATTGTATCACTTGAACTGGAACTAGACTCAGCGTCTGTCACCACATTCCCTTCTTGTTCATGAATGGGCGAGTTCACAGCTTCATTAACAAAATCATCCATGTTCATACCTAGATCTTGATTAGGATCATGAACGACCTCGTCTTGAACTGGTTCCTGAATCGGAATATTGACTGCAGCCTGTGGAATAGGAACTTGTTCAGGAATAGGAATTTGAGGTTGTACAGGAACTTGTATTTGTGGTTGTTGAACTTGAATTTGTGGAACTGGTATCTGTTGTTGTTGGGCAGGTTGTTGTGGTTGTTGTGCTGGAACATTAACTCCTTGAACTTGAGCAAGTTCATTAGGATTAAACCAATTATCATTAGGTGGTGCAACATAATCAGGATTGATTAAGTGCCCAAACAGTGGAGTATTAACCGGAATCAACGCAACATTTTGTTGTTTCACCTTTGTACAATCTGTAAAGATACGTTTTGACATCGGAGTCAAAGTCAATCTTATGGCATGTTGTGGAAGATCCGGAATAAGATGATTGAGTACCATTTGAATGAATCGTGGATACAACAAGAAACCTTGACCTTCAGCCGGATTTATCTGCATTACCATCTCCCGATAAAAATAAAGTGGAAAATTGAATCTTTTATTCAAAGTTAAGGCCACCATTGCTGTTTAAAGAGCCATCTTCAAGCCATCGGTACAAGCTTTTCGCGGAGAGATGCATTGTATAATCACATGCATAAAGTACCTCCATTCTCCCACTAATCCACCTTTCCTAGCTTGTGTATCATTTTGTTTTCCACGATATCCCATCCTTTGAAAACAACCCATAATAAGAGTGTTAGGATAAGATATTGGATCTTCAGCATTTCCACCTAAATCAAGAGCAGCACGAATCGTCTCTTCTGAAATTGCAATCTCAGTATTATTGACTGTTGCACGAAGGACATGTGGTTCCACATCGATATCTTGATGTACCGTATCCCAGAATTGTTGGATGTACACCAAGCTAATATAAGGATCCGCAGATAATGCAACATGTAGTCTTGATCGATTCAGAAAATTGATAATGCCCTGAAAGTGAACTGCTTCTGGCAAATTAGGATCTAATAACGCCACTTGATTATGCTTATATTCGACACGTCGAGCCATCTGTGAAAAATGTCGGACAACACAACAAACATTAGTAGACTAACACATATATGAAACAAAAAAAAATTACAAACAAACAAAAACAAAAAAAAAATTTTAAAAAAATTCAAACAAAAAAAATCACAACTCCTTTTTCACTTCTGACCCGTAGGCGAACTTAATAAGTTCGCTTAGTAGTGCAAGAGGCGAACTTATTAAGTTCGCCTGACAAGTTCGCTTCGAACAAGTTCGCTTGGAACAAGTTCGCTTGAACCTGAGACGTTTCAAATTCAAACACTGAATTTTACAATTCCAGCAAATTGATATCAAATCATGAAATAAGTATATCCAATCAATCTAATATCACATTATGACCAAAAATGATGATCAATTTGATATCTCGGTCAAAATCGTCCTTGAAAAAATCCGATGAAAACCGAGACTCAAAACCTTCGAATACACTCAATTTAGCGGATGAAATCCAACGAAAATACCTTTGTTGGATTCGCACTTCAATTTCGATCAAGATACAACCAGAAATTTACACTCACAACACAGATTTAAAATTTTGATAAATTTGGTCAAGTTCGCTCGTTCTGAGGAAGACGATGAGAGACAAGTTCGCCTGATTCAACACTTATTCAGGTTAAGTTCGCTTGATTAAGCGAACTTGTTAAGTTCGCTTAACAAGCCTTTGGCGAAGAAGATAAGTTCGCTTCACCCCTAAGTTCGCTTCACCCCAGATTGTAGAATAAGTTCGCTTCACTGATTTAAGAGAACATATTAAGTTCGCTTCACTGTACACAGGCGAACTTAATTACTTTTCCAACCTTTTTGCATTGAACACAAATTTTACCAACTTCAACCTTTTAAATCTTGAACTTCCGTCAGCAACACATATTTGATTCAATCCCGAACAATTTTAATAAAAGTTTAGAATTTTCATGGAAAGTAAAAATAAAATCTTTTTGAATTTTATCTATACAGACGGAAACACATATTTTTGATTTTTCTCTGTACAAACTGAATCACATATTTTTGGTTTTTCTCTTTACAAATAGAATCACATATTTTTTGTTTTTCTCTTTACAAACAGAATCACATATTTTTGGTTTTTCTCTTTACAAACAGAATCACATATTTTTTGTTTTTCTCTGAATAAACTGAAATGACATATTTTTGGTTTGAACATCATGAGCAAGAAGATCATATCAGTATTCAATTAATTTATCACACATATTATCAATAACAAAGGGTAACCTATAGTAAGAGACCATTCAACTCAATTTTGTGCATTTTGCATCTTTTTCATTTTGAAACTCATTCAATTTGAATAATATTTGAAATGATACGCGATAAATTTCAAAGTAAATAAGATCAGGTTATAAAATGCTCTTTTATTTATACCGAATTTGAAATATAAAGCCTGAATTCTTAAAATTGTCAATATTATATTATTTGAAACTATAAGCGTTTATTCTCCAACTTCATGTGATTTAGTACCATTTAGATGATAAACATCGTGTATCCCACATATATGCCAAATAAAAAATAAATGCACTATCTTCAAGACATATATAAGATTTTACTAAAGATTATCCGAATATTCAGAATGAGGAGACATCACTTAGCACATGAATAGCATAATCCAAATTGGATTGTATAGGAATCAATGAGATTCAGAATCGAATGATTCAATGCTTTGGCTTATATTTGTGGAATCATAAGATTCAGGTACGTTGATCCAACTGTTATCTGGATTATGAATTCAATGGAATCAGTAAAGATGATATATCAATATGATCCAAGGGCTAGTATATGTTTGACAGATGTTGTCAAATACATATCTTGATTATACTTCAAATTGTATGCTTTTCGGGACATGGGCACTGAAGCAAACCGAATGAATAGTGCTAAGGACATAACCCGAAACTGATCTCATAGGAAAATCCTTATTAAAAGCTAATATTCTTTATCTGATAGTGATCTTTTAACGCACACACACAGGCATAAAATGGGTTTAAATCACAGATGTCATCATATTATATTTAATTTTCACACTACTATTAGTTTCAAAACGCTTTTAGCCTATTGACAATTCAAGTTTCAAATTTTATACACAAATTATAAAACAAATTATCAAGAATAGAACATTCACAACACTATCATTTCTTATTTATGCAGACTTTGAAATTTAGATCAGATCAACTTATTTTAATCATTCATATATCAAGGTCTACTAAGGTCGTGTGAAATGAACTAATCACTGATGTACTATCATTTCTTCTCTAACCTCAACTGTTGTCAAATTTTATATTTTTCAATTTGTTTTGACTTTTTATAATTAAGACTTTTTGACTGAAAATGTAACTGCAGAAATGTAATAAAGCAATAAAAGAAACTTAAAAGAAAAATTTTCCATTAAATTCTGATTTTGAAAAAAAACTTTTATTCGGGATTGATCATACCAATCATTTTTATCAAGAATTCAAACCTGGTACGATTAAATGCCTTAGTAAACAAATCAGCAAAATTATCTTCAGTGTGTACCTTGACCAGCTCAATCAACCTTTTCTCTGCACAATCACGTATAAAATGATATCGAATTTCGATGTGCTTAGTTTTACTATGTTTAACAGGATTATTCGTTATGGACATAGTAGCATTGTTATCAATAAACATGAGGGTTCATGTGAAATTCAAACCGTAATCTCTCAATTGTTGTTGTATCCACAGGATCTGTGAACAGCAACTTGCAGCAGCGATGTATTCTGCTTCGCATGTAGAAATCGAGACTGTGGTTTGCTTTTTGCATTGCCAAGATACTAGTCGATTTCCTAAGAATTGGCAACCACCTGTTGTAGATTTCCTGTCCAGACAACAACCACCAAAATCAAAATCAGTATAAGCATAGAAATCAAAGTTAGAACCATGAGGATACCATAGCCCTAAACGTTGTTTTCCTTTTAAATACCGAAAGATTCTTTTCACAGCAATTAAATGAGATTCTTTTGGCTTTGCCTGAAATCTGGAACAGATACACACGGCGAACATTATATCCGGCCTTGAAGCGGTTAAGTACATGAGGGATCCGATCATAGCTCTGTAAAGTCGACAATCTACATCTTTTCCTTCCGGGTCAGAATTTAACTTATGATTGACCGGAATTGGAGTATCGTATGAAGTACAGTCCTCCATCTTGAACCGGCTCAAGATGTCTTTGACATACTTGGACTGATGAATAAAGAAACCATCTTCCTTTTGATTTACTTGTAAACCTAAGAAAAACGATAACTCTCCCATCGCAGACATTTCAAATTTCGACTTCATAACACCCTCAAATTCTTTGCACAACCCTTCATTTGTCGAGCCAAATATAATATCATCCACATAAATCTGTACCAGTAGGTAATCTCCCCCTGATTTCTTTATGAATAAGGTCGAGTCTATCTTTCCACGAACAAAGTCATTCGCCAAAAGATGTGTAGATAAAGTCTCATACCACGCACGAGGAGCCTGATGAAGACCATAGAGGGCCTTATCTAGCTTGAAAACCATGTTCGGATTCAGTGGATCTTCAAACCCCGGCGGCTGACACACATAGACTTCCTCCTTGACCTTTCCATATAAAAATGCACTCTTAACGTCTAATTGAAACACCTTAAAACCTTTGAAAGAAGCAAAAGCTAGAAACAGCCTTATAGCTTCAAGCCTCGCAACCGGCGCATAAACTTCGGTGTAATCAATTCCTTCTTGTTGATTGAAGCCCTGGACAACTAATATTGCCTTATTGCGTACCACGACACCTCGATCGTCCTTTTTACATTTAAACACCCATTTTGTTCCTATCGGATACGCACCATTCGGTAAATCAACAAGATTCCAAACCTTCAGTTTGTCAAATTGAGCAAGTTCTTCCTGCATAGCTTCTATCCAGTTATTGTCATTTAAAGCCATCTCTACATTCTTGGGTTCAACCTGCGAAATAAAGCAAGAATGTGAGCAATCATCAAGAACACTAGAATCTTTAATGCAAGTATACAAACAAGTATTGTCAACAAGAGAACGAGTTTTCACTCCATCCTGTAAATTTCCAATTATATTTGTTACTGGATGATCTTTGCGTTCCTTGATGGATGCGACCTCAGGAACCGGCAACACATCAACTAGAGTAGAGTCAGATTGATAAGAGTAATCTTGAGGAATTGGAATTTCCGAGTCTAAATTTGTTGGAATCTCCACCTGAGCCTGTGTCGAAGGTAATGGATCATCACTCAACAACGGATCAGAAGAAGAATCTTGAAAAATAGCATTATCCTCCTCACTCTCTGAATCTTGCGGACCAGAACAAGAAGCAACATTAGGATCGGGAGCAGAAGTAGATGGAATCGATGAATTGGGAACTGCATTTGGTAGAAATCCATTGTGATGTGCATCTTGACAAGAATCATAAAGAACAGCAGCATCTTCATCAGAAATGTCAGAAGGTAAATGAAAAGACTTGAATAAGTTTTCATAATCAAATGCCCAATCCGGACCAATCGCCATTTGTGGTAAAGACCGATTTGAACAGTCAATATGGAACCATTCTTCAACTTGGCGTGTCTCTTTGTTATAAACCCTCTTGGTAGTAGAATTTGCCACATACCCCAGAAAAATCCCTTCAATAGCCTTTGCACTGAATTTTGTTGGGACATCTCTAACCTTCAGTAGGGTACACGGATTACCAAAAGGTAATAAGTATTCCAGATTCGGCTTTCGATTATTTAACAATTCATAGCAAGTCTTGTTATGTCGCTTTACGGTCAAGACCCTGTTCAAAACATGACACGCAGTATTTACAGCTTCAGCCCAAAAGGTGACTGGAAGCTTAGAATCTGCAAGCATCGTGCGAGCTGTTTCGACCAATGTCCTGTTCTTTCGTTCAGCGACACCGTTTTGTTGAGGAACATATGGCGCACTGAATTCATGATGAATTCCTTTTTGTAGACAGAATAAGCCCATTTTGCTATTCTTAAATTCGCTGCCATTATCACTCCTGATTCTTCTAACTTTCAGATTGAATAAATTCTCCAAACCCAGGATTAAGTATTGTACTAACTCAGTAGTTTCAGCTTTAGAAGAAAGAAACTTAACCCATGAAAATCTGGAGTAATCATCAGTTACGACCAAGCAGTACGATTTCCCACCAATGCTCCTAATACTGATAGGACCGAACAAATCCATATGCAGCAACTCCAAGGGAGTTACGATAGAATTCGTCGATTTCGATTTGTGAGATTTCTTTCTTTGCTTCCCCTTCTTGCACGGAATACAATCATCAGGAACTGAGAATTTCATTTTCGGAATACCAAGCACAAGATCATTCCTAACAATGTAGTTCATCTTCCTGTAGTTTATGTGAGCTAGCTTCCTGTGCCACAATATTAAATCAGATTCCGACGCCTTGGAGAGTAAACATGTTGGAATTGAATCCGTTGTAGTGGCAACACTCATGTCAAGGACATATGTGTCATTTCTCCTTGGAGCCTTCATGAGAATCCATTCATCAGGAATCACAAAACCCGGTTTCAGAATATAACATTCATGATCATTGAAATGGAACGAAAACTTCTTGTCACAGACTTATGATACGCTTAAAAGATTGTGTTCCAGCTGCTCAACATAATTCACCTTTTCAAATTTTACTTTGTCGTTCTTTAACGTTCCCTGGCCTGTTATGTACCCGCCTTTTTTACCCGTAAAAGCGACATAACCACCATCAATTTTAATCACATCCTCAAGCAATCTAATATTCCCTGTCATATGTCGAGAGCAACCACTATCCACATACCATGTATTGTTGATAGTCCTCCTTGGTTGTCCCTACATAAACAACGAGAATCAGTTAGAAAGTGGAACCCAAGCCATCGTGGTCTTGGGTCGTCCGGATTGATCAAAATAAACCACTTCTTGTAATGTACAATCAATTTTATCATTCAATTTTGGAACAAATGTTTGACAATCAGACCTTTTCAAAGAAGAACCATTTTTATTATTTTGAAAAACATTATGTGATATATTATTGTCAGATTCAGATGTTTCCAAAATCTTCTTTAATTTTCTGTTTCTTCTTCTTCTTTGAGGTCTAGACAATTTAACCTCCTGAACAGAATCCTTTGAAATTCCAACTTTTGGAATCTCAAGTTTCTCTTTGCAAACAAAGGATTTTGCATTCAATAAATTCTGTTGTTTAAATCCATGGGATTTAACAAAAGAATGACCAATCACATTTTTCTCCAAACTAGAAGACGACTTTCCCTCATCGTTTCGTTTAAGAATTTTCACCACTTTCGGTTGGGAAGGAACAGTCTTCATTTTACCCTTGTTCTTGTATGGACAATTAATCAAAATATGACCAGGCTCATTGCAATGAAAACACACACGTCTTTCTTGATAATTTCTGAAATACGATGTTTTCTTTGAATTTGAAGAACCATCAGAAGAATAAGCTTCGGATGAATGCCCAGAACAATTTACCGGCTTCTTAGGAACATAAGTCTGTTTTGGCACTTTCGAAGAATTCACCTTTTGAAAACCAGCTGCAACAAACCCACTTGACTGTAATATTGGAGAAAGTTTAGTTGGAACCACTTTCACCTCTTCAGGTTCTGTCAAGATGCACCTATCCCGAGTAACATTCTTCACAACCTTTGGTTCCTTAATTTTCACTTCTCTCGGAATGCCTTCAACCTTTGAATCATCAAATACTTCATCTTCTGTATCAGAATCATACACCATGTCTTCACCCGTCACTGGATTCACTTTTAATACTGTCTTGGGATCAATCTCCTCTTCATGAATGATTTCAGGCTCAACTACATAATTTGCATTGAACGGAGGAGGAACAAACCCAATACTAAAAACCCTTTTGTGGGATCAGCATTAGCATTAAAATAATCCAACACTACAGATGAATTCTCAAACTGTTCCAACTTTCTATGTAACTTTATCACCTCAGATTCTTTTTCAGAAATCTCCTTGTTCTTTTGAGCAACTACTTCATTTCGTTTTTCAATTTCAGCATAAGCCATGTCTAGATGATAACCCTACTCTTTGTATTTTAACCCAAGAGAATTTAAGTCTCTTTTCAAAGACTCAATTCTATCAATGCACAGTTTATCATTATCTTTCAGTTTCTGATTAACTGAATGCATTGATTTCATGTCACAAATCAAATTTGTGTTATCATCCATGACTTTTTGAAGTTTATCTTTAACAGAAATGCAATTTGAACAAAATATATGACAAACAGAGTCTTTTACCTTAGTCGGGTCAGACATGTCTGCCATGAATACTTTGGCAATCGGAATGTTCTCTGAATCTTCACCAACTGACGCATTTTCTGTAAGAACAATTTCTTCCTCAGCAACCCCTGTCACAGCATCAGAATCAATACTTTGCTCTCTGTCTTCCTCATCATCAACACTTGGAGCACTATCATCATCACATGAATCATCACTAGAACTTTCATCATCAGTAGACTCTTCTGGTTTTTCTGAATGAATTTCTGCAACAAAAGCCTGACTTACAGCACCCACCAAATCTTCCAGATGAATGCCCCAATCATAGTTTTCGTCATTTTGAGCAACTAAAGCTGATGATGCAGATGCATGATTTGTATTTCCAGAAGGACCATGATTTTGATTACCAGATGAACCATGTGGCTGATTCCTATTATGCTGAAAGTTAGATTGCTTCTTTTGAGAATCAAATTCTACCTTTGGCTTAACACACTCCTTAGCAAAGTGACCATACTCTTGGCAATTGTAACACCTAACTTTGCTTTTATCAAAACCCATACGCGAACGACTATTTGAACCAATATATTTTCTGCCAGTTCTCTTTAAAAAAATCTTTAGCTTGGCGCATTAACATGGCCATATTCCATTGGATATTCATTTCTTCCAGATCAGCAGGGTCAATCTGTCTGAAATCTTCTTCTATTACCTCAGGATCATGTATTTTTCCTCCAATGAAATTCTCATATGATGCCATGAATGAAGAAAACATAGCCAAATAATCATCAACAACTTTCTGATTCACATGAGATCCAGATGATGTTGAAGCAGTAGTAGCAAAAAATCCAGAATGGCTTGTATGACCAGAATAAATTGGAACTCCAGAACACTGATCATTTGAAGACTCTTGAGCATCACCAGAAAAGAATGCCACTCCAGTACCAGATTTACCAACAGATTTGGCAAAATACATCGAGGGATCCTGGATATGCTCCAAATTAGTCTCTTTCTTTTTCAAATTCATGTCATGTGACTGGATCTTCCCTAGGACTTCTTCAAGAGACATGGTTTTGTACTTAACATTTTCTTTGATCAAAACCGTATACACATCAAACTTTGATGGTAAAGCCTCCAAGAATTTATCATTGATTTCCTCAGTCTCATATACCACAGATGCACTAGCCAGTTCACTAAGAAGATGATAGAATCTTGTAGCAAGATCATCCAAAGATTCATTCTGAAAATGTTTAAAAACTAAGAACTGCTTCTTTAGTAACTCTTTTCTACTTTTCTTCACATCTAAACTCCCTTCACACCTTTTCTGTAGTGCTTCCCACAGTTGTTGAGAAGACTTGAACTGTTTAAAACTGTGATAAATTTCCTTTGGTAGAGACATCGAAATGCTAGCCATTGCTTTCTTTTCTCGATCAAATAACAGCTTCTCTTCAGTATTTAAAGCTGATACTGGTTTTGGAACATCATCTTTTCCTATCCATGAATAAGTAGGATGTGTATATCCTTCCAAAATTGGAATCTACAAACTAGTATCGGTAAAAGATACGAATTGGTCAAACCGATCTTTCCAATTTGAATAATCAGCTAGATTCAGCAACTTCGGAGGTTTTTGAGATGTACCAATCTTATTGTCATAATTGAACATGTTTGTGACTTGAACCATATTTGCCATGTTAAAAAAAAATTCTGAAAAATTTCTTAGTATTGAGCTGTTTTTACCCTCAGGCGAACTTAATAAGTTCGCCTTAGGGAGAACTAAGCGAACTTGAGATCAGGCGAACAAGACAAGTTCGCTTAAGGAGGAAATCCGGTAAGTTCGCTTAACAGCTAAGTTCGCTTGAAATGTGAGAAGCGAACTTAATAAGTTCGCCTGCACAGGAACTCAGCAAGTTCGCTTAAACTGCTGTAACAGATTCAACAGATTCTTCACCTAAACACGAACCGAAACCTTCAAAATTCATGATTTCTCAGCGAATTGATGGAATTTAAGGAAATTGAACCGTAGGATTGTGAATTTTATCAAATAGAACAGTTCTATCGGACTAATTTCGTCAAAAACACTTCCAAAATCACGAATTCAGTAAAGAAACAATCTTCAAGAACTTAAAAAACTCCATTGTTACAGAAACTTCAAAAATGTTGAATTTCTTGTCGAATTGTACACAAAAACCGTCACTAATCACCGAGAATCGTACTTAATTCACGAGCATAAGCTCTGATACCACTTGTAGGTCCAAGTAACTCAACTACTGATCGAACTCGTGATATGACGTTTCTATAACACGAAGTGCGGAATCCTTCGTATTAACGTTTGTATACTAATCGACAATTCAAACAACACGCGTAAATAAACTTCTCGTTATATTCCAAATCACTGTGGTTACAGACTCAATCAGACAAGTTTTTCTCTGTTTGTATCAGTTTCTTCTAATGACTCTGTAACACATATATATAGAAACACACCTGTTGTAAGCGAACTTAGTTAAGTTCGCCTGAAACAGATTAAGCGAACTTAACAAGTTTGCCTCAGTTAGACCTAAGAGAACTTATTAAGTTCGCCTCTGATAGACCAGGCGAACTTAACAAGTTCGCCTCTAGGCATACTTGTAAAAACACTTAGCAACTTTTAAACAATTACATAACAAAACATAAAGACACAAAATCTAACTATTACAAGCTTTTGTCATTACAAATCTATGTCCTAACAATGATCTAGAGTTAGGTGCCATAATTTTCACCTTGAAATTATGGAGACACTATCTCTATGAAATTAAATTTACAGCTTATACTGACCGTAAAAGTTTGAAATATATCTTTGAACAAAAAGAACAAAATATGAGACAAAGAAGATGGTTAGAAACCTTCAGTGACTATGATTGTGAAATATGTTACCACGAAGTAAGGCAAATGTAGTTGTAGATGCCTTAAGCAGAAAGGAAAGAGAGAAACCAAAAAGGGTCCGTGCTTTCAGACTTGACCTTCATATTGACCTCTTGTCTCAATTAAAAGATGCTCAGCTTTCTGCTCAAACTGAAGAAAATATAGAAAAAGAAGGAATGAAGAGCATGATTGAACAATTAATTAAAGGAGACGATGAAATACTTCGTATGAATAAAAGAATCTCGGTTCCGATCAACGGAGATCTTCGAGAAAGAATACTTGAAGAGGCACATAAGTCAAAATATATTATGCACCTAGGGAGTGATAAAATGAACAAAAATCTGAAGGATAATTACTGGTGGATTGGTTTGAAGAAAGATATTGCCATATATGTTGCAAAATGTCTTACTTGCGCTCAAGTAAAGGTAGAACACCAAAAACCTTCGGGTTTATTACAACAATTAGAATTGCCAGTCTGGAAATGGGAGATGATAACAATGGATTTTATTACCAAACTTTCTTGAACCAGTTGGGGAAATGATACTATCTAGGTTATCATTGACAGATTAACTAAATCTGCTCATTTTCTCCTAATGAAAGAAACCTTCAGTATGGATAGATTGGCTAGATTATATGTGGATGAAGTCATATCATTACATGGAGTGGCATTATCCATAGTGTCAGATAGAGATAGCTGTTTTACATATCGATTCTGGCAAAGTTTCCAAAAATTCATGGGAACTCGTATGAATTTAAGCACTGCCTATCGTCCACAAATAGATGCGCAGAGCGAAAGAACAATTCAGACTTTATAAGATATGCTTCGGGCATGTGTGATAGACTTAGGTGGTAGTTGGGATGATCACCTACCCCTAATGGAATTTTCATACAATAATAGTTATCACACAAGCATTCATGCGGCACCTGTCACACCCCCAAATTATTTATTTAGAAAATAAATAAATTAAGGTTGCAACGATTGGTAACATTACACAGCAACGGGAGTAAATTGAAGGCTTCTAATTCCGGACACCATTACAGGAACTAGATGAATATATGGACCTAAAGTCATATAAGTCTAAACGGACATGACATTAAACGACCATGCATCTTCGTCTTCTAAGGTCATAATCCAAATGCTAAACCTATTCCAACCGTGTCAAAGTCATGTGATACCAGAAAAACATGCTCAAAAATGTCAACGCAATGTTGGTGAGTTCACATGTTTTAAATGAATACAATTGGCAAAACCATTTGTATGAAGTCGTTTGGCAAAAACCATTTGCACAAAATTGACTGACAAAAATGTTTGTAAGGGTACTGTTGGCAAAATTTCCTCCAAATTTACTGGCAAACCATTGGTACGTATACCATTGGCAAAACCCATTTCTCGAAATTGTTCGGCAAAACCAATGTTACGTATACCATTCGCAAAACCTTTTACTCAAAATTTACTTTATGCATATGATAAACAAAACAAGTTAGTGGTTGATTCATCGAAGTCTAGCTAGCACTTACGAATTATGTGATGCATAAGCCTATAACCAAACCTTTAACGAATTCTCGAAATTTGCCCCAGCCCATTGTACCTTTAAACAATGAGAACAACAAGACCTAATATGCAATCATTTGACCCTGCTGGTCGTGGTTAGCGCGACTAACCATGATTGGGGGTGTCAACCCGAATAGTACTATTCATGTCGATCTACGGCTAAGTCCATAGCTAATAGTTATAGTTCGAAATATTGAGGACCTTCATGTGTTAACTCATGCACACAAGTGAATCAGATGCTTGTTTCTCGTTTTCTAGTTATCATACCATTTGAATTTAACATGTTTTTCCCCTAAATATAGAAAACAGTAAAAAAGGGCCGTGAAACTCACCTGATGATGCTACGGTAAAAACCATATTTCCAAATTATGTGTTAAAGATCGAGTCCGCAATATGCAATGGCGTTGGGTATACATCCTATTGAAGTTCCACGATTCTCGTAGGCATTCTATAATTCATGATTTTCATGTGTGTCAATATGCATCTTAAGGTACAAATAGAATGGTGCTCTAATTCCGAATTAGTGCACGCGCACTTGAGCTCTATCGATTTATAAATCTACTATACCGAATTGATGTATGTTAATGGGTTACAATTTGTTGATTAGATTTGATTACCTATCTCTAGTAAAGATTTCCCATTAATATACATCTATTTACTCTCAATTGAACTTATACATATATCTATTTATATATATATATATATATATATATATATATATACCGGTAAATTGTTGTTTAACACAAGAATTAAGGGTTAATAATTACATATAATATTTAGGACTTTTAATTGTTTGTATTAATATAAATTCAAGAAAACTCCAAAGTTATATATATTCTTATAAATAAATAAATATTATATATCATCTAGTTTCATATGATAAGTATAATACATATCCATCTTTATTTACGTCTAAACTTATATGTAAAATATGTTTTGTATTGATTATCACTACTCGTCTGATCCTCATTTAGTCCGAAGTATTACTCATTTCTTTGTATAAGTCCATAAGAATCCAAACGTAATATCCAATATATAGTTAAACGAATTATATTTATTGTCCAGTCCGTCCCAAGTTATAATTGTCAACTGTTTTTATATTATAATTATAGTATATTATTTATACATCAAACGTAGACTTTACTTTTTGTTCATATTGTACTTCAGTCATATTAGAGTCCCGTTTAACTAATCATGTGTTCACGCTAATAATCCTTGTCCAATAATTATATAATTAACGCAAACGGAATTTCACTCATCGCCAACACGTTTATGTGATTTGTTATTATTTTTTTTAATGTTGCATTAATACATACATACATATATATATATATATATATATATATATATATATATATATATATATATATATATATATATATATATATTTACTTATAATATATCACATAGAGCTCAAGGTACTTCACCGCACACACGTTTAACTTAGAATAATTAAACATAAAGTATTTAGCATACGTTTTTACCTTTCCGCTTGTTTGATTCGAGTATGCGAACTTGCTCGCACTATATCCGTCAAAACAACAGACTGAACTCTTAGGCTCGTTTTCACGTCGTGGTCAATTTTCCATTCACGGTTTCTGAATTTGCCCAAAGTTTGACTTTTGTTGACCGGTTTGACTTTCGTTGATCAGGTGTGACCAAGACCTAGGACACCATAATCTGTCCAAAATCGTATTTTTAATACCTAGGAATGAAACCGGGCAACCCAAAATCACTAAATCTACAAACGCATACTAACGAATCTAGATAGAAAACGACCAAATTCAAAAACTTCATAACTAACCTTGAAAATTTGTAGATCGGGACGGTACAATGGTGAATCAACACGAATCTGGCCGTTTGGGCTTGCCGGAGTCGTCGGAAACCCGCCAGACATTCCTTGTCACCGGATCCGTAGACGGAAAAGCCATGAAATGGCTCCTTCCGGCGTGTGTCACTACCACCGTCCAGCCTTCTCGCTCACGTCGGAACCCTAATCTGGCCGTAAGAAAAATGTTAGCCACCACCACTTCCATTGTCAATGGCGTAACCTAACCGTCCTCCGTCACACCCTACCATCTAGACTAGAGCCGCTGGACTTCTTCTCCACCCGAACGCCGCAGCCGTCGACCCGTCTGGCTTTGTTGGGAAGCTGAAGACGGCTAGAAAAACGGCATGGTGCGGTTGTTTAGAACCACCTTCACCGCCGCCGTCATCTTCGCTAAGGCGAAACCCTAGTCCCGTCGTCTGAGTTTACCGAGAAAGCAGGTTAGAGAACCCTAGCACCACTACTGTCAGTCCCTCCTGGTCTTGCCACTATAGTTAGCACCACCGCCTTCGCACTCGATCTTTGCCGGAGGTCGGACCTCGTTCGTCTGAGTTGCGCGGGATTTTGAGAAGGGTGGTGTTGGTTATGGCGTGGCCGCCAAGACGCCGCCATGGGATGCCGCCGGGGGGTGGTGGCCGGCTCCCACTCTACATCTCTCCTCTCAAGTCTCTCTCTTTCTAGTTTTGATTGAGTGTTTGAAAGAAATGAGAATGAATTGGGAAATATAATGAGGAATACGTATGGAACAGAGAAAGAGAGCAAGGAAGAATTTTGGTACAGATATTTTGTCAGGATATTCATTATGATATGAAAAATATTTGGGTAAGATACATAAAATTTGAAAAATTTGAAATATCCTGTCCAAAAAAGTCAAACATATGATTTTTTTGAATAATTTAATAGTAATTAAGTTATATATATTATAAAGTTTGTAGGATGAGTAGGCAATTATCAGTGCTAACTGGACTGGTTTCTACATATCGCGTGCGCACTCGGGTCTCTGGAATGTTAAATAAATTCCAAAAATTTATTTTATAGTACTTGTAATTATATGACGTGATAACATATACCATTTAAATATTTGTTTTGTATAAATTCCGCTTCGGTTGCTGTCTAAGCCCGTACACGTTGACACCGCGCGTGCCAAACTTGATCGCTCAAACAATCGATTCGCGTTCCGATAATTTCTATTATTTATTAATATTAATATCATTAACCATAATAATAATTTATTATATATTCTATTATGTTACTAAAATAGCCGGTATCGCTCTTGTACCGCGTTTTCACACGCGTCCACTCCCGGTAAAACGTTTCACGTTCCACAAGTAGTTATTAATTCCTAAATAATAATACTACTAATAATTTAATATGATTGGTATAAAATAAATATTTGTTTATATTATTTAGTTATATCAGGTTTAGCATAACCTACCGATGTCCACACCGGTATTTGTCGTAGTCGCACATCCAACGTCGCATATCTCGCGTATAAATTTCCTAGTCAGTCGCCCGAATTAAATACTAGTATTTATCTATATTATTTATTTGAGGTTTGATGTCTAAAATATTTATCGCGCTGGATAACCGGTATTAAACCGTACAAGTGCGTTAATCATTCTAACAGTTCTCCTTGTAAGCGGTTTAGTTCGTAATCAATATAAATTATATCGAATCGTTTAATGATATGTCAAACAAAGTCACCTATTGGACCTACGACTAGGCCGTTATTAGGCTAAGCCAGTCTATGGTGAACTAATCGTTATAGGTAATTGATCCTAATTTTAGGGTTGTCACAGCACCTTTTGAAGCTTTATATGGAAGGAAATGCCGAACTCCTGTATGTTGGTCTGAGGTCGAAGAAAGTCAGTTATCAGGACCAGAATTAGTACAAGAAACTACTGACAATGTAGCTCAGATACAAGAACGATTAAAAGCAGCAAGAGACAGACAAAAGAGCTACGCTGAAAAAAGAAGGAAGCCACTGGAACTTGAAATTGAAGACAAGGTGTTATTAAAAGTATCACCTTGGAAAGGTGTTGTCCGATTCGGAAAGAAGGGTAAAAGTCCTTGCTTTGTTGGACCCTTCAAAATTATAAAACGAATTGGACCAGTGGCATATCAATTAGAATTACCAGAAGAACTGAGTGGAATACACAATGTATTCCATGTATCTAATCTTCGTAAATATCTAGATGATAAATCTCTGGTAATGCCTCTACAAGATATAGAGGTAAATGAAAAATTAAATTTTATAGAACAATGATATGCCCTAATTTATACATGTTTTGCATGCATAATAATCCCCATATTATGGTACTAATTAAACAAAATCCTTGCAATTGATACTTAAAACGTTTATATTTTACAATTGCAGGTTAAACGGTGTTCCAAAAGAAACAAAGCAAAAAACTACTCAGTAACATCAAGAAATCAAGCTTTTGGAAGGATCATACCCGAGCTTTGACCCCCCAAGAAGTCAACCAAGGTCAGCAGTAGTCAAGCAAGCAGCAAAAAGACAAAACAAGGAGCAGGTAGGGGATGCATGACCGGCGTGCAATGCCCCAACTTGCTACCTAAGCTTCCTAGTACCCTGCCATTTGTACCATTTGATTCCCGAGGTGTTTTGCACACATGTGCAAACCAATGCACAGTCGTGCATTGCTCATTGTGAGGCCTATAAATAGATGGCTTAGGTTCTTCATTCCATACACCCCAACACACCTCAAGATAGATAGAATACACTCATATTAGTCTGTTTCAGTAGTCTTAGAGTAGTAGCAGAGAGTAGAGAGGCTCTTTCGCTTTACTTGCAATAGGGGAGCCTACAAAACTAAGGATTATGCTAGCTCATATGGCCATTCGTGGCTAAATTCTTTGTATTGCTTGGGTGAAGATAATGTTTGGTGTATGTTAATGTTTAACTTATTAGTCTAATGGTATGTTTATGTTCTTTAATTATTCGTTCTTAAAACAATCTTCATGTTGGACTCTTTATGATTATCTAAATTAGTCTTTACACTTGTGAGTGTTCTTGATTTTAAAGTGTAAGGCCGTAAAACCTTTTTAATCAAACTTCCCTTAAAACTTGTACGTCTTTATACAAGCTTATTTTGATAAGCGAAAGCTTGGTTAATATTAATAAGATCGTACGTCTTTATACGAGCTTGTTATAAAACCAAGATTTGTTGAACTCACGTTGGGAACGGTACGTCTTTATACATGGTCCCATTGTTATACCAAAGTCTAATCACTCTTTTAATAAAAATAAAAAGTACTTAAGTTTGATGTCTTAAACCAACTCGAAGATAGTATCGAAGAGTTGAGGGTAACAATGTCCCTTGCTGGGAGTCCTACCATTTTATTATTAAAGATCGTAATTCGTGAACCAAATGTTTTGAGAATGAGGCGCTAGAAGTGTACCATTCACACATTCGTATTAGTAATACCATCGTATTAGTCAACATAACATTATCATATACCAAGCGGATTCGAAGCGCAAAGCAATACTCGTCGTGACCTGATTATTCTCGAGCTATTTCCTTTCCTGTTATTTACTATTCTGTTATTTACATTTCTGTTACACACTTCACGCACATTTTGCATTTTCTGTTATTTACTTTACCGTTATTTACTTTTCTATCATTTACTTTTCTGCTTCACAAGCACACAAAACCCATTCACTAATTAAACCGGCTAAACTATAACAAAAGTAATTGGAACTCGACCGTGTCCATTGGTTCGATACTTGGTTCTTACCTAAACTATATTATGCTGCGATAGGTACAATTGCCTATTGTGTGTGTTTTAAGTTTGAGTATTTATCATTTTATAAATTTAAAACCTAATCATGTGAAACCTTTTCTAAAAAAATATATATTTATATATTTTTTAATTATACTATCACGCACAAACATCAAACAACCTCTACAAATAGAAGATCGTCAGACAAAAAAGTTAAAGAAGAAAAGATTAAAGCTCGTCAAAGTCAAGTGAAATTCCATACACGATTCGGAATATACTTGGGAGCTAGAATCATAAATGAAGAAGAAATATCCACACCTGTTCTAGTAATCTCGAGGACGAGATTTTTCAAAAGGTGGGGAGAATGTAACATTCTTAAAATTCCCGTACCAAATAAATAAAATTCTTTAAGTCCAGGGACTATACATGTAATTACATAAAAGTACAAGGTTCAAAAAGTCAAAAACTCAAAATCTGGATGATAACGGACCGTCACAGACGGTAACGGTCGGTTACGGGCTGAGCACGCACCTGAGGATGGTGTGCCACATGTCCGATGACTAATGGGTGAATTCTGACGCGTGAAAACCCTATGACGGACCGTCACGCCGGGTAACGGTCTGTTACGCCGTAAAACGCCTAGATCATGACACGTGGCAGCTGACTAATGGTTGTGATCTGACGCGTGTCAAGTCCATGACGGACCGTCACGCCTCAATTCAACAAGAGGCTGACACGTGTCCAATGACTCCTCAACCCTAATTTGTTGACGGACCGTCACCATCTGTAACGCTCCATTACGATCACGCGGTGACGGACCATCACCCCTCATAATGGTCCGTCATAGCCACCAAAATCATATATAAATAGAAAGATCGAACCAGCCATTTTCCAAACATCTAAACTCGATCTTCTGAGTAAAAAAATATCTTATCCACTCCCACTATACCATTCCCGCTCGTACGTTTAAGTTTCAAAAGTGACGGGTCGATCTAGAGAAGCTGAGAAGCTAGGAAACTCTCATTCCGGGAAACCAAGCTAGAAACACTAAGTGGAGACGCTACCCATTAAAGCCTACACTCTTAGAGACTACCTTAGATGAAACTCTGTAAAGGCGAATACTTGTATTTTTTTTAAAATGCTTTCAAAACCATAAAGCATTTTGAATTATGATCTGACTTGAATGAACTAATACAACTGTTGGTTGCATAAGGTGATTTACTATGTAGCATTCAGACCATAGAGTCACGTATGTACACACGTGTTACAAATGAAACGTTGTATCGGGGCTAGGGCTATGGCTTGGTTGTTTCTAATACGTAAGACCTAAATCGCTTGAGGCGTAAGGTGGGATCTCACCTAACATAAAACAATGATGATCCAAGAAAGTGCCTAGTGTGGCTAGTGGTTATACATTCGGGCCAGGTGGTCCGCTGAGTGTGTAAATTGACCATTAAAATATGGGCAAATTGTTCTATTTATTCAAGCTTGTTAGATTATCATAAAAGTATGCATGTATTCACCATTTTATACTGATAAAATATTTTCAAACGTTTTACAGTTAACCAAGGATGATTTTAAATGACAATGGATTATAGATGTCATGAAATGGAATGTCCACCCTAGACATCTGTTGAAACAAATGGCTAATGTAACCTTGGTTTTGATAAATAAAACGTTTGTACAAATTATCAGGGTGTTTCCCTGTTTATGAGTAGAATGAAACGGGTGTTTCCTGTATTTTGAAAATATATACAGAGTTATGAGACTCAATGAATTATTCCGTTGTGTTTATAAACTCTGATATAATAAAATAGGAGACAGGTACCAACTGCAGTCGCACGCCTGGGTAGGCTAAATCTGGGGTGTGACAGTACGCAGTTCATCATTTTAAAATGTTTAACGCGTCAGACATCGGTATGATATCGGATATTCGGAAAGAACGATTACTTGAGATGATGAGGTATTAATACTAATTATTAATATTTGTCTAGAAAGACTGTTCAGATAAATACACTAGTAGTGCGTATACGCGAACGTTAAACTGCGTTAGATACTCGTAAGATTAACGATAGCGGTGCGGTTGTTACCAATACGTATTAATAAGAAAAATATGATAAACAGTCATTTTAATATTATTAGTAAAATAATAAACTTTAAACTCGGAGCAAGAAACGTTTAAAAAAGAACAAATGCGTGAAAACGGGGTACCAACGAGTATCGGGTCGTACATCAACTGAAACGTAAATTTCACGGTTTAAAATACGTAAATAATATTAGTAATGACGTTTCAAAATTTTAAGCATTTTAAAATAATAATCGGGGAATTTATTTAATTTAAGAACATGACGGAGACGGGTTCGTTATGCGATTTAAACTCGTTAAAAACCCCACCTACAAATACTAGATCACCCCTTATCCTCCTCATTCTTCTAAAAACCCAAACAAACACAAAAGGTGAAAAGAGAGGGAGTGGAGAGTAGTTGCCAGACTCCGGTGAGACCTCCGGCGGAGCTACGGCTGGGAAAGGCGGCAGACCACGGCGGCAGTGAGTTTCCGGTGAGTGGCGGTAAATGCCCCACCTCATCTGATAGATCTCAATGTCTTGAGTCCGATGGTGGTGACGAGTTGCACTAGATTGCGACGGTGGTGGAGATTCCGACCAAAAAGTAAAGTTTTCCGGCGACCCCAACAATTGGGGCTTTTGCCAGAAACAGGGTTCCTAAAGCTCCGATCTAAGCATACGAAGAAGTTTGGGTCAAAAAGTAAAGTTTTCCGGCCAAAACCATCAAATCCGGCCACCACCTGTTTTCCGGCGATGGCGGCGGCCGGTGGCAGCGACCAGTGGAGCTCGACGAGACGGTTCCACGGCCGATTGAATCACCTCAATCGGAGTTCGTATGACTAAGTTATGAGCGAAACAAGTTTTGTTCTCGTGTCGTGCTCAACTTTTCGAACAAAACCGCTTAAAACGGCTTGTACGCTAAGGTATGACCCGAAACACTTATAGATATTGTCGGGTAGTAGCACGGGACCTAGAAAAATTGTCGGGGACGTCTTTTAAGAACGTTTTTCGTACACATTAAAATGGGTTATAATTATATAATCTTTTATATAATTATCAAGTGATGGAAAAAATAAAGTATGGTTTTAGTATTAGAAACTAAAGTGCGGTTTATTGGATTATTGGTGTAATTTGATGTTGGAATTGGACAATAGGATATTGTCGGGTTTAGCCAAAAACAAACGAGACTATGCCCGATTTTCGTTAAAAATAAAGAATTTTCTTTTTACAACTTAGATATCCTCAACATGGTTGGGGTTTAGATTTGAAACTGTAATGTTTGGGCACGATCCTAGCTATATTGTTGTTGATGTTAACAACACTTGTTTGAACAATAGGAACTGTTTAGGATCGTTGCGCCCACTTATTGTCAGTTGAGCTTGTGATATTATTAGCTGGACTTGAGGTGAGTTTCACGGTCCTTTTTTACTGTTTTCTATACTTGGGGAAAAAACATGTTAAATTCAAATGGTATGATAAGTAGAAAACGAGAAACAAGCATCTGATTACTTTGTAAGCATGAGTTAACACATAAAGGTCCTCGGTATTTCAAACTATAACCATTAGCTATGGACTTAGGCGTAGATCGATATGAATAGTACTATTTGGATTGATATCCCCAATCATGGTTAGTCGCGCTAACCACGACCAGCAGGGTCAAATGATTGCATATTAGGTCTTGTTGTTCTCATTGTTTAAAGGTACAATGGGCTGGGGCAAAATTCAAGAATTCATTAAAGGTTTGGTTATAGGCTTGTGCATCACATAATTCGTATGTCCTAGCTACACTTCGATGAATCAACCGCTAACTTGTTTTGTTTATCATATACATAAAGTAAATTTCGAGCAAATTTTGCCAATGGTATTCGTACCAATGGTTTTGCCAGTCAATTTCAAGGAAAGATTTTTGCTAATGGTATTCATACCAATGGTTTTGTCATTCAATTTTGAGAAAAGGGTTTTGCCAATGGTATGCGTACCAATGGTTTAGCCAGCAAATTTCAAGCAAAGGATTTTGCCAATAGTACACGTACAAACAGTTTTGTCAACCAATTCCGTGCAAATGTTTTTTGCCGAACGATTTCGTACAAATGGTTTTACCAATCGTATTCATTTAAAACCTGTGAACTCACCAAATTGCGTTGACATTTTTTAGCATGATTTTTAGGTAATTCTTAGTTATGGCACAGTTGGAATAGGTTAACCATTCGGATTAAAACCCTAGAAGCCGAAGACGCATGATTGTCAAATCTCAAGTCGATTTTGATCTATAAGGAATTAGGTCAATGTTCTATTTCATGTTAGTATTTGTAATGGTGTTCAACACCTTAGAAGTCTACATTTTAGCTTTCGCATATGTGAAATGGTATCAAATTACAACCTTAATTTATTTATTTATTAAGTAAATAATTTGGGGGTGTGACATGATGATTATATGATGAATGCATGATGATTACCTGATTTATTAAACTAGAACTCACAAGCGTTATCTGACTTTTAGTATGCACTTCAGGTAAAAGAAAAGAATGAACAAAGATGCAAAATGGGTTGGCTGGATTTCAAGAATGGCTACTCGACTCAAGAACTGACATCCCGGATTATGTTTATGTTTTAAGAACAATGTTTGAAAGTTTTAATTGATTGGCAATTTATTATGTATGAACAACGAATGTAATTTCGTTGCCATTTAGTTTAATTGTGATATTTCAGTATTGAACTATATGTGATTGAGTAAATCCAATGAGTAAGGTCTCTCGGTTTCAGGGCCTTACAATAATGGAACTTTTTAAATCTAAATAAAAAAAATTAAACCCCAAGCAGTGAACCAATTCTGGCATTACCTGAAGGAAACAATGACTATGTAATTTACTGCGATGCTTCCCGAGTTGGTCTGGGTTGTGTGTTGTGGCAGCAAGATACGGTTATTTCCTACGCACCACGCTAACTAAAAGTTCATGAAAAGAAATATACCACGCATGACCTAGAACTTGGTGCCATAGTGTTTGCTCTAAAGATTTGGAGACACTATGTGTATGGTATCAAATGCGTGATATATTCTGACCACAAAAGGATGTGGATGGAACTTATCAATGGCTATGAGTGCGAAACCAAATACCATCCCGGGAAGGCAAGCGTAGTAGCAAACACCCTAAGTTGGAAAGAAAGAATTAAACCGATTAGGGTAAAGGCTTTACGATTAGATGTAAAGATGGACTGGATGGAGGAAATTAAGGAAATCCAATCTAAATCATTGAAAGACGAGAATATTAAGAAGGAACGCATGGTAGGAAAACATGAATTATTAACCCAAGAAAAAGATGGAATCCTTAGATTCAATCAAAGGATTTTGATTCCAAAATTCTGAAACATCCAAGAAAAAGTAACGGCTGAAGCACATAAATCGAGTATACAATGCATTCCGGAGCAAATAAAATGTATAAGGACTTGAAGGATCACTATTGGTTGCATAACGTGAAGAGATCTATAGCCCAGTATATAGACAAATGCTTAACCTGCCTTCGGGTTATGATCGAGCATCAAAAGCTAGCAAGTCAGCTACAAAAGTTGGAGATACATGTCTGGAAATGGGATCGCATTACAATGGACTTTATCACAAAATTACCAGAACTCAAGCAGGGCATAATGTCATATGGGTCGTGGTCGATAGACTGACCAAGTCAGCCCATTTTATACCCATTGATGAAAGTTACTGAATGGATAAGTTAGCCAGGATCTACATCAATGAAATTGTGAGTCGTCATGGTACACCACTGTCTATTATTTCTGATAGAGACAGTCGGTTCACATCTAGATTCTGCACTAGTTTCCAAAACGAGTTGGGAACACGACTTAACTTGAGTACAACATATCATCCCCAGATAGACGGACATAGTGAAAGAACTATTCAAATTCTGAAGGATATGCTAAGGGCTTGTGTAATAGATTTCGGAGGTGATTGGGATAATCACCTACCGTTAATCGAATTCTCCTACAACAACAACTACCATTCAAGTATCAGAGTTGCACCATTCGAAGCACTGTACAACAGGAAATGCAGAACCCCAATCTGTTGGACTAAAAGTAGGAGACAATCAATTATCTAGACCTGAAGATATATACAAGAAACGAAAAATAAAATAATCCAGATAAAACAACGATTAAAAGCTGCCCAAGATCGGCAGAAAAGTTATGCCGATAGACGACGAAGACCTTTGAAATTCCAACTTAGGCATTATGTAATGCTAAAAGTCTCACCTTGGAAAGGTATTGTATGATTCAGAACGCATGGAAAATTAGGACCAAGGTATATCGGACCTTACAATATCACAGCATGAGTTGGGCCAGGGGCATATAAGCTAGAATTGCCAGAAGCATTACAAGAAATTCATGATATGTTTCACGTGTCTTGTCTACGCAAATGTTTAGTAGACCCATCTCAAGCTATTACACCGGAGGATGTGCAAGTTGATGCAAACTTAACTTTATGGAACAACCAAATAAAATCCTAGACACACAAGAACGAAAATTGAGGAAGAAAATCATACTAATGGTGTTAGTCCAATGGTAAGTCGGATAGGACCCGACAAGACCTGGAAATTAATAGATCAGATGAAAGCCAAGTATCCTCATCTGTTCACATCCTAATTTCGAGGGAGAAATTTCTAAAGGAGGGGAGATTTGTAACACCTCGAAAATTTTCAAATACAGGTAAAATGGCCTAAAGAAGTAAACAATTCAAACTACAAAGTCCAAAATGAAAAATTTAGAAAATTGGTATGTGACGGACCGTCACAGTGGATAACGGTCTGTTATGGCCCATGACGGACCGTCACATGACATAACGGTCCACTATGGCTTGACGAATGAAACCATCATGAGGGACACATGTGTCTGTTGACTACCGGGCAAGAGTGATCCGTGAAAACCCTATGACGGACCGTCACAGTGGGTAACGGTCCATCACAGCCACAATTTACACCGCTCAACTAGAGACTAACGCGTGACTCACCTTCATGACGGACCGTCAAGGCCCGTAACATTCTGTTAAGTGGTCAACAAGTGCATAGCCACCAAGTAAATGGGTGACAGACCGTCAACCCCGGTAACGGTCCGTCACGGCTTGGGAATTTGGCCTATAAATACTTTATCAATCCAAGCCTTATTCTCACATCCCAAATCACTCAAACACACTCACACACTTCTGTGAACGAAAGTCTAAGCCACGGTACATGTTCAAAAGTCTGGTTTCTCGCGTTTCGCCTGCAAATTGTTGTAGATAGTAGCGACGTAAGGTTCTAACCCAGTTTTTAAAGGTTAGTAATGTGTTATTAATCTAGTAATGCCATTATGATTTAGGGTATTGTGTTAGGACATGTTTTGTGACAATTAGCTTTGTAAACAGGCGAACTTGTCAAGTTCGCCTAAGCCATGGGTGTGGCGAACTTATGAAGTTATTGCCTATATATAGTGTTAGCTAGTTTGAGTCTTGTAAGAGTTGAGCACTTGATCATTTGTAAACACTGATATTTGAGAGCAATACAGAGAAGTTATTTCACATCTTGTCGGTCTATTGTTCTACTTGTTGTTATAACTACGTAATCATGTATACGTTGGATTCCGCACATCGTATTCGTGTCGTGTCGCTCGTCTAGACAGATCTGTAGACCCACTGGGACCTACAATTGGTATCAGAGCTTTTGCTCTTGATAGAGACCGACTTGATTTTACATGCCGATTTGACATCAAAAGATCAAGTTTTTTACAGATATTTCGTGTTCATGGAGTTTATTACTGTTTTGAGTGGGTTTTTGGATTGATTTGATCGTTGTTGGAGTGTTTTTGTAGGTCCTCGGGTGTCTCTGATCGTCACATGCAAGTGTGTGGCTAGTTAAACAAGGTGCGGAATGCCCGTGACTAGATGGAGTATCAACACCAACAAGTTAACCGACAACAAACAGGAGTCACTTTAAAACTTTGTTTATTATCAATATCAGCCGATTACAAGAGTTACAATGAGAGGGTGTGTGTCAACTTCTACAATCAGCTATATATAGTAACAGACCTGATGCCTGCATACTTAGCAAGTGCGCAGGACTTTGTTCCTGTGTACTTAGCAAGTACGCAAACTTGTTCTTGCTAAGTGTGCACAACACTTGCAAAGACGATTACAAGACAAGTACTTACAGACACAATTACAACTCGATAAGACAATACATACAAAGTCAGAAATGCAAGTACAATTACAGAAGAACAGATACAAAAGCAGAGACAACTTCCAGAGTGTTTGTCACACAAACGTGCTCCAACAAATTCCCCCTTGACAACAGCTCTGGATTGTCTTCAATCTTCAAACTCCTTCATCTTGTAGTCAAGGCAAAACTTGACCAATCTGTTATATCTCGATGCCAGAAGCTTCGTCCATTCATCCGTGTAGATGCAAAACTTGTCGTTTAGAACCGCCAGATCTTTCACAGAGAAATTGATGAAACATATCTCATCAAAAACCTTGATCAGTTCTCTTGGTTCCGTATTACCATCTTTGGACCTTAACTTGCACATCACCACCGCCTCGCCTGTCTTCGGGTCCACATACAAGTACCACATGCTACCAAGGATATCCTGAAATAACTTGCATAGGAGAATCCTGGTCTCACATAACACTGGGTTGTAGACCAACTTCCTTAAGCTTATGTTCGTCACAGGATGTCTAACATTCTTGTCCCGGACTCTCTTAGGCATTTGAGGCTTAAACATTTAAAAGTTCCCAGACCTACCTTCCCGTTGCAGTGTTCCCCACAAACCCTTTGCTACCTCGTGACTTGTATCACCAAGTAGCTCACGGTTTGCTAGGTTCACCAAGTCATATTTGGGTAGAGAACTGAATGCCTCACTGGTTGGTTTCAAGTATTGAACCCCCCCAGCTCGTTTGATGGCAAACAAGTTCTTGTCATCATCGAAACGGACAGATAAAATCATCCATGTTGCTCCATGCTTGTCTATGATTGAAGACTTTTTCCAAGTAGGAGGCTGACCCTTTTTGAACCATCCTTAAGGATACTTGTTCATCCAGTCATCAGCATCAGCAGGTTGGGGATCTATAGGAGAGGCTTCAGTCGAGTTTGCTGCTCCACTAGCCTCAGCAACATTCTCAGGCTCGACTGAACCTATAGTAAAAGTAGCTTCAAAGGTTGGAGCCTCAAAGATCTCTCCGTCCTAAAGCTCAAAAACTCCCTCACCGTCGCCCTTTGGGAAATCCACCGTCACATCCTCATCATCATCATCATCCCAGTCATCGTCAGACTCGATCTCTCCTTCCTCAAGATTGCTGAAAGCATCGATCTGAACTTCCTTGGAATAGTCCGGCTCAATCAACAAAATAACATCGTCAGATAAATCGTGTAAAACTTCAGCCGCGGACTTTCCTTTATCACTCCTACCACCACCAGAAGTATCACCATCACCGTCGTGCTGAGTAGACTCCCCCTCAGCCATAGACACAGTAGAGATTGGAACAATAGCAAAAGCTTGTTGCTCACCTCCACTAGGACCGGCTTCGGGATCCTTGTCTTTGTCATCATCCTTTGACAGATCAACAGGATGACACGCCTCATCACCACTCGACTTTGGCTTTTCTTTCTCTTTCTCTTTCTCTTTCTCTTTCTCCCCCTGAGCAGCAAGCTTGGCGGACAACTCTTCCACTAGGGCAACCATCTTTTTATGTTGTTCATTTTGAAGTAGAAGTCTTGCTTCTACGGTCTGTCTGTAGGCCAAGATAGATTCATTGACTTTGAAAAGCATTTCATTTTGTTGCATCAATGATTTAAGATTCTCTTGGGTTCCCTCCCCTTGGTGTCTCAATCGCGTGACTTCATCCACCAAAAGAGTTTATCCTAACATTTTGTGCTTCGGACTCACTCTGTGATTTATGAATGGTTTCAAGCAATGCGGCGACCTGAGTCTCCAAGTGTATAATCCTAGCATCACGAGGATCAAGATCCTTGGATGGGGATGCTTCAGCTGTGCCTTGGATAGGGGAAGAGAAGATATCATCAAAATCAAACCCCCAAGTGAAATCTCCAAAGTTTTAGGGTTGACTGATGGCCTGTAGGGTGGTAGTTGGGACAGTTGATGGGACGGTTGACGTTTGAATGGTGGTTGGCATTACAATGATAGACACGGTCTGTATAGGAGCACTCTCCATCGTTTGTTGGACAGATGCAAGTGGGAGGGATACTATCTCAGGAACCTCCTCTGAGATAGTAGTAGCAGCCACACTACTAGGCACTTGTGGCCACCTCCTCCTTTGATACAGCTGAGTAGAAGTTTGAGAAGTACTCAGGGCTTGAGTACTTGTTTGGCCTTGAGCACGAGATTCAAGATCTCGCATGATCACATCAAATGGCCTATCGTTCTTCTGCTTAATCCCTCTTTCTGTTCGTTGTCTTTGTACTTCAGTCTCTGACTCTGGTTCGTATTCACTGTCAGAATTGTCTTGTCATCTTCGTTTGGAGGACGACTCGGGAAGGGAAACCTTCGCCGCTCTCCTTGGATGTGTTTGGTCTGGTGTATCATCAGAGTCAGATGAATCAGATTCAGCTGCTTTAGAATCTGACTCTTCAGCACCAGCACCTCCTTCTTCTTCATCACCTCCATCTCCAGATTCATCACCATCAGACTCACTGACTTGTTCCTCTTCCTTCTCTTGCTGTTCTTCTTGTTGTTCATCAGAGTGTTCGCTAAGTTCTGGTTCAGAATCAGCACTATACCATCGAAAGTTGGGAGGGGCCACATATGCTTCGTTTATGAGGTGGCCAAAGAGGGGTGTATGCTCAGGGGTAGGTTCTACACTGCTTGGCTTCATAAACTGGATGTATACCCTCTTGTCCACCCGTTTGACTTGTAATCTCTATCCAATCTGAGGTAGATTGGGCACAACATCATTAATCAACAGCTGCACGAACCTTGGGTACAATAAGAACCTGAACCTCTCCGCCGCATTAATCTATTCGGTCATATACTTGTAGATGTATTTGGAGAAGTTGTAGCCCTTGTTCAGAAATAGGCCAACCATTGCGGCTGCCAAGTCGTGACCCATTGCATCCTTCCTTGCCTTCCTTGCAGACAGGCAGATGATCATGACGTGTGCAAAGTAACGCCACTGATCAAGTACCCACATATTCTTGTAGGAGGCATAGTCTGTTGTGCCAACATATCTCATCCTCTGTCTCCAGCAGCCATCAAAAAAGTAGTCAGGGTAAGCTACAGGATCAGTAGGTAGATCCCTGAACTGTAGAACTCTTCGGATAGTGTCTTCAGAAGTGGCTATATCATGTCCTGCCACAGTAGCCCTAATAATAATTGGCGTTACCATGCAGTCATGATCAGCAGAATTTCAGAATTGCTCCATGTAAGGTCTAAAGACAATCGGATCAGTAGAGATAGCGTAGCTTATCTTGGATCGGTTTAAAAAATTCATTATCTGTCGGTACTCTAGGGCATCACCTTTCCACTCTGGGTGAGTGAGTGCTAACAGATTGAATTCATTGAAAATGCACGAGCCATCGCTTAAAAAAACAAAAGATAAACAACATTAGATCAAATAGAATCATTGGAATGGAACAAACATAATATGGCATAGCACTTGCACATTGAACTGATTTCCAGACTTAGAAAAATTTCTAAATTGCCCTTGCTGCGTACTTAACAAGTATGCAGGTAGATTGTTCTTGCGTACTTAGTAAGTACGCAAAAGTTACTTCTTGCGTACTTACTAAGTGCGTAGGAACTTGCACTTAGAAAAATTTCAAAAACCAAAATCCAGAGATTGTGAGATTTTGCTATGAATGATGGTCACCACAAGGTCGAAAAAACACGTTTAGGACCTATGGGGCCAAAACTAACACCAATATCTTGCTAAAACCCTATCAAAATGACCTAGCCCTGGTTCGACGGTAAAATACAGTCACCCAAGGGGTCAAAATCAAAATCCACAAAAGTGAAGGATGAAATAGGTAAGCTAGAGCATCGATTAATGAGCTTAAACAGGTTTTAGGTCTCAATTTAGATCATGAACAACCAAAATCGGTCCAAATTTCATCATCAAAACCCCAGGTTTCCAAGGTCCGACTAAAGTGTTCTAAATCATCAATTGCACATTCCTACGATCCAAATTTGTCTAATTCCATCAGGATTGCAAGAAATGAAGATTTTCAGAGGTTTTCATGCGTTTGGTTGATGATCTTTCTCCTCCTTGTTCATCAACTGTCGTAGGCAAACTTGTTGATTCTGTTAAAAGCAAACTTGTGAAATCGCTTCTTTTGTGTTAGGCGAACTTACTAAGTTCGCTAGGTGTAAGTTCGCTAGAATTATTTTGATCATGTTTGTAAGTGTTTTCCAAGATTTCAAGGATGTCGAATTCTACACATGCAAGTGTTAATAACATGACCAATCTGCTAAACTGTGACAATGAGATTAGGACACCTATAAAACCACCAAGGTTGACTAATTTGAAGGATTATTCGAATTGGAAGAGTCAATTTGAGAATTATATGTCTTTCAATGATACAAGTTTGTGGATACCGATCAGCGAGGGATACAAACATCCTACATACACGTAAATGGGTAGAACCGATGCAGAAAAACTTGTTTCAGCACTTACTGTGGAAGAGAAGACGACATATGATCGTGAGAAGAAGGCACATGATGCTTTATCCATGTGTTTACCATTAGACATATATCATACATTCAAGAAGTTTAATACCTCTCGGGAGCTATGGGAAGGTTTGAAACAAAGGTGTGAAGGAAGTATTGATATAAAGAAAAGCGTAAGAGAGTTATTGAAGAAACAGTTTAGTGTCTTTAAACACTTTGAAGGTGAAAGTATTGATGAGATGATGTGAAGATATTATCATCTGCTAAGTGATATGGTGAACAATGATATATCCTATAAGAATCGGAAAGTGCTTGAAAAGTTTTTTGATGCATTACCTCCACATTTTGAAATGTACACTATTGTCATTAAGGAACAAGCTGGTCTTGATGATATGGGTTTGGAAGAACTAATGGGTAAGATGCAGTCTTATAACCTGAATAAGCAAAAGAAAGATACGGTTTATCAGACTCAAGATCCTAGTTTGTATTTTGGGAAAGTGACATCTACACCGAAATCGGGAGTTGCATTGTTTTTGGGTGAAACACATGAGTGTCGGTCTTCTTCAAAGGAAAGTTCATGTGGTGGATCTTCGTGTTTTGTAGCTTTTGGTTCTGGATGTTCAAAAAATTCCAAGAATAACTCTCATTCTTGTTCTGCTAGAGTTTCTCCTAAAGCTGCTGAAGATCTTATGGCCATGATTGCTTCGTTTCTTACATCATATGAAAATTTCATTGGCGGGAAGATTACTGATCCTGATATGATTGAGGAAGATTTTAAGTAAATCAACAAAGATACTTGTCATACATATGATCTAAACAAAGATAATGATCAAGATGATGAACCTGATGCATGTGACAAGGGTGAGCATCCAAACACCGAAGTAAACCCGACATCACAGGCTCAGGGGGAGTCGACATCAAACATTGATGTAAGTCAATCAGGTGAGAAAGATGCTGATAAAGACACAACTATGGAAGCATTGGATATGTTAGAAGATTCATTCTTAGATGATTATGATGTTGAAAAGGCTGACAAGTTAGAGTACTTACTTGATTTGGATGATGTTACTGAGGATGATGTAGTTGAAGATGATCTGTCTGATCTTGAAGAGGGTGAGATAGTGGAGCTAGAAATTTAAAAGAATATAGCTGCAATAAGATATGAGGGTTGTGATGGATTGAATATTTCTATGGACTTTATACATGATAATGTAGTTCCTGAAGAAAGCTCAGATGGAACTACAGAGTCATTAGATACTAATCCTGAAATCACAAAACCTTGTTCCCCAACTACTACTGCTCCTAAAGTTCAAGATGAAGAACCAGTGTTATACAAAGAGACTGGTATGACTAAAAAGAAGTGGCTAGAGATGGTGAGAAGCTGGAAGAAGGTGATGCCTGTAACTCCACCTGAACCAGTACAAAAGGCCAAGTATGTGAATAGAGAAGATTGTATTGGAAGAATTCTGAGTTGGTTTTATGAGAAAGAGTTCAAGTTATTTGCAATCAAGAGAACTGATGGTGTGCAATACTTAAATCCAAGGCTCAAGTATTTCAATTCTCTACCGAGATGTGAAGTTAACGGTCTTGCAACTAAGCCGTTGATTAACAGATTGAGAGATGGAATTACTGATGCTATTGCCAAACTTATTAGAAATGAAGGATCGCCTGGGAAGTATGAAAGATTAAATCCTCAGACTGAAAAGAGAGTGATAAGATTTGGTGATGTGGATCCGGTTACAATGAAGCACACTCGACGATATAAGTACAAACCGGTTAAAGTTATACAAAATATTCCATTGAAGAAGTATCCACGAGACTTTTTTGGAAATATGAAATAGTGGTATGTGGATGTAAATCTGGTGAGGCTGTGATCGAAGACAAATATGGAAAGATTCTAGCTCAATTCTATGATGCTATAACTCTTATCAACTTTTCAAGGAAAGATCAGCTGACACTCAGAAGAAAAGAGATTATGTATACCAGTGAATGGAGGGAGTAAGCTATGCAGTACAAATGGGTGCTTCATGTGTGTATCAATTAGAGAGATCATGTCGGGAGCAAATTGCTAGAGAATCGGAAGAGAACTTGAAGACCAAAGACCGAGCTATTGTCAAGGGGGAGTCTCTTAGGACATGTTTTGTGACAATTATCTTTGTAATAGATTAGGTCTTGGTGTTGTCTTTAAGTTTGTAATGTTGTTTAAGTGATAGGTTTTGTAACAGGCGTACTTGTCAAGTTCGCCTAAGCCATGGGTGTGGCGAACTTGATAAGTTCGCATGCAAGAAGTTATTGCCTATATATAGTGTTTGCTAGTTTGAGTCTTGTAAGATTTGAGCACTTGATCATTTGTAAACACTAATATTTGAGGGCAATACAGAGAAGTTATTTTACATCTTGTGTGTCTATTGTTCTACTTGTTGTTATCACTACGTAAGTATGTATACATTAGATTCTGCACTCTGTATTCGTGTCGGTTTGCTTGTCTAGACAGATCCGTAGACCCGCTGGGACCTACGTATTGCATAAGGTGTTTTTACAATCCTAGTAAAATTAAGCCGAGGTGTTGCTGAGGTGAGTTCCTAAACTGTGATGTGTACATCATCTAAAACATTCATGGCCCTGTTATACTCCATTTTGGCATGATTGATTGGTGAAAACATTTTGTGTATCTTGAGACAATTGCGGCCCCCCTTTCCGCACTCCATTGTGGGCATTGTTCTCTATTCCATTGGTATATAACATGTAATAAGAGCTTAATATGTTCCATGTGGGATGGGACCTCGGAAGGGTTACCAACTATATAGGTTCATGGGTGTGTTCCTTGAGCTGCTCATAGATGTGTTCTATGAGTAGGAATATAAGAAAATTGTATTGTGGGTTTCAAGATACACTGGCGGTTTTTTTTTAAATGTTTTGTTTATGGAATCACCAACATTATGTTTACCCATTTTCTCTAAATATTTTTTAGTACACATCTCAGGTGATACCTAGTTTGGCATTCCAAATGAGGAAGGACATCTTGGAACCAACACATTTGGAAGCATGTTTGGAAGCACTACAGTCTTGTGGTTTTATGTTCCTAGTTAGGAACTAGCGAACATGATGTGAAATATCTTGATTACCATGTGTAAAAACAATGTTTATACAAATAAAAGAATTTGAGGTTTTAGTTTTCGTTGTGTGTTTGTGTACCATTCGTCACGAATAACCACTACCTGGGACTGGGGTGTGACACTCGCGGTTAGTGTGCATAAATATTTTGGCCTATAAATGTTAGTGATACCTTTAGAAAATTTATACAAAATAACTCGTGCCCTTTTCTTAGACATCTTCAAATAATCATCTAATATGTCGGCGGCGGATCCGTATGTTAATTGGCGAATAGCGGCGGTACACTTTTGAAGTGAAGTGAAACCTATTCTATCTCCAGCATCCCAACCCAATTTGAAAAACTGCATCTCCTGTTCCATATCATTAAAAATCCATAAAAATAACCGTCTGTTCATTCGAAAACGGGTTCGAAATGTGTCATCGTCACAAAGGGCGGGATCGCAAACTAGTCGTGATCCAAACTATTGTGGGCAGCTTCATGGTCTTTATTCAAAGTGGCTCTTCGTGTGAAGGTTGGCGTGTTCGACCTTTCGGCATCATCTTTTAGTATTTCAACGATAGAGGTAGCAATTGTCTCGAAAATAATAGGGGTTACGCCTTCCGATTCCGCAAAGAGTGAATTTATTTTTTCCATTTGTTGAGAATGGTTTGAGGTTGGGTGAAATGGGTCAGCCAGTTTAACAATTGATAGTGTTTTGAGAATGGTTTGAAATAAGGGTTAAAAAAGGTTTGAAAAATGGTTAATTTTAAATTACAATTTTTTTAAATATAGTCGTTGAAGGTATTTCCACGTACATGGAATTCTCCACGAAAAAACACCTCGGCCATAGACCACGCATGAGGGGTACGGTGTTCAACGGCCCACGACCTCTACGAGCCTCTCCATTGGTGTATACCAGAAGGCCTTAGGGATGAATTGAGAAGTGATGGAAAATCTGACGTGATGCTAACATGGCTTGGGGATGGGAGGCAAGCACTCCCTCCACCCTTATAAGAATCCAGTAAAAGAATGTTGGATTATGAAGATAACCTTAAAATAAAAAAACATTAAAAAAAATTTGTTTTTTTGTTATGTAAACCAAAAAAATTTATCTATAAATCAAATTATAAAAAAATTAACATCACTAAACATGTTTTTTTTTATCAAAATTAGATTAAATAAAACTAATTACAACCTATCAAAGTTTGGTTTTATAAACTAACTAGAAGAAGTTTTGAGGCCGCGCATTGCGGTGGGATGTCTTAAACGATACCAAATAGTAAGTGTGTGTTTGAGAGTGAAGGCATAAAATATCAAAACGCGTGCTTGGAAAACATAAGGAATACCAAAAGTACAAAATAAAGTAAATTCACAAAGATTTTAATTAAACGTAAATCAGATAAAAACAAAATTGAAGTAAAGTGGGGAAAAAATGGAGAAAAAAAAACATAATATGGAATGTGTCATCACTTAACCTGTAACTTCTAAACATAATTTTTCTAGAGTATATGTTAGTTTGCTATGTGGATTATCATAACATCTCTATGATGAACTGATATAATGATGTGTCTAGGATTGTAATGGTAGGGAAGATGAATCTCAACAATGTTAGGGTACCCATAATGCCTGATGGTTGTGGAGCTTCTGCGCTGATAAAGTTTGGAGCTGTGCTTGGTCTTGATCAGTAATCAGTATGCAGCTGCTAACAGTTTGTACAATGTTGAAGGAGGCATCGTGCATTCGTCTTCAACCGTATAGTTGGTGTCACAGATAAGGTTTATATCATTTATTGTTCTTCTTTATGCTTTTATCTTTATGACAATTGTATGATGGCCTAATAATTTTCTCTTGTATGTATGTGTATCAGTTAGCTACTTATTATCAGCTTGTAAGCCTTAATTAAAACGTGTGGTTAGAAAACAAAAGAAATACCAAAAGTATAAAATAAAGAAAAAATTTTTATAATAAAGAGGCGAAAAAATGAATAGTAAAAAAACAATCCAAAGTGAGGCTGAAACACCTCTACTTATAGGCTAAAAAGTTAGTATTTTTCAATAAAATATATCAAAAAAGATAAAAGTGATACTATATCTAAGAGGGTGACTTTTAAAAAAATTAAGGGGACTACTAACCACACACGGAGAATGCTAATCGGACTTGGCCATATACGCATCGTATAGGGCAATACGATGCGTATAGCCCTTCACAAATTCCCGTGCCCGACATTCTCTTACAACCTGTCATTCAAACCTCGTATACGCATCGTATAGGTCAATACGATGCAGTTTAGGATAAAGATTCCTTCTGCCACTAAACCCATCACATCGTACCTTATACGCATCGTATTGGGCTATACGATGCGTATAGGGCCCAAATTTTGTGTATTTAACCATGCAGAATTCTCATTCGAACCGAACGTATGCTTTCAAAATTCAAAAATTGTAAACATGTCTTGGTGGTGGGATGGTAACTACGGTTTTCAGGTATATTCTAACGAGTCGGTGGAAAACAATCCGCAAAGTTATGGCGTTCAAGAGGTGAACCAGGAGGAGGTCTCGTCCAACGTTTATTCTCATCAACGGGTAAGGCTTCCAGATTTGAACGAGCCACTAAGCAATCCCGAGTTCGTATACGGTGAACCGTCTTAACTTACACAACCCACGAATGAATACGTATACGATGAAGTCTCTTACCCGACACAACAAACCGATGACTCCGAAGACGAAGAACAAAATAATCAAAATATGTCTTATAAAACTAACCAGAATTTTCAGTCTCGTGAACAGTTGGTTGATTGGGCTATCCGGAGAGGACGTGACAATGGTTACGTCATTGTCACCCGACGATCGAGGAGAAAAGACGACGATCCGACAGAACCGTTTATCAAGGTGTGGCTTGTGTGTGACCGTCACGGCGAACGTGCGTCTACTGCCACGGTTAGACGTGCCGGTAGCAAGAAAATTGGTTGTCCCTTTAAATTGGAAGGAGAGTACCAAGAAAATACTGGTGATTGGAAATTAACGGTGAAGGATGACAGTCATAACCACGATCCTAGTCAACATCTTGAGGCGCACTCGTTTGCAAGGAGACTGTCTCAGTCGGAACAACTTTTGGTGGGGAAGTTGTATTCGCAAAACATGTTGCCACGAAACATTCTAGCAACTATAAGGGAACAAAACCCAGAGAGTAGTTGCATTAAAAAAGACATTTATAATGCAATACAAAAGATAAAAAACGAAACGAGAGTCGGTGAAACTCCAATACAGATTCTGGAAAACCTGCTTTCTTCAAAAAAATACGTCTACTATACTCGAGAAGATCCTGCCACAAATAGTGTGGAGGAGATATTCTTTGTTCATCCGAAATCGTACGAGATGTGGCGTGCATTCCCGCACGTGTTGATGATCGACGCGACATACAAAACAAACATGTACAAACTTCCATTTGTCCAAGTGGTCGGTGTGACCTCCACACACCAGTCGTTTTGCATCGCTCATGCATTTATATCAAAAGAACGGGAGGAAAACTTCGTCTGGGTGTTACTTCAAATAAAAGCAATGTTGCAAAAGTGTATGGAGCCGCGTGTGATAGTAACAGACAGGGACAAAGCTCTTATGAACGCGTGTGATAAAATATTTCCGAGCTGTTCCAAGAACCTATGTCGGTGGCACATACACGAGAATATCGCAAAACATTGCAGGGCATCATTTACAGACGAAGACTGGAAAAATTTCAAGTATTCATGGTCGGTATTATGTGAGTCTCCCACGCCAGATATATACCAGTACAACTTCAACCGACTTTACGAACGTCTGTACGCAGCCAAACGAGGAAGTAAGTTTTAAATATTAAATATTTAATATTTTCAGTATTTAAATATTTATTCAATATTAAATATTTTTCCAGGAGTTATTGATTATGTGACTAAAAATTGGCTGGACCCGTATAAAGAAAAGTTTGTATCCGCGTGGTACAACAAAAACCTCAATTTTGGTCAACATACAACGAACCGAGTCGAGAGCCAGCATTCGCTCTTAAAGAGCTATCTTAGAAACGCTAACAGCTCGCTAGATAGACTTATTGGGTTTGTTGATGAAATTGTATCAGATCAGTATTATCACTTACAGTTTGGGTTTGGAACAAGCATCATAAGGAAAATGGACAGCCACATAGCTATTCAATTGTTTGATATCCTGCACGGTAAAGTTTCACATAAAGCTCTAGATTTGATAGAAAACGAGTGGTACAAGTTATCAAATATACGGAAACAAAATGCAACGTGTGGGTGCCAACTTTTCAGTAGTTGTGGGTTGCCGTGTGCTTGTCGTCTAGCAAATATCGAAGCTACAGGTAAACTGTTCTGACTATTTAATTATTATTATTATAAATTAATTCAATTAAAAAAAATATAATAAAAACAATATATTAATATTATTATTATTATTATTATTATTATTTAAAATAAATACAATATATTATTATTATTATTATTTATTATTATTTAAAAAAAATATATTATTATTATTTATTATTTAAAATTTAAACAATATATTATTATTATATAGGTGGCATAATCCCTCTAGATGCAGTGGACGTCTTCTGGAGGAAACTTGATTTAAAACCGTCGTTTGTCGATGATGAAAATGTAGACGTGGATAAGGTACTGGGTCAAGTGAGAAACAAAATTATGTCACAACCCGATCAGGTCAAAAGAAGTATGCTGTCGAGAATTGCAGGGGTTGTCTTTCCGAGCAAAAGTAACAAGAAAGCGCCTATGGTACAAGAAGATACTCGCGGTCGTCCAACTTTGAAAAAGCAACAACAAAGGAAACAGGATGTCGTGAGAAACAACTCATTCACAGGATCCCAACAAAGCAAATGTGACCCTGCGAGACACAGCTCGTATATTGCGTCACAAGACTCTATACAAGCGAGTTCGGTCTTTCAACACAGTCGTTCAACTAAGGGTAAAGGAAAGCAACCGCAAGATGATAACGCCCATCTTGGGTTTCCATTGATTACGGGGAATGATGCGGTTAACAATATAAAATGTTTTAAGGATTCGATACCCTCTTTATTTTATCCGTACATTTCACATATACAGGATGTAAAACCCGACGGTAACTGTGGTTTTCGATCGGTAGCTTTGGGCTTAGGGTTAAATGAAAACCTGTGGCTCTTTGTCCGACAACAACTTCTACATGAGATGGACAATAAAGAGGAATGGTGGAGAACTGTTTTTGACAGAGTCGCCTTTCAAGAGTATGATAAGCTACGTCACACAATAGATTGGCAGGATGTGAAAGCCGCACCAGTTAGTCGTTGGATGTCGATGCCATACACAGGACTCCTAATTGCTCAAAGATTTGGGGTGATTGTTCATCTTTTAAGTATCAACGGTAATCAAACATTTTTTCCATTGTGGTTTGGTCCTAACGTTCACGCTCAACATCAAGTCTTATCGTTAGTTCACGTCAAAAATGCTCATTTCATCCACGTCAAGTTAAACGGAGAATTTCCGATTCCTACGCCGAATGCACTTTGGAATTTGCACCGAAATGATGATGCAGCAAAATGGGAAAATATATGCAATGATCGTATAGAACGATTTAAGAAAATAATGGCCACTAATAGATCCAGTTTTCCACAATATTTCACGAATCTCGGATGATATTTGTTTAAAATTGTATTGTAATTCTTTTTAAATTAATTTTATTGTCATTTTAAATATTTTTATTTAATTATAACTAATTATAATGTTAATTAAATATAATAATAATTAATTTTAATTCAAATGTTTCAAACTTCAAATTTTTTCAAAATTCAAATTTCTATACGCCACGTATAGATCAATACGTGGCGTATCTTCCCTAACCTTTGGTATTCTATACGCCACGTATTGCCCTATACGTGGCGTATATACATTTGATTTATCTGGTTTTGGCTACGTATTGTACCAAACGAACCAAAAAAACAAACACAAAGCCATACGCGACCCGCTTATAAAACGCTCGTTGATTTGGATTGTGCCATCAAAAAAACTTTGAAAAGGTACGTGTCTTAACCCACGGTCATTAATGTTAGGTTTTTATTGAATATTAGCGGGTAAAACTGGGTAGATTAGCGATTTTTAGGTTTGAAATTAAGAACTATACGCCACGTACAGGACCATACGTGGCGTATAGTTCTTCTGGATTGATCTAAGGAAGAAGATGAAGCCATACGCCACATATAAGCCTATACGCTGCGTATGGCTCAGTTTACCCCGTGACATGCCTGCGTATGGCCTAGTTTGGTCGCGTATGGCTTGGTTTACCCGGCAACTCGCCCGCGTATGGCCTATTTGGCCTGCGTATGGCTTTGTTTACCCGGCAACCGCCTATACGCCACGTATAAGCCTATACGTGGCGTATAGGTTTTTAATTTAAAAACAATTTATTAATATTATTATTATTATTATTTATTATTTAAAATAAATACAATATATTATTATTATTATTATTATTATTATTTATTATTATTTAAAAAAAATATTATTATTATTTATTATTTAAAATTTAAACAATATATTATTATTATTATTATTGTTTATTATTTAAATTAAAATATTAAAAACAATTAATTATTATCAGATATGGCGGATTATGATGATGATATTCAGATGGATCAGCTAGACGATTTTGTGCACTATCCTTTTCTAGATTTTCCGCCCGATACAGAGGCTTATTCCCGGTGCCAGAAGCTCCGGGAAGTGCAGATGGGTCCGGGTACGGCGGTGGATTGGGCCCTCCTCTAGGAGGTGCATGAGGCCGAGCGGGCTAGGGCCATCATCGGTGAGGACACGCCATGGTCGCGTCTTTTTGACCTTTCTTTTGAGGAGACATACCGAGAGCTTGTCGTCGAGTTTCTTTCGACGTTCATCTATTCAGAGACTGGGCTGCAGCCTCTACCCGGGGAGGCGCCGGATATTGAGGATCCGGATCGTATTTCTTTTTCTATTTTTGGGGTCGTTTACCGTCAGACCCTCCGTCAGTGGGCCGTCACGACGGGCTTGTACTACGAGCCTGAGACGGTCTCGCCGCTATTCACCGAGGCGGTGACGGAGGTTGACAAGGAGGAACTCCTTGTTTTATAGGGCTTGATTTCAAATAGTCCTTGGTTGGGTACCAAGGGGAGGGTCTCGGGTATTAGAGACCCTTTGTATAGATATCTGCACCGGCTTATTTCGACGTCGATCGTACCGCGTCTGAAAAGCCGTGAGTGGTGCACTGATAGAGATCTTTTCTTCCTTTTCTGCCTGCTTACTGGGAGGCGGTGCGACCTGTCCACGAGCATGACGCTTTATTTTGCTTCAGCCTATATGCGACAGAGGCGCGGACTTTTATATGGCGGTGCATTCATCACGCATATCATGCGGTCGGTCATACCATTTGGCCACCATGAGCCTCAGATGTTACCGGCCATTCCCCCTGTCCGATTAGATCGTCGTACGGCGAGCGGCATGCGCATCACGCACCGATTCTCGCAGGGCCTTCGGTTCGTAGGGGCCGTCCAGGACCAGGTTTGGGTCCCGGTGCCGTTGCCGCAAATGCCTGGACAGCGGGACCCGCCTATGCCTCAGCCGCTGCAGGGTACACGTCGAGCAGGTCCACGAGCATCCGCCACAGCATCCCCAACAAGTACGTCGGTCTGTTAGGCTGGATAGGGCTACCCAGACATTGCTTGATGGCCTTGTTGCCGACTCATGGCGACAGGGTCGTCAACTCGATCGCATGGAGGACCTGATGACATGGGCGGTTGGACAGCTCGTGAATCAGTCACGAGCCGGCGGCATCGAGCCACCCCCACTACCACCGCCACGTCATTATCCGGACGACCCCGTTCAGGGTGAGGGCGGGGCAGGTCAGGGTGACGCGGGAGCCGATTAGGTTTAGTTCTTTTATTTGTATTTTGTTTATTTCGTTGTTATGTATGTAAAATATTTTGATGTATATATTTAATTTTATGATGTAATGTATATAATGTTTAGTTTACTTGTTTGGTTGTAACGTTTAATATTTTGTTTGGTTTGTAATGTTTAATATTTTGTTTGGTTTGTAATGTTTAATATTTTGTTTGATTATACTGTAAAAATATAATAAATGTTTAAAAAAAATATAAAATATATAAAATTTATAAAATTTATAAATAGATAACAAACTTATATTAACAAAATTATATAAATTAAAATACAAAATAATATATTATTATAAAAAAATTATAATTAAATAAATAATCCTATACGTGGCGTATAGGTCAATACGCCACGTATAGGATTATTTAACACCAAATCTTCCAACTTTTGAAGAAAAATATTGAGCCATGCCTCATACGAGGCGTATAGGGCAATACGAATCGTATGGGACACAGAGAATGACACGTGTCATTCTGGTGTCAGAGACTAAACCCAATACGCCCTCGTATTGACCTATACGAAGGCGTATCGCGCGACGACGGGTCCAATTAGCAATATTTCGTGTGTGGTTAGAATCGGCCAAAATTAATTAATAATAATTTGTAAAACAAAATCAAAGCGCGCAAAAAAGTTAGATATATTTACGTGATGTATTGTCAAATACCGACAGGAAAAGAAGAAATAATATACGATAGGCACGTGGACACGTGTCACGTGTACTTAGTTCACTAAACCAGAATTTGACGGGTCAAATTTGGGGTACACCCCGGCTCCCACATTAGTAAAATACATATTTATTTGTTTCTAACCCCTAAACCGACATTTCCGCCTACTAAACTTCTAAATTACATATATCCACAATCTCTAACTTTAATTACATATTTTTCTAATTTACTTAAAATTACCTAATTGTCACTCACAAATAATGAAATATAAATAGTATTTTAATTGGTTTATTAAGGGTAAAATAATAATAAAATAAGTTATTTTAAACGAATTGAATAAATATGTAATATATAGGTTTGAGGAAGGGGAAATATGTAATTAATTTTAGGGTTGGGTAAATATTTAATAAAGAAACTTAGGAAGGGGATATATGTAAAAGCCCCTATATTTATTTAAGGTTATGTGCACCTTTTACGCCCTGAATCACACCCCTTGGGTGATGTTTCACGCCCTTTTACAGTCTCCTGGACCATGCCCCGGGTTTTAACGCCCATAACAAATGGCCTAATAATATAGTTTCCTCTCAATGAATCCAAGTGGAAAAGCTTCATATACACGTGTAGATAAATGAGTCGAGCTCGACACGTATAACTTAAAAGGGTTTAAGTTTTTGTATCTAAAATTCATATTCGGCTAGTGAGCCATTTTTTAAACTTAAGCTAGACTGTTTTGGTACTTTTTAATTATTTAATGTGTTTGTGTATATATATATATATAGGGTTGAGTTCATAATAAAACTTATTTTCATGAGAAAACCAAAATACTTCTCACCTCCAAAAACCTAACCCCCCACCCCACCCCCACCCAAAAACCTAAGCCCACCCACCCCCAAAAATCTAAACCACCCACCCACCCACCCCCCTCCCAAAAACCTAAACCCCCCTATTCCAAAAACCTAACCTAAAAGCTAAAATAAACCCAAAAAACTAAACCCAAAAGCTAACCTCACTATTTTTTTGAGTTTTTTTTTGAACGAGAATGACGTGGGAAACATGGTCTCCGAACCAGTTTTTTAGTTTTTGATTTATATTTTAAGTTATGATTTTTTATTTTTTATTTTTTTTAGCTTTAATAAGTAGTTTTTTTGGTTTTCTAATGAACAATGAGTTTTCTTATTATACTTCCCCCATATATATATATATATAAAAGAATAATTATATTATTGACAAATAAATATATATAATTATATATACAATAATACTTATTATGTAATTATATATTTATATGAATAATAGGCTCGTTTGCAATTGCATTTAAACTCAGTATGAAACTCGGGCTTGAGACCCTTTATAAATGAGCTTCAATTTAGGTTTGAGTTTGGGCTTGAGCTTATCTATATTCGTCTTTTTTAGCGAGACGATCTCAACCAGCTCACCTGTCACACCCCCAAATTTATTCACTTAATAAATAAATAAATAAATTAAGGTTGCAACGATTGGTAACATTACACAATAGCGGAAGCTAAATAAAGACTTCTAAATATGTCGAACATGTCTTCATCTTCTAAGGGGCTTAATCCAAATGTTTAACCTATTCCAACCGTGCCAAAATCATGATACCTGAAAAACATGCTCAAAAATGTCAACGCAATGTTGGTGAGTTCACAGGTTTTAAATGAATACAATTGGCAAAACCATATTTACGAAATCGTTTGTCAAAAACTATTTATACGAAATCCTTCGGCAAAAACCATTTGCACGAAATTGATTGACAAAACTGTTTGTACGGGTACTATTGGCAAAATCATTTGCTCGAAATTCACTGTCAAGACCATTGATACGTATACCAATGGCAAAACCCGTTTCCCGAAATTGACTGACAAAACCATTGGTACGTATACCATTGGCGAAATCATTTGCTTGAAATTTACTTTATGCATATGATAAACAAAACAAGTTAGCGGTTGATTCATCGTTGTCTAGCTAGCACAAACGAATTATGTGATGCACAAGCCTATAACCAAACCTTTAACGAATTCTTGAATTTTGCCCTAGCCCATTGTACCTTAAAACAATGAGAAACAACAAGACCTAATATGCAATCATTTGACCCTGCTGGTCAGGTTAGCGCGACTAACCATGATTGGGGGTGTCAACCCGAATAGTACTATTCATATCGATCTACGGCTAAGTCCATAGCTAATGGTTATAGTTCGAAATACCGAGGACCTTTATGTGTTAACTCATGCACACAAGTTAATCATATCCTTGTTTCTCGTTTTCTAGTTATCATACCATTTGAATTTAACATGTTTTTCCCCCAAATATAGAAAACAGTAAAAAGGGGCCGTGAAACTCACAAGGAATTAAACCAACATGTTCATGTTATCCATAGTGTAAACAAATATGTTTCATTCTTTCAAATATGTCGTATAAGCATGTTTCTCCCCCGATGTTTATAAACATTAAAAACTAAAAGGGGTTGTGAAACTCACCTGATGGCGTGTCAAGAATACTAATGTCCTTCTGATAGTAATGAAAACCAGTGTTCACATGATGTAACAGTCACATATGTATGTCCTACATGAGTCCTACGACACCTGTAGGTACTTTATGAGATTCGTATGCTAACCCTAATAATGTAAAACGAGTCTAAACTCGTGTTGAGTTATCACGTGTGCGGTTGAGCTCTGCTGATCCTTAACGGTATTACTGATTCAATATACGATATTGGTTTAACATTCGGTAATATTAGTTGCTTAATTCAAGTCGGGTTTCTCAATTCAAATATATTTCAATAGTTATATACAAAAATATTAGTTTGTCGTGTACACACTCGTATATGGCTATGTGCATGTATAATTAGTAATAATAATTCACGTTCGTGCGTCATAAAATAAGTTTTCTTATGATGTTCTCCCTATATATATATATATATATATATATATATATATATTTACTTATCATTAAATGTTTTCCCTATAAAACATATGTTTATTTTTATGTACGAATATGTGAAATATCATTTAAGACAACTATTAAAAGTATAAAATTACATATATATTTATATTATCTATTCATGATATGTTGACGTCGTATGTTTTGAAACCGTTCGTATCAATATATAGTCAAAAACCCCAAAATCATATATTTATTTATATTCGTATTTGAATATTATTTATAACAAGTAATCGTCCGATTTCATGTAATGAGAGTATATGTATTTATCTTGAATGTATTATATTTGTTCGGTCCTATATAACGTATTATGAAATAATCGTTTGGTATAAAGTGTGAAGATTTATAACTACCTATCTTTATAAGAATACATTTATACCTATATACAAAAATATATTTTTATGGATTATTGTCATTCGTCATACTCTCGTTTAGTCGGTACTTTATAGTTTTATTCGTATGAATTCAAAATGCCTAGTCGTGATGTCTAAGATATGAATTTATACAAAATACATTTATTGTCCAATTTGTCCCAAAAATAACTATCAACCATTTATACGTTATGAATATTTTGCAAATATTTATACGACCAAAGTAACAATTATAATTCGTGCATATATATACAACTATCGTAATGCAAATATTTATACGTTAAAGTCATATCTAGTTATTTGTTCGCGACGATCGTTAGTCGTACCAAAGTTCCATTTTTACCGACGACACGTCCATGTTTATATTTATCGCCTAACAATTTATACTTTTAATTTGTACGGATCTCACTCATCAAACACCCGTTAATGTGACTCGTTATTATTTATTTTTACTTTATTATTTATTTTTCGCTAACGAATTACACACGCTTAACTTTTGTAATATTAAACGTAGAGCATTTAGCGTGCGTTTTTACCTTTCCATTCGCTCGGTTCGCATACGCGAACCCGTTGACTTGTGTTGACCATAGTTTGACCAGTTTGACCACATTTGACTTTTGTTGAATAACTTCGACCAAAACTCGAAACTAGTTAAGACTGACTCGAGAAATCCCGATTTAGCCACCACCGCCGCGAATTCTACCGTTAACACCTCAAACCACCGACAAACTGTAAACCAACCGTCGTCGCCGCTATCGGAGCCATGGCAGCGGCTGTTCTTTGCAAGAAAACCACCATAACTCGTCGAAACATTTGAAACCATTATCATCTGCGGAAACCCTAACTTCACAGTCACCGAAAAACTAATCAAGGATCGAAAATATCTCGGCTAATCGGTAGAGAAAACGGACAAGAGGGATTTTACCTTGGATGTCTAGATCTGACATAGGAAGAACAAGCGAGTTCGGATCCAGGGATTTAGGTTCCACCGGAACCCTAGCTCCGCCATGGCAGCTCGTCGGAAAAGCGTATTCAACTGGAGTTCATCTTCATCGGGTCGCCAAAGCTTCCCCTGAAAACCCTAGCGGCCGCCTGTCACCGTGGAGCACTCCCGCTGCCGCAGCTACGATGGAACAACTAGATCCCGTCGCCGGAGAACCGGCCTTCGCCATTGCCGTTGTCGTCTTCATCTTCCGCTGCAGCTGCTAGGGGCGGAACCCTAGCAGCCGTCTTCACCGGAAAAACGGGTTAGCGTCACCGATATGCGCCCCACTGTCGTCGTATGGGCTCCGCTGCCACTACCACGCCACTCGTCCGCCATCTTGGCCTCCAAAACTCATCACCGCCTGATTCGGCCACCCCTATCGTCGGGTCTTGCCTGTTGGTGACTGGAAAGGAGAAGAACGGAAGTAGGTCGTGGTGTTGGGTGCGTCTGCGACGTCGGAGTTCCGCCGGAAGGGGTGACCGGCTACTCTCTCTCAAGCTCTCACACACTCTCTCTCTAAAATCTGGGATTAGGGTTTGAAATGGGGAGGATGTTGGATCGGGATCTACCTTGATCCAATGATTCAACACATTAACCGAACTAAATCGTGCGGAATCCGATTTGATTGGCAATCCAATCTATGACACGGATCGGGTCGTAAGAAACGAGCGGATTAGATGTCGAAACGAAGGTTTCTATCGACCCTTTGGTGTAGAGAAGTTGGATACAAGACCTGGAAACTCTAAACGGACAGAGATTCGACAATACAGGTGCAAAGAGTTTGTGTGTTCTGTTGCTTAGTCTGGTTCTGCTCTGGTTAGTCTCTCTATATGTGTATGTGTGTTGTGTTTCTGTTGTATTTGTGCTCATGAAGTGAAAGTTCTATATATAGTGCTGAGGCCATTCGTACGAATGAGCCATGTGAATGGACTCATTCGTGCGAATGAATCAGCAGAATGGTTCATTCGTAAGAATGAATCATTAGAATGGTTCATTCATACGAATGAATCATTCTCATGATCTATTCGCGTGAATGGATCATTCTCATGATCTATTCGCGCGAATGGATCATTCTCATGATCCATTCGTGCGAATGGGCCTTTCATTAGCACGATTGATCAACGTTATTGCTATTTATCAGATCGTTTAATACACAGTCGTTATATATGAGTAAACATTAAGGATAAACATGTAATTTCATTAATATATCAAATAGTTACATTAAACATAGATGAAATACATATTACAAGGGATTAGGGACATATCATGAATCTACATACTCCCCCTTGGACCTAGATCCCTTTAAAATGACTTAACTGACATTAGTTGGTCTTCAACATCTCTTTTGTACGAGTTTTCCAGTTGACCCCGGCGTGTATGTCAAAAGCAAAACATATACGTATCACTTTCACATACTGCAATGCCTGGTCTATATCTGCAACTTCAAAAAATGGTTGACACTTGTATAAAGTTGTAACATCTTGTTCAGAAAAGTTGGTCAGCCACAAGGGATCAAAGACCCTGATGGTCTCCCATGACCCTTCTTTACAAAGCACTATAACAGCTTCACCAGTACGCCCATCATAGTACCACCATTTGAACTGATTTGAGAAGTCCTGGAGCATTTTCCTTAAAGGAATCTTCTTCATGATCGTTGGAGGTTTCCACTTTAAGATAATTAGGGGCTTCTTGGTGATTGGATGAACCTTTTCCTTATGAATGTAACGTGTAGGCATTTGTGGCTTGAAGTTCACCCACTTCTTTCGGTATTCGTATTGTAATTGACGTTCAAACCATTCGGATAGACCGGAAGATTCGCTGTATAGAAGCTTTAGACGCGCCAATTGATTTACTTCAAATGCGGGCAGCGTCTTGAAATCATGAGGGTACCTGAAATATTGTATGCCCTTCTCTCTTTTATAGCATAGCAACTTAAGTCGTTGAAGTATGCCCAACTGATTATACGACCATCAGACTTGTGTCCTTTGAGTCGATAAACTTTAGTGTACTTGGTTGGAAGAGAGGGCTTTGAGTTCTTCTTTAATTCGGCCATGTATTCCATCCACTGACTTTTACGTTCATTCAGCTCGTCAATGTCAATAGTGGAGGGACCGGCTTCATCTCCTTTGTTGTCGATAATGCGGTTGACCTCCTCGTCGGACTGCTGAGTGAATAAGTCTGTGAAGGAGGGAAGATCATCACCATCTACTGATGTGTACTTTGGATATTCTTGATTAGTGATGTCTTCGACTTCAACCTCGTCAACGTCTTCTAGTTCGTCAGAGGATGAATAATCAGTTGTAGGAACAGATGCCTCTTCAGTGATGACTTCGTCGGGATTCATTTGAAATAGCTCGGCAATCTGTTCTTTTGACAAGCAGTGTACGATTTCCCCTTCCTCTTTGTCATAAATAACTGAATGTTGGATGATCCCTTGCATGTCAAGCACATAAGTTAACTTTGAAGGTTGTTGCTTGAGAGGCATCACATCCAAAACTATTTACATAAACAATCATAAAATAAACATGTGAGAATAAGAAATTTCATTGATTTAATCAAAATAAAACTGAAATTATTTACATAATAATCTAATATTTACAATAAGACAACTTAAAACACTTAAAACAAAAACTATCAACCTTCAGTGCCCTTTTGTGTATCTGATGATGGGCCTTCTGATTTGTCTGATTTTTGCTTTGTGCGTGCCTCTGCTTCTGCTGTCTTTGAAGCACTTGATGCAGCACCAGCATTGGCACCATCATCCTTATCTTTGTCATTATTGTCATCATCATCATCACTATCATCATCATCATCGTCATCATCATCATCCTCATCGTCATCATCATCATCATCACCATCATCACCATCATTGCGAGCACCCTCAATTCTGGGTGTCGAGTCTTGTAAGGCCCCTTTCCCGGGTGACCTCACTTGTTGGATTTACTCATAAACATAGTCATAAATACTGAACTTAAATTTAAAACATTCATCATTCAATTACATAATCAAAACAGCGGAAGTCTTTACGAATAAAACATAACATATTCTTAACAAACAAAAGTGGGATGTCAGTCTTGTGCCGGGTAACCTTCACGCCATCGCACGACCTTTTCTTCCTTTACCTGAAATGTATACTAAAGTCAGCTAACGCTGGTGAGTTCTAGTTTAATGCGTTTAGATATAAACATTCTTTTCTTTACTTCATAAGTAAGCATTATTATAAAGTCATTCATATAAATACGTATTCATAACTTTTGCTTTTCTTTCATCTTTCTTTATCTTTATTAAGGTGATTACATATATATATATATATATGCGTTCACCCTTTTTCTTTTCACTTTTCTTAACATTCTTTCCTTATCTTTCTTACGTGATTACATAGATATGCATTCACCTTTACTTTCTTTACCATTTATTGGTCATACACATAAGGGTGATCAACCCATCTTACGGTACGTATATCACAAAGACATACGCCCTCGAGCTACCGTCGTAGCCCTTTTACTCGTCCGGTCCTAGAAACCGTCCGCCTTAACTTTGGTCCGGCCAACCTTCGGCCGTCCTTCTTTACCGTCCTACCGTCGTAGTCCGTCATATTCGCCCGTCTGCCATAAGGCATCCGTTTCCCACTTGAGCTAATTATGCAGCCGCATATTGTTTTAGCGACTTACTCCACCGTAGTGGCCTTTAATTAGTCTAACTTTCTAGACTTCCTTCTCTAGCTGCATAATAGTCAAGTGGTCGTCCGTCTACCGTAGTAGCCGTTAGCTTCGTTTCCGTCCATAACGTATACTTACATTCTTAGCATGCAATATATATATTTATAAAGCAATATTTCATTTATTTACGTTATACCATTCATTCATTCATTCTTTGTAAACATACGTGTTGTTCTTTGTTCATAATTCATTATTCACTTTCATATGTATCTACACATATACCTTAATATATCACGTATGGTCACATTGACATTCATTTCATTTATTCATTTAGTGTATACATTTCAGCCCCAAAACATTTATAAATCATTTGCACATAACTTAGAAGGGGGCACATAGAACTCACCTGATGGGCGGGTCCCTGAAGTATAATAGCTGGTTTCGAAACGTCACTAAGGTCACCCACTATCTGTATAATAAAGTCATACATATAAGGTAGGGCTCCTAAATGACACTAGACATTACTGTTCTTGAACTCAGTAGTTTCGGGAGGTGGGTCGCATCGAAACTATGGTAGTTTCGAGCTATGGTCTTACACTCGAAACTAGGTAGTTTCGAGTCATAATCCTTCTATCGAAACTAGGTAGTTTCGAGTCATTAACTTATGAAAAATCTTAGTTTAGGTTCAAGGTGACACTCGAAACTAGGTAGTTTCGAGTCCTGAGTTCCTATCGAAACTATAGTAGTTTCGAGTCATTGGCTGCTATCGAAACTAGATAGTTTCGAGTCAAACATGACTATCGAAACTAGAGTAGTTTCGATGGGTCTGCATGTATCGAAACTATAGTTTCGAGTCATGGGTCTGCATCTTCCCTGACCAGAACCTTGCTCCAGCCAACTTATTTCCAATCGATTAAACCTTGAACATTTTACGTTAAACACCTTCCTTTATCGTTCTTGAGTTCAAATACGTGATTTGTTTCAAGTTTCATATGCAAAAATCGTATCTTTATTTGATTTAAACCCGAGACATGCAAAGACTCAGAATCAGAGGCGATGCTTACCTCAACAGGCCCGATTTCTGTTGCTATGCGCTGAAATGGTGGAGTCGGATGATTCCCGAGCCCTTGAGTCTTCTCCTTGCGGTTTTCTTCACAAGCCGATCGCTCTCTCTCTCTCTCTCTCTAGTATTCTTGCGCAGGAAGATGAAATGAGAGGGGTTTGGGTTGAAGCTGCTGTTTTGTAATGGGGTTTCCCCCTTTTCTTTTCGGCCCATGGGCCGAAATTTTGGCCAAGCCCACTTTATTTCCCTTTTCTATTTGTCTTGTCATTATTTGGGATGTTACAAGTCTCTTCTGCTTTCTAAGTCTTCCAACAGTCTCTTATTATCCTCCTCAAGCCTTTGTATCCTCTGAGCATGTGCATCAACAGTTTTAGACAACTGTTGATTCTGGTTTGTAGCAGTGAGAAGGAGGGCTTGTTGATCATTACACCTAGTGGAAAGACTTGTGATGGCTTGGGCTTGTTCAGTATTTTGCAGAGTCAACTGGCTGATCTGCGAGCCCTGTTGATCAATACGCTTTGATTGCTCTTCATTCTGAGCCAGTAAACGAAGTACCAAACTGTTTAAAGTACTGATCTGGTCGTGTAGAGAGACAGTCGGCAGTGACATTGAAGATTCAGCTCGAATAGTTGATGGCTGTGATGTATGAGTAGTCGTGTAGATGTGAGGAGGCACAGTTTGTGTCTGAGGCATAGATGTTGACATTGGAGCCTCAGACCTGGTGGCAGTTGCTGTAGTAGCAGAGGTGCTCTCCGTCCTTCTGACAAGTTTAAACTTTTGGCGTTTGGCCATTCTCTTTCCTCTTCCTCTCTTGACTGGGGTAGATTGGGAAGAAGGAGCAGCAGATACTTGTAGACAGTCAGGGACAAAGTCAGCATCCCTGACGTCATCATCAACCCTTGAGCTTCCTTGATCTGCTCCCCTTTTTCGTTTTGTTGCGACCAATCTTGCCCCTTGTTGACTGATTTCAAAATCATCTTCAGTGTCCTCAGAATCAGTAAATAGGACGGTGTCCAGGTTAACGTCTTCTGGGTTAGTTGGAAGGGAAGAATCGATAGCAGCAACAGTGGGGGTGGTGGCAGCAGTAGATGGAACATTAGGAGCATTGCCACCATCTCCCTGACCATCTTGGTCGTCATCATCTTGGTCGTCAGCTGAAGGTACAACAATATCCTCCCTGTCAGAATCACTGTTATCGTGACGCCATTTTCTGTTTGCTGGTGCCACATAATCTGGATTTGCCAGATGTCCAATAAGTCGTTTGTGAGGTGGCTTTGTTGGTCTTCCCCTGTAGGTCTGTACCCTGTTTAGAGTGACGTCCGTCATGTGTTCTAACTTGATTATGTCGACGTCTGACCTCGGTATAAGAGGAAGTTGGTCATCTATTATCATTTGTAAGAATCTGGGGTACATAAGATACGTATTGTCCCCTTTTAGATAGATGTTTTCCTTAAGATGCGTGAACACCATCTCGGAAAAGTTGAACGGAATGTTCAACACCAGAGCAACGAATGCGCTCTGAATTGTTTCGCGCATGTCGTCGAAACCGCCACGACGGGAACCGAGGCAATGTAGAAGAACATGTCCTAGATACTTGTATTGCGGATAGAGGTTCGCTTTGTTTAAAACTCCCTCGGCGACATTCCCGTCGTACTTTATCCTCATGAAGCATCCGCGGACCAGATATTTATCCAGTGTCACTGGATCTTCAGGATAATCACCGAATTGACACAATCGGCGAATGTGAGCTGCCGATACAACCACATCTTGACCTGCGATCTTCCCTCATATGACCGGTGGAGATACCTCGCAGTCAATCTCGGCAGAGGCCCAGAACTCCCTTTGATGCGACGTATATGGAGTCCGGTGATGGGATATAGCATGAGCAATCCTTGATCTTGATAAAAACTCGATCATGCCGACAAACGGACGTGCATTCTTTGATGTAGGAATCATGTACGCACATATGTTGCTTTTTTATTGAAGCCTTAAGAACAACTGGAGCTCTGTGCGCCATAACGATCAGTCTGCAAACACAAAAACATGAAGCACATCAGATCAGTACATGCAAGATTTTGGAAATATGAACTTTTTGGACCATTTTCCCTTTGTACGAATGAACCCAAAAAGTTGGTTCATTCGTGCGAATGGATCATTCTGCCTATTCATTCGTGCGAATGAGTTTCATTCATGTGAATGAGTATTCATTCGTGCGAATGAGTTTCATTCGTATGAATGAGTGTTCATTCATGTGAATGAGTGCTCATTCGTACGAATGAACATGAAGAGTGTGTCCATTCGTATGACAGGGGTCGCGATCCAACTTGTCCAAAAATTCGATCAAGACTTGAAAAGATTTGCCGAAAAAGACACCAACACACTCGACTAGGGCTGGCAAAACAGGTAATTCGTGTCTAAACAGGTCATAGGCGACGCGGATAACACAAGTATCAAATATGAATACGACTCGTTTAACTTCTTTATATTTAATGTCTATAAGACAGTTGTATCTTTTATGTACCAAGAAGGAGAAATGATGAATTCTAGCCTCTTAATTTTACTTATTTTTTAAAATGTATAAAATTACATAATGTATTTTTTTCTTAAACAGGTTTAATCGTGTCTTAAACAGGTAGGAATTGCCAGCCCTACACTCGACTATGATTTTCAACCAATATTTAGCATTTTAATTGGTTTATTAAGTCACTTTTTACGTTTTTAGGTTTGGTTTTCGGTTTTGAACCCTAAATCTAGTCGAGTCATCCAGGAATCGAGTATACAAACGATTAATCTCTTGAAGGTATACCTGTAAACAAAAATCAAGCGTTAGATCGGTGATTGGACGAAGATTTGTTCAAATGCAGATTTTAATCAAACAGACGTGCGAATAAGGATTTCTGATTTGTGCGAATGATGCTGAGAATGCGAATGAATGGCCTTTTTATAGGATGGCCTGGTTCATTCGTACGAATGGCCCATTCTGGTCAGTCCATTCATGCGAGTGACCCAGACTTGATTCATTCTGCCACTCATTCGTACGAGTGAACCATTCTGGTCAGTCCATTCGTGTGAGTTGATTCATTCTGCCACTCATTCGTACGAGTGGACCATTCTGGTCAGTCCATTCGTGTGAATGAGCTATTCTCCTCATCCATTCGTACGAGTGAGCCATTTTGCTCATCCATTCGTACGAATGGGACAATCCCCTTATGCAAATTAAACTTTTCAAGTTAAATGGGGTATCCGACCACATCGGTCTTGACAACAATTTGATTATGAAGTAATTTACATTTAATTATGAAGTGAGGGATCAATTATAAAGTTTTGGAATAGTTTATGAAGTAAAGGAACGATTTGATCAATCAGGAAGTCAAGCGGTTTTCAAATTTTGATTTTCAGACAGTCGTTCGAGTCTTATCAGATAATCTAAAATTCAGGAAAAGTAAAATCTTTTTGGATTTTTGAATATGTAATGCTGAAAATAATATCAACAAGATATATACACGCATGTCTTAGTAAGAATGATCCTTATGAGAAATCATACAGACTTAGTGACTAATGATCTGAGACATTTTGAATTTTGTAGATACAACTATACAATGGTATTTACACATCTTTTTGTGAGAAAGATCCGAACATAGGATCAGTACTAAACTCATAGCAATCAGCAACATTGCAAATTATCTAAGCTTTAAGTACACTTAGTCAAAATGCGATCATTGATATGTTTGTCCATCTTAAACTTATGCAGACCTTTTCTCAACACTTACAAGATGATCTTGAAGGATTAAGTCCATTATCTGTGTGTCCCACACTAGTTAAGAATTGACTTGAATTACTTTTCAAAACATGTTAATGTTTCAAATCAGCACAACTTACTTAACCAGTCATCATAAGTTCATGAGATCTCAGTTATTCCCTGTTACTTCTTTACTACACCAAAATTTTTTATTTTTTTTTTATTTTTTATTTTTTATTTTTTTAGTATTCACAGTGACAGCCATCAGCTCATGGACGGCTTCAGCCAGGTATTTACAAGGCAATATGGCACGTATTCAGCTAACGGTGTTTGTGTTCATCTTATCCCATGGATGGCTTCAACCAGGCTGCAACCCGGTAATATGGCACATATACGGATTCGGATTCATACTTTTTATTTTATTCTTAATCGCATGGACGGCTTCAGCCAGGTATTTACAAGGCAATATGGCACGTATACGACTTCGGAATCTAATTTTTAATTTTATAACTACTTTCTGATATCTCATTAAACCGATGATAACTGGTGTGCACAGAATGAGAAACACCTTCAGTTTCTATTGTTGATTTTCGTCAATCCTTTCACCATTATGTGACTCACAAGACAATATCTAATATGGTATAGATTTATCATCAATGGTCGAGATTCAGTAAGATAAGCCTATCAATGCATCACATGTCGACTTAGTGTGACTATTCACTATGACATTAAATGCAATGTGCTTCATACATATGGTTAGTGTGCCATCACTTCCCAAAGGTTGGATACGATTTCTCATTTTTGAGTTTTTCAGATGTTTTTGGGTTTTAGTCTGTACAAAAATGGAAAATCTTTTTAAAAAAAAAAACTGTACACAAATAACTGTACATAATTAACTGTACACAAATAACTATACACAATTAACTGTACACCATTTACTGTACACAATTAATTGTACACAATTAAGAAAATCTTTTTGGAGTCTCAGATAACTAGCGTCTGTGTACTATCATTTTTCTCAGCGAGAGATCATTTTCTTACTGACATTTTCTCCCCCTAAAATTTTAAAATGAAAAATCTTTTTGAGTTTTTGAGATTTTTAATAAACGCAAGAAAGAAAATATATACAGGAACGTAATTGATAAAAATGATTATTGACTCGACTATTGGTCCGGAACAACGTCATCCTTCTTTTTCATGCCGTTTACCTCTAACAAGAATAAAAATCTTGGTTTGTCAAAGGCTTTTGTATAGAGGTCGGCCTTTTGGAAATCAGTGTTAATTTGAACCACATCAATCAGTTTCTTTTCAAAACAATCACGAATGAAGTGATATTTTATGCCGATGTGTTTGGTTTTTGAATGCTGAACCGGATTCTTAGTGATAGCTATGGCAGCAGAAGTATCTACATAAATAGGAGTGTTAGAGAATTGCAAACCATAGTCCCGAAGTTGCTGTTGAATCCAGATAATCTAAGAACAGCAACTGGCAGCAGCGATGTATTCAGCTTCACATGTAGATGTAGCCACTGAAGTCTGCTTTTTGCATTGCCATGTCACAAGACGGTTTCCAAAGAACTGACACCCTGCAGATGTAGATTTGAAGTCTGTTTTGCAACCACCATAATCAGAATCACTATATGCAGTAAGCTCAAAGTTATAATCATTAGAGTACCATAATCCAAGATCAGGAGTACCCTTCAGATAACGAAAAATCCTTTTGATAGCAATTAAGTGGGAGATTTTTGGTTTTAACTGATATCGGGCATAGAGACACATGGCGAACATGATGTCTGGTCGAGATGCCGTGAGATACATGAGAGATCCGATCATGGCTCGATAGAGAGTAGCATCAATATACTCCCCCTTGTCATCAGGCGAAATCCCGTGATTGATCGCCAATGGAGTACCAGCAGGTTTGGCATCAGTCATACTGAATCGGCTCAGTATGTCTCCAACATAATTTGTTTGATGAAGGAAAATCCCTGTCTCAGATTGATCTACTTGTAGCCCTAGAAAGAACTTCATCTCTCCCATGGAACTCATCTCGAACTTGTTCTGCATAACTCTTTCAAATTCTTTGCACAGAACATCATTCGTCGATCCGAAAATAATGTCATCCACGTATACTTGTACCATTAAAAGTTCTCCATCCTTTTCTCTAATGAACAACGTGCAGTCGATGACACCTCTTCTAAAACCATTGTTCAGAAGATGAGTGGAAAGTGTCTCGTACCACGCTCGCGGAGCTTGGTGCAATCCGTACAGTGCCTTGTCCAATTTGTAGACACGGTCACGATGCATAGGATCTTCAAACCCGGGAGGTTGACTGACGTATACGACTTCACTGATTTCACCATGAAGGAAAGCACTCTTTACATCCATTTGATAGACTTTGAACCTTTTGTAGGATGCATAAGAAAGAAAAATTCGAATTGCTTCCAGACGAGCAACCGGTGCAAACACTTCATTGTAATCTATACCTTCAATTTGCCTAAATCCCTGAACGACCAAACAAGCCTTATTTCTTATGACTATTCCTTGATCATCCCTTTTGCAACGAAGAACCCATCGAGTACCAATCTTTTTAGCTCCTTTTGGTAAATCAACTAACTTCCAAACTTCGAGCTTCTGAAATTGGAGTAGTTCTTCCTGCATTGCATTTACCCAAGATTCTTCTTTTAAAGCATCTGTTATAGACCGTGGTTCGATTTGCGAGACGAAACATGAATGCGCACAATCGTTGACTACACCAGATTCCATGATTTCTGAGTAGACTCCAGAGTTGATCTGACCCCTAGTTTTGACACCAGATGTGGGATCACCAATAATGTTCTATTGAGGATGAATTCTATCAATCCTACCCACAGGATGAGCAGGAACCTCAACAGTTTGATCAAGGTTTGTGATACTCTGTTCAATTTCCACAGAATGTGAAACATCATCACTCAATTGTACAACATCATGGGAAGGATCTTCAATCACCTGGTCTATTTCTTGTCGAGAACCCTCATACTCTGAAGAAGAAGAAGAGTCATCATCCTGTGTGACTTGTGTGTTATTGGAGGACTCAGGAATGTCAGATGATGAGGGAGTAGGTTGCACATGTTCATCAAGTGCGTTTTGAGCATCATACATCATTTGAACAGCAACCTCCTCATCTGAACATTCTGGAGGAAGATTAAACGAGGCAAAAAGTTCTTCATAATCAAACATCCAAGGAAGACCTTTTCCAGCAGCAGGAGAGGTATACTTTTGAACATCAACATGGTACCATTCTTCTACATTCCCAGAAGCTTTGTTGTAAACTCTTTTATTGGGAGTGCTGTACCCTAAGAAGTAACCTACCTCTACTTTCTCGTTAAACTTGCCATGAGCATCCTTTTTCAACATGGTACATGGAGCGCCGAACGGTTCAAGATACTGTAAGTTCGGTTTCCTTCGATGCAACAATTCAAAGTAAGTTTTATCGTGACGCTTGACAACTAGAACCCGGTTGAGCGTGTAACACACATTAGCAATAGCTTCATTCCAGAACTGCACGGGTAAGTTTGAGTCAGCGAGCATAGTCCTTGCAGCTTCTATCAAGGTTCGATTCTTCCTCTCATCAACACCGTTCATTTGTGGAACATATGGCGCACTGAATTCATGGTGAATACCAAGTTTTTGACAGAAAGTTTCCATAAGGTGATTTTTAAATTCAGTACCATTGTCCGAACGGATCCTCCTAACCTTTAACTTATACAGAGACTCCAATTTGGTAATTAGAATCTCCACATATTCAAAAGTTTCAGATTTTTCTTTTAAGAACATCACCCAAGAATATCTTGAATACTCATCCGTCACAACCAAACAATATAAGTCTCCAGCAATGCTCTTCCGGTTGATAGGACCAAACAAGTCCATGTGTAAGAGCTCTAGTGGTATAGTGATGGAATGTTGAGATTTGGGTTTATGAGATTTCTTGGTTTGTTTGCCTTTCTTGCAAGAAACACACACGTCAGGAAGATGAAAACTTTTCACAGTGACTCCTTCAACAAGATTTTTGTGCACCAAATGATTCATTTTTCTGAGACTGAGATGTCCCATTCTTTTGTGCCATAAAATAGAATCTTTCTTAGTGGATTTTGAAACAAAACATGATGCTGTGGACACTGAGGATGATGCTTGTGACATGTCAAGAATATAAAGATCATTCACTCTTGGAGCAGACATAACCACCATGTCTTCTGGAATCATAAACTCCTTTTTCAAGATATAACAATGCTTGTCATCAAAAAGAACCTTGAACTCCTTATCACAGATTTGAGAAACAGAAAGTAAGTTGTTATCCAACTGTTTGACAAAGTTGACCTTCTCAAAGCTGACAGCTACATTAGACAGTGTTCCCTGAGCTGAGATAAAACCACCTTTATCGCCTGCAAATGAAATATAGCCCCCTTTGATATTTCTGACGTCGAAAAGGAGAGCTAAGTTCCCAGTCATGTGCCTGGATGCCCCACTATCAATAATCCAATTATTGCTAATAGGATTATAAAAGACAACCTGCACAAGAAGGAAAGTAATTAGTTTAGGTTAGGAACCCAAGCCTTTACGGTCTTGGATTTCCCAGTCTCATCTACAACAGTACAATCCATCCACTGTCCTTGTGGATTTTTGGAACAACCATTTGACTTTGAAGTACAGTCGTCAGAAGCATCATCTGATTTTGCTTTCCACACATGTTGTTTGTGCAATGACTGTTTGAGGTAAACAGTGGATTGCTTAACGATTTGTACAGGTGTGGAACTCGAATCAGAGACCAACAAGTCATGCATCTTTTGTTTAACTTTCTTTTGATGCACTTGTTGTTGGGTAAAAGAGTTAGATTTTGACTTTAAAAACTTTTGTTTATTTTCTAGAAAATGGTTAACTCTTTTACTTGGCTTCTGAAGATAAGGACAGTTGACAACAACGTGTCCTTGTGTACCGCACTCAAAACAGTATCTCCGCTCAACCAACCTCGGAGATCTGTATTGATTTTCACTTTGGTGAGATTTTGAACCACCAGCCTTAGCTTCTTTTTGTTCAGCTGAAGAGAGTGACTTGTTTGATTGAACAGACTCTCCAGCTTTAACAAAATTAACCTTTTTGATTGAGGCTTTGGTTACTTGACTCTTCTGATCAGAAGTAGTGGGATAAGATGGACGACAATTGGTTGGTTTAATTTTAAAAACATTTTTAGAAGCAGATTTTGAAATACCAATGCTGTCATTTTGTGGAGCAGACGAGTTTTTGTGTCCCAAACCACGAGTAGGACACTCATCGTCGTCTTCATCCCACTCTTCTACCATTCCATCAACACACTGGGACTTCGAGGTTGAAGCACCATTATCGTTAACCTTTGGTTGAGAAATTTTGTTTTCGGTTGGATCAACGACAAGTGGCGTTTTGACCTTAAAGTCAATGATTGGGTTATCATCCGGTGTGTTTACCATAGTATTCAACACCGGTGGAGGACAATTTTTATACCCAAACCCAGCATTTTTCTTTCTTGTACGCCGTGAAATCATGTAATCAAGAAGGTAAGAAAATTTTGAATAACTTTTCAGCTTTTGATTTAAAGTTTCATAATCACATTCGACAAGCGCCAGCTTTTTCTTTGTTTCATCAATCGTGTTTAAATAAAAAGTGATGGCATTTTGTTTGTTGATAACACAGATTTCTAATTCATGAACTTGCCTGTTTATAAGATCAATTTTGTTTTTGAAAGCAAGTTCGTTTCCCTTTAAAACACGGTTTGCTTCAAGACAATTAGTTAAATCAGCAATTAAGTCTGTGTTGTGACTTTTAAGTGTCTCAACTTTCTTCTCAAGTTCATCACAAATTAAACACGGTTGAGATTCAGACTCACTTTCAAAACTATCAGAATTTACCTGAATGCCTATGGATGTTTTTACCATAAAAGCACAGCTACAGGTAGATTCAGAAGAGGAATTGTTATCATCCACATCAGCTGTCGATTGACTTGAAGAGACGACAGATGATTTTTCTTCATTCTCAGCTGTGAAGCCAAAACTGTTTGAAGATGTGTCGTCTTTAGCTGATTAACTTTCTGAAGCAATCTCTCTCTCAGCATCAGAATCTGATTCTTCATTGACTTCTACAGCCTTTGCCATGTAAGCTCTATCCCCTGAACTACCATCAGCTCCAAATTTAAAAGACCAATCAACAGTCTCATCTGTTTGAACAACCATAGCTTTTGTTCCACTTGAAGTGTCCTTATCTTGTGCAAGAGTAACTGGAACAAGGTTTGTTTCTGTATTTTGATTTTGTGGCTTCGGTTGGCTTTGACGGTTGTTGAAAGGGTTGCGGTTTCCAGTCTGTTTAGGCTTTTCACATTGCCTAGCAAAATGCCCTTTCTCACCACAGTTAAAACAAACAACAGCAGACAGATCAAAACCATAAGTAGTGTCTTTGTTCCCTTCGAGAGTTTTTCCTGTCCTTTTTACATAATCTCTCGCTCTTCTGACTGCACTTGCAAGAGCCCACATTATATCAATTCGATCCATTTCATCCTTATCAATCTGAGCATAGTCTTCTGCTGTCAGATGACTGTTTCCAACCTGTCCAGCAACAAGACTGTCATATGAATTGATAACGGTAGACAACAGTGCCATGTGTTCCTTGGCCACTTCGATAGTAACCTTGTCGAAGTTGTCTGTTTGCAATTTAATGGGGCTTGGTGGAGGAGTACTAGCAGTATTTCCCTGCTGTGGAACCGAGCTTGATGAAACTGAAGCATGAGCTGTTGAAGACTGGCTGGCTGAAACATTTGACATGTTTGATACAAACGCAGTCTGCAAAGGAGCATTTTGTTGAGTTGATGTGGAATAGTACAATGAAGGATCCTGAGCTTGTACGCCTCTCTTTAACTTCCACTTATTCATCACCTCTTGTTCTCTCAATTTCTGAAGAAATTCATTGATATCAATGGTTTCAAGAGTATTGTTCTGTTTGAGAACCATCAAGAATGAATCCCATTTTGGTGGTAGCGCATCTGCCATGCATTGAACCTTTTCTTCTTTCGTTGTTTTGATCTCATGGGCATGCAATTCACTTATCAAGTGATAGAATCTCTCAAATAGATCATCTAAGGACTCATTCCCAATATACATGAAATGATCAAATTCCTTCTTAATGGCCTTAGCATTGATAGCTTTCAACGAAGCATTTCCTTCGTGACGTTGTTCTAAGGCAACCCACAGAGATTTTGAAGATGTAAACTGCCTGAATTGATGAAATATTTCTCTTGATATGGCCTGAGATAAGATAGCATATGCCTTCTTTTCTAAGTCATAATCTTTTCTTTGTTGTTCGCTTAAAAGTGAAGCCAAAACAGGAGTTCCATCCTCACTCAACACTTTTTGATATCCATTCTCTATCATCATCCATAAGTTTGTATCAACTCCATTAATGTGTATTTTAAACCTGTTTTTCCAGTGATGATATTCGTCCATTGTCATGAGTTTTGGAGCCTTGTTAGCATTTCCAGCTTCATTATCGATTAATAACAAGTTTTGGATTTTACTGTTCTGACTGGCAACAAAGGCTAAGTCCGACATGGTAAAAAACGAAGTTTTTTGACACAAGAAAAAAATTCAGAAGAGATTTATGCGAATGGGTCTATTCGTGCGAATGGAATTTTCTATTCGTGCGAATGGAATTTTCTATTCGTGCGAATGGAAGTTCGAACAAATGAGCGGGAGACTTGATCTATTCGTGCGAATGGTAGGAGCCATTCGTGCGAATGAAGTTCATCATAGTAGCCATTCGTACGACAGAGGGCTGTTTGACTTTTTTGCACCAAAAAGCACCAATGATTGAGCCTATTATCAGATCTGGAAACTGAAACGATCAGATCACTCAGAAGCAATAATCACAAGTTTTGAACGTGGCTAAACAACGATCAAGTGATCTTTATAACATTCAAGTAGCTAGAAAAAGCAAGATTAGATTTTCTATGTTAAATCTAGAGCACAATGGCTCTGATACCACTTTGTTGGATCGGGGTCTACCTTGATCCAATGATTCAACACATTAACCGAACCAAATCGTGCGGAATCCGATTTGATTGGCAATCCAATCTATGACACGGATCGGGTCGTAAGAAACGAGCGGATTAGATGTCGAAACGAAGGTTTCTATCGACCCTTTGGTGTAGAGAAGTTGGATACAAGACCTGGAAACTCTAAACGGACAGAGATTCGACAATACAAGTGCAAAGAGTTTGTGTGTTCTGTTGCTTAGTCTGGTTCTGCTTTGGTTAGTCTCTCTATATGTGTATGTGTGTTGTGTTTCTGTTGTATTTGTGCTCATGAAGTGAAAGTTCTATATATAGTGCTGAGGCCATTCATACGAATGAGCCATGTGAATGGACTCATTCGTGCGAATGAATCAGCAGAATGGTTCATTCGTAAGAATGAATCATTAGAATGGTTCATTCGTACGAATGAATCATTCTCATGATCTATTCGCGCGAATGGATCATTCTCATGATCCATTCGTGCGAATGGGCCTTTCATTAGCACGATTGATCAACGTTATCGCTATTTATCAGATCGTTTAATATACAGTCGTTATATATGAGTAAACATTAAGGATAAACATGTAATTTCATTAATATATCAAATAGTTACATTAAACATAGATGAAATACATATTACAAGGGATTAGGGACATATCATGCATCTACAGAGGATGGTGAAGAATAAGATGATTATATAGTCAGGGTTTTTAGAGTGGGTAGGGGAGTAAGCGGGTATCGCGTATCAAACCCGAACGTAAAACTTAAACGTCACATTTTGTAAAAATTCGTGTTAAATAATAACTACTTTGTATAATATTAATAATTAATATTATTTAAACATCTAATTTACGAGAATTCCGCTCCGACTCTCGTCCAGGCCGGTACGCGCCAGTACCGTGTATTTAACGCGTTTGTTGGATTAATAGTTTCCCGCTCCAAATGAAATGGTTATTTCATAAGTACTAGTAGTAGTAAATTGATACAGATCCATATTCACGGGTAACCGAGTGATGTCCACAACGACATTTATGGCAGTCGCGCGTCTAACGTCATATAACTCACGCGTGTATGTTCCTAAACTACTTGTATGAATAAATATTAATAACTATTATTAATATTTAATATTAGTAACTATATGTCGCGTTGTGTGCCGATTACTAACCGTGAACGCGTTAATTAATTTAATTGTACCTCGAAGAGAGTATATAAACACTACAATATGTTATCTCGAATCGTACTTTGATGCGTTAAGCAAAGTTTGAAATTTGGTTCACCTATTGGGCCTTTAATGGGCCTTCAATTGAGCCATAAATGGGCTAAGTCCGTTTATTGTGAGTTAACTGCCCAAAGCAATTGACCTAATTTCAGGGTTGTCACATCACCACTTAGTTTATACCCATGACTTTAGGGTGGAGGGGGCACCCATACCACTACACCACACCATGACACAAATTATCCAATAAAATGGTGCCACCTCATTTCACATAATAAAACACCAAACCATACCATTTTATGGGGGCACCCATGGCACACCATACCACAAATAAAAAAAAGTTAATTAAAAAAGTCATAATTTCATAAATTAAAAAGTTACAAATAAAAATAAATAACTTAAACAAAAAGAACTAAAAATAAAAAATAACAAGAAATAAAAATAATTAAAAATTTATAGGCCAACCACGTAGGTTGGCTATTTGTCGTTTGCGTTCTAAGACGCTTGTCAACATGGGTTCGGGAACATCATCATGCAGTTTACGTTAACTCTCCATGTCTCGGTCTAGTGTGTCCCGAAGCATAGTCTCTCCTTGTAAGTTTTAAAAAGGCTCAAAAGAGCCTTTGGATGTAAAAAATCTTGGCCATGCCCTTCACCGGTTTCCATTTTGGATGTAAAAAATATTGGGTTTAAAATGGTTATTTATAGTGAAATTTATTTTAAAAAAAAAAGGCTCAAAAGAGCCGTTGGAGGTGGCCCCAACACCAACGGTCGTTTTTTCCTTCCACACACCATACGACGAACTCACGACGTGAAAACATGCCACACCGAGAAAAAAAAGGAGGGGGACGGTGTTTTGACTCACGCCGTGCGGCGTTTTGGGCTCACGCCCAGTACCCCCCTCCCACCCTCATATATCATCTTGTCAACGTCCTAAGCCAAGATTGTACATAGATGTGCACGTGACCAAACTTCATTATTCTTACAGACCGACAACATAAACGTCTTGCGTCTTTTGAGACGTAAGAAATAAATTTAATAAATTTGTGCACTTTCAACAAATGTATTTTTTTTTAAAGGTGATTTCAACAAATGACTTAACACTAAGTTTTACAGAAAAACAAGTTTAACGCTAATTTTAACACAATAAATTTAATTCTAGTTTTAACGCAAAACAAATTTAACAAATAAATGGCATACATGATACAACGATCAAAGACTGAACCAATATCATACAAAAGTGTTAGAAAATATAAGCCCACAACTAAATTCACATGCATAATATCATTATGCATCAGTCAATTTTACAAGACACATGTGTATCTATACCTAATAAATAAGTAACCAGTTACGTCACGGGTCACAATTTTGTTAGCTCAAGATTATTTTTCTGGCTTATTTTTTCTTCATTACTAACTATTTAATATTTCTTTGCTAACTATTTAATATTTTCTTTATTAATTTATAAACCTTATACTAACTATTTAATATTTCATTATTCACACATGTTTCTAACCTAGTTATATATAAACAAACAGATAAACATACACAATAAAATCTCGCTCAAAAACATTATCTATAAGAATGTAAATAAATGACGGTAAGTATATATTTTGTATGAAACTAAAATCACAAAAGATAAAACACGGATCGCTCCCTAAACTTTAAATCATAAACCCTAGAAAATCTAAAAATTATGAAAAATAATTTAAATCATAAACCCTAAAAAATAAAAAAATTATGAAATGCAAATGCACTATGAATAAGAATGGTATGAAAACAAACCATGTCACTAATATTAGATTTATGTTTGTACTTTTTCATCTAACTGCCCAAACAAGACGGGCACCTAATCAAACCATTCTCATTGCACAACGTACAACTTCTAAAGCCGCCTTTCTCCGTGTAGCACTTGTGGCTTCCGCTGCACTCGTCGCACAGGATAAATCTGAAGTCGCCGCAAACCTCGCACACGCCGGAGCCCACCGCCGGCAAACCTTCCACGAACTTCTTTAGCTCACCGGTTTCGTGCAGTTGCTTCACTTCCTCCGCTCCTCCAATGTACCTGCCGCCGATGAAAACCCTAGGTAAGCTTAGTTTCGTCTTTTCATCATCACCGCCTTCCGTCATGATGTTGTGTAACTCGTCTAGAAATCTGGAGTCCATCGACAAATCTCGTTCATCGATTGAAACACGAAACCCTCGCAAGATCGATTGAACGTCGCGGCACGCCTCGAACGTCCGCGGGACCACGCGGAGACTCGTCATGTACACCACTACTCGCTTCTCCGCTCCCGGAATCGAGATCCGACGGTCAGATTTCGCCGCCGCCGGGAGATTGATTGATTCCGGTGGATATTTGGCCGGAAACTGGATTTGCTTGGTGGAGAAGGCACGCGCGAATTTGTTAGCCAGGTGAACGCGATGGAAGATCGATAGTCTTCTAGCGGTGGGAGACGATTGAGCTCGGGTTTTGTTGAAACCGTTAGTATCGTCATCGGCGAAGAGATTCTCGACGTCTTTGAAGGATGAATGAATGAAGTTGAGCTTTGAACATGGTCTACGGAGTAAACCGTCGCTGCTATCAAATTCACGGCTGGATTTTCGGCGCGATCTCCACATCTCAGGTGAGATCCCAATGGTAAAAATCACAGAAAGGATCGCCGGATTGAATGTACGGTTGGTGAAATCAAAATGAGAAGACAGCAATCGTGGATTTGGTGATGAATAGTAGTATAGTGATTTATATGTACTAGAAATTGTACCCGCGCTTCGCAACGGGAACCGAACCTTAAACGGTTGAGGGTGTGACATTAATGTGACTAACGCGCTCCTCGACGGGAGACGAAAGTTAAACGGTTGAGTCGATGACATTAACGTGACTGTACACAAAAAGAAACGTATGAAATTACAGCGACTCAGTTGTGAAGGTCGAAACATAGGAAAAAACAGTTAAATAACGGTACCGATGTTTTTCAGTCGGTGTAGGTCTCATTTTTCACGGTTGTCAGTCGATATAACACACGATACCTAAAAAATACTCTATTTTGAATATAACTCATATTTTAACAAAATTACACCGAGACGTCAACAAAAAAAATAAGCAAAACAATGTGAAAGCTATTAAGGAAAAATCAGATTACATATACTAAGGGGTAAACTCAAAACTTGAAAAACTTAAAAGGGTCAAAGTTAAACTGTATAAAGTGTAAGGATGAGTTTTACCATTTGATTAAAGTTGAGGGGGAATTTGTCAGTGACAAAGGGTCACCGACACTTCACATTAAGAGTAGGTATAATGTGATGATAGAGTTGAAATTGGAGGGTTGGGGCATGTTCATTACAATTTGGACACTTCTTATATATTATATGTGGCACAATGATGATAACTATTATTTTACTAAAAGTTATATATACTTAATATAAATAATCTTAAAATAATTTAAACATAAATCTTAAAATAATTGTATAAGATTAAAAATATTTATGAAATATAGACCAAAAGAAATTATTACAAAAAATAGTATGGAATTTTAAGATGAGGTTAGTAAAGGTCATACCATAAAAAGTCTTTTCGCTCATCCTGGCATTAGCGGCTATAAGGTCCCCAAGAATTCAACCACCACCTTATTGTTCTATTCTGTTCTTAACCTGTCTATATTCTTTTCAGAAAATATTTTCAATTTTATACCTTTTTTTTAATCATACTTGTTCAAGTTATCATGGCATATCAACACTTAAAAGACTTAGCCTCTAAAGGAGGCAATCATAAAATAAAAATTATTAAAATAAATAGAAATTTTACCAGACTTCCGTTTTCTAAACACCAAGCTTAGAACTTCAAACTTCAAATATTATTAGAGAGATGTGTACAGGAGAGTAATAGTAGTGGAGTTGTTCTCCGGATGATTTTACAAGAAATAAGAGTCCCCTTATATAGGCGGGGAAAGTAAAGTAGAGTCCCTTCATGGGACCTATCTAGACAAATTTGTCAAAAAGAAAACAGTAAATTAGCAATTATTTTGCTAACTTTTCAAAAAGAGAATAATGTCTGGCCATTATTATGCCAGAATGCATAATGCTGTCTTCCACTCCACGCATTATTGGAGTCGACACTTGATGTAGCTATTTGTGTGGCCTATTGTGGCTTCTTGTCATTTAGCTTGCCTGAAGATTCTTCTGGGCTAAACACTTGCCTGTATTCTGCAAGAACATTGTTGATATAATCTTCATCTACTTGATCAGTATCTTGTCCTTCCTGGAAAATTGAGTCTTCATCTTCATCAGCTTGGGAAGATGTGGACATTGTTGAAGGAGATGCTCCTTCCTTTCTTAAAATTTTCATCATGTCTTTCTTCATTTCTGTAAGATAGAAATCCATGATTTCTTTGTTACTGATTTGATCAGTTCCTTTAAGAGTTTGGATTTTTCTTACAATATGTCTGAAAGGGCTTGGAGCCTCCTTATGAGGATGGTTGTTCATCTAATTCGTATAATCAGCAATTGTCTTCTTAATTTTTTCTATGGTATCATAGCTTTCTATGACGCCGTCAATATTTTTAAGAGTCATCTTTTTCCAAAATTTGGTGAAAAAGGTTCTCTGAATGCAAAGAATATTATGGCTGTCATAATCAACCTCTGGAGACCACTTCCAGATCCATGGGATACTAAATTGGATGTAAAAATGTGAAGCAGACATATTTTTAATGAAATTATCATCATGCTGAGCCTCTACCTGTCACACCCCCAAATTTCACTAACGGAGTTTTACCGTTTTGGAAGGTGACATACCAGGATCTCAGACATCAGTTACTTCAAACGACACTATATGGGACTTGAAATGTAATAACATAAAAGATAAAGGTTCAGAGTGTATATGCGGAAGCGTTAAACGAAAGTAAATGCGCAAAACAACGCGCCCAAATCCAAATACAAACGAAACATAAAGATTATTCAATAGATAATTATTTCAATTGTAGACCAAGACACATGCATGACTTAACGTGATCCTGAGTGCCAACCTGAGAAAACATGTAAGAAAACGAGTCAACACTAGGTTGGTGAGTTCACAGGTTTCAATCATTTTAAATAAATCATTTGCGGATTATGTACATTCAATATGCATATCAATAGGTTGCATGCCTATATTCATGTTTTGCTAAAGCGCTCGCAACCGAAACTGACAGTGTGTTTGTTTGTTTGCCTCCAGCCAGGTCTATCAACTCTGACTAATGTGTTAAAGTCAATATAACACCCGTTCGACCTCCAATCGAGTTAGCGCGACTAACGCGGGTGGGGTTTGTCAAACCCAGTAGTACTACCAAAATTACCTCGTTCATACCATATTAACGGTCCGATATGTGTGAGGACTTTTCATGATAGTGTGTTACGCTTAGCCTCAACAGTGATATCATATGAATTACAATAAACCAAAAAAAGTTGTGACATGTTTTCTCCCCCAAATAAAAACAGTAAAAGGGGCCGTGAAACTCACCTGCGTTGCGTAGTAGTTAGTATCACACAAGTATGAGATTTAGAATCTCAAGTGTTAGCTTGTACGGCTTACGTATGCCCTATAATTATAACACATAAGTTAGGGACATATGGGATTTGTGACGACGACACGGAAGTTAGAACACCTTAACGCTTTCTAGGGATTTAAGAGTAGACGAACGTGTCTACGGAAATATATATATATTTCTTAAAATACTAATTAAGGATCAAAGTGTTACGAGTCGAATGTTGTTAACGAATAATATTAAATAAATAAATAAATTAGTACGTTAATGTCGTTTATAAAAGTTAGGAAAATAACATAATTTAATATATTATTTTTAGGCTCGTCGGATTAATTAAATAATCATTTGCGAAGAAATAATAAATATAGTATTTTTAATCGATATAATAAACGCGAGTAAATAATATAACTAATTATATTATTATTTAGTTTAAAACGTCACACGAGGTATAAAACGATACGAAATAATATAAATATATATTATTTAGTAACATTAGTCACGGTTTGAAAATAATATAAACATATTATTTTATACGAAGTTACGGTTTGAAAATAATATAAACATATTATTTTTATTTAACAATAACATAAATATTTTATTTATAAATTGGAAATAATATAAAAATAGGTTAATAATTCAAACCCGAGCCTACGGGTTGTTTCCCGGGCTAAAACACATTTATATAATAATATAATATTATAGGGTTTGATTTTTATATTAAAATAATACAAGAAAAATGTTTAAAAATAAAACAGTGTGGAGAGACTCGAACCCGGGTCTCTCCCACACAAGCACACACACTTAACCAGTCCCGCCCGCTAGGGTCATCGCATTAGGATTCGGATCTAATGCGTTTTAATCCTCAACACCCCTGTGTTTTTCCCCTTTACTCTAGTCCGATTGAACTCCCCCCTGAATCCACTGAATTCGGTTTCGATTGAACCAAAAGACATAGGGGTTTTGATGATCGAGGTATTTCAAACCTGTAGGTGTAGTTAATTTCAAAATCATCAAGTTTTAGATAGTTAAATTCCAGTTTGAAAAGCCGAACCCTAGGTTCTTATCATGGATTCGATTTGAACAATTCAGATGATAAAACATGTTGGAATCATAGGGCTATTGACAAAAAAAGGACTGCAAGTCAATCCCTGTGGTTTAATTTGATTGAGATGGTGACTGGATTGGAGTTCGATCAACCAAAATTGTATGAACCCTAGATATGGTTTCTTGTTTAATTCAGTGTTATGGATCTAAATTATCATATGGCTTTTAGTGAGTGACTGATTGCGAAACTACTCGTATAGATTAATTGGATTGAAATCGTGTGTAGATTAGGATTCGATTAAACCCAGATCGCGATGAACCCTAGAATCAATTCGGGTTCAATTTGATGATATGAGCCCTGGATTTCATAGGGCTTTCAATCCAGGCATTGAGACGACACTAGGGGTGTGTTCAATTGTATTATTTGATATCGGATTGATAACGTTCGACTAAAACGAAATCCGTATGAACCCTAGGTTTCGATCGAGTTAAATCCGATAATATGAACCCCAATTAGGTTAGGGTTATTGCTCCATAGACTGAAACGAAAGTGATGATGTAAGAATTTACCAGAATGTGATTCGGAGTGATTGCGTCTGACTAAAACGAGTGTCGTCGGCAACGGGGTTGATCTCCGGCGATTCCCACAGCTTCTCCGGTCGAATTGTCGTGCGTAATAGTTTCAGGAAGTAGCGATTTAGGTGAGAGTGAATTCGATTTGTGAAAACAATACTCAAATTCGTTGAATTTGATAAAGGGGGTGACGGTTTCGACGTTTACGACTTGATTAACCATAATTCGATTTAATTCTTGTGTAATGATGGTGTTAATTGCTCAATGATAGTCGATTAATGGCTATAACGTGCATATCGGTCACGGATTTCAGTAGAAACGATCGAATTTGATTGAATCTGTGGTGTTGACTTTCAAAAGTCAACAATCCGGTTTAGAATAATGACAGAAATGGTCCCTGAGGTTTTTCCTGAGAATTAGAATTTGAAACTTGGCAGAATAGGTCCCTCCGGTTTAGATGGGGTTATAATTTGGTCAGTTTGACTTCCAAAGTCAACAGAATTTGGATTTTGACTTTTCAAAAAGTCAATATAGTAGACTAGGGATATTACATAACTAGTCCCCAGAGTTTAAGTTTGAAATATTGACAGAAACAGTCCCTGGAGTTTGAGTTAAGTTAATTTTTGTTAACTTTAACTGGATTTTGTTACGGAGTTAACTGGAAAAGTCCGGATTGTCACATCATCCCTTAGTTGAAAGAATTTTCGTCCCGAAAATTAAAATAAAATAAAAATAAAAAAAATTTCCGGATGTCACATCATCCCATAGTTGAAAGAATTTTCGTCCCGAAAATTAGAATAGTACCTTAAGAGTGTGCAGTGGATTGCTTGAATAGATTGGATATTTGTATATCATCTGATCCTCGCGTTTCCACGTGAATTTCGGTCCGTGTTTCGAGTTCCAACGAACTCTGACAATAGGGATTTTACTGTGTTTTAACGTTTTGATTTCCCTATCCATGATTGTTATCAGTTCTTCAACGAACTGCAGTTGTTCATCGATGTGTAGTTCCTCAAGAGGAACAGCGAGTGTTTCGTCTGTTAGGCATTTCTTCAAGTTCGAGACATGAAAGACATCGTGTACACCACTAAGTCCTTCAGTTAGGTCCAGTTGATACGCTACTGGGCCAATTCTCTTCACTCTCTTGAATGGTCCAACATAACGAGGATTCAGTTTGCCTCGCTTCCCGAAGCGAATTACACCTTTCCAAGGTGAGACTTTGAGTAGAACCATGTCGCCTACTTGAAATTCTAACGATTTATGACGCTTATCGGCGTAGTTCTTTTGACGATCACGAGCTGCCGTCATACGGTTTCGGATTTGAATGATCTTTTCAGAGGTTTCGAATACAAGTTCGGGACCTGTAAGATGGCTATCCCCAACTTCGGCCCAACATATAGGAGATCGGCATTTACATACGCACAATGCCTCGAATGGTGCCGCCTTGATGATAGTGTGATAATTATTAATGTAAGAGAACTCCACTAGAGGTAAGTGAGACTATTATTTGTGCCTTCATGAAGGATATGATGCCCATAACAGCACCACTCCTTTCGCCTTGGACGGAGAGAGTTTCTCCATTAGGAGGAGGAAGGCGAACGATTTTCTCGCAACAGATAATCTCAGCTTGGTTCTTAGTTAATCAGCCCATTCCGACGATTACGTCGAAACTACCGAGTGTGACCGGCATGAGATCAAAGTCAAATTTATGACTAGTCAGTTCAAGTTTACAACCCTTAAGATCATGGGTTGCTTCTATTATTTGTCCGTTGGTTATTTCTATGGTGTATCTGTTTTCTAACAGGGTTGGGGTTTTTCTTAGTAGGTTGCTAAGTTTATTAGTCATAAAATTCCTATCAACACTAGTGTCAAATAGTACAGAAGCAAAATAGTTGTTTAATAAGGAATTTACCGGTAACCACGTTGTGGTCATAATGAGCTTTTCCGGATCCTAGCACAAAGGCTCGCCCCTTTGCACCATTCCCTGCATTATTGCCCTGGTTGTTATTATTGCTTTAGTGGTTGTTGTTGTTGTCGATGTCACCCTTCTTTAATTGTGGACAATCCTTTCGGAAGTGTCCCTCTTTTCCACATTCAAAACAACCTTTGGTAAAACCCAGTTGTTGGAAGGGCTGCTTGGCTTGTAATTCCCCTCTGCAGTCTTTGGCAGCATGGCCCATCTTGCCACACCGCTGGCAACGGTTTTTGTCACAAGAACCGAGGTGGTGGTAATTACATTTGTTACACCTGGGGTGTCTCCCAATATAACCACTTTGATGCTGACTCGAAGAGATCGACTGGTTGAAGTTCTTCGTAGGTTCAAACCTACGATGTTGTTGTTGCTGTGGCTGATTTGGCTGAAATCCCATGTTGTTATTGCTACTGTCAAACTTTCTCTTGTTGTTGTCAGTAGACTTGGATGCTGACTTCCTGGGAGGTAATGTCCCTTGGGTAACGGCTTGGTCCGTCAGTTTGTGAGCAAGACGGATGGTTTGTTGAATGGTAGTGGGGTTGGATGAAGTAACCATGCTCTGGATTTGTGGTACTAATCCACTGATGAACATTTCGATTCTCTTGTAGGGTGGTGTGACCATGTGAGGACACATCCCCGCTAATTCATGCGAGCGAGTGGTGTAGAGTTCTATTTCAGAACCCTCCATTTTCAGATTCCAGAATTCTCCCTCGAGTTTCTGAATTTCATCCCTGGGACAGTACTCTTCCTTCATCAGGATCTTGAAATCTTCCCATGGTGATGCATTGGCCATGTCCACACCTAGCATCTAGACCTGTGCATTCCACCATGTGAGGGCAGGACCCTCTAAAGTTCCCGATGCAAATTTGACTCGGTCGGCCACAGGGCAGTTACACATGGAGAACACAGATTCAATCTTTTCAAACCATCGGAGTAATCCGACAGCTCCCTCAGCTCCACTGAATGTGTGGGGCTTGCAGTCCATAAATGTCTTGAAGGTACAAACATGCTGATTGTTCTGTGGATGGTTCGCTTACCCTGGATTGGAAAGAGTAGGTTGGGTTTAGGAAAGAGTGGAATAAATGCGTACCATTGGTTGTCTAGAGTTAACGGTTAACAGGTTTACCTGCAATGTGTGCTGCTAAGGCTTCAGCAACACTGTCATTAATTAACGCAGCCAGTTCAGCTGGTGTCAGGTTTATATTTCCACGACCACCGTTGCGACCGCCACGTCCACATCCGGCCATGATTCTTCATATTCACAAACACAGAAATGAGTAAATACATCGCACATTGACATAACTCAAGTGTAAGCAAACAGAAGGAGATGTGTAAAGACATGCAGGTTTATGATTTCAGTATAAGGCTAACTTAAATCATAAGGCCATAGAATAAATGGTTCAACTCAAACAGTTCACTAAGATTTTATTGGAATGGGAACATCCTTACCCATTTAGGTTTTTATTTGAAACATAAAGAAATGACAAAATAAGATAAGATAGAATAGAATGGAATATCAAGCTCCACTGCCGGCGGATGAGATGACTGACTCAGCATCATCCTCCTCTACTTCCTCGGGCTCATCCTCAGGCTCAAAATTGGGTACTTCACCTGGCTCTAAAGCTGCTGCAAGTTGTATCTCTAACTCTCCAATTCTTTCCTGAGATTCTACTTCAGCCTCCTCGAGTACATTCACTCTAGCCTGCAACGCCCTTACCTCATCCACTAATGCATTATGCAAGCGGTCAGTGCTTGCCAGTTCTGCTACTAGCAGATCTATCTTGTGATCCGTTTGTTTCTCTCCTCTTAACAGACCTGTGATCGCTCCTGCTGCGTCTCTCATATTCCGGATTTCTCGATCCATAGTTGCTACAAATGTTGCAAAGGCTTGCTCCAAGTGGCAATGTAGTAATGGTAAACGTGGTCCTGATGATGATGAAGCTCTAAAGTACGGTGATGGAACTCGTTCCTGTCTAACCCATTTGCTCAGTAAACCGGGGTACCAATCCCAGTCACTCCCATTCCGGATATGCATGGGCTCTCCATACACAATAGAGTTATCAATGGGCTCAAGTCTACGCCTCTGGGGCTCCGGTGATGCAATGGCAGGAATGTCATGTTCCTGATTGCTAGGTGGTGAAGATGGTGGTGTAGACATAATTCCTGAAACATAAGGAGTAAGTGTCTATGCCAAGTAACTAATGTGTGTGGCTATAGTCTAGAATGCAGTCCTAGTTCTCTATAACCAATGGCTCTGATACCAATCTTTCACACCCCCAAATTCCACTAACGGAGTTTTACCGTTTTTAAAGGTGACATACCAGGATCTCAGACATCAGTTACTTCAAACGACACTATATGGGACTTGAAATGTAATAACATAAAAGATAAAGGTTCAGAGTATATATGCGGAAGCGTTAAACGAAAGTAAATGCGCAAAACAACGCGCCCAAATCCAAATACAAACGAAACATAAATATTATTCAATAGATAATTATTTCAATTGTAGGTCAAGACACATGCATGACTTAACGTGATCCTGAGTGCCAACCTGAGAAAACATGTAAGAAAACGAGTCAACACTAGGTTAGTGAGTTCACAGGTTTCAATCATTTTAAATAAAGCATTTGCGGATTATGTACATTCAATATGCATATCAATAGGTTGCATGCCTATATTCATGTTTTGCTAAAGCGCTCGCAACCGAAACTGACAGTGTGTTTGTTTGTTTGCCTCCAGCCAGGTCTATCAACTCTGACTAATGTGGTAAGGTCAATATAACACCCGTTCGACCTCCAATCGAGTTAGCGCGACTAACGCGGGCGGGGTTTGTCAAACCCAGTAGTACTACCAAAATTACCTCGTTCATACCATATTAACGGTCCGATGTGTGTGAGGACTTTTCATGATAGTGTGTTACGCTTAGCCTCAACAGTGATATCATATGAATTACAATAAACCAAAAAAAGTTGTGACATGTTTTCTCCCCCAAATAAAAACAGTAAAAGGGGCCGTGAAACTCACCTGCGTTGTGTAGTAGGTAGTATCACACAAGTATGAGATTTAGAATCTCAAGTGTTAGCCTGTACGGCTTACGTATGCCCTATAATTATAACACATAAGTTAGGGACATATGAGATTTGTGACGACGACACGGAAGTTAGAACACCTTAACGCTTTCTAGGGATTTAAGAGTAGACGAACGTGTCTACGGAAATATATATATATATTTCTTAAAATACTAATTAAGGATCAAAGTGTTACGAGTCGAATGTTGTTAACGAATAATATTAAATAAATAAATAAATTAGTACGTTAATGTCGTTTATAAAAGTTAGGAAAATAACATAATTTAATATATTATTTTTAGGCTCGTCGGATTAATTAAATAATCATTTGCGGAGAAATAATAAATATAGTATTTTTAATCGATATAATAAACGCGAGTAAATAATATAATTAATTATATTATTATTTAGTTTAAAACGCCACACGAGGTATAAAACGATACGAAATAATAAATATATATTATTTAGTAACATTAGTCATGGTTTGAAAATAATATAAACATATTATTTTATACGAAGTTACGGTTTGAAAATAATATAAACATATTATTTTTATTTGACAATAACATAAATATTTTATTTATAAATTGGAAATAATATAAAAATAGGTTAATAATTCAAACCCGAGCCTACGGGTTGTTTCCCGGGCTAAAACACATTTATATAATAACATAATATTATAGGGTTTGATTTTTATATTAAAATAATACAAGAAAAAATGTTTAAAAATAAAACAGTGTGGAGAGACTCGAACCCGGGTCTCTCCCACACAAGCACACACACTTAACCAGTCCCGCCCGCTAGGGTCATCGCATTAGGATTCGGATCAAATGCGTTTTAATCCTCAACACCCCTGTGTTCTTCCCCTTTACTCTAGTCCGATTGAACTCCCCCCTGAATCCACTGAATTCGGTTTCGATTGAACCAAAAGACATAGGGGTTTTGATGATCGAGGTATTTCGAACCTGTAGGTGTAGTTAATTTCAAAATCATCAACTTTTAGATAGTTAAATTCCAGTTTGAAAAGCCGAACCCTAGGTTCTTATCATGGATTCGATTTGAACAATTCAGATGATAAAACATGTTGGAATCATAGGGCTATTGACAAAAAACGGACTGCGAGTCAATCCCTGTGGTTTAATTTGATTGAGATGGTGACTGGATTGGAGTTCGATCAACCAAAAACGTATGAACCCTAGATATTGTTTCTTGTTTAATTCAGTGTTATGGATCCAAATTATCATAGGGCTTTTAGTGAGTAACTGATTGCGAAACTACTCGTATAAGTTAATTGGATTGAAATCGTGTATAGATTAGGATTCGATTAAACCCAGATCGCGATGAACCCAAGAATCAATTCGGGTTCAATTTGATGATATGAGCCCTAGATTTCATAGGGCTTTCAATCTAGGCATTGAGACGACACTAAGGGTGTGTTCAATTGTATTATTTGATATCGAATTGATAACGTTCGACTAAAACGAAATCCGTATGAACCCTAGGTTTCGATCGAGTTAAATCCGATAATATGAACCCCAATTAGGTTAGGGTTATTGCTCCATAGACTGAAACGAAAGTGATGATGTAAGAATTTACCAGAATGTGATTCGGATTGATAGCGTCTGACTAAAACGAGTGTCGTCGGCAACGGGGTTGATCTGCGGCGATTCCCACAGCTTCTCCGGTCGAATTGTCGTGCGTAATAGTTTCAGGGAGTAGCGATTTAGGTGAGAGTGAATTCGATTTGTGAAAACAATACTTAAATTCGTCGAATTTGATAAAGGGGGTGACGATTTCGACATTTACGACTTGATTAACCATAATTCGATTTAATTCTTGTGTAATGATGGTGTTAATTGCTCAATGATAGTCGATTAATGGCTATAACGTGCATATCGGTCACGGATTTTAGTAGAAACGATCGAATTTGATTGAATCCGTGGTGTTGACTTTCAAAAGTCAACAATCCGGTTTAGAATAATGACAGAAATGGTCCCTGAGGTTTTTCCTGAGAATTGGAGTTTGAAACTTAGCAGAATAGGTCCCTCCAGTTTAGATGGGGTTATAATTTGGTTAGTTTGACTTCCAAAGTCAACAAAATTTGGATTTTGACTTTTCAAAAAGTCAATATAGTAGACTAGGGATATTACATAACTAGTCCCCAGAGTTTAAGTTTGAAATATTGACAGAAACAGTCCCTGGAGTTTGAGTTAAGTTAATTTTTGTTAACTTTAACTGGATTTTGTTAACGGAGTTAACTGGAAAAGTCCGGATTATCACACTACCAAAATTGGAGAGACTTCTACCCATTGAGTATAAAGGGTTTTGTATAACTCTGGGAGAATATTCACCGAGGGGCCAAAAGATTGCCACCCGTTATAAAACCAAACTGGAATTTCCTGTCCGTAAATATGAGAACAGATTTTTATAAACCAAGAATGTTTTTGCTTTGGGTTCTCATATAAGAATGTTTTATAAAATGTATTTTTATAGTCCGAGTAATTGTATCGAATTAGGGCTTTAGTTTGGGGATGTATAAGCTCCTTCTCTTTTAATGAAAAAGTTCCCCATGTTTCTACATATATGATCTGTTTTACCACTATCTTACTGAAGTTATAAACATGAGGCTGACCAGCATGATAATGTTCTATCTCATAATTCTCTTTTTTAAGAATTTGTTCATAGTACTTTCTGGGCTTATAAGCCTCTGTAGTATAGAATCATGTGTCCATATATCTGTTTATTAACAGCCATGGATTATCTTTCCATTTTATGTCTTTATTTTCTAAAAGAAGTATGACTTCTTTATGTGACTTTGAGCCCAATTTGTAATATCATCTTCAGCCTCATTAGAAACAGTTTTAGCATATGATGCTGATGATTCAGGGTCTTTATTAGACTCCTCTTTTGAGACTTTATATGTTAAAAATTTCTTATAAAGGATATTGTCTGGTTGTGAAGAAGAACCAGATGATGATGCAATATTTTCATCTATAAGCTTCCAATTTCCGATTTGGGATATGACCCTCGGATTTTGACCACCTCTTCCTCTATAAGAAGAAGATCTTCCTCTTCTTCCTTGTTCCCAAGGAATCATTTCTGAAAAAGTTATCCACATGAAATAATTATTTCTCGTTGACATAATAAACGTATCTTTTCTTTATTATAAGAAATCCTGATATTAATATTATTAATCATATTTCTTTTTGTTTTTGATTCTAGAAAAATATTTTTATGGATCTCTTCTTTGGTCACTTCATCATTGATTATTTTAAGAGTGCGGTATTCTATTTTCTCCTGAATCTCAAGGAGAGCCAAATTAACCGGTCCTTTTGAATGAGCCATTAATTTAAATATTCTCTAGTAAGAAAATCAAGGAGACTATTGTCACTGCCTTTTTTTTATAAATAATATCAAAATCAAATGGGGCTAAATGTGACTGCCATCTTGCAAACATTTGTTTTGTAACATCATGTTTGAAGTCTTTAGCAAACATAAACTTAGCTGCTTGGCAATCAGTTTTTATAATAAATTTTTGATTATATAAATCATCTTGAAATTTTAAGACACATTTTACTATTGCTAGAATTTCTTTTGCAATAGTGGCATAGTTTTTCTGGCTGTTATTCCATTTTCCATAATGGAATCTTACCAGATTTTCTTGCTTATTAATTGGTGAAATTTGTTTTAATATCCCACCATAGCCTATCTCAGAGGCATCAGTTTCAATAATTTTTTTTCCAATCTGGGTTGGCTATCATTAAGCAAGGAAGATTTTGAACCTTTTGCTTAATCTTTCTGATAGTCTTAGTATGATTCTCTGACCATGACTGAGGATTCTTTTTTAGTCTGTCATATAAAATGGCAGTATCCTCGGCTAGATTTTTATAATAGGGAAGAATATAATTTAGACTTCCTAAGAATCTTTGAAGTTGAGTTTTATCATAAATTTTATCTGGAAATTTTGACCCAGATTCAATACTTCTGTTAATAGGAATAATGTTTCCTGTTTCAATATTATGACCCAAAAATCTTATATTAGTTTGAAAAAGCATTATTTTTGGTCTAGAGATGACTAAACCATTATATATTATAATCTTCTTCAATATATCAAGATGTTTAAAATGGGTTTCAATGTCTCTTGAAAATACAAGGATATCATCGATGTAGACTATTATAAAATCACTATATGGAATAAAAATATCATTCATAATATTTTGGAATTCTCACGGGGCATTTTTTAACCCAAAAGGCATTACGTTCCATTCATAATGGCCAGTAGGTACTGCAAAAGCAGTTTTATACCTATCTTTTTCATCAATCTGAATTTGCCAGTATTCAGATTTTAAGTCAAATTTTGAAAATATTATAGCGTTATATAATTTGTCTAATAAATCTTTTTTATTAGGTATAGGATACCTAATCCATTTTAAAATCTTATTAAGAGGTTTATAGTTTATAACTAATCTAGGAATACCTCTTTCTTTTTCAGAATGTTTATTAACATAAAAAGCAGTACAAGACCAAGGAGATTTTGATCTTCTGATTAAGTTTTTGTCAAGAAGAGATTTGATCTCTTGTTTACATAATTCCATATATTCGGAATTCATCTGACAAGGTCTATCCTTAGTAGTGATTTTACTGTCGTTAAAATCATTTTCATAAGGAAGAGAAACAATATGTTTCTTCCTATCCCAAAAAGCATTTGGATGATCATTGCATATTTGCAGAGTGAATTGATTATTAATCATTCTAATCTTATCTTGTAATTTTGGATTATTTATTCTATCTTGAATATTTAAAGAAAATATTTCTTTTTTTAAAAAATCAATTTGATTTATTTTGGCCTGTAAAAGGGATTCTTTTACATTGTTTAAAGTCCTGGAAAAAGGATTTATAATAAATGAAAAATATATTTCTTTGTTTTGGAAAGATCCAGTTATTCCTTTATTATCAATATGCGTTAAAGGAAAAAAAAAATTTAAGAAAAGGGTTCCAAGTATAACTTGGCTAGTAAGGTTTTTAACTAGAATAAAACTAGTAGGAATGCATGTCTCATTATGACAAACATGAGCCTGTGGAATTTTGTACTCAATTTTTATTTTTTCTCCTCCCGCGAAACTCAAATTGTGGGAAGTTTTATGAAAATATCTAGTAGGAATAATTCCTTCCTGAATACAATTCAGATCAACACCACCATCAACTAGTGCTGTAACAGTTATAAAGAAGTTGTCTTCAATAAGAAGTTTTACTTTGATATTCCATTTCTGTGTGGTTATAATATTTATAATACTTTCTAAAAATATTCCCGTATTGTTTTGAGAAATTTCCTCATCATTTTTATTGTGGGGGATCTCAAGTCTCATAATTCTTTCTTCTAGATTTCTATTATCTTTTTGAAGAATTTTGATATCAATTTTTAGATTATCAATTTCATTTTTTAAATCCTGTATATTAACAGGTCTGGAAATTTGATTTCTTTGGGCTAGCTGCCTCTTTAACTCATCTAGAGAAAAAGGTTTTAAATCCTGCTAGGGATTGCTTGAGGAAGATGCTTCCTCATATTTCTGTTGGTTTAAATATTCAGAAATTAGTTTTTCTTTGACTTGAGGATCACTTATGGTTTTTAAGAGATCTAAAATCTCATTAGTTAAAACATTAATTTCCATGTTTTGAAATTGAGAAATTATTTGATAAAGACCCTCTTCTGAAATTTCAGAAGGGTTTTTGCAGCAATCATTTTTACAATTTGCTGGACAACGTTCTTCCTCTGTTTCTGAGGAATCAAAATTTTCATATTCTAAAATATTTAGATTTTCTTCTTCTGAGAATGATTGCTCAGAATCAGTTTCAAAAGTTTCATTTAATAAGACTTCATCAATTTTGTCTTTTAAATCTCTATCTTCGATCTTGTTAAGTTTCTTTTGAACCCAACAAGTTTTTGCCTTGTGGCCTAATTTACCACATTTTCTGCATTTTATAAATTTTTTAAATTCATTAGGAAATTATTTCTTTTCCTTATACTTTTTCCTTTTATAACTATTATTATAATGGTTTTCTTCTTTCCTAAATTTCTTTCTTTTATAATGTTTTTTAGGAGAATAATTTCTTTTCCTAGTTTCAATAGACTTATCAGGCTTATTTTCTAAGCCAAATTGGCCACATAAATCTCCTAATTGTTTTTTCTCATTAAGAGAATGTTTCTTAATCTGTTGATTAAGTTTTATTTCAATACATAGGCTTATTCCTTCCTAAACACAGGTGCCTATAAGTTTACCATAAGTGTAACTGTCATAATTTATGACTCCATCTATTTTTAATTTGGTTTTTATTCTTTCAGCGAATAAATGGGGAAGACCATCTATGAACTTTGACTTCCAATGAGAACTATTAGCCTCTGGGAGTTCCATGACTCTACATAAGAAAGTATCCTTATACCATCTAAAAGACGTTAGAGTTCTACATCTTAGATTTTGCAGAAGAGTTCTAATATTTTCAGAATCTTCGAACCATCTTCCTGTGAAATGTTCTATAATATTAACAATTAGGGTGTAGACTGCATTATTTTCAGTACTACTGGTGCCTTCTTCTTGTTTGACACTATTTAATATTTTATTCTTATCTTCTTGGGATAAGTAATTATCCCACCATCCTTTTAACTGACCTGTAAATCCTGATATAATCATATTTGCTATGGTCTGGACGGAGTTATTATTATTCTTACAAATACTGCTGTACATAAGTATTCTATGGACAATATTATAAATCTGCCATTCTGAATGACCATCTATGTTCCATTCATAGATCATTTTTCCACTATAAGAGTTATTAACAATGTACTCTTGTTCTTCTATCAGAACATCTTGAGGAGTAGGTATAGGATAATAGTATTTTCTCTGAGTTGGCTTATCTGCCCATTTAGAGAGTTTGAAAATTTGGTCATTTATTTTTTATTTATAATTTTCTTCAGAAAAATCTGTTATAGTATTAATCTTAAGATTTTTAAGAGCATTCATAGTTTCATTTAAAGTTGCTATTAGACTATCCTTAGATTTTAATTTAAAATCTGTTACTTTCGGAGAAAGTTGTATACTAGGAGTAGCAATTTTTTCTTTTAGAGAAACAGTTTTAGCCTGTATGTTTTTCTCTTTAAAATGGGATATAATCCTATCCATCTTAATAGATAAATCTTGTAATTGTTCTCCCAGAATTATTAAATATAAATTTGTATAATTCTGTTGTTTAATTAAGTTATTTATATGAGAAATTGTAATAGGTAAGGTATCTCCTTCTAAAAGTTTTTGAAAGGTTTGATAATACCTTATGTAATTATTTTTTTCTATTTTAAAAAGTTGTGTAGGAGGAAAAATCTTAGAGACTATCTCTCCTTTCACATTAAATGATCTTTCAATAACTGAGATGATACTTCCTGTATAACTTTCTATAAACCAGGGAATAAAAGGTATAATCTCATTTTTTATGATTAAATCTTTATAATATTCATCTTTAAAGAAATTTATATCAGTTTCTTTAAAATGATTAAAAAACCAATTTCTAAATAATTCCCATGTGGGTAATTCGAAATCTTTACTAATTTCTTTTCTTACCGTAGATCCCGGATTAAAGTCTATTTTTTCTTTAAAATTCATTAAACAAAATCGACTTCTGATTCGGTTGATTCCGGATCTACTTGGACTCCTGTAACTATATTATCAGAATTTATTCTTAATCTATTGGATGTTTTTGTTGCAGGGAAAGTTTCCCTAACTCTTGAAGTAGAGGCCCTAGAAGGACTTCTAACAGTATATCCTAAAGGAGATATATGATAAGTGACCAAAGTTTCATGCATTAAAGGGTGCTATATGTTATATTTATGCAATTTAATATGGGGAATACAAAGATTTTTGTGTAGCTATGCATGTGCAGGTGTTGGAAGCTTAATGTACGATTTTAGAAGATATTATACGAGAGATGCAAGAGTTAGATGGAAGACGGAGGAAACGGGGCAAAAATGCAGGATCCAGCGTAAGCCTACGCCACCTGGCGTAATCCTATGCCGCCCAGCGTAAGCCTACGCCGCCCAGCGTAGGCCTACGCCTAACTAATTCCTTCACAGCAGGTTTCAGGGAAACGGCGTAAGCCTATGCCCCCCAGCGTAAGCTTACGCTGGTTGCGTTTCAGACGCGGATTTTTAGTGAAACAGCCGATTTTCAATGTTTAAGGAGGGGTTTCTTCACCAAATTCGAATCATCTGCTTTACATCATTTTTGGGCGATTTTGGGTGTGCTTGGAGGCTAGGAAACATATTCTTGAAGATTGGTATCAAGAAATTGAAGAATCGAAGATGAATTCCACAACCATGAGCGGCTAATCCACCGGTAATCATTCCCGAGTGGATTGTTTGTAAGTTTTTAGGGTTTTATCATGTGCTAGTGTTGAGAAACAATTCTTGTAATCGTTTGGTTTGAAATACTTGAATCTTTGTGTTTAGTATGGTTATGAACTTACGGGAGTCGATAAATTCTTGCACCATTGACCCCGTTAGATGATAATTGCTATGAACTTTGATTTGTATTGAATCTATTGATTAATCTAATTCTATATTGCATACATTTGTCTCGATTTCATTCATGACTATTGTTTTACACTATTTGCCGATGATGTATGAATGTTGATGTTCTTGGTTTGATTTGGATAACCATTTGATTGTTTGAACTCATATGTTGGTGTGATAATCCCTAATTACTTGTGAACTTGAAACCCGGGTGTGATTTCTTTTTAATTATTGTTTACAACTTAAACCGTTTATTTGCTACTTGATTACTCATGATCGTTTTGCTAGTTGATAATCATTGCTTGTTGGATTGGTTAATTTCACCTCAATCATTGCTTGTGTTTGGTCAGAAAGACCCATTGCAACTTCATAAATCACATTGTTAATTGAAGTTAAGCACCGATCGCAAACTCTTCGTGGTTCGACACCCTTCTTACCCTAACTAGTTTAAGGTGATTAGGACACTCTAATTCTTTATCTTTGACCGGTCCCTTCGACACCGATCAAAATTTGGCGCCGTTGCCGGGGAGTGTGTGCGCTTGGTGTTTTATTTTATTTGAATCTTATGACTATTTGTTACTTGTTTTGTTTGGTTAATCTTCTTCTATTTTTGTGTTACGCGTGGTGTTTGTTTGTGTGTGCAGGTGACAGATTAGTGCATGCGTACCCGTTCATCCGGGAGGATTTCACCGCTTGTTTTTGAACCAGAAATTGAGAGGATAGCAAGGCAAAACCGAACCCAACAACAAAAAAATTTACAACACATTTCATCGGAACCATCATCTATGGAAAGTCGAAGTAGTCATTCGGGAGCTAGCATAAGAAACTGTGGCCCAACTCCAAACAGAGGCCCTATCCCTAACCGCCCACCAACTCCACCTCACTGAACCCCAACCCCATCTATACATATCAATAACAACCAACCCCGTGGGTCGGGTACAGTTCAACAAAACCGACCCGTTAACATCCGTACCAATCCCACGTACCAAGGAAGAAGGGGACCACAATAAAATCAAACCCCTCCTGGAAACATATTTGGAACTCAACCAAGAAACGACAATGAGAACGATGGTTGGGAGGATGACGATGGTGAATACTTTGGGTATGATGATAATGAAGATGTTGGAAACGGTGATGGGTTTGGAGATTACGAATATGAAGATGGTGAGAGGAGCCAATTTGGAGAATATAACAAGGGCCAAGGATTTGGAGAGGAAGAAGAGGTGAATTATGTTCACCAAAAGGTGAGACAACCAACGGGTCGAACGGGTAGACCTGAGAGATTTGGTTATCCTCCTAGACAAGAAGGGAGGAGAGTTAATGGGGGCTACAACAATGAAAACCGAAGACAACCGGTAGCCCCTATGGGTGGAGTTAATGGTCGCTTTCGACCGGCTATTTCGGAGAATGCTTCTCCAATTGTTCCACCAATTCCCGGAATGAGGCGATTCAAGTCAAGGCCAAATTATATCAATGTTCTCCCACATTTTCATGGCATGGTTACCGAAGAACCATACACCCATTTAGCCGAGTTTGCCGCCATCTGTAGCACATTTGGAGATGAGAACTTCGATCAAGGCGAGGTCAAACTTAGACTTTTTCAGTTTTCCCTCAAGGATCGAGCAAAGCAATGGTTCATCACATTTTCGGCTAATAGCATCCACACATGGGATGAAATGCAACAAGTCTTCTTGGATGAGTACTATTCGGTTGCGAAGACGGATGATTCCAGAATTGAGATTCGGACCTTTCAACAACAAACGGGTGAGCCTTTACATGAATCCTTTACACGCTTCAAAGAGTTGTTGAGGAAATGTCCCCACCATCAAATCGAGTTGTGGGAACTAGTGAAGTGTTTTGTGGATGGTTTGACTCAAGAGGGGAGGAAGTACTTGAAGTCCACAAGTAATGGGACATTGTTGTCTAATCCCGAAGAAGACGATTGGGATTTCTTAGAAAGGATGAGCCAAAACTCTAAAGCCAAGGCATCGGCTAGTCGAAGAACTAAACACCCGATTTCTAAGTCCGTCCCGGATTATGAAATAAAAGAGAGGTTGGCATCAATGGAAAGAGAATTGGCATTGTTGAGGAAAGGCAAAAAGAAAGAAGTAGCTGGAGTAAAAGCTCGATTCGACGTTTGTGAAGATTGTGGAGATTTAGGCCACAAAACAATGGAGTGCCCATTTCAAGAAGGGAGACAAGAAGAGGTAAATCAAGTGTATGGTGAGAGGAAGCAATATGACATGAACTCGAACAACTATCATCCGGGATTGAGAAACCATCCTAACTTCAAATATAGGATCGCGACAAACCAAATGAACCCCAACTTTCAATGTGTGAATCAAAACACCTGATCAACCTCATATCAACCGCGTCCGCAAGGGAATTATAGTTCGGGTGGTTATCAAAGGGGCTCTTATAACAATAACCGGAACACAAATTACCCCCCAGGGAATTACAATCAAGATCATCAATAACCAAATGGGTCATCAGGGGGTGATGATGCTGTTAATTCAAAGTTGGATGCACTATTGGAAATGATGAAAGAATCAAAGAAGGAGAATGAAGTGAGAGACAAGTCTTTTGTGGCATTGGAAAGACAAGTGGGACAAATGGCCGAAGAAATATCTTTGCTAAAGCAAGGTGGGGGGAGGCTACCGAGTAACACTACATTAAACCCGCAACATCAAGGGTCGAGTTCAACCAATGCAAATGTAAGTAAAGTTACGGTTCTTCGTAATGGTAAGGTTATCGATAATAAAGTTGAGTCTCCACCACAATTGGTTGAAGGAGTGGTGGAGGATGTTATTGAGGGTGAGGAAAGTGAAGGCGAAGTGGAGTTTGTTAATGATAAAAAACCAATTACTCAAAATCTTGAAAAAATTAAACCGGTTTTTAGAATTGAGTCACCTATTGCTAAAAGAAAGGATATGACGGGTGGTTCCGTCCCTTATTCATAGGCATTAGTTGAACCATTTAAAGCAAAAATGGTAAATAAAAGAGGACCACAACAAGAAGAAATGTGGGAGATGTTCAGATAGGTCAAAATTAACGTACCCCTTTTGGATGCCATTAAACAAATTCCAGCTTACGCAAAGTACTTGAAAGAATTGTGTACACAAAAGCGGAATCATAAATTCCCAAATAAACTTGATGTAACCGCTAATGTGAATGCTATTCCATCGGGTGCTCTTCCACCTAAACTACAAGATCCGGGGAACCTATTATATCTATTCAAGTAGGTGATTTCAAAATAAAAAAGGCACTCCTAGATCTTGGAGCTAGTGTTAGTATTCTTCCGGGGAGCCACCAATATGATTTTGGCCCTCTTAGGAGGGCCGACACTACCGTGGTTTTGGCCGACTTAACTCCTAAGCTCCCCCGAGGAATATTGACTGATGTTATTGTGAAGGTGGAAGATTTTTATTTCCCAGTGGACTTTCTAGTGTGGATTATGTCTCTTCCGATAGAACAAAACAACCTACGGTTATCCTTGGTCGGCCATTTCTGGCAACCGCAAATGCCCAAATCAATTGCCGAAGTGGAACGGTTGACATGACATTTGGGAACCGAAAGTTGAGATTAAATGTTTTTTTCACATATATCTAACTCTCTGGTCAACGATGAATGCTTTATGGCAGACATTGTTGATGGGTACATTCCTCTTTGCGATATTATTGTAAACGAGGATAGCACCACAGAGACATGTTTTTCATGTGACAGATTACAGGTTGAGACGAGCAAGGAACTCGAAGAAGAAGAAAAACGGCTTGAAGCAATGGCAATTAAGGATGGGAGACCACCGTGGACTCACCAAGTGGAGAGCTTGCAGGAACACATTGACAAAAAGCTGAAGCCATATTTGGAGCAACCCCCAAAGGTCAAGTTGAAGGAGTTACCAAAGAATCTCAAGTATGCTTTTGTAGGAGAAAACGACACCCTCCCGGTGATCATTGCATCAAATTTGACAAAGGAACAAGAGGAGGTTGTGATGAAAGTGTTAGCCGTCCATAAGGTGGCAATTGGGTGGAGTATTGCGGATTTGAAGGGTATTAGTCCCTCGATTGTTATGCACAAGATTGTCACAGATCAAGTTATTGCACCATCTCATGATGCACAAAGGCGGTTAAATCCAAATATGCGGGAAGTCGTTAAGAAGGAAGTTCTCAAATGGTTGGATGCCGGCATCGTTTACCCAATTTCTGATAGTGCATGGGTGAGTCCAACACAAACCGTACCCAAAAAGGCGGGTATTCAAGTCGTCAAGAGGTGAGGAAGTAGCCACTCGACCGGTAACCGGGTGGCGGATTTGTATTGATTACAGGAAATTAAATGCAGCTACTTCAAAAGATCATTTCCCATTACCGTTTATTGATCAAATTGTGGAAAAACTCGCAGGTCAGAAATATTACTATTTTCTTGATGGTTATTCGGGTTACAACCAAATTGCTATACATCCCGAGGATCAACATAAGACAACATTTACTTGTCCATATGGTACTTTCGCATTTAGGTGAATGCCGTTTGGACTATGTAATGCCCCCGCCACCTTCCAAAGGTGTATGATGAGTATCTTTTCAGATATGGTGGGCGAGTCTTTGGAGATTTTTATGGATGATTTTTCAATTTTTGGTACATCTTTTGATTCATGTTTGAACCAATTGGAAAAAGTTTTAAAAAGGTGTGTTGAAACAAATTTGGTCTTGAGTTGGGAAAAGAGTCATTTTATGGTCCAAGAAGGGATAGTTTTGGGTCATGTGATTTCGAATCTTGGGATTGAGGTAGATCATGCGAAAGTTCAAGTTATATCTACTTTGCCTCATCCCACGAATGTTAAAGGCATTAGATCATTTTTGGGGCATAAGGGGTTTTATAGCAGGTTTATTAAGGGTTTTAGCTCAATCACGAAACCATTATGTAACTTACTTTTAAAAGATGCGCCGTTTGTTTTTGATGATGAATGTATTCATGCTTTTAACATTTTGAAAAAAAAATTGGTGGAGGCCCCAATCTTACAATAACCAAATTGGTCACATCCTTTTGAAATCATGTGTGATGCTAGTGACTATGCGGTTGGGGCCGTGTTGGGACAACGGGTTAAGAAGAAACCCATTGCCATATATTATGCAAGTAAAACACTTTGGGACGTTCAATTGAATTATACCACAACCGAAAAAGAATAACTCGCAGTAGTATATGCGTTAGACAAGTTTAGGTCCTATATATGGGGAAGCAAAATTATTATCTATTCTGATCACAGTGCTGTCAGGTACCTCATGGAGAAAAATGATGCTAAACCAAGACTAATAAGATGGATCTTGTTGTTGCAAGAATTTGATGTGGAGATCCGTGATAAAAAGGGGAGTGAGAATGTGGTAGCCGACTACTTATCAAGGATCATGGTTGATGATGAAGAGTCAACGACAGTGATAAATGAATCATTCCCTGATGAGCATATGATGCGTGTAAACTATATATATATATATATATATATATATATATATTTATAAGTATTTTTCACACAATATAAGTTTTAAAAAGGGTTTTCACCAAGGACTAATCACACACACATCGGGCAGTGTACCCGTCGGATAGCAATAAAGTAAAGGTAAGAACCGGATATCAATCCGTGGACACGGTGGAGTGCGATAATAAACCGGAACTAAGATTCAATCAAGTAAGGGTAAAAGATGTTTTGAAGAGTTTGTTTTAATTAACTATCATGCAAATATATAAATTAAACTAAAATCACAAATCAAACAATCAAGGAGAAAATATCACTTCGGTGTCGAATCCATTTAGAATACATTCAATACACTCATAGAAACATGGCAAATACACGATACATAAATTGACTAAATTCTCGTCAAAGATATCTAATCAAATGACTATTCGGAAAGCTAGTATGAATTACACAAACCAACCATCTAAAGTCATACAATGAGGCTCACGTGTTTAATAATCATGTCAATGTTTATAAAGATTGAACTAGCTTCCGATTAAGGTACACTAATCCAACAACTAGTTGGAAAGATAATATGAACAACACATTATCCACCTCAAGTTGATTAAATTAGACAATAATATGCATTTCTTCAACATACAATGTTCATATAAAGGTTATATAAATTAGGAGGATGTGTCAACAATTCCTAGATAAACATAATACTAAATATGACACATCATAACAAATACTTTGTCTTTCCAAACATAAGCATAAGGTTATACATACAAATATAATGATTCATAAACAAGACTTCATTCACCATTCCTAGTCAAATGCCATAAACTAGTATAAATACATACACCAATCCATGAATATAAGCATAAATCACAAGTTTTCCAACATAATATGACATACACAAATACAAGTCTTGTAAACAATTCAAAATACTTGAATACATAATTTCATCAAAGAATAATCATAGGGTTGTCATAACATTAACACAATAATTTCCAATAATCCATGAATGTTGTCAAATGTATCTAAACTTCATCTAAACCAAAGTGAACAAGAGTTTTAGCTCATCATGAGCACCAAAATTACAAATAAGCAGGGAAAAATAGTGAGAAACATGATATGAAAACAAGAATCAAACCACTCCTCCAAGCCTAGATGTTGTTGTTGATGTATGGTGATCCTCTTGATGTTGTATCCTCTCCAAGAAGCTTGAAATATGGCTGGAACAAGGAAAACTCGAGCTGGAACAGTGGGTTTTTCTCCTGGTTTTGCTGAATGTCTGAATGAGAATTAAGTTCTGTTTAAATAGAAAAGGGGAGGCACGACCGTGCCAGGAGAGAAGGCACGACCGTGCCTAGTACAAAGACGCGGTCGTGTCTAGGTCTTGGCACGACCGTGTGACAGAGGTTTGACCGATCCGTAGCTTCCATTGGGTACCACTGATCGAGGACGTACGGATGTTCAGACTCATGAGATGACACGCGACCGTGGGAGGCCAAGGCACGGTTGTGCCTTGGATTTTGGCTTGGCGCGGTCGTGCAAGATGTGGGCGCGACCGTGCCTAGGGTTTGGGATCTTGGCACGACCGTGCCAAATAGGGTCACGACCGTGCCTCCATCACAGAAACCCTAAAAACTTCACTTTTTATCCTAGAATCTTCTTGTTTGTTCACCAAGCTTCACAAAAACCTAGAAAACAGGAAATGAAGTAAATAAGTGTCTAAACATTGAATATAACCAAGAATTGATCATTAAATGAGCGAAGTTTTATGCCAAAAATATGTGTAAATACTAACACATCAAACAACCCCACACTTGAACATTGCTTGTCCTCAAGTAAGAAATCAAAATGAAACAAAACTTCCAGTGACACTATGGATCAAATCGGAAAACCGTAAGCATTAATAAACTTATAAAGGTTTGAAACGATTTTCAAGAAATGCAAAATTAACTAAATGAAACCCAATGAGCCCAATGACGTGACAACCGAATGAGCAAATGAATATGCCTAGGAAATCATTAAAATGCAATTTTATGCTTCTCACAATGTTCACACACACTCGGGGATATATATGATCATACAAGTAATGGAGTATGTATAGAACACTCAAATGCCAAGACAATGAATCATGCATAAATCATAAGCTTGCTAAAAGATCAAATCTCTACCAACTAACATGAAACAAAGCACAAATCAAGAGGGCTTTAAATGGGTCGTAACTTGGCAATGGCTAAGGGTAAGGAAGTGGAATTTAAAAGTGGCTGAATGGTTAAAAACCCGGCGGCTATGCTAACTCAAAAACTAAACCAACTTCTAAAAATAAACTAGCTAATGCTTCCGTATAGATAAGAGCTAACAACCGAATTATTTCTATCTTTGCTCACAAATTGTTCTAATCGGCTATAATTCACCTAATTTTGGTGAACTTTTTTTATTATTATTATTATTTTTTTTTATTTTTTTACACACTATTTCTTTTCTTTCTTTTGAAGGGAACTAAGTCAATATGCATCTTTTCTTAGCTAAAAACTTCTCAAGAATTTAAAGATTACAACAAAATAAAAGCTATAAAATTAACATTAGCCGACCGGATTTCTAACGCGGGAGAAAAATAAATGAAAAGGCTAATGAAGGTTTGAATGTGGTGTAATGTGGGTAATCAAAGAAAACGACAGGATAGGCTCAACGTGGCTAACTAGTGGATGTGTTCGGGTGAGGGAAAATAAAAATAAAAGGCTCACAAAGGAGGGTTTATCCTAATGCCTCAATCATTTTTATGCAATATTTATGTTCATGATTTCGAAATGTATACTAAAAGCAAGTTCTAATAAGCATGAAACATCCGGCACACTCAAATCCGCAAAAACGAGAGCAAACAATGTCTAAAGCTATGAAGACTCAAAAATAAACTCACGGAAACGGAAAGGAATGGGTGTAAGCAAAAGGTTACATGCAATTCATTCGTTTAGCCCACTAAAACTCATGGTTATCACAAAAAAATGGGTTTGACTCGATGGAATTTCTATTTCAATTGCTTTCGAAAAATCAAACCTCTATTATTTACTAAAAATTGTGAATGCTAAACGGTTAACTTTTATTATATTTTTGTGTTTTTCAAATTTATGAAACTGATTTAGTGTCAATAAAAATTATGAAGGAAGATTTTGCAAAAAAAATGAAGTGATAAAATGCTCAAAAAGACAAACATCGCGTGAATAAATTCCCACCCTACACTTAGAATTCTACATTGCCCTCAATGTAGAACAAAAATAATGTAAAGCAAAGAATAAACACCCAACCCCATACTTAGAAATATACATTGCCCTCAATGTATACAAAAACATGCAAAGCAAAATGGAATGCAATGCAATGAAGCGTGAAGGGAGAACTGAAACTTTCCCTCATGTCGATCATGGCACACGCAAAAAAACCTACCCACAAAAATGACGTTCCACGAAGTTCCACAATTCCAAGATCTAATCAACAAACACAGATCAGTAACATCAAGCCAAAATATCAACAGAAATATAAAGACAAATATATATAACAATACATGGAAATAAAAGTACAACAAAAGAACAACATAAAACGCCGAAGCGTGATACAAGAGTTTGTACAACATACAAGAAAGTACAACTCACAAAAATGATACCAAAATGCAATGGGAGGTACTACTCCCACTGCACGCCCTCAAGGTCGATGCCGGTGGCCCCGCCTCCCTCGCCTCCCGCTGCTGGTGGTGATGGTGGTGGTGTCTGATGATGCGGTGGAGATGGTGGTGGCTGATCGGGCTGCTGCTCTGGCTACATAAAGAATGGAAGGGGAACCACGTATGGTGCCCCGCCAGCAGCAGCAGCGGTGCACTGGACCTCATACTGCCAGGTCCAGTAACGCATGAACAGGTCATGTGGAATGACAATCGCAGGCGGTGGTGGCGGAGGAGGCGGGGGAGGCGGCTGGTCGGGCTGCTGATGCTCGTGCCCCTGCTCCTGCTCCTGCTGAGCGGCGTGTGCCTGATGGGCGGCGGCGAAGGCCTCGGCCTGCACAAGATCTGGGTCGGGACCCGGACGGTCTGGATCCCACGTCCGTCCCCATCTATCTACCAGTCTGATCCCTCCTGCGCCACGACAAGCTACGTGCATGTTTCGCAGTGTCTGCACGCTCATCACGACGGTCTCTGCCACAGGGGTCAGGTCCCCTATCAAGTCGTCGGTCAGCAACTGAAAGTGCCTCGCCAGCTTGGTCACGAAGTGACCTCCACAAATGGCGCTGGTAACATCGCGCCCAGAGCTTTTCACCAAGTATCCCGCGATAGAATGCGCAGGATTGTAGGTGCGCGGGCGTACAAGGCAAAACAAATAGAATAGCTCTCGCAAATTCACGACCGTCTCTCCCTGTCCTCACCCAGAAATCGAATAGACAATACAGCGATGAAGAACACGGTGCAAGGGATCTCGAAGGCTCGAAGCCTTGGTCAAACTCGGATCGTACATCCCAAATCCAATCTCATGCCAGAACTGATCCTTGTCCTCCTCTGTCGGGAACTCGGTGATACCATCGGTGAATATCTCAGTATGAAGCTCCTGCGTCGTATACAGGCCCAATAATCTCCCGAATCTGGCAACTGACATCACCCGCCACTCCCCGCCTAGCCTAAATCTAATCGTCTCCGGCTGCTCTAAGTCCGCGCAAGGATAGTCAAACGCATAGGTGGAAAAGAACTCCATCACGAGCTCGACATACTGAATAGCGTGAAGTCAAAACAAATGGCGCCATGGGGCGGTGACGAGGTCGTTCTACCGGTCCCGCTGACCGATGGCTTCTATGGCGGCAGGCTCTAAACGACGAGCGGCTAAAATCTGGCCTCTGCGTGGCCACAAAACATCCAGACGAGCCTCGTACTCATGCTCGTTCAAGTCAAACTCAAGGTACGGGTGGTCCCTATTGCCTGCCATCTGCACGACAACAAAATTAAAATCAAAACAATTATGAAGACGCTAAACTGAAGTTATGAAGTTTCTGACCTAATTATGAAGGGGTACGGTCGCGCCTGGGAAGGGGCACGACCGCCCCAAGGCCAAAATCCAAGCCCACGGTCGCGCTGTGGCCGACGACGGGCACAATTTCTCGACAACACGACCGCGCCAAGGCCAAATTCAAGAGGCACGACCGCGCCTGACCAAACCAAGTCCACCTGGGATTGAAAATCCGAGCACGACCGCGCCTGGTCTGGAGCGTGACCGTGCTCAACCCATTTTAGGGTTTCCAGAATTCAAATTTTGCCATTTTAATCACGTTTTATAAAAGGGTTTCGTGGCCTAGCATCCCAGGGGACATGTATGACCCAAACCAACTACATATCATAAATAAACGGAAAAAAATTACAAAACCTAAACTAGCTAAAATTTTGATTTCTAGAATAAAATCCTAGGGCTAAATACAAACGCAAAAGAAAAAGAGGGGTCGGAAACGTACCTTAGATTGCAGAGAAGGAAGTAACGCGGCGGAAGTTAGGGAGAATCGCACGCGAGGGGGGGGGGTTTTCGGTGGGTGAAAACGAAAAATGGAAAGTTTCTGCCTTGAAACCAATTTGAACTGCCCCAATCTCTTAGGCACGACCGTGCCAGGTACTTAGGCACGACCGTGTCTCTAACCCAACAGACAGAAAAAACTGAGTTTTATGCAGCTTGAACCCAACCCGAATGCGATTCTTCCAAACTAAAATGTCTAAAAATTCAGAAAACATACCTGAGACATCTCAATCACTAACCAAAGTCCACTTGATCCAAAACACGTTCCGATCACCTAAACTCAAAAATAAATGGTAAAATCCTAAAAAATAAAGAAAATAAAAATAAGAAGATAAACATAGAAACAAAATCTAAAAGTTGTTACCAAAGATGATACCGGAACAGGCTAAGTTTATTAACGAGTCGTTAGCTAGATTCAAGTCCCCGAATTCATTTGTCCTTGGGGTGGAGGTCGACCACCTCCAATGCCGGGTCAACCGGTCCGTCAATGTATGGTTTAAGACGATGACCGTTGACCTTGAAGATCCTCCCATCTTCGTGCTCAATCTCAACGGTCCCATAAGGAAACACCTCCTTAATCGTGTAGGGACCCGTCCATCGGGACTTCAACTTCCCGGGAAACAATCGCAACCTAGAGTTGTAAAGCAAAACACGACCACCTACTCGGAATTCATTCTTGTCCTTCAAGCGTCGGTCATGTAAACTCTTAGTGCGCTCCTTGTAGATCATGGAGTTTGCATAGGCTCGATTCCTCAACTCATCAAGCTCATGAATCTGAGTGAACCGGTTCTCTCCCGTGCTCACCAAGTCAAGATTCACCGCCTTCAACGCCCAATAAGCCTTATGCTCCAACTCCACCGGAAGATGGCACGCCTTCCCATAGATCAACCTAAATGGTGTGGTACCAATAGGCGTCTTATAGGCAGTCCGGAAGGCCCAAAGTGCATCATCTAACCTATCCGACCAATGCTTACGGTTCTGGCCAACCGTCTTCTCAAGAATCCGCTTTATGCCCCGGTTCGTGACCTCTACCTGTCCACTGGTCTGTGGGTGGTAGGCTGTGGAGAATCTATGGTTTACACCATATCGTGATAGAGCCTTCTCCATCTGGGAGTTGCAGAAGTGGGTCCCACGGTCACTAATAAGAGCCTTGGGGGCACCAAAGCGAGAGAACAGCTTCTTCAGAAATTGAACAACCACCCTAGCATCATTAGTAGGCAAGGCTTGAGCCTCGACCCACTTAGAAACGTAGTCAACAGCGACTAGGATATACCGGTTGCCACAAGAAGTTGGGAAAGGTCCCATAAAGTCAATACCCCAGACATCAAAAATCTCACAAATCTGGATGCTGTTCTGGGGCATCTCATTCCTGGACGAAATGTTGCTCGCCCTCTGGCAAGCGTCACAAGCTCGGATCATCTCATGAGTGTCCCGGAAGATGGTAGGCCAGAAGAAACCGTCGTTAAAGACCTTCTTCGCGGTCAAGGTAGCTCCATGATGTCCACCTGTCGGGCCCTCATGGCAGTGTCTAAGCACCTGACGTGCCTTATCTCCAAAGACACACCTACGCACGATCTGATCAGCCCCGACACTAAATAAATAGGGATCCTCCCAAAGATAGTGCTTCACATCCGCAAAGAACTTTCACTTCTGCTGATGTGTTAAGCCCTTAATCACAATCCCACTAGCAAGAAAGTTTGCAAAATCAGCAAACCATGGACACTCCTCATCCTGTGCCTGTATGTGCATGAGAAACTCATGGGGAAAATTGTCATTTATGGATGACCCCACAAGTTCAGATGAAGCTGAGCACTCAAGACGGGACAAGTGGTCCGCTGCGACATTCTCCGCGCCCTTCTTATCGCGGATCTCAATGTCGAACTCCTGAAGCAGCAAAACCCACCGGATTAGCCGGGGTTTGGCATCCTGTTTGCTGAACAGGTGCCGAAGGGCTGCATGATCGGTGAATACAATGGTCTTTGATAGGACGAGATAAGACCAGAATTTATCGAAAGCGAAGACAACGGCTAGGAGCTCATTCTCTGTCGTGGTGTAATGCTCCTGTGCGTCATTGAGCGTCTTGCTCACATAATAAATCGGGTGAAACTGCTTCTCTCTCCTCTGTCCTAAGACCACCCCAACAGCGAAGTCACTCGCGTCACACATGATCTCAAATGGCAGCTTCCAATTAGGAGCCACCATGATAGGGGCATTCACCAACTTCTCCTTCAACAAATCGAATGCACTGAGGCACTCGTCAGAGAACACGAACTGGGATTCTTTCTCAAGAAGCTGGGTCATCGGTCGGGCAATCTTAGAAAAATCTTTGATAAAACGCCTATAAAAGCCCGCGTGACCAAGGAAGCTCCGAATAGATTTCACTGAAGTCGGCGGGGGCAGCTTAGATATGGTGTCAATCTTAGCTCTATCAACCTCAATCCCCGCGCGTGAAACCTTGTGCCCAAGCACAATGCCCTCCTTCACCATGAAGTGGCATTTCTCCCAGTTCAACACTAGATTGGCCTCTTTGCACCTAGCCAACATCCTCTCCAGATTCTCGAGGCAATGATCAAAGGAACTCCCAAACACAGAAAAATCATCCATGAAAACCTCCATGGAGTCCTCAATCATATCATGGAAAATGGCCACCATGCAACGCTGGAAAGTGGCCGGAGCATTACACAATCCAAAGGGCATCCGCTGATAAGCAAATGTGCCATAGGGACATGTGAATGTCGTCTTCTCCTGGTCCTCAGGAGCAATCGGGATCTGGAAGTAGCCAGAGAAGCCATCCAGGAAACAATAGAACATCTTTCCCGCTAATCTCTCCAACATCTGATCAATGAACGGGAGGGGAAAATGGTCTTTCCGAGTAGCATCATTGAGTTTGCGGTAATCGATGCAAACTCTCCAACCGGTGACTGTACGAGTAGGAATCAGCTCATTCCTCTCGTTGGTGATGACAGTCATGCCTCCCTTCTTAGGGACAACTTGAACCGGGCTAACCCAAGGTGAATCGGAGATGGGATAAATCAAACCAGCATCCAGTAACTTAATCACCTCCTTCTTCACTACCTCCTGCATGTTCGGGTTCAACCTCCTCTGGTGCTGCACAGCGGGCTTGTAGTCATCCTCCATAAGGATCTTATGGGTACAGAAAGAGGGATTAATTCCCTTAATGTCCATAATCCTCCATGCAATAGCCTGCTTGTACTGCTTCAGCACCTCCAATAGCCTCTCCTTCTCATCACTCGTCAAATCAGAGGCGATAATGACAGGTAATCGAGACTCACCATCTAAAGAGGCATACTCCAAATGGCTCGGGAGCTCCTTAATGGTGGGTCCTCAATAGAAGGCCGCTCAATCGGCTCAGACTCTCTATCAACCATCGCAAAAACCGCTAAACACTAGGGAAACTCATAACTCACCTGGCTATGCAACTGCTCATCAAACTGATCCTCACCAGTTGGATCAAATGTCTCCCCTCCTACAATCTGGGTGTCCAGGGACTCCTCCTCAGCTACGTCCTGGAGATGATCACTCACACAAGAATAAATAGCCTCAACAAAGTAAAGTGAATCATCCTGATTCTGGGTGTGCTGCATGGATCTCCCCACATCAAAGGTCACTTCCTCTTCATCCACCCTCAATGTAAGCCTCCCCAAATACACATCAATCAGGGCCTTGGCAGTGGCCAGGAACGATCGATCTAGGATAATAGGGACATTCTTGTCCTCATCCATGTCCAGAATCACAAAGTCTACAGGAAACACAAAATGATCAACCTTAACCAACATATTCTCCACTATCCCTCGAGGATACTTGACCGAGCGATCGGCCAGCAGGATACTCATGCGTGTCGGTGTAGGTTCTCCCAACTCAAGCTTAGCAAAGACCGCATATGGCATGAGGTTAATGCTAGCACCAAGGTCAGCTAAGGCATTGCTAACCGACAAGCTACCTATCAAGCAGGGGATGGTAAAACTCCCCGGAACTCGTCTCTTCTCCGGTAGCTTGTTCTGAATCACCGCCGAACACTCCTCATTCAGCGTTACCTGAGACAATTCCTCCAATTTCCTCTTATTCGTGAGGATATCCTTCAAGAATCTCGCATACTTAGGCATCTGAGCTAGAGCCTCCACAAATGGTAATTTGATATGCAACTGCTTAAACACCCCTAGAAACTTACCATACTGCTCCTCCATCTTCTGCTTCTTTAATCTGCCTGTGTATGGAATGGCGGGAGTATAATCTCTCACAGGCTCGCGAGGGCGCGATGTGCTCGCCGGTTTACCCCTCGGCGGTGTCTCATTAGGAATCTCAATCACAACCTCCTCCTCAGATGACTCATGCACAGGAACCTGTGGATCCGGTCCTGTGTCTCTACCGCTCCTCAAAGTGATGGCCTTCACATGAGCATTGAGATTGGGCTCAGTGTTGCTAGGCAGGCCACCTGGCGGTCTCTCAGAAAGAAGCTTCGCGATCTGCCCGACCTGGTTCTCTGTGGTCTGGATCGAAGCTTTCTGATTCCTCAACTCAGTCTCATGCGTGTGGAAACGCTCCTCCATGTACCGGTTCTGCTTCTCTGCCAACTGATTCTGACTCTCTGAGTTGGCAAGTAGCCGTGCAACCATGTCCTCTAAACTGGATTTACCCTCAAGTGCGGGTGGTGGACCGCTGCTAGAACCTTGGCCTTGAAACTGGCCCTGCTGAGGTCGAAACTGGGAACTCTGTCCTTGAGACTGGTGGGACTGATGCTGGAATGGGGGGAGCTGAGTGAATCCGGGTGGTTGCTGGCTATTGTTGCCAGACTTCCAACTGAAATTCGGGTGATTCCTCCACCCCGGATTATATGTGTTGCTATGGGGATTATTCTGGGGACGATTCTGGTTGGTCATGAAATCAACCTGCTCGTTGGCCCCCTGATCCCCAACCTGACAAGCACTCGTGGGATGCGCCCCACCATAAAACTCACACAAGGACTGGGCCTTGTGGACGTGCATCTGATAAATCTTGGTGGAAAGTGCTTCCACCTAGGCAGCTAAAGAGGTAATTCCATCCACGTGATGGACACCCTGCCTCTGGGTTCTCGCTCGGGAAGTATGCTGAGTGTAGCTCTTTGCTGCCACCTTCTCTAGCAAGTCATACGCCTCCTGGGATGTCTTTGTTCCAATATCTCCACCCGCGTATGCATCGATCAGCTGCTTCCCAGTCATCTCTATTCCATTGTAGAAGGTCTCACACTGCTGCCACTTCAACAATCCATGGTGGGGAACCTTCCTCATCAGTTCCTTGAATCTCTCCCAAGCCTCATAGACCGTCTCCCCGTCGTCCTGCCGGAAAGAAAGAATCCTAGCCTTCAACTTTGATGTTTTCTCCGGAGGGAAGTACTTTTCTAAGAATTTAGCAGCCATCTGGTCCCAAGTACTAATGGACCTAGGGGCAAGTGACAGTAACCAAGCCTTGGATCGATCCCGTAAGGAAAACGGGAACAACCGGAGCCGAATAGCATCGTCGGTCGCGTCACGATTTTTGAAAGTGGCGCAAATCTCTAAGAAACTGGCCAAATGAGTATTAGGATCCTCGTGATCCTTGCCATCGAACTGACACATGTTCTGCACCATCTGTATAATGCTGGATTTGATCTCGAACTGATGTGCTCCAACCATCGGCCTATTGATGCTCGAATCCAAACCCTCAAGTGTTGGTTTGCCAAAATCCGAAAGCGTCCGACTCGCATCCTCGTTCGCCATCTCCTCTACCTCATCAACAACAACCTCGTCAAATTCGAGTAACCGGGCCACAAATCGGGAACGGGCTCGCAATCTCCGATGAAGATCACGCCCCGGCTCGGAAGACGGCTCAGGAACCTCCTTGACGGGAGTTGAGAACATACGCGATCTGCACGACAAGTTAGATTTAAATACGCGAACCTAGGACAAAGAAAACACAAGTTAGACAAAAACAAAAATAAAATAAAATAAAAAATGAAAAAAAAAATAAAATAAAATGGTATAAAAACCAAGATGTAAATATATACAAATGAAGCTAAAAATAACAAGTAAAATGCAAAAACTATCTATACACACAAAATTGCAAAATAATAACAAGGAAACACGATATTCACAAAAATATATATACTAAATGACTAAAAATTAATTCAAATCGTTTTCGCAAAACCGTGTCCCCGGCAACGGCGCCAAAAACTTGATGCGTGTAAACTATATATATATATATATATATTTTTATAAGTATTTTTCACACAATATGAGTTTTAAAAAGGGTTTTCACCAAGGACTAATCACACACACATCGGGCAGTGTACCCGTCGGATAGTAATAAAGTAAAGGTAAGAACCGGATATCAATCCGTGGACACGGTGGAGTGCGATAATAAACCGGAACTAAGATTCAATCAAGTAAGGGTAAAATGTGTTTTGAAGAGTTTGTTTTAATTAACTATCATGCAAATATATAAATTAAACTAAAATCACAAATCAAACAATCAAGGAGAAAATATCACTTCGGTGTCGAATCCATTTAGAATACATTCAATACACTCATAGAAACATGGCAAATACACGATACATAAATTGACTAAATTCTCGTCAAAGATATCTAATCAAATGACTATTCGGAAAGCTAGTATGAATTACACAAACCAACCACCTAAAGTCATACAATGAGGCTCACGTGTTTAATAATCATGTCAATGTTTATAAAGATTGAACTAGCTTCCGATTAAGGTACACTAATCCAACAACTAGTTGGAAAGATAATATGAACAACACACTATCCACCTCAAGTTGATTAAATTAGACAACAGTATGCATTTCTTCAACATACAATGTTCATATAAAGGTTATATAAATTAGAAGGATGTGTCAACAATTCCTAGATAAACATAATACTAAATATGACACATCATAACAAATACTTTGTCTTTCCAAACATAAGCATAAGGTTATACATACAAATATAATGATTCATAAACAAGACTTCATTCACCATTCCTAGTCAAATGCCATAAACTAGTATAAATACATACACCAATCCATGAATATAAGCATAAATCACAAGTTTCCAACATAATATGACATACACAAATACAAGTCTTGTAAACAACTCAAAATACTTGAATACATAATTTCATCAAAGAATAATCATACGATTGTCATAACATTAACACAATAATTGCCAATAATCCATGAATGTTGTCAAATGTATCTAAACTTCATCTAAACCAAAGTGAACAAGAGTTTTAGCTCATCATGAGCACCAAAATTACAAATAAGCAGAGAAAAATAGTGAGAAACATGATATGAAAACAAGAATCAAACCACTCCTCCAAGCCTAGATGTTGTTGTTGATGTATGGTGATCCTCTTGATGTTGTATCCTCTCCAAGAAGCTTGAAATATGGCTGGAACAAGGAAAACTCGAGCTGGAATAGTGGGTTTTTCTCCTGGTTTTGCTGAATGTCTGAATGAGAATTAAGTTCTGTTTAAATAGAAAAGGGGAGGCACGACCGTGCCAGGAGAGAAGGCACGACCGTGCCTAGTACAAAGACGCTGTCGTGTCTAGGTCTTGGCACGACCGTGTGACAGAGGTTTGACCGATCCGTAGCTTCCATTGGGTACCACTGATCGAGGACGTACGGCTGTTCAGACTCACGAGATGACACGTGACCGTGGGAGGCCAAGGCACGGTTGTGCCTTGGATTTTGGCTTGGCGCGGTCGTGCAAGATGTGGGCGCGACCGTGCCTAGGGTTGGGATCTGGGCACGACCGTGCCAAATAAGGGCACGACCGTGCCTCCATCACAGAAACCCTAAAAACTTCACTTTTTATCCTGGAATCTTCTTGTTTGTTCACCAAGCTTCACAAAAACCTAGAAAACAGGAAATGAAGTAAATAAGTGTCTAAACATTGAATATAACCAAGAATTGATCATTAAATGAGCGAAGTTTTATGCCAAAAAGATGTGTAAATACTAACACATCAGCATATTATGTCTATTTCATCTGTACCTTGGTTTGCTAATATTATAATTTTTTTGGCAACAGGTGCAATCCCGAGTCATTGGGTAAAGAAGAAGAAAACCCATTTCCTGTCCCAAGTAAAGCAATGCATTTGGGAAGAACCGGATTTATTTAAAGTGGGAACGGATCAAATGATTAGACGATGCATGCCAAATGAGGAAATTCCAAGTGTGCTAGCACATGTGCACTCTTATGCATGTGGAGGCCATTTCAGTGGCCAAAAGACAGCACACAAAATTCTTTCATGTGGTCTTTTCTGGCCAACTGTGTTTAAGGATGCGTTTGAGTTTGCGAAACATTGCATCAAATGTCAACAGTTAGGGAGCGTCTCTAAAAGAGATGAAATGCCCATGAAACCGATTCTCATCCTTGACATTTTTGATGTTTGGGGAATTGATTTCATGGGACCCTTCCCAAACTCTTTTGGCAATTTGTATATCTTGGTGGCGGTCGACTATGTATCTAAATGGGTCGAGGCGATAGCCACTAAGATGAACGACCATACCGTTGTGTGTAACTTTGTCCAAACAAACATTTTCTCGAGATTTGGCATCCCCCGTGTCATTATAAGTGATGGGGGATGTCATTTCAAAAACTTTAAATTTGGCAA